>CM073939.1:15000000-17500000 GCA_037179545.1 Sesamia inferens
TCGTTAGCCACACGTAGTACAACCCCCGATTTGGCGGTTTTTTTAATACCGACTATTTGAAACCCATCGTCACTCGGTCTAATCGCCTTCATAAGAGCTTGTTTAGTGGCGGATGATGACGCATAGTCAGCTGATCGCTCTTGGGTCGGATAGGCGACGACACAAGGCAGAGGCACTCTTGATTCAATAGCGGGGGCAACTTTAGGTAGCCGCAGTTTCAAAGAATCTGCGTACGACATTTTATTGTCCTCATTAATGGTTTTAACGCCGGATTTTAATTTAATTATTTCTAATTCGCGCTCGGTATTAGCAAGCTTGGTTTCGTTACACGATGATTTTAAGGCTAACAAAGACACGATACTTGTGACTCGTTGAGTCATATCCATAATAGCTGATTTATTCGCGACATTTATACGAGAACCGTTATCGTTAACCAGTTCGTTGATTTTGGCCAGGTACACAGACGCCTCCGAAACCAAATCATAATAATTGTCACTGTTACTGCGATTGGAAATATTTAATGTAGGCGAGGACTTTTCGGGAGAAACGGGAGCAGTTTGTAGACGTTTCGACCGATCGTCTATTAATTTGTCGGTCGGAGACATTTCACAAAACAGACGCTTAGCGGAGGTTTGCGTTGGCGGCGATCTAAGTGTCTTATTATTTCTACGGAAAATATCTCCGCCACGATCAGGCGGATCATCATTGTAAGTTGACATACCTAATTAATGAACAATAAAACAAATCTAACTTAACGAAAAGATAAATAAAACTAGTGAGAAGAAATTAAAAAAAAAATATTACGTTACCCTCACAAAAAAGAAAATAAATGTACTCACCGAGATTGATTGATTTACAGTAATTACAAAAACAAACACTAAAAATAAACTTACGATACCAAAACTAGACACAAATTAAACAACCCAGAAAGAAAAACACCAGCCGGAACTGATAATCGGAACACGATTTTCGTAAATATAACAGGAGCGTATTAACTTCACACCACACGGCGCGGGGGCGCGAAGGGAAGTGTGGCTGTACAAATGCATAAGATATCTATAGTTAAACGTAGGGATGGGATTAATGTACTATAGACAAATAATATTATAAGTTAAAATTAATGTTTATTCACCAATTTGTGAAGCTAAATAAAAACCGATTCCGTATTTTCATATTTTGTTTTAATTCATAAAAAAAATCAATATGAAAACCTGGATATATATATTTCCCATAATAAAAGTTATTGTAATTGTAAATTTATTAGACTTATGTTCCTTCTACTTCATATCAAGTCGTTGGCGCTCGAGGTACGTCCAAATCCTTCTGATATGAGGATGTCTACATGTCTATTGTATTTTTTATTTTTATTCACTGTCGTCAAGTTATACGTGCATAAACTCAACCGATTCCTGCAAAATTTATTTCATTTACTTACAACAAATAGAAACAAACAATCAATAGAAGCTGGATTAGGCACGTGGTTTTCTACGTGTTTTTTTTTTTAATTAATTAAAATGGAGGGTAAGTGACTGTTTTACGCAGATGTTGCAAATCTTTTTTTAACGGTGTCGCAAAATACTAGCAATGATTTTTCTTGTTTTCAGAAACTAATAGAAAACGAAAGTCGACAACTTAAGTGAATTTCAAGACGACAACTATTTCGAAATTCTGATTCAGACTCCACACCTTGCAAAACTCGCAATAATTGGTCATATTCACCGTCACTAATCTATTTATTTTTTTTGTAAAAAAAAATATGCACAGTCAGTATGACCTTGTTCGTGGCGTTGTGCGCACTGACAACTAGCCCCTTTGTAAGGATGGGTTTTTCAAACGATGTTTCACTATCGACAATGATTAGGAAACCTTTGATTTGAACATACCTTATTTAATTCTTGTTTGCTATTCGCCCGCGGCTTCGCCCGCGTTGAATTCGGTTATATCGCGCCTTTTAGATTTCCCTCGGGAATATAATTTTTTTTTTCAATAAAAGGTATAAGGTATGTTCTTTCTCAGGGTCTAAAGATTGTCTGTGTCAAATTTCATCAAAATCGGTCGAGAGGTTTAAGCGAGAAAGCGTAACAGGCAGACAGAGTTACTTTCGCATTTGTAATATTAGTATAGATTAAGGTGAATTAAACGTAGTTTATAGTTTACAATATTTATAAAATATTATTTTTTCACGTCATTTTCTTGCGGAATTTTCTTCATAGTATTTATGATCGTTTCGACGAGATGAATTATAGGGAGGTCTTCATCGTGTGTCCCATCACTGGCTTACTTTATATCAAGTACTTGGCATTGGGGGCATTAAAATATTTTGTGGCGTTTTTGTTTCTATTGAAATTATAAAACAAACAAGAACTTGTTATGTGTGAAAAGTTAAAAATATATCTTATAACAGGGCAATTTTCCATAAAAACAAAATAAAAGTTCTTGTAAAAGTGATAAATTTATTTTATACTATTGTTGCTTCTAATCAAGTAGTGGCGCTGAGGGTACGAAAATCTCGGAACTTGAAGTGATTGGCGTTCAAAATGTTAACTAACACTAGACATATATCAAATAAATGTATAAGTTTTTACAGTTAGGGCCCTCTGAGCCTCAATTCAACAGTTTTGTAAAGATACGAATGGAAGGCAGCCTATAAATGTATTTTTTAGAATTTGATAATTAAAAGCAATAGTTTCTAAAGTCTTTCTCGTCCAAATAGTGTCGCTGTAATACTCAATAATTGATTGCATTCCATAATGTATACATAACAGTTGGTGTATTAAAATATAGGATCAATTATGGACCTTGTCGGGCACAGCATAGTATTTAGTTTTTAATACATTAAGTACAACTGACCGTTCATGCAGGTCCCTCCACAGAGTGGCGACTCGCTCGCTAGCACCTCGTCCGCCAGCAGCCGCGTCACATCCCGGGAACTCCACGCGACGCACGCTAACTGAACGACGTAGGGCCGTTGCTATGTCTGTTAGTCCTAAATAAACAACAACAAATAGTTTATAGAATATGTAATGAAAACCCTGTTCGATCCGTGAAGGTATTGTTAGGTATCGATAACTGATTCTACTAATGGATACAAAACCGGGCTAAACTTAAAAAAAATTCCCCCTTTAAAATAAATATTATTTCGCAAAAAAGAGGTAATTTAATACATGTGCGGCAAGCAACCCTTCAGCGGGCGGCGGGCGGCAGGGCACGCGGCACGTGGTCGCATCGTTATTCGCTCATAGTAATACGGATGTAGTCACTTTTTTAAAAATTACCAAATTTCGGGGAAGTTGGAATTAATTCGTGGGAAAAAAAGATTATTTCAAAATTCATTAGTATTGTTTCTATGATGATTACGTAAAATTTTATATTATATTTAGTGAAGTGTTTACCTAACCTTTATTATCCTTATGGGTCGAACAGGGTTTTCGTTACATATTGTATAGAATACTCGTCAAACAATTTGAAATATATTTTGTGCAATGCACGAAAGCAAGCTTGGTTTCGGTGTTTAACAAGCAGAAAACTGGCTTCCCGAGGTATTTTGAAAATAATAATAATAATAACATACCTTGCAAGCTAAACGCGTTCCTGTCTATATACAAAGTCTGTAAGGTGCAGTTACACTGCAAGGCTTTGGCGAGAAGTCTGGCTCCCGCGTCGCCCGCCAGGTTACCGCCCACGTCAAGCGTACGTAGTCGTCTCGCTCCTCCTAGTGCGTTCAGTAGCCCGTATAGATCACCCTGGGAAAGAATATATGTTATGAAAAGGTGTAAGGACCAAATAAACCTAAAAAAACCGCTTTTTTTTTCAGAATAACAAAGTGATTTTAAAGTTTTCTGTTTTTCATACAAAATATAAAAGGAAAACTCACCTTTAATTTACAATCGCTGAGATCCAAAGACGTCAATGCAGTATCAGGTTCTTGTAGAACATGGACTAGAGCCTATAAAAAGATGACAGACATAATTACTAAAGTCTAAATTAAGATAAACTTTGTATAATTATGAAGTATTCGTTTACATACCTGTATTAAAGGCGGTGCATAGGATCTTTTTCCCGTCAGTTTACTTAGAGATAAATGTGTAATTGAATGATTTTTGCCAATCGCTCTTACAATGCCAGATAATTCGAATTCCATACCTAGGAAGAAATAAATAAGAGGTTAACTGTATGTTGTGTAGACTCTAGCAAACACAAACTTTATAATTATTTACGTTATATATTTCAAAATAATACAAAGTACCGAATATTCGAAGAAACACAACAAAAGGAAATATTTCATTAATAGCTGGTCTGATTATCTAAGGAAAGATTTTCGTTGTGCATCATCATCATCCATCAACATTTCAACTGAAAGACGTCCACTGCTGGACATAGGCCTCCCCCAAGAATCTCCGCGACGACCAGTCCTGCGCCTCCCGCATCCAGCGGTTTCCCGCGACCTTCACCAGGTCGTCGGTCGACCTTGTCAAGGGCCTACGCACGCTGCGTCTTCCGGTGCGTTGTAGCCACTCGAGAACCCGTCGGCCCCATCGGGCATCGGTGCTACGGGCAATGTGCCCGGCCCACTGCCACTTAAGTGTTGCAATATTCTTCGTTATGCATACAGTCAGAAAAAAAAAACTAAATTGATAATGCAATACTCACTATTATCAGACAGGTCGAGCGACTGCAAGCATCTGACGCCGTGTATACACGATTCCAACACATGTGCAGCCTGCGATGAGGACAGCACTCCTGACAGATTTAACTGAACACCTGTCGCACTTTCGTTACAGGCCAAGCCGAGAAGTAGACTCCTACAGACAAAATCCTATTATGTAAAATTGTAAAGCATGTTGACCACAAAGGGCTTAGGCCGTAGTAAATAAATAAATGTATTAAAAAAAAAAATATGTGTAACACATTGAAATAAAATGTATTTATAATATAAAAAGGAACGGTTTTGTTTTGATGTGTGAATGTTCCTTTTTCTCTCAGCAAGAATAAGAAACACCGCTTGGCAATAAACTATAGAAATATCTATTGGCGGTGGCGACTCACTAATTTATTGCAATAAAATTTACTCCTTTCATACAACTAAATGGCCCGCTAAAAAAATCCATAGTAACACAGAACCGCCTGCGTCGATAATATAGAAATTATTTCCTAACGCGAGATGATATTCGATTTAGATTAAAACAGAACTGTAATCCACAAACATTGAGCCGTTATGTCGCACAGTTACTTTCCAGCTTGAACTAACAATATGAACAGATTACTTAACACGCGACTCTTTTACACAAATCTCCAGCAAACAATACATCGAATTTTACATTACAGAACATTTTTATTAACTGTTGACGACAAAGTATAGGTGTTTATTTGTAAACAGTTACTGAAAACTGTTTACAAATACCTTGTCGTCGACAATTGATGAAAATATTCACCGCATGACATACTGATATTTCCGCTTGTTTTATAGATAGTTCAATCCACGAAGACGCGCCCCACCAATTTTAGGTTGAGGGGATCGCGGGGCGCGGGGAGTTTTCTCCGAGCGTCAGTCACGGACCGTCAGTGGTTCGATGCACACAAGTAGTACAACCTGTATTTCAAAAATCCAGACTCGACACGAAAGTTGCTCTACTTTATATTTTTTTAAAATGTCGAAAAAATCTCAGCGTGTTGTACTTAAAAGCCAGGTATGTAAATTATTGTTACGAAACACATAAAATAATAAAAGAAAAGTAGTTTAATTCAAAATTAAATTTTACTAACTAGACTTCATTTTATATTTAAAAGTAAGACTAATGTTATTTCTTTTTATTTTTTTTTTAATTGTAGGCAAGAGAAATTATTTCTAAAGTTTACGATTTCATGAAAAAAGAAGCAAGTCAAAATTTTGCAGAAAAACTCACTGATGCTCGATGGAGAACCGCACAGGCTGTTGGAATATCTGAAAGCACAGTGACTAGAATTCTACGCGAAAGAAAGGCTTATACTGAGACAATAAAGCAAACTACAGTATCTACTATGGAGTCTAATATAACTATGGAGACGGATGCGATAGTTTCTGTAGTCCAAAGTGAAGAGCGTACAACAGAGCCGACTACGGAAATGGATATTGATTCTAAAAATGAAGTGAGTACGTCGCATTCGAATTTAGCAGGCAGAAGTGCTTCTATTTTTACATCACCTATGAAGAAGAGAAGGGTAAGACCACGAAAAATTAATTTAGACAAATTTGATATTGGTGTAGTCCGAAGAACTATCCAAAACTGCCATAAAGAACATCATCAATTTCCAACATTATCACGACTTAATACTATTTTGAAAGACCGTATACAATTTAATGGATGTAAAACCACCCTAAGAACATTGTTACTTAAGCTTGGTTATAAATGGAGAAAAACTGAGAATAATAGGAAGGTCCTAACCGAAAAACATGATATTCAAATGTTAAGATTGAAATATTTAAAACAGGTAAAATCTTTTCGTAATGCAGGTAGACCTATAGTGTACACAGATGAATCATATATTCATACCAACCACGTGCAAAAAAAATCTTGGGCCGACAAAGGCTCTAAAACAGCAATGAAACAAAATTTAACAAAGGGTGTGCGCATAATTATAGTACATGCCGGAAGTGCTGAGGGTTTCGTACCAAATGCGTTGTTAACGTACAGAGCAGAGATCAAATCCGGAGACTACCACGATAATATGAACTCGGATAATTACTTAAAGTGGCTTAAGGAGAAACTAATACCAAATCTCCCAAATGATGCCGTGGTAGTCTTGGATAATGCAGCCTATCACAATACTAGTTCGGAAAAAATACCCACATCCAACTCCAACAAATTAGACATGCAGACTTGGCTGAATGCAAAAAATATCCATTTTGTACCAACCTACAAAAAGCCTGAACTTTATGACCTTATATTAAAAAACAAAGAAAACTTCCGCAAGTACAGAGTTGACGAATTATTAAAGGAATATGGATTCACAGTGCTTCGGCTGCCTCCTTATCACCCAGAGTTAAATCCAATCGAAAACATTTGGGGTATTGTAAAAAACGACGTTGCTAGCCGCAATATCAATCAAAACTACACTTCGATTATGCCCATTTTAAATGAAGCATTTGATCGAGTAAATAAAGATGTCTGGTTCAATACTTGTCAGCACGTGGAAAAAATAGAAGACGAATACATGAGACACTGTGATCTTGATTTCAATTTTATTATAAATGTCAGTGATACTTCAGAATCTGAATCAGACATTTCTGAAACTAGTGATTGACGATTTTTATTTCAATAAAAAAAGTTCCATAAAACTTTTTCACGTATTTCATTTATGTCTCTAATTACATCCTATTATTATATAAAAATGGTATTATAATCGTATATTAACTAATAATCACATAAAATATCCACACCTCAATTTTCCTTGCAGTCGGGTAAAGAGTATAAAATTGAAGTAGAACATCTTTCACTTTGACCATGACGCTCTCTCCTGATTAGTCAATTTATTGTAGTGTGGGTGTGCACTCATAGATAATTATTGTGTACGCATAACACTCAAACATTGACGGAAGCTTGCACACATACTATAAACGGTTAGGAGAAATAGTGGGGCGCGTCTTCGTGGATTGAACTATCTATACATACAATAGAACATCAAATAAATGGTTGATTTTGAATTAGAAAAATATCAACTAAATTTTCGAAGCCCTCGTAACCACATAGAAATAAACATATAATATCGTTGTTAGACGATAATTATCGTATAATTATCGTCTAACAACTATAATGATTTAAATAATTGTTTTTTGAAGTCATGGCGGTACTTTAAATAATCGTCGAGATTTGCTGACTTATCAGTATAAGACCCTGAGCAAACGATATGCTTTATATAACAAAAATCTGTTGTAGGTATGTATTACATCAAGAAATGGGTCGAAATATTTTTTGATCCTAATTTGGATTTGGATGAAAAGTCATGTTGCATCATTATGCCCGTACTCTGTCTCTTAAGTAACCAATGTTCTCTTGAAATAAATCAGCTTTCACTGGGATGACAATTCACACTTCACAATCATCATTAGGTAGTTTACTATTTAAGATTTATCTATTAAAACAAATTATACTGCTGTGAACTTACTTGAGTGCATCCGGCGGCATCTTACAATAGGAGAAGTCGAGTTCGGTCAAGGCGAGGCAAGCGGTGAAGAACTGCCGGAATGAGGGCGGAGGATCGCGAGCACGCCGCGCCGCTGACCAGGGGTTGCGTGCCACCGACAACGTCGCCAGTCGGGCCGCGCAACCGCGGAGGAGGGCACCCCACATCTGGACGTACAGAGGTTATTATAAGTGTATTGTTTTTTTAGAAGGGTGATACTCGTAAACAAGAAGTTGAAATTATTTATGTAATATATGGAAACCTAAAGATGTACAGAAATAGCCATACTATCTTCTAACGGAAAATATTGAAGTTTAGCCAAAATCAACAGTTAGACTAGTAAAACGGACCCCAGACTCCAAAAGCTGAAAAAGCTTGGGATGCGACTGGGATTAACGCTGAGATGATGATGATGATGATGACTATCTTCTAACATCTTGTAAATATATATAGAACGAGGTCTGAGAGTACAAATATTGACACTATTTATGTACAGTGGGTATGTTCTCTAATTCTACCAACGAAGATACGGGCCGGCTCAAAACTAATTAATCCCACACAAGAAGGGTTAAATTCAATTTTTGGGACAGTCAAATGTTAGTAAGCCAACTGTGAAATCGTGTTGCCATTTTTGTTGATTCGGGACTCGAACAACCGAAACCCTAATGGCACGATACGCAGTAGAAAGCGTCCGTTATTTAAAATGAAACTACCGTCTTTGTGCTTAGGTAGCTAAACCTCAGACGGCATCAAATCGTGAGAAATCAGCATAAATACTGTTAGCTGCTATGAACATAACGATGCTCATTCTATGCATATGTGTGTATGTTCTAGTGTTTATTATTAACTAGAGCTTCACCGCAATCCCGCCTGATGGTAAGCAGTGATGCAATCGTTGATGATAAAGCGCACTAGTTTATTGAGCCTATTCACTGTCGCCTTTAATACAATTAGAATGTAGTCAGACGGAAACACTGCCGCTGGCAAATTGTTCCAATCCTTCGATGTAGGCGGTATACATTTATACCGCGTTTTACCTCGTAAAGATGAGGTGAAACGTAATTTACGAGGTAAATCGTAAAGACGAGGTCAAACGCTTCGTCCGGTTCATAATGGTGTCAATAACGTATGGGTGGCTCGCTGTACGACAGATAGCCCGATGATGGAACGAAGATGGAGGAATTAAGCCATGCAATTTCAGTGCACACTCTCCAAAATCCATCCTATAGAACGGCTTTTTCGATGTTTTGAATCAAATTTGTATGTGTTTTCATTGTGATCATGTGAAATTCAATATTGCAACCGTAGCTAGCGTAGAATTCAATAAATTAATTAAAACCATAAATACAACCCTCTGAAATCATAGTTATAACCTTATTGAATTACTATATCATGAAATATGGGTATTCCAAAAGCTTCCTTCTTAATGCTCCAGCAATAATGGTTGGGTAGTTGATGGTAGGATCGTAAATTAGTCCTTCGTCATTCCGTGCAAGATCTCAATCAAGTTCATAGTTAGTGGTAGAAAGAAGAAGACTAGATTAGCAAAATAAACTGAGCACAGGATACGTATCTGAGTGCTGAACGGCATAACTTACTTTATTACTTACGTTTTCTAACGTCGTCTCTGTATTTGTCAAGTTTAAATATGTTAAGACGTTCGGTTGTGCGAGGAAATTGTATAAATTCTGAAACGATACAACATTATAAAATTTTAGAAATAAGTTAACATTTTTCTAATATTAGTAATATTACTAATATTTACTAGTATGCCTGTAGTCTGCAAAGCAGTAAATATGAACCACTGTCGATATGGGGCAAGCTAGGTGCCATTCAACGGGTAGAAATTCAGACTCAAGGCTGCAACTGAGATATTTCTTCTAATAGAAAACCCATTTATAGTGTGGGCTTCGAACACAGGGGAGCTTGCTCAACAATCGCACTTACGAAAATAAATAAGTCGATAAAGAAGTTATCATTTAGTATTTTTCTTGTGAACTTACATGTACGTCATCTTTGAGGTTATTATAGGAGAGGTCCAGATGTGATAGTGTAGAGAGATGGCAGGGGTTGTCATTCAACATGGTCGCGAGATGTATCACAGTTTTGCCCGTTAGGCCGCATTGCGACAATGCAATATGTCGCAGTCCGTCCGGATTGTTTGCAAGCCCGCTCAGTATACTAATAGCACCTATAAACACAAACAATGGAGTGACATCATAAATATTCAATGAACAAAGCTAAAAGTGATTCATTGTTGATGAAAGTGATACATACATGCGTATATTGTCAATTCAACTGCGTAACATCGGCTAATTTGGTGGAAATTACTCATGTAGTATGTCATTTTGTGATTTGTTAAAAGACTACAAAGGAGATTTTATCAAAAAGGTTATATAAAGCAACTTTATGCTGGCCACTGCCCTTATTTCGAAAGCACGTCATTTCCTTAGCTTTCGAGTTCATCTCGCGCGGTTTCGCTAATTGCGGCGGAAAAAAAATGCAAAAGGCATTCTTTTCCAGTGTTCGTGCACAGTTTGCTCCATAAGTCGAGCCAAAAAATGTTCATCCTGGCACACTGACTGCTTCAAACGCAGTTTTAAGCAGATAGATACATCTGAGAAGCAAGTCCGTACAGCGACGAAACAATGTGTTTGTGCACAGTTTGCTCCATGATTATAGTCGAGACAAAAAATGGCCATTCAGGCTCAGACTGACTGCTTCAAGCGCAGCTTAAAGCAGGCAGATATATCCGTGAAGCAAGTCCTTACGTGGATAGCGCCATATCACAAAACAATTATCGAAAGATCGAAAGCGCACCACACATCAAAGCCGCCCGGCGGCATATCTAATTTGTCGGCTCCAGTTATTACAAGTCGTAAAACTTTGCCGGCGGCATGTCGGCGGCTCGACATCAGAAACTTATTTGGCAGTTAAAATACTAGCACGTTACTACAGCTGAAATGTCGCCGGGCAAGTGAGCGCTTGCATACGTTAGCCGGCGGCATGTCGGAGGGCAACATGCGCGGGCGGAGGTTGCCGACATGCTTCTTTCAACATAAGCCGCCGGGTTGTGTCGGCGGTCTGTGCCGATGGGCCGGCTTTGGTGTGTAGAACGCTGAACACTCACCTTTATCCTCAATATGATTCTGCGAGAAGTCAATAGTATGCATGGCGGGTGGATGTCTTGCTCGTGTGAGTGCGTGTCCGAGGCGGGCAGCGTGGTCGTGTCGTAGTGCGGCCGCTCGCCACGACAGTCGAGCTGGCGGAGGCCGTGCCGACCGTACCACACGACAGACACTCTCCCACGCCTCGCCGTGAGCCCGCACGCCGTCGCCACACACGCCGTTGAACCAAGTGTTGTGTTGTAATGCCATTACTAGAGGGATTAGGTCTCTAGAGAAATAAATGCAATTTTATTATCAGTTTTTAGGCGTTATTGATCGATAGTGAAGTTACTACTAAGCTTGCGAGATGGAGGAAAGTCTGAACGAATTTTATTACACACGAGGCTATGAAAATGTAACTCCATATAAAATACTTGTAATCAACTGCATCCGGTTAGACTCAAAGCCAACCCAAACATCTTTAGGAAAGGCTTAATGGGTATGACAAAAGACTGACGGAGTTTATCACTAGACAATATGTATAAGTGCAAGTTGCTGAATAGCCCAGTCAAATTAGGGTTTCACCTCGGAATGAAAGATAATAAGCTGCAAATTGGTATGAACCTTTGTTTTGTCATTCTAAATGTTGTCTCAAAAGTCACAATCGTTATCGTGTCCGCGTCTCAAGATATTCAAGGTCAAAGGTCACAAAAATCGGTTTTTCGCGAATATCTGGCTTCCTATCGGTTAAATGAGATTTGCATTTATAATAAAAGTTGTAGGCTATAAAATTCCCTACAACTTTTGTCTAAACTTTTTTTTCATACGACCAACCGTTTTGAAGTTAGAGCGCGAAGAGTGCACATCGTACAGTCATATACGGCCTAATGCAAGGTCAAGCGTGAGTTATGGTTATCAGTACTTTATAAAGTCAATTATTTACTTTTTAGGGTTAGGGAAGGACTTAGAACCTCAAGAATGGGGCTGGATGCTTGAAAATGAAATCCTGGAGCCCATACGAACGTTATTACCTCCAGCACCAGCCGAACTACTAAACGTAATATTTTCCAATTGCAAAAATGGTTGTGGTTCCCGCTGTGGATGCAGAAAATCAGGGCTACAATGTTCTTTAGCTTGCGGCCAGTGCAACGGACAAGCTTGTCTCAACGCTTCACTGTATCCAAGTAATCCCGATGAAGAAAATACATATGATCCCGATATTCTGGAAGTTTTGGAGATGAACATGACAGATAATGAGGATGATGACAATGAATCGAACATTTTTGAGCGACAAGAAGAAGAAGACCACGAAGAAGAAGAATATAATTAGCTTCCATTTCCAATTTCATTACAATTAAAATCAACAAAGATACTTTTGATATTTGAACTCACATTTTGATAAATGTATATTATGCCGTATTTAATAATAAATAAAAATATGTGTAAAATATATACTCTTACTATCATTTTAACTTAAAATAAAACTAAAATATATAATCCAGAATTAATAATATTTTATACTTAAATAGTTAAATATGAATAATTATATATAAATAATCAAGTTACTTACTTTAATTAAATATAAATAATTAATAGTTAGTACATAAATAATGGGCACTGTTTAATAATTATAATTTCCAAGTAAATAATTGACTTTATAACGTACTGATAACCATAACTCACGCTTGACCTTGCATTAGGCCGTATATGACTGTACGATGTGCACTCTTCGCGCTCTAACTTCAAAACGGTTGGTCGTATGAAAAAAAAGTTTAGACAAAAGTTGTAGGGAATTTTATAGCCTACAACTTTTATTATAAATGCAAATCTCATTTAACCGATAGGAAGCCAGATATTCGCGAAAAACCGATTTTTGTGACCTTTGACCTTGAATATCTTGAGACGCGGACACGATAACGATTGTGACTTTTGAGACAACATTTAGAATGACAAAACAAAGGTTCATACCAATTTGCAGCTTATTATCTTTCATTCCGAGGTTGACCCCTTTTTTTACCTAATTTGACTGGGCTAGAATACAACGTTATTTTTTTTTATGCGAAACCTGAATATAGTTTGTTCAGAATAAGCAACTGAATCGATTCCAATATTTTTTACACCCTGTTATATTTTTACCCGAATACATTTAGAAATTGTTGCAGTGTGGTTACCGAGCGCACAACTCAGCTGACAATAGATCATAATACTAGGCGCACAATGAAACAGGGCAGCTGCCCGACCGCGCCGCACAGCTGTCGGGCGAACGGTGCGTTGACCATATTTTTGTTGGGACAATCAGGTAAGATAAAATAACAAGCTCATAACTTTGTGGTTATTTATATCTTTCTGATATTTTGTAAATAGATTCTTTACTTAAAATACTGGACATGTGTTTCGGGTTTCGTATAAACAAAAAATAAAGTCCTATAACTAAAAGTAAGTTTTACGCATACACAATTAGACTTCTGAAAGTCTGACAAAATCTATCAAAGTTAAATCCATTAACTTTTATATTAGCAGTTTGCGGCCATCGAATCACTAAAGATAAAATAATAAAAACTAACTTAAGAAACTGAGAGTCAGTGTACAATAATTAATAAATGAATTTTTTAAACTGTACCTCTGATCTAAATGATCGAAATCCTTTAGGTGTAACATTCGTATATCATGCGCCAGATATATTGTATCAATATCCCACGCTACTTCGGCTCTGAAACCAAAACATGTAAAAGTCATTATAGGTCACTAACATCACATGCATCAACTATTTTAAAATAGTAATTATTCATAATATTCTAAACTGCATTTAGATTTTTATTGTTAAGTATGTTTTGCGGTTTTGGGTGAATTAGATGGTGGCAGAATATAAGGAGTGCTTTGCAGGTGTTACTGTTACTTCTGAATACTTACAGCGTTTTTTTATAGTACGTAGTTATAAGAATAAGGCTCTTATTCTGGAATTCCCGGTGGTAGGCTTCAACATTGGCCGCCGGCGTAAGTTACAACCCACCAGACAAAGTCGTGCCGCCAAGCGATACGTCATCTTCCGGCACTATGTCTGGTGAAGCCGTACGGAGGACGGCTCTGAGCAGTTGTGTTGCGATGTGTGCCGGGTACGATGCGCCAAATGTTGTTGTGTCGGGAGTTTGAACCTGAAGGGTAGCGGGATCTGAAGCACGGTGCTCCGCTGGCCGACCGGAGGTAGTTGGGGGGCCAAGTAGTGTGGCAGCCACATACGAAAGGCTGTCCCGCCAACTGCGAAAAATCCCGGGGTGGCCCCATCGTACCGGTTGGCGACCGGACGAGAGGACCCGATGGCGATCCCTGGGGGGATTCGGGCGTCCCCACAGTTTCCAGATCAATCTCCCTCTGGCGTGGCATGGTTGGTCGTGTTGTTGGGTTTAACATCGCATCACCTCGCTCAACTTCCGCCTTCCTTCCTATTCACTCAGTACTTATAAAATGAAAAGTCTCAAAAGGAAAAATAGGTGTGCACAGCGGACGCACGTCCTCTCGTTCAAAGTACACCTCTCAAACATTCGAGGTTTTCACTCCAATATCGATGCAGTCCATCATCACCATGAGACTGAAAAGCCCCACCTACTTTCCTTGACGGAGACCCAGATCAGATGTCCGTCTGACGCGGCATACCTCAGCTACCCGGGATACTCTTTGGAGCATCACTTCCTGCAGCGTGCCAGGGTCTGTGTGTATGTTCGCAATGACATCTGTTGCCGGCGTCTCCGTCACCTCGAAGACCCTCATTTTTCGTCCTTATGGCTGTTGGTTGACACTGGTGTGGACAAAATTGTCTACACTTGTGTCTACCGATCCCACAACGGTGACCAGGAGACAACTCGACTATTTGAACATCTCAGTGAAGCTGCTGACAATGCGCTGCATCGGCACCCTGACGCACAGTTCGTCGCTCTGGGGGATTTCAATGCTTGCCACCAAGACTGGCTTTTCCCATTACAGAGGACCGACCGAGTGTTTTCAAGGTAAGAGTGAATAGGCTCTTAAAAAACTAGCGCGCTTTACCATCAACGATCGCATGACTGCTTACCATCAGGCGGGATTGAGGTCAAGCGCTAGTTTATAATTTATAAAAAAAAAAAAATATACAACGTGTAACATAAAGGGTATATACATACCAAGGGCATGGCATCTTTACATGATATCCATCGATATTGGAAGGGTTTTTAATCCTATCTCTTTATGTTAGGAAGTTACGAGAAAAAAACACCGCCTGTGATAGGCTACTACCATACTAGGCGCAAAGAATTTTTGAAGACATTTATTGTGATTTTGCCAAGTAATGTGACGTGTAACGAGTAGTTATTAACGTATGTAGTGTGGTGCACGTTTGTTATGATTTGAATTTAAGAAACACACGGAACCAAAAATTTAGTATAAGGTTTTTGAGTATTTTATTTTGATTTGAAAACCTTCCGATATCATTTGATATCATGTAAAGATGCCATGCCCTTGGTATGTATATACTCTTTATGTTACACGTTGTATAAGGTAAAGAACTATGAACAAAACAATAACAATAGTAAATTAAATTACGCATTTCTAATGAAATTCTCAGTCGCCATACGACAATTCAACATACATATGTATATCCAAAAGATAAGTCCGTATAACTAGTCGGCTGATCGACAAAATCCTTAGACGGCTAGACTAACCTAGCTGTAAGTAGTATTTTAAGCTCCTGTATTTTAAGCTATGTTGCCTCAACCTGCTCGATATAATTCTAAAATATATTTCCTATTTCCAATTTTTTAAAATCTTTTAATTTCAATGTAAGGATTTAATTGCTCCTAAATAATCAAAATTTATTGTTGTCTTGAAGTTGTATAATTTGTATAGCCTGGCGTCACAGCAACATACAAATTCCAATAAGAAATGAGATTGCAATATCTAGGATAGACCAACAATTGAACTTGATTAAAATGACCTCTATGTATGCAGAATGCAGTCTTCCTCTTTCATATACTATATCCGGTTTCAATTCATTCTATTCGTGACCTAGATAGTCAAACGTGCATAACAACTCAGACCATTTGTAGGCTTCTATATCGAAAGAGTTTCAACGAAATCCCATTTCTTCACCTATGCAGCTGAATTCATAGGTACAGAATATGATTAAGTAAAAATGTATAAAGACAGAACTCTTCTTCCCTAACAACTGCCCTTGAAATAAGAAAAAAATATATTTTATATCAAAATCATTACTACCCTTTATATGGTTTATATGGCGCAATATATGGATTTATGCCCAAACAAAACCATATATTGCGCGAGGCCAAACCTTACCTTGTCCGTTTAGGTCATTCGCATTATTAAACCAACTTATCATTGCGTGTTAATCATGCACAGGAAATAATTACATATTTCAGTAACTCCTAACATACCACTATTTGGTACTTTATGAAGTGATAGTCAAAACCTTCAAACTATAGAATATTGATGAGTTACCTGAAGGGCGTTTGGCAGAGGTCGCACATCGCTGCGTACTGATTGGAGAAATCTCCGCATGTTGAATGTTTTCGAGTGCCGCTCACTTGAGGCACTGGGTATGGTAGATTTACCTGTGGAGGGATGGTACCTTAGAAATGCGGGACTGAAAATACTTACTGAATTAAAAAGATCTTGCATTAAGTAAAGAACCTTTTGTGGAACCAGAATCGTTTATCACTTAAACCATCTAAACCCATAGTTCAATATGTTTTCCCACATCTTGCAATAGTCCTACAGCAACCGGAGGTTGCGTTGCTTTAGGTGCATCGACTTAGAATTAGGGTTGTAACGGATCTTTGCCTCCGTTTCCGTTACAGCGAAATTTTTTGTGAAGTTGTCACGCAGATTTGTTTTACGTCAGCCACAAAATAAAAACGCGCGAGCAGCGACGATCCGGTTGTCGATATGTGCGCGTGAAATGGTATCCTGGTAGGACCGCGACGAGAACGCCGTTGGGTTAGGGTATGGGCGTATGAAATGACACAGGAATACACGAAACGGTATTGCCAAACGCAACGTAATAAAGGTAGAAACTTTGTAATCAGCACAGACATACAACCTCTTCTTCATCTCAGCGTTAATCCCAGTCGTATCCGAAGCTTTTCAGCATTAGAGTCTAGGGTCCGCTTTACCAGTCTAACTGCTCATTTTGGCTAAACTTCGATATTTTCCATGAAGCGACTGCCGTCTGACCTCCACAACCCGAAGGCGATATGGAAGCATTGCCATTAGACCAATTGTTGGACTTTTGAGGGCTCCAACAACCCGTAACGACTGCCATTAGATGTTCGTATGGCAACCAGGACCAACGGCTTAACGTACTTTCCGAGGCACGACCAGACCAGTGCAAATATTCATATTCACGCATACAAATATTTACACTGCCCGGGGATCGAACGCCTCCTTACGCAGCGGCCGCATTCGCTACCGGTACGCCACGGAGGCAGTCACAGATATACAACCTACCTGGTTATAATTACGGTAACCAAATACCTACACTATTATTATAAACTAAAAATATTTTTTTTGCAATTTAATTGAATTATTATTTTATTTATGTTAGAGTATTTTCCTTTTATTCTGCACTGTTTTATGCTTGGGGATACGCCCCAAAAGCGCGGAACTACTAACAGCGGTATTACTTTTTCTCTTACACATTCACCTCTGCCTTCGCCTCCGCAAAGTAAGCTTTCGTTACAACCTTACTTACAATGTAGGACTTACATAGGAACAAGGATAATCTCCGGTTAGTACCATCATTTGGTAAAAGCATTTAACGTCTCTTTGCGACTCGACCTTGGCCTCATATGCCTTCCAAAGGTCCGAGAACGAAACCAAGGAGTTCCAAGAAACGTGAAAGTGTAAAAATATAAAATCGGCTCAGAGACGATGATGGTGATCTGTAGTTTTAACCAAGCTGCCTGTTTGATGACAAGTTGTATTCCCGCCTAGGTACTTATCAGTTAAATCGCTTGCATTTCTTGCAGCAATGTGTCACACGGCTGAATGTGTAAGAAATGAAATGATGCAGAATGTGGTGACTTAAACTTTCTTTATTTAGAATAAATTGGGAAAATAAATAAGTATTTAAAGTACGACAATTTCTAGTTTTAACATAATGAGGCGACTGTGGTAGGGATTTTTGGCTAATAATTAACGAGTGTTATCGCACTGTATGACTATTGAACCCCTTATTACCTGGTACAACAAGTTGGTATTTGTTGGAAACATGGCGATTTTACCTCGGCTACTAATAGGCTTTCCCATTGTGGTAACGGGAAGATAGAGGTACAATCGCCATGCTTCCTTATCTGGTTAGTGGTTAGTTAATGTTTCACTTGGCACGCGTGGCATTGATGATTCATACAGGACGATTACCTACTTTTATCCTTATAAATACATTAACTGGCGCGACAATTAGATAAATTAATGTTGATTGAACCACTAATTAAGTGCGTATGAATAAGCGACGAAAGTTTTTTACAGTACATGAAAATATTATCGTTTTAATACAAACCTTTGATATTATGTCGACTACGGCTACATTAGGGAATAAATCGTCGAAGGCTGCAACGAGTGCGTGTAGTACATTAACGACCCCTTCTGCAGTACCTTCCTCGCCTGGAAGTAATCGTATAGTGAGTATTAGGCTCCGTTCATGGTGGCAATTCCTCATGCCCTTCATTATTAAGGCCTCAATACTTAAGTGTAGGTATTAGGTATCGCTCTACATGAACACATTTTAATATATCGATAGTTATTTTCCCTATTTCTATGCTATTTTACAATCAAACATGTACGGAATGAAACAGCAGTAGTTGTGAGGTATAAAAGTCAAAAAATGTTTGAAATTGTAGCTTAAGCTGACCAGTTATTATAGAGGAGTTAATGTTATTTTTCTCTATAATTATATTTGTTTTCATTTTCAACAAATAAGTACAAATCGCAACCAACAATAGTGACATATTTGGTATCATTGTTTACGTTTATCTAATCATTTTGTCTACAAAACCATAATTTAATTAGAGAAACAAAATGTATAAGTATAATCATGTATTTTCAAACTTAACCCCATATTAATCTCATGTTTCTATGCTATGAACAAACACTGTTAATATTATTTATTACATTCAGGGTCAAAATAATTACCTAATAATTAACGGAAAATCGGTCGTATTCATTACTAAGTAATAATAATAAATAATAATAATAATAAATTCGTTTATTTTCTCTCACAATGGTTTTGTAGTATTTAACAGTTTGTACAAACATAAATTCACATTGTGAGAGCTGGTGCCTGAAGTAGGTTTTACGAAAAACCTGTAGTACAGGTCACCAGGATCCACTTAGTGGCATTATGCACACAATCAGGCAGTTTTCCTACTACACATTTAAACCATTCATTACTAAGTATTTTAATGATAGCTGTTTTGTTGAATATTGCTTAAGAGGTATTTCATTAGCATACAATGGCAGTGGTAAGTCTCCTAGGAATGTTTAAGACGTTAATCAATCTAATTGACGATCTGTGATCTTCCTAAGTTGCTAGTCAATGTAGCTAATGCTTTAAAGTTTTCTACAGCAACGATTAGCTTGAACTTCTCTAATGTGTGTTTGAATTATCACAAGAAACCTGCATAGAGATCGAATTCTAGGTATCTACCTTGATTCGTACTTTAAACATTTCTATTATAATTTCGATTCACGACTACATCGCTTTCGTCACGTTTTCATTCAATATGTATTTATGTAGAGTAGAGAAGTCACTATTCTTGACGGTCAAAATCGACAAGATTCCATGCAAAAAACATCTCCCAGAAAATATGGCTTTGCAGCGGCACGTTTAAAATAGTTTTTCGGCAATTAGCTAACAGCGGCGGACACCGAGTACGTCAGTAAATGACTAGAACGGTGGTCGACAGCGAGAAGTCAGTATTGAGTGAGCTGTCGTCAATCAGTCTTCCAAAGAATTGGAATGATTAATTTTGTGGTGTGTGGAGAAGGGAAAGGCATAGCTGTAGTTAAAATAACTCGTTGTAATAGGGCGGATTTTCCGGTAATAAGAAAAATCGTATGAGTATACCGTATGACTCTTTATACTATCCCAAAAATAATATGGTGTGTTATGTAATAGAAACAAAAGCCATACACGAGAATATTCACAAGTATAATATACATACATACATATAAGACCGCGCAACTAATTCATTGACAAATTATGCGCACAGTATCAATCAGATAAAATCGAAGGACACAAATGAATTTCGTATCTATGTTAATACGATACCAGGTTCATTTGTGTATTTAATCTAGTATGTTGAAGACGAAGAAGCATCCACATTGACGATCTAATGATACTTAAGAGTTATTTATATCTTCTAGGAAATTTAAATTGGACAAGTTTCAATTTTTTTTCACACAAATTTTACATAGTAGCTAAAGAGGAATTCGAAATCTTGCATTTAAACCTTTAATAACATCATGTATGTAACATCTATATATATTCCATCTATAAAAGCCTACTTATTATAAATAAAGCCGTTATCACTTACCTATCAATATAGACACTGGCTTGTGTTCATGGATGAGTGTTATTGACAGATGATTCGCCTTTTTACTGTCCAAGGCCTCTATTTCCATCAAGTGAAATCCATTGTCAACCTGACATCATTCATAAAGGTTACTTCATTGAGAAAATAAATTAATGTTTCCTGTAAGCCTTGGCCTACAAACAATGGCCACACTTGAATATTGATATTGACTTTACTATCTTCTTTACCTACTGCAGCACTTCACATACACAAGTATGCCCACTTGAGGCTCTCACCTCGCTTGATTAAAACACCTTAGTCACACACTTAGTCTGTTTTGGTACCAAAACAGAGTATGTAACAATTGGATAACAATAGACAGTCCATTGACTTGTGCTGAGGCTGACTTAAATAGCATATACCAAATCTTTTTATAAGAAGTCCTTAAGTAACTTTGTCAAAAAACTATCCCTATACTGTAGGCCTAGTATGAGTTTTCAATACGAAATTCGTTCGATCGTATCGAGCGCGTTAGGCGCTCTCATTGGTTGAGAGTTCTTACGACCTTGAAGCGGGCCAATCGCTGAGTCAAACGCGCTCGATATCGGTGAACGAGTTTCGTAATGAAAACTCATACTAGGCCTACAGCTCTGCAATATGGTTATTTGAATGTAACTTACCCTTGTTGGAACTTTTGCAGTGGTTATGAAAACTCGGTATGCTGTTACAATCTGAAAGAAAACAGGCATGACAGTGGAAACTATTCTGTGTGTAAAAAATATGTAACAAGCAAGAGATAAGACTCTATATCGCTGTGTATAGATAGATATCATAAAATAGAACAAAATCTCTTCAAAATTACCTATCTGGTGAAACAAAGCCAGTGATAGAATAATAAGTAATTATTATAAATTATTTACACTTTCAATTTATATAAGAGAGAGCACCAACAAGGCACTAGGATTATATTTAGCTTTGTAATATAATTTGTTTCAATGAAAATAATAAAGCCAATGAACGACTAAATTGGTTTAGTCATTGTGTCTAACGTTGACTATATGGTTTATTGTGATTGTGTATGTGTTCACAGGGTACACAGATGCAGTAGGCTCAGTTAGAAAAAGGCACACCTACATGACTCATCCCATTGTCAGTGCTTATCAATATCAATATACAACTTCACTGAAATAGAAATTAATAAACATATTGTACTACACAGTTAATGTTTCTAAGACATTTATTATTTATTAAATGACTGGAATAAATATTTTACATAAGTAACTGGCAAAGTTATAACTACTAACAATAGAAACAAGTCATGATTTTTCTCTATGAAATTGGTAGGCTTATAAGTTAACTGATACTAAAGCTGACAAATACGTGAGATAAGATAACTTTTAAAGAACAGTTAAGAATTGTCATGAAAGGTAATGTTTGAAATTAAAGTAGTATTTGAGTGTTATTAAAAATAATATAAAAAATAAGGAACTACTTAGAAACTTAAGATAACAAAAACTATTGAACATTTAGAATCTTTCATTGAACATAATACTCAACATTCGTTAAAAAAAAAACAGGAGAAAAAAGAATAGTAGTGCTTACCAAAACCTTGTTGTCTACTTTATCGCCTCTTGATTCCATTCGTATAAGGGACTTGTAAAGAATTTTAACATTTTTCCCCAGCACATTGCTAATACTATCTGTAAAAAATAAATAAAAGAAAAACTGTCAATTCTGTATTGCATATAGTTATGGGACACATGTGAAGGTAAGGTAAGATTTCCTTCAATATTACTACATTACTACATAGGTTTTAAGTATCTGAATAAATAAATATTTACGAACCACTCAATTCCGTAGAAATATGAGATTTTGTTGACATTTTCGCGATTTTCTTCAGTGTCATTACTCCCACAAAATATAAATATTTTTAATGCACAATACATCCATAATAGGCACAACACATAAATAAAATATAATTAAGTGAACGTTAAGACACACAAACAGTGCATTTCAATAAATATTAAATAGTTATTAGGATTATTGACCTAAAAACCACCACAACACAGTTTCAATGGGAAGGTAGGGTAACGAACCACAGATAATAAAACCAAAGAGTTTTTTTCGGTTCACTTTTTTCCGTCCTTCTGACCGGATAAGGCAAAGCCATACAGCCAGGACTTAGTAAGTTTTTTCTTGCGTAAGTTTATATCTTAACTTTTTCTAATTTACCCCAACTGAACTTAAATTAACCTATCTCCTTTCGTTTCCCGCGTGAGGCCGACTAGGAGGGGTTTGGGGTAAAGTCATGATGTGGCCACTATGCTACAATATTTCAATGTTCTTTATAAATTATTCACTGAATGTACTTTTTACTACATAAATCACGTGCTTTTATTTAGTAAACAATACAGCACGCTTCGGCATGCGCTCTGGCGAGCACCCCGCCTTGGGAGCTCGAGGCCTGGGTGCTCGCCAGAGTGTACGAGTGGACGGCGGGGCGCAGGGCGCTGGGCGAGCGTCCGGCCCCGGAGTTGAGGGAGGCCGTCCGCCGGGAGGCGAGGGACGCCATCGTCCAGCATTGGTCGCGGGACCTCGCCTCCGTGGTGTTCGGCCGCCGTACCCTCGACGCCATCGGGCCAGTCCTGAAGGACTGGCTCGACAGGCGTCATAGGTTCCTCTCCTTCCGTTTGGTGCAGGTACTCTCCGGTCACGGCTGCTTCGGCAGGTACCTGCACCGGATATGACTGGGCGGCGGTTGCGCTCCTTCTGCGAGGTCGTGATGTCACAGAAGGAGGCCGCGGAGCGGGAGCGAGAGGAGGATCCCCTCGCTCCGGCGCTCCGTAGGCGGCGTAGGGGTAGGAGAAGGCGGGACTTTGCCCGCTTTCTCCCTCCCTGAGGTGAGCGGCGGACGCGAGGCACAGGGGTGCCCGCGCCCGCCTTGCACTGCTCACCATGCGGGAGCCACGGCCCCCCTCCCTAGGAGGGGCAAATGAGGGCCCGCCTTATTAGGTGGGTTTCGCCGGCGGGGGAGAGGTAGCTCAGGCTCCGCTAGTTTCCCACTCCCCCGCCACTATGGCGACGCCGGAGTACCGCTAGGGTTTTAGTGGGTATACCGGGAGGCTATCTCCCGGGGAGTCCCACATACCCCTCCCGTCCCCCGACGGGCGGGGATGCGTAATTGACATTTTCCCCAGCACAAACAAAAAAAAAAGGATAAGTTAGGATTCCGTGTGCAGTTACTGGCCTGCCATCGGACGCGTAGGCTGTATGGCGTACTATGTCTTTGCCTTTTCCGTTCAAAAGGACGTAAAGAAGTGAACCAAAAAAAAATGTTTCTGAAAGGGAGTTTGGCGGGAAAGGCAAGATGAGTGCCACGCTCATTTTTCATTGGACTTTTTAATTATTTATAGTGTCGTTTACTAAATAAAAACGCGTGTTTTATGTAGTAACAAGTGCATTCAGTGAATAATTCATAAAGAACAGTGAAATATTGTAGCATAGTGGTCACATCATGTCTTTACCCCAAACCGCTCCTGGTCGGCCTCACGTGGGAATCGAAAGGAGATAGATTAAGTTAAGTTAAGCTAGGATAAGGTAGGATAAGTTAGGATATAAACTGAAGAAAAAGGTTACTTACGACTAGGCTGTATGGCGTACTATGCCTTTGCCTTTTCCGTTCCTCTGAACGGAAAGAAGTGAACAAAAAAAAAATGTTTTTTTTTTTTTTTTTCCTTCTTTGGCAACTGAAAAAAAAAAATGTTTCTGAAAGCTGTCAGTCTGACAGTCAATGCATTGCTGTCAATGTCATGTTTGCACGAAGTTGTCGAAGCGTCTTAATTTTAGCATTTTACAACAATAATAATAATATAAAAGGAAGTAAATCTTTGTATCAGCAATGAATAAAAACTACGAAAGGTGCACTCATTGTAATCGTCGCAAATGGCTTGCAACAGGTTGTCTGCGTAAGTGGTTGAAGCCGATGGAATGTAAACATTTGCAGCGAAATGTTGATAACAAAAGAGATTTTAACAACACAGATATTGCTAACGGCGTATTTTTACCCGATCGCAAGGCTTCTGTAAACACAAGCAAATTTGTAAAGTTTTGGAAAAATAAATTGTTCATAACTGGCAATGTGAGAACCTTGCAGAGATACTTTGGCAATAAAAATAATGGTGGCGAACATTTATGCAGTCTAAACAAATCTAGCTGCGATGCATCCACATCATCGGACAAAAGAGACGTTGCTGCTTCTGGATATGACCCCAAAAAGGATATTCAATTGAGCAAACAAGCAATTAAATGCCAACATTCAGAAGGTCATTCAGTGCTACGGGGACACCATCAACATGCCTCACTTGAAACTTGCGCTATTTACTGCCAGTTATCGAAGTAAGTACTGTTATCATTTGTTTCAGTTTTCCATCTGACCCACCTTACATATTAGTTATTTTGTGTGCGTCTTTATTAACAATGCCAACAGATGGTGCAATAATAAAGGTCATGTTTTGTTTTCAATAAAAGTTCAATTCTTAGCTAAATATACTGATTTCTCAAAAGTCTAATGATGTACTTTTTGATTTAACCAAAATTGGCATTGAGATTCCTGCAATATTAATATTTTTTGCAATGTACCTTATAGAATATTTCCAGACTTGGGTCATCCATGCTAATTTCATAAAGTTTTGTTTAGGCATCTGGATCAAGGGGTTGATTCAGAAAGTGGCACTTCTGGACATGGATGCCATTGTCAAGAGGTTCTTCTCTCTGGAGCCCGTTAAGTTTTGAAGATAAACCTCTCTAATAGCTCTTTCTTGTTTTACAGGCATGGCTGGTACTGGGGTGGCATTAATTCAAGTGAAGCTGAAGAGTTGCTTGCTGGGCAGCATGACAATGTATTTTTAGTAAGAGACTCGTGTGACTCCAGACATATTCTCTGCGTGTCATTCCGATGCGTGGGCCGCACTTTGCACGCTCGTCTGCGACATGCCAATGGACTATTTTCACTGAACAATGAGACATTTGTACCAGCAAACAGAATATCAGAACATTGCGCAGCTGTTGATGTAAAATCCAACCTTTTTGAGATGCCAGTCAAATTAGCAAGACCACTGAACAGGTAATTAGTATTTTTTACAAAGAAAAACTACTGAAGTAAAATAAATGATTATTGTTTTTTAACATTAATTATTGTTTCCAGATTTGCAAAACTGGACTCTTTACAAATGATTTGCAGATTTGTTATTCGACAATCTGTGTCAGGACAAGAGTGGAGCAAGTTGCCTCTACCACCAAACTTAATATCTTATGTATCTAATGGCAGTGATTATATTGTGCCATGATAGCTAATATGTTTGTGCCTTCAGTACTCATAGACCTATATTTGTTGTAAGCATATTTACATACAACCTTTTATAAGAGACTGCCACATTATAAACTATATGAATATATTAATTGTAAATTTTATACTGAAGTCAATGCTATATTAGAAAACTATGACGAAAGATGAACTAAAAAAAAACAATAATTTAGTAATTACTATTTATTACAAACAACTAAATACAAATACTTTGAATGTCTGTAATGCATAAAGTTTTCATTGTGTGGAAATGTTTTTATAACCATCACTTAATTGTCTAATACAATCTTCATATTATATTTACTTCAGTGTATTAATTCCGAGAATATTCTTGGCCTGAAATTAAAAAAATAAAACATGTTAAGCACAAAAATATTATATATTCAATCATCCATACCATAAAAGAAATATAATCGAATATCAAATAGATTATAGGATATGAGAGCAAGTAGATAAGATTATAGAGAAATATTAAAAACTTACATTACTACTCATAATTATGACCAAAATGTTTTTTAAGAAACAAATGAACAAACTTATTTACAAAAATACTGAGTACATGCATTGTAGTGTATTATATCATAAGCATAATATCCTGTAATCATTTTTGCACTAGTCAATTATCTAAGCCATTCGTAAAAACTAGAACTTGATATGGTAATTGTAGCATCTTGGGTTTGCTATTTTATGAACAAGTCAATAATATGTATCTTTAAAGGTGCTTGGTGTTTACTGTTAGACTCGTTCTGCTATTTTATACTTTATGAATAAATTAATTGGTAATATCGCTTGTGAATCGGGTACCGTGTGATGCCGGCTTCAGGCAATAAAAGAGGTAACATCGTCTCTAGAAGAATATCACGGAAGTAGTAGCGTATATGTAATTTATATCAATATATACGAATATGTGACTCAGAAAACGCATATGGAATACTAAATTAAATATTCGTATTACCATCGCACTTAACAGGTAATAAAATATGTAGTTACATGTAGCAAAATCAGGTAATAAAATAGGTATATTAGAATTCAACCACATCAACACACAAGCTTCATCTAAAGATATTTTACTAATATTAGAGAGGAAAATTAGCAAATGGTGTCCCAATTTTTTTTTTATTCATTCAATTGTAACTTTCTATAGATCATAGCACACTTAAACGACTCTGCTCCAACATAGCTCCCACCCAACACCGCCCTAAAATAAGGCGACTGCTCGCAGTCCGTGCGGCGACAGCTAGCAAGCACCCAGCAGTCCACGCGGAGTCTTCTAGCAGACACCCGTCGCTAGCGACGCGAATGACACAGTTTGCGATCGATTTCTACTGAAGTAACTCGTCTTTTTTACAATGTCCCGATTCACAACGCGCGAAAGACCGAGGGAGCGGATTACTTGGTAGAAACTGACTGACTGAGCCACAGAATCCTTGGACTGAGCGCCGAGCGGCGACCAGCGGTGACGCCGCCGTGTGGCGACTGCTAGTGCTAGTAGTCAGCTCGCGGACGCCGCGCCGATCGTTCGGCTACAACGCGCGGCCAGCGAGGCGTCAACTACCAAGGATTCTGACGGCGCCGCGGCGGTGAGCTCGCTGACAGCGCGCTGTCTGCTGATTTATGATGCCAATGTAAAATATATTTAAAGCCCATATTTGCATAATATTCTTTTTGTCGGGTGGGAGCAGAATCGTTTAAGCGAGCTATCTTGTTACTTGATTGTATTTCATAGATCCACGACAGAACTATAAGACATTTAAACTAAATTAATCCCTTACCGTTGTAAAAGCAGCAGTCAATGTTTGTGGGGCCGCACCTACCGGGCTTAAATTTAATGCCGATTGAACCAGCTGGGCATCACGAATACGTGACGCAATAAAGGCCTTAGTAGCAGTACTGTCTTGGCTGCTGTCTGTTAAATAAAATAACTCTGCTGCTTTGTATATTCCTGCCACACCAACCCGACGAACATACCAGTTGAACTGAAAATCAATTTTTAACTTTAGTGCAGACTGACTCGGGGTCATAACAGCATAGGTACAGGCTAATTTATGTTGGATCGTGTCGGGAGCAGTTCGTGTCATGTACGAAACGGGTGTAGGGTAGGGCCCTTCTATGCACCGAAGTGTCGGCCGAAGCTACAGGCGTCTCCATTAATTGCCATATTTACGAACATAATATTAGTTTGGGGCCCGAACAAATAATGAAATACCAAAATATTTGACAGTTGTCCCTCCACCCTGATTTGGTTTTACCTTCCGAAATAAATAGTTTGACACTGCTTTCGCGGTAGTTGGTCCGGATGGATAGGCCTGTTTATTCTATGATGGACTTAGAGAGTAGACGCCGAGACGCGGATCCATTACCTATATCACGAACATTTTATATGAATCAGTTCATGGCATGCTACAGTACAGCATAATTATGTGTACCGTGCGAGTCTTAATCGAGCAAATTGAGCAGACATGACGGTAAAGCATAAATCATCCCTAGTAGGTTTCTAATACGTCGGAGCATTCTTCGTAAAGACCGACGGCCCAGTAACCGGATATATTTAAAGTTCGTATAACATACCCATACTTACATGACATATTATTATGATATGTCATGTTCTGGTGAAGACAATGAACCACGTACCCAGTAGGTAATGTAGCTTTATAAGAGTATATCTAATAGTGCTCACCCGTGCGATATGCTTTTTTTTTTTTTTTTTGTAAAATCTTGAATCAATAAAATACAATAATAGTTTTTCAAATGGTTTTTACAGTAATATTTTTTTCAAGTGTACCGATTGCTATTCAGTTTAAAAGCGTCATGTGGAGCAGGTTAGAGTAGAGCCAAGCATTTTTGTCAGCGATTTATAACATCCTCAACTTAAAATATGTTTCCCTACATAGCGTGCGTTTAAATACAGGTGTATCTGACATCGTAATGCAAACTTCGCTAGAAGGCTGCACCGCATGCCACTAATAAAAATATAATAGTCATTTATGTCGTTAATAAGCGGTTACAGAAATCATAGTGTTTAAAAAAAGTGTCGGCTCGGCCTTTGAACGTTGCAAGCGTGCCGCCGCGCGTTTTTGTAGGTATGCCGTTGAGAGATTTCGGGTAGCGTATGCATACATACACTTCCGAAATCTCTGTGCTTATACAACGTTATTTTTTGTTTATGCGAAACCTGCCCCCTAATCGGTGAACACATTTTTGTCAAATGATTGCGACTAGTTGGCATCAGTTGGGTTCGTTCGGATCACCCATTGGTCCGTTCGGTCCAAACGATCCCAACTAGTCGCAATCATTTGGCAAAAATGTGTTCGCCGATTAGGGGGCAGAATATAGTTTGTTCAGAATAGAAAATAGCAATAAGTAAGGTAACAGTCGACAGGCCGCCGCCGTTATGTAATGCTTCAATAACCTCAGATTTAAAACTCTCGGAACCGAAGGTATGATAATAATAGGAAATTCCGAATTGTCGGAGTCGAAGCTCCGTAACATCCCTGCTGTGAACCAATAACACTCCTGCAGTAGGACGTTATTTATGCCGTCAAGATTTAATACACTTCTATTTATCTTAAATACTAAGGCGTCAAACAGACGAACAGCACTATTCTATCGACAGAACCAAATTTAGCTGTCGACAAAAGCTGCAGTACTAGACACTCCGGCTGTGGTCCACCATGTCGACAGCATTGTTATAAGTAAAAAAAAGACCAAATCGTTCATCGTGGGTTGATGAAATATTACATACAAAGAACAAAGTGTCGACACAATTTTGTAGCTATAATCTGGTAGGTACTTGGTAATTCCAGATACAATCATATTTCTTGATTCCTGCAATTAGCAAGGCAATATTGATATTGTTGTCGTTGGGAGACATCATTTTAAAGCATGTGATCGCTTGGTCTATTTGAAGTCGTCTGACAAGGCAGCACGCGCGCTTCGCTCATACTAAGCTGTCGCCATTGGTCGGAGTTTGCTGTCCATGTGTCGCCGGTAAACGCAGACCAATGGTGGCAACTGCAATTAGCTCGACAGGTGAAGTCGGCTTTGTCAACAGCAAAGTGCTGCTCATCTGTACGAGGCCTAAGGGCCATGTAGTATGGTCAGCAAATAACACCAAATGTGTTTATTTTTACTTTTATTAATAATTGGGATAGATCATTAATGTATACTAAAAAGAGGAATGGACCTAATATCGAGTCTTGTAGAACACCTACTTTACTATTGATTCAGTTTATTTTAGCTGAGTGAAAGTAGACCTATTCCGTTATGATCATATTTAATTTCAAAAGAAAGGCTTCGTGATTGACGCAGTCAAGTGTTTTGAGAGGTTTAAAAGAGTCCAATGCCATTTTGGGGACTCCTCCCAGGCTGTATATAAAGTGACATCGGCGTCAGTAGTACAACGTCCGGAGAAACATTTATATGTGACACATAGCTATATTGTTATTTTTTTTTGTATACTTACATTCACACTTCTGTCGCCAGAATGATAGCAGATATCATCAACAAGTGATAGTAATGCAGCCAAGCAATTGGGGACATTGTTAGGCATTGTTTGTATTGCCATCGCTTTGGGCCATGTGGTCCTAGAAAAATAGATGCATTAGATCTTCAGTAAATTCCTAGATAAATGCAATTCGCCACTTTTAAAAATAAAGACCTCACTCACTTGTATGGGTCAATCATTCTTAATCTTTGGAATATAGCATTTTCAACGAATTGAGCTGGTACTTTCTCCTGCGAATCGGTTTTGGGCCACTGCATGTCAGAAAATGGTTAATTTATTAAAATATGAAATAAAAGATGGAAAAAGCATATCCGTTTCATATAACTTACAGTTTTCATAGCATCCACTAATTGTTCATTACATTTCACATTAAAGTAATGTACCAAATCACCACCTCCATTTGGGAATAAGCCATGCGTTATAGTCGGGTACCCCGCCGCTTTGGCGCCAGAACTCAATGACTCTACAGACCATCCATTCTTTGTTACAAATTGTAATGCATTTTCCAAAATAGTTTTTTTTATATTCTCCTCGTATTGTTGATCTTCTTGTTCATACTGATTTGTGTTTATGTAGGTAGAAGGAATACAATGTTTTGGATCCTTTTGAAGAGTAGGTTCAACTTGAGAGCTTATTCCTTGTGAATTATTGACAGAAATACAGGTAAATGGCCTAATGGTTCTATGGGTATTCTTCAAGGCTGTTAACAAAATAAAGAAAAGCCTCAGAAGGATGAATTATTGAGTTTGGGGTGTTTGAAATAGGTCTTTGGAACAAAATAAATAAATCAGGTGTTTAAGAGTAACAAAAAATGATTTATTACAAAATGCTGAAGTCTAACTATTAGTCACAATTCATTTTTAATGTCTGCATTTTATTTAAATTAATACATTCCGTAAGGCGTGCAATAAGACCTTCGATCAGATGAAACACATTCAATGCAGAACATATCATTTCTTTCATGTTTTCCTTAGGTATATTATCTAATACATTTCCTCCTATGTTGAGTGAAATGTTAAGTTTCTCATCGGGCAGATGTTTTCCTTCTTCAATATCTTTCATTTTAACTTCATAATGTGCCTTAGACATGTTCAACCCTACTCTTAACTGTTCCAGATAATTATTCTCAATAAATGAGAAGCAATCACAAATGCCAGTAACATTTTCTGTATCTTTAATAGTCAAATATCTTAGGAAATTTAAGGCAGTTATGATTTGATCAGCAAGTTCAACTAGATCTGACTCAGCTCCATGTGGGAGAAAGCATATTTTCTTTAACATATTTGAAAATTGAGGGCCAGTGAAACAGTCATCCATGCTAGGACCCTTAAATGCTTCATTTATTGAGTTTTTATATAAAGTTATTGCATATCCAATCATGCCAGAATGATTAGCCACATCAATCAAATATTTAACAAGTGCACATCTTCCCTTATAATCGAATTTATTTATGTGGCATCCAATCAGTGCCACACAATGCTTACGCAGAGATTCATAACTAGAATATATAGCTACATTAGCCAAACCCTTACACATGTCAAAATGCAGTGATGATGAAAGAAGTTCTTGTGTTAATTGGTTGGGAAAGCGGCTTAAAATTGCTTCACACAATGCAATTGCCTTGGCTAAAGGGCTATATTCAGCAAAATTTAACAAATGAATCACAGAAAGCATTGCTGTATGAAGAACATAATCTAAACTGTACACTTGCGGGATTGCAGATTCTGGTACTTCAAAATGACCTGATAATACAGTATAGAACAATCCAGAAAGAGTAGTCATATTAATCTTTTCCCTGTGCTCATAGGGAGTCCTCTCATCATCACTTTCATTTTCAATGGGTTTCTTCTTACTCTCTCTATAACAAACTTCTAGGTATACTAGGAATTTCAAAACATTCTTTTCAATAGTGCAAATATCTTGAACAATGGTTGAGCAGCTTAATCTCGCCTCACTATTTGCATTACACTCTGGATCCATATCAATGTAAATTAAAGGTTTTCCCAGAAGGCTTATCAAAAATGCTGTTATTATTTGCTTTGTTTTGACATTAGAGCCCTCATTCAGTTCATTAACAAAATGCCTATAGAATGGAGGTAAAAGGCTATAGACTCTAGTAATTCTTCTGATGTTAGGATCAGAATCCATCAACAATCTTTCCTTGCCTTCCAGGTTATGGTCAGGTATAGGAATATTTTCAATGTATGTGCTAATAGAGTTCAAACACCATTCTAAAGATCTTCCTCTCTTTATAGACAACTTTTTTAAAAGTTCTTGTAGAGGAGGCAGAATGAGGCCAAATTGGGCATCATTTTTAGCAAGTTCAATCTGTTCAATAAATTCTAATAAAGCTTCCTCTGCTGCAGATTTCTCAATGATTATTGTTAATAATTTGTCACAGGTACCATATAGTGATGGTTTTATAATAATGGTATCATCTTGAATTTTGCCAAGGATCACAGGTATTAAATCCCAGCAATTATCTTTAAAACTTTCAGCTAATCGCTCTTCATTCGAGACATTCAGTGCTTCCTTATATTTTTCATTGTCCAATAACGTGGAAATTAAATCAACAACATCTATTTGACTCATGTTGAGATAAGTATCAAAGTTTTGTAAAATGTAGGTAGATAATTAGATTCCAACAAATTCTGAAATTTAAGTGCCTCGTATGTATTATTTTACTATTGCGAGGTTAGTAACTTTTCCACATTTTGTCCCGATATCCGAGAAAATTATATTCGTGAAAACTTATACCTTATTTCTATTGTCAAAAGCTACAGGTACCGATACTTACAGCGAAAAATCTTCTGCAATGTGCTCATATTCGATATAATTATTTCAGTGTTTCTGTAATAAGTAGAATCCCTCTAGAATCTAGGAACTCTAGGAAGGAAATTCTATTATCTTGATTGCTCGTAATTTTTACAAAATTTTTTAAACACCGATTCAATCAATTGACACTAGTGACAGTGACTGGACTTGGACCGGACCAAGGAAATTATAGCTAAACTGGAATGTGAACTTCTTCTTCTTTTTGGTTTTAATGGCTCTGCGCGATTAGCGATTGAGCCAAAGACAAGTCATATTGTATTTTTTTTAAGGTTATTATTTATAAAACGGGGAAACTAGTATTTACAAAAGGGAAAATAAAATTTTGAAACGGAATTTAGGATTGGATCAGGAAAGGACAGAATAATAGGATATATATAAGTATGAAATAAAAAAAAAATACATATATTGAATAATATTTACAATTTAATGTTATTAATTAATATAAATGAAGAAAATACTTTATACACAGACGGTTCACCAGAGGATAAAAGGATGTTTACTGAAGTAGGAAGTGGGATGGGAATTTCAAGGAGGCTTTCATAAAATGAGACTCGATTATATCTAGGGCAGCACAAAAAGATATGGTTTAGGTCACCCACCTCACCGCATTCGCACAAATCACTGTCCAGTATACCAAATCTAGCGAGTTGAGCAGGAGTGCAAACATGACCCAACCGCATACGGGTCAAAATACAAGTTACTCTCCTGCTCAACTTCAATTTAGAGAACCAGGGCTTTGACGGAATTGAATTTTGAATTTTAGCGTAAGCCCTTCCCTTCGATTGGCTTGAAGCAGACCAAGCAATTCTCCATGTTTCATCAAGAGTAGATTTAGGCAAAGCACACAAATCATGAACACAATTGAAATAGTCCGACCAGTCACCACAAGAAACAGCCTCTTTAGCAAGACAATCTGCGCGCTCGTTGCCTGAAATACCAGAATGAGCTGGCACCCAGGAAAACACCACTGTGTAACCCATCTGATAACACGACATCAGAAGGTTACGAATTTTAATAATGATAGGGTTAACAATACCTGACTTGAACGGATATTTAGATAAGGCTTGTAGGGCACTCATACTGTCTGAAAATATAACGGATTTTTTAAGTTTTGCAATAAGAATATATTCAACAGATTTTAGCAGTCCTAGACATTCTCCAGAAAATATGGATGATTCAGGTGGAAGTCTTATTTTTTGGACTATATTGTATTGGGAATGGACAACTCCAATCCCAACTATACTATTGGGTGATTGTTTAGAAGCATCACTATAAATAGAATGAAAATTTGAGAACTCGTTATTTAATAGATTATCCACAAATTGTACAGATTCAAGCTGATTTCTAGGGATATTTACATTAATTCTAACATCTGGAGAAGTAACTAATGCGCCATACATAGAATCAAAAGTAGGATAACAGTATGAATTAAATGTCGGGGCTTGTATGGCACTGAATCTTTGATAACTCTTAACAAGACAAGGTAGAGATTTATGAGTCCAGTACTGACTATTTTTTGTGTATTCTACAAGTAAATGAAGCTTAAATCGTAAAGGATGATTAGAAAATTGCATTAATTTGAAAAGGAATTTATCGGACAGATATTGTCGTCTTAAATAGAGAGGTGGCTCTACACACTCTATTTGCATAGCATTAATAGGGCTGGACTTCATAGCTCCAAGAATAATTCTTAATGCCCTTGCCTGTATACTATCAAATTTCTTCATAGCAACAGAGTTACATGGTTCTAGAACAAAAGTGGCATAATCAAGAAGGCTACGAATAAGGGCGTTATATATAAGACGTAAAAAGAAGGAATGGGATCCCCACCAGACACCGGTTAAACACCTTATCATATTCAAATTTCTTTCACATTTAGCTACAATGTAATCACAGTGTGGTACTCCGGTTAATTTCGAATCCAAAATAACTCCTAAAAATTTTGCTTCTGATTTCACAGGGATAGGATTACCTTCGTAGGAAACAATAGGATTGGCAGTTTCCTTCCTCTTGCAAACAAGACTATGGTACTTTTTGATACCGATAAATTTAGTCCATTATTATCTAACCAATCATGTAAATGACTAAGAGAGGTAGTTAAGCAGTTACTAGCAATATTAATAGATTTGTCAGCAACGTAAAAAAGAAGATCATCAGCATACTGTAAGACGTTTGCTACTGAGTTCGAGTTTTTTTCTAGATCGTAAGTGTAAACATTGTACAATAATGGACTAAGAACCGAGCCCTGGGGGAGTCCTCTCCATACAAGCCTAGAAAGTTGAGATCCGTCATGGAGGTCTAATTTCAAACATCTTTCAGACAACATGTTTATAATAAATGATATTAAAAGTTGAGGGATACGTAGGTCATGAAGTTTCTCATGAAGCACAGGAATAAGAACATTATCATATGCCGAATCGATGTCTAGAAATGCTGCTAAAACTGACTCATTTTTTGAAAATGCTATTCGAATATCCGAAACAAAAATGCTAATATTATCTATGGTGCTCCGACCTTTCCTGAAACCCAGCTGATTAACTGTCATAATGTTGTTGTTTTCAATAAAAAATTCTAACCTATTTTTAACAAGGTGTTCAGTTATTTTAGCAAGAACAGATGAAAGGGCTATGGGACGGAAAGATGAAACATCTGAAGAAGGTTTATTTAGTTTTAATATAGGGATTGTTGGGGTTATTTCGCCGTTGACGACACCCCAGAGTTGTTGTAGGTAATTAATGAGTAACACTAAAACCACCAGTTTTGAGCCGCACTTGTTTTATTTACACCTGACCGCGTGACGGAGGTATATTTACGACTGAATTACATTGTGTTCAAGTTCATTATATAATAGCATTTTGCTGTACGAGCATTATTGGCTCGTACATGCTCCCGAGGGAAAGGTATACATAGATCAGTTAACAACATATGTTACAAAGTAAATAAAGTATAAAATGGAACAAAATATGTTACAAGTTAAATAAAGTATAAAATAATGTAAACGATAAAGCATTAAAACAATAAGAGAAACACAATTATTTTAAAGAATTATTATAGTTCAAATCTACATCCTATTGGGTTCTTAGAATGCCGATCTATTGCAGCGTAGGTAGTAATTTCCTCCAATTCTATATCTTCTGACTTCTTTCGAGGTTTTGTAGAAAGTGCTTGCGCTATATCGCTTTTCTCACGTGTGGCAAGATATCTTCTTATTTGCCATACTCCAATAGCTACGACGATTCCTCCCACCAGCAGAGAGCTTATCGTATAGTTGCTGATATCGTGGATACTTAACTCGTTCGGTAGGCTCTCTCGTTGTTTTTGTGTGATTATCTGGCTGTCCAGTAATCTGTGTTCTTCTGATAATTCCAGTTTAGGTAGCACTATCTTTGTGTACTTTAGCGTTTTCCACATGTCATTTGGAGGATCTATAGTTGGTACCTCCAAAGTCATTCCAATGTTTGTATAGCTACTAAAAACATTATGTGAGTACATTGTATCGTCTTTGTGTTGTAGTAAACAATCCTGACCTAGGGCCATGAGTCCTGACTTGGCAATTGTCAGCGTTGTAATTTGATTCTCACACACCATTCGCGGCGTACACTCATTGATGCAGTTATACAGCCATATGTTTGGTCTCTGTAGTTTTATCCATTGGTCAGAGCATTGTTGTGGTACCCAATCACATGTGATGTTGTTCACATTCTGACTAAGCATTTTTGCCTCGCAAGATGCCGTAGTTCCATGCAAGTTGCTAATAGTTATGTAGGCGTGGCAGATGTAGTTGTCCGCCTCCATTCTTGTGCATTGTTGGAGATCAGTCTCTTCCATCTGTATGTAAGTATTTTTCACGAAGTTCACTCCGATGTACTTTGTTGTTGTTGCTATCACCCGACAATTATTATTTGTGTGCAGTCTAGGTATAGGTATATTGCGATATAATGTATATTCGTCATCACTTAGTAACGGGATATGTAGTTCGAATAGTAGGTATCGTTCCGTTAGCCGTGCTTTGACATATAATATAATATAATAAGCCCTTTATTCTGAATTTCTGTTCTGTTTAGTTTGTATACAGTTTCTGATTCAGAGAATGTCTAGTAATTCAGTGAGCCTCTTGGCATAGGCCTCCTCTAGAAATTTCCACTGCTCTCTGTCTCTAGCGACCCTTCTCCAGTGGTGTCCTGCTGTTAATTTTAAGTCGTCAGCCCATCTCACGTATTGACGTCCTCTATTTCGTTTCCCATCCCTGGGGTACCAGTCCGAGACTGCTTGAGTCCATTTATTTTGCCGGTCTCTGATCATATGTCCCGTCCATCGCCACTTCATTTGGTCTATACGGCTGAGGATATCTGTTATCCCGGTTTTTTCCCTTATCACACTACTTCTCACTTTTTCTTGTTTTTTTATTCCTGTCATGCTTCTCTCCATAGCTCTCTGACATCGTTCCAGCTTTTCTCTGTGTAGTGTGGTAAGAGCCCATGTTTCACATCCATACGTTATGACTGGGAGTATGCATGTATCAAAAGTTCTTCTTTTAATTGACGTTCCCAGCTCGTTTGACTTCATGATCTCCCTCAAAGACCAGTATTTTTTCCATCCATTTGATATTCGTCTGTTTACTTCTTTAGTAGTTTGATCTTCGAGGGAAATCACTTGGCCCAAGTATATATATTCCTGCACGTACTCCAGTGGATGATCTTTTATTTTTACAGGAGCCTGAGCAGAGTTAGTGAGGAGTTTTGTTTTTTCCATGTTCATCTGTAGACCTAATTTCTTGCTTTCCTCACTCAATAAATTTATCATTTCCTCGATGCGTTGGGGGCTTTCTTCAAATATCCAGCTTGTTCTCTTGGTTGATTTTCATCGAGCTTTTTACTAATTCTGTTAAGGATAACCTTTGAGAAAACCTTGTATATGTTAGAAAGAAGACTAATCGGTCTGTAGTTCCGTATATCATCTTTCTGGCCTTTTTTGAAGATGAGTATGATATGGGATGTTTTCCATTGTGCAGGTATTTTGCCAGTCTCCAGAATACCATTGAATATTGCGGTAAGTATTGGTATGAGTTCTTCCAGTGTACCTCTGATAAGTTCATTTGAGATTTTATCAGGTCCTGGTGCTTTTTCCATCTTTTGGCTGATTATGGCTCTCTCTACTTCGCTTGGGAGTATTTTGGGCTCAGGGACTCCATTGGTATACCTCTGCTGTTGATCCGCTTTTGGTTCCTGATCCATGCCAGCTTCAGAGTACAATTTTTGGTAAAATGATGTTGCTGTTCCATTTATGCTTTTTCTATTTGTGTGCATTGTATTCTCTTTTCTTAAGCTTGGTATCCAATCTTTTTTCGTTTCTCTCAATTGCTTCAGCGCCCTTTTAACACCTCCTGTCTTTTGTATATGTTTTTCTAGAGTCCGCAATCTCTTATTTTTCCTGTCTTTCTTGATATTCTTCCTGATTTCTTTACTTAGAGTATAGATTTGTTTAAGGTTGTCTTTCTTTGTATGACTTGAAAGCAGGTTTTTTCTTTTCTCTATTAGTTGAATTGTGTAATCAGTTAGTTCATATTTATTTTCAGATTTCATACCTTTATTTGTGTTATTTAGTAGGCTTTCTAGTTTGTCGTATTTCTCAAGGACATCTGTGTTTTTATCCTCCCTTTGTAGTTCATCTTTTAATTTGGTTAGAGACTTAGTGGCATATTGAGAATTTTTGTACTTGTTTCCTTGTGTTTTGTGTGTATCCATACTATTCCTACTTCTGGCTGCTCTAGGCGCCTTTAGTCGTAAGGAGCTTCTGACCATTCGATGATTTGTATGAAAGTTAAATTTTGGGAGAACTGCTGTGTCTGTGAATGCTTTTGGGTGGTTAGATATTATGTAATCGATTTCGTTTTTGTATGTCCCATCTGGAGATAACCAGGTCCATTTTTTCTTCTTATTTTTCTTGAACAAACTGTTTAGTAGTATGAGATTATGTTCCAATAGTAGTTCGGCAAGTCGCTCTCCATTTGGACTTCGTTTGCCTTGTCCGTAATTACCAAGAAAGAATTCTTCTTTGTTTAGTTTTTCTCCAATTTGGGCATTGAAGTCACCCATAAGAACAATATAGTTGTGTGAGTACTTCGATAGTGTTCGAGTAAGTTCTTCATAAAAAGATTTTGTTTCTCCATTTCTGTCTTCCTCCGTTGGAGCATAAACTTGTATAATGGACCAAGGTTTATGATATCCAGGTAGCTTGATGTTCAGCACTGATATACGATCAGAAATTCCATATAATTCTTGAATATGTTGTTTGAATTCATTTTTAATTAAAAATCCAACACCCCTGTGACCAGGTATTTCTCCTTTGTGGAATAATATGTATTTATCCCGTTCTTCAATTTTTTCTCCCAGCCTTCTCACTTCGCTGATGCCCAATATGTCCCAGTTTATATCTTCTAGGGCTTTCTCTAGTTCATGTAAACTCTCATCTGTTCTGAGGGTCCATGTATTTAGTGTGGCAATCGTAATTGTTAGGTGTCTTTTTTCTAGAGGGTAATGGTCTTCTTTCCCCACGGTGACCAGCCGTCTTGGGGTGCTTTTAGTAGTGGTTGTTATAAACGGTATTGTTGAGTTGTTATTATTTGTGTTTTGGTTCCGGGTCACAGAGCAAGTTAGTTTTTTGGCAGCTCCGACAAGGATTGAGTTCTAACTCTACTAACATAACTGAGTATATTTGGTTTCAGGACTGCGCGGGTGGTTCTATCTGCAGATTGAAATTGGGAGTCGATTTCAGGAATAACCACTCTCTTTTGTGCTGAGGGGTTTTGGGGGCTTTGGCTTGAACTCTGCCTTTTCCTCTTTTCTCCAGTGTTTTCGTTTGGTTTTTTCACTATCAACCTATCATATTTTATATATGCAAAGTTCCCCTTTTTTCTTTCTTCCTCTAGCTGCGGTTGCAGTTGCCTTCTTTTCTCAATCACTTCTTTCGGGTAGTCTTCCTTCACATAAATACCGGCCTGTATTTTAGCTTTATTTTTCATTATAGCATGCTTTGACATATATGATATTATAAATATCTTTCGTGTTTGCTCCTTTTCTGTTTATAGGTAGCGTTAATTTTTTTTTTTTTGATATAACTCCGGCAATGAAATTGAGTTGTTCTGATAGTTGCGCCGGTGTGAATAGCTTCATATCCAGATGTCCTCTGTAGATATCTGTCAATGCACCTAGCAGCATTTGTTGGTTTCTGCTCAATGCAGTGAGTAATAAGCTGGCAGTTAGCGCTCCGGCGTTGACGTCATTCATTGTTTGCATGACTCGAAATTTGTTGTCTAATACTGCAATATTATATTTTGTTTCGTTCATGAACTGCTGAATTACTTCTAGTTGCCTTTTTACAAAGTCTTCACTTTTCTTGATGATATTGTTTTCAGCTTCGATAATCGATGTTTGATTTTTTATCAACTCTAGTAAATATTGCTCGTTCGTTTTGATATTTTGAATGTCTTGGGAGTATTTTTCGGCGAAATCGCTGTCCAGGACACCAAACAGGGTTCGAGCAATGTTTCCTACGCCATTAATGTACCCACGGCGCCTTCGTTGTTGATGTTGAGACCGTAACAATACGTTATATTCGTTCAACTGGTTCAGTTCGAATTTAAGTTGTTGTATCGTAGAGTGACATGGTTCGTTAGGCATCATCGTGTCGCATAGTTCATCTAAACGATTCACGAATTTCTCGACCTCCATTGTGCTTTGCCAGAAAGTTGTTAGGTTGTAGTATACTAGAAGCTTCCATTCATCGTGAATAATTTGAATATTTCCAATAGGATCAAAGTAAATTGGTTGGTTTTCTGTTAAATGCGTTATTTTAAAAGTCTGTAAGGGTGTTGCTTGACCACATGATAGCGTGGTAAACACTACTAGTAACACCATGAGCAAGCTGTTAGCATGTCTCTGGGTTCTAATGGCTCCTTTCGTGTCCTTGCAGTGCTTAGTTGGACTCTCTTTTTGTTTATCTGTACTCTCGCATGCCTTGTTTATAGGTAGAGGAGCTAGTTTTATTATAGGTCTTTTTAAGGTTCCATTCTGTGTCTTCAGCGTTACTACACGAACTAAGTTGTCGCTTCCTGGGTGCAGTTCCACGACTCGGCCCATAGCCCATTTACACGGAGGTAAATTGTTTTCCTTGACGAGAACTAGCTGCCCTTTCTGTATATTTTCTTTGGTTCTTTGCCATTTATTTCGGTTTTGTAGGAGATGTAGGTATTCTTTTGACCAGCGATCCCAATAATGTCGGCGCATAAGCTCTATGAGTTTCCAGTTGTTTCTGATGTCTATAGATTTAATTTCTTCAGGTTCGTTAAGTGGTAATGCGAGCGTCGGACTTCCCGTAAGAAAGTGACCAGCAGGAGTGAGATAGTTCAGATCTTCTACGTCTTCAGATAACGGACGCCTGCTGTTCATGCATGCTTCGATTTGTGTAAGAAGAGTTGCAAATTGTTCATAGGTTAGCTTCTGCTGTCCGATTACCCGTTTCAGGTGTGTTTTCATTGACCGTACAGCAGCTTCCCATAGTCCTCCTGCCGATGGCCAGGATGGAGCGTTGAAATGCCACTCGATTTGAAGGTCGTTGATTTCTTTAAAGAACTCTGAAGATAACATTGTTCTGTAATGTTGGAACTCCTCATTTAATACCTTTGCTGCTCCTACAAAGTTGGTTCCATTATCGGTATAGATATGTTTTGGCGTGCCTCTTCTGGCACACATCCTTTTTAATGCCGCAATGAAAGTTTGTGTTGATAGATCGGAAACAAGTTCAATATGTACTGCTTTCGTGCACATACATATGAATATGGCTATATAGCCTTTGCAGGTTTTTATTCCGCGGCCTTTGTTTATCTTCACATCTACATGACCTGTAAAGTCCACGCCAGTATGTGAAAAGGGCCTCGACGGCGTGATCCTTTCTTTAGGAAGGTTGCCCATTAGTTGTCCTGTTTGAGTTGTTGCGTACCGACGGCATAGGATACATTGCCGTAGTATCTTCTTGACAGTCCGATTGCCGCTGATAATCCAGTATTTGTTTCTAGTGTAAGCCAGCGTTAATCTTGCTCCACCATGTAGGGTTCGGTTGATGTGCCTTTTCTATTAATAATTGGGTCAGTCTTCCCTCTCCCGGGACGAGGATGGGATGTTTAGTGTTTACGGGCAAGTTAGAGTGATATAGACGTCCACCAACGCGTAGAACACCATCCGAGTCCAAAAATGGGTTGAATTTCAAAATCTTGCTTTTGTTAGGAAGTTTTCCGTTAACTTTGAGAGTTTTTATTTCGTTCTCAAAATAATTTCGTTGTACTGCTTTGATAATTACTTCCAAGGCGTTATTTATTTCATTTAATTTCAGATCATTACACTTCGACCTTCTTTTGTTTCGTAATGCATCAGCGAAACGTATTACCCATGCGAGTATTCTTGTAATACGATCCATGTTGCTATGCCGCTCGAGTAATGAATTAATTAGTTCATTTTTGTTCGACACGGGTTCCGTACTATTAATCGTGTAACAGTTTGTTAGAAGACCCTCACTTGTAGAATAGGTTTCTTTTAAGTTATCATCTTGTTTCTCTTGTTCCTTAAGCCATGTAGGGCCCTCCCACCACAGGGTAAAATTGACCAGTTTTGATGGCAGAAGTCCTCTTGTTGCACAGTCGGCCGGGTTTTCGTTAGTCTTTACGTAACCCCAGTTTATCGCTGGTACGATGTTTATTATTTGTGTAGTTCTGTTTGATATATATTTTTCGTATTTCTTTGAGTTTCCTTGAAGCCATGCTAAGACAACTTTAGAGTCGGTCCAGCATTGTATCCTTAGATCATAATCTCCAAGGATCTTAATTATCTTTTGTATGAGTATTGATAATAGAACTGCGGCGCATAATTCCAACTTCGGTATGGTAGTTTTCTTTTTAAGTGGTGCCACTTTAGTCTTTGCTGCGAGTAGCGTAGTTACGTAGTGGCCTGTTGGTGACGTAGTTCGGCTGTAGATAACGCATGCGTAGGCTTTCTCGCTCGCGTCACAGAAGGCTTGCAATTCGATGGTTTTGTTTTCGTTTTTTAACCATCTTGGTAACCTGATGTTGTTTATGTTTGGTAGCTCGGAAGTAATTTTCAGCCATTCCTTTTCTATGGTATCTGGTACTTTTTCTTCCCAGCCAATGTTTTGATAGTTGTCACTCCATAATTTTTGGAAAAGAAGTTTTGCTTGAATGGTCATTGGAGCTAACCACCCAAGCGGATCGTATATCTTGCTTATCTCTGACAATAGCTTGCGTTTTGTGTATGACGTATATTTGTTACCGACAGGTGCTTCGCTAATAAAGTGAAATGTGTCGCTTGCGTCATTCCATGTGAGTCCGAGTGTTTTGCTGAACTCTGGCTGCTCGAAGTTAAAGTCGTTGTTATGAATTTTCTCTTCCTTCCTTAGTTCTTTAAGAATAGATGGTTCATTCGTGGACCATTTCCTCAAAATAAAGCCACCTTTCTTGAGTAGTTCGCTAAGCTCCTTTTGTAATAACTTTGTCGTTTCTATGGTATGGTGTCCCGTGATGGCGTCATCCATATAAAATTCATTTTGCAGCGCCTTTTGGGCTAAGGGGAAATTGTTGCCTTCATCTTTAGCCAGTTGTTGAAGAGTGCGCATTGCAATAAATGGTGCGGCTTTGGTGCCGTACGTAAGAGTACATAGCTGCATCTCTCTAAGAGGTTCTCTTGAGGAGTCTCTCCAGATTATTCTTTGCAAATGTTGCTGATCATGATGAATAAAGATTTGACGGTACATTTTTTCAATGTCCGCCGTTAGAACATATTTATAGGTCCGCCATTTAATGATCAGGGATAAAATGTCCTTTTGAAGGTTAGGCCCTTTTTCCATCAAATCGTTCAAACTATATCCGGAGTCCGTTTTTATGGATGCATTGAAAACAGCCCGCAGTTTAGTAGTTGTTGAGCACGCTCTTACCACGCCGTGGTGTGGGAGGTAGGCTTGTACGCTACTGTCAGTTCCTGTCACTGGTTTCATGTGACCTAATTCGATGTAGTCTCGGATGAATTGTTGATACAGTTTAGCAAAATGTTCTTGTTTCGCCATTTTCTTTTCTAAACGAAGAAATTGTGCTATGGCTTGAGGCTTCGAATTGCCAAGGTTTTGTTCATAATTGGCATTCATCGGCATCTTCACTACATATCTCCCGCACCTTAATCGCTCTGTCGTTTCCGTGTAATATTTTTCACACAATTCATCTTTCGGTGCTGTTTCCGGTTCCGACGGAATGTCTTCTATCTCCCAGAATTTCGTTATCTTACCTAGCTCCAATAGAGTGAATAGACAGTTAAATTGCTTTGTAGCACCGCATAGTATCCAGCCCAACTTGGTCTGTTGCGCTACTGGCGAATTATTGTCGTGTTTGAGTACTCCTTCTATGATCACACTGGAGTAAATATCGGCTCCTAGAAGTAAATCGATGGGCCCTGAAATATTGAAGTCTGGATCGGCCAACTTAATATTGTGCAGGTGTGGCCAATTCTTTGTATTGATTGTGGAGTTTGGCAGGTTGTTTATAAGTTTACTCATCACTAATGCTTCCGTTTGGAATGTATAATCAGAGTGGATAGATTTACATTCTAATTTAATAATCCCTTTACTCGTTCCCATTATAGTGCCTACGCCAGTGATAGCAGCTTGCATTTTGTTTCGGGGTAAGTTTAATCGTTGAGCAGCGTTTTCTGTAATCAAAGTTACTTGAGAGCCTTGATCCAGTAACGCCCGAAGGATGACGTAATCTCCTTCTCTGTTCTTGACTTTGAGTTGAAGAGTCGTTAAGAGTATTTCTTGTTCACCGTTGATGTGATTAGATGTTCGCTCAGCCGCCGTTGAGGTGGTTGACTTTGATTGTTCTCCTTTCAGATAATTATCATCATGAAGAAGTGAATGATGTTTATTATTACACGTACGGCATCTTTTTGTTGAGTGGCATTTGTTTGCGCCATGACTAAATAAACAATTTTTGCATAAGTTCAATTTACTTGTTGTTTGGTTTCGCGTTGCGACGTCCATGCCCAGGAATGTCGAGCATTGCCTAAGCGCATGATCGTTTTTGCAGAGTGGACATTTCCGTAGCGACGCATGGTAGGTTTTTGACCACTTTTCTGAATCTTTATAGTTCGTCGACTTGTTATAATTTTTATGTTGGTGATTTGTGGAATGATTTTGTTTCAGCCCGCACTTTCTGGTTCTTGATGTTTCCTGAGTTATAAATTGCAATTCCAGGAATTCCATAAACTCATTTAGGTCTGGAAGATCTCTTGCATGTTTCATGTTTTTTATGTAGTCACCGTAAGTGACGTCATCCAGTTTGGAAGACAGTAAGTACACGATAAGTGGACCCCATACTGGAACATCAATGCCCATGTTCTCGAGGCCATTTAAAACACTCTTTCGTTGTATCGTACAACCTTTTCAAGTTAGTTGAGTTCGGTTTGTCAATTGTTGATTGATTGAGAAGTGTGTCTATGTATGAGATGAAAAGTAGTCTCTTATTGTCGTAGCGATGCTGAATTATGTTCAGGCATGAGTCATAGTTCTCAGCACTCACCGGTAGGTGTTTAATTAACTTCTCCGCTTCACCTTTCAATTTTGATTTTAGGAACTTCATTTTCTGCGTTTTATTTAGCGTTGGATTATTATGGATCATCTCAATGAATAAATCTCTGAAAGAAATCCAATTGCTGTGAGCTCCATTAAACTCCGGTAATTCCATCTGCGGTGTTGTTTTTTCGTAATGAGATGTTTCAAAGATTTTTCTATTCAAATCTGCTTTTAGGTTGTCGTAGACTTGTTCCCAATAGTCATATTTTAATTCATAATCCTTGTCGTTCCCTTGTAGCAAATAGCTTAACTCCCAGTGTATCTTGTCGATGGATTGCCACTTGGCGCTTAATATGTTTAGTTGATCTTGAAGTTGCCATTTCTCTTTCGTATCACCCAGATTAGTTTTGGAAACTGCTCGCTTCAAGGCGTTGAAGTTGCACATTTGATTACGAAATAGCATCGATAGATGCTGGTTCGCCTCATCTCCGATTTGTTGGTGTGCTCCAGCTGTATCAAATTGCCGTATTTCTTGAGGTTGTGGCGTTTTTATTTTGGAGATACCCGAGAATCCCGGTTCATCTCTTAGTTGTTCCAATTTGTCTCGTAGTTGACTCATTGATTGCATTGTTTCATTGAACATGTTCCTTGTTATTTCGAAAACTTTGTTCTCAAAGTAGTCATGGTCGCTGTTAACAGCCTCGTACTTCTTTAAGGCCTCCTGGTTTGTCCGAAATTCATCCCAGTGAGATTGTAAAGCTTCGATGCGTTTGTTAAGGTAATCTACGGTTTTTCTACTCGCAGAATCCTTTTTGTAATTTGTTTGCAGAGCCTTGATTTCACGTGGGGTGCGTTTTGACGATTGATTTTCGGGAAGTATAGTCCCGGGCCGCGGTTTTGGACAGTTCTCGCGTTTTGTTGCCCGTGTGTTTGAAGTATTTACTTGGATTATAAACCGTAACAGTGCCGCCTTTAAATTGAGTTGAATTTGAATCTGAAACGTGGTTTCATTGCTGATTGTTTGTCGGGCTCGAAGGACCAAAAGATGTTGGGGTTATTTCGCCGTTGACGACACCCCAGAGTTGTTGTAGGTAATTAATGAGTAACACTAAAACCACCAGTTTTGAGCCGCACTTGTTTTATTTACACCTGACCGCGTGACGGAGGTATATTTACGACTGAATTACATTGTGTTCAAGTTCATTATATAATAGCATTTTGCTGTACGAGCATTATTGGCTCGTACAGGGATTATAGATTGAGTTCTCCATGATGGAGGAATATTACCTGAAAACATAACTGCATTGATAGTTTTCAAAAAATATTCTAATGAGTTATCAGTACAGTTTATCAAAAAAGAGTATGTTATACCATCCTCGCCGGGTGATGAATCTTTAACATAAGAGAGAACTCCTTTTAATTCTGACAAAGAAAAAGGAGCATTGAGATCAGAATTATTGCTTGTATTATTATATAAAGTGCAACAATGAATATTATTTAATTCAGGAACAGACAAAGGAGCTAGTTTATCCATAAATTTATCAGCTAGCTCAATGGAAAGGACACCAAATGAAGAAGAAGAAAATGCCGATCTAAATCTACGAATATTCCTCCACACAACAGAAGAGCATACATCAGGATTTATGGACTCACAAAATCTGAATGTGAACTTGCTTATTGGAGTAGTTGACTAAAAAAAAAAACATACTTACCTGGCATAGGGGATACCGTGATCAATAAGGCGGTTCCCCCAGGGCGAGACCTTTCCATTGCTCTGCGGTTAGGTTGACCCCTGCGATAATCCCTAATGTGGATAACTCGGATGCGTTATTTTTGATAGTGGGGACTGCGTACGCGCCGTCCCCTTTTTTTGCTAAATACTCTCCAGCATTTGATGGTTTATTAATCGTTCGCACGTGATATTGGCAAAATTGTGGCGTCTCTCTCACAAACGCCATTAATCAAGAATTGAATTGAATTGACTAAAAAAAACTAATTAGTCCGTCAGTCAGATTTCCAACAAATACTAGACACATATTTTTTCTTTTTTTATCCTGCATTTATCCTACATTTGTATGTAGCTTTTACACCAGCGTGTGTATGAATATGCTGTGTTAAGTTTATCTTTTTACTAAAAGTCCGACGACACAGTACGTTGAAAACTCGTGTGACGTCACTGCACGCTACACTTTTTAGCGAGTAGTGACGTCACCAGCCACCATTCCTGATCTTGATGCCTTTTAAATTTGACATTTTTATTGATTTGATAAAACAAAATATACGTAAACGTATCCAATATTTCGACGGGTCCCAAGAACAAAGTCCTATATTCAATATTGTCTTGTTGCAGTGGGAAGCATTAAAGTTACGCGAATCTATAAAAATGTAAAAAGAAAAGAAAATTAATAGAAAATTATAGTAAAGGTAATTACTAGACTAGGCAACTTATTAGATTCGTGATTTTTCTCGGTGTTAGGCCATAACATCGGCCGCCGGCAGAAGTTACCACCCACCAGACAAAGCCTTGCCGCCAAGCGATTTGTCGTGTTCCGGCATGATGTCTGGTGAAGCCGTACGGAGGACGGGTCTGAGCAGTTGTGTTGCGATGTGTGCCGGGTACGATGCGCCTAATGTTGTTGTGTTGGGAGTTTGGTCGTGGAGGATCTTCAGATCAATCTCCTTTTGGCGCAGCATCGTTGGTCGTGTTGTTGGATTTAACATTGCATCACCTCGCTCAACTGCTGTCTTCCTTCCTATTCGCTCAGTTTTTCTGAGTGAATAGGCTCTTAATAAACTAGCTCGCTTTACCATAAAGATCACATCACTGCTTACCATCAGGCGAGATTGCGGTCAAGCGCTAGTTTATAATAATTAAAAAAAAAAAAGATTCGCGTAACTTTATTGCTTCACACGGCAACTAGACAATTTTGTTGTTGGGACTTTGTTCTTGGGACCCGTCGAATTTTCTATAATCTAAATGACGGACTAAATAGAATCATTTTCTTTTACCCCAGGAAACATCCATAGTCTCTTATTTAAAAGAAGACTATCGCAAGAGCAATAAAGTCGATCGGAAATAAAACCTTATTTGAAGAGAAAACGGTCCGAGGGAGAAAGCGCCCAGTAGCCTCTGTCTTTTTCTAAGTCTTACCCTTACTTATTTTTCATAATTTTGTTTGAAATAAACAATTTCTCGATTAGAAAAAGATGGTGAAAAGGGGTGTTATTTGCTGCAATAGTGAGTCATACCCTGGATGCGGAATATCATTCTTTAAGTAAGTTTTTTGCGGTAATCATATACAAGTTATTTTGTTTGTATGTGGGGTGACCATGCATTTCGAAATAAATGCTAAATGTGCACTTAATCATTGTGTGCATAAATAAGAAGTAAGTGTTTTTTATTAGGTATTTACAATGACATTAAATTCTGTTTTTTTTTTGTGGATATAGAATAGAATACTCTTTATTATGTACACCATATAGATTAGAGAATTTAAATATAAAGATTTTACAAAGGGTAATACAATGGGCGGTCTTATTGCTAAGAGTGATCTTTTACATACAACCTTTGGATGGAATACTAAGGGGAAGGAGAGAGAAATAGTGTAGGTAGTTTACAGTGTACTATTTACATAGAGTATACAATAAATATGTACTTTAAGTGTATCATACTAGTTTAACTAAATATATATACATATTTATAAACATCATACAAGAGCAAATAAAATATATATATATTTTTTTTTTTTTTCTTCTTGGCTTTGTCCCTCTTGGACATTAGCCACAACAAAATTAAAAGGTAGGGAAACTAAACTTTATAAAGGAACCGTGAAAGAATTTAGGAATTTGGAAGGAATAGGATTGTGGGATGGCTAGGATATATATATTATCAACAGGATATACTGAATATGGATATACTATATTTTTATATTATTAGAATTAATAAAGGAGGATAATAGTTTGTATATATTTATATCATTTGTATATAAAAGACATTCTATAGAAGTAGGAAGCGGAATACGGAAGGATTTAATAGATTCAAAAAAGGAGGAGTGGTTATACCTCGAGCAAGAAAAAAATATATGATTAACATCTCCTGATTCAGTGGCACATTCACACGTACTTTCTGAAATAATATTAAGTTTTGCGAGGTGCGCTGGCGCGCACGTATGTCTTAGTCTCATTCGTGTTAAAATTGTGGTAGCAAGTTTACCAAGCCTCATCGTGACGAACCATGGTTTATTGGGAATGTGGTTTTGGATTCTCTTGTAATATAGACCCTTATATTTACTACTTTCATTCCATTCTTCCTCCCAGGCTATTTTCAGAGAAATATTAGCCTGAGAAGCCAGATCATGACAATAGTTTTGATAAGGATATAAATCACCAGAATGGACAGCATCTTTTGCCAAAATATCCGCTCTATCATTTCCCGGTATGCCACAATGGCTGGGGACCCATAAAAACACTACATCAAATCCACTCAAACGACATTTATGTAATAGAAAATAGCAGTCTAAAATTATAGGATAGCTTGTGTTATTTTTCAATGGAAATTTTAATAAAGCCTCTAGTGCACTTTTAGAATCTACAACAACAATAGTTTTTCTTAGTTTTGCGAGTAAGATATATTCAATAGATCTAAATATTCCATAGCATTCACCAGTGAAAACTGAAGTTTCCACTGGTAGTTTGATTTTTTGAACTATCTGGTATTGGTGGTGATAGATACCAACACCAACAGGTTTAGTAGGAGAAGGTTTTGATGCGTCACAATAAATTTGGTGCCTGTCATACCATTCATGATTAATTTTATAATGAAAGTTATACTTATTATGAACATTATGTTTGTTGAAATCAATATCGAAAAGAACAATAGGACGCTGAATTAGCATTTCAAAATTATAGGAAAATACTGGAAGAAATGATGACCTATGAGTAGGGGCTTGAAAAGAGATAAATTTTCGAAAACTTATTACTGGACCGGGCGTTTGCATATGATACCAGTATGATGACGAATCTATAAGACCAGATAGTTTTGATAATTAGTTTATTTAAGCCAAGTTGATTGCAGGGTTCAAGGAAATACGTACCGTAATCTAGAATACTCTTAACAAGGGAGTTATATAATAATTTTAGTGACGATGGATGTGAGCCCCACCATACTCCAGTCAAACATCTGAGTATATTCAACATTTGTTCACATTTTGCAACTATATAATAACAATGAGGAAGACCTGTCATTTTACTGTCTAGTTTTATTCCTAAAAATTTTACTTCTTTCTCAACAGGAAGGGTATTGCCGTCGTAAATAACAGAAATAGGGATAGTTAATCTCGTTCTGGAAAAAAGCACAACGGCACTTTTAGACACTGATAAACTAAGACCGTGGTTATCAAGCCAGATTTTTAAGCACTCTAAGGAATATGTTAGTAAAGAACTTAAGTTATCTACAGATTTACCAGACACGTACAAAAGAAGGTCATCAGCGTATTGGAGAATACTGATATGCGTCGGAAGGCAACATTCAAGATCGTGAGTATAAATATTATATAGTAAAGGGCTTAATACAGAACCTTGTGGGAGCCCATTCCATACTATCCTTGATTGAGTATTGGTTTCATTTAAAATATTTATCAGTCTTCCTGATAAAATATTACATATAAAATTACTTACAAATAAAATACTATAAAATTACTTATTAAATATTTTGAACTTCATTGTAAATAGCAGAAGAAGGGTAAGGAATATAAATGGAAACAAAACAGGTTTTATTTATTTTAGCTGCTACAATAGCAAACTTACTATTATGTTGTGGGATAGGGATATGTTCAGAATGTAAAGATTGTTTAACAAGGAGAGCAACACCAGAACCAGCATCTTCTTCAAATCTATCTTCACGGTAACATTTAAAACCATGGAGATTAAAATTAAACTCCGGCCGAAGCCATGTTTCTTGGATAGAAATTACAAATGGTTTAAATTTATTAATTAAATGAATTAAGTCTGATTTTTTATTACTAATACTTCTGCAGTTCCACTGGATCACTTTGTCCATTAAATTCAATATTATTAAAATTAGAGCCATTATTACTAGAAGTTGCAGCGTGGGACAGTGGAGAAATAAGATTATTACTGGACAAGGATTGAATAAGTGCAATAATTAAGTCTTTTAAAGCCATATTATTGAGTGATGTATTCAACTGTTTATTATTTTGTAAAGCAACTCCATTAGAGGATGATGGAATGTTATATTCATTGATCAATGATTCATGAGCAGCACGATCATAACCTTTATTAAGATCATGATGAGGTGCTTTTGGTTTTAAGAATACTGTCTTTTTATACGACTTCCTATCTGGGATATTATTCACAGCATTATTGTTTAAGTGGATCATGTTATTGTGTAAAGATGGAGTTGAAATTAGAACATCAGCATATGATTTGTTTATAGATAGGTGAAGTTTAAGTGCCTCAGCATATGATATACAATTTTTAGCCATGCTTTCTTTAATATTTTTTTGTTTAGAATATTCTGGACATTTCCTATCAGTAGCCATGTGTGAACCAGAACATAAGCAACATCTGATATCATCTTCTTCAATTGAGCAATTTTCGCCAGAGTGTCCAGATCCACATTTAAAACATCTACTAACTGACCGACACTGGGCTTTAATGTGTCCATATCTGCAGCACTTAAAACATTGTATCGTGGGGTATATATATAAATTTACTGGTAAAGAATTATAGCATAAATATACTCTTTTAGGCAAAACTTGACCATCGAAAGTTAACACTACTGTTTCAGTAGGGACAAACTCAGAATTTCCATTGTTAATAACTTTTCTTTTAAAACGTCTTATCTTAAGAATGTTGCCACAACCTATAGGAACTGAGATATTGCTGATCACCTCCTCGTCTGTCCAGTCAGCTGGTATACCTCGAACAACACCCATCCGGGTAATGGTGTGTGTAGGGATGAATGCTTTATAATAATTTTGCTTTAGCGTATCATTATTAATAAAATTATTAGCATCTATAAAATTAGAGAAACCTATTACTGCTTTATTTCTACCGATTTTCTTCAAGCTACCATTAATAATGTTTTTAAATGAGTATTTTTTGAGAAAGCGGCCTAAAGCAACAGGGTGTATCATATTATTGTTATCATTTTCGGAGTTTTTTTCCCTTTGAATGTGTACTATATATGGAGCGGCATCAGAGGCTTGGTATAGCAACCTACCAATAAGATTATGAACGGAATTATTTACATCATTGGAATGTAGGCTTGTTTTGGTTTAAAATTGGGACGGAATGTGGAGAGGGTATTTCAGCTGTGGTTTTTAGGACATTTTCATTGTTTACTAAATCACAATGACAATCAATATCAGACAGAAAATCGTTTGAATTTTTGTTATGATTGTGACTCCTCCTCTTTCTTTTATTACAATGCTTACACATTCGTTGAGCGGATGTCCTTTTACGTTTTGAAGTTTTATTTGTATCCGAACAATCCGTATCTAAAATAGATCCTTCAGTATCCATATCTGATTTATTAGCTAAAGTTACAAAATATGATGCCTGGGGGACTGTGCCCCCAGGATCTTCAGGCTCATTCATATAAAGGAACTATGTACAAAACTTACCAATACTCGTAGAATTAATAATAAATAAAATATAATAAACTAATATACTAATAAATTACAAATGTTATTAACTTTAACACTCTCCACTATCCTAAAAAAATATTTTAAAATACACCAAAGAAAAAAAGCAGCTATCTTGTTCGAAGTTTCCCGCGCTTCGGATTATGATTAACAAGAAATATCAAAATAAAATATAATGACATGTTTAATTTTTTTTTTTTTGATATGGCATCTCGTAGTTGACCTTGAGAGGTTGTGACTACTTAACCGGGCTATCCTGTGGCTGCCTTAAGTGAATTTAAAGCCTCCAGCCAGGGCTACTAAAAGCTAAGCGACTACACGCTAAGGGCACCCCCTGTGGGGTACGAACCTCGGCTTAGGGTGTCGCTGGAGAAAACAGCAAGGGACGGCTGGATCGAATTATTTTATATTTATTTCGGTTTGATGACCACGGCGTTTCCTAGTACTAGCTCTGAGAAGAAACGGCCGAAACAAACTCAGAGGTCATAGTCGGGAGTTTATATTTACTGGCTCAGCTGCGGCGCGGGCTGGCCTTCATCGGACAAGGGACGGGGAGGGCGATTACTACGTTGAACGCGTCGCGATGGACCTCGGCGGCGAGGTCGGTAGGTCGGTTTTTTGTATTTTGTGCTAGTGGCCCTATTGGCCTCTTGGAGGAGGGTAATGGGGTCATCAGGGTCTGTGAGAACGTGCCTAGGTCGGCGAAGCTTACTTATTTTGGAGGGGGTGTACTTTGCTGCCGCGACAACCAGAGGGTTGTGATGTTCAGCGGCTGTGTCAAAGAAACGCTTGGATAGGCGTTTCATGTACTGCTGGATAGTGGGGATTTTGAGATCTAGATGGAGGATCTCATTTCGGACGAACCAAGGGGCGTTTGTTGCTTTGCGAAGAAAGCGGTTTTGGAGTGTCTGCATCCTATGGATATGACTGGGCTCGGTGTGTGCGAAGACTACACAGGCGTATGTCATGATGGGGCGTATGCAGGCTGTGTACAGGCGCAATTTGCACCTGAGGGACAGCTTGCTGCGCGGGTTGAGGAGAGAATGGAGTTGATAGAGTGCGTAGGCGGCGCGCGAGCGTACCGTCCTTATGTGCTCTCCGAAGGTGAGGTGTTCGTCTAGGATGACTCCTAGGTATTTGGCTCGCTTTTCCCAAGGGATCAGCTTGCCAGACATGGTGATTGGTCGGGGGAGGGTGGGTTTGCTACGCGGTTTGGAGTAGAGGACCGCTTGGCTTTTATCGGGATTTACTTCTATTCTCCATTTTTTAAACCAGTCAGCAAGTGCGTTGACAGCGGTTTGGAGATTTAGTTTAATTTGATTGGGGCTGGTTCCTGAACAGTAAATGGCTGTGTCGTCTGCGAAGAGAGCGAGGTGGGCCTTTTTACTTTTGGGGATGTCGCTGGTGAACAGCGTGAAGATCAAAGGGGCCAGTACGGAGCCCTGGGGGACTCCAGCCCGGATGAGGTGGGGGGGGGGGGGGGGGGGGATAGCTCCTTCGGTTTTGTAGCGGAAAGTGCGGTTTGACAGAAAGTCTCGCAGGATGAGCACGAGACGGTCAGGCACGCCGAGTTGGTACAGCTTGTATATTAAGCCGTTGTGTCAGACTTTGTCAAAGGCTTTTGCTATGTCGAAGTAAATAACACCTGTCAGCCTACCACGTAGGAATCCTGCGTTTAAAGAGAGAGGAAGTGCTTTTTATCAAACAACAAGCTACTACAGTCGGATTTCCTTATTAGATTTTCAACTTATTTCTTAATAATTAAGGTTCAAGATTGATTAGGAATATTTGACAGTTTCGGGTAGATTGACCGTTAGCGTAAGCGCGTCATCGTCTCCCACCTACATTTTTATATAGGGTATGTGGATACCCTATATAAAAATGTAGGTACTCTGTGTTTTCCCCTCACGAATGACATATTTTTCTTCTGAGTTTCTTCCGAGTGCCGAAACCTGACAATTTGACGCAGAAATAGTAGAAATGTGGACGCACTACCAATGTTCGATAAACTGCGCAAATGAGCTGTTCGTTTGCGCAGTCTTATCGCTACTGTGTACGCCAGCCTTTATAGGGTGTTAAATTTTTTATCAAAAATACTGTCATTTGTCAAAAGTTATGTGTTAATGTCATTTATAGCATTATTTGCCAAAATTAAAAATTTCTGTTTTCTCCAAAAATATAAATCCATATCCGTAGCACTCGGTGATAAATATTGAAATGTGACAATTTATTGTAAACAAAGTGTAATGTCTCCTGTAAATAGTTCATTCAGTAACTCCCGTTTTCCATATTACTTATTTTTATAAATGAAATGTAATTAGGATTTTACTGCAGTTTGAAGATTTCTTATATAGACACTTTTCAAACCCTTTGCTTGTACAGTGTCATTATATTAATTTCTATATTAGTTGTCGTAACCGGCTTTTTAAAGTTTGGCAGTCTATTCGTCTCTAATTATACATTTGCCATAAGACACAAGTACACCTGTAAATATGGCAACAAAACAGAAGAACATATTCACGCGCAGCAAACCCTTGATGAACATATATAGTGGAGTAGACCATGAGGGAAAAGAGGTAAGACTATAAGTCAAACACAATGAAACATAGTTTTTGCAAAAATTTGGAGGCTAACATAGTGTTTGTAAATAACTTTGTACAATCAGGTGGAAGTGAGAGAGGATGCAGAGCAGCTAGTGAAGTGGCATGAGATATCAGATGCACTGGTTGCAGCTGGCTACTATCGAGCACAGCTGCAGGGACTCTCTGCCTTTGATAAGATTGTGGGAGGTCTCACATGGTGCATTGAACTGTGTGACATTGATGTTGATGTCAGCCTCCTATTTGAAGAGAATCTCACTATTGGCAAAAAAATGTAATTATAAAAAACTACACAATCTCTGCATTTATTTCATTGATAATTATAGATATAGTGAAAACAATATTCTTTCATGTTGTATTACAGCTGGAGAGTTTGTAATACCTATTCATCTAGTGGTGAAGGATGTCAAAATTGCAAAGAAGTCAGAAGATAGTCACCTAAAATTAGTCTTGTTGCTTGAAATAAATTGATAAATAAATAAAATGCTTGCCATTTTAAGGGACTGAATTATGCAATTTTGAAATTCAAAAAGTGCTGAATCTCAGCCTAGCTGAAGTATATAGCATTAGATTGATAGTGTTTTTCTTGAATTAATAACATTATATTCAACCTTTCCAGAGCTCTGACTGAAAAAATAGTAAAAATTCTGCCTAGCATGAAATGCCCATACACAATTGAACCACATCAAATTCAAGGTTTAGATTTCATCAACATTTACCCTCTGATCTTGTGGTTAATTAAATATTCAAGTGAGTTTCGAGAGGCTAAAGAGGATGAGTTGCGGAAGTTTGCAGTCATGCAATATGATAAGAGTCATATATTTGAAGCTGACAGAGCTGCCTTTATGCAGAAAGAGAAACTGTTGAAAAATTTGACTGTTGTACAGGTATGTTTAGAATGTTCAAGAAACTCTTATATAAATAGTATAGTAATATAGTCTGAAAATTGTATCTACCATTACTGATAAAAAATTGTTGTGACTATGTATCATTATCATCATCATCACTTGCAGCCTCTACTTGTCCACTTCTGGACATAGGCCTCCTTCATGGCACTCCAACAAGCTCGATCCTGAGCAGTTCTCCGCCAGCCACAACCAGCCACCTTTTTGATGTTCTCACTCCATGTCGCCCAAGGGCGTCCTACGCTACGTTTGCCGAGACGGCGGTCTCCATTCGAGGGCTTGTTTACCCCACCATTTCTCCCCTCATTTCTGATGCGGTCCTTCGGAGAGACGCCCAACATAGCTCGCTGAGCGGCTTTAAACTTGTGGACTAGTCTGACTGTTAGTGTCCATGGCTCGGCTCCGTAAGTCATGACGGGTAGGACGTACTGGTTGAAGATTTTAGTCTTCAAACATTGGGTTATGGGCGACAAAAATACCCGACGAATTTTACCAAATGCTGCCCATTCCAGCTGGATCCTTCTATTTGCCTCCTTCTCGAAGTTGTTTTTTACCTAATTGCAACATGTCTATGTATATAACAGTTTAAAGTCAGAAATAAACAGATAATATAGTAATTTGGTATGAGTCAAAGTAGATAATGTTACTATTCATAATTATTCGGAACTAGCTGTGCCCGCGATTTTACCTATTTAAGTTTCAATTCAGCAGTAGTATCGGGATAAATAGACCTGTGTTATTCCTTGTTCTATCTGTGTGCCAAATTTCATCTATTTTTTTTGTGTGAAAGCAGTAGTAAACATCCATCTATATTATCAAACTTTCGCATTTATAGTATTAATGGGATTAAAAACTCTAATTTGACTATGGAAGCAATGATAAAAACATCCATAAATGACAGTAAGGTTGTTCTGACTGTAATAGAAATAATTATAAATGGTTTAGAAATCATGTATTAAACAAAAGATAATTGAAACATTTGATATCTCAGCACACCCTCTTGTGATATTTTGTTTTATTTATAACCGAGAAAAAGGAGGAGGTTACTCAATTTAACCGGTATACCGGGTGCGGCAATTAAACTGTCCGTATGCGAAAATGAAATATTTTTGTTAATTTTCAATATGTATTTATACAATTTTAGAATCTGAAAATAGAAGGTTCAAAGTTTTATTATGGCTTATACCGATAGAATACAGCCGCATTTAGCCTGCAATACAAGCTTGAAAAGTAAGAAGCGCACGCTGCTCGAACGACATCATCACTTAAACAGATCCATTCTCGCGTAAGAGTAGCTTTGAGCGTTTCCACCGACGTTTGTTTTTTAGCACAAGCCTTGACCTGTAAAACATCCAAAATACAAAAGTCCAGCGGATTCAAGTCGGGCGATGACGACGGCCACATATCTCGGTCTATTAGCACCGGAACGTTCACTTTTTAGGCCCTCTTATAGTGCGGTGTGTAGGTATGAACACGCTGCCTCACCCCCCACTACACAGTAATGTGTCGATTGTCGAACGTAAAGACGCAGCGAGCGAGCGCACGCGCCGGCCGCCAAGCTAGCCGATGCTAGAGTTGAACATGCCACAAAGCAGCGAAACTGCAGTAGGTAAGGTATGTCGGAAAAAAAAAATGGTTTTTGTTTTGTAATCAAATTAACATTATTATTTTACATTTCGTTTCAAAATACGAAAAGAATTTAACCACCTTAAAATACACTTTTCTCCAATTAATTGTGAAATGATTAATATTCTAATCAATTGTATGTAATACGTTTGTTAAATTTGACAGTCATGTATTTTTTCCCTGAAAATAATTATTTATTTTCGGGAGTTGGTGATTCAGATGGCACAGGAGCCCACGCTCGAATCTGTTGGTGTTAGTCGCTATCGTTAACCGGTGAATCATCAGGGATAAGTGTATTAATTAGTACTTCTGTTGTTTCCTCTATGCCTGAGGTATGCTTATCATTGACTTTAATGTTTTGAACGTATGCAAGGTCGACCGATCTGTTACCTTTAAATTCGTGATATAAGGGAGACAACGGACCCTCCCTGTCAAGTTTATCAACGATTTTCCGCAACAAGTTACCCTTAGATTTTTCCACCGATGCTTTGTAGCGTGACTTGGCAACTCTAAAAGCATTTAAAGCGAACGTAAGAAGATCTCCAGTAATCTTTCGGCTCTTGAGTTTATTTAACTGTATACGCGCTCTGTGATATCTTCTACGCTGTTCAACTAAATAATCACTCCACCAGTCACATCTACGAATATTGGTCATAGATCCGCGACCAATGGCGATGTCAGCATAGTAGGTAAAAGTCCTCAACAATTCACAGCAGCTATCTTGTGTTTGGGCTTAATTAATTTGTATTGATAAGAAATTTACACCTAGAGGGGTTGTGAATGTACTCCACAACGGTTTACAGTAGCTACTTTGTGTTTGGACTTAATTCATTTATATTGATGACAACTTTGCACCCATTGGGTTAAAATAATGGTCTGCAGTAAATCTGATGATGAAGACCATAGGCAGTCGAGATAATTCTTCAAAATTGCGGGTAAAAATTAAAGTAAACAAAATTATGTCGATTCCCAACTATAATTCCTTCAGTTTCCAGTCTGACCGGATGCAACTGAATACATATTTTATACTTTTCACAATTAAAATGTGTGTCAAAAACTAATATACAAAAACCAAAGACACCGACATCAGAAATTAGTTATTTTTCACTTTGTAGTGGTTTTTGGAAGTTGGTTGTTTTTTTTTTTTTTGTAAAAAAGTTTTCTCTTTCTTAACGGTGGGAGGTAACTCCCACCCATGTTTGGATCTCGTGTAATTATTGGATAATGTAAACATGTGATAACTGTTTTTAACATTTGAAAATATTTTTCCAGAATTTGTACAAACCATGCAGAGTTCGCAAGAGGAAAGGTCTTTTCCCTGCTAATGAATTGGAACAAGTGAATGCAACTCTATCAGAGTATGATCAACGCATGCTGATGCATGTGACAACTAACAAAGGAGACACAAAGAGTGATGATGGACTAGATTTTTTGGTACAAATAACTATAAAATATATTTATACATTCACTGCTTCATTTCACAGCATGAATTATCTGATTTCTTTTTTTTTATAGTATGATTATGAGAAGACTCTGGCAGACCCCACAGAAATTACAACAAAAGTAAGTTATTATAACTAAATATAAAAAAAGTATTGAAGCTGAACAGAAATATTTATGACCTCATTTAGCTTACAAACAAATAAAAATAGTTATATTTATTTTTTTTATTTACAGGCAGACAGATACGAAAAAGATGACGAATCAAAGGAAACCCATGCTGATACCAAAATTCATTATGCAGTTCTACAATCAGAGCTTACAGGGGAAGTTTCCAAAGAGTTGGAGGAGAGAGAAAGGCAGAAGTATTCTGAAGATATTGACAAACTCACAAAGAGTATAGATGTATTGACAAAAGATATCAAAAAGTTTAAAGAAACTCATCAAGATAGAATAGAAAGTGCTAAGACACAACACCAGGATATGCTTAGCAAGATGAAAAAGATTACTAATAAGTTGATGAAATCTGATGGTGTACCTAAAAGGTGTAATAATAAATTTATTTTGTTTTTAATTCCGCTAGAGATCACTTCTAAATAAGTGCGACTGTTGCAAAGTCATACCAAATTGAGGAGCAATACATATAAATTGTACTTATTGTAACTGTTGTTTTATAGTGATACCTTAATTGGCAAATCGGCTAACTCCACATTCAGTAAAAAAAAAAAATGGTTTAACTTCTAAAAACACGATAGTACATTATCAAAATACTAGCTTACGATATTATCTACTAACGGTATTTTAGATTTTTTTATATGGAGATAAAATTTGCTTATATGGAGTTAGCGGGTTTGCCAATTAAGGTATTGATATGGTAAATCTAAATGAGTAAAAATAGACTTTACATTTAATTGAGTTAACAGTTTCACTGGTTGTTGTGGTTAAAGAATCCATGCACTATTCATAAAAACGGCTAGAGCAATTTCAGTCTATAAACTTTTTTAGTGTATACATATTAGTGTTGTTACACAAGATCAACACGTGTCAACGACAGAGGCTATTGCAGTCGCGTCGTCGGCAGTAGCCATCGCGACGCGGCGTTTGCGGCAGTTGCTTTGACCCTGTCGTTGACGTATATGTACATATTATATACAGATTTCCAGCACAGTGTGTCTGACTTCTTTATAACTTACATTTGTTTCAGTGATAAAGATGTCAAACAGTTTTATAAGTCACTCAAAGAGTTAGCAAGAGAACGAAATGAACTGTTGCAAGTAATTCAACATAGAAACAAAGAATATAGTCATTTGCAAGATAAGCTGAGGTAAATCTCTTTTATTATTTGCCACCAATGTCCCACTCTAAGCAGTGTCCTTATTCTTTTTCCACCTCTAAAGTAAATTGTTTTTCGCTTTAAATTCATCACCATATACTCATGCCTTCGTCCCATATATGTAGGCAGAAACTACAGAATGATATCTGCAGTGCTTCAACCTTTTGCTTCATTTAAGTCCATACACCTGGTTCACTTTAAATATATTGGCTGAGCTATTGTTGTTTAATGTTAAGTTCAACTCTCTGCAGGTGTGAATTATGTATCTGAATGTATGTATATATTTATAATAAACGGTTCGAATGTATGTTGGTGAATTTTACGTTAGTTTAAAGTGCTGTCTAGGTAGATATCAGAATTTCATAATTAAGCAAACACATATTTTAAGAAGTTTAAACCGATTTTAAAAATCATATAGGGCTGCTAAAGATCCTGATGCTAAAGTCGAAGAACAGCCATTGACAGTCGCAGAACTGAAAGAATTTAATGAAAGGCAAGAAAAACTTAAAGCGTTTATTACAAAAATGAGATTGGAACTTGCCAAATTAAACCGGGAGGTACTACGGTATTCTACTGCCATTGATGAGGTGCCTGGCACTGCTGAACTACTGCAATATGAGAAGAGGTTTATTGAACTTTACAATCAAGGTATTTTAATTTTTTTACCTAACCAATATTCTTGTAATGTGCAATAAATTGGATAAGAGCGTGAATTTTTTTAAATATTTCTTAATATCGCCGCAAAACATGTATTTTCGGACAGGAATTATCTAGGCTAGAATTTTTTGACATTATGAGAAAGTCTTGAATATTTTTTTCTGGAAATAAAATTGGCACTTTGACTTTCAATATCTCCAAAGTCAGAAGGTTCTCAGGTATGGTCCACTACCAAGAAATTATCACAATGACGTCTCAGTACAAATGAAATTCGACTTTGGGCATTACGGGTGTAAATAGAGCACCATTATGACCATTGTTCCTAATAAAATTAGTTTTAACCTACCTACACACTTAACAATACCATCTTTTTTATACAGTTGCATCCAAGCATAAGGAAACAAAACAGTATTATATATTCTACAACACACTGCTAGAAGTAAAACTATATACCTCAAAAGAGTTGAGTCTGCTCAATTCGATTCTGGATAACTATGATGAGTAAGTATTTATTTATTACGAATATTAAGGAGTCTTGCCGGCCCCGTGTGGTGCCGGGCTTAGAATAGTACCATCCCATATCCTCCCATGGATTTCGTAAGAGGCGACTCTCACCAGGAAAGCGGGCAGCAGAGCTGCTGTGGAATATCAAATCACTGCGATCCCCAATCCGACTGCCAAGCGTGGGGATTATGGCAAACCCCCCCAATGATGTGTGCATACACGACACAGCCCAGGCCCCTAGTCCCCGGCAGCTCCACTATTCCAGTCTACGGTAGCGGACTCGGTTAAGGCGGAACAAGGGGTGCGAAGAATCTCCGGAAGAGATCCGGCTACCATCACCGACTGATTGACAAAATATTGACGAACTGGAGGAAGAACTGAGCCGGTTGCGCTGGGACATTGTGGGGTTATCTGAAGTCCGAAGAGAGGGAGAGGACACGATAATCCTCAAGTCAGGCAACACGCTCTATTTCCGGGAAGGCGACCAGCTGTCCCAGGGTGGCGTCGTGTTTATTGTCCACAAGTCCGTCGTGAACAACGTTGTTAAAATCGGGAGCTTTTCGACTCGGGTGGCGTACCTTGTACTCAAAATAACCAATGCATATTCGTTAAAGGTTATACAGGTCGACGCTCCGACGTCTAAACACTCCGTCGATGAGATGGAGGCCATGTATGAAGAGGTCAGTAGAGCCATACATGCCTCCAAAACCCACTACACTGTCGTCATGGCGGACTTTAACGCAAAACTGGGCACGCGAGAGGCGGATGAGACGAAAGTGGGGCGATTTGGAGTTGAAAATCGGAATCCTCAAGGTCAGATGCTAATGGATTTCATGGAAAAGGAAGGACTCTTTATGATGAATTCTTTTTCAAGAAACCATTACACTGCAAGTGGACCTGGATTAGCCTAGATGGTCAGACCAAAAACGAGATAGCCTTCATAATGTCAACGAGAAGGCAAGTGTTCAACGATGTCTCCATGATCCACGTGGTTAAAACCGGGAGTGATCACCGTATTGTTAGAGGCATCACATTAGGCTCGAATGCTCTCGACTTATGAAGTCTACGCTCCGTCCAGCGTCAACCCAACTCCAAAACCCCGAAAGCTTTCAAATCGAACTGCAAAATCGCTTCGAATGCCTTGGTGAATGCGTAGATGTGGACCACTATAAGGACAGGTTTGTGGAAACTTCAAACGGAAGGGTCCAAGTTTTACAAAACCCTCCGTTCAAAAGGACAGAAGAAGATCTCCGGTCCTACCCGTCGGCTAATGGAAGAAAGACGGGAGGTGGTGGTGGTGGATAACGCTTCGCGTATCAGGTGCCTTAACAGACAAATCTCAAAGTCGCGACATAGGCCTATTTAATACAAATTGCATTAAAGAGGCTATCCAGCGGAACAAAGGCTCCAAAGTGATCGCAAGAGATTTGTCTGTTCGACAGAGCCTACTTGCGAAGCTGAAGATTGGGGACGGTAGGATCTTCACTTCCAAGCCCGAGCTTTTGGGTGAGATTCAGAAATTCTAAGGATAGTTATACACATCAACACACGCACCTGTTGTAAGCCTGGCCAATGATCCTAGAGGATGAGATCGCGGGAAGCCAATAGATGCGGGCAGTACAAGACTGGCCATCGTGGAAAGCCTTGGGGGAGGCCTTTGTCCAGCAGTGGTTAGGCTGAAGAAGAAGAAGAAGATTAAGGAGTCGCACTCCTTCGAACCGCCTGGCGGGAAAATCAAATGCAATTTATATGTTCTAGAAATAGAACCGTCGCTTAGCCTGGCCTGTGTTGTCTAGGTATATGGTTCACTGAAGGTACCTAGATACCGAAAGGAGTTTGTGGATCAGGACAAGTCAATATGTATTAATTGATTCGGGCAGGCTTTATATTCTAACAAATACTGAAGAATCGATTGTACCGACCGAAAAAAGTGTGAAGCCCTAACCAACACATAACATTCAACTATAAAATATAAGCTCATTTAAAATTCTTTAGTTAGCAAATTAGTAGCGCGCCTAATTACCCGGTGCGCTATGTATGATACTGACCAAATATTTACATAGGTGAGGAAATAAATAAAAATCTTACAATAGGGTAGTTAACTAAAACAAACTAATTAGTCCGTCAGTCAGATTTCCAAAAAATACTAGACACGTATTTTTTCTTTTTTCATATAAACAAAAAATTAAGACGACACAGTGCGTTGAAAACTTGTGTGACGTCACTGCACGCTACACTTTTTAGAGAGCAGTGACGTCACCAGCCACCAGTCCTGATCTTTGATGCCTTTTATATTTGTCAATTTTCATTGATTTGATAAAACAAAATATACGTATCCTATATTTTTCTATAATCTGAATGACGGACTCAATACAATCAAATTTTTTTACCAAGGAAACATTCCTATTGTAGATTAAGCATCGATTTTTTATGGCTTTGCTTGTGATTTATATAACGAGCTTATCCAGATAAAACATTTAAATGAGTCATGCGTTATCGTCAAATTCAACAGCAGTAGGTATACTTCAGCCAAATAGTATGATTGCTAAAGGCCTATCACCTCAGTAAACGATGGGATTAAAACTTATACATAAATGTATTTTCTGTCCTTTTCCCGTTTAATAAAATATAAAGAAAAAGATGCACAATTGCACTTCAATTTTGTTTGTGAACAGAGGTGTCGGCGCCATTATAAGGTTCAATTTCGCCTTTTTTTGTCAGAAAGTAATATTCTTCTAACTATCAAGTAACTGAATACGATGATTTATCCAAACGTTATTCTCCACGTACTTTAAACAAATCTTTAATGTTATAGGGCTATGTCTTCAGTCCGTAAGCGCGAAGAGTTTATGACGCAGTTCGAATCTATCGTGGACTGGGTCAACCATACTGTCAAAAAGGTCGAGGAGAAGTTCAGGAGCGAGAAGGAACAGAAAAATGATCTCTACAACGAATACTCAAGGTTAATGGATGTCCAGAGGCAGTATGCGGCAGCTCTGAAGAAATTGGGAGAAAAGCGACAGAGGATAGGTGCAGAGACTCATAGTTGATCAGTCAATCATATCTCTTAATAGTCACGAAGGCATTTGTCCCACCATTTTGCTACAATAATCCAGTCGAAATAGACATAATAAAGTGTAACCTCGGAATAATACGTAGTATCAAAATTGGTACAGACTTTAAATACACTATTAGACATGACATATCATTGTCTCAGTTCTCAATTATGTATTTATATTCAAGGTAAAAGACACAGTTTTAGAATATCTTTTTTAAATATTTTTCTGAAACTGTCGCCATTCCACTCTCGATTGCTACCAGAAAGTAGAATTCATCAAGTCATGTCCTCACGTTAGTGGGCTTGCTTCATCCACTGAATTCGTTAGTATGCTCTCTATGTCCGAAGTACTTATTTATAGTTACTCTCCTCCTAAGGTAACCCACTTCGATAGCTAGGCTCGATCCGCTTGCATGTGTCCAGGTGCTCAGTTTGCTGTCGTGCTTGTCATTTCTACGAGTTCACAATTCGATTTGCTCGTTCATCTGACGAGTAAGTGTGATCTGCTCAATTGCGTCGTGACTCGTAAGTGTTATTGTCCTGCTCGCTCGGATCGTTAAAATCAACCTGAGCCATCATACATGATGGAAAAAAAATGCGCGCCCTGACGAAGTACTATCCTAAACATTGATGCTAACAATGTTTGAAATCAAAAGAAATGGCAGTTTGCTTTTCTACTAATTATTTTGTGTGCGTTCGCGCAGCGGAATGTTGTTGAATTTAAAGATTTTAGATATGCAGATATTTAGTGTATGACGTCGTATAATTGTGTATGGTAAAAAAAAATTTGTGCACGCAGCCATTGTGGAGAAATTCACCAAAAACTGATTCCGCTGGGCGAACGTTGTCCTGGCGGAACTTTTTTTAATCCATTAACTTTAGGAAAAAGAGATGTGTCCAAAAATTAGTGTGTATTTGTGTGTAATTGTGTATGTATGAATAAAATTTGTGCATGCATAAACTTCGGAGATATTCAAGTTTCCGCTGCGCGAACGTTTGGCCATTAGCTAGTTTTCATATAAAGCGCTTACATAGAGAGCTGTAGATTTTTACATACTTTGTTTTGAATTTGTGTATATTTGTTTAAAAAACAGATTTAGAAAAAATCGTAAGGCTTAAAAGATAAAAATATAAACGTAAAATACGCTTATTTGGTCTTAGTTCTTAAAGTATGCACTTTGGGGGTCTAGATTTTCACGTTTATACAAACCTTGTAAGTGTCTGCAATATATTGCCAAGTATCAATGATGTTCCTTTAGTAATTAAAGAGTTATAGGACAATTTACCATGACAAAATCACTGTTTACAAAGCAGTCAAATATCACGACATTATAAAGGAATTGCATGGTAAAATGTATGCCAATAATTAGTGTATTCATTCAACTATTCACATGCAAAATTTCATGTCATTAAATTCAGTAATTAAAGAAATACAATTATAATACTGACGAAGCATCGAAAACCTACATAACCCGACCAAGTTCGGATAGCTATAAAAAAGCGGCCGTGCAATTTATTTAGGTAACATCCCAAAATTTACAGTATAATACCGGTATTGAATTGGTATAGGTGATAACACAATTGTTTCGATATAATATAAAGATCATTTATTTTTGTACATCTATTTTTTTAAATGTATTTGACTATGACAAAGTAGGTACTATTTACGTAGTTATTTTATTTAAGTATGCGCTTGAGACTTGAGATATAATCTAGATATATTAATTTAGGCAAATAAAATTGATACAGCTAAAGCTTGGACGACGTTCGTTCGGCAACAGCGGAATCAGTTTTTGGTGAATTTCTCCACAATGGCTGCGTGCACAATTTTTTTTTTTACCATACACAATTATACGACGTCATACACTAAATATCTGCATATCTAAAATCTTTAAATTCAACAACATTCCGCTGCGCGAACGCACACAATTATTTTAGAGATAATTTTGATCTTGTTCACCCTTTTCAATGGCATGGCATTATACAATATCTATAAAAACCCTATTGTTCCTTCTACCTACTTAAGTTTTGAGAATAATATATACCTACTACTACGGATAATAGAAAGCAAGCAAGTCATTTATAGAAATTGTTCAACAAAACTAATTAAAGTAAGCATTTAATTATATTATTAATATTTGTAATCTTTAACAGGCTTCTTACATCTGCAATTCTGCATGAAGAAATTAGACGTTCCCGCCCATCTCTTTAACTTATAAAATCTGATATTCTAAACATTTTTTCGAATGTGTCGATTTTAATACTTACCTATTTGGTTTTGACTTCTCGACAATGATTACTTTATTTCAATTTCTAGCTTTTGCACGCGACTTCGTCCGCGTTTCCGTCGTTTTTCGTAAACAAGTAGCATATGTGCTTCCTCACGGTTCAGTGGTTCTGATGTAACAGACAGATTAACTTTCGTATTTTAGTAGGGAAATATAATAATGTCAATCTACAATACTGTTGAAAAATATCGCAATAAGAAACCGCAGAATATTATTTAAATTATAATTTAATTAATGATGTTTGTAGGTAAATGTATATGTCCCTGAAAAGAACAACAAGGGTTTTGTTACTTAGTGTATAAATACAGCAGGATTTTTCTATATATTTTATTTCCATTCGTATCGGTTCGATATGATCTGGGTATGTGAAGACTTATAAAAGATATTGAAAGTTTGTGCTACTTGTCAGCTCTTGAATACTTAAACCTTTATGTTTATTTTGTCTGGATTCTACATCACATGCATAATTTATATACTCTTTGTAAGTTATAAGTAGGTAATTTTCTACTTTTATATTCATTCCAGTTTCACTGAAAAATAACCGTCAAGTATAGAATTTAAGACTGAATATAGGTTTTATATTAATCAAATTGTATTCCTAATGCACTGCATTTGTAAAATAATACAAATTTAAAAATAAATAAATAATACGATTATATTACAAATATGTTTATTTTTATACCCTGATATGAAATTTAACACTTACTTAAAAAAAATTCAAATATATAAAATCAAAATAAATATACAACTTAATACGTTATAGGACGGATTTTTTACATGAGATTCAATATCGATTTAACAGGCGTACAATTTGAGCCCATACACATAGTCAGTGCACGTTCATTAAATAGCAATGATTATAATCAACATTCACGTTCGATCAAAGCGTGACCACACTGCTGTGTCCCTTGGGAGAGCTTCTGTGCGAATGACCGTGACCTTGACTATGACCATGTCCTGGACTGTGAACCGGTAGGCCAGTACTTGTTTTCTTGTACATGGTAAAGGATATCAGCTCTCGGTTGGCGTTTGTCATTGCCATAGCATGTGAGACGACATCGTATCCAAATAATGCGTGAAGGCGGTTTACCACAACTAGAGTAAGTCCTTTCTGAGTTATTCGTACAGTTCTCTCAGGTTCTAATGCTGCTGCAACCGGCATACCAAAGGACGCGTTTAACTCCTGCAAAAGGATAGCTATATGAATTATTGTAGAATGTAGTTGATTACCTATTATAGCAGACGTTCGTACTACCTTCTATCCAGGTGGGAGATATCAAATAAGACAATCGCTTATTGTACCAGTGTATTTGGTTAGCCGACCACAACATAGTTGGGAAATGGTACAGTAGACGGTTACGTAACATGAAAAAAATATGAGTCATGAAATGTATGAAGATGTCATGCGCTATGCAATTTTGTTGTCCGATGCAGTATACAACATTACGGACGTTTCCAACGTTTTTCCGTTTTTTTAATGAAGGTACAACACAATATAGGAATGAACACTCTAGAGAAAATCTGCCTGTTTTTTTTTATCCACCCTACAAAATTTTCAGTAATTAAAGGAATGATATCAATGGTTACTTAAAAACAGCACAAACTAAAAGAGCCTATTAGGTACACAACACGATAGTTAGGGAAGTATCTTTCTTTACTAGGACTTTCTCCTTTTCTCTTATTTCACCATCCTGATTTAGGGAACGGGTACCAGAATATCACGTAGTGCAATAAAGCGATTAGGTATAGGTAAGTTAAAAAAATGTTCAAGAAAACTGGTACAAAACTGATTATTAGTAACGTTGTAACTAAATATTACCCTCACTAACGAAGCCCGCTCCTCACTTTTGAGTCCGTATACAGTGACTCCCTCATCCTTAGATAGATGAGGAGCGCTCAGGCTGCCCATAACCATCACATAAGGCATCTTTATTTGTTTATAATTTACACCTCACAACTAGTTCAAATCTATGACTTCATAAAAGCTATTATGAATTAAAAGAAATCACCGGCCGGTTACTTTATCATGTTTAAACACCATCAAACAGAAACACAAAATATTGGATTACTTGTTATAAATAGCCACGCGGCTCGCGTAACCACGAGTCCACGACTGCTCATATACTCATGTGTGGGTTCATTCCGTTAAGCACTACTACCTGCATGTGTCGTATACATTGACAATTCTATGTAGGTTGTTGTACGGATTGCTAATGACGCGCTTGTAGTTGTTCGAGACGTGATCGTGACGTCGAACTGAATGACCTTCATGGGTGCTTGGCCTGCGCGGACGCAGGTCGCTCCGGTTGCCCGTGCCCGCAAGCCTCGCTGCCGCGACTGTCACGCGCACATGTATAGACGATATTATGCTTATGGTAGTTCCTACCTAATAGGTAGAAGAATTTTACAACGCATTATTTACTTCTACGTTAAGTATAATAAGTAGGTATAGGGTGGTATAGGAAACTTGATCATTATGCTTTATTCTAATTTTTACATATTGAATAGGACCATTTAAGGTTTCAATTCAAAGCATTGCAGATGTGTCTGGTGATATATTTATATTACCTGTCTCAACAAATAAAACAAAAGTAAATCTGGATGTCATGTACCTAGATACTGACATCTTTTCATTATCAAAAGTTTGTGTATAAATATTCTAGAGTTATTTACAAAGTATTTAATCATGAGCCATTCTATGAGCAGTCCGAGAAATATTCAGTTAGGTAAATTGATAATGTTTTATAATATCGTTAGTATTTATCAAGGGTTCATTGAAGGAAGTGCAGATAAACATCGAAATATTCAAGAAGAACGAAGACCTACATACCTACCTTACTAATATATCTAGATCTAAGTCAATGTTTCTTTAGAATAGGTCTAGGTATTGTAATAGTTACCTAGATTTTATAAACTAATTAGTCTTCAAAACACAAATGATAATAAATCTAGGTATTCAGTTATGTGTGCGCAGTTCAAGTTCATTACCATATCAGGTTCTTTGTAGGGTTAGCAAAAAACGAAGTTGCCTCTACAGTACTAACCGATTCGGGTTCGTCGAAATTAACTTTTATTTGTGTGCTTTTGTTATGATAACTACCTAATCCAAGTGTAACTATTTCCTAGTATTCGAGACTTACCAGAAAGCTCGACTGGTATTCGTTCAGACTATGGCTGAATTGGCGACAAGATCAACTAATGTTAAATGCTTGGAGAGCGCGGGTGTACTTGGTAAATATGATTTCTTGTACATAGGTACATAGTTTATATAGAAAACAATTTAAGTAGGTATAAGTACTTAAGTTTTGCAAATGACCATTTGCAGTAATAATAGGTAGTATGTTGTGCGTGATGCTTATTGAGGCAAAGCCCAACTAATATGTCGGCTAACTTCAGGTTTAGTAGTTTTGCTATTAAAAATATTAAACAAATAATCAAAAAATAACACCTAAATCAGGCCTGTTTTCTCAGAAATTTTTGCCGGAGGTACTTAGACTTACCCACATTTCGCCAGTTAATTATCATGTATGTAGGTATAAGTCCCATGAGGGTAATACATAGGGGTCGAGCCTATATATTGCTATCAACCTGGCACAAATTCAGACACCAGGCTGCCACTTCCAAATTCCTTAAGTGCCTAAAACTCATTAGCACTTTGCTCGACCTGGGAAACAGACCCAGCTCTAAGATTAGATTTGAAATTTACCAGTCAGGCAGTGGGTACCTAAAGAATCTATTTGAAATTTAGCCGTAAGTCTAAACCAGCACCGCACATACGTACCACACTATTACTATCACTCTGAATCATTTTGAAGCATATTGCTAATTCATTGCTCCATGTGTTCTAAAATATGTCTGCTAAACAATGTAAATAACGCAATGAATGTTGTTGAACTGTCAAAATGATTGCTACTGGCATGGTGTTACGCAATAACCCTGCCGGTATTATCAACTTACAAACTATATTATCCTTCTGCCTCTCAATAAACCCTCAGATTTATTGAGACCACTGCTGTCCGATGCGTGCAGCACTGTCCGCCAGTGCGCGGTGGTAGCGGCCGCTCGACTCGCTGAACACGACGAGGGGGTGGCCAGACAATTACTAAATGGAGGCGTGGTTACCATCACTCTCGAAAATCTTAATAAGTATAATGTTAGTATTGGTAACAAACAACATAATAACCCTTTATAGGTCTTTCACGAGGAGTTACTGGTGATTTCCGAAAAAGTAATTCCGAATTCCGAATTCCGAAAAATAAATGTCCTCGAGTTATGGCAGTAAAATTAAAATATTTAATTTACATTTCTATACGAACATAGGCGTTTATGAAGCGTCCGGAGCTAGGTATACGTTACAAATAGTTTCCCATGGAGAAGAGCCGACAAGAAACTCCACAGTTACACTTTTCAAAATGATTGGTTTAGAGAATGTTTTCAAATCACAGTACGTATGGGAGGACATCATAGGCCTGTCAACAAGTACCAGGTACAGACGACAGCACACCAAACTACTACAATCTGTCAGATTTCCTTATTAGATTTTCAACTTTATTTCTAAAGAATTAAGGCCCAAGGTTGATTGAGAACATTTGACAGTTTCGGGTAGCTTGACCTGCTATCGTCCGTACATACCTACTTGATGAAATAAGAAATAGTCTAAAACTCTAGACACTTAGATCTCTAAGAGTCTAGAATTCTAGATTATTTAGGGACTCCTTTAGGTATTCATAAACGCTGCTCAAAGTTAACTAAGTAGTGATTAGTGCCTGTTTTTATATTACCTATATTATAATTACATTTTGACGTTTGAACGTCACTTGACTTAAATCATCATTTATGAATAAACCTCATTAGGACTACAAGACCTACAAAAGTAGAAGGAACTATGGGATTTCCTCCCCGAATCGAGGGTATATGTTCCAAGAAATTTAAATAAAAGGCTCGTAACAACCACTAATATACCTAGATAGTATACGATTCGAAAAGTAGTACCTATAGAATCGAATAGGAAAACATTATGTGGTCCAGCATAGACTAACGCTAATTTATTACAGGCGACTCGTGCCGCATTGTCTAATGAGCTAAGTACAGTATGTTAAGAAAACCCTGTCCGACCCGTGAAGGTGTTGTTAGGTATCGATAACTGATTCTACTAATGGATACAAAACCGGGCTAAACTTAAAAAAAAATCCCCCAAAAAAAAATAAATATTATTTCGCAAAAAGAGGTAATTTAATAAATGTGCGTTAAGCACACTTCCACGGGCGGCGGGCGGCAGGGCACGTGGCACGTGGTTGCATCGCTATTCGCTCATAATAATACCGGTGTTATCACTTTTTTTGAATTAATTCGCGGGAAAAAAAGATTATTTCAAAATCAAAAAAATCAAAATCAAAGCATTTATTTCAAATAAACCAGTTACAGGCACTTTTGAATTGTCAGAAGGTCGGTCAGTCAGTAAGGTGAAGCTAGTCGCCCATTCCAAAGAGTAGGTACCTATGGAGAAGAACGGGCAAGAAACTCCATGGACACTCTTTTAAATTATCAAGCTATTGATACAAATACATATTTGATTACATCATTCATTTTGAAATCAATCGTGTGAGAACGATGCAGAAATATATTGTACGCTGAGAGCGTCCATTATGAAAAAAAAAACAACAATTCAGAAATTAAAATACGCCGTAGCAGCTAAGAGATGACCAGTCCCCTCTGACGGCGTCCGTTCACGAACATGACGTATGGATCAGCATCATTCAGCTCAACCATATTGAAGGGAACCTAATGACCCAACACACACGCCACCACCAGCGAGACATTTGAGTGAGCATGACATACTCTCAACAGCCATAGCACTATCATGTCAATAAAAGACTAACCCAACAAATAGATGCTTTACAGCAATTAGATCGTGCTCACACGTGTTCCATGCAATTATACAATACTAAGAAATTGAATCTACACAATGCAAAGACAGTTTTGTCCAAGGTTCAGCAGCTCCAACGGTGTTCCCGAATGCTAAGTTTAGCTCCTGTGCAGCTGCACCAGTGCCGAATACCCCTGTCAGCGATGCGATTCCGTAACGTATAATATGCCTGGCTACATAGTGTGTACTGGCTTTGAGTTAAAAAAAAAACAAACAATTGCAAATTTAAATTACGAGAGGAAAAATCAAAGAACAATCAGTGTAAGCATAGAAATCGGACGCAGCTCAAGCCCAAGCCGTTTTGTCGTCAATATAATCTTTAACACTATAAAATGCTTTCTGACACAACTTACGTTTAATGAAGCATTTGAATTTATTCAGGCTCAGATCTTGAACCACCTCTGGAAGTCTATTGTAAAAATGTATACATTGGCATCTAAAAGAGCCACCTATTTTCTTGAGCCTTGTTGTAGGTACAATAAATTTGTGCTTGTTCCTAGTATTTATATTATGGACATCACTGTATTTTTTATACAATTTTATATTTTTATGAGCATACAAAAGATTTTCATAAATATATTGAGACGGCACGGTCAGTACATTAATTTCTTTAAATTTTTCTCTGAGAGAGTGTCTTGGACTTAATTTATAAATTGCACGAACAGCTCGTTTCTGCAAAACAAATATTGTCTGAATATCAGTGGCATTTCCCCACAACAGAATGCCGTACGACATTACGCTATGGAAATAGCCAAAGTACACTAAACGGTCTCAATATCAGTCAAATTACGAATTGTTCTAACTGCGTATGTAGCAGAACTTAGTTTTTTTGACAATTTTTCTATATGGGGACCCCATTGAAGCTTAGCATCCAGATTATACCCAAGAACACTGTGCTGTCTTCAGATTCCAATTCTTCGCCCTTTATCAACACTTTAGTTTTCACCTGCCTAACGTGAGGTAGAGTAAACTTAATGCATTTGGTTTTTTTCTCGTTTAAGAGTAAATTATTAACATTAAACCAGTGGACTACTTTGGAGATCGCGCTATTTACATCATCAGTGACCTGCTGCTGACGTTTAAGTTTAAATATAAGTGAAGTGTCATCTGCAAACAACACTATATCGTGATTATCCTTTATGAGGTACGGCAGGTCATTAATGTAAACAAGAAACAAAAAGGGACCAAGAATTGACCCCTGTGGGACTCCCATTGTTACTAAAGATCCGGATGATCTTTTTCCATTAACGTCAACGCTTTGAATCCTACCACTCAAGTAGGATGTAATAAGATCCAATGCAGAGTTCCTGATCCCATAATGGCGGAGTTTCCTGATTAACGTCTCGTGAAGAACGCAATCGAATGCCTTGGACAAATCACAAAAAATGCCCAAGGCATTGCATTTATCCTCCCATGCATTGTAGATATGACATAGAAGTTCAACACCGGCATCAGTAGTTGAACGACCCCTTGTAAAACCGAACTGTTTGCTATGTAATAATTTATGTTTATTAAAAAAACTTAGCATTTGGTTTAAAATTAATTTCTCAAATATTAATAAAATTCATTATTATAAAATTCATTTGTACTATGATTTGGTACTATGATGATTACGTAAAATTTTATATTATATTTGGTCATGTGTTTACCTAACTTTTATTATCCTTATGGGTCGGACAGGGTTTTCTTAATATATTGTATAAATATGTCTGTATGCACGGACGACAGCAGTAGGCCTAGTATAAGTTTTCAATACGAAACTCGATCGTCGATAACTAGCGCGTTTGGCGCTCTCATTGGTTGAGAGTTCTTACGACCTTGAAGCGGGCCAATCGCTGAGTCAAACGCGCTCGATATTGACGAACGAGTTTCGTCATGAAAACTTATACTAGGCCTACAGGTCAAGCTACCCGAAACTGTCAAATATTCACATTCAACATTAAGCCTGTAATACCATGAACTTATTTCCACAGGTGTATTATAAAAGGTCCGCCCTGTATCTAATGAGAGCTGTTGCCAAGTAAGTTAACGTTCTTAAAATGCCATAAAAAGAGTTAAAAAAAGAAATATGTATACTAAATCTGATTTATTATTTGCAGACATAATGAAGAACTGGCTAGTGCTATTATTAGACTAGGTGCTTTAGAGCATATTGTCTCTTGCCTTGAAGACTTTGATACACAAGTGAGTATAAAGAAATAGGTACTATACCTATATTTTTGTGTGCTTACTGGCTGATCAAGTTGATTAAGTCACAGTCATGGTCGTCATCCCCATAAGAAATGTTTTTTACGTTATGTAGAAAACAGGTCGATCTAAACAATTAGATTATAGGTAGTGTTTTCATTACTATCAGACACCTGGCATACTCTGGACTCTGAGAGGGGCACTAATTCATCACACGAACCGAGTCCGGGTTAGTAGATGTCACGTCTACGATTTTTTTTAAATTTTATTTTAATAATTATAAACTAGCGCTTGACCGCAATCCCGCCTGATGGTAAGCAGTGATGCGATCGTTGATGGTAAAGCGCGCTAGTTTATTAAGAGCCTATTCACTCAGTAAAACTGAGCGAATAGGAAGGAAGACGGCAGTTGAGCTAGGTGATGCGATGTTATACCCAACAACACGACCAACGATGCTGCGCCAAAGGGAGATTGATCTGAAGACTCTCCACGACCAAACTCCCAACACAACAGCACTAGGCGCATCGTACCCGGCACACATCGCAACACAACTGCTCAGACCCGTCCTCCGTACGGCTTCACCAGACATCATGCCGGAACACGAAAAATCGCAAATTTGTCAAATCGAAAATCAAACAAATCGAATTAATTCGACAAATTTTTTGGTTCCAGGGCATTCCGCTCGATGATTCTCTTCAATTTCTTGAGCAGTGGTAATTAAATAATTTACACAAAGTGAAACGCCTGTCTGGGTTCGAACCTACGACCTACAAGTTGTAAATCGCGGCGGGTGTCACTGGACCACTATTGCAGCCTAATTTTTTATTTAAAAAAAAGTTGCCGCACACTTGGAAGTATCCCTTTATCGTGGGTGCGTTTACAAACATTTAAACTCACATACACAAACTTGCCAGACCCGGAACAACTACATGTAGATCATACAAATATTTGTTCCGTGCGGGGATCGAACCCGTGACACGCAACGCAGCTAGTTAATAGCTGAGCCACTGCACCAACCGTGTCGTCAATTACGTAACACACATTTTTGAATTGAATAATTCTGAAATACCTATATTGTTAATCCATTGCTCCGTATGTTCGAAAAATGTGTCTGCTCAACAACGTAAACAACGCAATGAATGTTGATTTATAATTTTGGTCGGCTTATTATTAGATATATGTGAAAGTAACGTTCTAATGGAATGATCCTGTTATTAGAGTCTTGAAGTGAATTTATTTTGCTTTAATGCCAATAATAAACACATTATTTTTTCTGTCTTTTTATAGGTGAAAGAGAATGCCGCGTGGGCCTTAGGATACATCGGGAAGCACAGCGAACACTTATCGGGGTTGGTGGTAGACGCTGGTACTCTACCACTACTGGTATTGGCTTTCCAGGAACCTGAAATGAGCCTAAAGCAAGTAAGTTTAAAATAATTTTACATTTAATTTTTACGCCTTAACAGACCATGATTGTCTAGTACAGTCACGAGCAAAACAATGCATACATTCGGATTTATTCAAAAGCGATTTACTCCTTTGTTTTTGAATGCATGTTTATCTAACGACCATTTTCGAACTCATATCTTTTGTAATGTGCCGTATTTCAACTTTACATTTGTTACCCATTACATGAAAAAAATCGCAATTGAAAGTTATGACACCAAGGGTTGACACGATATATTAGTATAGCTACCATGAGTTTTGATTACGATTACGAGACTCGATCGTCCTCATTGGTTGAGAGTTCTTACAACCTTGAAGCGGGCCAATCGATGAGTCAAACGCGCTCGATATCGACGATCGAGTCTCGTAATCTAAACTCATGGTAGCTACACTGGTCAAGCTACCCCAAACTGTCAGATATTCCCAATCAATCTTGAGCCTTAATGCTTTAAATATCTTCTTCATCTCGGTGTTAATCCTAGTCGTATCCGAAACTTTCAGCTTTGGAGTCTAGGGTCAGGTCCGCTTTACAAGTCTAACTGCTCATTTTGGCTAAACTTCGATATTTTCCATGAAGCGACTGCCGTCTGACCTCCACAACCCGAAGGCGATATCGAAGCATTGCAGTTGGACTTTTGAGGGCTCCATCAACCCATAACGGCTGCCATTAGATGTTCGTATGGCAACCGGGAACAACGGTGCGTGCTTTCCGAGGCACGACCAGACCAGTGCAAATATTCATATTCATACATACAAATATTTGCACTGTGCAGGATCAAACCCGCGCCTCCTTGCGCAGCGGCCGCGTTCGCTTCCGCTACGCCACGGAGGCTGCTTTAGAGATACAAGTCGAAAATCTAATAAGGAAATCTGACAGATTGTAGTAGCTTGTTGTGCTGTCGTCTGTACCTATATAGGATACTTTTATCCCGATAGTACGATCCCTCGGGTTAATTTCTGATCTTTACCCGGGGGAAGCCGCATGTAATAACTAGTACTTAAATAAATTAATGTTCACTTTTCCAGATTGCAGCAGGCGCACTGGTAGACTTGGCCCAGCACAAGCCTGAAGCGGTCGTGGATGCTGGTGCTATTTGTCATTTAGTACATGGATTGGAAAACCAAGATCCTAAACTGAAGGTTATTTATTTATTACTTGTCTCTATAATAACTTCTTAACGTTTCCTCAACTGTCATGTAGGAATTAGTAGTAGTAGATATTCGTCAGTATAGAAGTATACAGGAGATAATACTGCCTGACTTCTTTCAAAAATACGCAACTATGCAATTTACCCGTATCTTGTTCAAAACATATGAAAAAACTTCAACAATGATTTTCCTATCTCAGTTTATCATAATCATCATCTCAGGGTTTATCTCGGTTGCATCCGCGGTTTTCGCGTTGGAGCCCGGGATCCGCTTTCCTGCACATTCTCCTCCATTTCGCGCGATCTTTACGATCCTGTGGTAAGAGCTTGTTGGCACGCATGTCATCTCTTACAACTTCAAGTCAGCATTTGTTTGGTCTACCCCGCTTGTGCCGGCCCGGCGGAGGTGCCATGGCAAGACATTTGTTACCCACGTAACGTGCCGGTTTTCGTAAGACGTGGCCGTACCAGCGTAGGCGACCCTCTTGCAGTTTGTCTGCTATATCGCCTATATCACGGACCGAAGATGCGGGAGTTCCTGATGCGGTCTTTCCGCGTAACTCCACACATCCACCGCAGTCCGTTGGATTACCTTAGCCTACACGCTAATAATGCCACACCTTGTTGTTATCGTTCAGCGTAGCACACTGTGTGCTCTGGGCGCGGTTGCGGGAGCGTGTACGAATCTGGCGGAAGCGGTGGTGGCGGGCGGGGCCCTGCCGCCCGCGCTGCTGCACGCGGGTCATGACGCGGCACCTGTGCGCAAGGCGGCCGCCTGTCTGCTCAGGGATATCGTCAAGCACTCTGTTGATGTGAGTACCTACTGTTTTACCAACTTTCTACCCTAACTAGAAAGATGCCGTTGTATCCATAGGGGCGGGATTAATATTGAAAAGTAACTGTCTAGTAGGTATCTGTTACGTTTTTACTCCTTCACGACTAAACGGATTTGGTTGAAATATGACACATGGTTAGACCAAACCTGGAGATTAACATACAGAATATTTGCTTGAGATTAAGATTTGTAAGGGCCTTAATAGGAAATACCTTAATCACCACCTACTGCAATCATGGTCGTAAAATTGCGCCGTTGACGCTCAGAAACATTATTCAATAGAGCGAGATAGAAGCAATCATGTAATCAGTTTCCATATACAGAGTTGTGGCGGTAGCTCAGAAATGCTTAGATGCAAGTCAATATCTAACGGCATAGCCGTCTTAAAAACCATTCGGCTCTTATTTCTAGTTGGCGCAATTGGTGGTGAACACAGGTGGATGTGGTCCTTTAGTGGAGCTTCTGGGAGAACCGGCAGGGGGAGCGCGCGTGCCTGCTTGTATGGCACTTGGGTTCATTGCCGGGCAATCCGATCAGCTTGCTATGGCTGTTATTGAATCTAAGGTAGGAATCGAAGAGTTACAGGGTCGCATAATGATTACGTTACGAGTAGTTACGAAAAATCTACAGTCGCATGATTTAGTCAACTTTAGAGAACCGGTTGTGTAAAATGAAACTTAAATTCATCTTGTCCAGAAATGGTACTGCTTTAGGAGGTACCTATTTCTATGTTGTACTTGTCAGCCTGCTTCTTCAATAATACAGTTCGATTGTAACTGTGAGTGGAAGATTTTGCTAATTCGGAGACACAAATTCGAAGATAATAATACGGAACCTAAAACTTTTCTGGTTTAGGTACTTGTTTTAATTATACTTTACCTGTTGAAACTAAAGCACAAAAAAAGATAATTTTTAGGCCATTCCACCGCTTGTTGAAATACTTCAAAACCCCGAAGCAGAAGATGCAGAAATTTGCGCCGCAGCCTGGACCCTCGGTCATATCGCGAAGCATTCCCCTCAGCACAGCTTGGCTATAGCTGTTGCTAATGCTCTGCCTAGATTGCTGCAGGTAAGACAATCGGACTTTTCACCTCCTGCTCGAATGCACCGTTTGTCTCTGTGTCACCTAAAGGTTGACTGGGCATTAAGTCAGCTTTGAACATTTATCTACTTGAAGAATTAAATACCTACTCATTCCACTCATTCGTATTTTCTCTCAATACACTTAAATCCCTCCAGGATAATGTAATAGTGGCTGATAAAACTAAGCAACAAATATGTCAATTGTATCAAATAATAGTTAAGTGATTTCTTTCAGCAAAAAGAACTTTTAGCTATTGACACCTATAGGCTTATGCCACCCGCGAATATTCCTGTCCTAAGAATGGAAAACAAAAGAATATTGACAAACAGAAGTGTTATGTAACTCACTAAATATATGTACCTTTTCTAGAGGTACATCTGTATTTCATGAGCTGTGATAACTAGTCTATTGCACACTCAGCAGATAATGTGTTTTGGTTGATACTTTATGAAAAATGATCAAAACAGAATAAAATTAATATATTTTTAAGTTGTATAAAGACTGGCATGGAACTTTTTGTACAAGAATCCAATTTGAACTTGGCCAAATTTTGTTTCTTTGTACCTCATCATTCATCATCGACCTTTTTTTAATCGTCCCACTGCTGGGCACAGGTCTCCTCTCATACAGAGAAGGATTGAGCGTAATCACCACGCTTGCTCAATGCGGGTTGGCGATTTCAGACTTAAAGTCCAGGTTTCCTCAAGATGTTTCCTTCACCTTCAGTCATTGGTGTCTAAGATATACTTAGAAAGTACATATAACTTCAGAAAAGTTACATTGGTACTTGCCTGACCTGGAATCGAACCCGCGCACTCATACTTGAGAGGCTGGTCTTTTAACCACTAGGCCACCACGACTTTGTACCTATTTCATTGTTATATATTTGTATACATACATCTGTATATAGATACACACATCAAAAGTGTCTAGGGATCAAGCATTTTTATGCGGATTTCTTGAGATTGAGATGTGGCTTTGTAATAAATTTATGATTTTATAAATTTATATGGATCCTTTTTGGTGCATTTCATAATTTGAATCAGGAACTGTGAATCAAATTCGAGTAAAAGATGAAAATCAGCTGTCAATATTTTCCCTATAAAAACATACAACGCATTGAAGACATTATTAGTGCTACTGTTTCCCTACTACTGATTAAAACCAACGTTATTATGGAGCGGCGACGTCATTTAAGCAGGGAAGAAATGCTCAGAGCCGTGGGAATGATAGAAGCTGGTTCCCGGCAACGGACTGTGGCTTTAGCTCTGAATACAAGTCAGAGTGTTATCAGTCGACTTTGAACACGTTACCGAAGCACTGGTACCGTGGCTGAGCCCCATGGAGGACGGTATCGCTGCACCACACGGAGACAAGACCGATACATTCAAATCTTAACTCGAAGAGCTCCAACAATAACCGCCATGATGTTAGCCGTGAGGCTTCATCACTCTTCAGGGAACTTAATTAGCGACCAAACAGTCAGAAACCGCTTGCATGAAGTGAACCTTCATTCCCGAAGACCGCTACGGGTACCACCTATAGCAATGCACAATCGTAGGATTCGATATCAATGGGCTCTTGAACACAGAAATTGGGCAGAAGAACAATGGCGTTTCGTGTGCTTTTCTGATGAGTTTCGTTTTGGTATGAGACCGGATACAAGACGTATACGACACTGAACCCCTGGACGCCAACAGCGATTAAAATCCTGCCAGGAAGTCCATCCTTATAGTGGTGGAACCATCATGGTATGGGCGGGTATTTGGATCGGCGGAAGAACTGAGTTGATTTGGATCAGAGGCAACCTCAACGCTCAAATTTATGCTGAGACGATTGTATCAGACGTCATCGTTCCTCTACAAGTGCAAATCGGTCCCTTATTTCAGTTAATGCATGATAATGCACGACCGCACACCGCAAGAGTTGTAAGACAGACTCTCGCCGCAGCTAACATCAATGTCCTGCCCTGGCCTGCTCAGTCGCCACACTTGAACCCGATTGAGCATGCATGGGATATGCTACAGAGAAGAGCTCTGCCGAATATGGAGGGTATCCAGTCGCAAGAAGACCTTTTTTTGTTTTTGCAACGAACATGGGCGGCCATTCCACAGCGTGATTTGGATGAACTCATTTTGAGTATGCCAAACCGATGTTCTTGTGTTGTTAGTGTTCGCGGTAGAAACACGGATTATTAATTGTTTAAGTTACCCAATAAAATTTTAGAGAAAACTGTTATTTCAGTCTTTTTTTCGAACTTTTGTGTTAGTGGTTCAAATGTCAAATATCCCTTTATTAGGAAAATGGCAAATTTCTTTATTAATGCAAAAGTGACTTGGTTTATCGTTACTGTGACAAACGAAAACACTTTATTTGATGAATCCTTAAAGAAAATTTTAATTAATATCAATCAGGAGAAAAGTTATTGTAAAAATATATGTTGATCCCTAGACACTTTTGATGTGTAGTTCAATCCACTAAGAGGCGCCCCACCAATTTTAGGTTGAGGGGATCGCGGGGCGCGGGGAGTTTGCTCCGAGCGTCAGTCACGGATAGGGATGGGCAAATGGAAAAAATATATCGATATTTTTCAAATACATCGATATAATCACCCAAAAATATCGATATTTCGTTATGTCGATATATTTTGCCCAATTTGCAATTAATTGTAAAAATTGCCAAATAATTCGAAATTTTAAACCAAATACTGTTTTGACATAAGTTTTATTATTAAAAAAAAAAACAATTCATGTACCAGAAAAAATCAGCATCTTCAACAAAACACTTTGCTAGTGTAATTACTGGGTATACGAGACCTAATAACTGTCGCGCAGGGCATTATTAGAGTAGTAACTGAGTAATTGTTGGTTACTGTTTGGCACTGCAGTAGTCCATGGGCAGAGGTGACGATTACCATCAGGCGTGCGAATTGCTTAACATAAAAAACAGCAGTAAAAATAACATTATTATTCAAACCAGTATTTGTCTGATATTGACATCAGGGAGCACTCTTTGTTTGATGTGTTTCCCTGTTAATCTGCTCCTATCATTTACCACTGAAGCTACCCTTGAGATGATACTGAAGAAGCTTGACAAATCAAATATTTTAGACCGATATCCGAGAGAATCGGCGTGAAATGTTCACAATTTACCCAGAACTTTATTGGATCAGATTTTCGTTCTAAAAGTGCTTGGTCTAAATACTGCTTCAGTTCATAGGGGACACAGTTACTGCTACCTCTGACGAAGCTATGTTCTGATTTAATAATTTCTCATGCCTGAACCAGATAGAGGACCCACTTGCTCCGATGCTGCTTGATAAGGATTTATATCCGGAGAAAGTTATTCTCTACGCCGATGTTCTGCGAGAATCTCAACACTAATTTTGGATATAGCATTTGACACGACAATTGTCGACTAACCGAGGGTCCAAAATAGTAGCTACTGAGAGAAAAGGATTTCTTTCTAAAGCAGCCAGTTTGTCTTCAACTTCAACTTTTTTGAGTAAAGCTTTTTTACAATCAACCCTAAAGAGATTGATGGAGTTGCTTGATCTGTAACTGTAATCACATAAAATATCCACACCTCAATTTTCCTTGCAGTCGGGTAAAGAGTATAAAATTGAATTAGAGCATCTTTCACTTTGACCACGACACTCTATCCTGATTAGTCAATTCATTGTAGTGTGGTGTGCACTCATAGATACTTATTGTGTACCGATAACACTCAAACTTGCACACATACCCCCTTATTCATAAAAACTGCTTAAAGTTAACGAGTGATTAGCGATTCTTTAACCATACATTTTTGACCTTTTAACATCACATAACTTAAATCATCCTTTATGAATAAACACCACAGTGTTTAAGGGGTTTAGTCATAATCGATTTTTAAAGTTAAGTGACCTGCAAAATATATATTTAAAAAATCGCTAATCACTAGTTAACTTTAAGCAGCGTTTATGAATAAGGGGGATATACTATAAATGGTTAGGAGGAATAGTGGGGAGCGTCTTCGTGGATTGAACTATCTATAGTATGTTTATTTATTGTATACAATCTGTAAACAAAACCTGTCACCCATAAGGATAATAAAGGTTAGGTAAACACATGACCAAATAAAATATTAAATTTTACATAGTCATCATAGTAACAATACTAATGAATTTTGAAATAATCTTTTTTTTTTCCACGAATTAATTCCAACTTCCCCGAAATTTGGTATAAGTATTTTAAAAAGTGACAACTCCATTTTTACGGTATTATTATAGGGATGCGACAACGTGTCGCGTGCCCTGCCCCCCGTCGCCCGTGGAGTGGTTGCCTACCGCACATGTATTAAGTTACCTCTTTTTGCGAAATAATATTATTTTTTTTAGAGGAAATTCTTTTAAAGTTTAGCCCGGCTTTGTAGGCATTAGTAGAATCAGTTAAAGATACTAACAATACCTTCACAGATCAGATAGGGTTTTCTCTACATGTTGTATACAATATGTTTATGGTACACCATAGACTATCTTCAGAAACTTATTTCACTTAATCCAAATGAAGGTTATCTGTTATAAATCGCTTTACATATAAGAGCACCCATTGTAATATTTATATGCAATTTGTAATGGTTTTGGTGTACATAATATAGAGTATTCACACCTATCAATCTATATATTCAACACAGCTTTACACCCATCCCAAGTCTTCCGGAGAGGTTCGTGCAAGAGCATCATGTGCCTTGAAGCAAGCCCTGCAGTGTTGCTTGCATCGACCAGCACTGGAACCATTGTTGCATTCTGCTCCTGCTTGTATACTAAAATATGTGCTAGCACAGTATGCTAAGGTCAGTATTGTTTTTGGAATTGCTTATTCCTCTTGAAATTAATAGACATATTTAACTTGGGTCAAGTTTTTATTAAGTATTAATTATGCTATAAGAATTAAATAATATCACAGACCAATCATAGCCTAGATGAGAAGATATGTAAGAACTACATCATATTTTGTAGTACCTACATAAAGTACAATATATGAGTAACCCACTTACCCAATAATATATAACAAGACTCTACTGTCATACATTGTTTAGTAAACTGGGCCATCATCAAGGTTGTCATCTTCTTCATCGTAATCTTCACCATTGTCAAAGTAGTTGTTTGCATAGTCTGTTCCGTCATCAATTTCAAATTCTTCTTCCTGCTCATCTTCTATTTCCTCGTCGTCATTGACTTCTTGGTTCTTCACAGGCTGTTCATTTACGTTTGTTTCCACAGTTTCGTCGGATTCTTGATTTTCTTTCTTCTCTAATTTCTGTAGCCTCTTGGCTATCGCTGCCGGGTCATCTAGCTTTCGCTTGCGAGCTGTAGCACGCAATCCGCTCGTTTGTGGCCTCAACTCGGCTGGCATGTTTTCCCACACACAATCCAGCACTTTCCCTTTTTTGGCATCATTAGCAAGCATTTTATACTTGTCAGAGTACCGCTCGATGCCATCTGTTTGTGTTTTTTCCTTTACATAAGCCGGTGATTCGTGTAAATACTCAATAAACTGATCTTTTACAATTAACATGTAATCAGTGGCGGCGTCACTAACTAATGGTAGTGGCTTCGTTTCAAGTTTTGGGAACAGCGGCGGTGGTGCTAAAGTCTGAGGAGTATTATCTCCTCTAGCTATACCGAGTGCTTGCAGTTGATCATGTGTTAAAGATAGGCCACTGCCACCACGACCTCTGCCTCTTCCCGCCATCACAAATTAATTGAAAGAATTAGAAAAATATATTAAGTATTTCAATAGTTTGTACGCCTGTCGGTTGCTTGACAAAACTTGTCATAAACATTTAGCACATGTTTTTGACGTTTAACTGTTTTAGTAAATAGTGATGGGACATCTAGATGTTTTTGACGTTTAACTGTTTTAGTAAATAGTGATGGAATATCTAGATTTTTATTCTTTGAGTTTTTGGCTAGGTTACCTTGAGTCTTTTCTTAGTTGTAATCAAAGAGTATAAGTATATAATTAAAGAGTGCCAACTATGCGGTAAAATTTGCATGTATGGTAAGTGATGCCCTCTACCATTTGGCGGGTGAACAACTACTAGGGAATGATATAGGTACGTAGCTATACGTATGTAGCTATGTATGTTATAGCTACGTACCTATGCATACGTAGCTATGTATGTTATAGCTACGTATCTATGCGTACGTAGCTATGTATATTATAGGTCTGGGTTTTCAGATGATTAAAAAAAAGTATTCAGTAATTTATTTATTTTATGAGTGAAACTTCACAGCTGACAGTATGTAAACATAAAATCGTTACATAACACATTACGCTAATATGAAGTACACCGAAATAATATTACAAATTAGCCGAAAGTGTCACAAATTAACAGTTTGGGGTTAAAACTTTGTAACTAGGATTAAAGCCGAGATGATGACTATTTATGGTCTGCCTCCACAAAGGTACTGATTATTTGTTGATTACCTGTAACATACAATGCAAGGTCATTACCAGTTCACATTGTGACGGGGTCCACGAAGACCAATGCCTGCTGGGTCAGGGTTGTGGGTTGGTTAAAAAAGAAACCGTGGCCCTGGCCGTCACACAGGCAAGTGAAGAAACATGGGTGGGTTTTAGTCAGTAGAAGTCAGAGACGCGCTCAATATGGCTCATACAAAATAGAGAATAAATATAGCGCTTTGAAGCAGAATTAAGTTTGTGTGAAGTCAAATAACTAAGATGTTCTATCTATTCATCAAATCCGGAAATTAATAATCCAAAATCCCTGCTTCTTCTACAATTTTCAGAGTAGGTACTTTTAAGTTACTGATAAGCAATACCCAATTGAGGAGTGACTTTTCGGAAGGACTGCATTTCTTTTGCAGAGTTCATACAGAATTAAGCCCTTTCACAAAGTCACAAGGGCCTATTTCTCTGTAGAGTTCATACAGAAATAAATCCTTTTCAAAAATCACCCCTCAATTGATTGTAAATATGAATTGGAACAATTTGGTATGGTAATAAATGTTGTGTTCACACAAATATTGAGCTAACTTAATTCTACTTACGATTCAAATTAACTGTTGGTGTTGCTGAACAAATAAGACGACCTCCAGCTGTCTTGATTGATCAAAATCATCTTTTGTTCTTATAAATCTTTATATGATCACTTTCTCTAACTTGGCTGCCAACAGCGGCTATCCAAGTAGTGAACAAATCAGGGTCCTTTTCAGGGTTTGGGGATCGGAGAAGGGGTACACCGTGTGCAACTGAAATTTGTGAATAATTAGGTACTTATCAGAATTTGGCCAAAAAATAAATAAATTATAGGATATAAAAACCTTCTTACTTATATAGATAATACGGTAAGGTACAGTAATAAACACTTACCTAAAGCATCACAGTCAAAAATACAATATTTTCTTGGGAGTTGAAACATGACAACAAATCATGAAAATTGAACTTCAACTTCAACTCTTGATCAATGGCCCTTGTGGAAGAGACACCACAATTTTGCCAATAACACATGCATACATCATATCAATCTTTGTTATATTTATTCAACACAAGTCTAAATAAAATAAAATTGTTTGATTCTCTATTCGCCATCTTGCTTCCTTATCTCGAAAATTGAAATTTAAAATATGACACTTGGACTTGACCTTTATTCGACACTTGGGATAAGATGGCTGCCAAGTTGTTCACTCGCCAGAGTTCAGGTGTCGCTGTCGGCTGTAAAAATTTATGAAGTACTAAGTGTGCCCCCCCCCCCCCCCCCGGGTTGTAATCTTGTTTTCTTTCGCAACCTATCCTATATTCTCGCCAAGCTCCATAAAGAATAGAGATAAACAAACCAATTTAGGGTTATCACAACTCACGTTATACAAATCTCCTGTTATTTACATGATTATCGACTTTTACATGCTAACTATTTATTAACAATTCCTATTGCAGCATATTTCAATAACTTGGTATTTCGATAACAATTAAAAAGTCGACATTAATTTTACGCGATAGCCATACAATAAAAGAAAGATGGATGAAATCCAGGTATTAAACACATTTTGTGGAATTCAACCAATGAATAAATTACTTTCAAATCAACTGCATAACACATGCTTGTAATACTTTCAAGTATGGACTAAGTATAATATATATGTATGAAAAAATTTAACCTATAAGGAAATTAGCTTACATGTGAGTCATATTTCATTCAAATTGGTTAAGCGTTCTATGCAAATCATAAATATCAAAAAAAAAAAACTGTTTACATTAGTAGGAAGTAGAATTATTACTTTTATGAAAATCATCTAACTAGAAAAGGTTGTTAACATCTGTCTTTTAGGCGTAAACTAGTTGTTGCCTAGCAACGGTTTGTTTACCTCTATTCTTTATCGAATTTGGCCGACATATAACTAATTTAACTTAACCTATCTCCTTTCGTGTCCCGCGTGAATCGACTAGGAGGAAGGTTTGGGACAAAGTCATGATGTGGTCACTATGCTACAATATTTTAATGTTCTTTATGGGTTATTCACTGAATGCACTTTTTACTACATAAATCACGCGTTTTTATTTAGTCAACGACACTATAAATAATAAGTCCATAATATAAAAAGTCCACACACCATCACATTTTCTTAACAAAAACATCAGATTGTCTTTATGAGGAAGTTGTTAATGATGAAAATGTTTAAATGTAATTAATACGTACTAAGTTTTCACTACTGCCAGTCTCGGAGTGCAACCCGGTGTTTTAGGATAGATAACTATAGCGATTATTGTAGAGCTTCTCTATAAACAACATTTGGGGTCAAATTATTTTCAGGTAACATAATATACTGATGATCGAGAGCTCCGACCCGTGATAGGGAAACGTAAATTTGCCCAAGCGTAAAACATCCTTTTCGTAAATCAATTCCTACTAACTTGAATGTTTCACCCTGGGATTTGTCTATCGTTAGTGCAAAAGAAATTTTTACTGGAAATTAGAGCCTTTTGAAGGGTATAGGCAAATCAGTAGGAACCAGGGGTATTCTTGGTATATGAGCTAATTCACCAGCTGCAGGGCTGGTGATAATCTTCGCTACTATTAAATTATCCTTTAGCTCCTTTATAAGAAGTCTCGTGCCAATACGCATGTTGGGAGGAATAAATTTCTGGGAAGCATTATAGATGTGCCACTTTTAACGACAGTTCATGAGGTGGTAGACCAGCGTGGTTCAGAGAATTTAAATATTCCTGGGGATAGTTCACTGCGTCCTCGATGTTAATGACGGTGTCACCCGGTACTTTCTGCATAATTAAATTGTTTATTTCGTTGACTGTTTCATTCCCGGGAGCAACTACAACACAGCCAACGAAAATCGTTTTGATGTAAGTTTTCGATGTCAGGATATAAAGGATGTATCTAACATCGACGCACAAACGAGTACCATGGATCCAGTACATGATTCTGAAACCCCAGTGGTGGACAGTTTCGTCGGTTTTTTCTTGATTAAAAAAAATATATGCAGTTTTTTTTTTACTTTATTCCGTTCATAATTGCTAATTCTAATTCGCTAATTATGTGAGCAAAACTCGAAAAACTATCTTATCAGCTGATTTAATAGAGTTCACATCAGGGATCAAAGTCATACCTACAAATCCGTAGGGCGGCACGCTTGCAACGTTCAAAAGCAGAGCCGACACTTTTTTAAACACTGAATACTGTTACCATTCATTAACGACATAAATGACTATCATAATTTTATTAGTGGCATGTGGTCTAGCCTTTGATACGATTTTCAACATGCCTTCATAATATCTGCTCGCGTACCTCTGTTGACTCCCGCACACGCACGCGCCCCACCTTGGTGGCGCTCACTACGTAACGGGCGGTGCAGCAGAAATTGTAATATTTTAATTTCGCCATTACTTAAAACCAAACGTCCAATTTTGATCACTAAAAGACCAAATATTATCTACATAAACTGTACTTAGTAATGAAATAATTTATTGTGGTAAGGATTAATAGCACGAGTAAAATAAATGCGTTGAAATGTAGTCCAAAATAAAAATACAAGATTTTTAAATGAAAAAAAAAAAAAATGATGGTTTTGCCTCAATCGACATAGATAGGTATAGTGTGTTGCGGACTTTTTTGTAGATATTTATAAGATCTACAATTACTTAGAACATTTTATAGATCTATCTTTTATAGTTTAGGCAGCGTACGCAAAATAAGCAACTTTTCTGGTTGATTTGTTACACCATGTGTTGAAAAAACCGAATATTTTACGGAAACCTATTTTTCCAAAATAAAATTTAGCCTATGTTACTCGTGGATAATGTAGCTTTCTAATGAAAAAAGAATGATTAAAATCGGTTTAGTACTTTTTGAGTTTATTCGTTACCGACAAAAATACAAATCTTTCCTCTTTATAATATTAGTGTAGACTTAGTAAGAAAAAGTGCGCGTGGTGATTTCCTACTACTCGTAATGCGAAACATTGTGTGTTTGTTAACGTACTTTGGCACTTCCGAAATATTTATTGGAAAACTGTTGTGAACGAGTAATGTCCACCCTAACAGAATATAATTTGTTTTTAGGTTTAGGGTTGCGTAGTTTTTATAGTATTTTTCACATTGCACTTTTTTGTGTAATTAAAGATTTATTAATTTTTACATCAAATTGAGTTATAAAAGTATAGCAATTATGAACGCTTTAAAGTGAAAAAAACTGCATATAATTTTTTTTTTATCGGAAAAAAGCCGACGCAAAATTCCACCACTGGGGGTTTAGAATCATGTAGGTACTGGATCCATGGTACTCGTTTGTGCGTCGATGTCAGATACACCCTTTATACACGCTGGAATTTTAATGGTTGTTTTCCCGCGGCAGAACGATTTGCTTTAAGGAGTACTTTCGATGAATAGAGTAAAAGACAAAAATAAAAATGTTTGTGTTATAAAATAATAAAAAATAATTGAAAAAAAAAAACATCAACTCGAAAAAGTGAGAAAAGTTAGTTACGCTAGTAACTTGTAGGTACTACTCGGAAAGGACATGAAACGGCTTCAAAAGAAAGCAATGCATTTAATGTTCAAACCATAATAAGCCCTCGCGCATAGTGATAAAGCATAAAATAGCTTGTAGGCAACAATCCATAAATTCACCACCATGCCGACAAAAAAAAATTCCAAACCAAAAAAATCTGTCATGTGCGTATCATACGGTATAAAATAACATACAATAAATTACCGCTAAGCGTTCAAAGGCGAAAGGCCGCTTTATAAATGTTCAAAGTAAAATAAGCTCTCGCCTTTAGTAATACGACATAAAGTAGTCTGCGCGCAAAAATTCAAAATGTTCTGTTTATTTTATTGCCTATCTATTGTAATTGTACCCATGCGGCGACAACCTACTTAGTAGTAGTAGTTTTCCCGCGAATGTCGCACGTGTTATGTATTAGTAAAAAGTGCAACATGGATCGACATTATAACTACAGCAATTTGGAATATGTCGCTATGGTGCAGTTCTATGCTAGGGTTAATTATAACTCCCATGCTGCCCGGCGACTTTACGCGGAACAGCAACACCTGCAGTCCCTCCGTCTTCGCGGTATTCAGTAGGCCTAGTATGAGTTTTCATTACGAAACTCGTTCGCCGATATCGAGCGCGTTTGACTCAGCGATTGGCCCGCTTCAAGGTCATAAGAACTCTCAACCAATGAGAGCGCCAAACGCGCTCGATACGATCGAACGAGTTTCGTATTGAAAACTCATACTAGGCCTACAGAACCCCCAAGTTCCATCGCCACGGACCATCGTAGCGGCGACACAGCGGCTACTAGACCATGGTCAATTTCAAATACCAGCACATGCACAGGGCAGAGGTCTATCAGCCGTTATTTCGGCAGCGCTCGACGAGGAGATTATCGAATACTTCGAACAGGATCCTCGTAGAAGTACGCGTCAGGCCGCGGCAAGGTTTAACGTAAGCCATTATTACGTCTGGAAATTACTGAACGGGGAAGGACAACACCCTTACCATTATCGCAGCGTTCATGCTCTGAGTGAAAATGTACCCTCAAAACCGAATTGCCTTCTGTCAGTGGTTGATCGACAATCAGGATAAAAACATTTTATGAACGGATAAAGCAACTTTTACGCGAGTTGGAATATTTAACCAGCGTAATGAACATTTTAGGGGTTTTAGTAACCCACATGTTATCCGTGAGTGTGCGCATCAATTACGTTTTAGTGTTAACGTGTGGGCCGGAATAATTATTGGCCATCTCATTGGACCGCTTTTTGTGACAGGACACTTAACAGGTGGAAGCTATCTGGAAATGTTACGTGGTCTTATCCCGGACCTATTAGATGACGTTCCATTATCAGTACCAACGGAAAATCTTTTTTATCAGCACGACGAGTGCCCGGCTCACATCGAGCACATATCCAATAGAGTAGTAATATGAGCCGTCAAATTCTGAAACACATCTATGATTTGTCCATTATAAATAACAACTCACGATTGCACTAAAACAGTACGGCACCAAGTAGTGACCTGTGCGTACGTCTCCCGATACTATTGAAAATATTCAAAGTTTGGTATAGTACACCATAATGTCGTGTTGTTTTATTCGATGGTGTGGTAAAAACAGCAGAACATCGAATTATAAAACAGACGGAATCTCGTTTCATCGCCAAGTATTAATAAACTATGATTTAATTCACTTTGCATCCATCTATCATGGCTCAAGTTGAACTGGTCAAGAAAAACCAAACAATAGGTACTTGTCTATGCGTCTTGCTCTTACTAAGTGTAACCGATATTATGCCATCCTTTTCTATCTATTTAGGTTTTACTAGTGTTGCACTGTGCTACTCACATTGTGTATCGATACTAACCAAAAAGGGTAAACAAACAAATTACCTAGTAAATGTATAAATTGAATACATTTCAAGGCAAATTTTAAATTATATTATTATTATTATTTTTTATTTTTTAAGAATCGCTAAAAAATATATAGATATGAGACTAACAATCATCATGAAAAGAAAAAAATATGATGAGAAACAAGTTTTGAGAAGAATTTATACTAAATTAATTCACATTAAAAATCAGTAACAGTAAAGCACACTAAGATTATAATTTTTCCTTTATTTTTAATAGAAATCATGATAAACAAGTTTTATTTACTTAATACAAAAGTGTTATTTGATTTCAAAACCATAAATGTTCTTATTAAAAGAAAATATTGTTATTTACGAATCCTTGCCTTTCCAAGTAGAGCATCGCTCCATATGTTCTTACGTGACAGCACCTGACTAGACCACATATAATATCTAATAAAAAAATATATCTAAATCTGTTATGATATGATATGATATAAATATCTGTTATTAGGTCTTCTAGTACAGAAACTAGCTATTTATTTAAATTTTGTCTAGTGGACCATGTAGTACTATGAGAAATAAAATAAAGTATTTTAATACGCTAAACAAACATTGTAACTTTATCGATATCGATATAAACAATTATATTTCTGTTGCCCTACTCTAGTGCAATACGTGACCTTGAGTCGGCCAATCAGAGTGCAGCGGCCGGGGCAGCGTTTTAGCGTAATTTGTTTTCGAACAAAACTAGTGGCATTACCACTCTATTGGATATGTGCTCGATGCCGGCTCATTATCACCGTGTTGTACGAGAGCACAGAACTCTGTATTTCCCCAGCGCTGGGTTGGGCGCGCCGGGCCAGGGCCAAGCCACCACGAAGCCCAGACCTAACTTCATTGCACTTTTTCTTGTGGTCTGAGGTTAAGCGCCTAGTGTATCGAGAAGAGTATGAAACTCGTGACTCGTTAACGACTGCGATAGTGGACGCTTTTAATATCGTGCGTAGTGACAGAGACACCTTATTTAAATTAAAAGACAATCAATTAAAACGTGCGCGATTGTGTATACAACGCAGAGGGTTAGGGCACATTTGTACACCAGCACACCTTAGTAAATTTACCATCATTTCTAACCCTTCGTGCTCCTGTGGTGAGTACGGCGACTTAAATCACATTTTGTTTTCTTGTAATTTATACGATCGTACATTAAATGTTATCACAGTTAATATCTATCCTTGTTCCTTTCCCTACATCTTTAAATTGTTTATTGTATTTTGCTGATTATAATATATAGTATCATATCTCAATTTATTCAACATAATGATATTAAAATTTTGATATTATCTATATTTTGTAAACCAGTCCTTGAAGTTCCTTTGTTCTCTTCCTTATTGTCCTAAGTTTACCCTTTCCCCTTAATTAACTTGACATTGGCTAATGCGAAGGCAAAGCCATTAAAAAAAACTTAATATAGTACCTACACTCAACAAAAATGGGACTTTGGTTTTGGTGGCATGACGTTGTAATCTCGCTAAACGCAAATGGTGCGTTGGTGGCAACGAATGGGTAAAAGACCGAAATAGGGCGAACATAGAAGAAATCATTATTTATTACAAGTAACTGTCAGATATCTTAAATAAACCCTGGGAAAGACTTAAGAATGCTTATTAAGTTTGAAGGATCCAAGAATAGTCATGTGAATCACGTTGTTAATGGAGATTCTCACTTTTAGATTTTACCCAACGATGCAAGAGCTCGAAGATTATTTGTAACCACGGGAGCATTGAAACGAGTTCAAGAAATTGATTCAGTTCCCGGATCATCGCTCAAAGAATATATCAATATTATAAATAGTTGCTTCCCGGAAGAAATAGTGAGGTGGTAAAATTTTCTTGCTTGGTGTTTTTTGTTCTTTTGTACGCGTTTATTATTTCATTATTTTTTTATTGCAGATATTATACTCCGGGTTATTCCGATTCATTACTAGACAGAGTGGAAGCCTACACTCCGCAGGTAATAGAGTAGCTTAAGACAAATGTTTTTTTATAACATAACTAGCTGACCGGCAAATGTTGTTTTGCCATATAAATAATAGATTAAATTACCAAAATGGCTATTAAAAAATAAGGGTTGATCGTAGAAGGGTGAAAATTGGGGATTGTATGTATTTTTGTATTTTGTATCATAAAAAAATAGAAATTAAAAATTTTGTGAAAAATATAAAAAAATAAATTTAGGGGTGGACTACCCCTAACATTTAGGGGGATGAAAAATAGATGTTGGCCGATTCTCATAGATACCGGTTAAGCACAAAAAAATTCATCAAAGTCGGTCGAGCCGTTTCGGAGGAGTTTAAAGCCGAACACCGTGACACGAGAATTTTATATATTAGATATGCGATTCGTACCCATAAATATCGATGTATCGATGAAGCGAAATGGCAACTAACGGAAATTTAAAATTATTTTTCAGATACCAGAGCTCTTCACGGACAGAGTGCCTAGTGATTGTCAAAGTGAAATATCTGTAGAACAGGCAAATTAAGAAAAATTTCGATGTTTTATTTAATAAATTGTTATTGTTCTTGTTTGCTTAGTGTCCATACTAAATTTTGTACTTGAATAGTTCTGCCACCTATATCCGTTTTTTCCATCGCCATGGATTGACTTATAATCCTGTAACTGAAAAAGACAGCATTACTCACAAAACTGGCATGTTCATTACACGACACAGATTTAAAAATAATGGTTACAGTGTATGGGCGTAGCCAGGCTTGGGCTCAGGGTGGGGCAGCAGTCTACCTATCTCCCCCCCTCCCCTCCCAGTAATTTTGGCCTGTGCCAATTTGTTAATCTGTAAATATTTTCAGGTACAGAAAAAAACAATTACACACAGGACAGATCATCATCATCAACACGAACGTTTTTTTCATAACACCATCGGTGTTATGAATTACGCGTTTGAATAAAATGTAATAAAATCATTTGCAAAAAAAAAAACGGGCACCTAAGCAATGAATCATTTCAAATGTTAATATTGCTTTGTTTCATAATTATAGGCAGTTTTATCCTAAAAATTTGAATTATTAAGAAAATAAACGTTTTCATCAGTATTTCATAAAATTTTGATACAATTTATGGGAAAAACGTCTAGTAGTGCATATGGTTATGAGGTTTTAGTTGATATTTTTCCACCTCAGCTATAATGTCACAGCTTTAAAATTCTAGTTTCAAATGTTTGAACTGCACGTTAAGATTTAGGTAAGTTTTATTGTTAAAAAAGCTTTTTTTGTTTGTTTTTCTTTAATAAAGTAAAATCAGATAAATGTTTAGTATCGAGCGTGACCCCCTCTAGCTAAAATCGCAGCTTGAATTCGTCTGGGCATGCTAGCAGTATATTCCGGATACTTGCTTGCGGAATACGTTCCCACTCCGCAGTAATCACATTCTTCAGCTCTCTGAGGGTCTGCGGAGCCGGTTGTACTGATCTCACACACCGTTTTATAACGTCCCAGACATGCTGGCATGGCTGTCACTTTCTTCTGCGAAGCAGTGATGCTGGCAAAGGAGGAGGTAGAGCGCGTGAGGCATCGGGAATCCCAGCGCCCTCACTGCCACTACCCGCTGCAGGAGACGCCCTGGTAGGGAGACGACATCGAACTCCCGGCCACCTTAGGCGCGGGCTTGCGGGCGGTGAGCAGTGGGCAGCTCGCCGCCCGGTAAGGACCAAGCCCGGGCCGACCCCGTGACACTCTCAACACAGGGCCCGAGGGTAACCGAGTGGTTTTAGTGGGTATTCCCGGCTCCGGCCGGGCGAGTCCCACACACGTCCGTCGCCTAGCTAGCGCCGGGTATGGTGCCTAAATGCATTTCCACTCGTTTTGCGGGTTGGTTAAAAAATAAACCGTAGCCCTGGCCGTCGCACAGGCAAGTGAAGGAAACACGGGTGGGTTTCAGCTAGTAAATGTCTGACACTCTGGCTCTCCTGCCCCACCCAGAGCGGGAGAGGTTATTTGATGATCTACCATTCCAAAAAAAAAAAAAAAAACATTTTTTTTTTGTTTGGAATGGTAAATCATCAAATCAAAAAAGGCACGCCAAATATTGTACGACTGTCGTGAGTGTTTGAGCGGTGCTAGAGAAAGGGCAGAGCGGACGCGCCAGAACTCTCTGGACCATGAATGATTGAGGAGCCTTAAGAGCTTGTAATACATAGGTATAAGTTTTAGTTTCAGTTTATACATATATTCTTTTGTTCAGTATAATAAAGGACATGATACCTAAAAAGTGATCTATATTTCTGTAGCAAGGTTCCTGGTCACTTTATAAGTAGGTAATATTACTTCAAGAGAAGCGCGCGTGGGTTCTGGCAGAACCTATTTAGCACTTCTACAAATTTATTTTTTGATTCAGCGATCCTCGTTCTGGGCACACTTAGCATACATAGGCCGCTTAGACGATTTTCGCTCATGGTTGAGCGAAGCCATGTTTTGACCCGCCGTAATGTGCTGAATGATCGCTCTATTGTACAGGTCGTACTCGGCTGGGCAAAAAAAAATAGCGAGCGCAATTTTTACGCTGGGATAAAATTGCATTTCCGAAATCTTGATCAGATCCGCCACTTTTCCTCCAATGCATTAATTTCTGTACTTTTATCTTCCACAAATTATATCACATTTCAGCCTCGCTTGAGAAAGTATCAGTAATTTGTAAAACTTGCAGAAAGCTTCAGTTTTTTTGTTTTCAAAAACTTGTCGCAGGTCATTTGCCACATATGACATGGGTACAATGTTATCAAAGAATATCCGGTAAGTTACCTCTCTCTGCGAAACGATCTTCTAATGACATAATCTGCGAGTCTAGGTAAGGAATAATCAGTCATCGTTTCCATAACTGGGCAAGACTTTCTGCTGGAGGATTTGGACGGTGTGTCTGCCTCTTTGCGATATGCGGTATTGACAAATCAATCTCTAGAGAGACTTATTTTTTTGCGTAACTTTCTTACAGATATTTTTGATTATTGTATTATGATTGTTTTTGGTATAAGAGAATTTTTTTTAAAATTTAATTAGGCACCAGAGCCAGGGTGGGGCAAGTGCCCCAGCTTGCCCCAGTGTGGCTACGCCCATGTTCCAGTGTATTTATTAATTAATACTCACTTATAATCATCGCCACATAAGATATTCAGAACACGAATTCCTTGGGTATCGACTTCAAAGAAATGTTCTTGTTTGCTGTTTAAGAGGTTTAAGTTTGTGAACTTTTTTTCTAGGCTTGCTAGCTCATCCATCTTCAGTCCCTGTAATATAGTTTTACCACCTTAGAAACTCATAATATAATATTATATTCAAAGAGTAACGGACATTATTATGCTGGGCTATTCTAAATTTCGAGTGTTCAGTATCTAAACCGGTATACTTACACACCAACGAACGAACCGCTTGGGCTTCATGGACCCACTAAACAGACCCACCAGTGGGACCCTGAAGACTGATATGTCTCCAAAGGCCCACTAGCGGGTCCTCTGAAATTTTATTATCTTCGAAGACCCACTATTGAGATATTTTTTCTTGAGATGTTTAATTATTTTTATTTTGTCTCCTAATACCTAAGTTCAATGTAAGAAAAAATAATAGCAAAATAACATAAATCAGTCCTTTACTTATTAACTATAAACATCCTTAATTATACCTACTATTATTTTTGAATGGCGCGAATAGAAAAAAAAACTGGTCTAAAAATAAAACATTCTAAGACTACAAAATATCAATTTTCAAAAAATAAGCGCAGTAAGTTATTAGACTAGAAGCACTACTAAATAGTTTAGTATACCTTAAATTAGTATTGGCAAGTCGAGAATAATATTGAAATAATCTTTTAAGTCAAGTTTTATCCTGTTTGCCATTGTCATGTAGATACATATATGTCATCCGTAAAACATTATATTATAAATAAGTGGTGTATTTTAACCCTTTAACCGCCGACAACGTAATATTACGGACTCTGAAATCTGTGCTCAAACCGCCAACACTCGTATAATTACGTTATTTTATCTAATAAGTTCTTATAGTGCACAAACTCTATATAAAACGTGTCAATTATAAGAAGTAGGGTATAATCGTTATTGTTATTTTTCAAGTTTTGAATGATAAATATTGTGAACTTTGAGATTTTTATACATCGGGATCACTGGTCTCCTTACCTGTATCGCCAATCACGTAATTTTACGAGTAATAGGGATGGGGCAAATTCGTAAAATATTTTATAGCTTGTCTAAGAATAAACAAGGCTCTTTCGAAATTACTATAACTATTTGCAATGAAAGTGGGTACTTTCACCACAATATAACCATAGTGTTACTCTGATACAAAATTCTGTACACAATAAAATGTATTTAAGTTCCGTATTCTTTAATTTTTACGACAAAAATATAAAAATCTCATTACGCGGTACGTCACTAGTGCAGACATTCGCCGGTCGCCGTCACCGTATTATTACGTGCGGCCAAGGAGCTTCAAGGTTAAATCGCGCTGTATTGTGAGTTGCCTCACCGCCATCCCCGTCAAATCACGGGAAAGCTTTATCGCTCAGTGCAACTAGTGTTTTAGGCCTTTTTCGTGTTTCGTGAAGACGAAGAGTTATTAAAATATTTTGCAATCATGAATTGCGAAGTGACGACAGTTCTTAACATAGAAAGTGATGTTGATTTGATAAGTTTAATTTATTTTTTAAATCAATATTTTAATTTGACAAATAATTGTGTTTGTTTGTAACATATCATGGATACCCAAGATTTAAATAATACATTCATAAGCTGGAATTATTTAATATTAACAAGGTACCTCGGTAGGTAGGGTAATAACAGATTTTGTAGTGTTATTACGTTTAGGTATATACCTATATTTTTATAATAATGCCTCTATGTATGTATGAGCAGTATACAAGTAAATATTGTCGGAAGGTTAATATTGTGAATAAATAAAGAATTTATGCATCGATATTGAGTATTCCCAACACTGTTCCAACTTATGCCTAAAGTGACGTGGCGCTGGAGGTACATCAAGGGGATCAGTGACATGGCGGTTAAAGGGTTAAGCAGAAACTTCTACGGACGACAGCAGTAGGCCTAGTATGAGTTTTCATTACGAAACTCGTTCGTCGATATCGAGCGCGTTTGACTCAGCGATTGGTCCGCTTCAAGGTCGTAAGAACTCTCAACCAATGAGAGCGCCAAACGCGCTCGATATCGACGATCAAGTTTCGTATTGAAAACTCATACTAGGCCTACTGGTCAACAAAAAGTAAAAGTACAAAAATATAAGTAAAAACTACTACTCAAATACATATAGGCATACATGGCACAACAGCTGCTGAATATACACTTCTGGACACATCTATTGGCCCACCTTGCATTTTTAGTTTCGTTTGGTCTTCAAAAATCAATTGTCTTAACAAGGCGCAGATCCGACTTGTTAGGCGTAGCTCATGTTGTATGGTATTCTGAATTCAAATTTAAAACAATACGATCGAAAAAGATGGTAAAATGTATCAGGTTTAAAACTGCATCAATAGTTTTTGTTCAATCTAGCAATCATATTTCGGCAGGGGCCATCGAAACCTAAACTCTAAGGTGGTCTAACAATAAGATGTGTTCAGAAGTGTAGCTTAGCCATCCAATATTTTATTTGTGATGCTCAAGTATATACGAGTTTTTTGGCGGGAAGGTCAAGCTAGGCGTCACGCTCACTTTTCATTGGACTTCTTTATCTCAAACCTCCATCGTAAGACGGGTCACGCGGCCGTCTTTTTCGACAAGAACAATTCATTACGTGACATTGGCTAAATGCACAAACCGTGCGAAGCCATAAAAGAAAGAAAGTATATATAATATAAATTTAGTGATGAGCCCCGTGGGCATAGAAAATCTGAACAATATTAGTTTAAATAATTGTAAGGGGTTTTATTTTAACACCTAACATTAATATGGAAAATGGATAACGCTATCCGTCCCACAGAGCAAGTAATCACTACGTTTATCAGTCCTGTATAGCTCAATCTTTGTTTTACAACCTCGGAACAATAACTAAAGCTTAGGTACAACGATGGTTTCAACATTTCATGGGAATTGGCCATGGCGCAGAGGTAAACACGTGGATACCACGGGTTCGATACCCGGCCAGGTCATGATAGAAAACGATCTTTTCCTGATTGGCCTAGGTCTTGGATGTTTATGATGATGATGTTTGAAATTTTGTACATATACAGTATGTTACGAAAACCCTGTCCGACCCATAAGGATAATAGAGGTTAGGTAAACACTTGACCAAATATAATATAAAATTTTACGTATTCATCATAGTACCAATACAAATGAATTTTGAAATAATCTTTTTTTCCAACGAATTAATTCCAATTTCCCCGAAATTTGGTAATTTTTAAAAAGTGACAACACCGGTATTATTATGAGCGAATAGCGATGCGGCCACGTGCCGCGTGTCCTGCCGCCCGCCCCCCGCGGTCTGCAGGCGAAGGGTGGTCAACGCACATTTAATAAGTTACCTCCTTTTGCGAAATAATATTTATTTTTTTTAGGGGGATTTTTTTTTTAAGTAAAGCCCGGTTTTGTATGCATTAGTAGAATCAGTTATCGATACCTAACAACACCTTCACGGGTCGGACAGGGTTTTCGTAACATACTGTATTGTTACATAAAAAAAAAAATATATTGTTTTAACACAATTCTCATTTTTCCATTTTCGACAGAGCGAGGTGCAGAATTGTAAACTTGTACTATTTCGCAAGCGTACAGTGACCGGTTCCGTATTCGGGATGGTTATTTATCATTGTCTACGAAACTCTATACTAATATGAATTCAGGAGTCGTGCAGTCATTTACTGTGTGCGATACTAACCCTAAAAGAGTGTCCATGGAGTTTCTTGCCCGTTCTTCTCCATAGGTACCTACTTTTTGGAATGGGCGACTAGCTTCACCTTACTGACTGACCGAACTTCTGACAATTCAAAAGTGCCTGTAACTGGTTTATTTGAAATAAATGCTTTGATTTGAAGGAAACCTAGCAATTTCGTGATATTTGATTTGTTTTTAACGAAGGATAATTCGGAAATGAGAGATTGACCTAAATGTTAAAATTTTGAGTTATGACAGAATTTTAATTGTACATAATCAAAATCTATAATAGTGATCCTTTATTTTTTTTAAATATTATATGATACAATTGACTAGATCAGACTTCAGTGAACAATGAGCCATACCTTTATTTTGCAGGACGTGTAACTCGTAGTCTCTGATTCAGTAACAAGAATGTAATACATGGTTCTAAACTGTACTGTTAACTGCCCTTTTGTTTGAATTTCCTAAAATTTATATGAAGAGTTATCTGCAAATTATCATGTTTTCCTGAGGATGTGGTTTTAAAATGATACAAGTTTTCATAATGGTATTAATTTATTTGTTCCAAAAGGATGCCACCACACGAACTCCGCCAGAAAACCTGTAAAGAATTAAAATAAAAAATATTAGTATTTCCAGTTGTACTTGCACAATGTTTAGTATTAGGGAGTTATTTCAGATCATAAGTATCTTCAAAATTTTCTAGATATATGCTTGTCTAAAAATGTTCATCATAGTAGCTTTTTCATATATGTATTCAGCAAGGCAAGGGAAAATTTTATAATTTTCTTTAAACACATACCTTATAATCAGTGCTGCTTCATATTTCTTTCAAAGCAGATTGTCACAATAAGGCTTCATAGTACAAATACCTAATGTAGCTGCCATTATTTGGTCAATTACAGGTTCATCCTGAAAAAATGGTAATTATTTAGCAAAAGAGATTACTAAGCTATAAATTCTTTATGTAAAGAAAAGTTTTCAGTTGTTACCATACCATTATTTATCCCCACGGTTATGTGAGACAGGGATAACAGATATTCATCATTTTAATTTCAGATTAACTAATTTAAGGCAAACCCCTTGCCTGATTTAAGGTCCCCGCCTTTAAGAATGTTCACAGTCTAATCTCAGTCTCAACCTGACAAATTTGATAATGCTTCTAATTTTGGCAATTTTGAAAATTATTTAAAAAAAACATAAAAATAGTGCAAGGAAATTATTATAATATCTACACAGGCGACAAACAAATGTATTGAATATGTTTGAAGATGACAAGATGAGACTGCAATTAGATTTGGAAAGTTTTAAATTAGGAGAATTGCACTTCTGTTTTACACTTACCAGTGGAATGAGTATAAGATTCAAATTGCAATTGATTCCATTGACGATATTTAGATTGATCTGGAAGTAACATCAAGATTAAATATAATATGAATTTGCTTATACATAAATTATAGTTAGGGTGAATTTCCAAACTTCAGATGTTACCATACCATATTTTCCCCACGATTTAGTGAGACAGGGATAACTAAGATATTCATCATTTTATACTTGGGGGTATTTAAATTACATTGAACAGATTGGAAGACAGGTTTTAAAAACTTACCAGGTTAAGATACTTTATGTAAAACTTCATTCAATTGTAGCTAACAGTAGTGATGTCCAATCCCAATCATTTAACCTGAAAATATTCCAAGATGTTAGTATCGATCCAATTTCTTATTTAAAGTGTATGGTTTGATTGACATAAATTCAGTTGTTACCATACCATTGTTTTTCCCCATGGCTTTGTGAGACAGGGATAACAGATATTCATCATTTAAATGTACCCTAAAAAATTTGCAAAAATAAATTATAAAACAACTCACCTCTTATTCTACATCAGACTTTTTGTGGTAACAGTCATCTTAACCTCAATAGTCTTAGCATGTCATCTAAGATAATAGAAAAAAAAAAGTTAAAATTTTTTGTAAATACAATAAACAGTTTTAATGTAAAAATATGATCAGTTTTTTTAAGTGTTCATCAAAAGTATAAGATATATGCTTGTTACCATCATTTCAAATGAGTTAAGAGTGCTGTGGTCCTAAAATATAAATTACTCACCTTCATTTATAGGACATTCCCATTCCACCACTTAGGTCCATATTACAGAACGTTACTCAAGACTCAAGCATTAGTTAAAACTAGTTTCAACCAATCAAAAGGCTTCAAACGAGACTTAAGTAAAGCTTGAATTTTGAGTGACATTCTGTAATACGGACTTTAGCATCATTCAGTTTAAAATTCCTTATGTATCTGCAATAATACAAAATAATATTAATCTTATTGTGTGTACAGTATTAATTGACAAACTGGAAGTTATTTTGTCAGTAAATCAATCAACACATTTGTTCAGACTGGGGCGATATAAAAATCATCATAAAAAAATAAATTAGTAAAGGACAACAAATAATTAATTAATGACTTACCACTGAAAAGAGATGGAAGTCTTGTCTGTGACTGCACATAAATTTGACAACACCAATTTATTTTCTATTGGATATCTGAAACAAGAAGTTGCTAAATTAATCCTATAGCCTTTTTTAAAAGAAAATTAATTAGGGAGATATTGTTATCAGTAGATCGGATCAACACATTTGTTCAGACTGGGGCGATAAAAAAATCATCATTATAGATTTATTACACATAAAGAAATGGTATATAGCAAAATTATATCTTACCTTGTGTATATGGACGAAAACTTTTTATTTTATAGTATTTAACAGTTTTCTTTACTAATTTCTGAAACAATAGAAGCTAAATTAGTACTTAGCATTTTTTTAAAACAGCAATTTTTAAAGCATATGAATTAATCAGAAAATCGGATCAGCATATTTGTTCAGACTGGGGCGATAAAAAATCATCATGAAGAGATATATTCTTAGTTCAGAGTGGCAGTAAGATACAAAAATAGATGAAAATATTTGCAAATCTTCTAATGTGTTAATATATTTTTGGCAGAAAATATAAATTCTCAAAACTGTTTAAGTTTACTTGTGATTAAGCAGCAAATAAGCTCTTGTCAAGCTGTAGTAGACTTTGTAGTTCAAGGAACACAAAAACATGCTTTCAAATGTGTTGTCTTGAGTATTTTAATTTTTTGAGTAAAGATCCATCATCAGAATTCTGCCAGGGGTGATACTTATGATAATCATACTTAGTGATCAACCCCTTTCTATAAACACTGCTTTAAGTCAAACAATGCCTAGCAAATATTTGCTCAAAATTTTATCTTTTCAAGACTTAAAAAATAAAGTTATTAATTAATTATATTTACCTTTTAGATCCAGGTGTACCCATAGATTATTTCACATCCATAGATCCAGTAATCTGTCAACAATATGAATTCTAAGATTAATTAAGAGAGTAATTGAATGCCTCCAGTACTAAGTACTTATTAGTGTTTTTGTCACACTCAACCCTTGGACATACAACTATAGTAACTGGATGTCTTACACAGAGTGTGCTAATGTTCCTATCCAGAGTCACATATGCACAACTTGACAGTGCACACATCGGCTTTGGTAGGGTCCGTATGATTTTTTCAGTTCATCAACCCTTGACTGAAGACTTCATTTTATAGATAGTGGTTTTCAAGAGGTTAAAGTATTTTGAGGTAATAATTTTTTTTATCAGTACATCCTACCACTAGTAGTGTGGCGGAAAGTTGTTCTAAAAACTAATTTCACCCTAACAAATAAATAAACAGGGTATGCTTAATAAGCATACCCTGTTTATCAAACACACTCAACCCTTGGACATAAAACTATGGTAACTGGATGTCTTACACAGAGTGTGCTATTGTTCCTATCCAGAGTCACATTAATTATAATTAATCACATTAAACGTTAATTAGTAGTATTTAACTCTGATATAAAAAATGATTTTTTACTATTTTTAAATAGTTCTATAATTGTAATACTTACCATAGATAAGTATGGGGTCTGTATAAGTGGCACAATAACCTCTTTAATTTGGTGCTTTTGATTTATTTTTGTTCTACTCTTTGGCTTAAATGTCACCATTGAACTGAAGCCTGGTTCCACAGAAACAATTACTTGCAGATATTAGTTCTGCTGTTACTGCTACTCCTGAGAACAACAGAAAGTAAGATTACTACATTGATCAAACCCTGTGGTATTTGTGGTCATAGATTGTAAGTTTGTCACACTCAACCCTTGGACATACAACTATGGTAACTGGATGTCTTACACAGAGTGTGGTAATGTTCCTATCCAGAGTCACATATGCACAACTAGACAATGCACACATCGGCTTTGGTAGGGTCTCTTGAATCTTAAAAAATAATATAAAAATATCTCACCTATTAAAATAGTAAGCGGCAAAATCAAGCTGAATTCATCATGTTGGTACCTGGGAAAGATGAAATAAGATATTAGAATTGAATTATCAGTCAATTAAGAAAATAATACTTTATGGTATAATCAGTTAGGTGGTGAGTTTGAAATCACAGGTTTCATACGAACGAGACTATAAAATTAAATTCATCATGAAAGTGATTTATTTTACATATTATGTTAAGGTCAGCTTTGAAAATGTAACTTACATTCAGTACTTCAGTCCACCAACAATTGATTCACCCTGAGAACAATAAAAGAAATGTTAAGCATATCATTTCACAATGATTTAACAATTATTGGTGAATTTCTTAAATCAGCAGAGTGGTGTATTTGAAATCATTGATTTTCATACGAACGAGACTATAAAATTAAATTCATCATATAAATTGTTGTAATACATCTCAACTGCTTATAAGTGTTGAACTTACCTCAACTTGTTAGATTCCACTTTGCATCTAGCCGCAACTGAAACATAAAACATATTAAGTAAAGAAAAAACACCACATGTTGCATAAAATCAACTTCACTCACCAATTGCCAGTCATAGGACTGTTTATGAGTTAGAAACAACACAAAAAAATGGCTTAGAGTAATTCTTTATTTATTTCTGTCCCTTGTTTGTCACACAATAACCTGCTGAGGCACAAAAGAATTACTTCTTCGCCGGTTTCTTGCCGCTAGGCTTCTTGGTGCGCACCTTCCTGACGGCCGCCTTGGGCACGTTCTTCTTGCCGAAGGTACCGGCGCGCGCCGCCTTCACCTTCAAGCTCTTGAACACCGCTGTCCGAGCGCGATTCCTCTTAACACGCGCTGACGTCAGCTTGAAACGATCGTAGTCTGTCATTTGCGCACGCTTCTCTTTATTGGCGAGCTTCGTGGCCCACTGGCTTTCTGTCCACTTCTCTGTCAGCTTAGCGTCCGTCCATGCTTTCCTTACTATACGTGTTGGCGCTGTGAAGGGGTAGCTCAGGCGGAACTTGGTGAGATGCAACTGGTTGAGGCGGATCTGTTGACGCGAGACACCGCTGCAAGGCCCGTCGACTAGAGCGCGGGTCTGGTCAATAACGTCGACCACGCTCACTAACTTTCCCTTTAAGGGACCGTCGGCTACCAGGGCAACACGCCCTGGCTCTACAAACCGTGCGAAAGGCATGACGTCCTGGAAACAAACGATTGCTGGTTATTTTCACTCAACTACACGACAATGCCCTCACTTGCATATTATCACTGTGGGTAATAAAGCAAAAGTGGGCGAAAATATATTGCAAAACTGAATAAAAATATCATAACGGAGAACCAACATGGTTTAGAATCAATATAAATTTAGAATAGGCTCGGATCAAAACGGATAAAATAATTCTAACCTTACAACGTCTGTACAATAAACACTGTTTTCACGAAAAGAATTTAAGTTTATCACGTCAAGTTGACATAAAAGCTCGGGAGTTGCCATATTAAAATTTAAAAAGTTTTGTCAATGGTTTCGAATTAGGCTAAATTGTAATATCGTATGTTTGCTAGCCGGAATACTAACTTGGCTGATCCAAGCGATTTTGTAATCACGACGGACAGAATTTTATTCAAGTGTGTACGTTTTTTTTTGAAATCACCAATTCGCTAGTGAGTTACCAATGTAGTCATCGGTAACTCAATGGCAAAAGCCGCTGCGTGTGTACCTACCATAATGGTTATTGTCTTGTTTGTGGTTTTTACGAATGAAGAGAGCGCGAAATATAAATGCTGCTAGGCAACCCTATAAACACAACAAAGGTTTGTGAAAAAGTGCGTACTTGGGTACCAAATATTATTTATAAATAAAAGAGATCAGAGAATATGCGGCTGAAATATTCTAAAACGCTTTTGGAAGCACAGGTAAAAGACAAATGTCATTACATTTGCATAAATTTATCTAAATTGGGTTTTCATAATTCGTAGATACCCATTTTCACTTTCAATGCGTACTTTAGCGACGGTACTTTAATCCAGGATACGGAGAGTCCTATTGCCGATGTCTGTTGGTCGCCCAACAACGTTAAGCTAGCTGTAGCAACATGTGATCGTTTGGTGCTGTTGTTTGACCGCGAGGGCACAAGACGAGATAAATTCGCTACTAAGCCTGCCGACTCTGCTGCAGGGAAGAAATCTTATGTTATTACAAGTAAGGAAATTATGGATAATATATGGGCAAAATTTAGAAATTTCTTAAATCTAGTAAAAACATCCTTTTTAGAATACGACAATACATACTAAGTTATTGAGGTTCAAAGATTTATTGGACACGGTTGAGTGACCTAGTTGAAGAGAAAACCGGTGACTGATGTATAGAAAGCTATATTCGTATAAATAGCTCGTACAGTCGCAGTATAGTATTTTAGTGTGAATTTTAGTTAAAAACTATTTTATTTCAGCGCGTTTGTCCACCGTAGCCATCACGGGTTCTTACCAAGAACAAGATGACGGCACTGAAGTAGTGATACATAAATTAATTTACTATGACAATTAAATATTTACTACTAGCTGCATCACGCGGTTTCACCCGCGTAGATTTCGATTTGTTTTTTTTATATGCTCCGCTCTTGTTGGTCGCAGCGTGACGTTATATCACTTCGCCTTTCTGAATTGATGGGCTATCCAACGCAAAAAGAATTTTTCAAATCGGACCAGTTGTTCCTGAGATTAGTACGTTCAAACAAACAAACAAACTCTTCAGCTTTATATTATATTAGTACTAGCTGCCGCCAGCGACTTCGTTCGCGTGGATTTAGTTATGCTCCGCTCCTATTAGTCCCAGCATGATGTTATATAATTTTTCAAATCGTGCCTGTAGTTCCTGAGATTAACGCGTTCAAACAAACAAGCAAACTCTTCAGCTATAAATATATTAGTATACCTAGATTGATAAAGCGCATGCACCGCACGTCCGTCACCCTTATTAACTTAACTGCCGAGTTGAAAAATATACGCTGTGCGGTGGATAAGCAACTACAGGCCACCGGGATGTTACTTACGTTCAGTTTGAATAATCTCGTTTCTCGGTGATGCCCCGGTGATTGTTGCCGTGAGCAAAAGCCCTTCCACCATTTCTTACCTCAGTCTAAACTCAATACCTTTGAGCTAGTTAGTGAAATTTAAAATTTCGACACGCGTTGGTATAATCTTAATATAAAATTGATGACTTGACTTAAAATCAGTTTTTGTATTAAAAACTTAAGTTTGTAGGAATAAAACTCGCTAGGAGGTTTCTTTGTAATTAAAAAGATGTTGATTGTATTGTTTCTATATTTACCATTTAATAACCGAATTATCCTAGGCATATCATTCAGCGACAACTCGGAACTTCTGGGAATTGCCCAAAGCGACAACATGGTGTTTGTGTACCGTGTAGGGGCCGACTGGAGCGGTAAGAAAGTCATCTGCAACAAGTTTCCGCTGACTGGGGCCCCCATGTCTCTGTTACCAGCAGACAACGGGTTTTATACAGGAACTAGCGATGGGAAAATAAGGTGAGAAATTTCCCATAAGTACCATAATGTAGGAGCCGGGCATAAGCTCTCAACGCCATTTGAACTGATTGTTTGCTAATTTTATGCAGCTACCAGATATCCTGTGAAGATCGTTACATCACTTAACCTACAGATCAATTAGAACGTCATAAAAGATATATGTAACATGTTGCTACTGTATTAATACACGATTTGATCTATGTGAAATTCACGATTCAAATATAGGAACCTATTATTATCTACTAGAGATGGCTTATTTACTGGCTTATTATTATCTACTAGAGATTAGGCTGCAGACTGACTGTTACTGGTGCCTAACTGGTTCTTTTTTATATGTTTAGGGATTAGTTTTTATTATTTCCTCGGTGGTAGGCCATAACATCGGCTGCCGGCAGAAGTTACCACCCATCAGACAAAGTCTTGCCGCCAAGCGATTCGTCGTATTCATGTGTTGTGCATGATGTCTGGTGAAGCTTTACGGAGGACGGGTCTGAGCAGTTGTGTTGCGATGTATGGGCACGATGCGCCAAATGTTGATGCGTCGACAGTTTGGTCGTCTTGGGTCTCGAGATCAATCTCCTTCTGGTGCAACATCGTTTGTCGTGTTGTTGGGTTCAATATTGCGTCACCTCGCTCAACTGCCGTCTTCCTTCCTATTCACTTAGTTTTTTATTGAGTATTCACTGAAGCTTAATAAACTAGCGCGTGTTATCATCAACGATTGCATCTCTGCTTACCATCAGGCGAGATTGCGGTCAAGCACTAGTTTATAATTATTAAAAAAATATAGTATATTTTTAATTGTAATCATTTGGAGGAGATTACATTTTAACCTATAACCAGAGGTGACTTAACATTATTTTATTTTTATCAGTACCACCACCATTCAGATGATAAGTGGTATACGATGGCGGTTAGGGATCTCTACACCTTCATTTAAATGAACTCACAAGTACTTAATACTTATTAATTTCCAGATCCCTGGACTGCAAGAGTAACAAGAGTAGTAGCATGTGGACGGGTGGGGCATGCTGCGTGTCTTTAGCGCGTGGCTTAGAGGGTACACTCGCGTCAGGCCATGTCGACGGTACCCTTTATTTGAACGGACGGTTGCTACTAAGATATGCGCTGCCTCCTACAGCCCTCGTCTTGTTGCCTCCTTACGTAAGTGTCTTAAAGGCTTAAGCTATCATGCAGTCATTTCAAGGTCAGCTTCGGTAGACTTAACAAAGGTCGTGCTATCATACAATAAGTAAAATACGTATTGGAATAATTTCAGCTTTTTTAGTTCAGTACTTAGATCGGAGCAATTGACCTGGAAATGCGATTAGCATTCTTATAGACAAGACGGTCTGCTATACAAAATTATTTAATATACCATTTACCGGAAGTTATCAGAAGGGTGTAAACAGAAGTCCTCAATATTTTGTGTAGTTGATAGTGGGGGCGTGTGACGGTCGCGTGTCTGTGTATGAAGCGCAGCGAGGTGCTCTCCTACGTAGCCTGGAACCACAGCTACCACCTGATCGACGAGATCTGATATCAGCAGCTCCCAGCCTTTCTGGACAGGTAAGTCACATAGTGTGATTATGTAACTAATTCTTATCAGCCTATAGAGGTACACCCCTGGACAAAGGCCTTCCCCAAGGCTTTCATTTCATATGGGGGGGGGGGGGGGGTTGCCATAATCCCCACGCTTGGCAGGCGGGTTGGGGATCGCAGTAATTTATTATTCCACAGGAAAAGCGCTGCTGCCCGCTTCCCTGGTGAGAGTTCCCTTAGTCGCCTCTTACGACACCCACGGAAGGATATGGGTTGGCATTATTCTAAGCCCGGCACCACACGGGACACTAACTAATTTTCTGAGATTTATTCAGTGATTCTTCTTAGAGTAGTCGGGTATAAAACACAGATCTCATCTTTTTTTAAAATATTGTTATTGACGTATAAAAGTTTTTGCACTAACTTACAGAAATAATAATAAGTTTTAAGTTGATTTTATGTATGTATATCTGTGTCTGCAACATACTAACACTAGAAGTTAAGTAAGATTGTTACTAAACTTATGGACTCCGGTCTGAAATAAAAGTATTCTATAGTTCTTCTATAATTTTTTGTTTGAAGTTATAATCGAAATTTTTGCCGTTCTTTTGAGTATAGCTTCCCCTAGAAATGAAATCCGCTACCACATACTAATCACTGGCTGGATAATTACTAGCTAATTATGTCCTCCCGACTGACATTGTAGACGGTGGCATTCGGCGTGTTTGACGGGTGCCTAGTAGGTGAGATGAAGGAATCAGGCGCGGTGGAACTTTCAATGCTGAACATACCCAACTTTTACGCGGCGCGCGCTCTCGCATGGAGCGGTGATGGCACCAAGTTAGCACTCGCTTCACAAACAGGCGCTGTTATACAACTTGAAGCTGTATTGAGGTATAAAAATTACTCAAAGGTTTTAATTGATGTTTTATGGTTTGAGGGATAGAATTTATAGGTGGTCTGTGTACCTAGTGAAGACTTTGTGACTATTATGTAAACTTAAGGCTATTTATAGTACATTATTAATATTGTTTAATCAAAAGCATATTGCGTACATAGAAAGGAAATTTAGACGATCCGAATAAAATAAGTAGTTATTACAAGTAAACAAGATTATGTCCGTGAATAGCGACACGTATGTCATACATAAATGCAAAATGCCTACATAATTATATTTTTAGGAAAGTGTTCCCCATATTATCATAAACTTTTTTAAAATGCAATGTTTAAAGCGATGTTTTTCTATGTGGACTATTTTGAACTAACGTCTATGCTATGTAACGTCTGTCACTGAACGATAATACTCTTAGACGTGACTTAGTGATATGTAGTGGAAGACTATAAATTAGCAGGAGTCGGATAAATGTCCCTTCTTATTTTAAAAGGTGGTATTTTTTCATTTGGTATGACTCAGACGTTGGGTGTGGCGCGACACAGTAGAGGTGCAGCACGTAAGCGCTCGCCAACTGGTGGTGTCGCGTCTCGCCAACGACGCGCTGCCTCTCACCGTCACTACCAAGCAAGCTCCCGATATATTCAGCGTGCGGTTCATTGGTCAGTAGCTATTTAGAAAGGTAAAAGATAGATAAAAACATTTCTTCAAAAAAAAAAAAAAACAACCGACTTAAAAAAAAACCACTACAAAGGAAAACATAACTAATTTCGGAAGTCGGTGTCTTTGGTTTAGGCATAGGATGTATTTGTTTTTGACACCGAATTCCAAAATTAGTTATTAACATCATCAGATCCTGACCTGGTGACTTAGGGACCAACAAAAAAAGAATTTTGCAAATCGGTCCAGGCTTCTTAGAGTAATCGGTAAACGCACACACACACAAAAAAAAGATTCCGACGAATTGAGAACCTTCTTTTTTTGAAGTAGGTAAAAAATCTGTTTACTCATAATTAAATATTAAAGTGGATGATAGACGTGCGAGTAAGTACGCGGACTTGTGACTCGACGACCTTTTTCGCCTGTGTGTTACCTTAAAAACGCGTACTTTAAAATTGTCGAGCAAGTTCGCCGGCGATCCAACCTGTTTGAAATCTTACTCGTAGCGCGTCGGGGCTCGTACGTGTGGCAGCGCTGCGAGCCGGGAGCTGCAAAAGTTCTTCATACAGCGGTTCAGGCATTCTGAAATGATCATGGAAATCTTCCTTCTCTTCACGTAACTCTCTTACTCATGGGCGTACCCAGCTCCGGGCCTAGGGGAAGGGGGGTGGGAGGCGGGCAAGTACGGCCTAGGGGTGGGCAAGTCAGGCCTAGGGGTGGGCAAGTCAGGCCTAGGGGTGGGCAAGTCAGGCATAGGGGTGGGCAAGTCCGGCCTAGGAGGGGCAAGTCAAATTTTTTGAGCGAGTAATCTTTGTGCGTTATAGTCGATTACTTACTCAGTCAAAAAATTTAATTCCCCCCCAAAGGCTTGATTTGCCCACCCCTAGGCCTGACTTGCCCCAGTGCCAGAAGCTAGGTACGCCCATGAGTAAGAGAGTTACGTGAAGAGAAGGAAGATTTCCATAATTATTTCATCATGCCTGAACCGCTATATGAAGAACTTTTGCGGCTCCCGGCTCGCAGCGCTGCCATACGTACGAGCCGAGACGAACTACGAGTAAGGTTTCAAACAGGTTGGATCGCCGGCGAACTTGTTCGACAATTTTAAAGTACGCGTTTTTTAAATGATACACAGGCGAAAAAGGTTGTCGAGCCACAAGTCCGCGTACTTACTCGCACGTCTATCACCCCCTTAAGAGAGTGCACTTCCGTGCGATTAGTCTTGGCAAATAATGATTATTTCATTGAGATTTTCTTTCCCTATTCAGATTGTTGCGCTTCAATATAAGACAGTATATTCTTTATCATCATTCTCCTGCCTTTACTCCGATTTATTTAGGGTCAGCGCAACATTTCTTTTCCATACTTCTCTATGAGACGTTATCACCATAACCATATTAGTATCTATCCATATCATATGGTCTTCCTAATAATATCCTGATTTCCATATCCCATTCATCGTTTTAGAAGCCATTGATACTCAACTCTCGTCACAACATTTTCCTCATTTCTCAGTAACACATGCCTATACCATGATAACTGAGTTTCACACAACTTTTCAGTTACCGGTGCCACTTTCAGACTTCCTCTTATGAATGTAAGATAGTATTTTCTTTTATTTTTTTTATCTGATGGTAAGCAGTGATGCAATCGGTGATGGTAAAGCGCGCTAGTTGATTAAGAGTCTATTCACTCTAGCCTTGAAGACACTCAAATTGTAGTCCGACAGGAACACCGTCGCTAGCAAATTGTTCCAGTCCCTCGATGTACGTGGTATAAAAGAAGAAGCGAAAGGCTTCGACCGGATCGTAGTGGAGTTAACAAAGTCTCAGTGAATAGAAAGAGGTAATGCAATGTTAAACACGATCAGTGATGCTGCGTCAAAGGGAGATTGTCCTGGAGACCCTCCACGACCAAACTCTCGACACAACAACATTTGGCGCATCATACCCGGCACACATCGCAACATAACTGCTCAGACCAGTCCCTCGTACGGCTTCACCACACATTATGTCGAAACACGAAGAATATCGTATCTTTTCTCGGTGGTAGGCCATAACATCGGCCGCCGGCAGAAGTTACCACTCACCAGACAAAGCCTTGCCGCCAAGCGATTTGTCGTGTTCCGGCATGATGTCTGGTGAAGCCGTACGGAGGACGGGTCTGAGCAGTTGTGTTGCGATGTGTGCCGGGTACGATGCGCCTAATGTTGTTGTGTTGGGAGTTTGATCGTGGAGGGTCTTCAGATCAATCTCCCTTTGGCGCAGCATCGTTGGTCGTGTTGTTGGGTTTAACATTGCATCACCTCGCTCAACTGCCGTCTTCCTTGCTATTCGCTCAGTTTTTCCGAGTGAATGGGCTCTTAATAAACTAGCGCGCTTTACCATCAACGATCGCATCACTGCTTACCATCAGGCAGGATTGTGGTCAAGCGCTAGTTTATAATTATTAATAAAAAAATTATTAATAAATCTTGAGTAATAATGAATATGGTTATTTCAGGCAACGACTGGTATGCAGTATGTCGAACTAGCAGTACGTTAATATTGTGTGACATCGCACGAGGTTTGACCAGTGAGGTAATGTACCGACCAATTATTATGTATGGCTCCATTTGCTGCAGATTTAGATCTTATTCTTGTTGTAATGTTGATCGGTTCTTAGATCCCATGGTCAGGTGGCGGAGAGCGAGTGTATGCGGCTGTGGGAGGTGCCTGTTTGTTGCATCGGGCCGGCGAGCTGAGTGTCGTGGAATATGGACTCGATAAAATACTGCATACTGTGAGTTTTAAAATAAAACCAATTATTTACGAACTAGATACATATGGATCATCATCATCATCATTATCAACCTTTTTATCGTCCCACTGCTGGGCACAGGTCTCCTCTCATACAGAGAAGGATTGAGAGTAATCACCACGCTTGCTCAATGCTGGTTGGCGATTTCAGACTTCAAGTTCAGGTTTCCTCAAGATGTTTTCCTTCACCTTCAGTCATTGGTGTCCAAGATATACTTAGGAAGTACATATAACTTTAGAAAAGTTACATTGGTACTTGCCTGACCTGGAATCGAACCTGCGCACTCATACTTGAGAGGCTGGTGTTTTAACCACTAGGCCACCACGACTTATTATACATATGGATACTAGAACTTTATTCTGATTGGCAAATAATATCTATCTTCTATTGTATAAAAATCTCCTGTTACAGTGTTGGTCCACGAACGCCCCCAAAACGGCAGAACCGATTTTAGTGAAATTTCGTATAAGTACACATTTTTTAGGCATGAGAATAGGTTTTAATCTATTTTTTTTATATATTTCTACTACTTACGCGGGTGAAACCGCCAGGCACTAGTATATATAGTTTATTAAAAGTACATAAAAAAACCTTTCTCTGCTTTATTTAAAACCAGCCTAGGAAACAAGCCTTCGTTGTTTAGGAAGTCATGCTTATTCTTGTCAATTTAGTGCCGACATCCTACTGAAGTATAAATAACGAAGACACGTTACGAAGTAAAAAAGACAAAGATACCGATGATAACACGTTCATAACACATATTGAAACGAAATCGTTTATTAAGCAAGTAGGATCACCGATCACTTTCACACGTCATATGTTTTTTTTTAAACTACATGAAGTCGGCATTTCCTAACTGACTACCTCTGAGAAGAAATAGCCGAAACAAACTCAGGGATCATCGTCTTTTTTCAAGTCCAGACATTAAAAATGAAAATGTTTACAATAATTTACGTTATAATTACGCATATTGCTTAATAACAATGCTTAACAGAGCGAGCAGCTCGGTCCCAAGCTTTTTGTCTTCTAAATAATCTGAGATTTTATAATACCCCTTTTTGCAAAGTTTTATATAGTTTTTAAATCGTTTAATGGGAAGTTTCGAATGTCCATGGGAAGCTTGTTGTAAAAGTGTATACATTAACCCATGAACGTGTTGCCTACTCTGTGGAGACGAGTGTGATGTACAGCAAGATTGTGTTTGTTCCTGGTATTTGTATTGTTATTGTAAACCTTTTCATTTTTAATGTCTGGACTTGAATCCCTGAGATTGTTTCGGCTTTTCTTCTCAGAGATAGTCAGTTAGGAAATGCCGGCTTCAGTTAGTTTAAAAAAAATATGACATGTTGTGATCAGTGATCCTACTTGCAAAATAAACGATTTCATTTTATTTCGTTTCATTTCATGTACGTAATAATACCAGGTGCGTACCGAGCGGGTTAACCCTCACGTGCTCAGCGTGCGCATCAATGAGGGCGTCATAGGCGGCGCCGAGCACGGGGACCGCAAGCATCTCGCCTACTTGCTGGACAGGCAGACTATTGCCGTTGTAGACCTTACTACTGGTGAGTTATCATCATCCCAGCTGTATCTGGCAAAGCGTTTCGGACACGCCTTCTGGTGTAAATACAAGCTTTCTCCAACTTCTAACATTAGCTACTCCTAAAATAAACAATAATCCTTTGTAAAAAAAAAAGCAATCAATAGTCGTTTTTTAATTTCAATCTTCTTTTTTGTTATGTTACTTTTTTATTTACGATTTCTATAAAACTCCCGCTATAATCATAGTTTTTTTGCGGTAGGTACCCTAAGAACAGAACAGAATACTCTTTATTATCTAACTATACCGCAGTTTTTGGCGGGAAAATCAAGCTGCGTGTCACGCTCATTTTTCATTGGACTTTTAAAATTATTTATAGTGTTGTTTACTAAATAAATGCGTGATTTGTGTAGTAAAAAGTGCATTCAGTAAATAATTCATAAAGAACAGTGAAATATCGCAGCATAGTGGCCACATCATGACTTTGTCTCAAACCTCCATCGTAAGACGGCTCACGCGGCCGTCTTTTTCGACATGAACAATTGATTACGTGACATTGGCTAAATGCACAAATCGTGTGAAGCCATAAAAGAAAAAAATACTATACCGCACCCTAATTGAGAAACACTCCATTGCTATCAGTTGGAAACATTCAGAAGCCAATTGCTAAACCATTGCTCCATATGTTTGGAAAGTGTGTCTGCCCAACAACGTAAATCAACAAATGTTGTTGAACTGTGAAAATTAAACCCATTGCTACTGATAGTACATTACGCAATTACCCTGCAGGTATACAGTTGGGACAATGGTGGCACGAGGCTCGAGTAGATTGGCTCGAGCTGAACGAGAGTGGACAACTACTACTGTTGAGAGACACGAGACGGAGGCTGGCCTTACTACGTTTAAATAATGGTGACAAGGTACTTTTACTTAGTCAAAATAAACATCGGTTACTTCAAGAAGTTTCTTTTACAATGTTGATTATAAAAACAGTTTTTTAAAGGTTTTTAACAATATTACTATCTCAGGAAATCATAGCAAGTGGAGTTTCATTCGTGCAATGGATTGAAAATAGCGATGCTGTCGTAGCCCAAACTCCAACTCATCTATTAGTATGGTTAGTGAAAGTCTATTTATGTATATTAATTTTTTACTTCGACTAACACACAAAAGTTACACGGCTACAAGCGATTTCATCTTAATCAAACGATTAAGATGAAATGGCTTGTAGTCGTGTAAATTTGTGAAACATACAATAAACAACGTTATTTTTTCGTTATACGAAACCTGAATATTGTTTGTTCAGAATAAGCAATTGAATCGATTCCAATCATTTTTTCACCATGTTATGTCTTTTCCCAAATATATTCAAAAAGTTTTGCTGTGTGGTTACCGAGCGCAAAACACAGTTCACAGTGGATCATAGTGTTCTAGAGCCCCCTCCGCGTCGCGCCGCTGTATGCGCAAGCGGGTGAACGATGCGTTGACCATATTTTTGTTGGGACAATCAGACAAAATAACTTTGTGATTTTTCAAGCTATCTTTTTGAAATTTTGTACATAGATTACTGGACACGTGTTTGGGATTTTTTGGTTATAACACAATCTGTACCACTCCAACATAACATATTAATTATTAATGTTTATTAATTACATAACGCACGGCCGAGTGAAGGGAAGCTTGTGCTTATTTAGTATTTATTTTAATGATAGTTAAGTTGATTTCATACTTAGAGTAATTTTGTTTTTCATTATTTTATTTTTTTATTAATTTATAAACCAGCGCTTGACCGCAATACCGCCTGATGGTAAGCAGAGACGCGATCGTTGATGGTAAAGCGCACTAGTTTATTAATTCACATTTATTTAAATTTTTGGTGAATATGTCACAATTTATTTCTGCACTATGTTACAATTCACAATTATTATCCCTAACTATCATGCTGATTTATTGTCACGCGTATAGGTACAGTGCGTGGGACCCCGGCAGCGTGGAGATGTCGGAGTGCGGGGGCGCGGTGGCCGTGGAGGTGAGGTCGCGCCGCGTCGTGCTGGACGGCGGGCTGCTACCCCACCTGCAGCTCGACGAACATCGACTCGCTTTCAGTATGCTCATTATGTGTACGAAACTGATACGGATTTGCTTCAATAAAATCCGTTATTAATTTAAAGAAAGATATCCGTTTCCAAAGAGGCAGCAACGGGCTGTATTTTATATCATCATTATCAACCTTTTTATCGTCCCACTGTTGGGCATAGGTCTCCTCTCATACAGAGAAGGATTGAGCGGAATCACCACGCTTGCTCAATGCGGGTTGGCGATTTCAGATTTAAAGTCCAGGTTTCCTCAAGATGTTTTCCTTCATTGTCAGTTCTTCAGTCATTGGTGTCCAAGATATACTTAGAAAGTACATATAACTTTTGAAAAGTTACTTTGGTACTTGCCTGACGTGGAATCGAACCTGCGCACTCATACTTGAGAGGCTGGTGTTTTAACCACTAGGCCACCACGACTTTTTATATAAAATTAATATACTAAACCTATTCTCTAATTGGTCACGCAGTAAAATGTAAGTAAGGGTTTTATCCTACAATTTTCTTTTTAAACATAATAAACTAGAGCTTGATCGCGATTGTTGATGGTAAAGAACGCTAGTTTATTAAGAGAATTTTCACCATAGCTTCGAAAACACTTAAATTATTCCAGTTCTTCGATGTACGCGGTATAAAAGACGAACCGAAACGCTTTAAAGTGGTGTCAACAACGTAATGGTGGATCCTCGCCGTAGTCTTCCTATCATGGAACGGAGATGGGGGACATAAGTCATGCAATTCCCGCGCACACTCTCCAAAATGCAGTCTATAGAACACCAACAGGCTGACTTCTCTACGACTATACTCCAGACTTTAGAGAGCGTTTTGAACCAAATATGGGTCGCTAATTAGTCTCTTCGCACGTCTCTCCACCGAATCCAATGTTGCCAGATGGCATTGTTTAGCTTGAATATAATCGGTGTTTAACCATGGGTGAGCTAAGTCACGAATGGGTACGTTTTTTAGGGGATAAAATACTCCATAGCTCGACGCACCACATTGGTGGCTTAGCTCGCCCATGGTTTGACTGAGATTGTGCTCAAGCTAAGCGTAAGCACGCGAAACTTCTGTGTGGTTACCATGAGTTTTCATTACGATACTCGATCATACGCATCGAGTGCATTTGTCGTTCTCATTGGTTAAGATTTCTCACAACCATGAAGCGTACCAATCGATGAGTCAAACGCGGTCGATATCGATGAACGAGTCTTCGTAATGAAATAAAATGAAATCGTTTATTAAGTAAGTGGGACCACTGATCACTTTTACACGTCATGTTTTTTTTTAAACTAGACGAAGCCGTCATTTCCTAACTGACTACCTCTGAGAAGAAATAGCCGAAAGAAACTCAGGAATCATCGTCTTTTTTCAAATGTATACTCATTGTAGCCACACTGACCTGGGTTGAAGCTCGTGACCGTAGAGCTTTGGATCTGTGCTCAAAGAAGAGAGACCGTGATGTCAAGTCCTACTAAAAGGCGCTTAAGAAACGCTTACTGCTTGTTTAGCACTACTCAGGGGATACATGTAGGGTGGTCATAATTATTCAAGCAGATCTTATGTATGCAAGCAGTTGATCCCCACCCAAATCAGTTCAACTCCCGTGTCAAAATGCCGTGTTCCTTAATTCGATTTAGATATCTATTAGTATGCGTATTAAGTTAAGTACAGAAGATGATCACGATAACACGAGATCTTCAGTCAAATAAACTCAATGCTAATGGAAGGACTATTAGCATTGCGTTTATTTGACTGAAAGATAAACGTAATCACTACTACCGATCGCGACCTAGCTCGTAGCTGATCTCTTATCTGCTACAACCGTCGTAGCGCGTAGCTAAGCCGCTACGCCGTAGTCAATTCGTAGTATAATTTTTATAGAAAGGAGATGTTTCAGAAATGTATAGAGCCTGGGCTAGCACTAAGTACACTTAATTTAAATATTAGTATACACTATAGTTAACTCTTTTTTATGTTAATTTCCTATATTTTGGATTACTATTTATACAAATTCAATTTAACTCGGCCAAGGAGTGCAACACATTACTAATAATTCGTGGTCAGCAAAAAGCGAAATAAGGTTTTGACAGTGACATTTAATTGACGTGTCATGTATCTATATTATCTACCATATGACAGCGAAAAACAAAACATGAATTCCGAACATACGGCACACAAAACAAAAACAATTACTAAAAGCTCCGAAACACAATCAACTCAAATCAACACACGACACGAACACAACGGGAAAATAAAACTGGCAAAGTCGCCAATCAAACGTCATGACCACTGTCATGGCTACCTTATAAAAGGGTTATCTCGCTAAAAAAAGTTTCAAATATTTAATTATATATACTTGTATTTTTATTCAAATTAATTTAGTAATATTTTAATGAAAATCTATTATTTTTATACTTTTTATGTATATAGTGTACATGGTGGTATCCCAATTTGAAACATCTCCTTTTTTCAGAAGAATTTTTAATAAAGCTCTTACTCTTTCTCATATTATTTAAATTCAAAATATTTATGCACTGTTCAATGATAAGTTAATATTTAGATAACGCGCTTCGAAGCGGTGATTTAGCCGGTTGTGCTCGCTATTTGGATGGTGTTGGCAACAATGCGGACGTGGCTCCACTTTGGAGGCAGTTGGCTGAGCGAGCACTGGCTGATGATGATGTTCAGGTAAAACTCTCCTTAAATGAACATGTCTCCATAAAAGATATCAATTAACCAGAATCAATTTTCATTTTATCTGATTTCTATAACTTTTTAATTAATATCTTTACTTAAATACTCTTGTTTTATATTGAGTATAAAGTAAACATTTTACAATGTTAATTTAGATTAATATTTTAAATAGAGAATATCAGGTGAACGTTATATGAACATATTTAGATTTCCAATACCATTCTAAGAAGAAAAAGAGAAAATTGTAATAGTTTGTTACGCTTTCACGTTAAAACGGCTAACCGAATTTGTATGAAATTTGGTAGAGGGGTAGACCTTGACCCAGACCAGTACATAATATTGTTTCTTCCGAGACTTATCGACTTCCGAAACCGCGGGATGCTGCCAGTATTCTATAACAACTTTACCCTTATTGGTTCCATTCTTTGGTGTAAATTCACACTTTAAAGTATCTGTCTTTTCTTTGTTAGTTGGCTGCTAAATGCTACCGGGAGGTTGACGACGTAGCGCGTACTTTCTACTTAGAGAAAACTGTTGAAATTGCTGCGGCTGAAGGTGACGGTGACGTTACAGTTGGTAAGTGAAGTAATAAGGGTTAAACAGACAGTATAAACTAAATATACGGTTCTCGGCAAACGGCCAATGGCATCTTGGCAGGCAAAGATAACTAGACGACGGACGACTTTTTTTTTAAAATCGAGGTGTGGAAAAAGATAAAGTGATTCTTTTAAAACGCCTTAGGAAAGTATATAAAAAAAAACGCGAGTGAATCCTTGTGGCGCAGCTTGTATTTTATACACATTTTATTCCTACGTTGAAGGTGGTTTCCAGGACTAAATAATGCCATAGTACGAGCTCGTCTAGCGATCTTCAATGGTGACTTGTCCGCGGCTGAAGAGTGTTATGTGCGTCGCGCGGGGAGGCCCGACCTCGCAGTGGATATGTACAAGCAGTTCAACAAGTGGACTGAAGCCATTGCACTGGCAGAGAGAACTGATCGGGCCTCGGTTGCTACGCTGAAACAGCAGCACATGGATTATTTGACTTCAACTGGTTAGTGATATTTTTCTTCTTCTCCGTTTATAGAGGTCCAAAGGCCTGTCCCAAGGTTTTCATTCCAATGGGGGGCAGGGGGGTTGCCATAATCCCCAGGCTTGGCAAGCGGGTTGCGAATTGCAGTAATTTGATGATGATGAGAGAGAGTTCCCTTAGTCGCCCCTTACGAGAACATGGGATACTCTAAGGAGGGTATTTGGTTTGGTACTTTTCTAAGCCCAGTACCACACGGGACTAGTAGTATTATCAAGTAACAATTTGTTTTAAGAGGGTACAAAATAACAAGCAACTAATAACAACGTTATCAAGTGAATGTTAACCGCGGTCATTCACGCTCGTAAAACGTTTGTAAGCATCGTAAAAGGATTGTTTTATTGAATCAGACGGGAGCATTTGTAAACAGGCGCGACCACAATTATGGCCAGTTAATTACCAGTCTCGAATATCGGCTTAAATGTTACTAATGAGACACAATTACTTTTCTATTATATAGTGACCGAACTTAATGAGTTTGCCTAACAGATGAGGACGGAATAAAATAATTGTGCCGTGCAAGTCATAAGTGATTTGAGCAATAGTTATTTATCGTCGCGGGGTATATTCCCGCATGTATGATGTCTGGTGAAGCCGTACGGAGGACGGGTCTGAGCAGTTGTGTTGCGATGTGTGCCGGGTGCGATGCGCCTAATGTTGTTGTGTTGGGGGTTTGGTCGTGGAGGATCTTCAGATCAATCTCCCTTTGGCGCAGCATCGTTGGTCGTGTTGTTGGATTTAACATTGCATCACCTCGCTCAACTGCTGTCTTCCTTCCTATTCGCTCAGTTTTTCAAAGTGAATAGGCTCTTAATAAACTAGCGCGCTTTACCATCAACGATCGCATCACTGCTTACCATCAGGCGGGATTGCGGTCAAGCGCTAATTTATAATCATTAAAAAAAAAATGGAACAAGTATATGTATGACCTATCTACAATTAGCTGTTTCCGATCTAGATTTTATTTTTGTAAATGCACCCTCGATACTGGATTAATTCCTAATATGGGGCTATGTTTAAAAAATAAATTAAACTCAACACTACCTTTTCGATAACCTATTTCTTCTGAATAACCTTTTTATTGCATACTATATATTAACAGTCATCATCTGAGTATTTGCTTTATACCTAGTCAAATCATTCTTACATAAACTTTATTTCGAGAAAAGAAGAAGTTTTCTTTTCATAATCAACCTTTTTATCGTCCCACTGCTGGGCATAGGTCTCTTCTTATACAGAGAAGGATTGAGCGTAATCACCACGCTTGCTCAATGCGGGTTGGCAATTTCAGACTTCATGTCCAGGTTTCCTCAAGATGTTTTCCTTCTCCTTGTAATCATTCATTGGAGTCCAAGATATACTTAGAAAGTACATATAACTTAGAAAACTTACATTGGTACTCACTTGCCTGACCTGGAATCGAACCCACACGCTCATGCTTGAGAGGCTGGTATTTTAACCACTAGGGCACCTAGACTGTTGACGTTTTCTTATTGGTATGGCTGCTTTCTTTCTAGGTCGCCTTGGCGAGGCTGGTGCAGTACTAGCATCATCAGGCAACGTGGAAGGAGCAGTGAAGCTGTGGCTGCGAGGTGGACGATCCAAACGTGCCGCTGCGCTATTATTGCAACACCCACAGCTGCTTAGAGATACTGACTTAGTTGATTTGGTCCACACTCAGCTCATCCAGGTATGCCGAGATAAATTGAGATGAACATCTTAAGGTACCTTCAAAAAGTACTTCCCTGCTAAGGCTCAGCCCTCTTTCCTTTGAGAGAGATTGCGCTGATAGAAATTTATGAGAGGGCATGGAGTTTCTTACCGTTTTTAAAACATAGGATACCGAAGTTTTTTATTTGCTTACAGAGAAATTGATCTAGCTTGTTACTACACATTTGAAGTAAATGAACCTTTGATACTAAATAAAAACAGAGTTTTATATAAAAAATCGAATCTAATTATACACAGTTTATATAAACGGTGTATGATTAGATTCGATAACTTTCGAGCAACGTATATACGTTGCTCGAAAGTTATCATTAAATGCGTAACGCGGTCCTAACCTTCCTAATATTCTCGTCTATGGACCGTTTTTATTCTACTTACACAACAACCCTTATTTTTTCGAGACGGCGAAACTTGTCATCCGTTATATTCCTAAACATTTCCAACACATCCTATGTTTTTATAAGCCTAAGTTTTTGTGGTTTCCAGGAAGAATGGTGGGAGACAGCCGGGGAAATATCGGAGCGCAAAGGTGACACCCGGCTGGCTATCGAGTACTACGCCAAAGGAAATAATTATGCAAGAGCCGTTCAATTGGCCAGAGAGGTAAGTTTTATTTGTATGTATATAAACAATTTACTGATTTAACAGATTTAAAATATGGACGTAGTGTGCAAAGGGTACTGAAGAATTTTAGTGAAGATTAAATTGTAATACATTTCAAGAAACTTTATTTTAAATAAATGATTTTTGTTAATGATATCACTAGGTCACGCAATTTGATTTTGTACTAAAAAAAACTGATTTACTAAAATGCCATTTGCAAATAAATATGTTGCATTTTTTAGTTGATTTAGTTTCATTGGTTTTTAATTTACCTACCATATTGGAAAGCAGAAAAATACAAAATGCACAACCCAAAACACTTCTATATTTTTCGGTTAGTGTCCATCGATATTTTTATCCATAAACTATTTATACTAACCCCTCTTCCCTAGTTAAGGCTAAATTTGTAAGTGCATATTGTGACTGTATCTACAAAGTTATTTTTTCTTTATATGAAACCTGAATATAGTTTGTTCAGAATAAGCAATTGAATCGATTTCAGTAATTTTTATACCATGTTATATTTTTTCCCAAATACATTTAGAAATGATTGAGGTATGGTTACCGAGCGCGCAACAGTTGTAGCCACAGAGCGTTGACCATACTTTTGTTGGGACGACCAAGTAGGATAACAAGGTCATAAAAAGGGGTATTATAAAATCTCAGATTATTTAGAAGACAAAAAAGCTTGGGATTGAGCTGCTCGCTCTGTTAAGCATTGTTATTAAGCAATATGCGTAATTATAACGTAAATTATGTAAACATTTTCATTTTTAATGTCGGGACTTGAAAAAAGACGATGATCCCTGAGTTTGTTTCGGCTATTTCTTCTCAGATGTAGTCAGTTAACGATAAACGATTTCATTTCATTTCATAACTTTGTAGTTTTTCTTGATATCTTTTTGAAATTTTGTACATATATTCTTTACTTAAAAATACTGGACACGTGTTTCGGGTTTTGCATCAACAAAAAACTATGTCGTGTACTTAGTAGGCTGAAGAAGAAGAAGAAACTTAAAAAAACTGATTTACTTAAATGCCATTTGTAAATAAATATGTAATATTTTTTGATTTATATATATTTTTTTAGTTGATTTAGTTTCATTGGGATTTGATATACCTACTATATTGGAAAGCAGAAAAAATACAAAATGCACAACTCAACAACACTTCTCTATTTTGCGGTTCATTTGCATCGACATTTTTACCGATAAAATATTTATACAAACTCTCTTCCCTAGTTAAGGCTAAAAATTGTAAGTGCGGTAATGGCATACTTAGTAGTGCTCGTATATTCTCAGCACATGTGCAATAAGATAGCATGAAGGTGTTACGCCTATTTTCTTGTGTGCGTGCCGAAAATGAGCATCCATAGTAGTGTGGTTGGTGTGGTGGGTGCAGGCGGCGCCGGGCGAGGTGACGCGGCTGGAGGGCGCGTGGGGCGCCTGGCTGGTGGCGGCGCGCCAGGCCGGCGCCGCCGTGCCGCATCTCATCGAGGCGGGACGTCCTCGGGACGCGCTCGACGCCGCGCTGCAGGCACACCACTACAGGAAGGCGCTGCAGATACTGCAGGTCACTACCATTCTACTATCCGCATAACTTACAAAGGCGCCGATTCTGTTGTTCACAAACTAAACTAATTTTAAGTTATATGCATCTTTTTCTTTCCATTTCTTTAAGAAAAGGGCAGAAGATAAAATGTCAGTTTAGACCTGTCAAATCAGTGCGCTCCTGATGTAAACTGGCGTTTTTAGTCGCCATGTTTATAATCGCGTCTATACAGTCAATGGAGTATCTTAATTTAACAGGATTAAATGTTATCTTCTATCCTTTTCTTAACAAAATGGAAAGAAAAAGATGCACTTAACTTAAAATTACTTTAGTTTGTGAACAACAGAATCGGCGCCATTACCTATATACAAAGTATCCTGTATAATATTTATCCTGTATGAGAGGAGACGCCCTGGTCGGGAGACAACTTCGGGCCACCGTAGACGCGGGCTTGCGGGCGGTGAACATTAGGCAGCTCCCGGTAAGAACCAGCCCCCTAATCGGCGAACACATTTTAGTCAAATGATTGCGACTAGTTGGGATCGTTTGGACCGAATGAACCAATGGGCACGCCGAACGATCCCAATTGATCCCAACTAGTCACAATCATTTGACAAAAATGTGTTCGCCGATTAGGGGGCTGGCCTGAGTTGACGGCACGTTGTTTCACGCGCGCCTTTGATGTCAGCACATCGTGACGGGGTCCACGAAGATCGATGCCTCCTGGGTCAGGGTTGCGGGTTGGCTAAAAAAGAAACCGTGGCCCTGGCCTACAGGCAAGTGAACCAACACGGCTGGATTTTAGTCAGTAAAAGTCAGACACGCCCTTTCGCTCCGCACAGAGCGGGAGAAATGATTGATGATATCCCATCCCAACAAAAAAAAAGAAGGCTAGAGTGATTAGGTTCTTAATAAACTAGCATGCTTTAACATCAACGATTGAAGCACTGCTTAACATCAGGCGGGCTTGCGGTCAAGCACTAGTTTATAGTATTAAAAAAGTTTGTGTGTATGATATAAACTTTCATGTAAAATATTGATAGGAAGTTCAGGCTTTCTCAAGTATGACAGAGAAATATACAGCCGCTGCGGTGGGACTGCCGTAACAAAATACACAACTTCACAGATAAAAGTAAAGTTCCTGTCTCAATACACGTGGCGGTCGGCTGCGGCATGGTAATCTGCTACCAGTCATATATCATTGTGGTAATGTTCAGACGCCTTAATAAAAAATCTGCCACAGTGTGAAACAAATCGAAATTAAATGAAATTATATTTATTTCTGTAAGTTATTATTTCCCTGTTCCCCAGGAGTGGGAACATTTTTTTTTTATTAAATTATAAACTAGCGCTTGACCGCAATCCCGCCTGATGGTAAGCAGTGACGCAGTCGTTGATGGTAAAGCGCACTAGTTTATTAAGAGCCTATTCACTCTAGCCTTGAAGACACTCAAATTGTAGCCCGACGGAAACACCGCCGCTGGCAAACTGTTCCAGTCCCTCGATGTACGCGGTATAAAGGAGGAGGCGAAACGCTTCGGTTTTTAGATTGATTATGTATGGGGTTAAAATTAGAAAGCATTCTCGTTGTGTTCTTGGTTTGCTACCTAGTTTGATAATCTTTGAGATAAAATACATTGAACTTTGAGAACTTAGTTCATGCCAGTCAGATTCTAGAGCATTAAAACGATTTACGTTTTAATGCTCTGGAATCTGCAAGAATGCGTAACCACCCGAAACGCTCGTCGAAGCAATTCACAGAAAGAATAATCAATCAAAGGAAAGCTGTAGAAAGTGAGGAAGTTTTAAATTAATGGTTGGTTTTTAGGCTATCGATGACAAGGAATCCATCAGAGAGCAGTGCGAGAGGCTTGGTGACCATTTTATATCTACCCGAGTAAGTGTTTGAAAGACTTTGAATTCATATTTTATAAAATATATCCACAAGGCCTCTGCCTCGAATCTTGCGGGCAGCGGGGCGGCGGCGGCGGCAGCGGCGCGGGAGCGGCAGAATCTTATGCGTAAAATCAAACGGATCCGTTCTTGAAAACAGTGGCGCGGCAGCGGGGCGGCAGCGAGCGGTGTACTTTAAGTCAAGCGATAACCGCCCGCGCGTCTGCTTTGTAGTGTTGTGCTTCTTTTGCCCACAATAAATCGAGCGTTAGGAATAAATTTGAATCAAAAAGATGTTGCCGTCATTGTTCAGACATTTCTTTCGTGAATAAAAGCAAATATCTCGTTGACACAATCGTGAACACAACACTACGCGGCTATAGTGATGCTCGATCTGCCCGCTAGTTTCGAGAACGGTTCTTCGATGTCCGCCCCGCTACCGTGCCGCCACCGCCCCGCTCCACGCAAAATTCGAGGCAGAGGCCTAACCTTTAATATTTCAAAATCACAAGTAATCACGTCCCTCTTCTAAGTTAATAAGAACTTGTAAGAAGAACAGTGACATACAATGAATTTTCTCTATATACTAGGAATGGGAGACAGCAGAACGCGTACTAACATCATGCGGAATGGCGGAACGATGCGTCCGCGCATACAACTCTGCCGGTCGCGTCGCCGACGGCTTACAACTGGCTGCGGCACATCTCACTGAGGAGCAGACAAGGGACATCTACATTCCGCTAGCACAACAACTGAGGCTAGACGGGCAGCTTAGGAAAGCGGAACAGATCTATATTGGTCTTGGAGAACCAGACGAGGCCATTTCTATGTATAAGGTGGGTTTGGTTCACCATAAATTACTGTGGATAAAACTAAAGAATTTCTCACTGTGCAGGTTTTTTTAAATTTATATTCTTGTTTTACTTTAAGAACTTGTAGAAGTTAGGATGAAATGTATGATTTTTTTTTATCTGTCAGGAGTGGGAAATCCTCATGGACGTCCAGACTGCCTCACTTGTGAGCCAGTCTGGGCAGTCCCGGACTCTTACTGGCTAAAACCCACTCCTGCCTTTCTAAGTGTCCCCCTGACGTAGTTAGGGACCTTTTCTGTAATGTATCTATTTTATTTGCTTTGTAATTCTATTGACTTCACTGATTTATACGGGTTATAATGTTGTTTTATTTTTGCTTGCGTTATTTATTTACTTTTAATATTTATATTAAGTTTTTAATTTAATTCACTGTTTTTATAATCTATATATTTCTTATATGCTTTGTCTGTATATACATTTATATATTAAAAGCATATTTTTATGTACATACTTGTTACGTTTAATTAATCTTGTTGCTATGGTTGTGCAGTAATCTATTAAAATTTTTCGTAAGTTTTTGTTACGTTTAATTAATCTTGTTGCTATGGTTGTGCAGTAATCTATTAAAAATTTTCGTAAGTTTTTCGTTCTTAAATATTTTTTCCATGTTAGGTACTACTGTTTATTTCTGTCTCCAATTTCATTTCCGCCTCCAGACGCTCCGCTCCGAAGACAGGACACTCTGATATAGAAATGTATGATTGGATATACAATGGATATATAATGTATACACAACTAGCGACCCGCCCCGGCTTCGCACGGGTGCAATGCAGATACTAAACACACTACAGAAAAACTGTGAACATTATATAAAAAACCGCCGCGACAACGCGCGTGTAACGCGACACCCCGCAATTTTTAAATCTGTAACATCTTCGAAAATATTCATTTAAATCATATGCTGTAAAAGACGATATAGATCTATATTTAGTCAATAATGTATTTAAGGTATTAAATTGGATAAGGATTAATGCCGTATTGGTTAAATCGCTTCAAAAATTAACCGCTATTTGTCGTAAAAAGTAAATGATTAAAAAAAAAAAAACTGGGATATCCTAGGAAAGAGAAAGTGACTTTATTTTATAATATGTAGTGAAAATTTCTATGATTGAATTCAACATTTTTACGAAGTTTCTGAAGAACAATTCCCGTAATTTTAAGAACGATCACAGACTGATCTCAGTCTCAATCTGTCCAAAATACGTCAAATTTTTCAACATTTTTGATAAATTTTTGACATTGAGAAAAAAATGTAAAAGATTACTCTTAGCGGTAAGACCGCCCATCTTGTCACTGTGTATAATCATTATATTTATGTTCTGAAATTTATATGGTGTACATAAATAAAGAGTATTCCTAATGCTATCCCATTGATTGTCGCTGAGATGAGATTACGACTAGATTATGAACTATTTTAATTACAGAAATTGGCTCTCAGGAATAATTCAATATATTAATTTAGCTTATCGTACATAAGCTTCTCCCATACTACGCCACAACATTTTGTCACATTGTTCCACCTTCTGTACAGTCTGTTCCAGTTACCTTTCCGGTCTTTGAAGTCTTTAGGTCGTCAATCCCTTTAGCTGTCGGAGCTACATCACGCTTGCCGATACGTGGTCTCCATTCCAGGACTCGTCTGCTAGACCGGCTGTCAGTACTTCGACAAACATGGCCAGCCTACCGCCATTAGCTTGCTTATTATCTAAACTTTATCGATAACTTAGGTTTTTTCCAGATTAGTAAATAAAAGTATCATTGTTTCTACTATACTAGGAAGCATCTCAATACGAGTCAATGCTACGCCTCGTAGCAGCTCACCGTAGCTCGCTGCTAGAAGCTACACGCCGCCACGTAGCGCAGGCGCTACATGCTTCGGGAGATCTTCGCGCCGCAGAGAACTATTACTTACAAGCTGGTAAATATGCTCACTATATTTATAATATTGGAGCCTTCAAAAGTCCAACAACTGGTCTAACTGCAATGCTTCGATATCGCGCTCGGGTTGTGGAGGCCAGACGGCAGTCGCTTCACGGAAAATATCGAAGTTTAGTTAAAATCAGCTAAGTCAATAAGTTAGACTGGTAAAGCGGACCCCAGACTCCAAAGCTGAAAAAGCTTCGGATGCGCCTGGGATTAACGCTGAGATGATGATGATAACTAAATTTATGACGCGCAAACCGTTACAATGAGTTCAGAAGATGATTTTAGATCCCCAGGCCTAGTTTGTTTTTCTGCCGAACGATTTTAACTCTGCTCTGAAGCCGTTGTATTGGAATTGTTGAACATATGTATATTTTTTTAAATCTACTTGTGTTATAATATTTTTATCAATCTCCTTACTAATAATGTTAAGTTATGTCAAAGTTAAACCTCGAAAACATTTACGATAAGCCTTTTTTTCCCAACTGTTTTCCTTAACTTGCTTGTGTCAGGACCACGGTATCTCTTTCGAACAACCCGCGGCTCTGGCAGGATTAATGATGCCTCAGAGTAAAACTGGTTGTAACTTTAATCCACGTTATCCACGAAATAAAGGATAAGTTTAGTGTCTTAGGGATTCTGTATACTTGACATATTTTAAATAGAATATTGTAGGAGATTTTCGTGAAAATGTTAATTAAGGGTAGATTTTTCAGTGTTCTGATAGCTTTTATTTGATAAATGAAAATTGCGGTTTGACAGTTCTTGTATAGATTTCCCCCTTATTCATAAACGTTGCTTAAAGTTAACTAGTGATTAACGATTGTCGACATCACTTAACTTTTATAATCGTTTATGAATGAATCCCTTATACACTGTGGTGTTTATTTATAAACGATGAATTAAGTTATGTCACGTTAAGAGGTCAAAAATGTATGGTTAAAGAATCACTAATTATTAGTTAACTTTAAACAACGTTTATGAATAAGGGGAGTTATAGATAAAGTTTCACATCGCCGTATTTATTCTTCAGGTAAAAGTTATGTGACGTCTAATATATCGGTCTTAAATTGACTATAATTCTAGGAGTTTGGAAAAGTGCGATTCAGATGTACCGTTCAGCGGGTCAGTGGGAGGGCGCAGAGCGAGTTGCTCGAGCTCATGCTCCCAGTGGAGTTCAACAACAGGTTGCCTATCTTAAGTACCTATAGTACGAGAGCCCACGACCAAAACCATGTCTCATAGCAATACGGCAAAAACCCTATAAAATCGTTAGATTGTATGATTCTGAACCCGACTAGGTGTGTAGTAACGGTCGAAAGTGTAGCAACTGCGTGGGAGGCCATTTCTGCTGCGTCAAAAAAAAAAGACAGTCGGTATTATAGCAATACGTCTGATAGTGAAAATGTACATAGATTTTATAATTGTATTACGAAAAAGTTTGTTTTCAGACATTTTGCGCGTAGCATATAGCCTGAGCGCATTTTTGAAAATGTCAACAAATTTAGCCGACCTGTATCATAGCAATACGGATAAATTTTTTTTTTCAACTTTTTGTATTGCTGCCATGATCAAAAACCTGTTTTCAGACACTTTAAGTGTAGCATATACTCCCAAAAACGAAAATAACGTTTCGGAGTCGCCTGGCCGACGCCTCTGTTAAATGTTTTTTTTTTTAATTTACAGCCTTCACAGATATTCAACAGCCTCAGCGCTTGTTACATACAGCTCACTCAACTTTGAATAAACCGTTTTTTTTTTTCAACTTCATCCCAGTTTCCTTTTGTGCGATTTATTTTAGTCCTTCAACTTCAATGTTACGATTTCGGGTAAATTCTTTGTTAATTATCATCTAATAAATTCAGGGTCGCAACGTATTCATTGGTTTGTAACAGAAAATTCAAGATGCCTCAATACGATTTTTAAATGATATCTGAGTATCGAAAAGTTGTCTGATAGAGAAGGTGCTACACTTAATTTGTCTGATATAAATTTTTTGCACATGTGGATAACTTATTTTATCATGTCCAACAATTTTCAGACATATTGCTATGATACCGATCGGTAAAATTTGTTAACATTTTCAAAACGGTCTCAAAATTTAATGCGTTCACATTTCCGTCTGAAAATTGTTTTGTTCGCATCTAATAACCAAAATTTATTAATAAAAAAGATTTTCAGACGTATTGCTATGAGATTTTTTTTTTGTCTCATTTTTAATTTTCTTAAGTGATTTTACGGGTTTGCGCTACACCACTAACGTCTGAAAAATATGTTTCCGGTATCTCAGAACTATCATTCAACTACAGTCTGCAAATCAGACATATTGCTATGATACAGTTCGGTAAAATTCTTTGACAATTTTGAAAATTCCGTCAGATCAAACGCTACGCGGAAAATGTCTGATATTGGTATTTTCGAGTTCAGGATAATCGTATCTATCGATTTGATGCGGTTTTGGCCGTATTGCTATGAGACAAAAATTTTGGTCGTGGGCTCTCGTACTACTATGATGTAGAGTTATTTATATTCACAAAATGTGTCGACGTTTTTTAGTTTACAATTTGATTATGTGTTAGTGTTGGAAAAAGTGGTCGGATATAAAAGATGTCTTCTAAAGATGTCGTCTGTCTAAATACAGAAGGATGAATGCATGAAATTGCATAAAAAAGACGGCACTGTTGGCGCAGTCGTAGTTGGTTGTTGCATTGCTGTGTTACGGATTCAACTTCCGCACAGAACCAATATTTGTATGACTTACAAGTAGTTGCTCCTGCCCCCTAATTGTAACACACCATTTCTATTACTTGGCATCATTTTGAAGCTTATTGCTATTCTAATGCCCCTTATGTTCGAAAATTTATCTTATCAACAACATAAATAACGCAATGAATGTTGTTGAACTGTCAAAATGAAACCCATTGTCACTGATAATTTATTTATTAAAACTTTATGCACAAAAAACATTGTACAATGGCGGACTTAATGCCTTAGACATTTTCTACCAGTCTACCTTAAGGTGATGCAAAGACAAAACATGGTAGGTGCAAAGATATGAAAGCAAAGATAATGTGTTACGCGATTACTCCGCGGGTCTGACTGTTTGTATATGTGAGTTTAAATATTTGTAAAGGCACTTACGACACATACAGAAGGAATTCTTAGTGTGGCGCAACCTGAACAGGGATTGTTGACACTTTGAACACGTACGCTTGCCACAATGTCTCATATTATACTCGAGTGTTGTGCCCGTAAATGAAAAAAGAATTTCAAGAAAGCCAACGCCAAAGCAATAAAAAACGTCGACACTAGCGTGGGTGTGGTGTTAGGTGCTGAAGTGCTTACAAATCAATGTTCAGGTGGCTCTTCAATGGGCGGGCGCGCTTGGCGGAGCGCCAGCCGCCAGACTGTTGGCTGCGAGGGGACTCGCGGCACTGGGAGCGCGGTGGGCTCTCCAGGCGCAGAGGTACGTTAAGATCTAGCGTAACATCAAGACTGTATTCCAAGAAGGGTAGGTGGTTGGGAGCTTAGACCACACTTTTAATTATTATAGCATAGAAGACTTACAGCTAAAAATGTAAGGAAAGTTGATGCAGCGACTGAGCGACAGTAGGTACGTAGTTCTTCCGAGTCTGGCTGTATGTGTGTATGTGGGTTTAAATATTTGTAAACGCACCCAAGATACAGGAATATTTCCTAGTATGGGGAATCTTTTAAAAAAAATGATAGTCTACAGAATGCCGAGAAAAAGCGAGAGATCCAAATCATGTTGTTTACATTTTTTTTACATATTTTATTACGCCTCTTTATACTTACGATAAAGAAGAGGGTGACTAAGCAGATGATGTCTAATAGAGGGGTTTGGAAGAAAAGCACATGTTGCGCCGACCACAAATAAATTGTGAAATAGAGAAAGAGAATGATGAGAATGATGGGACACTACATATACTCGTACACCGCTACGAATACATTATTTATTTATTTATTTAAACTTTATGCACAAACATTGCACAATGGCGGACTTAATGCCTTAGGCATTTTCTATCAGTCTACCTTGAGGTGATGCAGAGACAAAACATGGTAGGTGCAAACAAATTAAAGTTAAAAGTGAAAAAAAAACAAATATTATAATAAATACATACATACAAAATATAAACAGAAGAGAGAGATAAAAAAATTATAGATAGAGAAAAGAATAAATTATATGTGGGATGAATCTGCCCATTTCTTGCGTAGGTATTCCCGAGCTTTCACTTTAAATGTGTACCGACTTGTCAACGTCCTGATATTCTGAGGAAGATCATTCCAAAGGAAAACCACCTGAACCAGAAATGAAGACTTAATAAAACCAGTGCGGTGAGAAGGACATCGTAGAAGACAATTATTGGAAGAACGAAGATTCTTATTATGCAGAGAATAAATATTGAAAATGAGAAGTATGCATTATGCATTCTTTACGCATATAGAGCGGCTTAATTATTTTTATTTCTTTTTTCTTTATTGTTTTCTGTAATTATTAGCTTCATCACTTCCATTGTTGAGATAGCATATAAGGGAAGAGCGAGACAGCTCCGACACAAGTATTATTGTAACTTACTGGAGCTGCCTCAATTTATGTAATGTTTGGATGAAATAAATATTTTTGTATTTGTCTTATGAGAATAATATAAACCGTAATATTTGACTCGTGATTTATGGTTCCATAAAATGCCATAAAGTAAAAGAAATTTCAGTTTTTTTCCGAACTTTCTACTACTGACATAAGAAAATGTTTTTCATTTTTTTTATACATTATAAACTTATGCTTGACCGCCTGATAGCAAGCAGTGATACTATCATTGATAGTAAAGCGCGTTAGTTTATTAAGAGCCTATTCATTCTAGCCTTGAAGACTCTCAAATTGTAGTCCTACGGAAATACCGCCACTGGCAAATTTTTCCAGTCCCTCGATGTAAGCGGTATAAAAGACGAGGCGAAACGCTTCGTTCGGATCGTTGTGGTGTCAACAACGTTAGAGTAGAAGCTCGCCGTACGACGGGTCGTCCGATGATGGAACGGAGATGCGATGGATTTTCCTAGAAACTTTATTCGGATTCACAAACAATATGTTCAAATCGCTAACTTACCATTTGTATTCCAGATGGGACATAGCAATGGAGTTAAGCTCTCTAGGTGGAGGTATAACCCGCAGTGAAGTAGCGAGGGCTGAAGCAGCATCTTTAGCAGACGAAAGACCTGAGGATGCCGAAGCCGCGTTCTTAAGAGCCGGCGCGCCCGACCACGCTGTTCGAATGTGGCTGCAGCATGGCAAGCATCAGAGGGCACTCGCTTTGGCTGAGCAACATGCACCGCTGCTGGTGAGACAGAATATTAATCTATTTCTCTCTCTAGTCATTTTGTTTGAGATAGCTTACTTAGGGAACGAAATGCTGGATAAAGTCAAAGTTGCATTTCTAAAACCTATATCTTAAGCAGCAGAGGCAACTTGAATTGATTGTTAGAGGTGAGATCAAAAGTTTAAATTATGGTTTTATTTCAGAGAATTTATAATGATGCACCCAATAAAAAAATAAAGGCAAGTGATGCATAATCCATACTAATATTATAAATGCGAAAGTAAGTCTGTCTGTCTGTCTGTCTATTACGCTTTCCCACTTAAACCTCTCGACCGATTTTGATGAAATTTGGCACAGACAATCTTTAGACCCTGAGAAAGAACATAGGCTACCTTTTATTGAAAAAAAATGATATTCCCGAGGGAAATCTACAAAGCGTGATATTACCGAATTTCACGCGGGCGAAGCCGCGGGCGGAAAGCTAGTAGTTTACAAGGTAGTGTACCAGATACCCTTTTTTGTGACACTTGTGAACACAGTGTTCACTAGAAAGACGGGGTCTTATTAATTCTTAGAAGACCTCAGTGCTGCGACCAGTAGAGTAATTACGTACCACATTATCAGTAGCAATGGGTTTCATTTTGACAGTTCAACAGCATTAATTGTGTTATTTACGTTACATATACAGACACATTTTCAACGTCTGTGTCAGTGTTCAATTTGTGTCAGTGTTCTACATTGAACTGTGAATTTGAACAGTCCGCACATCACATCTTGTGGGAGTGTTTTCTTTGGCAGAATGAACTCAATATTATGTTGGATAGTGTACAAGTTACATCCGGAGTCGTTTATTATACGGACCTTGTAGAAACTAGAACCAATTTCCGTGCGTTCAGGCGCTTTTGCCATAGCTATTATTGGAATCAATTGTAACAGCTAATACCTACTTAGGACCCATTAACTTAATCAAATTTTGTTCCGTGGTGTTTGGCAATCTGGGCTTCTCCCAGTTGCAATAATGTCCCTTTGTGCCGATTGGCCTAGTTCTGTTCTGTCTCCTGCTTGTTATGGAGGGAAGTGGAAAAATATCTTTTTTCTTACTCCTCCGCTATTTTCTTCTGATTAATTTCGTTGCGGGACCCAAGACAGTAGAATCGTTTCTCCGGGACTCGTCGAGCTTCATTGCTCGGCGTTTTTCTGGCGGTCTCCACTGTTGATTCTGGCTTTCAGGAGTTGCAGTGGGTGGGAAAAGTGTGGCGGGTTTTGTCCCAAAAAAAAAAAGACACATTTTCAAACATAGGGAGCAATGGAATAGCAATGAGCTTCAGAATGATTCCAACTGGTGTGTTACGCAATTGGGGGCAAAGGGGGCTGGTAACTTCTAACGATTGATTGAAGCCCAAGTCATTTTCCTTATCCTTTTTGCCCTACTGAGGGTGTCATTTTACGACGTTAATGACTAATTGGTCTAATGGTGTTAATTACCAGAGAATCGATAAAGCCTCTTTCCCTACTCGGACCTTTTTTGTGATATGACATGGATGATGATTCACTTTCTCTTAGGTTGAGGAGGTGTTAGTGGAAGGAGCGAGGGCGGCCGCTGAGCGCGGAGACTTGGCACAGTTTGAAACGCTTATGATTAGGGCTAACAGGCCACTTGAGGTTGTACAGCATTACAAAGATTTGGGTAAGTTTCATTGCTTTCGAAGATATTTGAGTACACAATCTATGAATGACAACAATGGTACAATCTGAAGGGCAGTTCTTAGAACGGTCACAGTTTGATGACAGTCTCAATCGATCAAAAATAAGTGTTAAATACCGAACACCGCGAAGGTACCCAGTACTTAAAAGTTGACCTTTATTTGTATACAAGTAGGGTTGACGTAATCAAAATAAAACAACTACTGTATACTGTTCTATATATGCGCTTATATTTCTTAAAATTCTAAAGGACCCAACCAAATCATTGTCATACAACGCTTGCGACTTCTATTTCGACGTCAACGCCATCTAGTTACATTTTGTGTAAACTTTAAAACTTGATGAACGACTTTGATCAAGCATGATCATTAACATACCGCCCACCAAGGACATTATTGACGGAATGTCCTTCTAGAAATGGTTATGGGTCTGAATGAACGGTTAACAATTTGACAACTTATTTGTGATCTACATATTAATAATATTGAAAAATAAATCTGTACTTAGTAAATTAAAGCTACTGAAATAATTAGTATATAATGCTTAAAATGTAGAAATTCAACAATGGTAAAAAAGGTTCTTAAAAATCTAACAATAAATTGATCTAAACAGATAAAAAATCATGTAAATAAACAAGAGTAAAAATACTCAATACATTAAAAGTTGGTAAAATTTGATCTAAGTACATATATAAAATTCATGAATCGGTCACAGGCAAAATGCAAAGTTTAGAGGTTGGCCTTTTAATAACAGAACTCTTGGTAGGTACGCAATGTGACCACACGAGTGATATTATCATCTCCGGGATGCTTATCAATTACGCGACCTAACAACCAACGACTTGGCGGCATGTCGTCCTTTGCAATGCATTACATTTATGTTCTTTAAATTAGAAGTTGTACTAGGCGTTTCTCTAGCACCAACGACACCCGACAAGATCCACCCTAATGCAGTGTTCTGCGCCATCAGTGTACTAGATGGGTTCTTCAATAAACCTGCCTTTAAAATGCAGCTATAAACATCAGCACCTAACAGAATATCGACTTTATTTGGTGTCTTGAACTCAGGATCAGCTAAATATACGTTACTGATACCTAACCAGTCGAAAGTGTCTGGATGAAGACTTCGCTCAGGCAGGTAAGAGGTGATCTTCTTTAACACATAAGCATTTAATGAATACTTGAAGCTTGGGTCGACACGAGATTTAATCGTTAATTGCACCATGTACTTTGCCATGGTTGACCTATGATTTCCTAATCCAGACACATGTCGTTGAATTGGTATCTTTTTTAGGTTAAGATGCTGTACTGCGGCCTCTGTTATGAAACAAGCCTGCGAACCTTGATCTACCAAGGCTCGGGTTGTTTGGTATTCACCAGTCTTTGACGAAGCTTTTATCAGCGCAGTGGCTAATAAAACCTGTCTGGGCTTAGCTACTTTCCCTGTGGATAAGCAAGAGACTATCTGAGTAGCACTAGTTGAAAGAATCGCATTCTCAGTAGTAGGCTTTGCTACAGACTCTTTATTGTCTAAATGTAGCAAGGAATGGTGGCGCTTTTGACATATTTTGCAACTTTTATTTTTCTTGCAGTTGTATACTGTATGATTGCTGCCTAAACAGTTGAAGCACATTTTGTTCTTAGCAACGAAATCCCACCTATGCTCGAGAGATTGTTTAGCAAACCCTTTGCAGAAACAAAGCTTATGAACCTCTGTGCAGTATTCACATTTCATTCGCGATGACGAGACTGTTGCTAACAATGATCTAAGTGTATTATTGATCTGGCGTTCTGGACTTTTTTTTAGTTCTATGCACTCAAGTGCGCGAAAACGTTGTTCTAAAAATATTTTTAATTGTTCAAGAGTAGGAAAATGTTGTTGGAATCGTTAATGCTGACACTTAATTCCCATTGCTTACGCGTTTCCGGATCTAATTTAAATGTCACAATGTGTATGATAATAACATCCCATGTACTCACATTTATACCTAAGTTTGTTAGAGCCCTTAAACAGTCACTGGTGGTATCTGAAATCTCCTTTAATGATGTTGCTGATTCAACCTGCATACGTTTAATACTAAATAATCGTTTCAAAATGCAGTTGGCGAGATATCTTTTATTACTGTATCGCCTATCTAATAGCTCCCAGCACTCACTGTAATTGGCATCAGTTATTGGAGTATTCCGTATCAATTGCTCAGCCTCACCAGTTAGATGACTTTTTAAATAGTGCAGCTTTTGCACATTATCTAACAACTTATTCTTATGAACTAATGATACAAAAAGATCATGAAAGGTCGTCCATTCTTCATATTTGCCAGAAAACATTGGGATAGAAATCTTAGGCAATTTGACCTGTGAATGGGCAGACGTACTATTAAAAGAACCATTTCCATGAGGTACTGGTTCACTTACAACTTTAATTTTATTAATTGTTGTCTTCATTAAACTTTTGTAATTTATATACGTATCTTCGGTCGTGTCATAAATATCCACAACCTTTTGTTCTATATCATCGAATTTGGAGTTATGGTAAATTGTGTTGGTATCTTTAAAAGAATTCCAATCTTTTTCTAATAATTCTTGTCTAGTCTCAATATATTCGACAGTTAACCTTTCTTTGGGACACTTTTTAAAATTAACTAATCCTTTATTGATAACATTTTGGAATCCTTTTAACACATTCATCAATCCCTCCATATTTGAGCTGATTAATAATTTTAATAATTAACAAATAAAACTGTAAATATGTAAATAATTTGTGTGATTGTATAAGTTAATGTGAATCGATTAAATAATGACTAAAGACGTATAAAAATCAACAAGTGTAAACAATGAAAGTACTACTATAAAGCAAACTAAATCTAAGTAAAATGGTTCCTTCAATAATATTCTAAGTTCTATTTAAAATCAAATCAAATCAAATCAAATTATTTATTTGCCAGAATGCAGGTATACAAATATGGTTGTCAGAAAATAAAGTGGAGCCATACATTCTGTCCAAGATGGGACATGCAAAATTTAAATTATGTCAATATGAAGCTACAGAGAAGAACAATAATCATTAATTAGATAAAATAAAAAAATAAAAAATACAACAACTAAATACAAAAAAAAAGTCGATTCGGTCACAATAGGGTCAAAAAGCAATTAATGTCAAAGTTAAATTAATAAAAGGTCAAATATAATTAAATGTCATGTCAATAAAGATAGAATACTAGCATCATAAAACATCTGTGAAGAACTCAGTAACAGAATAATAACATTTTTTTAACAATATGTCAGTAACATTTTTTTTAAATACTTTTAATGGTTGTTCTTTAATTTCCTTAGGTATCTTATTGTATATGCTTGGCCCCATACAAATAACGCTTTTTTTTAACAGTGTAGTGTTATAGCCACCTGTATGCAACAAATTTTGATATTGAGATCTCATACAATTTGTCCTCTTTCGTGTCTCGTTTAACAATGGGAACAAATGTAGGTTAGTTTTCACGAAAATGGCTATTTCTAGAATGTATAGACATGGAAAGGTTAATAATTTATGCGATTCGAATACAGGAATACAACTGTCCGTAACCTTTAAGTTAAAAATTGACCTAATGCATCGTTTTTGGGCCTTGAAAATGACTTCTCTTTCACTGCTGTTACCCCAGAATATAATACCAAATCTCAATGTTGAAACTACGAAGCCATGGTAAGCAATGAGGACTGTATTAATGTTTACTTTTCTTGACAGATTGTATAACATGTAGGCGTAGGTGCTTAGCTTTTTACAAATATGTTCAGCCTGTGCCTTCCATGTCAACTGATTGTCCATCAATATTCCCAGGAATTTAACCACTTTAACACTTTCAATCTTATGTCCATCATAATTAATGTCTAAGTCTTCGGGATCAATGCGTTGGTAAAAATGCGTGATATTAGTTTTTTGTATATTTATTTTTAAGTTATTGCAATTAAGCCAATTAACTGTAGCTTTAAGAGCGTCATTAATATCTTTTTCATACCTTCCCTTATTTACGCATTTAACTAGTGCTGTACTGTCGTCAGCAAACAATATGACTGGATGGTCTATTTGGAGCGGAAGGTCGTTAATGTAGATTAAAAATAAAAGCGGACCGAGGACGCTTCCTTGTGGGACGCCGTAATTGATACTTCTGTAAGAAGATCTGAACTTCAATTCGCGTTTGGAACTCAAGCATACTTTAGAAATTTCGGTATATTGCATACGATCAGTAAGATAGGATTTTATTAAATTTAATGCATTTCCACGAATCCCGTAAGCGTGCAATTTATTTATAAGTATATTGTGATCTACAAAGTCGAAGGCCTTTGACATATCCGTGAAAATGGCGCAGATTGGTGTTTTATTATCTACGTTTACCATTATAATTTTTAACAAATCGAATATAGCCATATTAATATTTTTATTTTTACGGAAACCCTTTTGCTCGTTACAAAGTAAATTAAATTTCGTCAAGAAGCTATCAATACATTCACATATAATTTTTTCTATTACTTTAGAAAATACGGGAATAAGAGCAATTGGTCTGTAATTTGACATATTTTCTTTACTATTTTTTTTATGAAGAGGTTTCACAATCACGGTTTTGAGACTGTTTGGAAATATTCCGGAAGTTGCGCTTGCATTTATAATGTGACTCAAAGGACCAGAAATCACATCAGAAACGAATTTGATGACTTTCGTTGAAATGCCATCGTAGCCAAAGCTTTTTTTATTTTTCAACGATTGTATTACCCTTGACACGTCTTGCGGTACAACAGGCGACAAGAAGATCGAATTTGGGTTAAACTCTATTTCCTTAAGCCGATGAGTCGTAGATTTTGGTAGTTCTGAGACTTGATCAATAAAAAAATTATTAAATGATTCAGCTATATCCTTAGGCTTAGTTATTATGACACCATTTTTAATAATTTTAGAGATTGGTTCATGGATATTATTATTATTGTTATTTATTATTTGCCAGGCTGTCTTTGACTTATTTTTCGAGTTTAGAAGTAAATAGTTATTTTGGGCTTTTTGAGTTAACCTTACAATTTTTTTAAATTTTCTAGAATAATTACGAAACATTTGTTTATTTTCCTCCGTGGGTTTCGATCGTTGCTGCCTCAGTAGATATCGTTGTCGTTTACTGCACAAACGAATACCGCGCGATATCCATTTAATTGACCTTCCGGATTTAACAGTTGTGTATTTTATGGGGAAGCACAAGTTGTATACTAAAAGAAACAAATCCAAAAACGCATCATAGGCTAAGTTTGGATCCTCGCTACTATAAACCTCTGAAAAACTTAGTGATAGTAAATGGTTTTTAAATTTTATTAGATTTTCATTTGACATATCACGTATACTTTTACGCCAAGATTTTATCTGGCATGATTTATTTACCTTGATATTTAGAATTTGCGCTGTGTGATCGGATAATGCCAAATCCATCACCTCCGATATACATTTCTGTTTGAAATTGTGAGCAAAATTATCTATACAAGTACTGCTGCTAAGCCTGGTAGGAACATCTATTTCTAATTTGAGGTTAAAGCTTAGAAGAAAGCATTCCAATTCCAATGTAAATCTGTTTCTTATCATTGTATTTATGTTCAAATCGCCACACAATATTATTTTGGAGCCATTCCTAGTACATACAATTTTCAACATACTGTCTAATTTTTCATAAAATTTGGCTAGGTTACACATTTTAGGAGGCCTATATATACACAGAACTATGATATCCTGTTCAACAAGTTTTATAGCACAACACTCAATTACACCTGTTACCGAATGTTTCATGATGTCTGGTAGTTCCTTGTATTCAAGCCCTTGTTTTATCAATATACAAGCTCCACCGCGCTTAATATTATTTCTAGAGTAACATGCTGCTAATTTATAATTTGGAATGAATAACAGTTTCTCGTCTCCAGAGGTCATGAAATGTTCAGTTATGCATAAGATATGAATATTTCTTTGTTTTGATAATAGTTCTTGAATATGAACTGTTAAAATATCTGACTTATTCAACAGACCAGCAATGTTCTGATGCATGATACAGATATGATCAGACAAGAAAAAAATTCGAGTTTGTATTTACAAAGGGATCGTTATTAATGTTTAAATCCGAATCTGTGCATATGCAAGACTGTTTCTGACATATCATAGTTAGCATTAGTACATTATTCATTACATTTTTCATACCATTATTATTAAGTCTTCCAGTATATTTTGAGAACATAGTAGTATCATAAGATAAGTCAAGATTAGAGTCAAGTAGCGTAGCGTAGTTATAAGTATGAATGTCCAGATAAAGTAGATTACTAAACATCTCAATACGGGAATTAAACATTACTGAATACGTATAAAATTTAAAAGTGGGTAAACAAATAATAACATTAGTATGTTGGATGTTTTGTAAAGAACACCTTATCGCAAAAATTAAGTTGAAATAGTTGATGGATTTTTGAAAATCTTCCTCTCCAATCAATATTATACAGAAATCGTTTTTTGAGAAGTCCATTAATTTTGTATGTAAATTGTTAAATAGCTGCAAGACTCCGCCGTTTGTATATATATGGTGACATATCTGTGAGGTTTTAAATGTATTTTCAGCTATTGATAAGATATTATTCGTTTTGTTGGCACTGACAATGCATATTTTATTTGTTTTGGATGATTTTGTGCCTTCAGTCACGTCTACATCACCATGAGGCGATGATGCGATTCTATCTCTATTTACACCATTTGGAGTGTTAAGAACATCATTTTGGACTGTATTTGTTTTCCTCTTGGACTTGTTGCGTGGGGTTGAGATTTTAAGGCGTTTGCAAGGACTGTCAGATTCTATAGTTAACACTTTTGTTGCTTTTTTTAGGATTTCATGTTTGGACATTACATCATTTAACGATTTTTTAAGTTCACTGTTTTCCATAGACAAATTATTGATTTCCTCATGTGCGGAGTTCAGTTGCAAGGTTAGTTGTTTGATTTGTAGTTTATATTCTTGGATTTCAGTAAAGTTTTCATCTACTGACGTATTTGGTAAGCTACTAGTGGTGCCATCTAGGTTTGAGTTGTTCATACTATTATCATTAGTTAATTCTGTTTCAGATTGAGTGCGTGCTTTCCTGAATGTTATATTTTCGAAAAAATTCATTGTAATTAACCTTCACAGTATACGTTGAATTACGAAAAACTATTTAGTCGCACAAAATTTTACAAGTGTTTTAAGTTACTTATAATCTGGCGGAAATCGGGCATAGGTTCCCCGTTCCGTCGTTTTTTAACAAACTATTCTAAGTCCTAAACTAAACATGCACAAATAAGTCAATTTCTAATAGCTAAACAAAACTTTTCTAAGTCTAAATATCTACTTAAAATTTTGCAAGTCCAAAATTCTTCAACAACCTTCAAAGTTAAAAGCTTGGAATAAATAAAGTTCAAAATGGCTTGACTTTTAACTGGTTTGTTTATAATAATAAATGTACTCACAATTTGCACTTCACTCACACTACACGATGAATGATGTATGTGGCGCCCTCTGGTGGCGACACGATGAACTAGATGTGACGTCAGGCTTCTGATGTCACGCTGAACTACTGTGTGAGGTACTTCTGACGACTACACGTTGAACTGGATGGGTGACGTACACGCCACGGTCACCGCTTATCTTCCGCTGCTACTGAACTCGCCAACCGTGCTGGACAAAGCTGTCGCTGCCGATGCAAGTAGCCGGGTACTCTTGCCGCAGCGATCCACTGCGAGTACCTCGGGAAGAGCGGACCCAAAGCTGGGGCCGCTAACTCAAAAATGCGGAAAGGTTATCCGCGCTCGATGGACCAATGTTAAATACCGAACACCGCGAAGGTACCCAGTACTTAAAAGTTGACCTTTATTTGTATACAAGTAGGGTTGACGTAATCAAAATAAAACAACTACTGTATACTGTTCTATATATGCGCTTATATTTCTTAAAATTCTAAAGGACCCAACCAAATCATTGTCATACAACGCTTGCGACTTCTATTTCGACGTCAACGCCATCTAGTTACATTTTGTGTAAACTTTAAAACTTGATGAACGACTTTGATCAAGCATGATCATTAACAATAAGTCTACATTTTGACATCTGCTTATCACCGTGATGAGACTGCTAGATTTTGTACGGAAATTCGCCTCCTGATGTTATTAAATGATTCCCAAGTTGTTTAAAAACGAAGTTGGAAGCGTTGAATCAAGTATCTTCCCCTTCATATAAACCTCTATTCATAAATGCTACTTAAAATTAACTAGTAACTAGTAACCACACACTTTTGATGTTTGAACGTCACTTAATTTTTAATAAATCCCAAAATGTATAAGTAGGATATTGTTGGATTATTTATAAATTTTACAGGCTTACCTAGCAGTTAAATCTGTATTTACATGACTTATTAGCAAATGGTCTAGATCGCAATGCTTATAAAATATCACCAACTGAGTTACTTTATAAAAGAAAAAAAGGAACCCTTAATAATAATGAAGAGAGGTTGCCTTTTATAATACGTAACATAATTTACGAATATAAGGTGTATCTCTATTGTTACGAAGTATTTTAAGATAAACGTATATAGGAGGTAATAAGAGAGAAAAAAAATATTATAAAATAAATATTGGGTCCTATTTATTGATTGTTATCCATTACTCTAGAGTCTAGGGTCTACGTAATATAATATAATATATAGCAATATTTAGTGAAGATTTGCTGCAAGCAATTTAAAAATTAATATTGACGTTAAATAATCACGTAAAAAAATCATGTCTGCCTTACTACCTATAGATGATTCTGTAGCGGTACCTACGTCATACGAATTCTACATCTCGCAATCAGAGTTTATCGTGCAACTAGCATACATACAACTTTCCAATTTCAACCATTGGGCAAGTGCCCGCCAGAAATAACCCCCGTCTGGGCAGAGGATCTTCCCTTTTCTATGGAGGATGAGTGAACTTTACTCCCTGTTCCTCATGTCTCTGCGATATGCCTTGCTAACACGTGCATGACCACACAGAACTATGGGAAGAAGCGTCCCGCGTGTCGCGCGAGTACGTGCCCGACAGCGGCGGCGAGGGCGTGCCGCCCGACGTGCCCGCGCTCTTACAGCGTGCCGCCGACCATGCTGACGCCGCCGAGTGGTGGGATGCGGTCAGGCTTCTAGCCGCTGCCAGCGCTGCAGCCGCGACTGCTGCAGCGCCTAGGCTAGCTGAGCGAGCAGCGCTGAGAGCTGCTAGATTGGCTAGAGATCATCTGCATGATGGACGACGAAAAGCAGCTGCTGATATGCTTGCTGAAAGGTGCATGTAACGTACTGGGGTTGCTCCAATTTATATATGATCCAATGACTGATATGAAATATATATTTATCTATTATTATTTATTTACATAGATAATGTTATGGTCATATGTTACTCACTTGATGAAGATGGCGAGATGAGCTAAAAGGATATAGCTTATCTGGTCTCTCTCATTTAATAAGAAATTTATTAGCCCTTAGGCAAGCCTTAGGTACTGTTCTGTAGTGGATCAATATGGGTCACGACAATATTAATTTTGTCAGTACATTCATCCACTCCATGTCATTCAGCAAATTGAATGTCTGTGAGCCATCACAACCAACTTAATATAAATATGATACTTATTATTTTACATTAATTTTCGACACCGCCTTAAATACTACTGAAATTTAGTTAAATAAGTGTCGATATATGTTTGATATTTAAAAAAAAAAAACTATTCAGATTCGCTGCAATTGGTCAAAATGACATCGGTGAACAGCTTCGAGCAGCTCTCACTGAAGGGTTCGCGGCTGATGATGAAGCAATAGGTAAGAAAAATAATGTTCATAATAGGGTATTTGACTAAAAATATATAATAATTAGTCCGTCAGTCAGATATCCAAAAAATACTAGACAGGTATTTTTTCTTTTTTCATATAAACAAAAATGAAAACGACACAGTGCGTTGAAAACTCGTGTGACGTTACTGCACGCTACACTTTTTAGCGAGGAGTGACGTCACCAGCCACCACTCCTGATCTTTGATGCCCTTTATATTTACGTACGGAGGACGGGTCTGAGCAGTTGTGTTGCGATGTGTGCCAGGTACGAGTTTGGTGGTGGAGGGTCTTCAAACCAATCTCCCTCTGGCGCAGCATCGTTGGTCGTGTTGTTGGGTTTAACATTGCATCACCTCGCTCAACAGCCGTCTTCCTTCCTATTCGCTCAGTTTTACTGAGTGAATAGGCTCTTAATAAACTAGCGCGCTTTACCATTAACGATCGCATCACTGCTTACCATCAGGCGGGATTGCGGTCAAGCGCTAGTTTATAATTAATAAAAAAAAAAAATTGACAATCTGAATGACGGACTAAATAGAACAATTTTTTTTTAACCCAGGAAACATACCTATTAATGGAATAATGTACTTTAAAATTTGGTTTTAATTACATCGTTTATGAAACAGGTGCATCGGCGGAATATGAAGAAGAAGAAGTGGAAGGTCCGCATGAAGCGGAGGCGGAAGCGGAGGCGGAGGCGGAAGGGTTGGAGAAGCTGGCGCGCGCCGGACACTGGCAGCGCTGCCTGGCGCACGCCGGCCGGCGCGCGCCGCACTTCGCGCTCCGGTACGCCGCGCATTTGTTCAAGGCACACCCGGTACTCATTTAATACTTTTATTTCTTTATTTTTTGGCTTCGCACGGTTTGTGCATTTAGCCAATGTCACGTAATTATGAATTATTCATGTCGAAAAAGACGTGCGCGTGACCCGTCTTACAAGTGAGGTTTGGGGCAAAGTCATGATGTGGCCACTATGCTGCGATATTTCACTGTTCTTTATGAACTATTTACTAAATGTACCTTTAACTACATAAATCACGCACTTTTATTTAGTAAACAACACTATAAATAATTTTAAAAGTCCAATGAAAAACGAGCGTGACACTCAGCTTGACTTTCCCGCTAAAACTCTCATTTAATACTTAACTTGTTCACTCTAATACTGCCATTATAACTTTTTAGGTTTCTGTACCTAAAAGGTAAAACGGAACCCCATTCATGAGACTTCGCTGTCTGTCTGTCTGTTTGTTCGACCGTCTGTCATCAGGCTGTATCTCATGAACCGTAATAGCCAGACAGTTGACATTTTCAGAGATTATGTATTTTTGTTGCCGCTATAACAACAAATACTAAAAATAAATATTTAAGGGGGCTCTCATTCAACAAACCTGAATTTTTTGCCGTTTTTTACTCCATATTAATAACGAAAATAGACGCTTGAAATGTTTCAAATAAATAATTAAATTAAAATAAAATAAGTATTGAAGGGGGGGTTCCCATACAACAAACGTGATTTTTTGCCGTTTTTAAAGATATTGGTACGGATCCCTTCGTGTGCGAGTCCGACGAAAATAGTTTTTTTCTTAAATTTCTGGAAGATTTATCCGATAGAAAGAGAATAAACTTACTCTTAGCAAATACAGTTTTTTAAGTATTTTAATAAAGTAATTTTGTCAAAATTCCCGACTCAGGAAATATACTTGAGAAACTTTTGAGAAAATTTGATTTTGCATTCTGATACTTAATCTGCGGCATATAATAATAAAACCAAAACATTATCCAACAGCGCATGGAAGGCATTGATATCGAAAGCGAAGAACCACCAGAAGTGTTAACCCAAGTCCTGGATGTGTTACGTCAATATCTCGCCAGTGGGGAACCGGGTATCGATTCTCTAGCAGGCAGTGATGCGCCCCTCGCTAGGGCAGTGTGCAGTGAGCTGCTAGTTAGAGTGTCCACTGCACCTAAGTCTGTATCAGCTTTAAAAGATGCTGCAACTGTTATGGTGACTGCGAATGCGGAGGATAGAGCCTTGCAGGTGAGTTTGATGGAACTATTATTGACTGATGGTCAAAACTTATTGAAGTTCTAGAAAGAAATACACAACAGAAAAAACCTTGATAATACCTTGCCGTAAGTTTTCATTATAAAAATAATTGCTTTTTTTGTTTCAGGCAATTACATTAATGATAGCACTTCACGTGCCTCAAATAGCCTCAAAAGCCGCAAGAGCGTTGCCTCGGTACACGGATTTAATCGTAGCAGATGTTGGTTAGTGCAAACAGACAATTTTGCTTATTAAATGCTTCGCGTCTTAGCGCATCGGCTACGCGGTGTAGCGTTTCGGGAATTTGTAGTAGTGCATAGATTACACGCGTAGCGCTTTGTATACACATATCGTAGCACATGGCCTACGCCGACGACGTAGCACATTGTGAATGAGTGGTATGTAGCAGACGGACTACGCGACGGAACAATGTCTACGTACCCACGTCGTAGCATTTAGTGTGTCGTAGCACACGGTCTACCCGTCTTAGCACAATGGTTAGTTGCCGTAGCTCTTTGGGTATGCCTTGTAGAAAATGAATTATGAGCATTACGTGCCGTAATGCTTGAACTACGCGACACAGAAAATATTTATGCGAAATCTGTCGGAACTGTTATGGGGTCGTCCATTAATCATTTGTGATGTTTTTTTTTTGCCATTTTTACCCCTCCCAACTTGGTGATACATGGTGAGGTTCAAGACTACCCCCCTCCCTTCCCTATATCACGTGTATTTTTAGTACCTACCTACACAGAAACTTTTTTTTTTTTTTTAAATATTTACTTTAAAATACAGGTTTATGTTAAATTTTATTATAGAAAATATAAAAACTACAATGATGGCTTTAATGAGATTAACGCAATTATAGAGAGCAGCGGTGTGGATGCAGTGTTTATCCTTGGTGACTTTAATGCGCATCCTAATGGATTATTCGGCAAAGAGCTACTGAGTTTTTCCACTGAAGTACAGTGGCGTTGCGCTGACGTTAGCGTACTTGGCAAAGATTCGGACACTTACACGTACGTGAGTGATGCGCATGGTACTACAAGTTGGTTAGACCACTGTGTTGTGACTGATACGGCGTGGAGCTCAGTTAAGGACATTAGCGTAATGTATGACGTGAGTTGGTCGGACCATTTACCAATGGTTATAACATGCGATATAGGCATAATAAAATCTAAACTTATGATTGAAGTGCCAAAGTGCAACAAGGTAATTTGGGGAAACAGAGACTTGCTACAAATTGAGAATTTTGGTAAATTTTGTAACGATAAGTTAAGAGATGTTGATTTTCCGGTGGAATTTACTAAGTGTTGTGATAATCTATGTGGTAATAGAGGACACCGGAAAATCATAGATAATTTATATAAAGAGATTGTAGGTATTTTGTGTGAGGGTGCAGTTTCGTGTTATAATAGGGTAGTACGGCGCAAAAAAGGTTACGTAACTGGCTGGAATAAATACGTAAAGGATGCACACGGGAGGGCTCGGCTTGATTTTCAAAACTGGTCTTTATATGGTAGACCTAAAGGTGGTTTACTATATGACAAGATGGTTGAAAGTAGAAAGAATTTTAAGACTCAGTTAAAATGGTGTCAAAATAATGAAGAACAAATTAAAATGAATATCATTGCTAGTCATCACGACGCAAAAAAATTCGGTAGTTTCTGGAAAGCCACAAACAAATTGAATCCCAGGTTGAGCTTGCCCGTGAGTATTGATGGTGTCAGTGACCCCCATGAGATTGCTAACCTATTCAGTGTGGCTTTTAGGGTGGATTCCCCTCTGCGTCCTTCGTCTGCTGGGTCGGAGGTGTTGGGGGGGGGCTAGTGATGTGCCTGGGCTTATGAGGTTCACGGCTAGGGAAATAGGCTCTGTGATCAAAAATATGAATAGGGGGAAGTCGCCAGGTCATGACGGCTTGAGCGTAGAACATTTACGCTACGCAGGTAAGCACTTACCACGCGTCCTGGCAATGCTATTTAATTTTTGTTTGAGTCACTCTTATCTTCCGGCTGACCTGGTGAAAACAATTGTAGTACCCATAGTTAAAAATAAGACCGGAGATGCGAGTGACAAGAGCAATTATAGGCCTATATCCTTGGCTACTATTATTGCGAAGGTGTTGGACAGTTTGATTGACCGGCAGCTGGATAAGCATTTATCCTCACATGATGCCCAGTTTGGGTTTAAGCCGCATTTGTCCACGGAAACAGCTATTCTCTGTCTCAAACAAACTGTTCAATACTACGCTGGTAGGAAGACTCCGGTCTATGCATGTTTTCTGGACCTCTCCAGGGCTTTCGACCTGGTGTCTTAAGATTGCCTATGGAGGAAGCTGTCTGACACTGGCCTGCCTAGGGATCTCATGGAGGTGCTTAAGTATTGGTATAACAACCAATACAATCACGTTAAGTGGGCGGGTGTCCTGTCGGATGCATATAGGTTGGACTGCGGGGTGAGGCAGGGGGGACTCAGCTCGCCTAAGCTTTTCAACCTGTATGTTAATCAGCTAATCTGTGAGCTTAGCAACACCAATATTGGTTGTTTCATTGATGGGCATTGTGCCAATAATATCAGCTACGCAGATGATATGGTGTTGCTGAGCCCATCTATCGGCGCACTTAGAAGGCTGATTCGTATTTGTGAGGAGTATGCGGTGGCCCACGGTCTCAGGTACAACGCTGTCAAGAGTGAACTCCTGGTTTTTAAAGCGGGGAACAAAGGTTATGACTCGGTCCCACCTGTTACCTTAGGGGACGCTCCGCTTACCAGAGTAACTAAGTTTAAGTACCTGGGACATTGGATCACTGATACTCTATCTGACGATTTAGACTTGGAGAGGGAACGCAGGGCATTGGCAGTTAAGTGTAATATGCTGGCTCGTAGGTTTGCGCGTTGTACGAGGGAGGTCAAACTTACGCTTTTTAGAGCATATTGCCAATCTCTGTACACATGTGCCCTATGGGTCAATTATACAAAAAGTTCGTATAATGCTCTGCGTATCCAGTACAATAACGCCTTCAGGGTTATGTTGGGGCTACCGCGATTTTGCAGCGCGTCGGGGATGTTCGCGGAGGCAGGTGTGCCTGATTTTTATGCACTAATCCGTACACGCATAGCATCCTTGATGCGGCGAGTACGCGATAGCTCCAACAGCCTAGTCTCTGTAATAGCCGGCAGGATGGACAGCCCAATAATGTGGCACTGGATGACAATGCATCGAGCGTCATACTGTTACGTGGCCTGAATAGTTTTAAGTTTAATTTTATTTTAACTGTTTGTTTTAATTTAAATGCATACCTACATTAACACGTTAATTCCAATTTTGATTTAAATTAAATTTTATTGTATTTCATAATTCTTTGACATTTTATTAATTTAAATTTTATTGTATTGTAATTCATAATTCTTTGACATTTTATTTATTTTATTTTATTTTTTATTTTTTTGATTCATGGATTAAGCAGTTTCATTTTATTTTAATTTTATTGTTAAATTTAAATTCTGTACTTTAATTGTAATTCTGTTTTAATTTTGATTTTATTTTATTGTTAATATTAACTTCCACAATTTTGATTTTAATTTTGGATGAATCTTTTTCATGTTGTTGCTTTTTTATATGCTATTTCTATGGACCATGGTCTGACAATAAAATTTATTATTATTATTATTATTATTATTTAAGAGGTAGATAGAAAGGTTGAAAGGCTTTTTTGTGGTAAGTAATACATGAGAAGAAATAAACACATTTAACGCCGCTTTTCGATTCAGTATCAGATATATTACACCACCCCTTCCCCCCTGGTGATATTTCGTGATTTTTTAGCCTCGCATGGACGGATGGACGGCCCCTATTCTTGATTTTGATTTTTTGATAAAAGTGTCCCGTTTTTTGAAATTATTTTAAGTATCAAAAGATAAATAAATACATAAATTGTTTATTTGCATAAAACATGGTACATAATAGTTTTATAATTAATATAATGTAATGGCACAAATACATATATCGCTACCTTGGGTTCAATCTCTTGTTCCGTATTGTTTTTTATTACGGTTTTTTTTTTACTTGAAATAGCATTTACTATGGTGATTATTTCCAGCGTATTATGCATGCGGTATGGCAGTGCGTGCAGAAGGAGCAAGTGGTGCCCGCGAAGCCTTCGTGTTGCTTAACCGTTGTCTGGACCTCGCTGAAGCCGCCGATGATGACTCCGCGCATCTATTAGATTACACTGATTTTGGTATTAATGTTTTATATTTTGTAAGTAAATAGATTTTATTCAATACTTCCTACTAAAATTGTCTTCCATAATAATATATGCAGATAAGTGCATAAGTTTTTGGCTAGGATAAAGGGGCTACCTTAAAATAAGGACTCAAGCAGTGGTGACCAATTGGTGAAGGCCGTGATTTACGAGTTGTAGGTCATAGATTCGAATACAGATAGGCCTCTTAATTTATGAAAATTGGTACACCACCACTGCCCCCCTTAAAATCGGTGAAGGATTACATCGTGAGAAAACCGGCATGCCCTAGAACCGCATTCATAGACGTGCCAGATCTGACACTGTACCCAGTGGATTACGGTCCAGTTCTTTTTACAAAGTGAAGACCTCCGCAAAGGAACATTATAGGCTGGCTATACAATATGTAAAGAAAACCCTGTCCGATCCGTAAAGGTATTGTTAGGTATCAATAACTGATTTTACTAATGGATACAAAACCGGGCTAAAGTAAAAAAAAAAACCCTTAAAAAAATAAATATTATTTCGCAAAAGAGGTAATTTAATACATGTGCGTTAAGCAACCTTCCGCAGGCGGCGGGCGGCAGGGCACGCGGCACGTGGTCGCATCGCTATTCGCTCATAATAATACCGGTGTTGTCATTTTTTTAAAAATTACCAAATTTCGGGGAAGTTCGCGGGAAAAAAAGATTATTTCAAAATTCATTTGTATTGGTACTATGATGATTACGTAAAATTTTATATTATATTTAGTCATGTGTTTACCTAACCTTTACTATCCTTATGGGTCGGACAGGGTTTTCTTAACATATTGTATATGATGTTAACTTGTATAACTCAGAGTGCACGGACTGGAGTCGCACGCCACTACTGTTAGGTAGTGGATGTGTGCGCGGAGCTGCTTTGGAAGATGCACGAGAATGGGTACTCGCTGTCTCTATGGACCAAGCCGTTGAACAGGCAAGTATTATACTACTTGTATTGAACGTCTATAGGGCATAACTTGGTAGAATAATAGGCGTATTTGAGTAATAGCAAAAGTAAATAACGATATTTCATTTAACTGTAACTAAAACTTTGGTGATTCCATTGATGATATTTTTTCACCCGTTTTTTTTATTTTTTATCATTTAATCTTTTTAGAATAGGACTTTTAAGGTAATTCTTGTATGCAATATGACATTTAGTTTATGAGACATTTTTACGCTGACCTCGTTATTTTAAGTTCAGCTAACTTTGCTTGACATTTTGACAAACCGTTTGTCATATTCTCATTCCATTTGCCGCGTAGTCATCTTCATTTTCAAAATAACTTTGCAAACTTTAGGCTCCACATAAATTATTTAGATCGTAATGAGAGTTTCCGGATCAAGGATCTCGTGAGGACCCGGGGTTACTAAAACTTTAAGCTTTTAATAACGAGTTTCCCAACAACGAAAGTTTTATGTCTCTTGACTTTTGGAGAAATAAATCGATTTAAGATGTAAATCTAATTGGCCTTTTGTTAACTTAATTGTGGACAGATTACGGCGCATCGTTTTGGTAGACAAGATTACTAATTGCAGGCAATCAATTTTGTGTTTTAAACGGTGATATTTTATTTAAGAATGTTCTGTTTTTAAAATTTTACTAGTCTTACTTTTGACTCTTAAATATTTTTGAGTTGACTCTTATTCGTATCTCAAATACCAATAATTTACTCGTTGATGTCTTGAGCAAGGCCTGTGCAGAATCTGCTTTTTAAAAAGAGTTGGCTGGTGATTATATTTACTCTTTGCTTCGAAAATCCTTCAAGCATGGTTTTTTTTGTACATATACAGTAAGTATTTTGTTAATATATTTATATATATATTTATATATTTTGAGTATGTCATGCTCACTCAAATGTCTCGCTGGTGGTGGCGTGTGTGTTGGGTCATTAGGTTCCCTTCAATATGGTTGAGCTGAATGATTCTGATCCATACGTCATGTTCGTGAACGGACGCCGTCAGAGGGGACTGGTCATCTCTTAGCTGCTACGGCGTATTTTAATTTCTGAATTGTTGTTTTTTTCCATAATGGACGCTCTCAGCGTACAATATATTTCTGCATCGTTCTCACACGATTGATTTCAAAATGAATGATGTAATCAAATATTTGTATCAATAGCTTGATAATTTAAAAGAGTGTCCATGGAGTTTCTTGCCCGTTCTTCTCCATAGGTACCTACTCTTTGGAATGGGCGACTAGCTTCACCTTACTGACTGACCGACCTTCTGACAATTCAAAAGTGCCTGTAACTGGTTTATTTGAAATAAATGCTTTGATTTTGATTTTGAATAGACATTGCCGTTGGACGGTCGCGGCTTGTACGCGTCGAGCGTAGGCGATATAGAAGCCTGCTGCGTGGTGACCGGCTATCCGTTAGGATCCAGACTCGTCACTTTCACAAACGGTAAGTATTTTTATATATACAGGAACAATTCAAATCATTTCATCATGAAACTATTTTGCTGACGCTTAGATGAAAAAAAAAATCTTTGTAATTTAAAATTTAAATTCAGTATTTTTTAATACTGTATTTTTTTAAGGGCGTTGCATCACAGTTGTCTGAATCGTGGGTGCGTTTACCAACATATAAATTCACATGCACAAACAACCCGACCCAGAACAACTACTTGCAGGTCATACACATATTTGTTCCGTGAGGAAATCGAACCCACAACACTCAGCAGTCAAACTGATTAATGTTTATGTCTACGCCAAACGTGCTGTCCATTACAGATTATACACAGACTATTTAAATTGACATCCACGCGAAAACTAACCATGAATTCAGCACGTTATTGTGTTTCATAGAAAAGCCTACGTGACAAATAGTATGGAACGCATTTGTTTCAATAACTGACTAAAATTTGCAATGCAGGAGAATTTATAATCATGTAATGACTCCGTGGTTATGTCTGGTGAAGCCGTACGGAGGACGGGTCTGAGCAGTTGTGTTGCGATGTGTGCCGGGTACGATGCGCCTAATGTTGCTGTGTCGGGAGTTTGATCGTGGAGGTCTCCAGATCAATCTCCCTCCGGCGCAGCATCGTAGTCGTGTTGTTGGGTTTTGCATCACCTCGCTCAACTGCCATCTTTCTTCCTATTCACTCAGTTTCTTTTTTGAGTGAATAGGCATAATAAACTAGTGCGCATTATCATTAACGATTGCATCTCTGCTTACCATCAGGCGGGATTGCGCTCAAACACTAGTTTATAATTATAAAAAAAAACTGTACAGCTGATTGCAAATGTGATACTAACTTAGCGGATACCAAATCTGACCGACTTCACTGGTCCGTTTCGATATCTGTATGAAAAGGATACCAACTTACACAAAAAAACATTAGATAAAAGTAAAGAATATTACCCAATTTTTTATATTTAAATACTTACGTCAAACACTATTGCTGCAAGCGCCTACTCATAATGCCTTTGCAAAATAGTCATTCTTCATACATCGACTCATTCCACTCCTAAGTTATGATTAATTATCGCCTCCGCCGGCGTAAGGTCGCCCGTCGGGTGCTGGCTGATGACATATAGCCTTATTAAGTGGCGGCTCGAAGAAACCCGCCCGTCATGATACATTAATTAAACATGGGCGCTATGATGTAATACATCTATTATGATAACGGTGCGTCGGCTCTTAAGTACTTTGGGATATTATTATATTGTGTGATTTGTTATCGGATTATTCAATTCTCTTGTGTTTAATTCTACTACAGTGAATTAGGATTTAGCAAACACGTGATTATAGTGGTTGCTACCTGGATTGAATCCTTGTAAAGAAGTGTATATATTCACATCATGATTATTGTATTGTCGCGATTTTTAGATGACTGTACAATGTTCAAAATCTGTGAAAGCAGCTGGCAAATATTCTTTAAATTAGGGATGCTCCCCAAAGAACGTAACTTTTCTGAAACTGAAGCGGTTAAGGTACCTTAATCACTTCAGCTTCATAAAAGTAACGTTAAGGGAAGCTTCTCTTAATGCCCAAGTTCATGATAAATAGACTGTTGGCTATATTTATTTATTATTTATATATTTTTTATTGTACACCAATCAAACATCGAACAAAAACATTCAACACAAAAAAAAACACAATAGGCGACCTTATCGGTAATGCGATTTCTTCCAGGCAACCATAGAATGGACAGATTCTCCTGAACCACAAATGGGACTGTCATTGGTGCAAATATTATTATAATAATGTATTTCATACTTCAAGTATAGACAATTTTTAGGGCGGATTTTCTAAAATCGACGACAAGATTGACGCAGTGGTTGAGTGATCGAGTGCTGCGCTGCGTATCGCGGGTTCCATTCCCGCACGGAACAAATATTTGTATGGCCTACAATTAGTTGTTCCGTTTGTCAGACTGTTTCTGTATGTGACTTTATATGTTTGTAAACGCACCCACGATACAGGATAAATTCCTATTGTGATCCATAGAATGATTTAGTCACAGTTTCCATTTCATTTTAAGTTTGTTTGTATATACGGTTATTGGCGTCGATTCTGTTGTTCCCAAACTAAACAAGTTTTAAGTTAAGTGCATCTTTTTCTTTCCATTTCGTTAAAAAAAGGATAGAATATAACATTTTAGTTTAATCCCATGAAATTAAGATACTCCATAGACGCGATTATAAACATGGCGACTAAAAATACGCCAGTTTACGTCAGGAGCGCACTCATTTGACAGGTCTAAACTGATATTTTATCTTCTGTCCTTTTCTTAACGAAATATAAAGAAAAAGGAATCGCGGCCATTGTCTTGAAACATTTTGTCGTGAAGGTCGTTGCGCGAACCGCGAGTGGTGGTCCCGCGCGGTGAGTGCGGCGCGGGGCGGGGGCGCGCCGGCCGCGCTCTTGTACCACGTGGAGCAGTGGTGCGGCCCCGCCGACTACCACCATGTGTAATATAGGATACCGTCACCAGAACCAGACTTGAGGTATACCCACTCAATTTCAACTTCAACTCTTGACCAATTTCCCCTGTGGAATAGATACCACAATTTTGCCAATAACACGGGTAAAAAATTATAGAAACTCTTTGAAAATTTTATTTCACAACAATGGCGGATATCGCCAGAAAAAGACGGCCGCGTGAACCGTCTACGAGGGAGGTTTGAGGCAAAGTCAAGATGTGGCCACTAGGCACTTTTAATACATAAATCACGCGCTTTTTTTTAGTAAACGACACAATAAAATCATTTAAAAGTCCGATGAAAAATGAGCGTGACACTCAGCTTTCCCGCCAATCCCCTCCTATAACCACTCAAAAATACACAAATACAGACGTAGGCGGCTAATTGACAACATATATTTTTTTTCACCAATGGTCTTAATTATTGACAATTACTATCCAGCTTAATACTCTAATACGCAATTTGTCTCTTCATTATTATTTTCCGTGATAAATTATCTTTTGGTATAGGTGTCAATTTGCACTTTTACTGGATTCTATATTCGCAGCACTTTCTTAGGGACTCCTAATTAATAAAAACACTTTGCTCTTGTGTCAAATGTGCAAAAAAAGAACTTCTTGAATGTGGTGAGAAATTAACTATTTTTCCTAATTACGAAAAACAGTGATACAGTACCGAACATTTGATAGTTAATATATTTACCTACATACCTAAATTATTTGTTAATTTTACCAGTGTGGCGAGATTAAACCGCACGCGTTAAAAAAGAAGTGGAACAAATACGTAAATAAGTAGTAGATGTATTTTTCTCATATTCTGTACCCTGTATTAAATAAAGCTATTTAACCAAATTACATATTGTGTTTCCTTATTTCCTGTTTCTTTACACTATTTTCATCTTCTATTTGTTTGGCTTTTTGTTAGTCTTTTTGCTCCATAGACGGGCAAAGGCATTCCAGGAACACTGTTCCCGCTTTACCTTGAACCAGCCTTTGCGGTACTCCTTTTCTGTCTGTTTCTTTTTTCTCGATGGCATCCACCAGACAAAAGCCTTGCCGCCAAGCAATTCGTCGTGTTCCGATATGACGTCTGGTGAAGCCGTATGGAGGACGGGTCTGAAGAGTTGTGTTGCGATGTGTGCCGGGTATGAGCACCCAATGTTGTATCTGTAGTTTGGTCGTGAAGGGTCTCCAGATCAATCTCCCTCTGGCGCAGCATCGTTGGTCATGTTGTTGGGCTTAACATTGCATCACCTCGCTCAACTGCCGTCTTCCTTCCTAATCACTAAGTTTTTTAAGTGAATAGGCTTAATAACCTAGCGAGCTTTACCATCAACGATTGCACCACTGCTTGCCGTCGGTTGGAATTGCAATCAAGCAATAATTTAAAATTATTAAAAAATAAATTGGAATATTTTAGATACAACTGAAAAGATTTAGTAAGTTTCAAAGTTACAGTTGGTTGGTAAATACTGATAGTTTTGCTTCGCGCTGTAGTAGCTTATAGAATTATAAACTTCACGAAAATTAATAAAACTTCGCGCTACAATAGCTTATGGGATTATGTACTTCAGAAAAATTAATAAAACACCAAGTTTGGTTGTTTATATCGCTATAATAAACTCTTTTGTTATCACATTTATTTAATAATATACTTTGACACATAATATTTGTTACGTACTAGGATTTGTAGAGTTGCATTCCGTTCCTGTGATTAAAGCTGAAAAGTGTAGTCTTTAAAATCGCGTCCAATTTATATTAGTTACATCAGGTGTATGTTTGATAGTTAGGCCCAAAAGGTTATTTTTAAAATGTTTCTCTAGCGAGTTAGATGTACGTATAAGCTTTAGCAGCATTTTCAGCATTCATCAAGGCACGGAATGTGAAAATGATCAGGTTCTAGGAAGGAACGATATATATATGAAGGTATAACTAGAGCTAAGGTAAGGAAGGTACATAGTATGATATCCGATACCATATCACAAGATGCGTTGTGTGGTCAGTGTGCGCGATGCGGATATGTGTCAGTGGCGGAGTGCGTGTGATCGGCGGTATCGGGGCATCGAGGCACATCATAGATTATGTCTTTACATATCGTAAGAATATTACTTTGTTAACTCTAACATATCAAGATAATAAGCGTAAGTAGATCGATTCTAACATTCTGTCAGAATTGATAATAATAGATATATTATTAAATATCTAGATTTTCATTGATACATTTATAAATAATTTATTATGTATATTTTGTTCAACGTAATCGAATACAAAAATTATAGTGTAAAAATATACTTAACACCTGATATATATATAGGCGTTTGAATTATTATTCGAGTATTTTAATATTTAGTTAATCTAATAAGTGAATATTTAGATTTCTAATAAATACTTCTCTCTCTTGGGAAATTTACAACCACGATAAAATAAAATAAGACGAGGCACCGTAAACTGTTGCAGCAATATAGACGCGAGTGTTTACAGCATGCGTCTAGCGACAGTGACGCTGCGGCCGTACGTGGGACGTGTTGCGTCATAGCGTCACTGCCAAGTGCACTTCACGTTACGGTGTCCGAGTAAGCAAGGGAAATATTGTCAGGTGAGCCACTAAGCTATGATAGCACTGGAAGAACACAGATTTCGACAATATACAATAAATACCTCGTACAGGATATGTAGGTTGTTACTAACACCGATGATCAAAATATCATTCATCTCACGAATATTTAAATATCTACTTAATGAGTTTGTGTGTCTAACTACACGAGCGGGCGCGGAGGCATCGCGGTGCTCTGCGAGTCGCCCGTAGTATGCCCTCTCGTTGCTTATATTAAACAGATCATATGAATATTACAACGCTGAAATGACCGGTCTACATATCTATAACATGATTTCTAAACACGTACTGTAGGAACATTTCGGAAATGGAAATATTAAGGTTTTGTTAGAAATGTGTAGGTACCTACATTTGTCTTCAATCTAGGTATTATAAAAAGATTTACTATATAAACACTATCACGAAAATGTTGTGCGTAGAAAATTTTGAAAAACAATTTCACAATAACTATTTACAGTTCATAGAGTAAGATTTTTGACACGAAGAAATAATGTTTTTTACCACTTTGGTATAGAGATGATTTGTAAATCAAGTAAGTAGGTATACGTTGGAAAATTCACTAAAGCACAACCTTGGAAGAATAGTACCTAGACGCGCTTACTCACTAGAATAACTTTAGAAATGTATTAATCATATAAGGCAAAGTGTCGAAGTTGGGGTTTATTTTGATGACATATGCTATAAGATAGTGTTGGTTCGAATATCTAAGTACTTAGAAATAGGTACATGTTACACTGATACTAACGATAGTTAATTTTAATAAGACTGATGATAGTTAAAAACTTCTTTTGTAACTTTTACAAAATAAAACTTTCTAAGAAAGTTTTGTAAAGAGTTGGGAGTGATAGGTACGAAGTGATATACATGCACATTGCACAGTGTAACTATCTTATAACTATGATAGACTATTGTACTTCACATGAAATGTCCTACACTTTGTTGTACTATACTAATATATGGAATTTACTGAATTATATGGTGACACACATTTATAAGATTTAATAAACAACACAAAACTGCTACAAATATTAATGTTTTATAGATTCTCAGCGCAATTATCAATTCATATTTTAAATAAAATACAATATCCCTTGAGCTAATAATAAATTACTATATCAAAGGCCTAATCGGTAATTAGGCACATCCATAGTTGGACATAACATACACTTAAAAACTTGAAGCACTTGTCTACAATAAGCTCCTTTTTTATTAAACTACACACTAAATAATGGTGTTGATTAATCCTGCAGGGCTTACAGTAACGTAGTTTTAAAGAAAGTTTGATTTGGAGACTGGAGCTATGTGTTATTTTGAATGTAATTCAAATAATCATGCCATTTTATTATATTCACTGCGAACTAAATCAGCAAAGAATATCTTTAGGTAACAATGAGATCTGTCTACTCCATAATATTTACAATGACGGGAAGTTATACAACACATTTATCAGTCCGATACATGCAGCATTGTGGGCATGTGTGTTAAATATGCACGGCGGAGATACAATCGCGTAAATACAATCATGTGGGATGGGTGGAGCCGTCGTGGGGCGCTAGTTGTCATCGCGGCGCTCCGGCGACGGCTCCCTGGATCAGTCGGGTGACTCGTCGTTGGCGAAGGACGTGGCGGGGAACAGTGGGTACCAGCCGTACGTGCGCTGTGGCAGCGTAAGCTTGTCGAGACAGATCTCTGCGCCACCGAGCGCCAGGTTGTGCTCGAAGCCGCCGCAGCGCTGCCACAGCATCACCACCAGCGTGCGGCCGAGTGCCTCGCTGGCCTAAATATATACAGTGTTTGTGTACCAAATATTAAATAAAATGTATACTTCTACGAAAGTGAAATCACAGTCAATCTCATTATACTTTCTGAGATATATTTATGACACTTTAGTGAAGGTAGTCGGCTAAAGCGTCCGTTACTTGAAGCTAAACAAATGAGAGAAGCATATAATTCCGAATATTATGTAAATTCTAACGATTAGAAGTTTCCGTTAGGGCTTAAACAGTATGTTTTATAAATAATTTTGAATTAAAGGTAATAATATAATTTTGTATTACTTTTATATCATTAACTCTAGGTAAGTATACTATATACGTATACTAGATGCATCTAGACCACATTTACAAGACTTCTAAATTCCGTATGTGTACAGCAGTCTAAAGTAGATGTGGTCTATATGAAGATGGTCGACTTTCCAAATTATTAAAAGATTTTGCAATTATTTCTACTCAAAAATTAAAGATGATGCGAATGAAAAGGTAAATGATACCTATCTACATGCGAGAATAGATAATTTTACTACATAATACGATTATACATGCCTTATACTTTTACCATCTAACATACAAAACCTGATTAAAAGAGTGCGGCAAAAATCCGTACGAGTTCTTACTTGTACCTGATACTTGAGCGTCTGTTTGAAGTGCGGCTCGGTGGTTCGCCTGATGACGCGAGTTTTGCGCTTATGCAGCCACTTGTCCCCATCGCGCAGGTAGCACTTGACGTACGAGTCCGGTACTTCACCGTTCACGCCGTACACGCGGCGAGCGTGCGATACCTGATTTATGTATTTACAACACTGATTTGTATCGAGATCATTGCAATACGCAAGTTATGGAATTATTTGGAAATCATTAAGTGCAGCAGTTGCGGTCTCAAGTATAAGTGTGCGGGGTCGATTCCAGGTCAGGCAAGTACTAATGTAACTTTTCTAAAGTTATTATTTATTTATTTATTTTTAAAAAAACGTTGCCCCACTCTAGGAATTTTTCCTGTGTTGTGGGTGATTACAAGGTGAAGGAAAACATCTTGAGGAAACCTGGTCTTTAAGTCTGAAATCGCTAACCCGCATTGAGCAAGCGTGGTGATTACGCTCAGTCCTTCTCTGTACGAGAGGAGATCTGTGCCCAGCAGTGGGACGATAAAAAGGTTGATGATGATTAAGTGCAGCTTTCTATGGATATTAGTAACACAAAGTAATTGACATGGGTCAATATGGATGAATTTCTTATATTTTCGACATTTTCAGAACTTTTTATTGTTAGTTACTGTAAATAAAGTTCTGTCCACAGTAAAAAATCTTAACACGTTGCAATGCAAAAGAAACAATAGAAAATATACTGTTTGTAGGAAACGTGTGACCACGGTGGCAGTCAATGACTTAACTGAGGATTAATGATAATAAAGGGTATGGGATAAGAATGGATTTTCCATTCACCTTATCCTGCAAAATATCTACAAAAAGTTGTACTAACCTCGAGTTCCAGCTGTCCCTTGATCATGATGATGCTGATATTGATCTCTGCGTGCAGCGGCGGCAGATGCGCGTTGCGCGGCGGTAGCTGGCCGGGCCCCAGCGGCACGTTGTCCTCGTCGCCGCCCGCCGCGTCGCACGCGGCTGCCGCCGGCACCGCGGCCCACATGCTGCCTTTGCGCCCCGTGGCCGTGCCTGCACACTCACATACAACGTACCACCACACCCAACGTGTGTCGCCCGTATAACTCGATACATTTCGTTCCATTATATACGGATTGCGGGCAATTTATCAGTCTTAACTCTAATTGGTTAAACATTTAAATATAACAAAAATCAACGTACAAAATGATAGTAAACCATTCAATCGAACACTTAAAATGATGAAAAATAAACATTTACATAAAATAAGCACGTCAAACAGCTTCGTGCCAAATGTATACAGTTTTCGTTTACATAGAACCGAATCTTTCCTTTCCTAAACACATAAATGAAAGAGAAAGCGATAAATCGTGTGCAGCCAAGAGTGGAGTCGAATTTCTAATAGTTATCTGAAGCGTTCCTCAACTTATTATGGTAAGCATTCCGTGTCATTATCAGCTATTTATTTGAGTTTTAAGAAAATTTGCGATTTGTGGAGGAGTACCGAAACATAACTCATGCCACCGCTGGCTTCGGCGAGCCGCGAACGTCCGCTACGGCATGCGCGACCGCGACCTACGCTTCACAAATATACTACTTCCCTACTCGATTAGATTTAAATAAAACGTATTGAATAAAACGTCAAACTTAACTACGGCCTAAGTATAATAGGATAATAAATTATATTTACAAGAAATCTAATAGATGCGCTTTGTAACAATGAGTGACATTCGTAGAGGTAATGAATCCAAACATCCTAGGCGACATAATGCCATCGAGATGAACGTAGACGGGCAGCCGAACAGACGGAACACAGAAACAGATGAAGTGAGCGTGATCGCCCGCGGCCGGGCATGCGTCGGGACAGAACAGAACAGACACAGTGAAGTGATGAGAAGCTTCGGGCGCAGCCACATTCAACGGTGCGTGCGCGCGGCCGCCGCGCAAGCGATGTATGACCCATGCTACTACATGCCCCCCGTGCGCTCCTTGCCGCCCGCCGCCGCCACCGCGCCCGCCAGCCCTGCGGCGCTTGACTGGTCAGATGCAAGCGGAGCCAGACGGACGGGCCCGGTGAACGGCGCCGTGGCGGTAGGGTTCGCATGCGGGAACAGGCGGCCGTCAGACGTCACAAGGGATCGCGTACACCGACACGCGCGAACAAACCCTGCCGGGGAGTACGCGCGGGCGCGGGCACAACGAACAGTCGCTTACCGAGGTGCTAACGGTCCGTTGCTGCTGACCAAACAAGCACAATACAGTACAAATCAGTACTACCCTCAATGTTCGCTTTGTCTAATGATTTCTGTGGTGTGGGTAATTGGGGGAGTCGAATTGGACAAATTTACAAATTTCGGATTCACCTTATTATCGCACATGATTTTTAAAGGCAAAAAGCCGAAGGGGAGGTGATTAAAGTTCAACAATTGTGTAAATAAACATCTAAGAAAAACTTAATTAGTCGAATCGATTCTACAAATAGGGAACATTTTTGCAATTCAGTTATTACACAATATTAATGACTAATGCAATGTTCGAATTGAATTTACTATCGGAAAGTCAAAGATTATAATTTAGAACAAGTTTTATTAAATATCTATATTAAATGAAAGCATTTCAGTTGACTCTTCGATAATGACGAAGAGGCTTTCATTTGTGGATGTAATATGGGATAAATAGTATGTTGTGTGAAGTGAAGGTGATATATTGTAGTAAAAGCTGGTGACTTACGCCTGGCTGTAGAGCCGGACAACGAAAGTGTGCGGCCCAGCTCGCCCTTGACAGCGCGCAGGGAGCGCAGGATGTCGTCCGGGTCGCGCCGCACGCACGACGACCGCCGCCGCTCAGTGCGCCGCGCGCTCATGGCCGGCGACACATCGCCACCGCCTTCTACACAACCGCCACTAATATACTATAGACATGGCTTACCTTACGGTTGCATACCCCTCGCCTCTTTTGCATTGCTGCGGTTTACAATTGACATTTACAGTTTATAGCTCGTTTAAATTTATTACCCCTCATAAACTAATCGTAATTTTCAACATAATGAATACTAATGAATTCAAGCTGACTTGTGACATGAGTTCCTCCCGTAAAAGATATCATTACCCTTTTCTTGTTGTTGGAATGAGGAACGACGAGAGCCTGGTAAAGATCGAGAGAAATCTTTGCCTAGCTGATAAACTTCCACTTCCAGAGTTTCCGATTGCGAGGAACCGCGTCGAGATCCGCCCACCCATGCGTGGTCCGGGTGGAGTAAAGATGCACATTCACCGATGGAATCCACGTCATCTGAAAACAATAACAATTGTATTTATATTAATGATGTTTGTGAAGGTAAATTCGGATCCTAAGTCAAGGTATACGTTAAGCGCGGATCCAAGACATTACAATAAGGTTTTTTTTTAATTCTTACGTACATTGTAACATTCATCAATGTTTTTTACGTTAACACCGATTCAGTCAATTTAAACATCAAACATTTGCAATGGTTGTCACTCACTAATCACCTGGGTATTTTAATTGAGAATTGGGATACTTATCTTGTTACCGACGATATTACGGTGCATCAAATCGTCCCCTGCGACAGTTCACGTTGTCATTACAAACATCAAACATACTCCGGGAAAGCAGGGTAAGTCAAGCAGATTAAATGTGGAAATGAAAAGGTAAGTTATTACACCATGACACATAGATTTACATAGATTTTACATGAAAAGCTGGGGCCACAAGTCTACTCCACAGTCAGAGAGATGGTTTCCAAAAGGGCCTGAACATATGAGGATAATTTTGTCTGTTACGTCTCATACGATTTAATTTGATGTTTTGTAATGAATGAAACCAAACTATAAACACTGACTGCTGTGGAGCAGGCTTTAGAAGGGATAGCATTGAAGTTGACAAGTGAGCAGCGACCATGTTTGGACGAGGTGGGGTTGGATCCGCGTTCGGTACCTGACACTGAACGCTGGGAGGCGAAGTCTCCGCGGCGTAATGCGCGCGCACCAGTGAGCGAACCGCGTGGTGATGCGTTAGCCGAACGTGGGCCACGCTCCTCCAAAGTCCACCACACCGCGCGCTCCTCCGCGAATGCTTTCTCTATTTCCATCTGCAAGGGCATAAGCATATTTAACAAACTACGGTAATGAAAAAACACGGTTATAAAAACATAAATCTTTTCAAAAGTCGTAATTTCCGGTTGCATGTTTGTGGATAGCAAAAATTATCTTTATCGTCTCCTTCAGCCTATATAAGTACACTACTGGACAAAGGCCTCCCCTAAGGCTTTCCACAATGACCGGTCTTGTGCTGCCCGCATCCATCGGCTTCCCGCGACCTTCACCAGGTCATTGATCCACCTTGTTGGGGGCCTCCCTACGCTACGTCTTCCGGTACGTGTCCGCCACTCTAGAACCTTACTGCCCCATCGACCATCAATTCTAAGAACAGTCTGCCCCGCCCCCAGTCAATTAAATTTAGCGACTGGAAGACCTATGTCGGTGACTTTGGTTCTTCTGCGGATCTCCTCATTTCTGACGCAATTGTTGTTGGAAAAGCGCGCTAGTTTATTACGTGCCTTTAAGACACTTACATTGTAGTCAGATGGAAACACCGCCGCTGGCAAAGTGTTCCAGTCCCTCGATAAACGCGCTATAAAAGACGAGGCGAAACGCTTCGTCCTTGTAGCACCACTACGACAACGTAAGGGTGGATGATACTCGCCGTACGACGGGTCGTTCGATGATGGAACGGAGATGGGGGAATTAAGTCATGCATTGCTATCGCACACTCTCCAAAATGCATTATAGGTATAGCACTGACGGGCTGGCTACTCTTCGCCTGTGTTTTGGAGACCATTTTGAATAAAATCTGGGTCACCAATTAGCCTCTTCGCATGCCTCTCTACCGAATCCAAAGTTGTCAGGTAGCTTTTTGCAGCACCAGCCCAAATGTGGCGGAAGTAATCCATTCATTTGGCGGTGAATAGACACGCTTGTGTTTTGGCGGCGTTGAATGCTGCAAGATTGATTTCGCCCCATTCGAAGACTACCTGCAGTGCAACATTCGCACGCTCTACCATAACCTCTCTTTAGGACCGGATTGATTCCATACTAGCCCAAGCACCCAGCAGGTATCTCCAGAACGGTGATGTCATCAACTTACCCATAGATACTGGGCATCAACAGATGGTTAATATGCAGCAGGAACAGAGTTGCAGAGAAAACAGACCCCTGAGGAACACCAGCATTAGCCGACATGGGCTCCAGACATGGGGACATGGCTCAGTACAAGAAGATTAGTTTAATTTGACTGTAAGTAGGCTTAAGATTAACTTACGGTGCATTCTCCGATCAGAACAGGGTCGATGCCTGGGCAGGCGTCCCAAAGGGTGAGCTCCAAAGCTCGGCCTGCCAACGTGTCAGCTGTGAGGCCACCGAAGCTGAGCGTGGCGTTCCATACCGGGCTGCATGAAGCGGAGGCTGGGTCCGTCTCCACTGGCGGGCAGCTCTCACTGCGGAAAAGTTAAACATAAAAAACCAAATCCCTTAATTTAAAAAAAAAACAAAACCCGAATTCAAATCAATTGAACAAATTTATGCAGTTGGTGGTATTCAATCTGATATTATACAACAATAAGTTGTAGTTGCCTGAGCTTCCATTTTTATTCTTTTAGTGTGTTATATTTTTGGTTTTGTACCCCAAAAGTGTCTTGATAATAATAATATTTTCATCAAGACTAAAGAAGAAGATTAAGGAAGCTGCGAAAGTATGAAGGATCCATATATATCCAGATGTACAAAACGGGTAAAAACAAACTGATCAGTAAATCATACTCACAGTGATGGTAAGAGCCGTATTCTAGCGAAAGCTTCTGGTTCGTCACCGTATCCCAGAGTGTGGTCCCGAGGCGGCAGGTCGTCGGCCGCGATGAGCACAACTATGAGCTTGCGCAGGTCGCACTCAAACCACACTTGCAGCTGCGCACGTGCTGGCGGCCGCTCTCGTGCTCGCTCGGCACGGTCTTGCTCCTACACGCAAAGTGGAAATATGTAATCCCATGCTATACAGTTTAAGTTGTACAACAATGCGACTGACTGACAGGGTGATTGGCTCAGAATTATTTTCATATAATATTACAGATTCTTAAACAAACGACAAGATGTTTTTTTTTAATACAAATTACTCTTGCATTCGGTATGAAAATATGCACACCAATCACCCCGAGATGTGTTTAAGATACAATTTGTTTACACAAAGTCACATAGTATATACAACTTACTCGCATATGTCTACTAAACAAACAAGGGTGACGTCGGCATAAACGAAAAAATAACAAAATATAATAATTTCCCAAGATCTGATATGCAAACTCTAAAATCAGTATTAAACCTTTGGGGAATGCAATGTACTTTATCAAGTAACATGCAGCAACCATCAGCTATTAATCAATCCTTCATCAGCCAGAGAGAAATTCATTAGACTGTTATTCATTCTGTGTGATTTATAACAATACATTCATATTACCATCAATATTAAAAACTTGTAATATCCATTTCAAAATATTATGTTATAGTAACATGCGTCGGGCCGAGGCATTTCTATGAAACACAAAGTAATGAATAAAATCGGATGTTCTCATCCGCCATGCAGGAAGCTGTATCATGCTGATACCGGTCTCACAAGCTGCATGTACCTACGTCTGTAGCCGAAATAGAACGTTCACCCGGACATTATCTAAGGATACTCGTTTGTTATGTGACCTAGCTATGCCTAGGTATAATCTATAGAGTTTGTTGCACAAGCTTCCTAAGGATTGGGGAAGTGTATACCAAAAGACTACATCAAAAAACTGCAGATATCAGCGAAGGAATATACTTGTTTTCTACTGTTTAAAATCTATAAATATTGAATAAAATTGAAAATGAATAATTGTTTCAAAAAGTTCTATCAAATCGTGATAGTTTATCTAAAGCGTTAGGAAAGCTTTTTTATTTTCTTCTACACTATAATTTTAATCTATGGCTTATTTACACAATTATGCCTTGTTATGTATTTTTAATAAAACTTGTTGCGAGCCACGTAATCAAATCCGACTTACTTTAGTGAGTTAATAAAATACTGTAGTGAACATCGGTATCTTGGAGTTGCGAAATGTGTCTATTGCAGAGCATGATGGTTTGAATTGCATCGGCGCATTCATTCACATTGACAATAATAGTATCATAATGAAAGAACATATCAAAACTTTAAGCTTTAACGATACACACGTGTAGTTTCACCATAACAATAACAAAACGCAATACCGTATTTGTACAGACATATTATTTAGCTTGAACGTAAACACACTGTTCGTATCAAAACTTATATCACACACAAAGGCTTCATGTCTTATACGGTGCTTTTTACTAGATCAATATGCACATATCGACATTGTGCAACATCATGCATACTTGAATCTGTAAGTACTGGGTCGTAACAATCAACTACATGGTAAGAGCGGTTATGTACATCGTGTCGCTGTAAGGTGTCGTCGCCACATGACAGAAGCGACGGTGCGCGCCTGTCGTTCAAGGTGTTCCGTGCGGTATACCGTGCTGCACCACTCCAAGCTCCTAACGAGACTCTAGTCGCTGCGAGCGCCTTTGATGCAAGTGCGGCATCACACTAAACTAAGTCAACAGCAAGACTCGGTAACAGACACTCGATGCGCTAGATATGAGACGGTACAAACGGGATGGAGTCGCGCCGCCGCTGGCGCTCGTCGCCGCCCTCCTCGTCGTCTGCGTGGCTCTCTAACTTCTCTTTGCACTAGCTTACTCTGTCACTGATGTTTTCTTCACTTAAGTTGGTGTATGGAGTGGATTGTTTGTGCCGTTGCCATTGTGATTATAAGTACAAATGTAAAATTTTGTTGTCATTGACCAAGCTGAAAGCTGCGGCGAATTTAGCTTCACTACGTCTGTAATCGTACTGTCTGTAGACAATGAACGCTACTCATCCACGGTATCCTATAGATGATATTCGATGCCGGGACGAGTCCCCTAATCTACCATCGAACACTAAAACTGTAGTTAGCCTCTGACTACACTTACGTATTCGTATGTGTTTCATCGATAATTGTGTATTTGCCGATCATTCCCTAATTCCGCCTGGCGCCGATGGGCGACATTATGAAATTGGTCGGGTGATAGAAAAAATAAAAATCTGAAAATAAGTAGGTAGCATTTTTTCACACACTTCACTTACGATAATCATTATATAAACGGTAACGTATAACGAATATAGATAACAAATAATGTTTTAAATACACGTAGGTATATAAATATTTCAATTAAACAAACAGAGCATCCCTTTTTCTAAATAGTAAAGGTTAACAGAGTTAAAGTACATCTACGATACGATCACTAATGTCTTACAACTAGACTAACGTGGAAGTTGTCTGACTGATTAGTGCTACAGTATCACAGCAGATCAGTGGAGACTAGCCCCTCCATTTCCACCCAGCCAGAATCCAAAGGCAAAGCTTTTCTTTACATATTACATTCGATGTGCTTTCGGATTATGTTGGGACAGAACTGGATCAACAGCAGAGCTGTAATCGCGCTTCGCGTCGCCTTAGTAACATGAAACGAGCTAGGAAACAAACATTACGCAAGGAAGCACTGTCAACTCCCGATCAATTTTTAAGGAGATGAACATTAAACGAACTCTCTATAACAACACATGTAAATCTGTACAACAGTTGGCTAAATGATCCTTGAGTCGTTCTAGGGCTCGTCTCTTTAAAGCTCATCCTCAAATATGTTACCAACTAACCAATAATGAAGTTTAATAGTGATTCTAGTTAGTGGATCATCTTTATCTATACTCATTCACCTTCTCGTTTAGATAGCGTCTGAAATTCTTATAAAAGTGATTGAAAATATTTAGCCTAAAGTTCTCTCTAGTAAATATAAAAGATGATCTATTAACGTTTCTAACACAATGCTTGAAGATCACACGTGTAGAATGGATGATCCGAGAAGCGCAGAGGAGTAGGCACCGAGTGAGAGTCTCTACTATAGTTTATGAAAGAGCGAGCTCAGGGCTCAATGTCTTATGGGTTCACAACACATATTGTTACAATTAAAGCCTATGTATGGGTATTATACCGGAGTTTTCGGCAATTTCCGTCGGGTCGGCGATGATGGTGATTTGTCGGTATCCGGTTCTGTGAATCAAAACACAGACTCATGTACTATCTCCGGGTTGTGATAAACTGAATTAAATATAAAATAATAAATGCAGAATAGAAGGAAACTACAAAAAGAAGTGTAAAGAATACCGTAATATTGCTCGAAAAGAAGGCTCGAGAAATGGTCGTGCGGAACAAGACAGATAGAGAACAAAATGCTGGTAACATAACAATCATATGTATAGATGATGTTAGGAAACAGAAACAGAAAATAAGTAAGAATTAGAAAATATATTATACAAATGTGTTATTACATTATTAGTAATTATCGTGTGTAGGTGCAGTGCAATGTTCAATGAGAAGATAAGGAAACACTTCATGACTTCCAAAATAAACATTCGGACATTCTTATCTATTAAATGTAGAATTAGCAATAAAGTCTGTGTTATTATGAAAGCATTTATAGTAACTAAGCATAATTTACTAAACTGAACAATTTAACTGTGCAGTTCAAATTGCCGCTACGGAGGCAAACACTGTTCAGAATGAAACCTTCACGTAGATTCTTTATAGATTTTACGAATAAAATCTATATAGGATCAAGAGAAAGTTAACAATAAAAATTTCAGATAATAATGTGTCACTTCAAAAATGATGCCAATATTGTTATTATACTCTTTAGATTGTGACTGCGTAGTTGAATGGTTCAGCCTGAAAAAGAGCGGTATACATAAAGAAAATTTCAACTCGGCGCATTAAGACAAGTCATGGTATAAGTTTTGTGTGCAGTTAACGGTGCTACTGCGTTTGCGCTTCTATAAAAGAATATACATATGTATATACTCGTATATAGCGATGATAGGTAATGTAATATTAGCGTACACGACCTATATTATGTGAGTATGGCCGTCCGCTACTTTAAGCGGACGTTCTTACGCAGAAGCGCCGTCTTTTTTGACGGAATGTCCGCAGCACGTACCGATTTACAGTAAGGGTCAAAAGTGCATTACCAATTTTGAACTTCATTGCAATAACAATAAGTATCAAAAGTGGTACTCTACTTTTGACCCTTACTGTAATTTGACTGTCAAGACATCCTCGCGCGGTGCGTTTGTCGCGCATGTCTGTCAAACGCAGTGTATGGCCTTATATTCGGCAGTTGTATTCGGGTATGAAACTCGTTTGTAAAAAATGTGTGATGTGTGTGGATAAGCATGGTGTGAGTAGGTATATATGTATATAACGCGTACGCGTACGCGTACGCGCGTATGCGTTGTGGTTGTGTTAAAGGAGTATAAGTACCGTATAGCGTGTGATGGTGCATGGAGGACTGATTGGACTGCGAGGGCGGTTCGTCCAACTGCGGCGCCGGCTCTACCAGCAGTTCCACGCTATCTCCGCCGCGTTCCAGCACAGCACACACCTCTTCGAAACTGCGCTCTGTTAGCGGAACTCCACCCCACTCCAACACCTCCACATAAAATGTTTCGGATGGTTTGACTCAAGATAGGGGCACGTATATATTATTTTTCTGACCTTACGATCGGAAGCGTTCAATATTTGCCGGATCTCTTTCAAGCATACAGGGATACTGATCATGTAGGTATATTTTCAATTCCACTAAAACCTTCAGCTTCACTTAGTGAGTCTAATTTAGGTGTATAATAACTTATAAGTTTTTAGACTTATGTTTACGCTTATGCTTGTCTCAAGTGCCACTGTAATTTCATAAAATAAAAAATAACACCCACAATGTCAGAGACTAATCGAGACAAAATCAACGAATGGCTTACTCTAAATAGTTCAACTTGTTTATCAGTCAGTTACATATTCAAAGATGCTATTGCTCACAATGAGAGCTATATTATTGTTTTATTACAATATGTACCGGTATAGTACATTTAAATAATAAATCTGATAGAATTCCACTTGTGTATTGATCGTTCAAGTACACCTATGATAAATGATTTGGTCCGACCGAATGCGCCTAGTGATCGCTAACTGGATATATCTACTAATATTTTATTTATTTCCTGGGCTTATACATATGTCAGCATAAACCGAATACAACTGTTATGTACAGGTTATCGTACACATCATCATCAGCAATGTGTCATCATATTTATTTATTGACATTTCAACCCTGTGAATTATCTCTCAAAAAGTAGACAGGAAAAGTTATAACCAGTTGTCTTAAGCTCGCATCAATCAGTAGACATAACTGTCTTGCTTTGTTATAATCACCTTGTCTCCCTGTGTGAGGCCGGCGAGGTCGGCGGGCCCGCCCGGTACGGTCCACACGATAACGGCCTCGCGCCGCCCGCTCGCGTCTGGCTTGCCGCCCACAACTCGCATTCCGAAACCGCGAGCTGTAATTAATCATTTCCACAACCGACCTTTGCTGAGCTTATTTTTTTGTCATTACGCTTAACCACATTTTTTGGTGGATGTGACACACTCTACTATATTGTTATATTCTATTCTTTGGACATACGTCATAAAAGAAAGTGGTGATGAAAACATTACTTGTTGAATTTGTACGCAGATTAATCATGGAAAATGATAATCATTGTGGTATGAAAACCACAATGCAAAGCTGTTACAGTACCGGTAACGTTTCAAGGTAAATTGCGAAACTCGGTTAGGCCTGTCGGGTTTGCTTGCGTAGTTTAAAAGCCTCGCATAGCATCTAGCGGGTATACCTTTTGGCATTTACAGACAGATATGTCCGAAATAATTGCATTTTGATGTGAAACACACTTGTGAGGACAAAATAAATAAAACATAGAATAATTTTTCAATAAATATTTGTGAAAAATGTGCCTTTCTCTTCGCATTTTGTAGGCACTCATAACCGTCTAAACTTTACACAATTGCAGCAAAATTTACTACTTCGCTCTGTGTATTGGTGCCACTTTAAATTATTACTGCAGTTGGCATTTTAATTTGGCACAATTGTTTTTAAAATATTGACTTACATCGGTGTCCCTTATCGTTGGGATCACGGCGCAGAGACACGCGGCGCGGGGTGCGGTCATCAACATCATGTATGACGATCTTTATAGCCTCCGCGTCCACGGACATTTGCCGTGCGGCCGCCGCTAGCGCCGCTGAGGTGGCCGCAGACACTGACACTGATGTCTCAGACGACGAGTCGGAGCGAGATGCTAGCGCCGCTAGCGCGTTAAGAGCACCCGTTTTTTGCTGTAGTGCTGCTATGTCCGGCCTAGGGAATTTTAATAATTGCTAGGTGAAATAACTGATAAACACTACTTTCAATTTGATTGGTGTATGTAGATTAATGAATCATCCTTTTAAATATACATATGTGCGGAATGCTTTATTGTTTGGAAAAGGACAAAAACATCATAGAATATAAACCATTTGCTTTGCCTTGGGCGGGGTTTCTCATTGATAAAGATTACGAACTGGCATATAAACTTTCACACTCGCTTTAACCCGTTTAGAGAAATACAATTTCAATCATCATTCCTTAATCTTACTGTTCACAGACCTGTTTCGATACAGAAGGTACGTGTGCAAAAGCAGTTTTTAAACCTAGTGGTTTAAAGCTGTGCGTTGTATGTCAGTGAATGTACTTATGATTGAAATCTATTTATAAAGACTGCCAATTGACTGGGTTTATGGGTTTAGTAACTCACAGCTGACTTCCTCGACGCCTGATTGGTCGATCTTCATCCACACTAAGGCCAGGCGCTATCGTCGGCGTGGAGTTGGGCTCATCTACACGATACGAACCACGCCGTGACGTTGCACCAGCTACCACGTCTACCGCTGATGACCTATAAGTAAAATAGGATTGAAGGTTAAACGAGATTTATGTAATTCCGTAATGTTTAATCATTACAGATTAACCATTAGTTTACAAATCTGCAAATAAAATTGTAATAAAATTAATAATACAATCTGGCCTACGTCGTAGCAGTCAACTACAGCCATCATCGCTACGCCAACTACGAAGTAGCAGTTATTATTGTAGCTTTGTTACATTACAAAATGCATGTAAGTTAATAAATTCAGCAGCGAAAACTGAGTAGTTAACTATATAAACCTGAGTAATAAGTTAATAACAAACATAATGGGCAATTAAATAAATAATTAAGCAGTAAAATTACTGAATGGGCAGTTACGTGCAGTTAACAAATTGGAATTAGTCGGTAAGAAATGTCACTTGGAAGTAGCGCTCGCTCGACTTGCGCTCGTTTGGTAACTCAAGTTTCCAAGCCATTTGGTTGGGGTGCCTTAGCTTAGTTACTGCCACCAATTCGGCTCGCGCATGGTTGGTTATAAGCAACCTAACCTATGAACTGTCGAACTATTTATCACACTGCCCATTGTAACTATTTCACTCGCCAATCATTTATTTACTTGTGGATTTTTTGTGCTGACATTAGACGATAAATATTACTGTTCATGTTTTACCGTCACATTTATTTAACAAACTGCCGAAACATTTAGTTAATTGACTGTTAGTTTTTTAGACTGATAACAATATCTACCTCTTTGAAGTTTAAAAAAGATTGCCATAGTTTAGCTAACCGTATTTAAGTTTGAATACGTAACACAGCGTTCTTGAATTTTATTAACATTACTTTTTTGTAAGGTTTAAAATATATAACACAGAGGACAGCTAAGTATGTAGTAGTGTGTATGGGGCACACTACCACACACACATAAGTAATAGGCGGGTTTATATGATAAGAAAGCCAATTACCGTAATTGAAAATGAAATGTAGTGTGTATAGTAATCTTACCTCAGCGACAAGCAATGTCCAAAATGTAGGGAACTAGACATATTTGAACCAGACATATTTTTGAAGTTGAGATCAGAGTGAACGATCTTATAATTGTCCTGAGATATGTTGATTTGATAAATTTTTTATAGATTGTGATAACGTTCTTAAAAATAAGGGGGAGACTAAAATTTTTGACTTTGTGAAATGGTCATCTCAAGGTCAATATCCGTATCCGTATAGGATTGACTTTAAGACGATCGTCATGAAATACCTCCTAGAGATGGTAGGCGGCGCAAGTGGCGCTTGCTGATGAGCAGGCGAGTGCGGCGGGTCTTCATCACAGGAGCGTTGGCGGGGCGCCCGCACAGACCGACGGCGCACCGGAGTCACCGTGCTCGGGCGACGAGACTCCACCGTCGGCGTCGTGCTGCCGCCGCCCTTTAACTGCCGCCGCGGGCAGCGTGGTTACGAACTCACATTCCGTGTAGTGTGAAAAGTGCCCGTTTTTACAAGAAACAAAAGTTGCACAACATTTTTTTAAAACATGTCGGAATTTCACAATTTATTAGTTTGAGTGAAAGATGTATATGCAATACAAGCTGTTGCTGCGCAGCTTTTGTTTGTCTACTTCTTCTCGGTGGAGCCACCGATACGAATTTTCTACGGTTTTTAATGCAAATTGTAAAAACAGTTAAGAACAAAACTACGTATCCACTTTGCAAAATACAAGAGAGTCTATATTTATGTATATAATAGGGATGTATCCAAGTTACGAAAATAAAAAAAAAATATTAGTCCGTCTTATAGATAATAAAAAAAAATTAAGACCCGTATTTTTTTTTATTTTGTCGAAACTACCAAAAACTACTGAGCGAGATATAGCGTATTAAAGTTACGGAGTGGGGGCTAATTACGTCACGCCTTGGTATATTTTGTACCACGGCTTGACGTCATGCGTCATTTCAAATCAATATATCTTCATAAGTATTTGAAAGAAAGAAAAATAAAAAATACGTGTTCAATATTTTTTATAAATCTATATGATGGACATTAAATTCTTTTTTAGAATACAACCCAATTCATAAAAATTATGAGTGCTAAGATGCTACGTGCACAAGTCCTTTTAGAATAGATTTCACAAAATGCATTCATCTGTTTGCTCTTAACTTGTAACTGTACCTACTATCTACTTATTGTGTGGACCTACCCGTGCATTACTTGACAGCGTAGGAGTGCGGGTGTAAAAGAGAATTTCGTAGGAAACAAGATAAAGGTTAGTTTAGTTGTATAAATGAAAGGGCAGGGTAAGTAGATACTGTAGATTACCTCACCCAAACTCCCACGATGCCCCGTCTGCCAAAAGGCAAAAACGTTAGTAGGGGTCTTAGTAGTTTGGGCTTCAGATACCACTCTAGTCACAAGTGAATAAATTAAAATTAAAATACTTTTTTTGAGTGCCAACCCCCAGTTTCCATAACATAACAAGGGTGGTTGAACGACTTATGGAATTAATTCTACATTTATTTCATCGGTAACACTGGTCAACAAATTTGTAATTTTTTTTTGTCACATGAAAATTAATATTTTTTAATTTTCACATTTCGAATATACTAGGGCTACCAATCAATAATATATCAAGGAAAAAAAATGTACACATCAGTTTTTATTGTGACATCAAAACATATATTTTTGTAAAAAGTACAAAAATCAGCCACACTTACAGAATTATTTCCCTATATCTAATAGATACTTATGATTTTCTTGAATAATTGGCTTCTGGTAGGTTCCTTTTAAGTCCCCAACAATAGTCTGTTAGCATATCTGGACTCCATTTCCCTTGATAACGCTTCTCCACTACGGAAATATCCTGATGGACCTTCTCACCTCGTTCGTCACTCACAGCACCCAAATTTGCCGTAAAGAAATCCAGATGAGAGTCCAGCATATGTGTTTTCAAAAAAAAAAAGACATGTTACACCCCAAAGCTTTAAATTATATCATAAGTTAATTTATCAAATCTTTGTAATTTTCCGCTTTATGGTTACCTAGACAATTTTGAAAAACATTCACAAAATATTTCCAGGCGAGTTTTTGCCGATCATTCAGTTTTTCTACAAACTAACGTAAATAAGGTCAGAAATAAATATGTAGCTATCACAAGACAACTGGATGTGATAGAAACAAAACTGTTATATATTTGTAAGGAGGGCACACTAACATAAATAAAAATCATTACAAAGTTCATGTGACAAAAACAGTGTTTACCAGATTTGTTACGCATCATTACTTGCAATAGATGCGCTTTATAGTTCGGCTGGAGGTTGACATCTGAAGCATTTATTGCAAGATATGACGAGGAACAAATGAAACAGGTGAGTAGGTAACGATGGAACAAATCTAGAACTAACCCCTGGCACCACCCGTGCCCTATTCTGTTTTAAGGCCCGCTAGGTGTAGGCACATCTTTTTTAAATCATTGTTGGTTAGCTTCCAAAAGCATCCATAAACATTACCTTCTCGAGTTCCTTGAGTGAGGCTGGTGACACGTCCGAGTGCCGCCTCAACTCAGGTGAGCGCGGTGGGGCCAGGCCGGCGCTGCTGCCACCGCTTCCGAGCCGGGCTTCTGAGTGCCGGCGCTGTAGGGCCTCCAGCACTGGCACATCCAGCAACGAGTCTGTGCTGTCTTGAGCGGCCGGTGGCAGCCGCGGCTGAGCCTTGCGACGGCATACTGAGCACCGCCATAAGCTCTAAACATGATGGAGATTTAGCATTGATTCTTACTGCTTGTATCTGTTATATTATAGTATGCTGTTTCGGGTAAAACAAAAAGTCATTTATTCAAATTAGGCTGAAAATTAGCACTTTTTGAACGTCAATATTACATAAGACAGCCCCCTCAAAACTTCCGCCCTTCGCCACTTCCTAGTGCATTCGCTGGGTAGAAGAAGTGGCGGAACAAACTCCCCTGCAGCACAGCGGTCCGTCCATTTAAAAAAAACACACGACTACAGGTACATTGTAAGAGTTACTATGTATGTATACCCATATGAAATCACTTTTTGGATGGGGTAAATACAGCCAATTCAATTTATTTTGTAAAAGTTATAGTTCTAAAGTTTCTTTTGTCTACTTGAAATCTATAGCTGACTTGACATTGACAGGGTTATTCCAGAAATCTAGACCCAGACGTGGTTGCGGTGCATGTACAGGCATTTCCTGGGGTGTTGACTCATGATAGCAGGAGAAATTGTAGAGTTTTTCCGATCCAACTTCTATAAGACTTCCCACAGGATATTTGTTTATATAAATACGTTTTTTATCTTCTAATAAGTAAAAAGAAAATAAGACCAATTTTACAACAATATTGTGAAAGCTAATTATAATGTCTGCGTTATAATTATGTTATACATATTACAAGCTAATAGTTTTTCAAGTGTCATCAACCTTATACAAGCTATCATTGCCTTTATTTATCTTATATCTATCATATCCATAATATCGTTTATCGGAATGTAATAATTTGCTGAAATTGGTTTCTGGACAGTTGCCAGATTTGGCTCGTTTTAGGGAGAATCTATTTACGTCTTTATTAGGCTTTTAGGCTAAATTCAGAGAGTTAAATTTTCAGTTAGGTGATGAAACAGTTTTTATTAACATTTGATTAGGTACCTCCTATATATACTGTAAGTGTTCAAATATATTATGTTATAATGTTTCTATCTATACATATGTATGATGAAAAATTAACCTTTGCTTACACCGTCGAGGGACATAGGTGAGATGTCATGTTATGTTTATAAAGTAATGTAAATTTCTCATAAAATATAATAATATTTTACAGAAAATAATACTGGTTATCAGTGTGTTTTCTCCTCGATATTTTAACAATAAAATGCCAAAAAATATGGTTGACTACTATATAATTTTGAATGACTAATAATAATAAGAAAAGTAATACATAACTTATATCTAATTTGAATATTACCTACATTATCAAGAATAATATTAGTTGTATTAAAATAAGCGAGTAATCTATAGGCACTACACGTGATGAACGGCTTGCGAGTGTCAGCTCGCCGCCCGGTAAGGATCAGCAGGGTAATTAGGATGTATCCAAGGTATGAAAATCAAAAAAATAATTAGTCCGTCTTACAGATAATAAAAAAAATTAATACCCGATTTTTTTATTTTGTCGTAATTACCAAAAACTACTGAGATATAGCGCATCAAAGTTACGGAGTGGGGGTTAATTACGTCACGCCGTGGTATATTTTGTACCACGGCGTGACGTCATACGACATCAAATCAATATATCTTCCTAAGTATTTGAATGAAAGAAAAATAAAAAATACGAGTTCAATATTTTTTATAAATCTATATGATGGACATTAAATTATTTTTTAGGATACAACCCAATTGCGTAACACACTATTAGTAGCCATTGCTACAAAACTAATATATTGTTGACAGTTCAACAACATTCATTACGTTATCTACGTTTTTTTGAGCAAACACATTTTCGAACATACGAAGCAATGGATTGTCAATTTGTTACGAAATGATTCCAACTGATAGTAATAGTGTGTTACACAATTTGGGTGCTGGCCTGGGTTGATGGCGCCTCAAAGCGATATCAGTGCACAGTGACGGGGTCCACAAGATGTCTACCAGGGCCGCGGGTTGTTTGAAAGAGATACCGTGGCGCACAGGCAAGTGCAGGTACACGTGTGGGCTTTAGTCAGCAAAAAGTCTGACAAGCCCTTCCGCTCTGCCCAGAGCGGGAGAGGTACTCCGATGAATTCCACGACACACGACTTGACACGATGATTGACATGACAGTACAAGTGATTTATGTGGAGTTTGAGTTTTACAGGTGCGTGTGTGTTGTTGTACGGGGATGTGTGAGTGTGTGTGCTGGCTATCAGCGTAGTTTTATTAAAACAATGTTCTCATTAATGTACAACGTTTAGTAATAACCCGGTCTATTCAATAATTGAGATGTTATAAATAATTAATTACTAATTGTTTATATTTAGATTTAATAAGAGAGTCAATATTAAATTCAGTGTTTATTCTGATTCTTTTTTTTATGAAGAAACGTTTTTTAATTATTTAACAAAAATGTTTATTCTGTAAATAGAAGATCGGATTAACTTTGACACGCCATATTATAAACAAAAAAAGCAATAGATGAGGTCAGTGTTTTCTATCTACCTCTGGTAGAAAAGTAATAAGTGATAACTCATGTTAATCATGCTTTGAGGTATAAGAAAAACGTTTCAAGGGCGTAGGTGTACTTACAGCATCTTCATCGTTGGCCGGCTTGGAGTAAGACGAGCAGTCCTCGCAGACTCGGTGCTGACAGCCGTTACATGTGTGATACACCTCTCCAGGCTTCAGAGCCTTTAGACAAACTCGGCATGCACCAGCCCTGGACGGCGCTTTGCCGGCCTCGCTATGTAGAAAAGTAATTTGATATTATGGTCTTACCGCGCTATATACGAAGTGCGTTTGCGAGTCATTTTAGTTGACACTTTAGCCTCTTAGTGTACAAATACAATATGCATAGTTCAGTGATTAAGTAAGAGGGACATACTTATAGCGACACGTCTGGTGCAGTGGCTGAGCGATCGATGTGCTGCGCCGCCTATCACGGATACGATTCCCCCACCGAACAAATATTTATATACCGACAATTAATTGTTCGGAGTCTGATTGTTTGTGGATGTGAGTTTAAATGTTTGTAAACGCACTCAAAATACAGAAGTAATTCATAGTTTATTTTTTTATAATTATAAATTAGTGCTTAACCGCAATCCCGCTTGATGGTTTAAGTCGGTGATGCAATCGTTAATAGCCTATTCACTCAATAAAACTGAGTGAATAAGAAGGAAGACGGCAGTTGAGCGAGGTAATGCAATGTTAAACCAACAACACCACCAACGATGCTGGTCCAGAGGGAGATCGATCTGGAGACCCTCCACGAGCAAACTCCCGACACAACAAAACTTGGCACATCATACCCGGCACACAGCTTCGCTTCCCGCTTCACCAAACATCATACTGGAACACGACAAATCGGTTGGCGGTAAGACTTTTTCTGGTGGGTGGTAACTTCTGCCGGCAGCCGATGTTATGGCCTACCAGCGAGAAACATGTGGAGCTACGTTTCTTTATTAAATACTAAACTAACTTTGTGACTATATTTCTTGTCTATTATATCAAGTCAAGCGTGCATAAATTACACCGTGACAACTTAAGTGGGTTGTAATTTCAGCCTATACTCAACATATAAGTCTCCATGGTGGAAGTTTTATACAATACATCTACGTTACGTATTACTAGACTAAGAGTTTGACAAAGTTTGTGTTATGTTTCAAGAGAGAAAGTTAAAAATACTATTCAAAATTACACAGCGTTTTTGGCTCTGAAAAATAAATTAAAAACCAGATCTAATGAAAAGTAACGCAATGATGAAGAGAAGCGAAATTAATTCCTAACTTTTTTTAATCAAAGAAACTTGAATGAATTTCAAGTTTGGTACTATACGAATGGTAACAAAGACATGAAGTTGAGAATAAATTTAGTTTGTGTTAGTAGTTAAGTTTACCGGTCAGTCTTAGCTTGTTGTGCAGGTGTGGGTGGTGGTTGAGCAGGCGGTGGTGCTGGCGTGGGCTCTGGGACTGGCTCCGGCACAACTTGCCGCGGACCCAACTTTGTTACTGAAACAAAACATAATACCATTAAAACTAACATACATTATGAAACTTGTTGTGCAAGTAGTCAATTCATCGATTGGTTCACGTGTATATATGTAATTATCTATTTACACTTACTTATCTATTTATTAATAGATACCTTTAAGGTATACGTACGCTTGAAACTGTCTATAAAGAACTAACTTTGCGCAATTAGTTTTGTTATGTAAATCCGGATCTACAATACCCAGTATTGGGGAATCTACCTATCACTATGCTATATACACGCATCATCATAACTAGTTAGTTCTATGTCTGGTTCTTCGAAGTTCAAAACTATTAGTTCAAGAACACCGGATCAAACATCTAAACTAGATTTAGATTGACAGTCCAAAACCGAAAGTCATTCAAACTCAAATTACATTCAGATCATTGTTATGAAATATTGAATTTGAATGAAACGATGGGAATTCAAATAAGTCCGTCGCTTGTGTCTACCTTCTGAGCAGGAATGTACTAACAATGCGTGCCGGCCCCCTTACCCCCGTGCCCTCCTGCCCTGCGAGATGCGAACCCTGAGATATTTCGCTATGAATATTAAGAAATGATCATGAATTCCATAGCAACTTCTATCAACGCTGCCGAATACTTAACACGATTTGCCTTCTTTATTCTTTAGACAGACTTAAAATATGCGACTGCAAAATGTAACCACATTCACACGCATTCGTTCATTCGCATGCGTGTGTTGATTGCAATGTTTAATTACATTGCAATCAACACACGTATAACTAAAAAAAAACACATCCTGGCTCACACCCCATAGAGGCTGCATAATATCTCTATAGGAAAGTGAATTGTAAGTATATTATATACGTAGTAGGTATTATTTCCCATTTGTGAATTGTTTTAACGATACACTTGCGAGGTCTACTCGAGTGTTTATAACTTATCTGAAATCAATTATCTATGCATGTTATAGTCGCAAAGAAAATAAAAGAGGTGGGGCTTGTATACTTATAAAAAACGGTCATCAGTGGAGGGAATTACCGAGAATCGCAAAATTGTCCATAACAGGTATTTTTGAATGTTGCGCCGTAGAACTCATAAACAATAGAATTGTAGTTGTATGCATATATCGGGTACCAAATCCAAGGAATTTTGATGAATTTATGAATAGACTAGAGGCATTATTACGCGCTCTGGTAAAAAAATCGTTTAAAAATGTTGTTCTGGCAGGTGATTTTAATATAGATATTCTGAAGAAAAACAAACAGACACTAGAATTCGAAAATTTATTATTAAACTTTAATTTAAAATTATCTGTTAGTCAACCTACTCGTTTAAAGAGCAAGACGTGCATCGATAATTTAGCGCACAATTTTAATAAGTGTTGTAAGGCTATGGTTTTGGAACTAGCTTTATCTGACCATACAGCACAACTAATCAATTGCCCCATTAGCACCGCAACGACTGCAAATCGTTGGCGAACCACTAGACGAGACTATAGTCAAGACAATATAGATAAATTTAAATCCTACCTCAAAAGCCTTAAGTTTGTAAAAGTTTATGAAGCTAAGGACCCAAACATTGCTTACAATGCCTTTATAGAGATGTTTTCTTTTCTATATAAACAGTGCTTTCCTGAAACACTCATCTCTGTACAGGTAAAAAGGAGGCCTAGTTGGGTCTCCCGTGGTATTAAAATATGTAGCAAAAATAAGCGAAAATTGTTATGGCAATATAGAAAAAATCCTACAATAAATAATAAAAATAAATTTAAGTGCTATTCAAAATTGCTCAAAAAAATTATCTATTTAACTCAACGCGCACAAAATATATATAAAATTAAAAGATCAAATAATAAATCTAAGACTACTTGGGAAATAATAAACCAATCAAAGTTAAATATTCCAAAAAACACAATAGACAAAATAAGATATAATAATGAAACTGTGACTGACCCAAAAATTATTGCAAATATATTTAACAATTACTTTATAGATAAAATTGAATCTATAACTAGCTCAGAAACCACAGTCACTAAACATATTTTAGTCAGAAAAGACTCAATGTTCATGGCACCATGTTCAACACTTGATATACTAAACACTATAGCAGGCTTAAAAAATACAAACAGTGTAGGGTACGATGGTATATGTACAAAAATTGTTAAAACTGTAGCACATGAAATATGTGGGCCCATAAGCCACATTATTAACTTAAGCATCAGTGAAGGTATGTTTCCGAATGCGCTAAAAAAATCTATAATAAAACCGTTATTTAAAAAGCAGGATAGGGAGCTAATAGAATTTTATAGGCCAATATCATTAATCCCAATCATATCAAAAATTATCGAAAAATATATATATAGGGAACTTAATAAATATTTGGAAAAAAATCATATACTATGTGATGAACAGAAAGGATTTAGGGAAAAAAATCAATTAATTTAGCCATATACGATTTCTTACATACAGTTATGATAAACATGGATAGAAATACACCAGTCTGTGCCATCTTCTGCGACATGACACAGGCATTTGATTATGTCCAACATAATATATTACTTAATAAACTTGAAGCATATGGTATCAGAGGTAACATATTTAATCTAATAAAATCATACCTACATGACAGAAAACAAGTAACGCAAATCAATCGAATAAATATGAGCTCAAAACGTGAAGACATTTTTACGTCGGGCGAACGAACCGTCCCTCATGGAGTTCCGCAAGGTAGTGTGCTTGGACCACTCTTGTTTACACTATATATTAATGACTTCCCTAAGTCCATTAAACATCCCATGACGTTGTTTGCCGATGATAGTACGATAATTATACCATGCCACAATAAAAGTACATATGAAACAGACATAAAAAATACATTAGTTGAAGCGGTAAAGTGGCTGGATAGTAATAAATTAAAAATTAATATAAATAAAACTTTAATTATGCAATTTAGCCAACGATCATCATTATTCTCTAGTCTTGACATCAAATATAATAATAATAAAATACTGACAGCTAATAGTACAACATTTTTAGGCCTAACAATTGACAGGAACTTAAATTGGAAAGCGCACATTGACACTCTAGCAAAAAGAATATGCAGTAGTGCATACGCGTTATATAAATTATCACGTACTCTAAATATAGAAGCTATATTAACGGCCTACTATGGTTTAGTTGAATCTGTCATTAGATATGGTGTGATCTTCTGGGGTAACTCAACCGATAAAGATATTATCTTTAAAAGACAAAAGTTCTGCTTGAGATCCATGTTTAATCTCAAAACTACTGATAGCTGTAAAAAATATTTCATTGAATATCATATTTTAACATTACCTTCACTTTACATAATAGAAATAGTAATGTTTGTAAAACTAAATCCACATTTGTTTCCTCGCATGGCAGAAAAAAATCCTAGAAATAGACGTGATGACAGCAAAATATGTTTACACGCCTCAAAGACTGCACTTATGCACAAGAGTGTCTTTTGTATGGCACCAATAATCTACAACAAATTACCCAAAAGTTGGAAAGAGCAAACAGTGTCTAAACTCAAAGCAACAATGAAAAAGTTTTTAGCACAAAAAGCATATTATAGCATTAATGATTTTTTAAATGATTCAGTAATTATTATAAATTAAAAAGTATAACTAATATTGTAGTAATTGTGGTCCTGTAGTAGTGGGGAACTTAAAATGCTTATATTATAAATTTTACTAAAATTTGAATTGTTTTAATATTGTTGTAAATCTTAATTGTGATAATTATAATATGAAATATTGACATGGTATTGTATATATTTAGCATGTGCTAAATAAATAATATTTTTTGTTAATTATTCTAGTAATTGTGTGATTAATGTAAATATTTGAATTTCATTTTATTAATTTGTTTGAGTTGCGATCGATATCTATTATATAAATATAAAATTTAATATAAGTCATCCATTCTATTGTAATAATAGGGTATTCTCCAAATTTTTCAAACTTTTTTAATATGTTCCTTTGTATCTGATTATCATTCATAATTTTTATTTCAGCAAAATACGACAGTTTTATGGTGAAAAAAAATTATTAAAAAATTGTCGTAAAATATACGCGCCAAAACACCGACCGCCATTTTGGTGACGTCATAACAACTAAAATATCCAAACGTCAATTAATGTCAAGTAAACACGAGTTTGTTTGTGGTGTTCTTTTGTGATTGTTTTTATTTAATTTATTAATATTAATTAAAAATGAGTTTCTATAGCCCGTATCGTTGGTGTGTAGCTTTTAATAATAAAAAACTAAGTAATTAAACGCAAAAAGAAGTAAAATTTTAACTTGACAAATTTGACGCTATTATTGTTTACGTAGGTACCATTGTTGTTTTTCTTGTTATGACGTCATCTCATGGCGGACGGCGTTTTCGGTCACGTGACATACAGATAATAAAAGTGCAATTTTATTTTGGAAATATTAAATTTATCTTAGGTTTTTAAGTATTATCAACATTATTTTTGGATTCCTCGCGTTAAGAACTATACAAATAATATAAGGTTATAATTTATTGTTGATAGATGAGAATAGCCTATTATGTATGTACCTAAAATATTTGCACGCCATGAGAAGTGGCAGACATGTCGTGAGCCACTCTTTCTCAAGATCCTACATGCATGAGTTTTGTATTCTGTATGTATACACATGTTTGGGCAAATAAAATTTCTTATTCTTATTCTTATTCTTATGTTTATAAACGTAGAAACTCTACCCTTATATATAAACTTTATATACAAAGTTTCAATGAAAATTAAATACGCCTTATAACTCACAAGAAATACTTCTTATGCATACTTATAAAGCACGTTTGTCCCTGGAGACCCTGGAGTCTTTGCTCAGGGTTCCTGATAGGTGGAGTCTGATGGCAGCTAGGGCCGCTTCCTCCCTTGCGATGAGGTGAAGGGGGGCAGTCCCAACATTACCTTCGAGGCGGCTGTGGGTGTGGATCTCATGCAACTGGTGATTGCCACACACGCAAACCGCTGTAGTTTGTCGAGGTCTTTTTGTCTGAGGCTAGTTCTTGGCTACCAGACTAGTGAGCCGTGATAATTGAACGGATGACTGGTATAGAGCCAATGAGTGAATTTTGGGCTGATCCCCCAGTTTTTACCATGCTTCTGCTTGCATTGCCACAGAGATATGCTGGCTTTCATTGTGATGTTTTTTTCAGCAGATAGGCTTAGGGTAATGTCAATCTTGATAGTTATTTTTTTTTAATAATTATATACTAGCGCTTGACCGCAATCCCGCCTGATGGTAAGCAGTGATGCGGTCGTTGATGGTAAAGCGCGCTTGTTTATTAAGAGCCTATTCACTCAGAAAAACTGAGAGAATAGGAAGGAAGACGGCAGTTGAGCAAGGTGATGCAATGTTAAACCCAACAACACGACCAACGATGCCAAAGGGACATTGATCTAAAGACCCTCCATGACCAAATTCCCGACACAACAACATTAGGCTCATCGTATCCGGCACACATCGCAGCACAACTGCTCAGACCCGTCCTCCGTACGGCTTCACCCGACATCATGCCGGAACACGACAAATCGCTTGGCGGCTAGGCTTTGTCTGATGGGTGGTAACTTCTGCCGGCGGCCGACGTTATATCCTACCACCGAGAAGCTGTTGTAAGCTTACACTTTTTTGTGAAGAGGACTAGCTCGATTTTGGTTGGATTCACATAGTTGGTGTGTATTGCACCAATTTTCTACTATTTTCAGGGCTTGGTTGCACTGGATGTTTTCGTGTGTACCGATTATGGTTATGTAATCCACCTATACTATTATTCAATGTAAATTAACTTTGGCGCTTATGTACAAATATAAAATATAGAACTTTAACTACTAGATTACTAATATAAATATTATTTAAGGCATTGCTTTAGATAATTTAACAAAATAATAACAAAAGCTATTAGTCCGCATATCCGAAAAATGAACGTGGACATAAAAATACAATTTCTAATTCTAAATTAATATGATATTCGTTGTAGCGTGTATATTATCTACATCAACTATCTTGAATACACAATTAACTCAGGGCGAAATCCCTCCATGTTTTCGGCTCAAAATATTAAATTAGATTGTAGCCTTTACATGTCACAATACAATCCCGATGCTCCTTTAAGTCTTCAGCATTGTCAAGTAATTATACTGAAACCTTTTCATAATTACAGTGATTACACAAAATGTACCATTAACTTCATTGACAAGCAAGGCAATCTTGCTTTCGTAATATCTACCTGCTTTGTATCAGAATAAATCGCTAAATTGATTTAAAACTATTAATCCAAAGCCATGGTCTGAGCATCTTCTTACCAAGCTTTTTAATTTGTAACAAACTCGAAAATTTCGCGCGACGTTTTTATTTGTGAATTGCTCAGTAGCCTCTTCTCGATGAATTGCTTATTCAGCGATAAGAGCCAATCATTTTCATTTTAGAATTTTAAATCAATTTTGTAAAATTGTCACTGAAAAGTTTGGCATGAGTTGTTATTATTGTCACCTAACTTTAGGACATTGGAATGACAATGATGCTCGACATTGACATTCACTACTGACAGCTCAATTCTGCCAAGCCATCACGGCGAGTGATTTACAAATAAGAATATCGCTAAGCAATCTATTGAGAGATATTTATAAAGACTCAGGAATCAGCATCACTATAAACGTCACTGCGACATTGTTCATTTTAGTTCTGACAAATTGAACGTATTTGCTCTATGAACGAAACGACGAGGAAATCTACTATGAAAATGAAATAATGTTCAGAAGTAAGCAACAAATTATAATTTCATCTTCGTTTTATAAAATTAATAAAACTGACTCTCGGCACGTGAATGTCTACAGAAATACGCCTGTGTACATTATAATAAATTATAATTTACTCATAAATCTGGTAAAGGTAGAAGGTGAATCTGAAAAATAAACTTAACAGAGTTTATTTCTGCTTTTATTCTTAGAATGGAATAAATTAATTAATGTAATGTTTTAGAAATATCGTTTTATTAAATTCTTCTCTACATAATTAGATCACATTAATTGACTGAGGAATTATTAATAAATATTATCACTTTGTTAAATTAAATTTTTATAAAGTGGTATTTTTAGGGTTCCGTAATCCACTAGGACGGAACCCTTATAGTTTCGCCAAGTCTGTCGGTCTGTTCGTCCGCGGATAATCTCAGTGCCCGTTAGCATTAGAGAGCTGAAATTTGGTACCAATATGTGTATCAATCACGACGACAAAGTGCAAAAAATAGACCAAAATGTTATTAGGGTAAACACGTTATATACATAAAGTGGAGAGTGATGTTTTTGTTTTCATTTTCACCCTGATGTGTGATTTATATTGTTGGATAGGTATTTAAAAATGATTACGGGTTTACTACAATATTTTTTTAATTTTGTTAATATGCATGTTTAGAAATAATCGCCCCAAAAATAAACAAAAAATGCGTCCCTCTAACTTTTGAACCATAACTTTAAAAAATATGAAAAAAAAATCACAAAAGTAGAACTTTATAAACACTTTCTAGGAAAATTATTTTGAACTTGATAGGTGGAACAGTTTCTGAAAAATATTACAAAATCATTTCTTAACTATGTTTGTACTTTAACCGTATATGTACTTAACTTTAACTGTATATGTTATCTTAGTTTACATATTTTGTTATTCTGAAGGTATATTCTTATCTACAAATAAAAAGAAAATATTAAAATCGGTTAACGAAATCCAAAATTACCAGCAAAAAAGCAACATACATATCCCGTCTAGTTTGTATAAATTATCCAAATTCACCAGAAATGGCGCTGTACTTTTGGCTACTTCGCGCTGTTATGATTTTTCCTGAGTTGATAAGGTCAAAACGGGTATGAGCTACAGAATAGTTGGAATCTATAACTCTTTCTGTAGTTATAACCGTCCCTTGTGGGCCTGTTTTTAGAAAATCATACTTAGTATGTCAACTCAATGTAACAAATAGCATGGGCTATTTTGTTACATTGAGTTTTGAACTCTTAAGTGGAGGAAATTTATTTTGATGTACGTTCTGACACGCTCTTGACCGGTTTTAAGAGTTACTTATCTAAAAATGAAAACGTAATCCTATAGAATCACTTAGTTGTCCGTCTGTTCGACGGTCTTTCTGTTAAGACTTTTCTCAAGAAGACGTAGGTATTAAGATGAAACTAATATTAAATATGCAGGCCCCGTGGTGCAGTACATAATAAAACTATTAAGCAAAATAATAGAAATTATAGTCATTAGGTCTATAAGTCTAAAGAAATATGGATGACTTATATGTAGATAAAACAAAAACAGAATAAAAATATTAAGCGATATTGACAGCCAATTAACTGTTAATCGCTGAGACTATAAAAATTATCAAATGATGATTTTATGATGCTAAATATTATGATACTCGGAAATAAATCAAAACCACGTACTTTGCGTATAACATGCATCATGAAAGGAGACGTTTCATTTTGGGCCACCAATATGTACACTATAAAACGGAAAAATAGAATAAATTTTCATAAAAATACTATTAAATTACTTTGACAGTGGTTATGACGTTTGATTGACGACTTTGTCAGTTCTATTTTCCCATTGTGTTTGTGGCGAGTGTTGATTGTGTTTCGAAGCTTTTAGTGATTGTTTTTGTTTTGTGTGTCATATGTTCGGAATTCATGTTTTTTTTTTTCTTTCGCAGTCATATAATGTATACATGATAGCCTTAGGTACATGACACTTCAATCAAATGTCACTGTCAAAATCTTTTTTTCGCTTATTGCTGATCACCATATATATTAGTAGTTGTGTTGCACTCCTTGGCCGAGTTAAATTGAATGTATATAAAAACTAAGGGAAAATATAGGAAATTAACATAAAAACTGTAGGTAGTGTACACTAATATGTACTTTAAGTGTACTCTGTTTTGAAACATCTCCTTTGGTCTTAAAAAGCGTTGAATTTTGACATGATAAATTTTAAGTTTATCTAATGGTTATTTTTTAAATGACAGGTAATTATTTGATCGATGATATATGATTAGATAAATTGATTTTTAACAATATTGGACGAGTGTTGATTACTCCGTCAACTAAGTTTACCGGAGGATTAATTTTAATTTTTTGATACTTTTCCATACAAAATCCGCCAGGCGTCAATTTTATTTCACGATCGAAAATTATCTATTGATTCAAAAATCTGTCCTTAATCCATATAAAAACCAGAGGGGCAGTTTTGTTATTTTTTTAACGTTTCCTCACACTAGTAATTTCTCCTGTATAGTGGGTGCGTTTATAGCTTCGCAATAACCACTGCGCTAACCGTGTTGTCAAAATTAAAATAATTTAAAAAATCTCATAATTTTAAGGACATTCACAGTCTAATCTCAGTCTCTGTCAATTTTTTTATTATTATAAATTAGTGCTTGACCGCAAACCCGCCTGATGGTAATCAGTTATTATTATTAATTTATAAACCAGCGCTTGACCGCAATCCCGCCTGATGGTAAGCAGTTATGCAATCGTTGTTGCTAAAGCGCGCTAGTTTATTAAGAGCCTATTCACTCAAAAAAACTTAGTGAATAGGAAGGAAGATGGCAGTTGATAAAGATGATGCAATGTTAAACCCAACAACACGACAAATGACGCTGCGCCAGAGGGAGATTGATCTGAAGACCCTCCACGAACTTCCGACACAAAAAATTTTGGCGTACCGTACGGCTTCACCAGACATCATGCCGGAACACGACAAATCGCTTGGCGGCAAGACATTGTCTGGTTACCGTAGATCGGTGGTAGGCCACATCGGCTGCCGGCAGAAGTTACCACCCGCCAGACAAAGTCTTGCCGCCAAGCGATTCGTCGTGTTCCGGCATGATGTCTGGTGAAGCCGTACGGAGGACGGGTCTGGGCAGTTGTGTTGCGATGTGTGCCGGGTACAATGCGCCAAGTGTTGTTGTGTCGGGAGTTTTTTCGCGGAGTGTCTCCACTTCAATCTCCCTCTGGCGCAGCATCGTTGGTCGTGTTGTTGGGTTTAATATTGCACCACCTCGCTCAATTGCCGTCTTCCTTCCTATTCACTAAGTTTTTTAAGTGAATGGGTTTATTAAACTAGCGCGCTTTACCATCAACGATTGCATCACTGCGTACCATCAAGCGGGATTGCAGTCAAGCGCTAGTTTATAAGTATTGAAAAAAATAGAATTGGAAGGATCCGGTACCCCGGAAAAGCAGATAATACCCCTTTTTGCAAAGTTTAGTCTTAATATAGCTTTTAAATCGTTTAATGGGTAAGTTTCGAATGTCCATGGGAAGCTTGTTGTAAAAGTGCATAAATTCCCGCTCCGTCCACAGCGGGAGAGGTTATTTGATGATTTCCGATCCAAAACCAAGGTATCTAGGTTCCTGATTCAAACTTATAAATTTTCACTTTGTCTACGCCTACGCAACAAGTCTTTTCGTCCATACGCCTCTATTTATTTATTTTTTTATGTACAAAGGCGGACTTAATGCCTTAGGCATTCTCTACCAGTCAACCACGGATGGTGAAGAGGTTAGACGGCAGGTGCTTTAGTTCCAAAAAAATATAAGGAAAAAAATTTCTTAATACTATTTAAAAAAAGCTTAAATAAGCTATATACACATACATACTATTACCAAAATATATACTAAAGAGGTGTTGAGATGACTTTACCCTAATTGTTGGTCTCTATTATGTCTCTATGTCGTGGTGCCCTAGTGGTTAAAACACAGCCTCTCTCAAGTAAGAATGTGCGGGTTCAATTCCAGGTCAGGCAAGTACCAATGTAACTTTTCTAAGTTATATGTACTTACTAAGGATATCTTGGCCACCAATGACTGATTAAAAGGTGAAGGAGAAACATCTTGAGGAAACCTGGACTTTAAGTCCGAAATCGCCAACCCTCATTGAGCAAGCGTGGTGATTCCGCTCAATCCTTCTCTGTATGTGAGGAGACCTGTGCCCAGCAGTGGGACAACAAAAAGGTTGATGATGATGTCTCTATGGTCTCTATTAGGCTTCATCTCGGTAGTCACTCCTTTTTAACTTTAACAGCAATCAGACAGTTATGGCTATAAGGGGAGGGGAGGACCCAGAGTTGCGGGTTGGTTAAATAAGGTCCTGGAGCACAGGCAAGTCAAGGAACACGGGTGAGTTTTGGTCAGTAAAGGACTTTTGGACACACGGCCTTTCCGCTCTGTCCAAAGCGGGAGAGGAAATTTGATGATTTCCCAACCAAAAAAGTATCTCAGTAAAATATACAAAAAGTATATTTATGATGGAGTTTGAGTTACAAGTTCCTTTGGGGTGAGAGGTAAACATAAATAACGGTAATTTAAAGGCTTTAGGGAACAAGCACACAACTTCCTCCTATCTTCATCATACACGCAAAGTTGAAGGAATTATTACTAGCTGTTAACAAGTACTAGTTGTTCTTCACTTACCAGTAAGGATTATTGCGTAACATATTATCAGTAGCAATGGGTTTCATTTTGGCAGTTCAACAAAATCCATTGCGTTATTTACGTTGTTAAGCAAACATATTTTCGAACATAGGGAGCAATGGAATAGCAGTAAGCTTCAAAATGATTCCAACTGGTGGTGTTTTATGCCGGGGCTACATTAGCGGGCGAAGATTCGTATCGCGTTGGGGTGCAAAATATCCGTTGTCGGACATACACAATGTTCTTGTGTACATTGGCGGGCGAAAATTCAGAAAGCAGGCCTACGGTGAATATTCGTTGTATACTTGTGCGGCCGAGATAATGGAGAAAGCAGTGGCTTTGAATTATATGTCAGTAAAATATTATTTATTACATGTGTACAAAACATAAACAAGGAAAAAAAAAATGCAAAAAGAACGTCAGTCCCTCTTCAAAGTCTGGACGACACTGAAGTGACGTACATATGTGTGGCCACTCCAGCGAATATTATCGCGACAAGTTCTTTGAAGCGTGCCAATTTACTGACAGTGCCCCGATGCTACATCGTCTGCGCACGAATACATTGCGTTGTAGCGATGTACCCGCTAATGTAGCCCCGGCATTACGTAAACTGGGTGCAGGTCTACCCTCATACGGTGCTGTTTCCTTTCATTGAAAATATAACTTCTCTTTTTTTTATAAGTTATAAACTAGTGCTGCCCGCCTGATGGTAAGCAGTGATGTAATCGTTGATGGTAAAGCGCGCTGGTTACAATACTGTAGGAACATTTTAATTTGAAGCAAGTAAATATCCAAGTAGGTATGTATGTATCTATCAGAACAAAAGACATCTAATTTCCATTATGTACAGTAATAAAAAGGTGTTTGTAAAAACTGTAGCTAGTTTGCGATACTTTCCCTTGTTGGCTCCGATAAACAGATTTCCGTTGACATGATGAATGGATATTGTTTCGGGATGAGAGATAACGGCCGGATAGGTACGTTTCGCCCAAAAGAGAACGCCACCGGAATGTTGATTTTCCAGTACCCTCCTACTTGGAATTCTCATGGGTTAACTTTATGTACATCAATCTTAAAACCTGTTCAATGTACACCAATGTAATTCAAACTTTATTCAGTCACTGCTTGAAAAAGTTTATTCTATTTTGAAGGCTTCATAGTATTTCAAGATGATAAGTTAATCTTGTTTATTTTAGCATGATGTTATTCTAAAAATAGATCCGTATAATTTGACCATCCTACGCAAGTTATAGGAGTAATTCAATCCGCTATATCGCGTAGGTATTGGTTGGCTTTTCTAGCTATTCACTATTTATTTTTAAAAGGAACTTTAAATAGTGGTTGCTTGTGCAGAATTTTACACAAGTACTGTATTGCTTTGGTAAATATCTTGCAACACGTTTTCCACTCTTTAATTGGTTTCAGATATTATTTATTTATTTAGAGTGTGTATTTACATATGTACTTAATAAAGTACATATGTACAGTAAGAGTCAAAAGTGCATTAACACTTTTGAACTCTAACAATAAGTGTCAAAAGTGGTACTCCACATTTGGGCCCTTCCTGTACATACACACTCACATACATTGACGCTGTACATTTTTTATGAAAGTCTTATAATATTATATTCACATTGCTTTCTTGCCTTAGAAGGTACATTCAGGCTGTCATTCATAGATCTTTTGACAGTCGTTAAAGGTAATCAGAAACCTAAAAGTCTGACAACTAGCCTTACCAAGGGGTATTGTATTACCCAGTAACTTTAATATTGAGATCAGATAGGTAAGTGATTTATGTAAAATACTGCTCTTTAGCTTCATAGGGTTAGACTAGATGGCAATTTTTGAAAAAGCTAGTTAGATACAGGCTTATTACATACTATGAGTAGTATAAGTATATATGTAATCATTAAATTTGTTTCATGGTAAGCACAGTAGAGTATGTAAGATTGGTAAAACATCAAACATAAAAATAGTTATTTTTCTATTATCATAGCCGCCCCTTTTATTACAACAAATAATTGAAAACTGCTGGAAATTCGAGAAGATTGAAGCACAAAAGTGATACGTTTCCGTTCCAACAGATCAATTTAACGCATTACTAAGTTTAGGAATTTGCTCTCTTTTCGTCAGACTCGAGCGCTGTAAACCGGGTAATTGGATTTGGTATTTCATGGCCGGTCCTATTTAGACGTATTGAATCATTCCTAAGCATAACAGAATAGCGTAATAGATTTAAAATATAAAGCTTTCAAAATGTTAAAGGATTATCGAAATGAGGCATCATTTCGATAATCCTTTAACATTTTTTCTCCACACTTTTTCATAGATTAGAAAAAACTGAGATGGTTCAGAAAAATTGTTTTATAAGCCAAGCTACTTTCAACCATCACGGGCCGCAGCGCAAAGCATTTTCACACAAAAAAGTTTGTTGCGGCCCGTCTGTGTTGTGCTTTGGTTCACAGAAAATGTAGGAAAACGAAAGGAAAATCTTTGTAATGCGTTGCGGCATGGCCCCCACTTATGTCCTTCAGCCTTTACAATATTCTCAATTTCATCATCGAACAGCTGAGATGCTAGAATCTTAACATCCAGTTTTCAACAATTCCTTTATTTGGATAAACGAGTCAGTCTTGCTTGCAAGGCGGTGCTTCAGATATTACGCAAGTGGGACAAAATTATGTAACTTCGCGTAAAGTTTAACAATTTATTTACTTCTGGCTTTATTAGTGTTGTTACTAGCTTCGAATATGGTGTTAGTATACCGTACAAAGTGAGAGTTTCTAAAGCTAATATTTACTTAAATCTAATTTGTGATGGACCTTTCTTTGTGGTCTTTTCCAGTTGTTTGTTTACCTTTGTCCTGGGCTGTGAGCAGTGAGGAGGAAAGGGTCTGTCGTAGTTTGCCGAAGGTCCCCGGTGATTCTATGTGTCCGGGCACTGTGTTCGCTGAGTCGTCTGTCGCTACCATCTGAGGACAACAAAGTATATTCAGTTATACATTCATGGCCACTTGGGAATTTGGAATCTTTCACAAATTGTATGAGAATAAAATCAATCTAAGTTATTTTCCTTTTTGTGCAGATAACAAAAATATGAGGATAAACATTTCGTGAATTAGTGATCTCGATAAAAACACTTGGTGTTGAAAAAGAACTCACGTCGTGGAAAGCGACGGCGCGCGGCGATAAAACTCTTCATACAAAATAACGGCTCAGTAATACTGTCGTAAATTTTATGGAGAGCAACAGATGGAGAATGAAATACATCAAAGAGGAGAAAATCAATATTGTCTTCTCCCGAACTGGATTGCAGAGCGTTTTATTGTTTCGCTAGTAAGTCATGTCAAAACTTTCTCTTCTATAACTAGCCACAAGTTAAGACAACAATAGATCTGAATGAACGAGTTACTTAATACGAACTCTTGTAGCACATCGTGTTAAGATACCTCACATAAAATAGCTTGATAAAGCACCCGAGCTACGTTAATAGGCTTCCGGTTAATTGGAACTTGCTCGTAAAATAAACTGAAGACTATAAATAGGGATTATTATATGCTTTAGAAATTGTTTTCAAAGAAGTGCGGCTGGTTGAGAGAACTGAGTAAAACGACAACAAAGCGAGCTTCTGGTGAACACATTAAACTGGGCGTACTAATAAGTGGCATAAGAACTGGCGAAGGAACGCGGTCTCGTTCCAGCTATGTCTAAACGCTACGAAACGCGTTTGAGCCATACACAAAGATATAACACATAATGGATTTACCTTACAGGATAATATTTAGATTGTTACATTTAATGTTAATAAAGCATGTGAACGATATCTACAAAGTAACATCCTCTAACCTAACCTTCTTTTTATAGATGTCAGTATCTAAGTGTGGAATATCCTTTTCAACGAAAAAACAACATGTAAAGTGTCATGATCGCAAAGGTGTTGGCACCATAGATAACCTCCGGGAGCAACTCAGGATATTAATATTGTTATGTTTATATTTGATAATAAAAATAAAATAGTTTGAAACGAGTTATTCGTTCTACGCAGTTCTAAGAGTGAAATAAACCAGAATGTTCAACATCTGCTTCAACCCCGCTTAGTCGTAAAATTTCACCCTCAAAAGGGTTAAGTTAAGGCACTCAGTCCATTTTCTGTAGAATTCAAATGGATTTGGTAGTAATATAATGGGACCTGGCTTCAATAGAGTTCACTTGGACTGACTTAATCAAACTGCTGTTTCCTTTCCGAAAAGTGCAATTAAGTCGTTGACACTATCGGCCAGTTCAATCTAATGTCGGCTGTATCATCTACTACGGGTAGATAGTGACTTATAAGATAGAAACATTTAACATTGACTATGTTTTTGGCGATTTGGTGTTCAAATAAGACATTTCTGGCTAGAGACACTAAAAGGTAATGATAAAACTAAAATTCCCCCAAATATCGCTTAAATCTTGATATCAAAGAAAATAGATACGCAGTTAAAGAAAACAGACAGTTGTAATACAATATTCATGAATATTAGTGCAATTGTGAATCATCTGGCGCAGCGTATTCCTCTGGGAGTGCGTTGGCCGCGGCTGACCTCACAGCTTCCACACTCTCGTTATTGGATTCTCCAGCCGAGCCTGCTTCGTGACCGAGCACTTTCCACTTAAATACATTATAAATGAAGCCGCTGCCATCAATTACACACGCTTTTGTCGAGAGTTTCCCATGATGGCCTCTTGAATGCTGATTGTTAATTTACAACTTTTGTGTAACATGAAATTCTTTGTTTTATTTAATTTGAGATGGTTTGAAATGCCAACGCAATCTGTATTTTATGATGTTTGTTGTCTATCAAGAAACAGTGAGCATACGCAATATTCATAAGAAAGCAATAAAACTTTTTATTGAAGAATAGATTCGATCAAATCATATGGGATCAAATATTATCCTCGGTAATCGACGGTTCCACAGGTAAACGATATTCCGAAGTCGTTTACCTATGTTGAGCCCTGCGGGGGTACTACGTCAAATGGAGAATTACGCTCGCTTTTTTTTTTACCAAATTTAAAGTTATTTCCATACAAAGGATACATATGTAGCACTTTAACAGTTGAAAAGTGGAACATAAACAAGGCCGAATATTGACAAATTTCTTTTACTATTCTGTTTAGTTCAATCTTCATAATAGTAGATTCTATCTTACTTTTAACTTGGGATCTGTAACTCCCAAAATGGTTGGTCCCAAGGTGGTGGGCCTTTGGTGGCAGTTTTTGCACGTTCAATGAATAGGCTTATTGATAATATTATGGTATTTATTACCAAAACTCTGCTGTTATCTACATAAACTTTCTGGCTTCTTCGGGCGATTAGATTCTTAGGAAATTATAAAATATTTATATGTTAGTCAAATAATTCTAGGAAAGGTAAATGTATCCACGCTTCTACCAAGCGTGCTGAATTTAATTTACAGTTAGTGTTAGATATTGTAGCATTTTAATATTCCAGTAGTAAAGGCTTCAAAAACAGCTACATGAAAGCTGTTTTTGAACCCTTTACTACTGGAAACGTGAAAATCAAATTTAAAGCTTCATTTTAACGCAAAATACCACTTTCAGAGACATTGTTTATTTTTAAAAGGCTCTTATTCGGAGAATTTGTTTATATTTGAAAGACTCGTAATAGTAAAATTGAGTCATAAAAGGGGTTGCGAAAATACAGTTTGTGAAGCATCCAGTTTTATTATCTGCGTTTTACTTTCAGCTCAGCGAAGCAGCAAGATTAGCGCGTTTGCAACAGCGCAACTAGTATCAAGTCGGGCACACGAACGTTCGCTTCGATTAGCGTTACCGGCGGAGATTTTTGAGATAAAATGGGTCATGAACAGAGCGTTCATGACCTACTATCGAGGTGCAAGGGGTACGCGGCGCGGCGCGGATGGCAGGGGCGGCCACGCGGCCCTGGTTGACCCACTTGTTGCCTCAACCCGCTATTTACATTACAACTCTAATTGCTGTCGGCAAACGGCAGGTGTAAGCCTTTACTTTATCATCACCTTGGGGGCAACCTTTTCTAATTCGTCGTTCGACTTGTGCAAATGTAATCCATTACTCTACACGAAATTAATGTTATTTCATTTCATTCTTCGTCTGTAACAAAGGGCGATTTCTTTCATTCGGGTGCGGTCGAAAGGTCCGTTAACGTTTTGTAAAGCGCTGTTAATTAAACGTTGAATGCGCGCAGAATTCTTATCCTTTGATATATTTATTTGGTATCGACATCTGAGCGCAATGGTGGCAGTAACAATGGCCGCTTCGAAGTCTCACGTGCGCGGCGAACGAAGCCACGGTGAGCGAAAAGCGGAACAAGCGGAGCGGAGACTGCGCAGCGCTACACCCACGGACAGCACAAAGGAATGTAATTACGCGTCACTGGCACACAATGCGGTTGTTCTTATTTGTAGACCGAAATACATATTTGTTATTTTAATGTTGAAATATCTCACATATACAAAGTGCACGGTGATGTAAAACATGTGCAACTGTAGGATGAAACGCATAAAACCGAATAAGCTTCTTTCAAGGTTGTGTTGGCAAATACGCTTAAAGTTTCTATTGTAGGTAAGTAAGTTACGTGTTCAACATGTGAACTGGATGAAATTGAACAGGACAAAGACGTTTAGGTCAAATAAAAGAAGGCTTAAAACGGGACAGCTGTGGTTGAATTTTATATAACTTTAGCAAATTTTACGTGTTTGTTGTTAATTAGTATTGGAACATAATTTTGGATTCTTAACAAATATTTTTAGATAGGTATTTTGAAATAATTTAAAAAAGTATTTGCATGGGGTTGTAAAGGCAGCAAATAATTTTAATTTAGGCTAATAGTTATTTCGCTTTAAATTCCTACCCTAATATGCCAAAAATTTTCATCTGAAAATATAGCAAAATATGACTATGAAATATTGCCCCAGGGTTGAACGTACGGACGAGAGCGAAATTAGGTTCTTTCAGTGGTTGCTGGACTCCGCTACAACGTAATAATATTAGAAAAACGAAGCCGCGGTCAAAGAAGGGCCGCCGACATTGCTTTGCAATATCTATCGCAGTGTTCATCTTTGCTTTATAATAAATATATAGGGCCACATTCCATAGTAACAATATAAAAACAATATAAAGAGAGCTGTAACTATGAATGTAGCATATTATTCTATTATTCATTCACTCTAGTGTAGAAATTTTACGACCATTATGAAAAAACCTGCTGTTTAGAATAGAAAAGGACAGTTCACAAGGTCAAAATTATATAAAAAAATAAAAAAAATAAAATAAAAATTGTTTATTGATACTAGATACATTCACAACTTTACAAGATAAAACAGGTGACAATTTAAATGTATAGTACAATACATACTGATATTGATTCCCAAACTAAGCTTGAGCTTGTATTTTGGGAAAACAATGTTCAGTCATAGTGACGGCATACAATATACATTAATTGATATTTGAGGACAAAGGTGAAATATTGTGAAAAATTGTCGCTGGATGGTGCATATGGTTACAAAATAATTCTTCCTAATTATTATACTGGAATGTAATTACGATAGGTGTCTCGAGTAAAGTGCAGCATGTATATATTTATCAGTAATTATGGGTGAGTGTATGTGGACGGATGAAAGTCCGAGAGTAAGGGTGAGTGTCCGTGTGTATGGGTGAACGTCTGTGTGTGTGTGGGTGCACGCAGCCCTGCGATGTAAATCTTGGGATCGGTTTCATTACCACTACGTACAGTGTGCTTAGTATGTGAGTATACATCTGTAGTTTTATGCGTGCCTGAAAAAGATTACGTGTTGTATATTAATAATTCTTCAGTTTTGTGATAGTCTAGTTGCAGAAGCCAATCCTCCACCAGAGGTTTCATTTTATTTTTGGTTAGTCCTGCAATTTGCAGATCCTTGTTTATCATATTGTACAACTGACAGCTTATTGCATTATAGTGTCTACTTGCAAAAGACGTCTTACAGGCAACTCCACGGCAAACAAAAGTTTTTTTGCGTCTCCCTGGGTCAGGTAAGGGGACATCACTATGCTTCCTCAGCGTGGATTTGAGCACAAATAGCTGTCTTACTGTTAACACTTTAAAATCCGAGTAGAGTTTTGTGGTGGGATATCTAAAAGGCTTTTTGCTTATTACTTTTAGGACAGCTCTTTGCGCTCTCTCCAATCCGATTAGAAGAGTTTTGGCAGCCCCTCCCCAAACCGGTATGCAATACTGGATGATGGATTGACAGAGGGCTAAGTAAACCAGTCTTAACTTGTCGAAGGTAGCAGAGTTCCTAAGAGTTTTAAAGAGGTGTATCAGCCGTCTTACCCTAGTGGTAACTGCTTCTATATGCCTGTCCCATCTCAGACCACCATCCATATGAACGCCCAAGTATTTAACGCTTTCAGTGCGAGCAATTGCCTGACATGTGCAAGTGTCCCTGGATGAGCAGTTATGGGCTTTAATAGAAAAGTCAGATTTAGGATGGTCAGATTTTCTGATGGAAAAAGTGACGTATTGCGTCTTTGTGACGTTTAAGGTTAGAAGGTTCTTCGTTAGCCAGTTCATAACTATGCGAAGGGAGTATTCCGCACTCTCCTTGACCGCCCTCCAGTCAGGTCCTGATATCAAAATTGCTGTGTCGTCCGCGTACGTGAAAATGGTCGTGTTTGGGAGGGAGATTTGACACAGGTCATTAATGTAAAGCTGGAAAAGGGTCGGTCCAAGAATACTGCCTTGAGGTACTCCGTAGGATATATGGAACAGTTTTTTTTTTTAATAATCGAAGATAAAATTTAACCACTACCTACAAATTATAAGTTCAGAATCACTTATTGGCACTCGTGTGAAATAATACAATTAACACTTTTACGATAGTTATTTATGAGCTGGCGTAGAGACTAATAAATCAAGAAATAAAAGTCAATATATATGTGTTCTCAAAATGGGCTTGATTTTGATTTATTATTATTTTTCCTTACCCTTATTTCCTTAAATAGATCGCTAGCTTATCATATGTTAGCCATACACGATTAGCTTTCAATCTTGACCGATCGCTGTGGCGGTCATAGGCAATCGATCTTTAAGCCGTATCGGCTACACGGCTACGGAATTCGTTCAGGTCAGAAGGTACCTATATCTAACAATGTATATTTTTAACAGCGTCCCAAATAAAAAGTAACCCTCAAACGTTAGCTAAACACAAATACAAACAACAGTTCAACAATGTGTAGAAAGTAGTAAAGTAATTTAGTAGATTTCCCGCGCTCCCGCCGCCATGTTGCCCGCCAGACTTATGTGGATCTCGTTCAGAAATCACATTAAGGTAGTTTGAGCGCGACCGGTCGGAACTACATGCGAATAAATCTAAATCACCGACGTCTGAATCTCGCCTAAATCCACTTTAATGCTCTTCACACCCGGGCGCACACATTACGCTCATGTAGCTACGAGCCACGAGCCACGAAACCACGAAACAACAGTATCATGCAGACACTAAATTCTACATTTGTTTTTGTTAAAGCCAACATCGTCTTGTGTTATCTTTTTCAGGGCTGTATTTACATTTTGCTAAAGAGACAGCTTTACATGCAAACACATCTTTTATATCTTTACACAAGTCTGGCAACTGTGTTTCGTGGAACTATGTTTTGTGTGTGCAAAATGTGCTAGAATATGGGGTAATTTTTATAAAAATATTGATGTATCCTTACTAAAACTAGCCACTTCTGGAAAACCACTTCAAACAGATCAATATATCAGACAAGTATATAGCATACATATAAAACTGAACATCTTAATTTAAAATAAATATTATTAATTAGCTTTTGGTGCTGTCTATTTTACTCAGCGAAACAAAAATAGTTAATTATAAATAATACCTTTGATATTATAATTATTTTCAGTACATCTGTAACACATATTTCAACTAAAATAATATTTAACCTCAACGTTTCATAGATATTCGTACATTAGGAACGGGCGAAACTAAAACTAGTTAACTCCATCAGGTAAAGTTTCCACGCAAGTTTAGCACTAAATATTAAGGCAACTTTACAGTGAGGAATATTGTCATCATAAGTGTTGAAGTAGTGGCGCCGCTCAACGTTTAACACTTAATATTGTTACAGTTAGGTTCTTATGCTCTCATTGAGACAGCGCCAATTACTCACTGGGGCGCACATTTTTGGAGCGATCGAACCTTTAACAGCCATCATTACTCAAGAAAAGTTTGCGCAAGTACGATCCAAGGAGCGTTACAAATTCTGTGGCGTTTATTGCTGAAGAAGATTAATTGAGACTGGTGAACACGCCAACAGAAATGTTAAAGTTCAGTAGTTTTATAAGTTATTGTTTCAGCACGCTACGCTTGTTAATTTCAACAGCTGTTCATTTTGGGAGTTGGCAGCACACCACTAATGTGTTTAAAATTTAAACGTCATTATATAGACGTTGTATCAGGGCGGCAAACAATCGGCGGTGGCACTAACTTGTCGTAGCAGATCGCTACGAGCTACGTCGTAGCACTTGAGCTGTAGGGCGCTCGCTACAACTTTCAGGCCTCTGCCTCGAATCTTGCGGGCAGCGGGGCGGCGGCGGCGGCGGCGGCGGCGAGTGAGCGGCAGGATTTTATGAGTAAAATCAAATGGACCGGTTCTCGAAAACAGCGGCGCGGCAGCGGGGCGATGGCGGGCAGCGAGCGGTGTACTTCTCACGCTCGAATCTTGCGGGCAGCGGGCGGGCAGCGAGCTGTGATCGAGCGTAAGGAATAAATTTGAATCAAAAAGAAGTTGCCGCCATTGTTCAGATATGTCTTTCGCGAATAAAAACAAATATCTCGTCGACACAATCGTGAACACAACACTACGCGGCTATAGTGACGCGCGATCTGCCCGCTAGTTTCTTTAACGGGTCTTCGATGCCCGCCCGGTTTCCACGCCGCTGCCGCTGCCTCCCCGCTGCCCGCAAGATGCGAGGCAGCGGCCTTAGTTGACGTGTACACATACTACCTCAAGGTTATTTATTTTCTGGTAGAACGTAGTTTTGATATGCTTCACAGTTTCGTTAGGAACCTGTTAAGTTATTACAGTAACATAAGTTAGGGTTTACGTTTTAGTTAGAAGTCTTCTTCTTCTTTTTTCAAGGTGAGATTCAACCTCAACTCTTGATCAATGGCCTCAATTAGATACTACAGTTTTGCCAATAACACGTGTAACAAATTATATAAATTCTTTGAATATTTTATTTCACAATAATAGCGGATATCGCCAATGACAGTTGAAAAAGACGGCCGCGTGAACCGATGTGAGAGAGGTTTGAGGCAAAGTCATGATGTGGCCACTATGCTGCGATATTTCAATGTTCTTTATGAATTATTTACTGAATGCAATTTATACTACATAAATCACGCTCTTTTATTTAGTAAACGACACTATAAATAATTTTAAAAGACCAATGAAAAATGCGCGTGACACTCAAGCTATCCCGTCAAAAAAAAAAAAAACTAAGTAGAAGTCAAGACAAGCAATATAGCAATGTTAAGAGCGTTGTAATTTCCTTATATTTTGACAAGTTTTTAACACATGTTTGCCACTGAGATAAGCCCGCGGCTAGATTTAAAAAATTAAACAAACACTTTGTATGACAAGAATTGGCCATGACAAACATCTATACATATGTACATCTTCACAAACTTTCGCATTTATAATATTAAATAGGGTAGTTATTAGGAAGTAGATGTAGGTACATTAAATTTTTGCTACATCAAACAAGAACACACAAGTATTTCGCTATAAGCCTTCATGGCAGGGTCGTGCGGAGTATAACCTCAGTAAGCCTTTCATCTACGAGGGGCGGAGGTCCAAGTAGCATAATTTGACCGGCTACGTGTTGCGGCTCGCACACATTATCTCGTGAAATGCGTCCTTAGATTCAAGTGCGAGTTGAATACCTACTGAGCTAGCACTATCAATCAGCAGCTTAGCTTGTTCCAAAGTTCAGTAAAAATCATTGTGTATCTAAATCATTACTTAGTATACATAACCACTCTAATTACGTATCACACTATTACTTCATTAGATTCATTTCGAAGTATATTGTTAATCCATTGCACCATGTGTTCGAAAAGTGTGTCTGCTCAGCAACGTAGAGAACGCAATGAATATTGTTGAACTGTCAAAATGAAACCCATTGCTGCTGAGAGTGTGTTACGCAATTACCCTGAAGGAGACACATGCTACACATGATATAGTAGGTGACATATATTCTTCGTTCAGTCAAACAAACCGTGGCGGCGTCGTTAATTTGTCTCTCGCCTTCTATTTTCGTTGCGAGACAAAGCACCACTCGCTCACGGACACCTGCATTTAATTAAGAATGCAAACGCTTCATAATGAATCACAACTTTACCATTTTAAAATAATTTAGAGTTTAAGCGTAAATTAGAGTTTTGTGTCGAGGGTTGCATAAATAAGTACGGTGCACAGTGCGATGATGCAAATTGAAAAAGTTACCTTAAGTTGAAAATTAACAGAATTAATTACACACTAGGAACTCGCTCACTGTTCAACGAGTTGACGGAACTGTTTAAAATTCAAATACATAATGCATGAGTCAACTATACACCGGCACACAATGACGGAATTAGGCAATCATCAAAGTAGTTTAATTACTTACGGGAGTATTGACGGCTTTCTGAGTCCGACCTGGACGCTGATGGAATTGCCTTTTGATTGGAATAAGAAATTTTATTTGCCCAAACATGTATATACAGAATAAAAAAACCCATCATGTACGATCTTGAGAAAGAGTGGCTCACGACATGTCTGCCATTTCTCATGGCGTGCAAATATTTTAGGTACATACATAATTATTATGATAGAATTGATGACTTATTTAAACATACATTAGAAATCAATCGAAACTCAAAAAAAAAATGAACACTACAATTACTAGAATATTTAACAATAAATAATAACCTAATAATCTGGCAACACCAAAGTCAACATCAATCATTTTCGTCAAGCTCTTAATTATATTTTATTTTAAATACATTTTTACAAGCAGTTTTATCAATATTTACAGAAAATGTACACAGAAATTCAATAATACAATAGTATATGCATTTTTTTAAAAATAAATAAGCAATAATGTGGATCAAAGCCTATAAAAAACTACCGAACCGGAGGTGACATGACACCTGTCACCTCAGATAAAACTAGAAAATTTGGACGAGAAAAATGTTGACGAGATTAGCCGCACGCAGAGCACGCCCACCATCTCCGGACTCGTTGCTCAGCTCCGCCTCGCCGCCGCCGGTCTCCAGCGCCACTGTAAGTGCTGTGACGACCCCGGCCGCGGCAGTTGCGTCGAGCTCGAGCGACGAGTACTTCTCTCCGCCGACGACGCCACCACCTGTTCGCCGACGGGGAGGACGCCGGCCGCCGGACCGCTTAGGACCTCGAGGCCCATCGGCTTCTGACAGGGTCCCAGCTCCCGGCGGAAGTGTGCAGCGCATGAGATGGACACAATCCATCAATGAAAACGTCATGCGCTCATACTATGGGGCTACAGAGGGAGGAAACAACCTGACCGCGTACCGTGTTCGAATGCTCTCTCTGTTTCAGGTGCTTGAGCCAGCTGTCAACGTGTCGGCGCAACGACTGTCGGATCAGGTGCGGGTCATCCAGCGTAACCATATGCTGGATGATGCGGTGCTTGATCGCCTACGCCTCGAGTCACGGAATAGTCATGTTACACCTGCTTCGTCATTGGTCGCGGTACAATTTAACAGTGTTTAACCGCGACTCAACCACGTTGAGGAAGAGGATGATGATAGGGCTATATCCGTGAGTCCCCAGTGCAATGAAAAATTGAGGAGCGCTTTGGAGGATGCTTTCCGTGAGTACCGCTCTACTCCGCCTGAACTTAGACCACGTTTACCTCGATTGCCCATGCATAAAAAAAACAAGGCGCTGGTGTGTGCTCTAGACTCTCAGCTGTCTAATTATTTAAAAGACAGCAAAGATCTGACTGATACACATTCAATCTTGTACTGTGGAGCTGTTGCGATATGTCGTGTGGCTCATGTCAAATTCCCAGACAGTGACAGAGCCACACGACCAAAATTAGCTGTACCAGCTTGGCAGTGCAGGATTGAACGTCGTATCGGAGAGACTAGAGCACTCATTGGCAAGCTAATTAGTTTTAGGGAGGGCAATACACGCCCTAGAGTGATGCGCTTTGTGAGGCGGGCGTTCTCGGGGACTGATATTAGGGAGCGATCAGACCAAGGTGTTGCTGACACGTGCCTACCAGATGATGATGCCACGTATTCATTCTGGCGCAATATCTGGTCGGTGCCTGTCAGTCACACCGAAGGTGATTGGACTCGGGTTGTTGAGCGAGCCTGCGATCCAGTACCAGAAATGGGGGCCATTACCATCTGCCCCCAAGATGTAGCTCGTGCAGTCCGTCCGTTGCCTAATTGGAAGTCTCCAGGGCCGGATGGGCTGCACAGCTTTTGGATTAAATGGTTCTCCAGGTCGCACGCTCGCTTGGCATCTCAATTCCAGACCGCCTTAGAGTCTGGTTCGCTACCCCAATTTCTAACAACAGGAATAACCCACCTGCTCCATAAGTCAGGTAGCACCGCGGAACCGAAAAATTATAGGCCGATCACGTGTTTACCGACGGTCTATAAAGTTCTTACATCCATTTTGAAATATAAAATTAACACGCATATTGACAGCAACTCAATCATGTCTGCCTCTCAAAATGGATGTAAGAGCGGGTCCCGCGGTACTAAGGAGCTACTCCTCATAGATGTTGCCATTAGCCAACAAGTTCGTCGTTCCCGAAAGGATCTATCGACATGTTGGATAGATTATAAGAAGGCCTATGACTCAGTGCCTCATACATGGCTCATGCGGGTGCTGGAGTTGTATAAAGTAAATGCAACTCTACGCACCTTCCTGATGACGTGTATGAGGACATGGAGGACAGTCCTTCGCTATCCAGGATGTCGAAATATTCAGAGGAATAGCGAACCGATAAGGATCGAGCGAGGAATATTTCAGGGCGATAGTTTGAGTCCACTTTGGTTTTGCTTAGCATTGAATCCTCTAAGCACACTATTGGAGGATTCAGGTCTAGGCTATCGGTTGAGGAGAGGTGGTCAGGTTATATCGCACCTCCTCTACATGGATGACCTGAAACTTTTTGCTCACACCAATTCACAACTGAGGGAGCTACTGAAAATTACTGAAACTTTCAGTAGCTCCATCAGGATGGAATTTGGTGTGGAAAAATGTGCGGTCATGCATGTAAAGCGAGGAGAGATTGTGGAATCCGTGGGAACCCAACTCACGAGTTCCATAAACCTTAGAGCCCTCTCCGCATCCGAAACCTATAAGTATTTGGGTATGTCGGAAGCGTTGGGTATCATTGTTACTGACATGAAGCAATCGTTGAAGGAACGCTTCTTTGGCCGCCTGAAAAAAGTACTTAATAGTCTTCTATCAGGCGGAAACAAGGTGCGTGCTTTCAACGGTTGGGTCATGCCGGTATTGATGTACACTTTCGGCATACTCAAATGGACTCAAACCGAACTTGACGCCCTGGATCAGAGGGTCCGTACGCTGCTGACTGCAAATCGATTGCATCACCCACGGTCATCGGTTATGAGGCTGTATATCCCGCGAAAATGTGGAGGTCGTGGCTTTTTAAACGCTAAGACCCTCCACAATCGCGAGATATGCAGTCTCAGGGAATATTTTCTAGAAACCGACGTGGGGATGCATCGAGATGTCGTCGCGGTTGACAAGGGCCTCACTCCGCTCTCCTTGGCTAAAGAGAACTGGCGCAAACCCGTAGTGCTTGACACAAATGATCGCATGGAGGTATGGAAGAGCAAAGAGCTTCACGGACGCTTTTTCCGAGCCCTACACGGGCTCGATGTAGATTTTCAAGCGTCCGTAGCCTGGCTACGTTTCGGTGATCTTTTTGGGGAAACCGAAGGTTTTGTATGTGCAATTATGGACGAAGTTATGATGACGAACAATTACCGGAGATTTATTGTGAGAGACGGCACAGTTGACATCTGTCGGGCATGTCACCGGCCGGGGGAATCAATAAGGCATATTATCTCCGGGTGTTCTCGTCTAGCTAACGGAGAGTACTTGCATAGACACAACCTTGTAGCCAGGATAATTCATCAGCAACTTGCTCTCAAATACAAACTTGTGGAATCGAAGGTGCCGTACTACAGGTATGTGCCCGACCCAGTTCTCGAAAATGGCCATATCACATTGTACTGGGATCGATCCATCATCACTGATAGGACTATTGTTGCCAATAAGCCTGATATAGTGATGGTGGATCGATCAGAGCGGCGTGCAATGATTGTTGACATAACCATCCCGCATGATGAGAACCTCGTGAAAGCCGAGAAAGATAAACAAATCAAGTATCTTGACTTGGCTCACGAGGTTGTCGACATGTGGGAGGTGGATTCAGCAATCATTGTACCGATAGTCGTGACAGCCAATGGCTTAATAGCCAAGAGCCTCGACCAACACCTCAAGAGGCTCTCGTTAGGCAGCTGGATCAAGGGCTTGATTCAGAAAGCTGTACTTCTGGACACGGCTCGCATTGTCAGGAAGTTCCTCTCTCTGGAGCCCTGACCGCCGGTAGCTTGGACCCTGTTCTCGATACCGGTGGGCAACTATTTTTTGTATTTTTAAATGTTTTTTATATATATATTTTATGTAGAAATATTTAAAAATGTAATTTATAAGTGTATATAAGGAAATAAAGGAATAAAAATTCAATTCATGTCAATATTTCATATCTTATACCTTTAAACGAGCAATTCTTGTATATATATATATATATATATATATATATATATATATATATATATATAATTGGAATCTCGGAAACGGCTCCTACGATTTTCATGAAATTTTGTGTACAGGGAGCTTCGGGGACGATAAGTCGATCTAGCTAGGTTTAATTTTCAGAAAATGTCTTTTTTTCCATGTTTTGAGGCACTGAACAATTGCTAAACTTCTCATGAGAAGCTAAATTTCGCCACGGTCCTTAATAATACGAATAGCTGAGGGACTTCGGACTCTGATTCGGAACTAGTAGACTTCGGGTTCAAATCCCTGACGATATAGTGTTTTTTTCCTTTTTTTTTTATAGTTTAAAAAAAAAGAATGATGGCGTTGTCTCATGCTTTTTTTTATTACATTTTATATAATTGGAAACGGCATCAACGAATTTTCTTTTTCGTTTATTAAATCAATGGAAGAAATTTTGTTTTGCCTAATTTGTGGAGGTGCAAAGTACCAGGGTAGCACAAAAGTGTAGGAGAAGTCGAAACAATGAAGAATATATATAGTACCGGGCGACCGAGCTTTGCTCGGCATCTTTTTTTTTTTTTGTAAGGTACATCGCGTGTCTCTATATTTTCAAAACAAAAATACATAACAAAATTTTTTAAATAATATTTTTTGACTAATGTTTTTTGATCATACCGACATAATAATAAAAAAATATTATTAACTGTTCTTTAAATATAAAATTACGAGTCTCGTGCAATTTAGTTTAACATTTTATTATAAATAAGTACTTATAGTTTAACAATCAGTTACATCAGTTATATATTATCATCAATACATAGTTTAAGGTCTTACGTCATCTATATCAAATGAAAGTACTTAATTATCAGTTTAATTTAATTTTGTTTAATTTAATATAATTTAAATGTATTTTGTGGTGAAAGGTGAAATGTTTTTTTTTTTTTTAATAATTATAAACTAGCGAACCTCCACGACAAAACTCCCAACACAACAATATTTGGCGCATCGTACCCGGCATGATTATTATTAATGAAAACCCTCGACATACCCGCAATATGGTATGGAAGGAAGTATTAGGTTAAGACCTTAAACTATGTATTGATGATAATATATAACTGATGTAACTGATTGTTAAACTATAAGTACTTATTTATAATAAAATGTTAAACTAAATTGCAGTCGTAATTTTATATTTAAATAACAGTTAATAATATTTTTTATTATTATGTCGGTATGATCGAAAATATTATTTAAAAAATTCTCACACACGATGTACCTAACAAAAAAAAAGTTGCCGAGCAAAGCTCGGTCGCCCGGTACTTATAATTATCACAATTAAGATTTACAACAATATTAATACAATTCAAATTTTAATAAAATTTATAATATAGCCATTCTAAGTTCCCCACTACTACAGGGCCATAATTACTACAATGTTTGTTATACTTTTTTATTTATAATAAATACTGAATCATTTAAGAATTCATTAATGCTATAATATGTTTTTTGTGCTAAAAACTTTTTCATTGTTTCTTTAAGTTTAGACAATGTTTGCTCTTTCCAACTTTTGGGTAATCTATATACATATATAAAAATCAATGCCACTTTCTTTGTAACTTTATAACTCAAGAACGGACTTATCTATCTACACCAAATGTTTAGGCTTTGTTTTGACTAATTATTAGATGATTTATGTGAAGTTTAAACAGAATCGGACGAGCGGTTCTTCATTTATCACATTTTTTGTAACAAATTAATTCAATGAACGGTGGATCATCATCCTATCTATAATTATATATAACTTTTATATATATAAAAATCAATGCCACTTTCTTTGTAATTTTATAATACACCAAAACTGTATTATGGCACCAGATTGGCAGTGAAAAAGTTATTGCCAAATTTAATTGAAGCTACGATCGTATCTGGTAAATCAAAAAGTTTGTTTGATACCGCGTATCCCTATGATCCCAACTGATATGCGATTTGAGTTTAAACGATTACAATATCCTGTACGTTTATTATACATCAACAAAGCCCAAGGGCAAACATTTCACGTTTGTGGTGTGAGGAGGATTCATGTTTTTCACATGGCCAACTTTATGCCTGTTCGAGAGTCGGTACCCCCAGTCGTTTGTTTATACATGCTAGAAATGGAAAAACAAAGAATATTGCTCATCTACATGCTTTAGATTATATTTTAAAATTGCTATCAAATCAAAAAAATATTTTATACTTGTATAAATAATTTTGATGATCCAATAAATTTGTTTTTATTATTTCACTTTATAGTTAGCGAAGCACGTATCGGGCCGCTAGTTTGTTATAGATTATTGGTGCCATACAAAAGACACTCTTGTGTATAAGTGAAGTCTTTGACGGGTGTAAGCATATTTTCTGTCATCTCGTATATTTCTAGGAAATTTGTCTGTCATTAAGGATACAAATGTGGATTTAGTTTTACAAAGATTACTATTTCTAATATGTAAAGTGAAGGTAATGTTAAAATATCATATCCAATGAAATATTTTTTTACAGCTATCAGTTATTTTAAACTGTTACGGATGCACCTTATGTCGATGGCATAAGCTTCAATATCGCTTGAGATGCACTGCGTAACTTTTAAGCCCTATCTATAACTCGAAACCTAGACATTGTTGAGGTACCGTATGAAAACGCATTGCTAGACCTAGGGTGACCTATCGAATGGTACAGGTCTCACCAATTTTGTCAGCAAAGTGACGACATCGAAATTTCCAGAAACTCGTCTCCGGTGAATTACCGTAGGTAGGTACCTACGGTAATTCACCGGAGACGAGTTACCGTTACCTAAATGTACTCGAACTTATGCACTATTATTATTACGTCTAGACGAATCTGGAATGTTCGATCAGCTGTCTATATAAAGCCCCGTGACGCCAGCGGGCAGTCAGTATGCATTCGACTAGCGATACGAAAACAGGCGACAATTAAGAAGCGATCTTTGAGGATACCTACTGCGACAACTGTAACGAGAACTTTGAATACTTCGTGAAGTAACATCTATAGTGTTATTGTGTGTTTACGACACGGACTACATGGACGTAAGGGAAGACTTCGGTGCGACACCATCTGCGTACTACTTGTCATTGCCTACTACCGACTATACCTTCGTTACCAGTAAACTTCGAAACCCTTAACCTACTAATTTTAATACCCCTAGCCCGTAACAAAACGATGAAAGTTTTGTGCGTTTCGGCCATACTGTGTTGGCCTTATTTATCGTCAGTTATTTCGTGAGACCCTCCAAATCTATTTGTGTGCATACATCAAAATCTTCCAAACATAATGAAACAGTAGCAATGGCATTGTCTGTACATACGCCAGTGCTATTCGGTCAATACATTGTGAGAAGCTGACCGAAGCAACTATAGAACTCAGCTATCATACTGTACGCGGCCTCAAACTACATATATACATGAGCACATATATAACCAACACGGGGGAAGGTAGAGGGTACCTCTACCTCTTGATGTCTCGCGCCGACTTTGTCACTCGTCTTTATACGATTTCAATATTGGTTGAGAGTAAGTCACCGATAAGGAGAATTAAAAATAGCCTGGAGCAATATTAATTTATTTGGAAATAAGAGAGCGCCGAGTAAAATCAATACGATCGAGTTTTATTATGAAAAGTGTTTTAATTTACAGAAGCGTCTGATGTTCAAATATAATGTCAGGTCGTTAGGTGTAATGTTGAGTTTACCTACTGTTGATTAGAAGATTGTAGGGTCTTTACACCTTTTAATGTTGATAGTTCGATTAATACGCAAGAGTACGTAAAAATAGAATTTAATTGAATGATAATGAGTGCACGCAATTTGAATGACAATTGTGTACTAAAGTATAGGCCGCGCGTAGCGAGTAAAGTGCTGACACAATGACGTCAAATTTGTACGTGCTTGCACTGTACATGCTCCGGGGCCCGAGAAGATGTGAATGAGATGGTGGATAATGATTTACAATATGATAATTAACAATTTTGCTTACAAACTTAAATAAACTAAGCTTAAGGTATTTCATTGAATTGAGTCCGGTCGGTAGGCGAAGACCCTCTGCTGGTTGTGGCGATGGTAGGTCGACCCGCAGCGGTGGCAACGGGAGCTACATAGCTCACGCTAGCCTCCGCCTGCTCAGCTGCCGGAGGTGCGGGCGCCGGACGAGGCTGGCGCGATCGCATGCGTTGCCATGCGTACAAAATGATACCAATCACGATTATCTCAACCAAGACGTAAATGGCGACATAATGGTGAATGTCATGGAATGTCAATTGATCTGCCAGTTCCTGATTGGATTTCATTTCTTTGAGTGCTTTTTCTATCGCCTTTATGTCTTCCCGTTGTCCAGTGTGGTCGTCTGTCCCATTCAGTGGAGTGATGAGAGATATAGACAGATTAATTATGTGATTTATTTGTGGAATTTCTATGTTCATGACATCGATCTTCGTTTTAATTGTGTTTGATAACGATCTGTGTGCATAAATCGTAAACATTCTGTCTTTGATGACGCAACTGTCTCCCAGTATAATGACACCTGTTTTGCTGAGTTGCTCGATCGTAATATTGTTATCGCATATGACTCGTACACTGCATTGTCCACAACAAAAGTATAGATATGAATTAATTAAATTCAAATCAGTCCAGGAATCGTGACATTCTCTTGTTTCAGTCTGGCATTGATTGGTGGCTTGATGTTTCAGACAAAGGTTGTTGTCTGACGTCATTTGATAGACAGGCCTTTTCAGTGGGCAAATGTACTCGTCGGCGTCGTAAGGAACGCATCTTTGTAAGTCGCTTGTAGACAACGTAATGTAAGAGTCTTGATGTGTATTGATAGCCAAATATTTTGCTACAGGCACTATAATGACCACACTTGCGTTTTGGTTGATTCTAGATGCCTGAATTCGAATGCTTGTTCCTTGTCTGATATTGATTCTTGTATGTCAATGTTATTTGACGACCATTTTCGCAAGTTAAATCCACCAGATCTCAGCAAATTAATTAGGTCAGCCTTGAGTTGTTTGGCTTCTTCTATACTGTGGTGACCTGCTAGAAGGTCATCCATGTAGAAACACTGTTCCAGTACCGCTGATGCTGTAGGGTATCTTGAACGTTCGTCTTCTGCTAACCGTTTCAACGTCATCATGGCTAGGAATGGAGCTGCTTTAGTGCCATATGTGACTGTAGTCAACTCATATTCTCTAAGCAATTGGGTAGGTGAGTCACGCCACACGATTTTCTGATACTGTAGGTCTTTTTCATTACATAAGATCTGTCGGAACATTTTCTCGATGTCGGCTGTGATTGCATATTCGTACTGTCTCCATCTCAGAATCAGTGTAAACAAATCCTGTTGTAGATTCGGACCGCTGTACATTAAATCATTAAGACTGTAACCCGTCGAAGTTTTTGCTGATGCGTTAAATACAACTCGCAACGATGTTGTTGCCGAGTCCGGGCGTAAAACGCAAAGGTGCGGTAAAATGCAATCCGGCAGTATTTTCTGTCTGCACTTGCGCATGTGACCCAGTTTAATGTATTCGTTGATGAATGTTTTGTAATCTTCAGAAATATTTATATTTCTTGAAAATTTTCTTTCCAGTTGATAAAATTGTGCTACGGCTCTTTGTTTTGACTCTCCCAATTTTTCCTTGATATCTGGCTTCAGTGGCAGTCTGACCACGTATCTCCCATCATCTCGTCGTACTGTTTCCGAATGATATTGTTGAAGACATTGTTGGTCTTCAGAGGACATATTAGTGTCGGGATCGGTGACATCTTCAATGCTCCAAAACCTTTGTATGTCTTCTATATTGTTCATGATAACGTTGCATTGATAAGACTTGACATTGCCGCTCAAAATCCAGCCAAGCTGAGTCTGTTGTGCTATTGGTAGACATGTGTTTTCCTTGATTATGCCAGACATGATGATTTCCGAGTAAACTTCTGCTCCCAGCAATAAATCGATCGGACGACAAACGTTGAAATCTGGATCTGCTAGTTGAATGTTTTGAAGATAATCCCACGATGGTTTTGAGAAACTATGGTTTGGCAAGTTGTTAATTAATTTCCTCATAATAACAACTTCTGTTTGGAATGTGTAATTGGAGTGTAATGAGGACGCCACAAGACTGATAACTCCCTTACAATTGGTTTGATTGGCACTGACTCCAACTATGACGCCTTTGCATGCTCGGCGTGGCAGTTTCAGGATTTGTGCTGCGTTCTCAGTGATGAGGGAGGCTTGAGAGCCTTGATCTATGAGAGCCCTCAATGTGTAATATTCCCCATTAGTCCCTTGCACACGGACAAGTGCTGTAGCTAGCAGAGTTTCAACAACAGATTCCTTGGAAACATGTGTCACGTTACTTTTTGTTTTGTCTTCACATGACGTAGACGGTGGCATATTTATATTGCTGGATACAGCGTTTGTCTGTAAGGCATCGTGTAGTACGGTGTTATGATTTCCTTGACATACCCTGCATCTTGATTCAGAACGGCATGATTTATTTTTGTGATCAACCAGGCAGTTTTTACACAAGTTGAACTTTTGCACTGTATTTCTCTTTTCTGCTGACCCCGATTCTAAAAATGGCTTGCAGTAGAACAGTCCGTGGCTGTCGTTTTCGCATAGTGGGCAATATTGTGTCTTCGTTGCACAACTTTTCACAGCTGAACTACGTAAAAACGGTTTATTAGAATGGTTTTTATTGTTGACATTATTCGACTTTGATTGATTCTTTTTGTTGAATTGATGTTCAGAATCTTTGTTTCTACTCGGAGATGACGATGATGATGATTTGGATGCATAATGCTTTCGCCGTGTTGACTCGAGGGCAGTATACTTGTTCTCCAAAAATTTAAGAAAGTCTGCTAGAACAGGCAAGGCTCTTGGATTGTCCAACGATTGAGTGTATTCACTAAGCGTCTGAGTGTCCAGCTTTAGTGTAAGTAAATGCACTACCGTTGGTCCCATGGCGGCTACATCTATACCAAGATTTTTCAAGGCGTTCATGCATTCATTGGTAGTGTCGAACATATTCTTGATATGTGTGTCAACTTGGTTTTGCATTGTAGGTATTGACAGTATGTTCATATGAGAGGTGAAAATTAATCTGTCATTGTTATACCTATGGTTCAATATGTCCCAGCAAACTTGGTAATTTTCAGAACTTATATTGAGGTGTTGAATGATCCTTTCTGCTTCGCCTTTAAGTTTACTTTTTAATAACTGCATCTTCTGGGCGCTTGGGATAGATTTGTTGTTATGGACTGCCTCTTGAAATAAGTCCTTGAATGATATCCATTTGTGATAGTTCCCTGAGAAGGTAGGAATATCTATTTTCGGTGTAAAACTTTCCCGATATGAAACGGAATACATTTTGCTATTGATCAACTTTTTGATGTCAACATACAGCTGTTCGTAGTTGCTATATTCTTGTTCATACTCCTCATCTTCTGAGTACATCTCACTATCAATTTCCCAGTGCAGAGAATCTATAGTTGACCATTTTATTTGAATGGTTTTGAGCACATCTTCGAATTCCCATTTTTCAGAGAGGCTCTCTATATCCACGTTTCTGATTGCTCGTGATAAAGCCTTGAAGTTACTCTTTTGCTTGCGGAGCATTTCTTCTAATTTACTGACATTACCTCGAGAGACAATCTTCTTGAACAATGATGTGGATGGGGTCCCAATTGGCTTGATATTTTTTTGATCTGGATCAACTGATAATATGTTCGTTTGCTGTCGCTCATCCGCAGCTTCTTGATTGCGAGTATCAGATATACGAATTGACGAAGTGCTAGGCGACTTATCCCCCTTTTCCGAGCTAGTAAGCGGTTTGTAATTTTGAATGATGTCTTGAGCTTCATTGTAGAAAATTCTTGCTTTATCGTAAATGTTTTCCGGAAAATAGGTATAACCACGATCTTCAAACTCACACAATTTAGCATGATTCACTTGAAACTCCTGCCAGTATGAATCCAGGATTTGCAAACGTTTTTTGATATTGGCCGGAGTTTTGCGATCCGCAGAATCCTTCTTGAAATTCCGCAGTTGCTGCTCCATGGCTTGAATGATCTGATCTTGATTGGCCAAAATATTTTCCATGTTGGCACTCATGAGTGTTGTTGTATGATAGATTTGCTTACTCTTTCAACAGTTTGCGGTATTGCTCTCTCTCCGCGATTCACACTCACGGAAAGAGGGTTGTTGCACTCAATTTGCTAAGATGGAGTAAGCAGTCGTTGAGTTGCAACGGACGGATGTTAGTCTGTCCACAGGTCGTAGTCGCAGGAGCTGCAGTTTCGTGCTGACAGTTTATTCACACTGTTACGAACGCGAAATAGTCCCGCATATACGGACGCTCGAAGGACCAAAAAGATGTAGGGTCTTTACACCTTTTAATGTTGATAGTTCGATTAATACGCAAGAGTACGTAAAAATAGAATTTAATTGAATGATAATGAGTGCACGCAATTTGAATGACAATTGTGTACTAAAGTATAGGCCGCGCGTAGCGAGTAAAGTGCTGACACAATGACGTCAAATTTGTACGTGCTTGCACTGTACAAAGATAAAAAGTTTTTATTGTATAATAATGTTATTCAGCGGATGAATGTGTCTTGTTCAGCTATGGATAATTACGAGTCAATATTGTGACATGTAATTATAATAGCATACTATTTTGTATATATTAAACAATAAGCTATTGGTCCACGGCTTGATTTTTCTCCAGCCTTGTCAGGTTGCCATCCTATCGAGATATGCGTTTGAGGGAAGAGAGTGCACCTATATCCTGTACATACACACTTGTATTATAAATTCGGGTACTAATCAGTTGAAAAATGTGATGGCCCTACTTCGAAAACGCGACGTTACACATCTCGAATGTGTAACGTCGCCTTGCAAAATACAAAAAAAGAAAACAGCACGTGAAAACCAAAACTACTACATATGCAACATTATTTTTTGTTTTTATGCGAAACCCGAAACACGTCTCCGGTATTTTTAAGTAAAGAATCTGTGTGCAAAAGTTCTAAAAGATATCATGAAAAACCACAAAGTTATGAGCTTGTTATCCTACTCGTTGTAACAACAAAAATATGGTCAATGCTCCGCTCGGGCGGGCGAGCGGTACGTCGACCTGTGGCGTCAGCTATTGCGCGTACTATCTACCGTAAGCTGCGGGGGGCGCTCGGTAACCACACTGCAACAATTTCTAAATTTATTTGGGAAAAAATGTAACATGGTGTAAAAATGATTGGAATCGATTAAGTTGCTTATTCTGAACAAACTATATTCAGGTTTCGCATAAACAAAAATATCCTTGTATAGTACGAGTCTAAAATTGGCATTTTGCACTGAATGTAGGGTTTATTTTTCCGCACTGAACCCTTATTTTTGCACTAAGATTTTTAGTCAGCACATTTTCCGTACCAGTTTGACTATTTCGCACCTAAAATTGTCACCTCTAAATATAGATAAACAATACAGCTAAAATCAATTGAGCATGTCAGCTAAGTGATACGTCTGGGGAGGTACTAGTTAACTTTGATAAGGGTTGAAATATGAATCACGAATACTGAGTTACCTACTCACTGTATAGTTAATATATATTGAAGATTTACCTAATGTTAAACATCATTTGGGTACATGTTTGCCCTGTCAATGCTCCTTCGTCCTTCGGCAAGATGGAGGTGCCCGAGCGACCCTTAGTGATTTCAACGTAATTTAGTTTTGTTGCGCAGGTAAAATGATAGAATGTAGTTTATTAAATTAAAGATCAATTTTATGTATGTGTATTAATACGCACAAATTTGTTCATATTCAAATTGATTTTTGTATACTACTGGTGGTATTTATGATATTATTATCAGATTGGTGGTATTTGTAGTATTTATGATACAATATATAATCAGTCAATAAAATTACTAGTGCCAAATATACATTATAACGAATTAATACTAAAACGCAATCTATGCTTATGCAGACTTTGATTTTCTTTATAATCGAGTATGGTGACGTTTGCTGCTTTGATTAAAATGCGGTTTTGCTGTTTAATTAATAAGTAAATTTAATTATTTTAATAAAAAACATTTGGATATTCATTTCATGTTTTGTACTGACGTTATACTGCACTATTACTGCTAAAGTACTGCAGAATATACCTAAATGAAATCAAATATCAAGAAAACGTTGGCTAATTTAAGCTAGCAAACAACCTATTTATGGAGTTCTATTTATTTTGGGATAAAATGTGAACTAGTAGTTCAGTAAAAGACTCGCTTTAATATGCGCGCTTTGATAAGGTGCACCTTTATGCAACGCGCTGTGAGCTAATAGACTCGTCAGGGGCCGCCATTATACAGTGCGGCTCCATTCAGTGGACTCTCGATCTCCCCCCACACCACCCAACCCTCACCAATTGCAGGATATTTGTAAAAATAGAATCGTACGTTTGCACAGATTTTACCCACAGAGTTCCCTTCATGGTTTGACTGAGCAATTATGAGGGATTCTCGAGAAGTTTATTTCTATGAATTTCTAATGTGATGTCAAATCGTTATTACAATTTTATTTCACGAACACATTACAGTGGCCTTATTATGACGCCATAGAAAAATTTAAAGATAAAAATACTTTTAGTGATAACATTTATTACAACTGGTTTTCTAAAGGTCATGCAGAACATTAGACACGTTAATAAAATACGAGTAGACATTATGCCCGTACATCAATGCGACTATCTGCCATATTGCAACTGAACGTGACTAGTGTAGCTAAGATCCGATCTGTAAAACTGGCTCTTACACATTTTACAATTTATTATTCATTATTGATTATCGTAGATACTCGTAGTTATATGATATCCTCTGTGGCGTAGCGGCAGTGATCGCGGCCGCTGCGCAAGGAGGCGCGGTTTGGATCCCCGCACAGTGCAAATATTTGTATGCATGAATATGAATATTTGCACTAGTCTGGTCGTGCCTCGGAAAGCACGTTATGCCGTTGGTCCCGGTTGCCATACGAACATCTAGTGGCAGTCGTTACGGGTTGTTGGAGCCCTCAAAAGTCTAACAATTGGTTTAACTGCAATGCTTAGATATCGCCTTCGGGTTGTGGAGGTCAGACGGCAGTCGCTTCACGGAAAATATCGAAGTTTAGCCAAAATCAGCAGTTAGACTGGTAAAGCGGACTCCAGACTCCAAAGCTGAAAAGCTACGAATGCGACTGGGATTAACGCTGAGATGATGAGTCGTATGATATACCATGCAATGCAAGTTTCCGGAAAAAGAAGTAAAAAAAAATAGGGCAAAGTCGCAATGCATGACACAGAGCGGCTGATCGTGGGCGATAGACAAAAATTATAATGTATGGAAAATCTTGCCCAAATGATGGATATGTTTGCACTTTATTTGCCTGTTGTCCGAAGGCTTCTCTTACGATAATCCTTTTGGTGCCAAAGTTTACGTGACGGCCGAGGGAGCAGGTATTCACGTTCAACTGCTGTGCAAGGACATTTACATTTAGATGAAACATTTTAATGTGTATTTAGGAAAATCCCATGAGATTCCTCAAATTAAATCAGAATTTTTACTTGGGTAGTACTGTGGTCTTAATAGGAACTTAACATATTTGTGTCGATGAGGGATTTAAGGTTTGTGTCTCAATTGGGAGCGACAGCAGCTAGTTCTTTAGAAGTTACTACGTGTTAGGAATATTTCTTCTAATCTTGCGGATTTTAGCCCCATCTAAAATGAATGTATTTTTAGATAGGGGCTCAAAAGACATATAATATCTATTCCTAACACGTAGTGACTACGAAAATCAGTATAAAAAAATCAGTTTTTATGAGCGTTTATTTTTTATTTTGCCCACCACATAGCGATGTTTGTATCACAAACGGTATTGTCGGCAAGCGTGGAACGATATTGTTTTGATGAGAAAGAAAGACGTTTCCACTCGGCGGAGCGTTAATTCATCTCACAGGAAGCGCCAGTGAGCCTCCACTGGCGTTCACTGAGCGCACCTGCCGCCTGCCGCCGATAACGGAGTCAACGTAGATACCGCATTCACACACGAAAAACAATGAATGCACACACACAAAGACTTTTTGTCTACTTTTCGGTTCAATAGTAAGTAGCTAAAAGGTTGCTATTTCCAGCAAAACTCTATTGTATACTTTGTATCTTGCATTTTCAAAGTTCTAGAATGTTGGCTGAAGACGTAACTAGTACAAATTGCGCAGCGAATAACTGAACCGAAGCTACTTTCGGTATAAGAATTCTAACTTTAATACCAGAACAGACGAGGCGTGTTGCGGATTTTTAAATCACAAATTGAATTTCTGTGCACGGGGTTGGACATCTAAATCGGGACTGCTACGTGATGCACGACGACGATGACGTGGTGCGCTAGTGGTATTTGGTTGGTTTCTCATAGTAGTCCGATTATATTCACATACACGCGCCTCAAACAGATGTTAGCAAGACGGGTGACGGAAAATGATGAAGAGCCTAACTGGGCCGAGGGTTGTCGGGAAAGATACCGCGGCCCTTGAAATAACTAACTGAAAGAACACGGATGGGTTTAAGAAGGGTGCATCCCTTCTAAAATCCATCCGTGTTCTTCCTCTCTCACTTCTCGGATTAGGGACGCCCAACGACAGAGTTCTTTAGTATATGGTGACTGATAAATCAATGACTGATAGGGTTTCAACAGAAGTTGTATAACCTGCATTCATAATCTCCCTCGTGTCTTGCGGTCACTCGCGGGCTGCAAACTTATCGGTTGGCACGGATGTCAACGCGTCATCGTCTCTGTGGTTTGGCAAGGTTCGGGCCACCGATACTGAACGACGCTGCGCTGTTGAGGATTTCATTGCTGAGATGAACCTATCGATTCATAATACCCCTGATGCACCACCTACTTTTTGCAGCCAAATGGGCGAATATTGACGTCACACTTTCAAGTGCGGACGTACGTTTGGACATGGCGTGTCAACCGGATACGTCTTGTAGTGATCATCGCCTGATCGTGTACGAATTTGTTCCTGGTTATATTCAGGGTCCGTCTTATATTCCTGGTAATTTCAGATATAGATGTAAAGGCGCGAACTGGGAATTTTTCGGCTCGCTTTTTGCGTGTCACGCTGAAGAATTCACTCGGGACGCGCTGTCAGCCGAAGAAAGTACTGACATTATGTCAGAAACCTTTACGTACTGTGCTGACATCGCTATTGGTCGTGGATCTATGGCCAATCTTCGTAGATGTGACTGGTGGAGTGATTATTTAGTTGAACAGCGTAAAAGATATCCCAGAGCGCGTAGACAGTTAAATAAACTCAAGAGCTGAAAGATTACTGGAGATCTTCTTACGTTCGCTTTAAATGCTTTTAGAGTTGCCAAGTCACGTTACAAAGCATCGGTGGAAAAATCTAAGGATAACTTGTTGCGGAAAAGCGTTGATAAACTTGACAGGGAGAGTCCGTGGTCTCCCTTATATCACGAATTTAAAGCTAACAGATCGGTCGACATTGCATAAGTTCAAAACATTAAAGTCAATGGATAAGCATACCACAGGCATAGAGCAAACAACAGAAGTACTAATTAATACACTTATCCCTGATGATTCACCGGCTAACGATAGCGACTACCACCAACAGATTCGAGCGTGGGCTCCTGTGCCACCTGAATCACCAATGTCAGACGTACCTACCATCTAATGACGAATTTATAAATATTGTTAGAAAACTACCGGTCAACAAATCATCAGGTGAAGATAAAATATCTAATAGGATGATTAAAGAAACGTGTAAAACAGCGGGTGATGCCATCTTAACTGTATACAACCGATGCATTGCTGAAGGCGTTTTTCCTCGTAAATGGCGACGTGGTTTCATACGAATAATACCAAAGTGTGGTGACAAACCACCGGATGATCCGGAGTCATATCGTCCTATCACACTTCTATCATCTTTGGGGAAACTTCTTGAGCACCTCATCGTTCTACGTTTACTACAGAACGGTCCAAAATTTCATAGTAATCAATATGGCTTCACCATAAGTAAATCTACAGTCGACGCGGCACTTTCTGTCAGAAGAACCGTTAACCAATCTGAAAACAAGTACGTAATTGGGATCTTCCTGGATATTTCTGGGGCTTTTGATAACGCATGGTGGCCTATGCTGTTGTTCAAATTAAAAACCCGCGGTTGCTATAGAAATATATATAATTTCCTTTACTCGTACTTTATAAACGGTTCCGGGGTACTTAAGCTCGGTCATTTTTCTAGTACTAAAGCACTAACCATGGGATGTCCTCAGTGTTCAGTTATCGATCCTTATTTATGGAATTTGGATTTTGATGACTTCCTCGCGATCCCGCTTCCTTGCGGCTGTTCACTTACTGGTTACCCGGACGATGGCCTACTGCTCATTCAGCCAAATACCCGAGCTGGATTTGAGAACTTGGCCAATACTTGCCTAAATTTAATATCTCAGTGGAGTGATCGTAACCGCCTAGGGTTTGCGCGGCATAAAACCTATCAACTTCTACTAAAAGGTAATCTTAAATCATTGCCTACTATTAAACTTAATAACTTTCCCGTTAAAAAACAACAATCCGTATGCTACCTTAGAATGATCTTTGAAAGGAATTTTTCATTTACCGAACATGTAAAAATAGTTGGCGAAAAAGCTAAAAGGAACTTTTATGCCCTAACTAGAATATATAAAGCAACTTGGAGTCTATCATTCCTAACTTTAAAAACTATATATGGAGTACCTACTTAGGATGTATGTTCTACGGTACACCTGTTTGGGCCGATAGGGCCAGCATAGGGGCGGCACGACGTAAACTGCTTCAATGCCAACGTTTGGCATTGATATTTTTATGCAAGGTGTATAGAACAGTCATTACTGAAGCCTTGCCGGTACTAGCAGGTGTACTTCCAGTCGATCTTGAGGTACAGCGACGTGCTTCAATGTACTACTCCGCGAGGGGGAGGCCATGGACACTAATTTTGTGAAAAAAAGGACCTCTTATCTGAATGGCAAAGTAGGTGGGATAATTCCATCTGGGCATCTCCATCTATTCTTTCCATCCGTTGGCGATGGGCTGGCTAAGACATGGCTGGAGATTGACCACTGCGTTGCCTAATTTCTCACAGGTCATGTCAAGTTTAAAAGTAAACTGTATTCTTTTAAACATGTTCCTTCGCCTTTGTGTCAATGTTCTACATCGAACTGTGAATTTGAACAGTCCGCACATCACATCTTGTGGGAATGTATTCTTTGGCAGAATGAACGCAATATTATGTTGGATAGTGTACAAGTTACATACGGAGTCGTTTGTTATACGGACCTTGTAGAAACTAGAACCAATTTCCGTGCGTTCCGGCGCTTTTGCCATACCTATTATTGGAATTAATTGTAACAGCACATACCTACTTAGGACCCATTAACTTAATCAAATTTTATTCCGTGAGTTTGGCAATCTGGGCTTCTCCCAGTTGCAATAGGTAATGTCCCTTTGTGCCGATTGGCCTAGTTCCGTTCTGTCTCCTGCTTGTTATGGAGGGAAGTGGAAAAAATATCTTTTATCTAACTCCTCCGCTATTCTTTTCTGATTAATTTCAGGAGTTGCAGTGGGTGGGAAAAAGTGTGACGGGTTTTGTCCCAAAGAAAAAAAAGTACCTGCACTCAAAAGAATAAATCTTTATAGATTGAGGATTGATTGGATGATTATTCATCCAATTACTCTTATGAGGATGCAATCCATATCCTTCAACCGGACATCCAACGGATTTATCTCATTCATGTGTAGTTCAACGAAACGAGGACTCTTAATAGAATTTCGTTTGATAAAATATAAGGAAAAGGACACGGTCCCCTTCTAAACCAAAGGCACACGTAGGTCCCGGGGGTTCGTATCTTATTCCACGGACGCAACCGCGGGAAAAGATAGTTTACAATAAAACCACGATATTTTCCTTTTTTATCCGTTCGAGATTACTACTTTGTAGACGTTGATATTTTGTTTATCAGTGACTATTGTTTTCTGTACAAGAAAAAGATATATAATTTTTACTGCATTCAACCTTTTGTTTACTTACCTGCATACATTCGAGCCCTTACTACTAAAATAACTAAACTAAGTTTGGATAACAATGGTTGACCCACTTCCATTCATTATACAAAAGAACAGAAAGGTAAGTATCTAGCTATGGTTTTTGTAATTTAAATAGGACTACAGTACCTACATTTTATAGAATATACTATAAACTATAGTATAGTTTCTAAAAACATAGTTGAAAAGAAGATGTTTCATTTTGGGCCACCACTATGTACACTATATAGATAAAAAGGATAAAAATAATAGATTTTCTTAAAAATATTACTAAATTAATTTCAATAAAAGTACAAGTATATATAATGAGTTATTTGAAAAGTTTTTTAGTAAGATAACCCTTTTTTAAGGTAGCCATGACAGTGGTTATGACGTTTGATTGGCGACTTTGATAGTTCTATTTTGCTGTTGTGTTCGTGGTGTGTGTTGATTTATACAATATTCCAACACCAGAACTAAAGAAAAAAATGAAGTCTTTGTCGGACAAAATTCAACTGATTCAGTATGGATCGGTAGGAGCGCGTTGGAGCAGTCAGTCAGGATCGCATAAGATTGCTGTTCTCCACCCATCACGATCTTGGATCGCGGATCACGGGATCACCGATCCATTTTGGATCGTCTGGTGTGGATCCGGCTAATGAAATCAATCTAGCTGCAACAACAGGTAACAAAAGATGAATGCTGCCGTATGTTCGGAATTCGTGTTTTGTTTTTTTCGCAGTTATATTATGGTAGATATAGATACGGTAGCATCATTAAACCTGTTCTCCTGTATGGCAGTGAGGCGTGGCCTGTGCTTGAGCGACACAAGCAGGAGCTGCGTGTCACGGAGATGAATATGCTGCGGTGGATGTGTGGAGTTACGCGGAAGGACCGCATCAGGAATTCCCGCATCCGTGGCAGTCTTCATGTCCGTGTCATAGCGGAAAAACTGCAGGAGGGTCGTCTACGTTAGTACGGTCCCGTCTTACGAAAACCGGGGACGTGGGTCACAAATGTCTTGCTATGGCGCCTCCGCCGGGCCGGAACAAGCGGGGTAGACCAAAGGGGTGCTGGCTAGACGTTGTAAGAGATGACATGCGTGCCAACAATCTCACAACACAGGATGCTAAAGATAGCGCGAAATGGAGGAAATTCAGCAGGAAAGCTGACCCCGGACTCCAACGCGAAAGCCACGGATGCAACCGGGATAAACGCTGAGATGATGATGATATACATACGGTAGCCTTAGATACACGACACTTCAATCAACTACGACTGTCAAAATCTTATTTTGCTTATTGCTGAAGACCATATTTAGTAGTAGTTGTGTTGCACTCCTTGAGCGAGTTAAATTGAATGTACATAAAAACTAAGCCAAAATATAGGAAAACAACAAAAAAAAAAACGGCTAACTAAAGTGTATACTGATATTTACACTAAGTGTTGGCCAGGCTCCATACATTTCTGAAACATTTCCTTTGTTAATTGTAACAAAAAATGTCTTTTGCTAACCGAGCATAGTTTATGTACATATAAGAGAAGCGAAGACACATGGACATTTAATTAAGGTGAGTGAAATAAAACCAAAACATAGATTTCTGTTTAACACATGGTGTGTTTCATGATTAACACGAAAATACATATTACACGTACAGGTACGTGATTCAGGGTTTGGGACCATTAATTGTGTGTGTGCTTATGTAATTAATGCAGTACCTACTGTATCCAGGTGGTCTCATATTTAGTATACATTCGTTCATCCTGGCAGAAGCAAACTGAATAATTTAATATAAAATGGTCGGCGCGTTTTCCGCTCGTGAATGAAATATTTTGTTCAGAATTCAAAAAAGAGGAACTTTACAATAATAATTATCAATTGTTTAAAATAGAATGTTAATATTTGAAAAGCAAAAATTAATTAATTAGATACACCCTGTATAACATCACGCTGCGACCAATAGGAGCGGAGCATAACTAAACCACGCGAACGAAGTCGCTGTCGGCTGCTAGTAGTAAATATGTCTGTATATGTTAGTATTTTTAGGAGATAAATGAGTGATATGTATGTTCTGCCGTATCAAGCCTCTAGAGGATTATAAAGAAAATAGGAAGTTCCTTACTATGTAGTTTGCAATCTGAGACGTCTCAGAGCTAGATGGACCGACGTCCTCAAAAAGGTGGTTGGTACAAATTGGATGCAGAACGCGGAGAACAGGATGTTGTGGCGCTGCACGAGAAAAGCCTATGACTAAAAATAATGTACTACTTTGCAAAACTATATAACTTTAGTGCATCAGTGTCCCAAAACTTACACACATTCATTCCCAAGATAGGAAACTGATTAGATTTTCGATAAGAGATGATCTGTGGTTTAGCACCCTAGATTTCTCATTTGCGCAGTATGCGCAGATCACAGGATGAAACCTGAGTCCCGCTCTTTGGGATAGATTAGCGGCACAATGGAAAATAGTTCAGTAGGAATACTATTAATCAATCCGTACCGTCTCGGTCACGAATAGGTCCTCTTAATTACTTCCCGTGAGAGAAATAAGAGGCGATTAAGAGGTAATATAAGGATAATGTCCGGTAAAACCTACCTTCGAGATAGAAATATAGGTACAGTGATCACCAATCTATCTGGCAAAGAATGGGGAATTCAGTAAAATTTGTCTTATACACTCTCTTTCAAATTATGAGTAGTCGTATGCATACTTATTAAAAATTCACTCACCTTTTTCATAAAGGACATAACATTTGTCGGCAACATGATGTCGGTTTTCCCTTTACCTTAGCACTTCACTTCACACACATCATCACACTACACTGAGCACCACGATACACTGTTTTCTTAGTCGGGGATCAGCACGCTGCCACCGAAACACGACATTTTACAACTATCTTAACGCACGAGACGATATACACACAACACTGGCTACCGAGAATGTATACCTGCAAAGAAAAAATATATAGGTTAGATCAATGAGAATAGGTCTAAATGCAGACACTTATGTGTTGAGTGGTACTGGATATGGGTACTTATTGTTGGGAGTTGGGTTCGCTCAATAACGACCGCACCGTCGGAAAAGCCGAGAGAGAATGAGGCTATACTCGCAGCCACACAAGGATTCAACAGGTTAGCACTTTGTCGCGGGGTCTTATCGCCTTTCTTTTCGGATTGATGTTTAAGGACTTGTCTATATTGATTGATACACTGACATAATAACTATTGAACTTCATGATAATACACAGTCGAAGCACACTGTTTTTGATAGAAGTTTTTATACAACAAAAGCTTCTAAGAAAGCAATAATATAGATACTTACCTACCTACCTGAATAATATATTATTGTGTCGGTAGCAGTATTCTAACCACGGAGGTAATTTCAATTTTAATTGGAATCGGTTTGGCTTGACATTCCTCTATTTCTCAATTGTCAAATGAAACCGATTTCATTTACCACTGGAATTCGTACCAGTACATACCTACATCTTTGAATTTCGTATACGAAAATGAATGTATAGCATCTCCTTACACATCAATATTTTGGAACGGTAATATAATCATCTGAGATCTAATCTATAATTAAAATCTTTTTATTCGGCATTGGTTCATACTAAATCATGTTATTTATTGATAATACGATTACTTAAATTATTGCTACGTTAAAATAATAAATTTAACCTTTTTATTATTTAAGTGGTTAATATAGAATATAGTTAATATAGTAGTCTAATCATAGATTAATCTATGATTAGATCTTACTCAGATACAGATACTTTTTTTTATAAACTATTGCTTGCCCGAAATCACGATAATTATTTAAGTATTGAGTATAAATGGTGATTAACGATCAAGTTCACGGCAATTTTATTTATTTTAAGTCATGTTTGACCGATATTCGGCAGTGGATGTTGATAGACCCAGAAATTTATCCGTAGGTCTGATAATTAAAATAATTGTGAATCTTCATTACGGATATATCATTTTCCACCCCTAAAAATTACTTTACTTAATTCACAATCATTTTCTTTTTGTCAAATCTTGTAACATTATACGTAGTGAAAGTATTGGCGTAAACTGTTCCCTTGAAGTGTATTTAAACTTCAAGGGAAATTATTAAATTACTTAGATTGCTATGCTACTGCGATATAAAAGACAGGCAAAGACAAAAAAAAAATGGGTTGTAATGGGTTCGTATCGAATCCAAAACTAACATTAACATAAACAACAAAGAACCTCAAAAAGTTTACATATGAATAACCGTTAGATAAGTTGGGACCGCCGGTTGGCTTAACGCGGGTAACGAATTGCACGCTTCTGTGAATGCCTATCGCCGGTAAAGTGTGTCACCCGATTCGAATCGACTTGCACGTATGGGGAGAGAATACTAGTTAAATCGATACTCGTTATTTTCAGTACCCAGCAAGGCCTGGTAGGCGGTATCTCGTTTTAGCTGTCTATATCAAGACGAATGTAGGCGGGACGGTATCAAAATAGTGATTTATTCAGAGATTTACAGGTTTGAAGGGCTAAACCGATATTTATCTCTCACATTCAAATGAGTCCTTCGGCTTTAGTGACAATTTGTTTTTGCTGAGAAATCGAATATCAAAACTGAGTGAAATAAAAACGTAATTGTAAATTGAAAGCAATCTCAATCGTGGACAGATTCAACATTATTTACTTTATTTATTATTACAGAAGGCAGAATAGCAAAGTACCCATAAACTATACAATTTAAAATACTTAGTAAAAATACTCTACCTCTATTAAGGCAAAGCACGTCGGCAGCTAACAGCAGCAGCGGCTAACTTCATCGCATAATTAAGTTAAGTTAGCCGTTGAAACTAGGAGAATATTAGATGTATGTCTGTCATAAATTCACAGAATTTTTCTATGCTAACGCACGTAAAATGCACTTAAAATATTATAGTGGTTAAAGGTTACATTTTATTTATTTTACATATTGCTGAATGGTTAATCTATCCTTGCTTATTATATAAATTGTTTTGGGGTTTAATTGTTTTAATGTTAAAAATTTAAGAGGCGTGGTCGCACTAGGGATCTTGAAAGTTTTGCACTTTCCGAGTAGATATTGATTTTCTCATGCTGCTAACTATGTAGCATTCAAGCTTTCAGAAAGCATTCCGATTTGCACTAGCCCAATTTTAAGTAAACAAATAGGGGTTTTGTTTCCATGGTAAAATGAAACACACTTTCTTTAGTGATATTTTAAAGGCAACCATTTTTTTCATGAAATTAATAAAGCACTAAGGGTCACGTACTGTAAAAATAATGTTTATAATACAGATGAACAAAATTTAATCACCTGAATATCTTTCTGTCTGTAAAACAACACAAACTACTTAATTACCTTATCGGAAGCTGCGCCACCTTCAGCGAGGAACAAGGATTCTGAATAAAATTTGATATTCACCTTAGACACAGTAGCTAGTTGATTTTAACTTGTTTCATTGAACAAAGCCGGTCGGAGCAAAATTACGTAAATATTTTGCTGGGACATTGAGTGCGATATTAAATCGCGCGGGTAAGTCGATTACAGGCGGCTATCTAGCGCGGCCCGCTGCGCCGGATTACCGTAGATAATTGGAACCGGCTCAGCGAGAGCCCGGCGGGGGACTTACTTTGTCTTTTATGTTACCTATCTACCAACTTTGAACCGAATAATGGGTTTACTACAACTTAATTATGTATAAGAACTGGCGTGAGCACTTCAAAAACGTCCTGTGACTTGTATACCTTGTGTCATTGGGGAAGGACCTTAATGATAAGACTGCGTTTACCTTCAAGAGACGCATTAAATACAGCGCTTGTTATACAAGATTATAAGCTAGGCCGGAAATGTTGAGAATAGTCAGTTTATTAAGCTGGCTAATCCGCGTAACCTGATTGATAACAGAATCGGTTTACTGATTAACCCGTCGACCGGCGGACCAAAATAGGAGCTAAAAATGCACTTTAAAGTTGATCATCTCGAAAACGAATACCTATATCAAAAAATCGTGCCTACTACGATACTGCACTATGTGGTAGACGCGAGAAAAAATTATCATCCTCACTTAAACGTGTATGGGAGATACCCCAAAAAAACTTTTTTCTTGACTTTATTTTCGCACTATGTTGACGTATTAAGCGTGTAAAAATTGCCAATGATGATTTCTTTACTGTATACGCTAGTATTATATATACTCTGGAGGCCAAATATTGCAGTATTATCCCACACATTTGGTCTGTTACAAAAAAGAAAAACTGCTGTTTCATTGAAGGAAGGTAACAGGTTGCGCGTCGATGTCTTTGCTACTTTGTAGGTACCTATGTATGTATGTGCTTGATAAACTCCGACACCGTTTGACTAATCACCATGAAACTTGGCAGATATAATTAGGTGGCATTTTTCATGTCGATAGTTTTTAAAGGTTATCCTTTCTAGGTTAATCTATTATGAAAACATCGACATAGATACATGGGTGGTCCTCTTCATAATATTGTCTATTTATAAGGGTAAGTACTAAGTAGCATTAAGTGCCTGTGTCGACTCATTTCAAAGTCAAAGTCAAATAGGTAATTTATTTCAAATAGGGACAGAGAAGGCACTTTTGAAAGTCAACATATACTTATTAAAAAAAGAAAAAATAGAATTGATTCTAGTCACGCTTTTCAAAAGGTAGTTTCTTATGGAGAAGAATGGGTCACAAATCTCTACCGCTTTTAATAATTTATGTACAAACGACTACACATCAAGCTACTACAATCTGTCAAATTTCTTTATTAGATAATCAACTTTATCGCTTAGCGATAAAACATTAAAGCTCAAGTTTGATTGGGAATATTTGACAGATTCGGGTAGCAGACCTGCAACGGTCTACGGACGTACATATTGATGAAATCATTTTATGTAAAGATGATGCATCTAGAATAAAAGTATTATAATTACCACAATAGTTAAAAATAATCCATACGATACGATTTCCATCTGTACGATAGTACACCATAGGCCTAGCAGTGCATTTTTAGATCGTACATTTACAATGCCTAGGTGTCAAGATGTAATGATAGGCTTGAAAGTTACGTAAGACATCTCACGCAATGTTGAACCTTATCCCATTGACATAAGGTGCATTCGTAACAATATTATAAAAACTTGTAAGGATTTGCATATATATGAATGGATGTAGTTACTCTTTCACGCAAAAACTACAGAACTGATTCGTATGTGGCACACTGATGGTTTCTTTTTTATTAATAAAAAAACAGCCAGACCTGGAACAACTAGGTACCTGTAGGCCATATAAATATTTGTTCTGTTTATAACCCGGTTTAACTTTATGATACTTTTTATCCCAAAACTCCGGCAGGATTGAGACTTATGCGGGGAAAACCTCGGCACCCAGCTTGTTTAAAATAAAACGATATATATCATAAACGAAAATATTTTTCATAAACAAATTACAGATGTAGAAGTAGATTTTTCTAAAATTTAAATTGGTAATAATTTTGTGCGTGTGTTAAAGCATTCACCGAATGTAAAGATAACAGTTACATTTTACAATTAGGTACCTTTTTAGATTAGCAACCAGTTTAATTTTGTTTAGATCCTAGATAGTTCTATGGAGCAGAACTATTAGATATGTTTCCAAGCATTTTATTCTGGATATTATCTTCTAATAATCTTGTTTAAAAAGCATGCTTTTAATTATGAGTTTTCTTTCATATATTGGACATGCCTTTTAAATTCTGTCGATTCCATATTTCCCGGCAATTTTGAATTGGAATTGTTCTATATTTGAATGTGTTTAATTTTTGAATCTCAAAACAGTTTTGAGTTCAAAAGAGTATTAGGATTATGCTATTTTTAGTCACAGCGTTGGTGTATCTGTCAGGGTACGAACGAAAATTAATTTATAAATAAATACATTTTTTAATTTCTCGGCTTTGTACATAATTTTTATAACATTTCGCTTAATTCTAAAAAGTACTGTAAGTGCATAATTTTCCTGAACTAGGTAGAACCTGTGCTTCATGCGTAAAAGTGCTTATTACTTATAATTTTTTATTTTGCAAGAAATTAACAATAAAAGTAGTAGGTATGTAAAAATCTAGGAGATAATGGAAGTACAGTGTTATTATTAGTATCGTATTGTTTACATAATAATATTAGATAAATTAATGATTTATCTCTAAATTTATTTACATAAAATAAAATGGGCGCTAAGAATAGAAAGAATTTGTGTGTAAATGCATATTTAAAGGTAGAGGTTGAGCTGCACACTATATCACTCCACCTTCTGTTAATTAGGTATACCTATTAGCGTTGTAACTAAGCCTAGTATACTGTTTTAGTACCTATTATGTGCAGTATAAATTTGCCGAACTAACAAAACTTTACAAGATTTAAATAACTCCTATTACAAGATTTAAATAACTCATAGGTAGGGAAAAAGAAAGGCAGACAATTTTCTACTTTTAGAATTTAAGTAACTTTATAAGAGGCTTGATACGGTTTCAGTGTTTTGAAGAGCTAAAATCTGTGTTCAGTGATGAAGCCCCATGCGTATGGACTATCGAACGCTGGTGGATTTCAGCGTGGACATAGTAATATTAGAGACAAATTTCGCGAAGGACACGACCAAAATCCGCTTACATTGAAGATAACATCATTGTTGTGAGACAACTAATTCTCGAAGATCTTCATGTGACATACCGAGAGATAGAGGCTTTATTAGGTACCTTAGAGACAACCACTAAGAAGATGGTGGCCACGTTCGTTGGAAAAACAGTCCATGTTGCGACTATCGCACTAGAAGATCGTAGAACAGTTAACGCAGAGTGGTATACCACAGTTTGTTTACCACAAGTCATCGCTGAACTTCGGAAATCTAACTCAAAGTGATGCATGGGCGTACCCTTGCAGGGGAGGGCAGCTGCAGTAGACACTGGCAAAATGCACGATACAATTACCAAAAAACCGCGTGCGGCGATAAAAAATTATTGAATCTAACCCAGCGTTCGACCGCTTGCGATCGGCTGTGTTCGGTAATTTTCGGTAGGAAGTTGCGAGCTGAGGTTTTTATCCGAAAGCGAAAATAGCCCTAGAAAATTTACTGGCAATGCCTTCTTCCACGGCTACAATAGAAAAATCATTAAGTACATTCAAACGCGTGAAAACGAGTCTAAAGTCAACAATGACTAAAGACAGGTTAAATGGACTTTGTTTTCTTAGTATACATAAACAAATTGTAAACAGTAGTTATGGGCGTTCTTTTTTTCACGGAAGACGTTATGAACCATTTTGAAGAAGATGCTAGAAAACTACTTTTAAAGTAGACTAGGTACTTTGAGCAGTAGCGATTTAATTTAAATAAAATAAAATTGCATGCATAGGCTTTACTTTTATTTATTTCACTACCTATAAATCAGGATCATTTGCGGCTGTTTGTGATAGATTAGGTTGACTATACAGTCCAGTAGTGTGTAATAAACAGCTGCGGACGACCCGACCCTAAAAATCAAACTTGCCCCTCCTAAGTCAGAAGAAAAATATAGAAATTCTTGACAATCCTCCATACAGTCCCGAACTAAACATTTCCTAAAATTAAGAAAAGTCTTCGTGGTCAACGGTTCCTGTCCGGTGAAGAAGCTGTCGAGGCTTTCTCGTCAGCCATTTTGAACACCCCACTTTAGAGTGGAATAAATGTCATAATAACTGGTTTGAGCGAATGTAAAAGTGTATTAAGCTACATGGTAAATACTTTGAAAAACAATAAAAAGTATAACAATAAAGACCTAAAAAGGCATGCTTCATATTCCTGCCGGAGGCTCTACACGCCAGCCGTACGGTCCATGGCTCTTTACGGGGCACCAGTGTGGGTCCCTATGGAATCGACCGGCCCGATGCCTGACCGCGTCTTAGATGGTCATGGCCGTTCGGCTGGTCCGGGGATACCGCAGGGTCTCCGGCAAGGCAGCAAGCCTCCTTGACAGATGCCGTCATGGGATCTGGAGGCTAAAACCCTTGTCCACATGTGGGAGTGGCGAGAGGAGGTAAAACACTGGGGCATAACTTCGCTGAGCTCCGGCGGGATCTCCTGGCGACATGAGATGGCACAGAGTGCGATTGGCGCCACGGCGCCCTCACCCTCCGCATGACGCATGTTCTCACCGGACACAGCTGTTTCGGGAGGCTCCTGTTCCGTATAAGGCGGGAGGAAACGTCAGGGTGTCACCACTGTGGGGATCGCCCTGAGGATATGGTGCAGCATACGGTTGAGGTCTGCCCAGCTTGGGTAGAGCACCGCTTTGTCCTCGTGGCAACGATCGGCGGCGATCTCTCGCGTCCGGGCCTGAACCAGAGCATGGTTCATGGTGGTCCATAGTACATGGCAGGCCGTCACTTCCTTTTGCGAAGCAGTGATTTTTTTTAAATTATAAACTAGCGCTTGACCGCAATCCCGCCTGATGGTAAGCAGTGACGTAATCGATGATGATAAAGCGCACTAGTTTATTAAGAACTTATTCACTCTAGCCTTGAAGACACTCAATTTGTAGTTCGACGGAAACATCGCCGCTGGCAAATTCTTCCAGTCCCTCGATGTACGCGGTATGTAATAGGAGGCGAAACGCTTCGTCCGAATCTTAGTGGTATTAACTACGTAAGGATGGAAACTCTTCGTGCGACGGGTCATCTGATGGTGGAACGGAGATGGAGGAACTAAATCATGCAATTCCCTCGCACACTCACCAAAATGAATCCTATAGAACACCGAAAGGCTGGCTACTCTACGCATGTGTCCTAGGCTTTGGAGACAGTTTTGAGTTAAATCTGGGTCGCCAATCAGCCTCTTCGCACGCCTCTCCACCGAATCCAAAGTGGCCAGGTGACATTTTACAACACCAGCCCAAATGTGGCTGCAGTACTCCACACACGAACAGACCTGTGCTTTGTATAGCATTAGAAGCATAGAAGCAAGTGCATTAGATGCAAGTTAGCATTTTCTCGGTGGTAGGCCATAACATCAGCCGCCGGCAGAAGTTACCACCCACCAGACAAAGTCTTGCCGCCAAGCGATTTGTCGTGTTCCGGCATGATGTCTGGTGAAGCCGTACGGAGGACGGGTCTGAGCAGTTGTGTTGCGATGTGTGCCGAGTACGATGCGCCTAATGTTGTTGTGTTGGGAGTTTGGTCGTGGAGGGTCTTCACATCAATCTCCCTTTGGCGCAGCATCGTTGGTCGTGTTGTTGGGTTTAACATTGCATCACCTCGCTCAACTGCCGTCTTCCTTCGTATTCGCTCGGTTTTTCTGAGTGAATAGGCTCTTAATAAACTAGCACGCTTTACCATCAACGATCGCATCACTGTTTACCATCAGGCGGGATTGATTGTCTTCCAGTACGTGGCCGCCACTCCAGAACCTTACTGCCCCATCGGCCATCGGTTCTACGAGCAATGTGCCCTGCCCACTGCCACTTCAGTTTAGCGAATCGCAGAGCTATGTCGGTGACTTTGGTTCTTCTGCGGATCTCCTCATTTCTGATTCGATCACGCAGAGAAACGCCGAGCATAGACTGTAGCACCGCCCAAGTCTCGATCGAATCGAAGGCCTTCTCATAGTCCACAAACGCCAAGCATAGTGGTTTGTTATACTCCTCGGACTTCTGTATAACTTGCCGCAGCGTATGTATGTGGTCTATGGTGCTAAAGCCTTTTCGGAAGCCTGCTTGTTCGGGAGGCTGGAAGTCGTCGAACCTGCGAGCGAGAGGATTCGTGATGACCCTAGAAAACAGCTTATAGACATGGCTCAGGAGGGATATCGGTCTGTAGTTCTTCAGGAGGGTATTGTCACCTTTTTTGAAAAACAACACCACCACGCTCCTGTGCCACGCCTTAGGCGTTTCGCCTTTAATAATGACGGAATTAAATAGCTTCTGAAGCGCTTTAAGAACCGGTTTACCACCCGCTTTCAGAAGCTCAGCCGTAATTCCATCATCTCCAGCCGCCTTATCGTTCTTAAGCTGTTTCAGGGCCATACTAATCTCGTACAGGCTGACGTCCGGGATATCGTCGGTGTAGTGTCGGGTTAGTCTGGCTCTAGGATCATTAGCCAGGCTTACAACAGGTGCGTGTGTTGATGTCTATAACTCTCCGTAGAATTTCTTAATTTCACCCAAAATCTCGGGCTCGGAAGTGACGATCCTACCATCCCCAGTCTTCAGCTTTGCAAGTAGGCTCTGTCCAACAGACAAATCTCGTGCGAACATTTTGGAGCCTTTGTTCCGCTCGATAGCCTCTTTAATACAATTTGTATTAAATTGGCGTATATCGCGAGTCAGAGACTTTGAGATCTGTCTCTTAAGGCATCTGATACGCGAAGCGTCATCAGGGGATTTTAAGACCACCTCCCGTCTTTCTTCCATTAGCCGACGGGTGGGACCGGAGATCTTCTTCTCTCCTTTTGAACGGAGGGTTTAGGGCTAGCCTGATCATCCGGCAGGTATCTCTCTACAACTGTGGTGTCATCTACATAGCCATAGACACCGGGCATCAGCAGATCGTTAATGTGCAGCAGGAACAGAGTTGCAGAGAGATTAGACCCCTGAGGAACACCGGCATTAGTCGACATGGGCTCAGATGAGCATCCGTCGACAACAACTCGGTGGGACCGTTCAGTTAGGAAATCTTTTACAAAGCCAGGGAAAATGCCGTACGCTGGAAGCTTACTCAGAAGGCCAGCGTGCCAAACCCGGTCGAAAACCTTCGAGACATCAAGGGAGAAAACAATCGCTTCCCCATTCTTCTCGAGGGCCTCGCCCCACAAGTGAGTTTCATACACTAGTAGGTCCCCAGTTGACTGATTGCAGCGAAACCCGTACTGTCGGTTACTAAGGAGACCTTTACCTTTCAGGTATGCCAAAAGGCGTTCAACACACGCTCCATAGTTTTGCAAATTATCGACGTTATCGAAATCGGCCGATAGCTCGTAGGATCGGCACGGCTACCCTTTTTGTGCACGGGCTGCACGTTGGCAAGCTTACAGGACTTGGGCACTATACCAGTCCGAAACGAGAGGCGATACAAGCGCGTCAATACAGGAGACAACTCGGGCGCATTTGCCTTAAGAACAATCGCTGGTATACTATCTGGACAACTAGCCTTATTCACGTCAAGACGACACAGTAATCTCAGAACCTCCCTGTTGTTGTTGGCCTGTAAAGTTGAAACCTACTCTTCCTCTAAATTTGATTAAATCTTGGTCCAAAATTTGGCAAATCTCTAAGACCGTAAAGGGTAAATTTTATGGAGATATTCAACCTGAAATATACCCCATAAACCTTGGTTTTTTAAGTATCAATTGGGCAAAAAATCGACAACCTCAACTATCTGTCGTATACGGTTAAATCATTGTTGCTCTCCCCATTTCTTGGTCAAACTTAGGATTAAGGATAACTCTCTTTGTGAATGCGGTTTGGATGAAGGACACGTGGAGCATTTATTTTTCTCCTGTCCTAAAATACACTTCTCCTTTCATGAAATCACCCCCCCCTCATATTCTCCGTCCTACCTCGGTCAAATGTCTACTTCCTCTTGTGTTTACACGTTTTATATTCAAGCTATGCAAATTTATTGAAATTAATAAAATTAAGCTGTAACTCTAAGCTGTAACAATTTTTTGCTTCTCCCTTTTCCATCACTGTCCGTCATGATATTGTCATTTTCGTATCCATAATCTGTGATCTTACTACCTACCAGTTAATCTGCGAAGAAATATTTTATTTTAACTTAACGAGAAATACAGAGTGGTGCTGACAATACGACAATAAATGAAAACAAGAACAGTAGGCCTAATATGAGTTTTCAATACGAAACTCGTTCGATCGTATCGAGCGCGTTTGACGCTCTCATTGGTTGAGAGTTCTTACGACCTTGAAGCGGGCCAATCGCTGAGTCAAACGCGCTCGATACGATCGAACGAGTTTCGTAATGAAAACTAGTCATATCGTAACCAGTAGGCCTAGTATGAGTTTTCATTACGAAACTCGTTGGATCGTATCGAGCGCGTTTGACTCAGCGATTGGCCCGCTTCAAGGTCGTAAGAACTCTCAACCAATGAGAGCGTCAAACGCGCTCGATACGATCGAACGAGTTTCGTATTGAAAACTCATACTAGGCCTAATGAACTAACTTTTCGACTGCCAAATTCGAATAATCGATATTCTTTTTTTTTTTTACTTTTGTCACCACACGGTTTGTGCATCGGCCGACAACAAACAAACATGAAGTTTTTGCAATTTTTGTTTTGATTAAAGGTAGGGACACGATTTAGTTATTTACAAAAGGAGAAAGGAAAAGGAAATTTAACAGGTTCATATGAGTGGACGCCGTCTGGTAGGTACCGGGAATAGAATAGTACCAACGTCGGTGTCGTAAGAGAGTAGAGACTACTACGGTAACAAATCTCACCAGGGGAGCGGGCAGCAGGTCTTTTCCTATGGAATAACAAATTACTACGATCCCCAACCCAACCGTGAGGATTATGGCAATGCCCCCCAATGGAATGTAAGCCTTGGGGGAGGCCTTTGTACATTAGTGGACCTCTATACCTAGACTGGGAAGAAGATACGACGACACGGTTTGTGTAGTCGCTAAGCGATCGATTGCTGCACTGCGTGTTGCGGGTTCAATTTCCACACGGAACAAATATTTGTATTTGTATGGCCTACAGGTATTTGTCCCAGGTCTGGCTGTTTGTGTGTGTAAATTTAAATGTTTGTAAACGCGCCCACGATACAGGAGTAATTCCTAGTGTGGACCAAGGTTTTTTTTTTTTTTTTTTTAAATTAAAAAATAGAAATGAGTGGACGGAATGGGAAGGTCGATAATGTACAAAAATACAGATATTAATATTCTTTTGTTTTTTTTTTTTTAAATATCGAAGATCTACGATATTTAAAAAAACAATAAACGAGTAAAAAGCGCGGGAAACCTTGAACGTGGCGGGCGAGTTTTTTCTGCTTCTTTAACTTTTTAGTGTAAATAATAGTATCATTTAGGTGGTTGTATATATAAATAAGTTTAATTTTACATATTTAATATAGTAATTTTATATATTTGCTGATTTAGGTAAGTTTTTTTTTCTTTTACTCTTCGTGATGGACGACGACCCAGACGACCCTGGTGGAGGTTCGCCTCCGGAGGTTTCGCTTGTAGTCACGGTTCCACATTCAGAAATGGATACAGAGGGTTCCCTTCTAGATACAGATGCTTCCGAGAGCAAAAGCAACAATAAGAGAAAACGTATCTCCTCTCGCAAAATATGCAGGCACTGTAATAAAAAACGCAGGCGCCATAAATCTTCTGAAACAATATGTGAAAATGACTGTCAATGTCCTTCTAAGAATGCTCAATCTGAATTTATACCCCCTATATCAACTAGCACTTCACAACCACTATCATCCCAACAACCCAATACTCATAAACAATCATCTGACCCAAGCACATTGGTAGGTAGAAAACTATATGAGGCGAATGATGCAGCTCCTTACACAATCCACATCCAAAAGATACAAACAAGTCCAAATGATAATGTTTTTATTCACCCAGTCTCTTTTGGTCATTTTCTAAAAAAGAATTGCATAAAAAATATAGTAAATGGTAGTCTGAAAAAAATAGGCAGAAACAGGGTTTTAATCTCATTTACCAATTTCACAGATGCAAATTCTTTTCTAGAAAATAAAACATTGGAACAATACAACTATAAGGCCTTTATACCCTCCTCATCAGTCACCCGGATGGGTGTGGTTAGAGGAGTCCCTAAGGATTGGTCTGAGGAGGATATACTGAATAACATATCTGTGCCTATTGGATGTGGAAAAATTTTAAAAGTACGACGCATCAATAGAAAACATATTGTGGATGGTAAACCAAACTACATTCCTGTTGAAACTGTTGTAATAACATTTGACGGCCAGGTGTTACCCAAAAGAATATTCTTATGTTACAACTCTCTTCCTGTTGAGCTTTATATCTTCCCAACAGTCCAATGTTTCAACTGCTGTCGATATGGACACATCAAATCACAGTGCCGCTCAGCTCCACGGTGTTTTAAATGCGGTAATAACCATACTGGGGACAGTTGCAATGTAGATGAGGATGAGGCTGTATGCTTTCTTTGTTCCGGATCCCACTTTGCCACAAATAGGAAATGCCCAGAGTTTAGTCGCCAAAAAGCCATTAAGGAAACTATGGCTAACAATTGCATTTCATATGCAGAAGCAGTTAAGTTGCATCCTCCTGTTAACAAAGCATATTCAGAAGTTTTAACTTCTGTTGCAGTTCCTTCACCACCTTTAAGGCAAACATTTGAATCCTCCTCCAAAGGTACTAGAAACAAACAAACAAGTTCATATAAAAAAACTGTATTTTTTAATAAACCCAATAATTCTCCTAAACATAGTACAGGATATGACAAATATACTCATTCTGCCCTAACAAAAGATTATGATATTCCTTTACTATCCATTGGCACAAATATTGACAGTAATAATTCCATAAATAATAAGTCAACTAGAGATTTAATTATCATTTTAATTAATTTGCTAACAAAGAATATGTCTGAACCGTCCAACGCTGCTATACAAAGTATTAGTCAACTTTTTAATAATATCAATAATGGATCAGCTGTCAACAATCCTTCAGTGGAATTGTCGCAGTGTTAACTCTAAAAAAAGCGATTTACTACATCTTATTAATGTGTATAAACCTGTTGTTGTCGCATTGCAAGAAACCTGGTTGAAGCCAGGTTATAACTTTAAAGTCTCCCAATATTTATGTTTAAGAGAAGATAGAACAGATGGCTATGCTGGTGTTGCTCTGTTAATTCATGACACAATACCTTTTCACCACATTCCCATTGCAAATCATAGTGTTGATTTTTCTATAATAGCTGTATCTATCAATAAAATATGTTTTGTATCTGTTTATGTTCCCCACCCTTCATCATCATTATACAACGAAATAGAAACCATAGTAGCAAAATTACCTAAACCATTTTTAATTATGGGTGACTTCAACGCTCAGCACCAGGCTTGGGGTAGCTCCAACTCTAGTTATTACGGGTCAAGGATATTAGACATTTTGGATTCTAATAACCTCTGTATCTTGAATACAGGTCTTGCAACACGTCTCACTAAACCTAATGAAGGGATCAGTGCCCCAGACCTCACGATAGCCAGTCCTAGTCTTGCGCCTACAGTGACCTGGAATACCCTGCCTTCGACTTTTGATAGCGATCATTATCCCGTAATAATAACTATGACAAAATTTATCAAATCTCTATCCAGACGCCGACCAAGATTAGCATACAAAATTAAAACTTCTAATGACAGTATTGACAATGACAGATGGAGAACGTTTAGTGAGCGAGTTGAGCAGAGACTATCCAACCTTCCTGAAAATGCATTAAGTTCATCGACAATTCTGGCTGATTCTTTTGCATCACTCTTGTTGGACGCTGCTAATGAAACATTCCCAACTAAACGATGTAATAATAACATTCCGTCGCCCCCATGGTGGGACAATGAATGTTCTTTAGCAGTGCGCCAACGAAAAGAGGCTGAAGTAAAATATAAACAGTGTACAACATTAGAAAATTTTAATAACCTCACATTAATTATGAACAATACTCGTAAATTATTTAAAAGGAAGAAATGGGATGGTTGGCGTCGTTTCTGCACTTCGCTATCGCCTGACGTTTCTCCGTCATTAATATGGCAAAATATACGACGATTCAGATCAGCATTTAAGGAAACAATACCTCACTATCTGGATGAATCCGTTGCAGATAAATTTTTAGACAAGATAGCTCCTCCTTTTGTTCCACAAATGTCCATCATTTCATCTCATCTCCCTTTCCAATCTCCTGTAGAGGATGTAACGGGCCTTGACAGTCCTTTTACCCTTAAAGAATTGAAAGGTATTTTATCCTACGTAAAAGATTCTGCTCCAGGTCATGATGGTATTCCTTACTCATTCCTTGCAAATTTAAGCGACTCAAGTCTAATTTACTTTTTAAACATAATCAACTCCACAATAAGTTCTGGTATAATCCCTTCCTCATGGAAAATATACGAAGTCATCCCCATTCTAAAACCAAATAAACCACCGTTAGATCCTAACTCTTACAGACCGATAGCCCTTGCCACTGTGTTTTCAAAACTAGCTGAACATTTAGTTAAAAACCGTTTAGAATGGTATGTAGAAAGTAAAGGTTTACTATCTCTGAGTCAGTATGGATTTAGGAAAGGAAAAAGTACCATGGACAGTCTAGGGATTTTCATTACAGATGCGAGATTGGCTTTTTCAAATAATGAATCCATGCTTGCTGTTTTCCTAGATATTTCTTCTGCATACGACAATGTTGATTTAAATGTTTTGAATACTAAACTTTATAAACTAAAAGTACCTCCCATATTCTGCAATTTCATTCTTAATCTTCTCTCAGGCAGACAATTACAAGTTGACATAGGTGAATCTGAAATGAAAACAAGATTAACCTGGAAAGGACTGCCTCAGGGTTCGGTGTTGAGCCCACTTCTTTATAATATATATACCTCTGATTTAGAATTCCATATTTCTGGTAAAGCCAATATTTTACAGTATGCAGACGATCTAGTTCTTTATGTATCAGGACGCTCTGTTGAAAAACTAAGTTCCTCTCTAAACGTCGCTCTAAAATTTCTTAAATCATGGTTGGACAATAATTCTTTGTGTCTTAGTGTTAACAAAAGTAGCGCTGTTTTATTTTCTAGAATGCGTTTTCCTCCTCCATATTCAGTTGTGTATGATAATCAACAAATACCTGAAAATAGCGAAGTAAAATTTTTGGGTATCCTTCTAGACGGTAAACTTACAGGTTTACCACACTGTCATTATGTATTGGCTAGATGTGAACGTTTATTAAATATTATGCGCTGTCTTTCTGGAGTTTGGTGGGGTTCCCATCCATTCGTGTTAAAATTATTGTATAACGCTATTATTAGAAGTATCTTAGACTATGGGACATATTTCTTAGAACCTTGTAGTGCTGTAGGTCTGACAAAGTTAGACTCAATTCAATCAAAAGCCTTGCGTATTATAACTGGTGCCATGAGGTCTAGCCCAATTAACGCACTCCAAGTGGAATCTTTGGACCCTCCTTTAAAACTTCGTAGACAGTACTTATGTGATAAATTCATTCTCAGAACTCTTCAATTTTCCAACCACCCACTTTATCAAAAACTTTTGTATCTTTCAGAAAAAATTGAATGTTCGTCTTATTGGTCAAATAAATCTCTTCCATGCTCTATTATAAGTTTCCGTAAATTTACTTCACTTCAAGCTCCCACACACCGCTCTCAGTATCTTCCAATTTTTTCTGTCTGTTACGAAGCTCTTATTTTTTCCCCTCAAATAAACTATAACTTTATATCGCTAAAGAATGATCGTTATGCTAACTCTAACTTAAACTTCATAGTCGAAAGAGACTGGGCTGATAGGCATTACATTTACTGTGATGCTTCCAAGCACCCAGTTTCAGGCACGATTGGGGTAGCTGTATATCATGAACAATATAACATTCATCAAAAAATAAAATTACCTTCTGAAACATCAGTTTTTTCTGGAGAATGTTTTGGAATTTTAAAGTCCCTAGAATACGTACTTCTTGCGAAACTCAGCAAGTCTATTATTTTCACTGACTCGAAGTGTGCTTTACAAGCACTGCAAAAGTTTCCTTGGTCAGGTTCAAATCATCCCTATGTTATAGAGGCCAGACAGCTCCTACTAAATTGCAAATTTAAAAATCTTGATGTTTTTTTGGTGTGGATACCTGGCCATCACAATATTCGCGGCAATGAGATAGCAGACAAATTTGCTAAAGACGCTGTAGATGATGGTGATAAGTTTCCATATAATAATGTTGTATCTGACCTTCACTGTCTTCCTAAAGATCATCTGTATGATGCCTGGGAAAATTTATGGAATATTTCAAGTAGTCGTAAAGGTCAATATTATAAACGTATACAACAAAGAATACCTCTCAAAGTATGGTTTTCCAAATTAAAACTTTCCAAGCTTGCAACCTCCAGTTTGATACGAATGCGCTTGGGTCATGTTTGCACAGCCTCTCACCTTGCTAGACTTGGGATTATTCACAATAATTTATGTTGTTGTGGTTGTGAGGAAGATTTGAATCATATATTTTTTGCATGCCCCAACCGTGACTCTTCTTCATTCATTAACTCCCTTATTGAACTCTCTGTCCCTCTTCCTACATCAATCCCTACATTGTTAAGCTCCTTAAATTTTGATATTTATAATTTAATATCTACCTTTATAACTATTAATAATATTAAAGTATAAGTTTTTTTTATTTCCCAACTCCCAATTTTAATTTCTATTTAATATATATGTTTGGTATATCATTATTTATTTATTATATTACCACCAAACCTGATCCTATTATCCTTTGTTCCAAAATTCCGTAATCCGTTCCTACGCATTTCAATGAATTTATTTGGTTTCCCTACCTTTATACTTGTAGTGGCAAATGCACAAACCGTGCGAGCCAAATTAAAAAAAAAAAAAAAAAAAAAAAAAAAAAAAAAAAAAAAAAAAAAAAAAAAAAAAAAAAAAAAAAAAAAAAAAAAAAAAAAAAAAAAAAAAAAAAAAAAAAAAAAAAAAAAAAAAAAAAAAAAAAAAAAAAAAAAAACCTTTGAATTGTTACTGTTTTTAAGTTAAGAAGTCGAAAAAGCGCGGGAAACTTCGAACTTGGCGGACGCGTTTTTTTATGAACCGAAGTTGGAAATTTTAAAATTGTGTAATATAGGATCAGTCACAGTAGTATTTTAGTTTTATATTCTTTTATTTATAGTTTTTACTTAGTTTTAGTGATTATTTCTCCGGTAGTGGTAAGCTTATATAATTTTATATTAGTTTCTAAGTATGAACGACCCGCCCGACCCGGGGGAACTAGTTCCCCCGGCAGGCGTTTTCATCACAGTTCAATCTAATGAATCGGGTATGGATACAGATGTTTCTTCCTCGGCTCGAAACTTAAAAAGGTCACGTTTACATCTCTGCAAGCATTGCAATAAACGTCGCCGCACCCGCAAAAATCATGGATCGGACTCCACGGGTTGTAACTGCAATGATTCTAAAGTTGTTGAATTAGTTCCAGTACCTAATACCAAAACTATGCCTACTCAGCCTATAGCAATTACTGACATCCCCGCTCCTTCTATGGTACCTGCCCCTCAGATTGGCAGAACAAGCTACGAAAAATCGGATAGCGCGCCATTTTTGATTCATGTTCAAAAGAACTTTACAGCACCTAATGATGGTACGACACTGCACCCCATCACATTTGGTAAGTTTTTAAAAAATAACGCCTTCAAAAACATAATTAATGGGAGCGTTAAAAGAATTGGTCGTAATAAAATTGCACTTTCTTTTTCCAATCATCTAGACGCAAATTCTTTTATTGTCCATGAAAGCCTAAAAACACACAATTATAAAGCCTTTATCCCTACCTTTAATATAACACGAATGGGATTAGTACGTGGTGTTCCTGCAGAATGGTCTCCTGAGGAAGTAATCGATAACATATCAGTACCAATAGGTTGTGGACCAATATTAAAAATCAGACGTTTAAATTTCAAAAGCAATGTTGACGGAACAGCTGTTTGGAAACCATCCCAGTCCATAGTAGTTACCTTTGATGGACAGGTTTTGCCCAAGAGAATATTTATGTGTTTTAATGCGTTACCTGTGGAGTTATATATATTCCCTACAATTCAATGCTTTAACTGTTGTAGGTTTGGTCACACTAAAATTCAGTGCAGGTCCACACCTCGCTGTTATAAATGTGGTCATGAACACTCTGGGGACAGTTGTGATAAAGATCTAGAAACTGCATCTTGTTGTCTGTGCTCTGGATTTCACTTTGCGATTGATAAATCTTGCCCAGAATTCTCTAGACAAAAATCAATCAAAACATACATGGCCAAAAATTCAGTTTCCTATGCTGAAGCAGCTAAACTACATCCCTCAGTAAGTAAATCTTATGCAGATGTACTTTTATCCTCTCCATCGCGAACATCTTCAGATATGTTACAGACATCCCCTAATGCTAATCTTTCTCATAGTTACAAAAAGACTGTTTTCCTAAAACCACGAATGCCTCCAAAACATGAACATGGGTATAATAAAAATGCACATAATACTATTATTAGAGATTTTGCCATACCTCAGCCTTTAAATGGCTGTGCTTTGACTAACAACAATAACAATGAAATAAAAGACACAAATTTTTCCATTAATGATCTTCTTTCAGCTTTACATAATCTTCTCTCCCAGTTCAACATAACACCGTCCAACGCTGCCCAATCATACAATGTATCTCAATCTAGTCATAATGGACCAATCCAATATAATCCAGTGGAACTGCCGCAGTCTAATAAACAAAAAAAGTGATGTCATTCATTTATTAAACAAATATGATCCATTTGTCTTTGCTTTAGCAGAGACTTGGCTCAAACCATTTCATATTTTTAAAATTAATGGTTATTTAACCATTAGAAAGGATAGATCTGATGGGTATGGTGGAGTAGCTATACTTATCAAGAATTCTATCCCTTTTACTTCTATTACATTACCACCTCACAGTGAGGAAATTTCGATTTTAGCTATTCAATTGTATCATATTTGTATTGTTTCTATCTACATTCCTCACCCCTCTTCTTCTATTCTTCAAGAGGTGAATAATCTATTTTCTTTGCTACCAAAACCATTTTTGGTTTTAGGGGACTTTAACTGCCATCACCCATCATGGGGTTGTTCAACATCTAACAGTTATGGGGATGAATTACTAGATATTATAGACTTACACAACTTATGTATCTTAAATTCAGGAGAAGCCACACGTCGGTGTGCACCCAATCAAAACCAAAGCGCAATTGACCTTTCCATTTGTTCTCCTAGTTTAGCCTCTTTATTAACTTGGCACACTCTTACCTCTACTTATGGTAGTGACCATTTTCCAATAGTTATTAAATACCCTCTTTCCAAGTCAAAACCACAACAACGGAAATCAAATTTAAAACATAAATTACCAAATCGAAATAGTAATGACTGGGATAAATTTAGAGCCACTGTTGACAGTAAGGTTTGCTCCTTGCCTCTCCTTACTGATAGTAATGAAAATACCTGTGCAGAAGCTTTAGCGCACATATTAATTGAAGCAGCAGATGAAGTCTTCCCTGTTAAAAACAAAAATATTAGTACAATCCCTTCACCTCCATGGTGGGACTCAGAGTGCACAGAATTGTTAAAGAAACGGAAAGAGGCTGAACACAATTATAACTTGGATATGTCTGATAATAATTTTGTAATTGTTACTAATATTATTAATGAAACTAGTAAACTTTTCAAGAAGAAAAAGTTTGAATCATGGCGTAACTTTTGCACATCAATTTCACCGAATACTCATCCTACGATCGTCTGGCGTAATATTCGTAGGTTTAGGTCTATTTATAAAGACCCTGCTCCTATTCCCGATTCTTTAGCCAGTGATTTCCTAAATATATTGGCCCCTCCTTGGGTGCCTGAGGTTATTGAACCTAACCTGCCTCTTGCACCTAACATCCATAATACTTCTGCAACGCTTGGTTTGCCATTTACGCTCAATGAATTAAGGGGTGTTATTTGTAAAACTAAGGACTCCGCGCCGGGCATTGACGGCATCCCATATTCCTTTTTTGCTCATCTAAATGACGACGTCCTCAATTATTATTTAAATATTGTTAATTCTGTTTTGTACACTGGACATATCCCTGATGAATGGAAACGTCAAATGGTGTTGCCATTCCTTAAACCAAATAAAATTCCATCTGATGCTTCTTCATATCGTCCTATAGTTTTATCTTCTATTTTAATGAAATTAGCAGAACATTTAATAAAAAATCGCCTAGAATGGTATGTTGAAAGTAAGGGCCTTTTAGCAGAATCCCAATATGGATTTAGAAAGGGCAGAAGCACCACTGACTGCTTAAGCATTTTAACATCGGACATTCGGTCATCCTTTTCTAGTAACCATTCCACAGTAGCAGTTTTTCTGGATATAAATGCAGCTTATGATAATGTAGTATTATCAATTTTACAAAATAAACTAAACGCCTTACAGGTTCCATCAATTTTGTCGAATTTTATTATTAAAATTCTGACTGCACGCTCTGTCAACATTCTAATAGAAGATCATGAGGTATCTCGCCTTATATGGAGAGGTCTCCCACAGGGTTCAGTGCTCAGTCCCCTTCTATATAACATTTATACTTTTGATATGGACTCGTCCTTAAACAATCATGTAAATGTTCTTCAATACGCCGACGATTTGTTATTATATTCATCAAGTCACTCTGTTGATCAAGCTTGCTCTTATATAAATTCTGCTTTATCTATTCTTGAGTCTTGGTTGCACTTAAATGGCTTGGATATATCCACGTCTAAAAGTGCAGCAGTCTTATTCACTCGAAAAAAAAATATTCCTTTTGTAAATTTGTTGTATAAAGGAATACCTATTCCGGTAAAAGATAAATTCAGATATCTAGGTGTAATATTAGACTGTAAATTAAGCAGTGTTCCACATTGCGATTATATTGTTAACAAGTGTGAAAAGCACTTAAACATGCTTCGTTGCCTCTCTGGTGTGTGGTGGGGTGCTCATCCCTTTTCATTAAAACTAATCTACAATGCTATTATCAGAAGTACTCTGGATTATGGATTATTTGTTCTGGAACCTGGTAGTATAATGGCTTTTAAAAAATTGGATCGTATCCAGTCAAAAGCTTTACGTATTATTACAGGTGCTATGAAGTCGAGTCCCATTAATGCACTCCAAGTTGAATGCGGGGAAGCACCCCTATATCTAAGAAGACAATTCTTATCAGACAAATACTTATTCCGTATTCTTCAGCTCTCAATTCATCCTCTCATTCCCAAACTGGACTCGCTAATGTTGCAGATGGAATATTCTGATTACTGGTCTCATAAACGTGCTCCATGTTTACTAGTTAGCTATAAAAAGTTCCTATCACTTTCTTCACCTGTTCATCGTTCCAATAAACTCCCCATATTCTGCAGTAGTTATGAAAGTTTTCAGTTCAGTCCCATCATAACTTACGATTGTATAAATAAATCGGATCCCAATTACTGTTCAAAATTTAATTATTTTTTGTCTGAACACTCAGAATACCACCACATTTTTACTGATGCTGCCAAACGTGCTCCAACAGGTTGTGTTGGGGTAGGTGTTTACCATTCCCAATTTAAGATCACACAAAAAATAAAACTACCTCCGGAGACTTCCGTTTTTACAGGGGAATGTTTCGGAATTTTGAAAGCCTTAGAATACATTCGTGTTTTAAAACTAAAAAAAGCAATTATTTTTACTGACTCTCGAAGCGCTCTTCTAGCCATTAATAAATCCCCTTACGAAGACAAGTCGCAGACCTCTATTATTTTATCTATAAGAGAATTTGCGTTTAGAATGACCACTGGGGGCATCTCGCTACAGTTTGCATGGATTCCGGCCCATGCTGGAATCCAAGGCAATGAAATGGCCGATGCTCTAGCTAGTGATGCGGTGCATTGTGGGGACTTAGTCCCATATAAAATTTTTAATTATGACCTTTTAACTCTGCCTAAGGGTTTTCTCCGGGACACCTGGAAGGTAGCCTGGGATACCAGTAGCAGATTGAAAGGACATTACTTTTCTCTTGTCCAACCCGAGATTCCGGAAAAACCATGGTTTGGCAGGGCAAAATTTGGCAAAATGGAGACCTCTATTCTAATACGAATGAGACTGGGCCATGTTTGTTCCCCATCCCATCTTTCCAAATTTCACATTATTGACGATCCCATTTGCTCTTGTGGCACAGATGTAGGCGACCTTAACCATATCTTTTTCTCCTGTCCCTTGTATGACCGTTCTTCCTTCTTCTGTAACCTGTTATCCCTTGATATTCCTTTTCCTACTTCAATACTATCTTTACTTTGTACAAATAGTTTTCCTGTATATAAATGTATAGTCTCATTCATCACCTTAAATAATATAAAGTTGTAAATATTTGCCATTGTAAACTTCACATCATTCTTATAAAAAAAAAAAAAAAAAAAACTGATCCTATATCTCCGTCCTATCCAAAATTCCGTAAAATTTTAAATCCGTTTCCCTACCTTTAGTACCTAACAATCCCAACACACTTGACATTGGCTGAATGCACAAACCGTGCGAAGCCAAAGAAGAAAAGAAAAAAAAAAAAAAAAAAAAGTTAAGAAGTCTTTCATGTAATATCCCTAGACATTTTTGATTAACATATATAATGGAAATGAGCCCCAAGAAAGGATTTTCCCTTCCTTCGGGCTCGCTTCCATTCCACTTTTAAGGAACTTTTGTGCTAAATATTATGCTATATCTATTCAGCCCTTTAGGTTGTAGGCATAAATACTTAACATTATTTTCTACTCTTAGTTACAGAATACAGCCCTCCATGGACCAACCTCAGTAAGCAGTCTAATCCAGTTTATCAAGGATCTTGTGCATTTCTGCAGTAAAAAGAAACCAGTGTTGCAACATATTTTATTATAATTACCACTTTCATCAAACGTAAGGTATTGAAACAAACCATAAGAAAACTTATATTACTTCTATTTGAGAATTAACTAGAAAATTGGAACTCGCTGCATGTACCATTATCATCAAATTACAAAGGAAATTTAGCTTATGTTCCACTTTTTTTTAAATAATAATAAAAAAAAAACAATAAGTTTATTCATTAACATAGATATCACAATATAATAACTTAGTGCCTGAGACAAAAAAAAAAATCTAATAATAAATGTGAGTTAAAACGTGGATGTTCATTAGATATTTATTACTATTCCTTTCCGAATGGTTTTGCCAGTAAAAGCACCCTAATTGCATAACACACTATCAATCTCAACAATTTTGATTTGATGTTGCTAATCCATTGCTTCATCTCTCCAAAATGTAAATCACATAATGAACTGTGTGTGACCAACTATCAAAATGAAACCCATTGGAACTGAGTGTTATGCAACTACCATATAGTGTTATTTACAAAAACCTTCTATGAAATGTGAGGGAATGAATTTTATGAATTAGATGAAAATATTTCTATTAAAAATGAACAATTGATGAAAATATATACATTATAGTTATAAACTGAACATTTCTTACTTTCAAGAAACTTACAAGTAATGTTTGGATTTATAACTCAACTTAATCTAAATCAAAATATTTTATGAAAGCTGTGATACATTTGTGTACACATTACTAGATAATTTTGGACTTATTATATAACCATCACACTAATATTATAACATACATGCTACCAGCTTCACTAAGTAGTTGTTAAAATAACATAATTATATAAACTGTTAAATGGTTGATGCTTAATATACTTTTACATTAAGCAGAATTTAAAAATATCAGCACAGGTATTTTTATTCTGAAGAAAATGTAGCTACAACATGTGAAATAATAATATTATACTACTATTTGAGTATGTTTTGATATCCAATCATAAATACACCCTCAAATACTTTGTTATAAGCAGTTCATAAATATGAATAATAGATTTTTAATATTTTGATTTCATAGCAACTGTTACTGCTTTGTTATGGCACAAATTATATAATATAGGATTGATTATTACAACTTTTACAACAACTTTTAAAACAGTTATTGGATTATGTTCAACTTTTAAAACAGTTATTGGATTATATTCAACTTTAGTGAAGCTAAAATAGCAGATTAAACAAAATTTACACCTAAACAATTTGGAAAATAACTCATGTTAGAAGCTCATAATCTGAACCATCACCAGCATTTGGTAGTTTTCATGAACATCACATATGTTGACTTCGAGTTCGTTGCGCACTGGCAATTTTTTTTATGTTTTTTGCTATTTGCATTATACCACATACTTACATGGAGGAAGTCATATGTTCAGCAACAAAAGTTAATTAACAGAATATGAATAGATAGTGTTTAGTGACATTTTGGCATAAAATAATAGAAGCGAGAGGTATAATCAGAGTCCAGTTATTTAATTAATCATCACATTGGTTTCGATTTTAATACAATATTTTACTGAAAAAATAAAACAAGATTTCAAAAACCAAAGTGTTAATAGACTTTTTGCTGACTGTACCTACTATGTAGAAGCAAGACACAAAGCAATTCAGCAAGCAAGCCACTGGGGCACATAACAATAGATTATCTAATTGTGTAGCATTAGGGATGCTTGAATTATTAAAAACCAATAAAATTTAGCCTGAGATACATAGTTGGACAAATATAGAATTATTTGGTACACAGTGAATATTGATTTCACATCCAATCTAATAAATGTAATGTTTGCCTATTGTAAACCCCGTGTCAAATTTGGTTTGATAAATATTTTGTGCAATTCATTATGTCAGGTTTATTGCAAAACATATGATTATCCAAATGGAACAATGTTTAGGTAATCATACTCAAGTTATAGTTGAAGTCTACAAGTCAACACCCATTATGATCTTAATTAAATAATAATATCTGTGACAGTATTTCACCATTGACTTTTCCCTCTAGTAGTTACATTCCAACAGTCGGATACAACAAGTTACACCTTCTATAAAAATACACACAGCTTATTTGTTCATTATTAGGACATATTCACCATTCCGCATCACCATTAGCTTTTTGAAAGACATAATCTTTCCCACCTAAGTTCATGATACCATCTTTAAGGTAGAACTTCCACTTATTGCGACTGCGGGTTATTTTATCATATTGGCAAACCACCACATTGTCAGTATCAAACATGGCACCAGTCTCTTCATCGGACACATCATCCCCTGAATTGAGAGGTTCCTCCTCTGCTCCTCCACTCTCATCACGCTCCTCTTCCTCTTCCTCTGCTCGTTCCTCGGCAGATTCTTCATCCTCATCATCGTCACCTGCACCATCTTCTGATCCATCTCCAGCATTAGATCCATCATCATCAGAAGAGTCTAGCGCACCATCTAAAGAGAAGGGGGCAGCTCCACTGCGGCCACCTCCGCCACCATCAAATTCATTTTGCTGTCCCGCTAGTGCCGAGTTGATGTGTTGTTGCAATAAAGTTGCAGCTAATGGTTGAGGTAAACTTATAGTTGCATTTATAATAGGGCCAGTAAGTACTTGGTGTAGCTTGTTACCATTAAGTGCAGATGCAGGAATTTGTATGGTAAATGATCGCGGCTGTGATCCTGGCACGCCTGGCTGAGCAGGCAGGGTGAGTTGCACTGGCACTTTGTTGTTGGGGTCCAACACGTGATGAGGATGTGCGCCTGCTAGATTGGAAGCAGGAGCACCATGCTCCACACCAGAGGTTTGGCTAGAACCTTGCTGTCCCATATGTGTATCAGTTCTCTTAGGTACAACATTATTACCATTGGCCTTTTGAAAGCTCTGTAGCACTGGAGGCGGCGGAGGTATAGCCGGTTCAGGCTGTGGAGGGTCCATTGCCCCACTGGCTTGAAGTTTCGTTTTCCATAATTGCTTTAGTTCCTGCAACACTTGTTCGTCAACACCATCGTCTAGAAAGCAATCCCTCACTCCTGCTATCACGTCGTCCACTACTGTATTGTAAAGTTTCATAACTGTTAACTGACTCATCGTCATAATGACGGATTATGTCTAAATTATACCAATAACGAAACTGAACCAAAAGATTTCAAAATGTTAAGAATAGTTGGAAAACTTTACGTTATTGTTAAGGTGACGAGTGCGTATCCACTTTCGTATTCACATCTCAATTCAATAACTCAATGGATCGACAGTCATTTAATGGACGATAGATGTAAAATATTTCACTAGAACCGACGAACTACAGAATAATTCACAAGGCGACACAAGTAACAAGTTCATGTCCACTCCATGATTATCTGAATAAATTCCACGAACGAAAAAATTCAACATAAAATTTGACAATTAATCACTAAAACATAACCTACAAACAAAAAGCGAATTTTGCTTGCCAGATAACGAAAATTTGTCTATGATATTGGTCGGAGGAGGTTCACTTTGCGCATGCGCGGAGACAACTATGGCGGAGCCTTGCCGACGCCCCGTTTCACATGGCAAATATTTTTGAGTTTGCGCTATGGGAACTAGAATTAAATTGATTTTGTTTGTGGTAAGTTAGTAAATATGATGTTAGATTTATTATAGATACCTAATCTAGGTGTTACCGTTTTTTTATGTTTCAAGAAAATAAATATCATAACCAGGCATAATTAAGAGATAGTCGACTAAATTAAAAGTATATAGTTGGTGTGCAGTGTTGACAGATTCTTAAAAGGCGCGGCAAAATTCAATTAAAAAATTTATCACATGCACTAATTTATCTGTGATGTTTCAACAATGGCTGCATTTTACCTTCGTTTTAGACTCAAGTGGAAGAATAATGTAATGAAACATTTGCCATTTCTACAACCAAATAAAGCCCTGGTGTAATTGGTTAATATTATAGTCAGCAATGCACCCTTGGACCCATCTGCGTGTTAGTTTCTCGATACTGGGGTGAAGACATAATAGGGCCTGGGTTATCTGCAGGCGCTGTATCCCGAATGGATCACGAATTGCTCATAGAATAAATAGTCATAATACAGGCGCTAACAGGTCAAACTATCCGAAACTGTCAAATCCCAATATTTAAAAAAAAATTATAAACTAGTGTTTGACTGCAATCCCGGCCGATGGTAAGCAGTGATGCAATCGTTGATGGTAAAGCGCACTAGTTTATTAAGAGCCTTTTCACTCTAACCTTGAAGACACTTAAATTGTTGTCCGACGGAATCACAGCCGCTGGCAAATTGTTCCAGTCCTTCGATGTACGGGGTATAAAAACTAGGCGAAACGCTTCGTTCAGATCTTTGTGGTATTAACAACGTAAGGGTGGAAACTCGTCGTCTGTTGATGGAACGGATATAGGCGAATTAAATCACGCAATTCCCTTGCACACTCTTCAAAATTCATTCTATAGAACTTCGACAGGTTGGCTACTCTTCGCCTGTACTCCAGGCTTTGGAGACCGTTCTGTCCTAAATCTGGGTCGCTAATAAAATTAGCTTCTTCGCACTCCTCTCCACTGAATCCAAAGTAGCCACGTGGCATTTTGCAGCAGCAGCCCAAATGTGGCTGCAGTACTCCACACGTGAGCGGACCTGTGCTTTGTATTATAAACTTAGAAGCTGTCCTGTTGTGAAGTTCCACCGGACCTGTGCGATAACGCCAAATTTCTTGGCCTTGGACCCAATGAACCGCCCAAAGTTAAGTTTCGTGGAAATCTCAACACCCAAAAGCTGAAGGCGGTCGGTGCAATCCAAGGATACATTCCGAAAAGTAGGAGCCAAGGTGAACGGGCTTCTTTTGACGGTAACTAGACACGCTAGTGTTTTGCCGGCATTAAATGCTACAAGATCAGAGACAGCCTACAGTGCGGCACTCGTACGCTCTACCATAGCCATCTTTCGGACCGGATTGTTTCCTTACTAGCCCTAGTATCCGAGACGTATCTCTCCACAATTGTGCTGTCATGTGCATACCAATAGATACCGGGCAATAGCATAGCATTAATATGCAGCAGGAACAGAGTTGCAGAGAGAATAGACCCTTGAGGAACACCGGCAATAATCAAACTTAATCCACGATTTTTCAACGATAAAGTTGAAAATCTATTAAGCACATTTGACATCGTGCAACAGCTTGTTTTACTGGCGTTTTATAGCTTCAACATGTCGTACCGTATCTGACTGAGAATTTTTGGATGAATTTTAATTCGTGTATGCCTTTCATCTCCTGCAGAAAATTACCTCTCCCATACAGCAATAAACAAAAATGTATCTATGGTATTTTGGGGATGGTGCATCACATTATAAATTCAATCAGTGATATCATATTGTTAAAAATAAAAACCAACATGTACACTCTTTAATGTAGGTAGATATTTGTTGGCCACTAACAGATTCATGGAATTCTGCCTGGTTGTCACCGTTACGGTCATCATATTTCAATTTGGGTTAATTAGTAGGTAATCACCTCAATCACCTTGAACATTGTTCGATATTTTTTGCATAACAAAGGAAAAGGTAACTATTGTAATGGTGTTTACGTATTGAGATTTTTTCCCCGCAGATATTCAAAATAATAGGTAGGTAATATTAGATGTCACGCGCAGATGGGTTTTGTGGTTTTTGGTCATACAGTAAGAATTCTCAGCTATCTACACACACACACACACTAGTCTAGTTGGCAGGTAGGTGCTACTGCTATTACTTCGATATACTCCTTCGGCCTAAGAGCTAGTATGGTAGTTACTTAGTTGGATAGGATGATGGTTCTTCAACGAAGTAGAGGAAGTTCTATTAGTATCTATATTTTTGTTTTTCTACTGAACTCTCGGTATGACTTGAGGCCTGAAATGTATACAACATCGAACTACCGGCCACCGTAGGCACGGGCTTGCGGGCGACAAGCAGTGGGCAGCTCGCCGCCCGGTAAGGACAACACCTGGGTCGATGGCGCGTTGTGATTCACGCGTGCCTCTAAGAGATGTCAGCAGATCGTTACGGGTTCCACGAAGACCGATGCCTCTTGGGTCAGGGTTTCGGGTTGGTTAAAAAAGAAACCCTGGCCCGGGCTCACAGACAAATGAAGAAACACGGGTGGATTTTAGTCAGTAAAAGTCTGACACACCCTTCCGCTCTGCCCAGAGCGGCCATTTGATGATTTTCCCATAAAAAAATAGGCCTGAAATGTATCTTATCATATTATAAGTTCAGTGTGATACAGTTACACTGCGTGTTTATTCACAATCAATTTTCGTTTAGCGTCGAGATAATGAGGAAGTGAACGGCAAATGCAGGTTGTGCGGTCGGGCGTTTGGTCGGTTGTCGGTCGGTCGGAGCGCGACTTCGCCGGTCGGCTATTTCCGCGCGATCGATACGCTCCAGAATGTCATTACCCGCTCACCTGAGCCGAGTTGAGCCTCTGACGATCCAACTCAGCTCGTTACCGTGACTGCCGAATTTCTAAAATGTCATTACCTACCGTGACATTCTTACATGGATTTGCCTAATAATAAACTAACATGCATAATATATCTAGATTAAAAAATAGGCGGCTTTAGAAATGAACGATGAACAGCTACGTTCTTACATTTCCCATTTTAGTATTCTGAATAAATAATAGTCAATGCCAAATGTCCGTTACCTATTCGATGTGAAATTGAAAACCTTGTTTAAATGAATGTGTATTTAAATACGTATTTATTGGCACCACGCACCATTCAGAACTATTCGAATGCCATGCTACTTACTATACCATGTTATAAACGAGCTGAAATGAAATCGCAAAACGTTTTCATATACCATTTCAAAATACATATAATATTAAATACCTATGCCGTTTTGGTAAAAATCTGATTTGTTTAAAGAAAACAAAATTTTGTTATACCGAGGTTGACAAACGTACTTATAAATGTTGATACATACTGTTTGGGAAAGTATTAAATAAATCACAAAACAAAATACCCAAAAGAAAATGGGAACTTAGATTATCGTATTCTATATCGGAGACAACTTTTACATCCCGACCCACATTGTATACTTTGTACCTACATCGCGATAATATAAGGCGCAACACTTTTACCGAATTCAGAACGGTACAATAATATATTTAAACAGTTATATAACGCTGAATATGATAGGAAAACGCGCAATCGAATTCTGATTATTTGCTATACTATGATATACATATTTCTCTTCAATAATAATCATTTCCGGTCGATGGCTGTAGGATCTCATATGAAAATGTGTGTACATTTTATTCATCGTGCTACATTAAGCCAATTTGAGTACAGGTAAGGAACATATACTTAATATGTAAAATAAGTAACAAAATGGATGGAAATTGAACACGACACAATATATCGAAACATTAGAGATGTCTTACTGAAATTCTTAAAGTGGTGATGCTTGAGGGTCTGGCATATTTTTACCTCGTGACATAACTTTCTTAAACCGTGTTGTGGAAAAAGCAAAAGTTTTAGTAGGTCAAGCTCAGAGGCCAGTTTTATATTCAAGCATTCTTAAAGTCTTTTATGAAACCTTATTGACACGTTATATTCTATTCAGTGCAGAAGGTTTGATCGATCACTCTAAAGGCGCATACATTATTAAAAGGCACGGTGCAAAGTATAGATTATGAAAAAAGTCGGTTTGAAATGTGTCGATTATACACAATTCAACAGACAATTATACGTGTAAATCATAACATACACGAGTATGTTAGGCATAGATAAACCCGAGACTTGAGGAGGCTTTGCAGAGAGAGCGTGAGCTCAGCTCACGGCCACGCTTTGAATCGGGCAACCGTCGCAGACAATGTCGGTTCTTCCAAGCAAAGTAGATAAATCGTTTTACAATTTAGGGTTGAGAGGGGGGAGGGGGACGCTTTATCAACAAACCGTTCAGAAACATATACAAGCGGTATATGTTTCTGAACGGTGAATATAGGAAAACAATTGCCTAATCTGCATATGCGGCGCGTATTATTTAGGTACTGTCTTAACAATTGTTGTACGATCGATCATGTTCCTGACGTTGTGTCCTTTGTGGGTTTTTGGGTGGAGCGTTGAATTCCTTATTCTTTTCATAAATCTTTTCCCCGCGACGGTAACAAGTAACGGAGGCACTTTGCGCCCCTTTTGAGAACCTGCGCGAGTAAATTTGTTGCTTCCTAGAGCTCTACTTTACGTATATATGTACGTGCACGATTCAAATACTCGCACCGTATTCTACAGCACGATAACATCAGATTTATACATGCCCGCGTGCTGTGTCATGTTTCTTTCTTATTCTTAAAGCCATCTAGCTTTTTATTTTCACCGCAAAAAGAGCTACCAGTTGTTGTTTTATTATTTTACAATGCGGTTAGTACCGTCTAAAATATAACCTTCATTACACCGTGGTCGTTTCTATAGGCCATTCACAAGGGAGTGTTAATTTCTGCGGGATCGTTGATACTTGGCGCTCGTTCTGTTTGCGTGCGTACATGGTGGGTAGTGAATGTTGCTGGTAATTTATGGTCGGCGTAACAGGTGGGGTTACTACCACCATTTTCAGGCTACGCGTGCTAGGAATTTATTATTAATGGTTGGATAACCTCATCATTAGTAGCGACTACATTATCAAACTGTGATATAGCTACTTTATTAATAATTTGGTTGCCAAACTTCATTTTTGATTTTGGACTTTTCTGAAGTATACCTATCTAGGCGTAAAGCCTACGCTAAGGAATACTAGGTACCTACCTAATAGAAGTCTTACTCAGAATTTCTTTCCACGACAATTACATTGAGACTAATTGGCAATTAGTCACATCATTTATCTAATGTCATCATCTATTGTATTCATAATATTGAAATTCGGGTGGGTATCAAAATCTCCCCAGTGTTGTCTAAATTTCTCTTTAGCTGTAGTTAGAATCTATTGAAAATTCCACTGACTACCTCCCCGTGTATAGTCAGTCTGTTCACTTTTTACTGGCTTTCTAGCGTGCGTATGTAGGCATTCACATGCCGATATCGAGTGCTTCGTGAAAGCATTCCTGTTATTGTTTTATCCAGTTTACAAGGTACGTTTGAAAGGCCTCCTATTAAAACATGCGAAATTTGTGAATTTCTGCCTTTATGAGCACTCTGTGAATCCCAGTAGTAGGTCTAATTTTCAATAGAAGTCATCTTTCGATCATGATTATTCTAAATAAATAATTGTTATGCAAAAAAGATAATAAAGTTATGTTAATGAGCACATTTTGAAATGTGTCTTCACATAGTTGCGACAAAACAAAAAAACGAGTGTGCTTATGACCACACGACTGAAGTGAAACTTCTTTCGCTCCATCTGTATGTATATATATATATATACATACATGTATACACATGTACACACATGTATACACATGTACCTACATATATTAATTTTCTATAAATATTTAAATTTATTTCATGGTTTCATTGGTAAATTAATATTTTTGCATAGATCTTCTATTTTTATTGAAAAAAAGGGGGGGGGGGGGGGGTGGATTCCCTCGGGGCCAAAAGGTCGGGCTCTTCCTCCTGATTCAGGGAACCCCAAACTCGGGTAGTCCACGACCTCTGGTTCCCGAGATAATCCACGGCGGGGTGAGGTAACTAAAGGGGGTCCGGAGGGGGGATAGGTTTCGTGGGGATGCGGGGGGGAGTGGATTCCCTCGGGGCCAAAAGGTCGGGCTCTTCCTCCTGAATCAGGGGACCCCAAACTCGGGTAGTCGACGACCTCTGGTTCCCGAGATAATCCACGGGGGGTGAGGTAACTAAAGGGGCCCGGGGGGGGGGAGGTTTCGTGGGGTTGCGGGGGGAGGTGGATTCCCTCGGGGCCAAAAGGTCGGGCTCCTCCTCCTGATTCAGGGGACCCCAAACTCGGGTAGTCCACGACCTCTGGTTCCCGAGATAATCCACGGGGAGGTGAGGTAACTAAAGGAACTAAAGGGGGTCGGTGGGGGGGGAGGTTTCGTGGGGATGGGGGGAAGGGGTAGTGGATTCCCTCGGGGCCAAAAGGTCGGGCTCTTCCTCCTGAATCAGGGGACCCCAAACTCGGGTAGTCCACGACCTCTGGTTCCAGAGATAATCCACGGGGGGGTGAGGTAATCAATGAGGGGGGGCCGGGGGGGGTGTAGTTTCGTGGGGATATTAAGGGGCGGGGGGGGGGGGGGAGAGTAAGGGAGGGGGGGGGATACAGGAGGGACTGTGAAGTAGGCGGTACCAAATTTTATGTTAACTGACCCCCCTTAATGGTTGTCAGTCAACATAAAATTTAATGTATAGTGTTAAGTGTAAATAAATAAATAAATAAGTGTATCCGTGTCTCAAAATTAAAAAAAAAAAATATATATTTTTGCATAGATCTTCTATTTATATTGAAAAAAAAAAAACACTCGTAGACCTTGTAGTACCAAGCTCGCGCCACGGGCGCCTCTGTGCTTATATCCCCCACTTAACTTCCGTTCGCCTTGCCCGATCATTTTTCGTAACGCTTTCGCCAGCTTACTCCCCAAGTCAAGCGTGCGTAAAGAAGTTTTACTTCAAAAAAAAAAAAAAAAATATAAAGAAAATTAAAACCGTACACGTACACGGGTACGTGTACGGTTCTGACTTTCTTTATCAATTGTTTTCGGTTAAGTTTTACAAGTGAAATGTGTGAGTTACTTACTGATGTAACTCACACATTTCACTTGTATAACTTTCAGTTCTCCTCGCATATATTTCCTACGTCAATATTGTACGTAATTAAGAAGATTTTCTTTGCTTACTCTAGTAAATAAATCTCATAATAAACTTCAGTTGATGTCAATAAACCGGTATTCAGTTAGGGTAACGTTACGGGCGAATATATGTAACTGATACCTTACTCCAATTTTCGTGTCATGTTCAAGATATGACACGATTTACAATACCTACCTAATACCTATTTCCTCCGCTGGATGCGACTTCAGCCCTACATTCATCTCTATACGTCACTCCCACCTATTTCTTAAAAAGAAAAAAAATTGTAGGTATTTGAATTTGTCGAGATTTACACAGACCTAGTATTTTTATAAGATTTTTTATAGATATGCTGTGAGTAGTAAATAAACACGTACTACTTACATATATTATTTACAATGTAAGCAAATGATGAGGTAGCTAAGTTATGAGGTAGGTAGGTATACATTGGTACTTAATAAATGAGCCACTCTATTTAATCTCAGTAATCTTAACATAGGAAGGATCTAAGCAGGGAAAGCTATTTATTGTAGTAACAAGTTAATAAAGGGTGTATCTGACATCGACGTACAAACGAGTACCATGGATCCAGTACATAATTCTGAACCTCCCCCTGGTGGAATTTTGCGTCGGCTTTTTAACGATAAAAAAAAAAAATGCAGTTTTATCACTTTAGACCGTTCACGATTGCTATACTTTTATAATCCAATAAGATTTTAAAGTAAAAATTAAATCATTTGTTAATTACACAAAAAAGCGCAATGTGAACAATACTTGAAAAACTATCCTATCAGCTGATTTAGTAGAGTTCGCATCAGGGGTCAACGTCATACCTACAAACACGTACGGCGGCACGCTTGCAACGTTCAAAGGCCGAGCCGACACTTTTTTTAAACACTGTTATTTCTGTAACCGCTCATTAACGACATAAATGACTATAATAATTTTATTAGTGGCACGTGGTTTAGCTTTTTCGCGAAGTTTGCGTTACGATGTCAGATACACTCTGTATACATATAATTGTTAATAAGACATTGGCCCCGATTCCATTGATTGCTAACTAAACTAATTTTAAGTTCTCTGCATCTTTTTCTTTCTATTTCATTAAGAAAAGGACAGAAGATAAAATGTTTGTTTAGACCTGTCAAATTAGTCCGCTCCTAACGTAAATTGACATATTTTTGGACGCCATGTTTATAATCGCATCTAAACTGTCTGTGGAGTATCTTAATTTTACAGGATTAAACTAAAATGTTATTAAGCTATTGCATAGCTTCTATCGCGGGCCTTGAGCGCGGGGACCGAATCCAGAAATTCCGTAACGAAAAAACCTCACGCTCCCCACTCCGACGGGCACTTAGGTGTGGCTTGAAGGCCGTACATCGTCTAACGTCGTTTCAGTTCGGCAGTCTTCGGCACGGTATGTTTGTGTGGTGCGACTACATCTTTTGAAAACAATTTATAGATTTTCAAAAAGAGCATGCATATTGCAGGGCGCGAACTCAGTTCTACACACTTGCCATGTTACTGATAGTCGCGATGTGCTAAACTTGCGATTAATTTTCTCTCTGAAATAGGTCTTCTATAGAGATATGTCATAGACGTCATCGACGTTGTCATGGCTACCTTAAAAACTTTTCATATAATTAATTATTAAGTACTTTTATTCAAATTAATTTAGTAGTGTTTTTATAAAATAGCATTTTTTTTAACGGAAAGCTAAGATGAATGTCACGCTAATTTTTCATTAGACTTTTAAATTATTTATAGTGTTGTTTACTAAATAAAAGCGCGTGATTTTATAGAGTAAAAAGTGCTCACGCGGCCGTTTTTTCAACTGTTATTGGCGATATCCGCCATTATTGTGAAATATTTTTTTAAAGAATTTCTATAATTTGTTACACGTGTTATTGGCAAAATTGTGGTATCTATCCACAGGGACCAGATCAAGAGTTGAAGTTGAAGTTTTTATTAAATAAAATATTACAGAAAGATGTCGGTGAACAATGTTAATACGAGTACATTTAAGTGTACGAGTTGTAATATTGTTATCTCCGAAACGAAACAACGAAAGTTTAATAAAAATATGCTCGTCGGCTTTTTCTGAGGAAGACATTGATGAGGCAAAAAAGTTATTGTTTGTTTCTACGAAGACAAGAAAAAAACATGTATCGAGGCGTAAGAACAAAAAGCAGAAAGACCTAAAATATACGATTACGGTGTTTAAAATCACGGATCCCGAACAATCCCAGTTTTTGTGGCATATGACCTTCACAAATTGCCACCAGTTTGCTTTGACTACGTAGAACGTACGTAAAGAAGTTGATGAAGGATTTATTAATTCTACGGTCAGATGTTAACGCAATCAGAAGTGATTATGTTACTAAAGATCAGCTCGAAAATATTAAATTGATAACAAATAATTCGGCACCGACGCCGTTCATCATCAACAACCTTTTTATCGTCCCACTGCTGGGCACAGATCTCCTCTCATACAGAGAAGGATTGAGCGTAATCACCACGCTTGCTCAATGCGGGTTGGCGATTTCAGACTTATAAAGCCCAGGTTTCCTCAAGCTGTTTTCCTTCGCCTTCAGTCATACCAATGACTGAAGGCGAAGGAAAACAGCTTATAAACAAGTTATATGTACTTTCTAAGTATATCTTGGACACCAGTCCAAGATATACTTAGAAAGTACATATAACTTTAGAAAAGTTACATTGGTACTTGCCTGACCTGGAATCGAACCCGCGCACTCATACTTGAGAGGCTGGTGTTTTAACCACTAGGCCACCACGACAAAACAGTGGGGTATATTAAAAAAGAACCTCGGAGTCTTTGAGTATATTTCGTGGTGCTCCCTGTGCGCCGTTTCCGAGTCAACGAAATACCAGTTGGTGGAGTCATAAGGATACTATAGCTGTCTTGCCTGCCCCTCAGTGCCCGGCCGGTCTTGCGATTGCACCGAAACAGCACACAATGACAGAGATTATAAGTAATAGCATAGACAGACCTTACGGAGGAATTGCCCTATTGTAGAGGAAGTCCGCTTTCTCAAAGGTATCAGTGTTGTTGTGTAATAGTGATCGTTTAGTTCTCACACGGATCGTGCTATGTTAGTTTTCTCATTTTACATGCTTACTGACTCGAGTGATAATATAATAGATTTCATGGGTTTTTTCTTTATTTCTTTATTTTTTGGCTTCGCACGGTTTGTGCATTTAGCCAATGCCACGTAATTATGAATTATTCATGTCGAAAAAGACGGCCGCGTGACCCGTCTTACGAGTGAGGTTTGGGACAAAGTCATGATGTGGCCACTATGCAGCGATATTTCACTGTTCTTTATGAACTACACACATCAAAAGTGTCTAGGGATCAACATATATTTTTGCAATAACTTTTCTCCTGATTGATATTAATTAACATTTTTTTTAAGGATTCATCAAATAAAGTGTTTTCGTTTGTCACAGTAACGATAAACCAAGTCACCTTTGCATTAATAAAGAAATTTGCCATTTTCCTAATAAAGGGATATTTGACATTTGAACCACTAACACAAAAGTTCGAAAAAAAGACTGAAATAACAGTTTTCTCTAAAATTTTATTGGGTAACTTAAACAATTAATAATCCGTGTTTCTACCGCGAACACTAACAACACAAGAACATCGGTTTGGCATACTCAAAATGAGTTCATCCAAATCACGCTGTGGAATGGCCGCCCATGTTCGTTGCAACAACAAAAAAAGGTCTTCTTGCGACTGGATACCCTCCATATTCGGCAGAGCTCTTCTCTGTAGCATATCCCATGCATGCTCAATCGGGTTCAAGTCTGGCGACTGAGCAGGCCAGGGTAGGACATTGATGTTAGCTGCGGCGAGAGTCTGTCTTACAACTCTTGCGGTGTGCGGTCGTGCATTATCATGCATTAACTGAAATAAGGGACCGATTTGCACTTGTAGAGGAACGATGACGTCTGATACAATCGTCTCAGCATAAATTTGAGCGTTGAGGTTGCCTCTGATCCAAATCAACTCAGTTCTTCCGCCGATCCAAATACCCGCCCATACCATGATGGTTCCACCACTATAAGGATGGACTTCCTGGCAGGATTTTAATCGCTGTTTTCGTCCAGGGGTTCTCCAGTGTCGTATACGTCTTGTATCCGGTCTCATACCAAAACGAGACTCATCAGAAAAGCACACGAAACGCACAACAGAAGAACAAACAGAAACACAAACAGAAGAACAATGGTTCTTCTGCCCAATTTCTGTGTTCAAGAGCCCATTGATATCGAATCCTACGATTGTGCATTGCTATAGGTGGTACCCGTAGCGGTCTTCGGGAATGAAGGTTCACTTCATGCAAGCGGTTTCTGACTGTTTGGTCGCTAATTAAGTTCCCTGAAGAGTGATGAAGCCTCACGGCTAACATCATGGCGGTTATTGTTGGAGCTCTTCGAGTTAAGATTTGAATGTATCGGTCTTGTCTCCGTGTGGTGCAGCGATACCGTCCTCCATGGCGCTCAGCCACGGTACCAGTGCTTCGGTAACGTGTCCAAAGTCGACTGATAACACTCTGACTTGTATTCAGAGCTAAAGCCACAGTACGTTGCCGGGAACCAGCTTCTATCATTCCCACGGCTCTGAGCATTTCTTCCCTGCTTAAATGACGTCGCCGCTCCATAATAACGTTGGTTTTAATCAGTAGTAGGGAAACAGTAGCACTAATAATGTCTTCAATGCGTTGTATGTTTTTATAGGGAAAATATTGACAGCTGATTTTCATCTTTTACTCGAATTTGATTCACAGTTCCTGATTCAAATTATGAAATGCACCAAAAAGGATCCATATAAATTTATAAAATCACAAATTTATTACAAAGCCACATCTCAATCTCAAGAAATCCGCATAAAAATGCTTGATCCCTAGACACTTTTGATGTGTGTATTTACTAAATGCACTTTTTACTACATAAATCACGCACTTTTATTTAGTAAACAACACTATAAATAATTTTAAAAGTCCAATGAAAAACGAGCGTGACACTCAGCTTGACTTTCCCGCCAAAACTCAGGGTGCTGATCACGAAAATGATTTCATTTTTGAAATCCAAGATGGCCGACATCATATTTCATGACATTCTGACATGGGTGTGATAACGAACATGACGTCATTTTTAAGCTATTGCTTAGCTTCTTTCTATCTCTTTATCAAAGTCGAACAGAAAACATTGAATATAGTTTAGTCGCTTAATCGTCACCATTTTTCGCACTCTTTTGATGACGTTGCTGGTAAAAAATAAATAAATTACAAAACAGAAAGAAAACTTGAATTGATATCAAAGAAAAAAAAAACAAAGGAAAAATTACAGTAAAAATAAAATAAATAAATAATTATAATTGCAAGTTATAGTTGATAAAAAAAGGCTATGCAATAGCTTTACCGCGGCAGTCTCCGAGTGCCACACGCCTTTTTTTCTATCCTTTTCTTAATGATATAGAAAGAAAGAGATGCAATTAACTTAAAATTAGTTTAGTTTGTTAATGACAGGTACTTGGCTTATTAGATGGCGATAGGGATTGTCACCATTACCTATTTATTCAAGAGGAAAATCATCAAAAAAGAACTCGGAAATAGAAATCTTGTTTAAATCCGCATAGCTCATTATGCAACACGGTATCACCGTGTCTTGGGTTTAACATGGCATCACCTCGCTCAACTGCCGTCATCCTTTCTATTCTTAAGTTTTTTTTAGTGAATAATCTTAATAAACTAGTGCGCTTTACCATCAACAATTGCATCACTGCTTACCATCAGGCGGAATTGCAGTCAAGTACTAGTTTATAAATATTTTAAAAAAAGCAGAATATGAATATTGCACGGGCATTATACACGGAACATCCAATAAGCAAGAAAGTGGCAGCCGGAGGCCGCGGCGCCCGCTTATGTCGATAATAACCTTTTTCAAAAACACTCAATTACTATGCCAAGTAAATTTTAGACTCAATTTTCTTTTATTTAAATATCGTTGGAAAATATTCAACCGAAGCCAACTACGAGTTTAAAGATATTTTATTACAAACGACTAAAAAAAGCAGTAGGTATCGATGAACACCGCTTATTGGTATTCAAGAGGTTTTTTTTTTTTTTTTTTATAGAATGAACGATACGACGACACTTATGATTCTGCGCCAGCGTAGGTACTTAAACGTGTATCACCTTTATTATCAAGGGATAGATCACCTTTCCCTATGGGGTGAGCACCGATAGTCTGTCGGAATGAATACTGAATACTGTAAATATCCACTTTCTGATAATATTTTACGCTCAATGTGACTGGTGACGGTTGCCTCGTTATAGGAGGATTACACACATTAAATTTATTACCGGCTTCAAAATTTCTACCTAGTAGGTATGATTTCGTTGTCAATTTGAAGAGAATTTATATAAATAAACGTGTGCCATATATAAATAATTTCTTAAATTTATATATTTTTATAGATAGAAATTGTGTATTTTTACCAATAAATTATTATTATTATAAAAAGAATTGACTTTTCGTTGAATGACTCGCTGACCGTGATAGCCATTCAACAATGACTGGGAAAGCCATTTAAATTGAACTCGTTCACGAATCAGTTCCCCGTCAAAGATAAATTCACTCTCCGTTTGTGCTGTTAAATATTTATAGAAAAGTAATAAATGCTCTAACCGATTCCATGGGATCATTTTCACTTCGTTACGATTCATACAATTCTACAGAATAACAATATCGATCGCTCCCTGGCAACATCATATTGCGGCTGAGTAGAAGCAAAGTTGACAGTTATCGCGAGCTCCCGATCGCGGAATACAATTTGTATGCTCATGGCGAAATTTACTTCAGTTACTTTATCCATTCAAATAATATGGTATCACGTAGGTACTTTACGGATATTGCGCCTCGCTTCAGATTCTATCACAGCTTTAAGGGTTACAGTTTTCCCTACCTATGTACGAGTGTATCCACTTAAAGTTTTTTGGTATTTTCCACCATCTCATGTATGTATCTATAGTTACTTAGTACCTCAGGGCTATGTTCTGGATAAACTAATCATGTAGATATGTAAATGTTATGTGTAGTATGTAGACATATTGCCATTTTTTTAACACTTCTTAAGTTTATTCACGATAAGTAACACTTCTCACTGTCCGTTCTTGAAACTGTGTAATACCACGATTGCCATTGATGCGATTGCCTTTCATTCATCTCTTTTGGGACCTAAGATTCTGAATCGCGAAAGGCAGCATGTCCAACGATGGTTTAGTATATCTTCCCTGAATGGAAGGAATGCGGAAGTTACCGATGAGTCCGTGACCCGCCACCATTTCATCCATCTATTGTTAATTCTGTGCTTAAACGTCCGATCTACTTCGCCATCGCTTTGCACAAATGAAACAAGATACCTAAAGTTGGTGCAGACTGGGAAAATCTCGCCATCAAGCGCTTGGTTCTAGAACTAGAGAGACCGCAGAGACAGCTGAAATTGAACAAAAACCGGAGAATGTTAAAAATCTGCAGAACTTATAAATTAGTCCTGCTGATTTTTCTAATCCTGGAACATCGGCAAATTTTATGCACCAGGGTCCCTCCTCGAATATGACCGCGGTCAGAGGGTTTTTGATCGCGGACATACTTGAGAGGCAGCTTTAAGTCCTTACCCCTTAGAACAGAGGTAAAGCTAAGGACGACGAGTTCGCATGAAGAAGTAAAGACTTAAAGCTGGTGCAACCCTACAGTCATACTGAACACATCAGTGTTGCCAGCAGCCGACTGAACGTAGGTACGAGATTGACTGTACATAGCACGAATAGACTTTACACACTATTCGGACAAAACTTTATCTTTCAAGACCACGACAGCATATTCCGAGTTGCCCTATCATACGCTTTCTTGTTTTATTTATCACAAGCTTCTCGTGTTTTAATTTTTTTTTTTTTACCTTTGCCCCACGCTAAGAAATTCTCCTGTATTCTGTGTGCGTTTACAAACATTTAAAAACTCTCATACACAAAAAACCAGACCCGGAACAACTAGTGGTAGGTCATACAAATATTTTTTTCCATGCGGGAATCGAACCCGCGACACGCAGCGCAGCAGTCTATAGCTTAACCACTGCGCTAATTGTGCAGTCACAAGTGTATTCTTATGTCTTGGCGTCAATTATTCCTCGACCTATTAAAAACCTATCACAAACTGGTTTTAGGTATTCTCACTATCATAATTTTCTTCCCTTCACACTATGTGACAATGTGCTTTATGCCTCGATAGTCACCCTTATTTTTGAAGATGGACATCATTCAGATTATCATTCATACATCATTCTTGTGGGATTCCCGTTTCATGCAACAACTTTTGGAAGCATTTGAAATTGCCGTCTTCTTTCCTACTCACCCAGTTTTTTTTGAGTGAACCACAGTAACAAACTAGTGCTCTTTACCATCAATGGTTGCATCAATGCTTACCATCAGGTGGGATTGCTGTCAAGCACTAGTTTATAATCATTAAAAAAAATAAAAATAAAGTCAGCCATATATATGCGATCTATTTTAAATCGATCCATTTTTGAAGTGAAACTTCTTTAGGCACGCTTGACTTGGGGAGTAAACTGGCGAAAGCGTTACGAAAAATGATAGGAAAAAAAATGATGAAGGCGAACGGAAGCAGAGTATAGTCCTATTTCGTCTGTACTACAAACAAGGAGCTGGCTCATGTAAATATTGCATGACATGTCGAGTGTGAAGTTGTGAGTTCGCATCTCGCCGAAGGCAATATATATTTTTTGGATCTTTTTAAGATTTGTTAACAATTGAGTCGAGTATGAAATTGTGAGTTCGCATCTCGCCGAAGGCAATATATATTTTTTGGATCTTTTTAAGATTTGTTAACAATTGATTACCTAAGAGTTTGTTACCAATTGATTACATAATTTATAAATTTCGTTCTGTTCTGGCTTTTATATTGTTTTATATATTTTTGCTGAACATTTCTGAAATAATTGAAAGTATAGAAGCTTGAAGATATCGTCACAATACGATAATTGGACACAAAGTACAAATTGCTTTCGAGCCTCATAAGCTCAAATATTAAGCCAAGTACCTTGATTGATTAAGAACTATGAATTAAAAAATTAAAAAAAAGAGGTCGTGGACTACCCGAGTTTGGGGCCCCCGGAATCAGGAGGAGGAGCCCGACCTTTTGGCCGCGAGGGAATCCACTTTTTTTTTTTTTTTTTAATTGGAGGTCTATGCAAAAATATTAATTTATAAATGAAAGCATGAAATAAATTTAAATATTTATAGAAAATTAATATATGTATATGTGTATACATATATATATTGTACACACATATATATAGATATACATACAGAAGGTGCGAAAGAAGTTTCACTTCAGTCGTGTGGTCATAAGCACACTCGTTTTTTTATACCCATTTCATACTTTGGCCATCCTAATGTTTCTTACTAAACCAACATTTAATTTAAGCAATGGTGTACTTAAAGTTTATATTGATGTTCCATTCATTCTCTTCATATGTTAAACTTTTTAAATATTTCATCGCCCTTATCATCATCGTCATCTTTGAACAGAACATTAACGAAGTCGTCTTTAAGGCCGCTGCCTCGAATCTTGCGGTCAGCGGGGCGGCGGCAGCAGCAGCGCGGGAGCCGTCGGGCATCGAAGGCCCGTTCTCGAAACTAGCGGGCAGATCGCGCGTCACTATAGCCGCGTAGTATTGTGTTCACGATTGTGTCGAGGAGATATTTGTTTTTATTCGCGAAAGAAATGTCTGAACAATGGCGGCAACATGATGCAAATTTATTCCTAACGCTCGATCCCCGCTCGCTGCCCGCAAGATTCGAGCGCGAGAAGTACACCGCTCGCTGCCCGCCACCGCCCCGCTGCCGCGCCGCTGTTTTCGAGAACCGATCCGTTTGATTTTACGCATAAGATCCTGCCGCTCACTCGCCGCCGCCACCGCCGCCCCGCTGCCCGCAAGATTCGAGGCAGAGGCCTAACCATTTAATGTGAAGTATATCTCTCGTTCTCCTTTCTGTTGCTTTTGTAATTTAGTAGAGCTCGTTCTGGCCTCTAGGGCTGTCCAGTAACAAATAATTTCTCCTCCTCGAAACTGCTACCGCCTTTTTCGCTTTTCTTTTCCATTCTTTTTAAATCTTCTTCCTATCGTCTTTTACACTTTCATTCGCGATTTCTATACTCTATCATTCATTAAAATCAATTATTTTTTATTAGATAACCTCTCCCTTTCGATTCTCCAAACCCATCATTAGCTTTATTATATATTTGGTAAGAAATTGTTTACTCTCCGTAAAAAAATCCGCCATCTCTTTTCAACATTAATTTCCTGATTTCCTTCTACATCCTTCATGTCAATTATTTTATCTACCACTTCATTCATAAACATCCTGGCACATTTCTCTTTTTCTATCATGTACCATCTACTTTTCGATCACGTGACAGCCTCCGTGGCGTAGCGGTAGCGAACGCGGCCGCTGCGCAAGGAGGCGCGGGTCCGATTCCCGCGCAGTGCAAATATTTGTATGCATGAATTTGCACTGGTCTGGTCGTGCTTCGGAAAGCACGTTAAGCCGTTGGTCCCGGTTGCCATACGAACATCTAATGGGAGTCGTTACGGGTTGTTGGAGCCCTCAAAAGTCCAACAATTGGTCTAACTGTAATGCTTCGATATCGCCTTCGGGTTGTGGAGGTCAGACGGCAGTCGCTTCACGGAAAATATTGAAGTTTAGCCAAATCAGCAGTTAGGCTGGTAAAGCGGACGCCGACCCCAAACCTGAAAAAAGCTTCAGATGCGACTGGGATTAACGCTGAGATGATGATGATGATGATGATGACCATCTAGTTTTCGATCAGGTTAAAGTACGCATGACGGGGTTGATCTGTGGATGGGTGAGCATCATTACATTCCGAGACACCTTCGTGCTCGGAAAGTACTATAAGCCGTAGGAACCGGCTGTCATTCATAGCTCACAGTCGTTACGGGTTGTCAGACTTACACAGTAACTGGGTAGTGAACGTCAGATTGGCAATCTTTTTCTTCTTCTCAGCCTCAATACTGGTATTCTGCTCAATCCGGTTAAACTTGAAGCTGACTCCAACATAGTTGGGAAAAGACTAGGCAGGTGATGATGACGACACCATCTAGTTTAGGATGGGAGCCGTCACATACGTGCTGTTCTTCGCAGGGGAAGGTAGCTCCGTTCAAGGCGCACTGCCAGACTTTCTACACGTGTAGCCTGTGGAAGTGGAACAACTTCACTCAGCGGGCATACATTGCTCTACGTGTCCAGTAGAATAACGCGTTTAGAATTCAGTTTTTTGATGCTGTATTCTAATTTATTAATAGTTTTAATTAGGGTAATAGTTTTATTTAGTAATTTTTATTTAATAATTTGTACTTTATTTAGTTTTATGAGTTTGTAAATATTTTTAGTACAGAAACATTTAAAAATATAAAAAAAAATAGTAGCCCACCTGTGGTTAGTGCTCCAGATACAGGAACCTCCTCACGATGCGGGCCGTATCGTAATGCCTTTTGAATCAGGCCCTTGATCCATCCGCCCAACGAGAACCTCGATAGATGTTGGTCGAGACTCTTGGGTATCAGACCATTGGCCGATACAACAATCGGTAGAATGACAGCCATCGGTAAAATCACATTCCTCATGTCGACAAGCTTGTGTGTTTTCACAAAATTCCCGTCATGTGGAATGGTATCTAACAACTAGGTATCGATCCATCACTACTATATCAGGCTTATTTGCAAAAATAGTCCTGTCAGTATTAGATAGACCGATCCCAGTATACCAAGTACCGTCTCCGTAGCTCCATCCCTCATAGGTACCTCATAGGTAGGTCTTCCTACATGCCTATTAAAATCGGCTTCTATATACAGAGACCTCGCAGAACTTCTCTTTTACACTATCCTCACAAACATTCCAGCAACTACAAACATGAAATGTCAAATTAGTTGTTGGGGCCGCAAGTTATTCAGTACTAAGCTATGAAGTTGAACGATGCTTTTGGTCCGTTTGGTAACTTTCAGAACTTGCAGGAGTAGGTAGAGGAATATGTTGTTAATCATTTACGTAATATTAATGGTTTCAAAATTTTGTTTTAAAACAGGGCCCTCCCACTCGTATTATTCTAATTTAAAAAGTTATTGTTTCAGTGCTTAAATTTTTTACGTGGGACACTCAGAAACTTTTGCGATAATAAAAAAAAATGTTCTAGGTATAGGTATATTTTTATTACATCTTTTCAAAGTACTCTCTACCAGCCTCTATACAAAGTTTTATGCGTCTGAACCAGTTTTCGAAACACTTTTTCCAGTCCGACGCAGACATCTTATTTACCTGCTTGGGCGCTGTCAGCGCATCATTCGGCGACGAAATTTGCATCTCTTTGAGCTGATCTTTTATTTTTGGAAATAAGAAGAAATCACACGGTGCTCGGTCAGGGCTGTAAGGATTGTGACACCGCAATCAAAACAAGGGAAGCCCCTCGTTTTGATTACGGTGTGGGCGGGCGCATTGTCGTGGTGAAGCAATAACCCGCGGAGCCCGGTCGCTTGTTGCTCACAACAGAGAAAACTTCTGTCAAACATTTGGTAGTATATCATTCAGCGTTAATGTCTCTTTGGTTTCGTAAAGGAATTGACACCAAGTAGCCAGTCAAACTGAAAAGCTCACGATCAAAGTCTTACCCCCGTTTCTAGATCGCTTAACTTTGGTAGGCGTTGATTTGTTTTGAAACACCCAAACAGTCGACTGGCACTTCGTTTCAGGATCATATTGATAAATCCAAGATTGGCCTGAGAACCTATAACGATGTCGTAAACACGTTGAGGCAAGCTTGCTTCAAATTTGTCTATCATATCATGGCACCATTCCACCCGTGCCTGCTTCTGAGCATAAGCGAGATTGTGCGGCACCCAGCGTGTAACTATCCTCCGCAACCGAAGATGCACGTATAGTATAGCACGTACGTCAAGGCTTCCTGATCCAATCTGGAATTAAAGCTAAATTTCTTGATATGTAATTAGTCTATTGTCTTGGATCAAACTTTTCACTGCTAGCACGTTTTCTTCTGTAACAGCCGTCAAAGGGCGACCACTGATACACGGTTGCCATAGAAGGGCCTTCATCCATTAATGCCATTTGTACGATTCCTCTGGTTTAGGCAACATTTGAAATCGTAAAAAATCATAGTGTGAAAATGGTCTTGACGCAAATAAATTTTTCAAAAAGACACGATAATATTAATTAGCTCGCAAAAAATTTAGAAAAGAAGAAGGAAGTTTTGAATTTGAAACGTACCTAATATTAATTATAAATAATCATATTTTTTAAGTAATTGTAACTGGCCAGTTACTCATACTTACATACAAACTTTTGTCGCAATACTTTCTGAGTGACCTGGTATAATAATAATATGTATAAAGCTGAAGAGTTTGTTTGTTTGAACACGCTAGGACCTACCAGTCCCATTTGAAAAATTACTTTTGCGTTAAATAACCCATTAATCCAGGAAGGCTTTAGGCTATATAAAATCACGCAGCGACCAATAGGAGCGGAGCATATAAAAAACATATCGAAACCTACGCGGGTGATACCGCGCGGCGCACCTAGTTTTTTTATATTTTAAGAAATATTTAGGAATGTTATTAAGTATACAAATGAAGCTGAAGACAGCTGTAGACGTCTTTGACCAGTGTTATTGCCAGTGATGACATACAGAACTGAAACGTGGTCGCTCACAATGGGCCTCATACGAAGGCTCAAAGTCACACAAAGGGCGATGGAAAGAGCTATTCGGAGTTTCTCTGCGCGATCAAATAAGAAAAGAGGAGACCCGCAGAAGAACCAAAGTCACCGGCAGAAGTCTTCGAGTCGCCAAAATTAAGTGGCAGTGGGCGGGGCACATTGCTGCTAGAACCGATGACGATGGGGCAGTAAGGTTCCGGAGTGGCGGCCGCGTAGCGAAAGACGCAGCGTAGGGAGGCCCTCAACAAGGTGGACCGATGACCTGGTGAAGGTCGGGGGAAGCCGATGCATGCGGGCAGCACAAGACCGGTCATCATGGAAAGCCTTGAGGGTAGCTTTTGTCCAGGGATCTCTATAGGCTGAGAAGAAAAAGATAGAAATAGACAAATTTATTTCAATTAATATAATTTAATTATTTCAGACATAACTATTATACTTACATATAAATTAAATACTTAAAAAAATATAGTACAGTACTCGATAAATTAAAGTCCAAGTGAAACACAAAATATTTTAAGATATAGAGGTTTTAAGTTATCAAGGGTCTATGTTAGGGATAGGTTAATATAGGGAGGTGCGACTGTATTTAATATGCAATATAGATAAATATCCAAATTAAAATCGTAATTAATTAAATTGAAATATTTTTCAATACTTACCTACATGAAAGAAAAAAGAATGACAGTAAAAAAAGAAATGTTAAATATTACATTGTCAAATCGTAAAATGTATATCTACTTAAAAACGTCAAAGTATAAAAAAAAAATGCAAACAAAATAATAATTTTATGTCACGGATTATGATTACTTATATTAACTTTTTTTTAAAAGTTTAATACATAAATTGTAGGAAATCGTCTCTGAGTTTCATTCTGTATAACTGTTTTTATCGTAAAATGAGTCGGAAGGAAATATTACCAAAAAACTGCTTTTAGGCGCCATTTTTCACATATGGTGGCGTGAGCGGCAAAAATACGATGTAGCGAGGTTGAAATTCGGGAAGAGTCCATGACAATGTATAAAATTCCCGGAAGAACTTTCCCGATAAAATTACCAAATGACTTTACTAAACAATAATATCCCAGGGTCTAGTAAGTTATAGAACGTTTACAGTCTGAGTTTGCTAAAAAATTATCAAAGTTCCCTACATTTTGACAGTTTGTCGCTACTTCGACCAGAGTCTCAGTCGTAACTTACGAGAATTGGCCTTCTAATTTTTTATGATTCCTCTATTAAAATAACGGACATCAAAATAGCACCAAATATATTTAATAATTTGTGTAAGGTATAGTGAAGGCAAACATATGTGACTTATTTGATACAAAAAGATGTATCTTCGATAGACACCTCACCCTTTTGAAGTAGCTTCAATTCCGATCCGATTTCCGAAGCAGCATCTTTTGGCGACGCTTGTCTCGTCAGATAATTTAGTTGTTCCTTCGATGTCACATATTTGAGCTGGCACTTGTATATGCCATTCACGAATGAATGATTACAAATATTGGCCGACATGTTATCAATGGATGAATCATGAAATGAGATGTATTGAAAAGGGTAGCGCGTTATGTAGTTTATTAAAAAGCGTTTATTTGTCAACTCAAACAAAAAAAAAAGTTTTTTTTTTTTTTGTGTGAGGTGTTTTTTGTTTTGTTACACGCAAGAAATAGCTGTCATTTTGATGATAACAAAGCTATAACATAAAGTCAACCTTGTAGTGAGCTTATTATTAGAGTAAAAATAAAAATAGATACATAAACAATTGAAAATAAAAGTATGTTGGGAGGTTTTTATGAATATTAGGTCCTTACATATCAAATTGAGGACAGCGCAAGGAAATTGTGTAATTGAAATACGCGCGCGGCTTGCGCCTAAATTACTTTCCTTCTCTGTATGAGAGGAGACCTGTGCCCAGCAGTGGGACGATAAAATGGTTGATGATGATGTTGATGATATGAAATTGGTGTTTTGTCGTACTGGCCATTTTTTTTTTGTTGGGATGGGAAATCATCAAATGACTTCTCCCGCTCTGGGCAGAGCGGATCAGGGTGTGTCAGACTTTTACTGACTAAAACCCACCCGTGTTTCTTCACTTGCCTGTGCGACGGCCAGGGCAGTCATGATGTGGCCACTATGCTGCGATATTTCACTGTTCTTTATGAACTATTTACTAAATGCACTTTTTACTACATAAATCACGCACTTTTATTTAGTAAACACCACTATAAATAATTTTAAAAGTCCAATGAAAAACGAGCGTGACACTCAGCTTGACTTTCCCGCCTAAACTCACTCCTATCCTTTTCCTGAAAGTGAATTCCTGATGAGTAAATAGCTGTATAGCTATTTACTCATCAATTTATGTCTCGAAAACCGTATTTCTTTTGTTTTTTTTTTTCTCTGCATACGAGAGTTTGCATATGAGTTTACAAAATGGAAAATTTTAAATTTCGCATTATTTACGAATATGAGTTCCGCCGTGGTACCAGTGCTATAGAAACGGCTTGAAGAATTAATGGTGTGTACGGCAGTTGTGTCACTAGAGAAAGCACAGTGCGTTTTTGGTTCCAACGTTTTCGTTCTGGAAATTTCAACCTACAGAACAATCCCCGTGGACGGCCGGAGACCAAAGTCTACAATGAAGACTTGAAAGCTATTGTGGAAGCGGATCCATCGCAAACTACGTCCGAGTTAGCTGCAGGCTGCGGTGTTAGTTATAAAACTGTTTTTATCCACTTGAAATAAATTGGGAAGATAAGAAAGCTCGAAAGGTGGCTACCTCATGAATTGAGTGAAGCAAACCCGCATCGACTGCTGCGTTATACTAAATCCGCACAATAATGAAGGGATTTTAAATCGAATCATTACCTGTGATGGAAAGTGGATACAATACATCAATAGGAGAGCGCACATCGCAATGGCTGTACCCCGGTGAACCATCCAAATTGTGCCCCAAGAGAAAATTGACTAGAAAAAAGTTATTGGTCAGCGTTTGGCGAACTAGTACCGGTGTGGTGCACTACTACTTCCTTAAATCTGGCCATACGATTACTGCAGATCTCTACTGTGAGCAGCTCCACACAATGATGGCTAGCCGCTAAACAACCGAGACTGGTCAATCGCACAAGGCCGCTGCTGCTTCAGGACAACGCGAGACAGACTGCATAACAGACTGCTACCAAATTAGCGGAATTTTTAAGACGTCCACCGTACTCCCCGAACCTTGCTCCAATATAATACCATTTTTTTAGAAATATGGTTAACTTTTTGCAGGGGAAAAAAATCAACTCCGATGAGGCAGTCCAAACCGCCTTCAAAGATTTTATCGATTCCCGTCCTAATGTTTTTTTTGAAGTGAAACTTCTTTACGCACGCTTGACTTGGGGAGTAAGCTGGCGAACGCGTGACGTAAGCGTTACGAAAAGTGATCGGGCAAGGCGAACGGAAGTTAAGTGGGGGATATAAGCACAGAGGCGCCCGTGGCGCGAGCTTGGTACTACAAGGTCTACAACGAGTTTTTTTTTTTTTCTCAATAAAAATAGAAGATCTATGTAAAAATATTAATTTACCAATGAAACCATGAAATAAATTTAAATATTTATAGAAAATTAATATATGTATATGTGTATACATGTATATATTGTACACATATATATATATGTATACATACAGATGGAGCGAAAGAAGTTTCACTTCAGTCGTGTGGTCATAAGCACACTCGTTTTTTTTTAGAAAAGGCATAAACGAACTACCTAAGAGATGGCAGAAGTGCATAGATAGCAATGGATCATACTTTGATTAAATAAATATATTATATTAAAAAAATAAACGACTTTTATTCCTCCCATACAAAACGCCAATATCATATTGTAAGGACCTGATATAAGGTTGTGTGTGTATTGAAGGCTGTTAGCGGATGAGTCTGATTAGATTAAAATATCAACGTATATTCAATTATTCAAGCGATTTGAAATTCATTTTTGAAATAGTACGTTCGACATTTAATACATATTTTTCTTATTTATGCTTCAACATATATTATGGAGATGGTGGTACTGTAAGCACTCCATCAGTATTGAAAGTTATATATTTATGCTCATGACTGTACCTGCCTACGTCTAGGTGCATTTTAGCTTAGTCACGCTCAACGCTTACTCTGCGAAGTTTTTTCATATGTGTGTGTAAACTTGTTAACGCGTGTTGTTGATGTTCACTCAGCATCAAAAGTTTTGGGATAAATTGCGTAGCCACGCGCTCGTGGCTGCAGATACGACGGTCTATCAGTTCTTGCGGGTTTCGTAACGAAATACTTAGGACTTCAGTCTCAGAGGTGTACGGGTACGACATATCTATCAACCGCAAGACAGATAAATTGGAGTGGTATAGAGGCGGCAAATTTTTAAGCCGAATCTTATATTTGGTCGCTTAAATCAAACTTAAATCAGATGATGAAAGGAAAGTGTATAGTTTGCATGTAAAGTTAGCACGACGATCCCTTATGAAGCAAAACAGATTTATCATGCAAATTTATACTAATATATAAAGCTGAAGAGTTTGTTTGTTTGTTTGAACGCCCTAATCTCAAGAACTAAGAAGGTCAGTTTTGAAAAATTCTTTTTGCGTTGGATAACTCATTAATCCAGGAAGGCTTTAGGTTATTTAACATCACGCTGTGACCAATAGGATCGGAGCATGACTAAACCACGCGAACGAAGTCGCTGGCGGCCGCTAGTAAATTATATTATTACTAGCTGACCGGCAAACGTTGTTTTGCCATATAAATAATAGATTAAATTACTAAAATGGCTATTAAAAAATAAGGGTTGATCGTAGAAGGGTGAAAATTGGGGATTGTATGTATTTTTGTATGTTGTATCATAAAAAAATAGAAATTAAAAATTTTGTCTAAAAAATTTAAAAAAAAAATTAGGGGTGGACTACCCCTAACATTTAGGGGGATGAAAAATAGATGTTGGCCGATTCTCATAGATACCGGTTAAGCACAAAAAATTTCATCAAAATCGGTCGAGCCGTTTCGGAGGAGTTTAAAGCCGAACACCGTGACACGAGAATTTTATATATTAGATTATAAAATATCTACTTATGACATTATTCCAAGTTACTGTACCATTTTACAGGCAATTTTTGAATTACAATTCAAAAATGTGTTGTTCATACATATGTCTATTGCAAAATGATCTTTGTACCTGCGCTCAAAAGTAATGGTATGGCAATAGTTACGAATACGAACTTCATTAAACTGAACAGACTTATATTTCGTCATGAAATACATTCAGCAATGGTTGCTATCAAATCCACACACGCATTAAACTGAGAATCTCCTCTAATCCAGCGTTGCGGTTAATAACAACATATATTAGCAAGGATAAACCACACTGTAATTATACCGAAATAATATCAAAATCTGGTAAGCCCAATCCCTAAAACATTAGGTGCCTAGAAACATTACAGTTATGTATTTAATTGCTTATTAAAATTATCGAAATAATCTCATCGCTGCCAAGTCATCCCTTTCCTCTTAACCTACAAACGATATCTACATCTAAGGACAAATTATTTCGGCCTTGGCCTTTACTCATCCTTGGATCGACTTTAGTCCTCTAAGTCTCAAGAGTGCTCAGGTTTACATCAACCGCGCCCGTGATCTGTCAGGTATGAAACTAACTCACTTCTACTGCGAATCTGCCTTATCTGCAAACACATTAATAACTGCGTAGAGTATTTTTGTGATTTATAAAGAAAAGGGTTTACTTTTTTCGGGACATTAAAGACACCAAGTACTATAGACCCGTATCCGAGTCACTGGTTATCAGCAGATTGTGCTTAATTAAATGCTCAATCACTTTAACTCGAATGAAATACTTCATGATCAATAGTATAGTTTTAACAAGGCCGACGTAATCCGAAACATACTGGATCTTTCCTGTTTTTTGTGTATGATCTGCCCCATCTATATAAAAATACAACTACATATGGTATGATTTACTCATGATACCTACTTCCTTTAAGATAGATAGATAAGCTACAAATTTGGACAACATAAATAACGCCCTACTGCAGGTTCATACGATCATGAACATACAAAACTACTAAAATAAAGGTACTAAATTTTTAGTACTGAACCAATGTTCACAGCTAATAATTTAGTATTATACAGAAAAAAAACTAACTGCATACGATTTTATTTGCCAAATGTAAAGGTTAGAGATTGTGGCATTACATTGAATCAACAGAAACTAGAATTCACTAATAAAACTGATTTCCTGGGGATCTCGCTCGAATCAAGGCTACAATGGGTCCTCAATTAACATCTCTTGTAGGACGGCTAAGTCCAATAGATTATGCTCTCAGAAGAATCCGTCAATTTACTGACCTAGATACTACGAGGCTAGTCTATTTTAGTTTTTTTTTTTTTTTTATAAATTATAAACCAGCGCTTGACCGCAATCCCGCCTGATGGTAAGCAGTGATGCGATCGTTGATGGTAAAGCGCGCTAGTTTATTAAGAGCCTATTCACTCTAGCCTTGAAGACACTCAAATTGTATTGTGATGGAAACACCGACGCTGGCAAATTGTTCCAGTCCCTCGATGTACGCGGTATAAAGAAGGAAGCAATTCCCTTGCACACTCACCAGAATGCATCCTATAGAAGACCGAAAGGCTGGCTACTCTACGCCTGTGCTCTAGACTTTGGAGACCGTTTCCAGTTAAGTCTGGGTCGCCAATCAGCCTCTTCGCACGCCTCTCCACCTAATCCAAAGTGGCAAGGTGACATTTCGCAGCTCCAGCCCAAATGTGGCTGCAGTACTCCACACACGAGCGAACCTGTGCTTTGTATAAAATTATAAGCTGCCTTGGTGTGAAGTACCGCCGGACCTTCGCGATGAATTAGAGCGCACAATTTAGAGAAGCACTGTTTTTAATCAGGAAATTATATACTGATGAATTATGAAAATAAAGGTGTAGGAAAACATCATGAAGAAACCGGCATGTCATAAAACCAAAAAAAAAATCTAAGACATATGACATCTACCAACTCGAGCTGGGCCCGTGTGATAGATTACGGCCCACTCCTTCTCACTGAGACGAGGCCTGTGTCCCAACAGTGGGAACATAGTAGGCTGATTATGTATGTATGTATGTAATTATGAAAATCATCAGTATATAATTTCCTCAGGTGCGATTTTCTAAAGGAAGTGCTTAAAGATTATAATATCATGACGATACCTTGTATACTACTAGCCTTGTATATACTCACTAGTAATATATCTACGAAAACATCATGTACGCAATAAAAAAAGAAATCATGTTTTTAAATGAGGTAAACATATAAAAAAAATACGAGTGTGCTTATGACCACACGACTGAAGTGAAACTTCTTTCGCTCCATCTGTATGTATATATATATATATATATGTGTGTGTACAATATATACATGTATACACATATACATATATTAATTTTCTATAAATATTTAAATTTATTTCATGGTTTCATTGGTAAATTTATATTTTTGCATAGATCTTCTATTTTTATTGAAAAAAAAAAAAAAAAACTCGTTGTAGACCTTGTAGTACCAAGCTCGCGCCACGGGCGCCTCTGTGCTTATATCCCCCACTTAACTTCCGTTCGCCTTGCCCGATCACTTTTCGTAACGCTTACGTCACGCGTTCGCCAGCTTACTCCCCAAGTCAAGCGTGCGTAAAGAAGTTTCACTTCAATAATAGTACTAGAAACAGGGAGCTGGTTCCAGACTTTTATGGGTCATGAGGTTGAGTATTATAATTAAATCCACATACCTATTTCAACTGCATGAGACAACATTCAAATTGCCACACTATGCAGGTAGGCAATGATTAGTTAGGAGATTACGTCACTGAAAATAATGGCTGGCTTAACGCTGGTCCTGCTCCTTACCCAAAATAGAATGATCAACATTTAGAAACTCTGTCGGAGTTGCTGAAGATTTTAAGACTATCTTTGCAGTGTATAAACTCAATTTCATTTGTATAATTGCATAGTTGACTGAGTTCTATGTAATATATAGCTACCATTTACTAAAGGTGAGACGTATATACTCGTAAAGGTTTATGGAATAGGTTTCACGTTATACTTTTAAAAACTAGGTTTCGCATCGGCGTTCAAACTTATAGATCCGCTAGGACGTGTTCGTACGCAAAACAGTATCTATTTTGTGGCTAGTACGACTCAGGTATCTGCACGACTCCTTACGTGTTTCCTACGCGAGCCGCGCTCGATCAATGTGTAAGTGAAATGAATACCGCGGATCTAATATCGACCATATGAATGAGTTTTTAAAGTTTCGGTTTAATTGAAAAATTTTCACGCAAAATCGTTATGTGTTCCTGTCTCGCTCGTCTTAATTCTTATTTGAATTTTGAAGAAACGGTTTAAAAAATAAAGAATTTATTCAGTTAGTTACGTACTCCAACGACGGAGTCTTAGTTCTTACAAATAATTAATATTTGTGCCTAGTTGTGATAATGACAATGAATGCCGACTTAGGTGTGTGGATTTTCTATTTTTATTAACTTTTTGCTTTAATAACTATAATTTGCTAGGTTCGATATAAGTATACTGAATTGGATTGGGATGAGAGGTGGAAGGTCTGGTGTTGCATGGGTGTTTTCAATACAAAACTTATGTTTTTATATCGTTTTTGAGATTGGATTGACGGAAGCACCAACCGACGAATAATATGTCGGTCGTTATAACTTGTCGGTCTCCGTGGCGCACCGGTCAACACACCTGCCTGCGACGTGGAGGCCAAGGGTTCGATCTCCGGCCAGGTCGTGATGGAAAACGATCTTTTCCTGATTGGCCTGGGTCTTGGATGTTTATCTATATATGTATCTATTATAAAATATAGTATCGTTGAGTTAGTATCCCATAACATAAGTCTCGAACTTACTTTGGGGCTAGCTCAATCTGTGTGATTTGTCCGTAAAAAAAAAAAAAAATATAATACAGGACGCGTACTTCAAAATACTCGAGGAACAGGTTTTTGGAATAGGTTTTTTCACGTACTCGTACTCGCAAGACTCAGTATGCGTTTTGCCTAGTACGTCTCACCTCTACCATTTACCGGGTACTTTGTCTCTCATTGACTTGAATGTGAGTTCTGCATATGTGCTATATAGCTACCATCTACCGGGTCTGTTTTTCATTGACTTGAATGTACCCTAGCGGCTTATAGCGTGTCATGCTTACTCAAATATTTCTCGGACGGATACCGTTGTTCTGTAGCTGGTGTATTTTTAATTATTTTATATTTGTTTTGTTGCTATTTGTTCAACTCTGGAAAATTTCAACATGTGCGTCTTTTTTTATATCGTTCTCAGATCTATATCTACACTAATATATAAAGCTGAAGAGTTTGTTTGTTTATTTGTTTGTTTAAACGCGCTAATCTCAGGAACTACTAGTCCGATTTGTGAAATTCTTTTTGCGTTTGATAACCCCTTAATCCAGGAAGGCTTTAGGCTATATAACACGCGGCGACCAATAGGAGCGGAGAATAAATAAACCAAGCGAACAAAGTCGCGCGGCGGCGCCTAGTATAATATAAATTCAACATTAATGATGTAACCAATACTTTTTAATTTAATTTAAAAGAGTAACCATACAGTTTCTTGCTCGTCCTTTTCCATAGATAACTACTACGCTTTGGTGTGAACAATCAGCTTCATATTTTCTATCTGAACGACTTCTTTACAATTCAAAAGTTAATTTGGGTAGCTAATAAGTAATAAGTTTAAATGAAATTAATAAGTTAAATAATAGGTTAAATTGAAATAAATGATTTGAGTCTTTAATAATAAGTAGATGTTCATAGCATCGTCATAAAATTAATGCGTTAGTATAATAAAACACAATTGAATATGAAAGTGAGTTGTTCTGCATTGATGTCATCGTTGCTAGTCTCTGCTGAGAATGGCAACGATGGCCGAAATTCGGCCTGGAGAACTATTGTGTACTAAAACACGGCAAAGTCTTGCCGTCAAGCGATTCGTCTTCGATTTGCATGATGTCTGGTGAAGCCGTACGGAGGACGGTTCTGAGCAGTTGTGTTGCGATGTGTGCCGGGTACGATGCGCCAAATGTTTTTGTGTCGGGAGTTTGGTCGTGGAGGGTCTCCAGATCAATCTCTGGGATCAAATCTGGGTTAAACATTGCATCACATCGCTCAACTGCCGTCTTCCTTCCTATTCACTCAGTTTTTTGAGTGAATGGGCTTATTAAACTAGCGCGCTTTACCATCAACAATTGCATCACTGCTTACCATCAGGTGGGATTGCGATCAAGCACCGGTTTATAATTATTAAAAAAAAAAAAGACGTGTGGCACTCGGAGACTGCCGCGGTAAAGCTATTGCATAGCCTTTTTTTATCAACTATAACTTGCAATTATAATTATTTATTTATTTTATTTATACAGTAATTTTGCCTTTGTTTTTTTTTCTTTGATATCAATTCAAGTTTTCTTTCTTTTTTGTAATTTATTTATTTTTTACCAGCAACGTCATCAAAAGAGTGCGAAAAATGGTGACGATTAAGCGACTAAACTATATTCAATGTTTTCAGTAGGCCTAGTATGAGTTTTCAATACGAAACTCGTTCGAACGTATCGAGCGCGTTTGGCGCTCTCATTGGTTGAGAGTTCTTACGACCTTGAAGCGGGCCAATCGCTGAGTCAAACGCGCTCGATACGATCGAACGAGTTTCGTATTGAAAACTCATACTAGGCCTACTGTTCGACTTTGATAAAGAGATAGAAAGAAGCTAAGCAATAGCTTAAAAATGACGTCATGTTCGTTATCACACCCATGTCAGAATGTCATGAAATATGATGTCGGCCATCTTGGATTTCAAAAATGAAATCATTTTCGTGATCAGCACCCTGAGTTTTGGCGGGAAAGTCAAGCTGAGTGTCACGCTCGTTTTTTATTGGACTTTTAAAATTATTTATAGTGTTGTTTACTAAATAAAAGTGCGTGATTTATGTAGTAAAAAGTGCATTTAGTAAATAGTTCATAAAGAACAGTGAAATATCGCTGCATAGTGGCCACATCATGACTTTGTCCCAAACCTCACTCGTAAGACGGGTCACGCGGCCGTCTTTTTCGACATGAATAATTCATAATTACGTGACATTGGTTAAATGCACAAACCGTGCGAAGCCAAATAAAGAAATAAAGAAAAAACCCATGAAATCTATTATATTATCACTCGAGTCAGTAAGCATGTAAAATGAGAAAACTAACATAGAACGATCCGTGTGAGAACTAAACGATCACTATTACACAACAACGCTGATACCTTTGAGAAAGCGGACTTCCTCTACAATAGGGCAATTCCTCCGTAAGGTCTGTCTGTGCTATTACTTATAATCTCTGTCATTGTGTGCTGTTTCGGTGCAATCGCAAGACCGGCCGGGCACTGAGGGGCAGGCAAGACAGCTATAGTATCCTTATGACTCCACCAACTGGTATTTCGTTGACTCGGAAACGGCGCACAGGGAGCACCACGAAATATACTCAAAGACTCCGAGGTTCTTTTTCAATATACCCCACTGTTTTGTCGTGGTGGCCTATTGGTTAAAACACCAGCCTCTCAAGTATGAGTGCGCGGGTTCGATTCCAGGTCAGACAAGTACCAATGTAACTTTTCTAAAGTTATATGTACTTTCTAAGTATATCTTGGACACCAATGACTGAAGGCGAAGGAAAACATCTTGAGGAAACCTGGGCTTTATAAGTCTGAAATCGCCAACCCGCATTGAGCAAGCGTGGTGATTACGCTCAATCCTTCTCTGTATGAGAGGAGATCTGTGCCCAGCAGTGGGACGATAAAAAGGTTGTTGATGATGAACGGCGTCGGTGTCGAATTATTGTTATCAATTTAATATTTTCGAGCTGATCTTTAGTAACATAATCACTTCTGATTGCGTTAACATCTGACCGTAGAATTAATAAATCCTTCATCAACTTCTTTACGTATGTTCTACGTAATCAAAGCAAACTGGTGGCAATTTGTGAAGGTCATATGCCACAAAAACTGGGATTGTTCGGGATCCGTGATTTTAAACACCGTAATCGTATATTTTAGGTCTTTCTGCTTTTTGTTCTTACGCCTCGATACATGTTTTTGTCTTGTCTTCGTAGAAACAAACAATAACTTTTTTGCCTCATCAATGTATTCCTCAGAAAAAGCCGACGAGCATATTTTTATTAAACTTTCGTTGTTTCGTTTCGGAGATAACAATATTACAACTCGTACACTTAAATGTACATTGTTCACCGACATCTTTCTGTAATATTTTATTTAATAAAAACTTCAACTCTTGATCTGGTCCCTGTGGATAGATACCACAATTTTGCCAATAACACGTGTAACAAATTATAGAAATTCATTAAAAAAATAATATTTCACAATAATGGCGGATATCGCCAATAACAGTTGAAAAAACGGCCGCATGAGCACTTTTTACTCTATAAAATCACGCGCTTTTATTTAGTAAACAACACTAGAAATAATTTAAAAGTCCAATGAAAAATTAGCGTGACATTCATCTTAGCTTTTCCGTTAAAAAAAAAAAACTATTTTATAAAAACACTACTAAATTAATTTGAATAAAAGTACTTAATAATTAATTATATGAAAAGTTTTTAAGGTAGCCATGACAACGTCGATGACGTCTATGACATATCTCTATAGAAGACCTATTTCAGAGAGAAAATTAATCACAAGTTTAGCACATCGCGACTATCAGTAACATGGCAAGTGTGTAGAACTGAGTTCGCGCCCTGCAATATGCATGCTCTTTTTGAAAATCTATAAATTGTTTTCAAAAGATGTAGTCGCACGCACACAAACATAACGTGCCGAAGACTGCCGAACTGAAACGACGTTAGACGATGTATGTTGTAGATTATGCCTAATCTCAGCTGTGTAAACCAGGCCTTAGAGCCTACTGGCACGTTTTATTATTTTCATTGTGTTCTATTCTATTTTTATTTTATTTGAAAGCCTTGTTTACCTTAGCGCTTACTTCAATATAAACTTTTCACCGAACAACATCTTTCCTTTTAAATATTTTTTTACCACGGTGCCACGAACCCCGTCGACCTTTATATCTACAAAAATGTACGGCCTTCAAGCCACACCTCCGTGCCCGTCGGAGTGGGGAGCGTGAGGATTTTTCGTTACGGAATTTCTGGATTCGGTCCCCGCGCTCAAAGCCCGCGATAGAAGCTATGCAATAGCTTAAAAAATATAATAATAAACAATAATGTATGACCTACACCAAAATAATATGCAAAATATATGAGAAACCACTTTGGAAAGGACACTTAAGTAAAACTAGTCTGCAGTTCGTAGCAGGCATTTATGAACAGCCGAATTTGGGGGCTGTAAATTTTGTAATAAACAACCCAGATGAACTTCAAATCAATACTTAATAAGTACTTAATTCAATAATTATTATCCAATATTATATTACATTAGTAGATATAGATACGTAATGACGTACTAGCAAACACAGAGAACACGAAACCGTGGAAATGGCCCTCCACAATATCTTTAAATAAATAGAATATCATCATCATCAACATTTTTTATCACCCCACTGCTAGGTACAGGCATCCTAGAAGGATTGAGTGTAATCACCACGCTTGCCCAATGCAGGTTGGCGATTTCAAACTTAGTCCAAGTTTCCTCAAGATGTTTTCCTTCACCTTGTAATCAGTCATTGGTATCCAAGATATACTTAGAAAGTACATATAACTTAGAAAAGTTACATTGGTACTTGCCTGACCTGGAATCGCCGCACACTCATACTTGAGATGCTGGTGTTTTAACCACTAGGCCACCACGACTTCATCAAATAAATAGATAAAAAGCATTTAATAAATGTCAACTGATTTCATGGGATTTAAATATAAATAAGAAGTTATCTAGAAAGCAGTTCCTTTATCTACTTGAGTAAAGACTCCAAATAAATACAATAGCTCTTAGTGCAGTTTAAGATTTCATTCACTATACACTGTTCATTTTATTTTTCCGTTACTTTTAGTAACAACTTGAGTGAAACTTTGCGTAGGTGCCGTAGGTATCAGTCCTGAATAAACTTACTAATGGAGTTACTTAAGTCCTTTCACGTACAGACGCTTGGGGCATACCTCGAAAGCATTGCGAGAGGCCGTAACGTCTAACTAGCTAGTATGGTGCTACAGGTGGGTAAAACCGGGGACCTGTACATGTATATAGAGCCAAGTAGCCGACTTTACGAGTTCCGCGTAACATTCAATTTTACTGTCGACGACCGCACTGAAAACTAATGTGAAAAGCAAGCGTCCCTTGTTCGGTACAGTCCACTGAACATTTATGAACATCAGCCGTAGCCTCCCCGGACCATCACTCTTTATTAAGGTTTAAGTGCCAAAGCGAACGAAAAATAACACGTTTGCTGCTCTCCATTATTTAAAAATAGAATTTACCTTGCTTTATTTAATTCTTGTAATTTACGTATCGTTTTGTTCTTATTTAAAAATGATCGCACTACATATCCTGGCGACGGACCTATTTCGTGTGACATTGTAGGTACTAAAGCGGAACGACGCACTTTGATTGCTATCACGTCTCACACTTTATATTATTCGGGACAGATACTTAACTACTAACAAAATTGCTTCTGACACGAACTTACGACAGCGTACAGCTAAGATAAGGAGCGACCTAAGTTGAGTCTACTTTCACAAACATTAATTGATGGTAACTGTAAGCACTTATGACACTTTATTCACAAAGGTAAAAGAATAGAGAGAGAGTAATTATTCGAAAAATGTATAATACTCGTCGAGGTCCGCAGAGATTTCTAGAACAGTTAAGGTGACTGAGGTACCGGCTTGTTACAATGTTTTAATTTAAACCATAAAGGGTCCGCTGGCGCCCAGAGACGGCTCGCAATTAACGCGATAAAGACATTTTGTATCCCTCGGATAGCAGACAAACAAACCCTTGCCTGCCTAAGTAAAATTAATACTGTAGAGGGCATTACCAACGTGGTGCCCTCGTCACGTTTTACTTGCACACTTTTAATTTGCTTTAAATTCCTCAACCCTTCAAAGGCTCATTTTAAATTCCTTAAAAGTCGTACATTACTCAATCACAGCGGTAATTTCTTACTACGTTCAGAGGATGGGTATAAATGACTTCATTAAGTGCCCGCCCCCTTTATATTCAGCATCTCTTAAGGCGTGCAGCCTCGCCCCACAAATTGAGTGTTTATCGCGCGGCGCGAGTGTTACGCAGAACGCGCTTGTTCACGAGCCAATTTAAACCGTTCTCGAACACTCCCGCTTAACAAAGCCTTCTACAAAACAAGAAAATAAAATTGCTGTTACGATGGCTATAGAGCGTAATACGGCAACAGAAGGGCGTGTTCATAAAAACAGCGTGAGAACGATCCAGTTTTATTAACTGATTATTGTCACGTAAAACAAAAGCGTATACTTATCTGTGTTTCTGTATTTTTAAGTTAACTGCCTACTTATAGAGTACAATCATGATTATTCTGTTGTAAAAAAATGAGATCAACGTTGGTCAAATTATTTTCTGATGATAAAAGAAGCTTTTTAAACAATTTAAAAATAATTCCCAAGAATAGTGTCGTTATATAACACTTTGAACACGCTGGAAGATGTGTGAAGGAAATGAAAGCTCGAGTAAGCTAATTGCGCGCAATCGGCTGCGAGTAATTGCTAATCTGTCGTGCCGATAACAGCCTCGGTTATCTTCACACACACATCTATGACGGAAACACACGAGCGAACAGCAACACGGGCCGAACATGAGAATTTATCTACCTACTTACCTAATTAAATTGATTTGATGTGGTGTCTATACACCGCATCAAATCAATTTGATTTCCTTTCTATATATAATTAAATAAATAAAGTTTAAATCGGTCATTTTTCTCAATTAGAATGCTTTTCGAAGTGATACAGATTCACTCAATTACTAGTTTGCGCGCTTTGTGGTTACGATAATAACACCTCTTACCATCGATTAGTTTATAACTTTCTTTTTAATTTCGGGTAATACGGAAACAGCTTTAAGGTTTTTTAATCCTATGATTTGCACAGGATTCGATAGATTACGACCACGTGAGTTCTGTCTTCGGCAAGAAATCGCAACGACTGTCTGTGTTGCAGTAAGGAACGAGGCTACGAATACTACGTGCTGCTACGTCCGTAGCCAAAATGCTACGATAGCCCAAATGTATCGCTATTGTACTAAAGCTATACTCCATCAGTTTAGGAAGATAACTTAAGGTAAACAAAAAACATGTAACTTAGTTAACTAACTAAACATAACACCAGTCACTTCAGTTGCCATGCTGCGTTAGAATAGCACAGTTGGCGTAGCGGTTAAATGTTTGATGCGCTGCGAGTCGCGGGTTCGATTCCTGCACGGAACAAAGATTTGTATGTCCTACAAGTAGTTGGTCTGGGTCTAGTTTTTGGTGTATGTGAGTTTATATGTTTGTAAACACACCCACGATACAGGAGAAATGAGTGCGGCAACGTATTTAAAAAAAATTAAAACGGATTAAAACGATACTAAATTGAAGAGTACAACTGTGAAATATTATGACAACTGACGTTAACTAAGTGACGTGTTTTTCACTAATTTTGTTACACAACGCGATCTTAATAGAATTTCTAGATTATTAAAACCTCAGACTTAAGTCTGGGAGGACCTCTTATCCGAATGGCAAAGTAGGTGGGATAATTCCATCAAAGGCCAGCACCTCCATCTATTCTTTGAATCCGTTGGCGATCGGCTGGCTAAGACATGGCTGGAGGTTGACCACTGCGTTGCCCAATTTCTCACAGGTCATGGCATCTTTAAAAGTAAACTGTATTCTTTTAAACTTATTCCTTCGCCTTTGTGTCAATGTTCTACACCGAACTGTGAATTTGAACAGTCCGCACATCACATCTTGTGGGAGTGTATTCTTTGGCAGAATGAACGCCATATTATGTTGGATAGTGTACAAGTTACATCCGGAGCCGTTTATTATAGGTACGGACCTTGTAGAAACTAGAACCAATTTCCGTGCGTTCAGGCGCTTTTGCCATACCTATTATTGGAATTGTAACAGCACATACCTACTTAGGACCCATTAACTTAATCAAATTTTATTCCGAGGTGCTTGGCAATCTGGGCTTCTCCCAGTTGCAATAATGTTCCTTTGTGCCGATTGGCCTAGTTCTGTTCTGTCTCCTGTTTGTTATGGAGGAAAGTAGAAAAAATATCTTTTTTTTTACTCCTCCGCTGTTCTTTTCTGATTAATTTCGTTGCGGGACCCAAGACCGTTGAATCGTTTTTCCGGGACTCGTCGAGCTTCAGTGCTCGGTGTTTTTCTGACGGTCTCCACTGTTGATTCTGGCTTTCAGGAGTTGCAGTGGATGGAAAAATGTGTGGCGGGTTTTTTCCCAAAAAAAAAAGTGAAGTGTTTTTATGTTTGTTTTCCTTTAGTTAACTACCTATACCGATGGAGTATAGCCGGTTTATTACACGAAAGCATTGCTGCCTTAAAAGCGTACTAATTGACCATTGCTTAGTAATAAAAAGAATACTATAGAAACTCGTCTCGCAAGATTTAAATAAAAAGTGTTCTGCTTTAGTCCTTAGTATGGTAATTATGTTAACAATACGTACTAAACGTAAAGTTACTCTAAGATACTTTTAAATAAGTGTTCTTTTGTGAAATATTTTTAAGGAGAATGTAAAAATCTTATATCAAGACTAAATGGTGTAAAAATGAGTTACAATATTTTGATGTATCGGTGTTAGTTATCTAAATCACACTATATGAAAAATCCTCATCATCCAATACAGGCTTTAAAAGACCACTTAAGTCATGACAATGATTTCTAAGTAGAGAAGAAAAATCTTCCTATTTTAAAGAAAGAATAAAGCTGGTTCTATAACCTAAACGAATTATACTTTCTCGCCTTTATGATCGTAGGCGTCGCTCGTTCTAAGTTGCTTGATAATAGCAATAAAATCCCCTGACCCTCTGGATCTAATTCAACGGCTGATATAAAAAATTGCTCCACAATGCGACACTGGAAAGGCTCTAGTTAAAGATGTCATTAAAGAAAAAGCCCGTCACTCCAGGCCTTTTACATTGCAGAAATCTTTTGTCGCAACACGAAATTATTCATCGCTTTGTAATACTTCGAAGTTGATTTAAATTGAGCCATTCTTACAATTTTAACTGCTTACCGTCGTCAATCACAGAATTTAACGTGAGCTTATTTAAAAACGGCTAAAATCCGTACCTTGTTGATGATTTTGGAATTCATAACAGTTGGCATGCTATTACATCTACTGCTGTTCTTGACTTACGTTTATTTTGGTATATGTATTGTATATTGGTTTTCAATTTATTGTTTTTTTTTTTTATTTTAATGGGATTGTCTCCTATGTTCATCATCATCTCAGCGATAATTCCGGTCGTATCCTAAGCTTTTTTCAGCTTTGGAGTCTGGGGTTCGCTTTACCAGTCTTAATATTATCTCAGCGTTAATCCCAGTCGTATCTGTTTCAGTCCGCTTTATCAGTCTAACTGCTTTCTGACTTTGGCTAAACTTCGATGTTTTCCGTGAAACGACTGCCGTATGACCTCCACAACCCGAAGGCGATATTGCAGTTACACCAAGCAATTGTTTCCTAATTTGTCAAAATCTGACATTGATTGTCAAGACTGGGCTGGCTTCAATACTAAAATAATAAACATTCACCACTTCAGCTATGCAATGACTATTAAACAAAAATAAACTTTTGAATAATACAAAAAATATTAAAAAGCATTATAATGACGCGTAGTACGAGTCTTGTGTTCCCAGGACACGAGGAATGGAGCGAAGAATATCTTTACCAGAACTAATTCACCTTAGCTCAAAATATAATAATATTTATTATATTTTTAATAATGAATTCCACGTTGAAACATAATTATTTTACGTATGTTCAAAAATTTAATAAGTTATTAAAATGAATAACTTTAAATATTATACGCGAGAAACGTTTTGGGTATAGGTAAGTATAAGAGAAATGAAATTATTTTGCATCTTACCTAATTTTAAAACTGAAGCTGAAAGAAAATAAATTTAACAAGCATGATTTATATTGAGCTTTTTATTTTTATTGCGTTGTTTAAAATACATGACATAATTTTTGGTTTAGCACAGAATTTGAGCTTTATATAAAAAAATAAGTCACGTAAATGTCATGGTTAGTGTAAATATTTTATTCAGAGCCAACTCGGTGTATACTTATAATTGAAAAGCTATTAAAGTATATTCATATACCTATTCGCGTGTGCACTGCGACATGGTATGAAGAGAGACGTACGATTTACTGACTGTATTTACAAGTGTGTTGAAGCCATTCACTCCAGTAAAACATAAATACAGTACAAAGTGTCTCATAAATTGCAGAACATAAAACTAACTTAAATTAAAATATAAAAATTAAATATTTAAATTTACCTACTCGCTTCATATCGCATATTGTTTTTTTTTCTGTTGGATGTACTTTTAAAAGTGGTTTGGAAAAGTTTTAAAACTTTGTCTCTTCGTCGTCCATATTCACGATGGACGTTGTTACGCTTCGTTTTGGGTTTCATTATTATTTGATATTAGCTGCACCGGTGCGGTTTCACTCGCATAGGTTTCGATATGTTTTTTTTTATGCTCCGCCCTATTTGCTGCAGCGTGATGTTATATAGCCTAAAGCCTTCCTGGATTAATGAGCTATCCAATGCAAAAAGATTTTTTGAAATCTGCTTTATATATGAGTATAGATTCACATATATTTTAATCTCGAATAAATTATGTCATAACTTTTCTTCTTTGTTCAAGTTGGATAAAAACAAAGTAGGCCGCTAAAATGACGGAGAGGAAAGAGAGGGTAATTAAACCTCTTTACGAGCCCTCCTCATTTGTCCGTGCCGACCGGCTCGCCGGTGACCTCTTGCTCGCCTTCAATTTGTCGGAATGAGCAACCTAACATCTGTCTCCGTATTCTTGAGTTTTTTTTTAACTAGAAACGTGCCTTTGTGACACGCGTACACACTATCGATTTCCATTTAACTTAAGTGTTATTCTTAGAGGTTTTCCTATTAGAATTAGCTGTAAAAGTAGTGCTGACAAATCAAGCTTGAAGTTTTTTGAATAGTTGATACACTTTAGTTAAACGTGAAAATTAGGAAACATAAAATATTTTTCATTTAAAAATACCAGTGCAACAACAACCTCGCCGTGAAACTTAAAGTTTCCCAAGGAAATAAAAATATACTCTCGTTCACTTTTAAAATATCGTTAAATGTTCCTCAATACTTGAACTTTTGAGATAGTTTCTGAACTATCAGTAGATAAAGTTGCGGGAGTCAATGAGGCGAGTAAGTTTTCATTTAGTATGCCTAACTGTGATAATTACGTCTCTTAGTCACCGTCATACGCTTAGGGGTTATTGGAGAAGTTGCTATTTAGGCCTGTCTCACATAACCGTATAATGTGGGATGGTACAAGCGCACAAGGTGCTTGGCAGTTGTATTGACTAGTAAAATCAATATCGAATTGAAACAGCGTGGAATCAGATACCCCACTACAGATTACGGTCCTGCTTCGTCCTACCTTTAGATCTGTTTGGCTGATACGACCAAAATGGTACGGATTTTGGTGACTGGCTGTTAGACTTTACGACAGCTTCGACGAGCAGAATGATCAATACTTGAAACAAATATATCACACCAACTGCTGTTACATAATTGTCTGTTCAAAATGATCTCTCCATGTGTGGTAACCTCATGACTCTCACATGGACAGACATGCCTTATGTGTCTTCGCTCAATAAACATTACAATATACAATACCTATGTAAAGAAAGCCCCGTGGGACCCATAAGGATAATAAAGGTGAGGTAAACACATGACCATATAAAATATGTTTTTTTACATAATCATCATAGTAACAATACTAATGAATTTTGAAATAATCTTTTTTTTTATCCTCGAATTAATTACAACTTCCCCAAAATTGGTAATTTTTTAAAAGTAACGACACCATTATTGATGGTATTATTATGAGCGAATGCTAATGCGATGCGACCACCTGCTGCGTGCCGTGCCCCCCCCCCCCTCGCCTTCGCATAGATTGCCTACTGCACATGTATTAAGTTACCTCTGTTGGAGAAATAATATTTATTTTTTTAGGGGGAATTTTTTTAAGTATAGCCCGGCTTTATCGGCATTAATAGAATTAGTTATCGATACCCAACAATACCTTCACGGATCGGACAGGGTTTTCTTTACATATTGTATACAACCACACCTCGTTCTGTCCGCTATCGCGCCGCTTATACACTGCATCCTGTGTAACAAAGGCTTGACATATAGATAGATAGATACCTTTGACGTGCTTCGAATACTACAATATGATAGAGATAGGCTGGTATTCCAAGTTATTGCGACCATGGCATTCGTCCTTTGTTCATAATTCCTATGGGAAGTTATTAGCGATGACGTCTGGACTTAGACAGCTATTGTAATGGAACTACTGACCTTGGAAGAGCTATTTATATAATGGGCGGAAAATGTGTTTTTTTTTCCCTTGGAATAAAATGACTTATAATCCTGACTGATATAATTTTGGAAAAGTTTTCCTACGCAACATTAAATCCCTGTCACATGTTTCCTGACAAGCTATAAATAAATGTATTGTACACTCGTATTTCACGTCAAATGTAACGTCGGATAACGTATAACGTTAGATACAATACATAATCAATTTCCCACAAGAGCGTGTCCGTCATACTTGTAATGGACGTCGTGAAAATTCTCAATTCTTTATTGCATTCCATAATGATGTCGTTAAAAGAATATGGAAATTAGACATTTTCTCTTCTAGTATTTGACGTTAAAGTATCAAAAATGTTGTGTATTTTGACATTATGATAGACATTATTCAAAATTGATCTTGTCAGAAATTTTAATAAGTTCACGCCTTTAACAAAGCAAAACATCACAAGTCGCTAATATATTTCAATACCATAAAACACATCGACACTGGGTGCTGTACAATATACATATTATGAGATCCATTAATATATCCGGAGGGGACGCCGAAGGACTACTAATCCTTCAAAGTAAATCGTAGAGCTTCCACCGAATAAAGCCTCACTTAGTAGTGATATGTTCCGCAGCCACTATCCTACTACTCCAAATTTTCTAGTTATAACTATCACCTACTATTTACTGGAGGTTGGAAATTATGGCACGGGAACCAATCAAGAAAAAAATTATCTTATAACATTGTCTACCCATATACCAAACATCCAAATCCATTCAGCCGTTTTAGCATGAAAGTATAATGAACAAACAAATAAACCCATTTTCGCATTTGTTATATTTATATGACACTAGCGACCCGCCCCGGCTTCGCACGTGGACAAATGATATAGGTACCTAAGCTTTTCTCAAGAAACGGTGGCCCTTCAATAAAAATAATGTCTACTGTGCCGCCCATCAGCCAATATCTGACTTTTCAAGATAGGTACATCTACCTTTTTATCCATGGTTAGCCAGTTCCACCACCTTCAAACAGAGTGAAAGCCTACCGGGATAGCAAGTTTGTTCGAAATAATGGTCCCCCGCTCTGGCCTACTCACTCCGCGGTTTAGGCAGAGAAACACTCACTCAAGTAGCAGACGGCCGACTGGGACGCGAGCGGCACGCGGATTTTTTCTGGTGATGAGTTTTGAATGAAACGACCAATTCCAATAATTCAAAAAGAGATCTGCTGCTACTAAAATTACCTTTGATATGACGTAATTTATTTGGATAAGGATTAATAATAAGGAACAAATAATGGGCTCTGATTTCGACTGGCATTTTAATTAACTTTTCAAACATAAAAAGTAGTCATAATGTAGAAACTATAGTAGTTAGACATCTGGTGTCGCAGACTTTTTTGTAGGCATTTTTAAGGTCTACAATACTGTAGTAAGTACATTGTTTTGATCTATCTCATAGGGTTCAGCCAGCGTTTGCAATGTAAGCTCAAAAAAATGGGTTTATTTTGCGACGTGTTTTAGAAACCTCAAAAATTATCAGTGTTCCTCGTATATATTAAGCATGTTACACACATAAAAACCTTCCTCTTGAATGACTCTATATATTAAAAAAAACCCTATCAAAATCCGCTGCGTAGTTATAAAGATTGAATCATACAAAGCGACATAGGGAAAGTAAAAGTGACTTCGTTTTGTAATATGTAGTGATTTATACTAGGCAGTATTTAATAAATTACGATTAACACCAACTTATATAGTCGCCATATTTTTAAAAAGTCAACTCGCTATTCATTTCTATGTAGAACGATATTGGTTTTTAACAAACTTCAAAAAGGAGGAGGTAACTCAGTTTGACCATATATATGCTTTTTTTATGTTTATTCGCGGATAACTTCGTCGTTTATGAACCGATTTTGATAGTTCTTTTTCTGTTGGAAAGAAGACATTCCCAAGGTGGTTCAATGATAAGGACATCAGGGTTTGATGATGGAAGACCTGAGAAATCAAGGAGAAATTTAAAAATCGTAATTTTCACAACTAAAAGTGTAAAATAAAAACTTTTACAAAAAAAGCAACCGACTTCCAAAAAACACTACAAAGTGAAAAATAACTAATTTCGGAAGTCGGTGTCTTTGGGTTTTGTATATTAGTTTTTGACACCGACTTCCGAAATTAGCTATTTTTCACTTTGTAGTGTTTTTTGGAAGTCGGTTGCTTTTTTTGTAAAAAAAAGTTTTTATCCAGATTTGAGGTTCATTCGACGGAACGTAACCTACCCACAATATCTTTCCACGACTCTAACTCCTGCTTTTTCTACACGAAATTAGAGAAAAGATATCTCTCTGACATATACATAGTGTTCAAAGAGCTATGGAACACGGAGAATAATTTCCGGGCATCGGTGGCAGCCACTCAAAGCTGTAAATTACGTATAAAAGTCTCCCACTCATAGCTTATGGTAGATATAATAGTCTCGGGCATGACACCACATAATGATCTGATACTCTGTGGTAATGGTCCGCTTGCGCCGTGACATCCTTCCATTATTATATTACTGATATCCTTTGTTCATATGTTATGTACATTAATGTATATCGAGGTCGCTGACTAACTTTTCTAATACTTGTAAAAGCCAAACGTATAAAAATACAGTGAACTAGCACAGTGTATTAACACTATAATATAACGACCTTTGTTCACGCTCGCATTCATGACATAATCGACACATAGTTAAGGGTTAATAAACGGAAATAATTTCATACATCACACGCAATTTTCATGTATAAGTTCCGTGAAAATGTCACTAGGTATGCAAAGTAGAACAATTTCCAAAAAAATTACGTTGGCGACATTATTTATGAACGTATTCGTGCTTCTATAGAGATATTGTGTGTCGTATAAAGGAAAAACAGGTAAATTTACCCGTTTCCCTTTCCGCTGTATATGGATGTGTGGTGGAGGCGACGAGACGACGTCACGTCGATACCACGCCCGTCGCCGCCGGCCGGGCCGTGCCGCATCAAAATACAACACGCCCGCTTTAAAAATATTTGTATACACTTTCATATTGCGTTCACTTGGAAAAATATATACTAATAGCAGTCTAGCACCGAACACGCCTGGACTGAGTAATGCTTTTCAATTTAAAAACGTTTTTACCCCTGATTTTTATTTGTAGAACGTTAAACCGGATTGTTAAAATGTTTTTTTTTTTTCAAATATGATTTCATTTTTTGTGATTCGCAGAAATAGTTCAGTACAAATTTCCTGCACTCTTCTGTATGATGCAGCAACAAAATAGCGCAGATATTTCTAATATAAAATGAAAATTCATATGGAAATCCGCCTTTCATCGAAATATTTTCCCGATGAATGCTCTTGTGTCGCTTAATACATCAGCTTTCAATCTTTGACCCTCTCCACTAATGAACTAATGTAGCGAAATAAAAATGCTAAGCAATTCAAGTTTCCGTTTCTAAGGAACTAGAGTAACTTAGCGTTTAATATAAGAGGCACTCAATAATTAGCTGTTCATAGGAAATGCGACTGGATTAGGATTTAATTAAAGTACCGACTAATCTAAAGTTCACTGATATTTATTTCAATAGAGCTTCCTTGAAATTGAACTCCGGAGGAGATAAAGAAAGTTATGTAGCTACTCAGTACATACCTATTTGAAAATCTGTCTAATTTCAATAGAAGATATTATTTTACTTTATATCAAAAATGAGCTTTCTCAATTCGACCGTATATATGCTTTTTATGTTTGTTCGCGGATAACTTCGTTGTTTATACCTAAACCGATTTTGATGCTTATTTGCATGTTAAAGAGAAAAAATGTTATGGAATGTTAAGGAACTCCTCAACTATTCAGAGCAGGTAACTTGTGTTTGTGCTTAATTTTGTCTTTTAACACACACTAAGAATTTCTCCTGTATCGTGGGTGCGTTTACAAACATATAAACTCACATACATAAACAGCCAGACCCGGAACAAGTACATTTAGGTCATACAAATATTTGTTCCGTGCGGGAATCGAAACCGCGACAAGCAGCGACTATCGTTAGGGGTCTAATGATAAAGACGAAGAAACTCCTCAATGATTTACAGTAACTACCTTGTGTTTGGACTTAATTCATTTATATTGATGAGACCTTAACACCCATATGGATGATATAATGAAGATCTACAATAGATCTAATAATGAAGACTATAGACAGTCAAGGGAATTCTTCAACGATCCACTACCTACTTACTCAAGAGCCTGACTTTAAGTTTAGTTGCACAATCACATACTATCAATTTGGTACCATAGGAATTTTATAAAAATCGGTTCATTAGTTTGCTTTTTAAACCAAAATAACGGATTAAAAACTCAAGTAAACGAAATTGCGTCGTTTGCTTGCGAGGCATTCCCTTTCTAGTGTTTTTGTATTATTGTGTATTTTTTTGCTGTATTTGGTTTCAACAAAATCAAATCTTGTTTATTTTATAGAAGGCTCACAACAATTTCTCGTGTGCTTAAATGCCACCTACCCACACTCCTCCTCCTGCATTGTTCGATGAAATTAAAATTATACCGTGAATAACAAACATGTTTAATTAATAAATAAAGATATAGAATACTACCCATAGCCAAAAGGGTGTAACAACTTAATTAAATCTAATCTGTCGTTAGTAAGTCTCGGGTCCTACGGTGCCAGACCGCGTCCAACTGCGACGCGCCGCGATGGCACGACGCGCGGTTCTCTGCACACATGAACTTCACTGACAGATTTCACGCTCGCACTCAAAATACTTCTGTTTTACAGTAATTTTCCGCTGCTCCTGCAATGCCTAACATCCGACCCAACGCCCAAGGAAATTAAAATTTAAAGCTATCCAAAAATATACCGGAGCAATGTTTGCCCTGCGGCTACACGATATTATGCATAACACTCATAAAACTCGTATTACTCATGATGATGGAGATTTCTTCGGGAAGCGAATTAATAAAGTAACTGTTTATGGCATTCTTGTACCATTATTATTATTACATGCTGAAGAAGGGCCCATATTTTACAAAATGATTATTTTTTTATTATTAAAATCTTTCTGTCCATATCTTGCATCAAAACTTGGCAAGCTACATTGACCAGTTGCCTTTTACAGCTGCTGGGTATCGAGCTTATCGTAGACTACTGATATAACGATACATGTACCAAAAAACTTACTTTCGTCTTCTTGAAGTCAGTAAGCAAAGCTAGCAACTTGATGACCACAAAACTAGTATCTACGAGTGTCAAAGGTGACCATCAAGGTAACTCTTGTTATTAAAAGTTGGCTGTGTGATAGTAATACGAATTATGTGCGGATAGTATATAAATCACATTGTGATTAATGCAAAAAACAGTGATTTGGTTGGACTGTTCAAAATTTTATTAAGTCGTAACTGATTTGGACAAGGAAGGTTAAGTTTTTGATTAAGGATATGTATTCTCAAGACAATAATAATCGAATTAAAAAATATACTTTCCATTCGGTAAAACACAGCCATGAAAAAGCTCACAATATCACACAAATTCACGAAAATATTAAAATCTGTCGTATCTCAATTTGTCTCTTATGACAAGAGACAAATTGAGTTATTAAAATTCAACGCTTAAATGTGTACATAGGTACCGCTATTTTTTATACGATCTACCTTCGTCAGCCATCACTAACCGGGCAATAAAGAGTATCGCTAAAACTCAAATAAAACTCGTTCTAATTCGAATATTTTATAAGTAAATGTAAAACAGTGATCAAACAAAATGCAAGATCATAACTCCAAACTGAGATCGCTGTTATTAAAACAAATAAACACAACGGTGTTATTAGTGCGCCGGGGCATCGTAACGGGGGACGCGAGCAACATAATACGTAGATGTCAAGTAAATACCTACTCTTCGCGCATAATGACGCGAAGAAGCTTGCCTGACGGGGCCGCCGGCAGTTTGCCGACGACATGATGCCTTTTGTACCTTTCACGTCATCTAATAACTAAAATACATTATAATGTGGCCCCTGGCGCACAGGTTTCTGTACTAAGCCGACATGAAACTTTAAAATAAGGTCTGGAAAACTTGTGCAGATGTCTTTGGCACTAGGTATACCAAAGATAAACTACTCAAAATTGTATCAGACGTCTGTGTATAAAGCAATTCAAAACAAACAAGCCTTCTATAGTGTGTAAACAAACATAATAATATTTTCCTCTATCAGGATAGAGGACAGCCTATTGATTCATGAATAGGCTGTTACGCAACACACACAATGTTAGTGTCTTTATTAAATTCAGGTAGGTGACGAGAAGGGCCGCCGGCAACCAGTGTAGATCCGGCTTATATCTATAACTAATATAATGGAACAGGGATAAACATGTAGCGAGCCGCCTGCGACATTGTAACTGACATTATTGTAACCTATATCTGCGCCTGCCAACCAACTAAATTGGTAGATAAACTTTTTCGTAACTTTCCAGAATTTTTACGGAATTTCGAGGTTGTCTATGAATATCTCGGTATAAAGCAGTACCTATAAGCCTTATAGAAATTAGTTTCAGTAGGGCTTTTCAGAAGAAAAAAGCTTGTAGGAAACTGGAATATTTTTATTTCTGATCTTGCAGGTATTCAGCATCAGAATCTTTCATTAAATATGCATTTTTTGTAAGTCAAATAAATTCAGAAATAAATGACGATCAATGATTATTTTAACTTTATATGTATAATTTCAGTTCGTTCAGCTTTTTTGACATGCCATCATAATAATTCCGATCCTCCAATTTCATACATGAACGAGTTTATGTACGAGTTTTATATGATACGAGTACCTACAATATGATATGCGGAATGTGCAAATTTTCAATGATTAATAGTAAGTAACTGAGAGATAATAATTAATTATTCGCTAGAAATGACTAAAGTTGAATGTTTTGCGGTGATGCAACCAGTACAAATATATTTTATGAATATTATGTATCCACGATCCCAATGATGAAAATGTATACCATAAACCGAGATAACCCAACCGCGGGCTGTTGATGAATCTGTCTTTTTGATGTGATAGACTGTTTGATTTAGAAATCCTGATTGAGTTTTACACATTTTAATGAAATCCTCTAGCTCTGATTCAGCAAGTCGATTGTTGTACAGCCCGAGTTTATAGCGGCTCGGAACATGAGGTGAATCTCTGCGCAGTAACAAATTCACCTGTCAGCGAGGGTGAGGGTGACGTATTGCGCAGGGAATAGCGCACTTTAGTATAGTAATTCACAATACTTCTTCGACACGTTGTCGAATCTCATATGACACATTGTTATTACTAAATAGTGTTGCTTGTGAACAGCCTTAATCGAATATAAAGAATTTTTATCAAAAGAGTCCAACTCTTTTTTGATACAATTTATTATACAAGGAAGTGGAGTTGTTGTTAATAACTACGGAGAGCCGCCCTAAAGTTTGAATCAAGCTCGTAGGTATTATTTAGCAATACGTTCGCGTGGCGAGCGGTGTACATGTCTGTGCACTACCTGGCGACTATTGATTAATATCAGAACTTGTGACGTACTGAACACTGAACATCGCGTTGTTAAACATAATTGACAACATACGCGAATTCGACCATGTTGACGGAACAACAGTATAACAAATGTTCCTTTCATGTTTAGCTGCTATAAATCTCCATTTTCCTCCTCTTTTTATAAAATGGTTTTCCTGGCGAGGACATTTATTAGGGCGTGGTAATAAGCAACCCAGGACCTCAAGATTCTTGTCAGTATGCGAGGGAGGGAGAATGTGTTATAAGTCTGTCTATACCTCGTACATACCTGTAACACAATGTAATCTGATAACATATTATTCCAGTTGTTTTCAAAGGGTTCCGAAACAAGCTAAGGTAATGAAACTTTAGATATTCCATGCCACAGTTCTCATAAATTAGCGAGAATTTAATACTTCCAGCCAACAAGGACTTAGTAAAATATGCACGAAATATAAGATTACGAGTCTTACTCAAAAATCCCATGATAATTCGATGACAAATGGATTTCTGCGAAATCCCATTCATATTAATGACCACTGGAAGGAAATATTCCAAAAACATTTAAGAGATGTTTAAATTAAACATTTATCTGCCGTTTCATATTTTATATGGTGCTTTTTGTCTTCCTTAAACATAGAACTTGAAAATTAAAAGAAATTTGAATAAGCGCCTACTTTTTCAGCGCGACTTTCAAGTTACGTCAAAGAAACAACTCTTTGGCTTTAGCTTGAAAAAGCTGTACACCATTCATTATTTGTAGCCTCAAAGTCTTGGCAAAACTTTCACGAAACGCGAGTTTTGCAAAGGAATAATATTTCTTATCACAAGTAATAAAATAAAATAATTTAATGAAGGCAACATTTTATGTGTTTTTCAGAGAGGCTTCGAAAAGGCTTTTGTAATTAACAATTAGGAAGGTACCTACGAAACCTTTATATTTGAGTTATGTTTTTTTCAATCCAAAGTGTTAAACTGATATTACACAGCGAACATTTTAAATTATTATAAAAGTTCAATCGTTTTAAAACTTTTTGTGACATTGTTTACTGAACTCAGGTAGTTAGATTCCACACCTACATAGCATAGCTACGTATATTTACTAGGGAACGAAATCCTGAGAGAGCCACTAGTTCGTATTAAGTTGGACAAAGGCGACATAATTTGTTAAAACATAAGTTACGTTGCGCGTCGTCTAGTCGTATGTAATCATTGTTAGTTTGAGAATGTAGTGGTGTGCCAGGTTGGAAGAGTCCCCATTGGTCCCTCAATGAAGTCAAACTGTGTCATACCCGACTCTGCCGACTGGCTCCTTCGAATACGTCGCAATTAAGAGATGCAAGCCCGCAAAATGACCTCCCTGTCGTTTAACACGTGCTTGACAAAATTAAAGGTTGCGAGCGACAAAGATTTGTTGCGTGTCGTCACAAATACCGCGTGATGTGACTAGAATACGCTGGAAGGGCTTCGACGTCGTCCCAATTAGTAGTCGTATTTCATTTACCTTGTTTTGTGACAAAAGTCCAAGGACAATACAATACTGTGAAAACGAACACAAAAGTCCTCGTTTCTGTGTTCCAGTGTCCGCAGTTGCCGACGATAATAGTTGCATGATATTGATTGCTACAGAAGTTGTTATAAACATAGAAGTGAATTTTCGTAGCTCTGTGACTGTGGCGATTCATAGCATTGTTTTATACACTGCATAGCTTACGGCCTCGACCGCGTTTCGTGACGCGACTATAAATAAACGGTAAAAGGTTTTGACATGATATATGACGCGGCCAAATAAACTTCATTTAAATATAATTAAGAGTCAGGTGTTGAAATAAAACTGAAATAACTTGTAGCGACGGTTACTTTGTGGGAAAACGTAATAAAATAAATGAATGGAGGAGCCACTGGCTTAGGTTCAATTAATATAAATAATGGGCTCTTTTTTCGAAGTTAACTTTTATGTAATCTTAAGCACAAAAGACTGCGAATGTGGCCCGATATAATTTATACACTTCTTAATTTTATACTAAAAACTTAAAGAATAAAACTTTTGTCCTTATCCAACGAACTGGCAGAAACGGGTAGGTAAGTATATTTAACGTGGAACGCAGTGAGTGATACTTGCGTCGGTTTATCGCCAGAAATTCAGCATAATCTTTAAGACTCGGCTTTACTGTAACAAAGACGTCGTTTCCGCTGCAGATTATACGCTCTTCTGCTCCACTTAGTGCTGACTTATGTATATACAACTCGTACAAAGTAGGTAGGTAAGATGCGAAAATATCGCTGGTTGCATACAAACAGAGATATTTAACTTCCATACATCTACTCCATATGCACCTAACTGTTAACAGCCTAACAGCATTTAATATATTAAATGACATTAATGATGACTAAATTTAATTATTTGTATACAAATCTTTATTTTCATTATCATCTTAGCGTTTATCCCGGTCGCATCCGCGGCTTTCGCGTTGGAGCCTAGGGTCCGCTTTCTTGATCAATTTCCTTTCAATTAGCACGCATGTCATCTCTTATAACGTCAAGCCAACACTTCTTTGGTCTACCCAGCTTGTTGTTACAGCGGAGGCGCCATGGCACGACATTTGTGACCCAAGTAACATGCCGGTTTTCGTAGGACGTGACCGTACCAAGGTAGGCGACCCTCCTACAGTTTGTTCGCTATGTCACGGACATGGAGACTGCCACAGATGCGGGAGTTCCTGATGCGGTCTTTCTGCGTAACTCCACACGTCCACCGCATCATATTCATCTCCGTGACACGCAGCTTGCACAGGGCATACAGGAGAACACGCCATTTTGCTCAAGCCGTGGAAATACGTGCCTTGACGTCGCAAACAATGTCGCCGGACGTCTGGAGCACAGACCCCAAGTATTTAAACTGGTCTGTGCACTCGACCATGTCTCCGCCTATGCGCACAGACATGGGGTATGACGTATTGCTAGCCATCTACACGGTCTTCGCTACATTAAGTTTCAGACCTCCGACCGCCGCACCAACCGATCCCTGTCCACGTCCGCCAGCACGTTATCGTCAGCAAACATGATCAACCAAGGCGGTTGCTCATGTAAATCCCTGATGCTATCCGACAAGACGTCTAATATCACGCTGAAAAGAAACGGACTAAGGGCGGAACCTTGGTGGACTCCGACGGTGATGGGGAAGGGTTTAGTGTCACCAACAGCGGTCCTAACAACGAAATTGGAATTGAGGTACGTGTCTCGAATTATGTCAACATAGACTTCTGGTACCCCTTTAGACCTCAGTGCCCACCAGATCACCCCCCATAGGGGCACAGTCGAAAGCCTTCTGCATATCAAGAAAAGGCATATGCAGAGGCGTGTTCTTCGATCTGTTTCAGAATTCTGCTCTGCGACATGTGTATTTCTTATTTTCGTCTCCATTATTGATTGATTTGTTTAGCTATTGCGAGTGCGACTGCCATCGGACCACTCAAGGTCGAAGGGAAAGTCGGCGTCAGCGCCCCATTCGTTATTCAGCAGGTGCACCGTCTGGCAGGTGGGGTTGACTTGGGTCCCAGAGATAGTGGTGGGACCCCAAAGCACCTAAGTATAAATCTTTATTTTAACCTAGTATGATTTATTTACACAATATTACAGCTTACATGCTACTTTTTCCCAACACACACAAATGTACAATCGTCATGGCATTCTATGCGTGTAATATGCAATTATAACATTATTTGAAGTAGGCCGTAGGTCAGCTGCCGAAATACTGAATCAAAGTACAAAGGTAACATTGAACATCCGGCTCGAAGGACCAATATGTACGACCACCCCTGATAGTGGTAGTACATGGGCCTATATGGCAAATTAACAGAATCTAGTGTAAATATTTATAGTTAGCAGATTTTTCTATAATTATGGCATTTAGGTTTATTATAATTTGCAATTTTATATGATATTAATCATTTTTTCCCCAAGTATGTTGGAGTCGGCTTCTGGAATAACCGGATGCAGCTGAATATCTGTATTTTAAATGGAGCCACTGTCTACAATATATAACTCTACAACCCAGTTGCAGGTTAATGCAATACTCCTTGGTAAGACTGGTCAGATCTTCTGTTAATTGCAAAAATTAATGACAAATTTTAAAAGAACCATTGCTTTGATTGAATCTTTGTAAATTTAAAAATCAATTCAATATATAACTTTATAACCTGGTTACAGGGTAATGCAATACTCCTTCGTAAGATTGGTTGTCAGATCTTCGGTTAAATGCAAATAAATAACAAATTTTAAAAGCACCTTAGCTTTGATTGAAACTTTGTAAATTGAAAAATCAATACAATATATAACTTTACAACCCAGTTACAGGGTAATGCAATATTCCGTGGTAAAACTTACTATGGTGGTTTTACATACCAAATTTAGAAGCACCTTTGCTCTGATAGAATCTTTGTAAATTTAAAAATTAAATGAAAGAAGATTGTTCTTTGAAGAAAAAAATTAAAATGATGTTATAACATCATTTTCATTTAAATAAAATTTTTGACTTCAGTTAAAGATTTTATTTTTAATCTACTTTGTTAAATAGATAAATTCTCATGACAATTAAATTAAATTATAGCACAATTTTGTTTAGTATTTTTAGTTTAGCTACAGATTTCCGTGTAGCTCCCTAAAGAATGATATTTAAATGAAAATGCAATATTGTTTATACAATATGGTTTAAAAAAGGTCCTTAGACTACAGATGCTCTACTGAAACACATATTTAAAGCATAAGACAGCTCGCAAAATTGCATTCAAGTTCTCTGTTATCTCTCCAAAGCCTTTTTTTTTTGTTGGGATGGGAAATCATCAAATGACCTCTACCGCTCTGGGTGGAGCGAATGGGCGTGTCAGACTTTTACTGACTTAAACCCACCCATGTTTCTTCACTTGCCTATGCGTCAGGGCCACGGTTTCTTTTTTAACCAACCCGCAAGGCCGCAACCCTGACACAGGAGGCATCGGTCTTCGTAGACCCCGTCACGATGTGCTGACATCTTTTCAAGGCGCGCGTGAAACACAACGCGCGGTCGACTAGGGCCTGGTCCTTACCGGGCAGCGAACTGCCCACTGCTGACCGCCCGCAGGCCCGCGCCTACGGTGGCCGAGAGTTCGATGTTGTCTCCTGACCAACGCGTCTCCTACGGCAGCTGGTGGCGTGAGGGCGCTGGGATTCCTGCTGCCACACGCGCTCCGCCTGCTCCTTTGCCTGCATCACTGCTTCGCAGCAGGAGGTGACGACTTGCCATGCACTCTCGCTCCGGATCATGGCCTAGACCAGGGCCGGACGCCGATCTCCGCCACGAGGACACGGCGGTGTTCTACCCAAGCGGGGCAGACCTCCACCATATGCTCCACCGTGTCCTTAAGGATCTCTTCAAAGCCTTTGATTTCGTGCACCGTGACACAGTTTTGCGTAAACTACGTCTTATGGTGTGAAAAACAAAGCTCTCAACATAAAAAAAATCTTATTTACATAATTGACTACAGTGTGTAAATCTTAATGGTATAAAATCTTCCAGGCTATGCATCCTATATACCAAGCCTAGGAGGAAGGCCTACTTCCGCTGCTATGGTGTTAGGAAAATAAGACAGTACGCTGACTAACGTTATGTTATTTTTTTTATTATTATGTCTTGTATTCTGCTGTGGGGCAAAGCCACTGGCATTAAAAATATATTTCCTATTGTCTTCCAAAAACGAGCTCTTCGAGCAATTTAACAGCTGTGTGTTCAATTCTATTCTCATGGTCGCTTCATAATTCATATTCACCAAAATCTTATATATTAGGCAAAATATTCAAGTGTGTAATAAAAATATTTTTACAATGAAAAATTAACACCAGAATTAAGGATTAAGGAAGTCATTTGTTGTCACCTTTTACAACAAGATATCCTCTTTTTCTTTTTTTTTCTTTTATCTGCCTTTTAATAAGTACTACTATTCTACATATTAACGATTATTTAAACGATAAGAATAGTTAGTCGCCCTGATTAGCTCAAGATAATGTTTATGTTCTTTCTCCAGAAAAAGCTTACTGACAGGTTATTTGAATATAATTATTTATTTCTTTAATCCAGCAATGCAGAAATAACACGTCCTTGAGGACTTGCTTGGAGGCTTTTATTTTGGTGCTAAGTTTTAAATCAAATTTTAATTTAAAGATTTTTTTAGCTTCGTTGGTATATTGGTGCTTTTACATGCTTAGTGTTGTATACAGTCAGATGTTTTCTAAGTGTACAGACAGCGTGCTGCTTTCGTGCAGTTTGTTGAGCCACTTCTAGCCTTTATAATTTTGACGTTCAAAAAGTGTTAATTTTTAGCCTAGTTTAAATAAATGATTATTGACTTTTAACGTATTGTGTAAGCAAGCAACCATTTTCACTAAGTAGGTACAAAGTACGATGTACCAACTCTTAACATACATCCTTATGAAAGAACTTATGCAAAAAAGGAGGTTTAAAGAGAACAGAAAAGTAATATTGGTTATAACTTTCAAAATTGGCAAAAAGAAAGTATAGTACTTAGAAAGTACGTGTATTCTTGGTGATAAAAATACTGTTCATGAATTTGGCATACATCATTAGTCGTAATTTATCTACAGAAGCGATGAGGCACGCTTAGGTTATCAAGTATAAAGACGAACGAAACGCCCGAGGGAGCAGTCCTCAAACGCCTGCAAGTATCGATTACTTCAGTTGTTAATCAACGTTGTAATTACCAGACGCTAAAGCGAATGAAACCGTAATGATGATAATTAAATATGCAAGCGCGCAAAATTATTAATTGTACCGAACCGGGCTGCCGACGCAGCTAACATTTATTATTCAAATGCTTTGGTTCAATCACGAGTTCATCCAGCATTTGGCTGAGGTCAAGGTCAAGCTTAACAGCGTCTGGCTATAATCATTTATCCTAACAAGGACAGAGGTATTAACTAAGCCTGAGTACATGAGTCCATATTCGCCGTCAACTGTGTATAGCGTGAGTGTGAGTGAGCGTTGTCGAGTGGCCAGTCACAACATTATATAGAGTTGACGGCCTCTGCGAAATTTGCTCGACGTGGAGTGACGTTTGAACAAGCTCTTGTTCTTTTGAGTGCTAGCACCCATATAAATATATTCACAGAAGAGAAAAATAAGAAAATTCTTAGTTTATAAATAGATCGCAATCAAAATAAGGTGGTTAGAGAATGATAAGCATATTTCTTAATCAGTCTCCAGTTTGTTATAGGCGGTCTCATAGAGCGGCGATATTCATCAAAGGACATTTACAATATAATCAGAATGAAAGCGTATTCAACGCGAATCGTATCACATTTGCAATTTTCACCTCTGCAATCGATAAACTCATTTAACTAATTACAATTTTCCCGTTTTGTCAGTATTCTCAACGAGAGCGTACTTATACATAGATAAGGGAGGCTTTCAGTTAATTGCTTAAAGGGCTATTCGTAATAAAAGCCGCCCCTAATCGTGCTAATAAAGCGCAGACACACACGCATAGTCCTATTACAAGCCGGAAACACCGTAAAAGTGTCAAATCATTAACTGAAATTACTTTCCGTTTGTATCCGCAGACCGTAGAAGCAATTTGTGAATAAAAAATACAACTTTAAAATTAAATTAACAACCACTAACGACCTAAGCTACCGTTTGCCCAACCAAGTTGAACTGTTCCAACGAATCTATAATTCTATTCCATTTGGTTTCTTAGAAATATCTTGGAGTTATAATATTTAGGCAGAATTTCCACAAAATCTTAATGAATCTTTAGAATTAAATAACAAACAACGACAAGTTTTCAAATCAGTGAATATTTGATTTCAGAGCGTTATATTGCTAAGTAAATATTTTTAGAAATATGCATTTATGATGATACTACCTGACCGGTACCTACGTACCTACATCAATATCCATTAGACTAGTCACTGTGTTGTCCGAATAATCGCATTAAAGCTAAATTGATGCGGTCGGCGACGTCCATATATTGATCAAATTCAAAACACACGACGAGGGCACTGTGTATACTGGCAATATATGTCAATAGTAGAAAGCCGGCGAGTCGCCGTTTAACTGGTTATGTATTGAAGACCTATTAACAACTCTTTCTTATACGGAGAATAAAGGAAAAGTGTTTAGGTACTTCTACTCTTTGCTTTATGGTGTAAGTCGTTAATATATGTATATTTTTTAGTTTTGATACCAGCCAGTGTTAAATGCTCAGTTAACTGCAAGCTAATTCTTGAAGTCGGTGTCAAAAACTAATATACAAAAATCAAAGACACCAACACTTTGTAGTGTTTTTTGGAAGTCGGTTGTTTTTTTTTTTTGTAAAAAAAGTTTTTATTTTACACTTTTTAGTTGTGAAAAGTACTCCTCCTTTTTGAAGTCGGTTAAAAAGGTGAATTATTGAATGATTCCTAAAAGTGAATTAGCGTGCAAATTGTACATGGGTAAAAAATAAAGAATAATTTCCAGAAGCTAAAAATATTCATAAAACAACCGTCTGAAGCTGGATTTAGTTTATTTAAATACATTCACTTGTGGCTCTGTACCCTTGAATACAGGATGAGCATCAATTAAGCAGCCCCCTCGACACGGTCCCGCTGCGATTATAATATGTACGGACCCGTGCGACAACCGTTATTATATTATTAATGGACTAAACAGTAGGTACGAAGTAACATAAAAATGGTTGTTAGGTACACTTTTATAAGTGGTGTTGAGCGTGCTTTATATAAAAAAGTCTAAGTAGGAATAATTTTAACAATTACAAATTATGTTACATTTACAATGAATGAAAGTATTAAATTCGGCAGAAGCTTCAAATAACAATGAAATAGGATTACCCATTGTCGTCGGGGCCAAAAGGCAAAAACTCAAAACAAAATCTAATACCTACCTACAAATTGAGTAATCTCACTGAACTTCAACGTTCAATCTCTCGCTACGCCAAACAGGCACTCGGAATGGCAATTAAAAACTTCAAAAATACTTCTCGATTTTTGGATTGGTTTCCCCCATTTAAAAAGGATCTTATTAATTTATTTTTGATTAATTAATTCTTTCGTCACCTCCAATAAGTCCAATGAATATTTAAAACTCCATTGAATAAATTACGTGCCTTTGATTTCATTAACACTCACTTAAACGTGCCAAAAGAACAAAACGACTACTAAGAGCATTTAATATCGTACGTACGTTGAATACTTGATAACGGGTATTTCATTAATTACAAACAAATGTGAAAATGTTATATGAACAAAGTATTTGCTAAAAGCGTTGGTAAATTCGAAATAAAATGTAAATAAATTGGATAAAGTTCCTGCAATAAACTGGATTTTAGGGACTTGTTAAATTTTAACAGCATTCAGAGGGTTAACGGACGTTCGGAGGCTTGGCGCCACAACCCCCTTTATGACCGGGTATTCCCAGGGTAACTTTAACACCACCAAATCGAAAGCTTATTATTGTTGTTTCTCCAGTAACCGTGATATCCTCAATCTGTTGAAGGCGAATGCACGTAGGACAAGCGGATGGTTTTTATATGACTCGCCATTAGCTTGTCATAACACATTTGAAATTCAGATTTAGCAGCGGTTATCACAAGGGACACATTTGGAGATATGAAATTGATGCGTCTGTGTTTGACATTACAATGGTCTAACTTTAATCTGTTTTATATTGTAATCATTTGTTGGCTGAAATTATCAAAACCGTCACTATATTGGACATTTAATTATAATTATCGCTCAAAAAAAATTAAGAAAGAACAATGATCGTAGCGGACCAAGGGCCGCTTGACGGACTTAATTAAAAGACGGTCGACACTTTTAATATTGTTCTAAAACATCAGAGACCAATTACTGCAGCCCAAAGTAATATGATTCATTTCGAATATTGAAATTTACGACAAGTATTATTCAAAGAATGAGAAGTATAATCCCCAGACTTAAGAACTTTTAATGAAATATAGAAAAAGGAAGACTGTCGTAAATTTAGCCGCAAAGTTGCAGACTAAGAAGGGATGGAGCTGGGAAATTTGTGATGGAGGCCTACATCAGCACCGGATATACCGGGCCTCGCTTGTCAGTGAGTTGTGTGCAACGTTTCACAGACAACACAAACTCATTTAAGTTATCATTGTAAATTTTACCAGTTGGACAAACGTGGACGCACCCGCTTTGAGCTTTACTTTTTGTCGAAGTTCAGTGGAGCGGTCCAGTGGTTTTCCTGTTTTTCGAGTTCCGTATTATTCCTAATTAAAACTTTTACCCAAATTAAGTAGTTCTCGTGTAGATTGTTTTTGACAAGTCCTTGGTAACGTTTTCAATTTTATCAAAACCCACTGCGAGGTGTGACTGGGGGTGAACCACACTTCACTACACCATTAATCACTCGAAGAAAAGTAGCTGGCGCACATGTGACACTCAACCTTCACTAAATAATTTTGCAATACATAATTTAGTGTTCCAAGACCTGGGCTTTCTCTACAAATGAATCTGACGTAGATATCGAGTCATAGCTTTTATACGATGAACGTAGAGTATGTTTAAATTCATAGATTTTTTTTTAATTTTAAGATTACATTGCATACAAATAAGAAGACATAATATTTCCAATTAGGTTTGTTTAATTATATTCCATTCCATTTTATCCTTATTGAATGAATTATTTTTAAGCTTTACAATATTTTGTAAATCGATTAATAATGAAATGTATAGACTCAAGATTGTGTACACATGTACCACGTTTCTGGCAAATACATTACTTTGACTTCATTATTTTGCAAACAATACTTATAATTATATTCATCCCGAAAACATTTTCCATAAAATGTTTCCTTGGAGTACATTTCTCAGAACTTTATTTATAGATATGATAAATGCCAACAAGTATATGTTTTAGTCCACGACAATATTGTGTTCACATCCCTCACATACCATCCTATTTCGCCCTCAGTATAAAAGTGCTGGTTCAGAACAAAAAAAAATGCTTATACTACAAAAATTACCAACGCGAGTTTATTTTTTTATTTGATTGTACGATAGAAACTGGAAGTATTCCTGTATGTCCGTGTCGTGATAGGTGCCACTGAATGGAATCACTCACTGCACTTGTTCTTCATACATTTATCATTCTTCAGGCATTTATATTATTGTATGTACACACATGTTTATGCAAATAAATTTATCTTATCTTATCTTATCTTATCTTATCTTATCTTATCTTATCTTATCTTCTTCTTTTTCTTCTTCAGCCTATAGAAATCCACTGCTGGACAAAGGCCTCCCCCAGGTTGGGGGATTTGCCATAATCCCCATGCTTGGCAGGCGGGTTGGGGATGGCAGCAAATTGATATTCCACAGGAGAAGCGCTGCTGCCCACTTCCCTGGTGAGAGTTCCCTTAGTCGCCTCTTACGACACTCATGGAAGGATATGGGATGGTACTATTCTAAGCCCGGTAGCACACGGGGTTTATAATTAGAAAATAGAACAAACAACTACTATATAGATTAACGACGATCTTTCGATTGAGACAATCCCGATTTGTAATCCCGAATGTATTGTCAATCGTTTGGAACTGTAAACAAATCAAGTCTCCTTTGAACATTGACTTTGTTATCTTAAGAATTACAAAATTTAAAGTGCAAAATATCTTTTCGGCCTTTCGGAATAGAACGTGATTTATCAGTATCAAACGATGAAGTCGCTAAATGGAGATGAATTTCGGGGTATCTTTCACTTAATTTTGTTCGTACCTTACGTTATAGGTTAACTTACGTTGACAAAATTTTGTCATTAAAAATTATGAGGATAATTTCCATTATCAATGTCTGAGTATTTATTATTCAGCAAACATATTTTAAAGTCGTTTCGTTTAATTTGCATTGAAGGAGTAATGAGCTGCTCTATAGATATGTATATACCCCCTTATTCATAAACGCTGCTTAAAGTTAACTAGTGATTAGCGATTTTTTAAACATACATTTTAGACGCTTGTAGGTCACTTAACTTTAAAAGTCGATTATGAATATACCCTTTAAACACTGTGGTGTTTATTCATAAAGGATGATTTAAGTTAAGTGACGTTAAAAGGTCAAAAATGTATGGTTAAAGAATCGCTAATCACTCGTTAACTTTAAGCAGTTTTTATGAATAAGGGGGATAAAGTTTAAGATAGTGACAGGGGCTACGCCGTCGTCACCCACCGCATATGAAAGCACATTTTATCAACAATGAATAAATACTGACATCAGAATTTACGTTAAATACTTTAAAATATTTTCTCCGAAATTTCACAAATTTAATAAAGTCAAAGATTTACCTAACCTAGTTTTGAACACAAACTGAATTACCGGGAACGAAGGCCGTGTTAAAAGGGAACTAAATGTTTGTTATAAAGTTATAAATGAAGTCGAACCTATTGTTAGTGAGCGAAGGCGGAGGCCCGGACTGCGTATTATTTGTGTTGGCATCTGGTGGGGCTTTGAGGAATCGGTTATTCACAGTTCATTACAGATTCGGGAGGCGACCCCAGCGCACAATAACATATCGCTGAACGAACTTACACCTTTCACTGTTCTTATATTGCTAAAATAAATTGTTGCTAAATTGGCTGGTACTACCACATTTTTCTTTTTTATAAATTATAAACTAGTGCTTGACCGCAATCCCGCCTGATGGTAAGCTCTGATGCAATCGTTGATGGTAAAGCGCGCTAGCTTATTAAGAGCCTATTAACTCTAGCCTTGAAGACACTCAAATTGTAGTCCGACGGATCACCGCCGTTGGCAAATTGTTAGTGAGAATCTTACATTTTTATAAGCCATCTTAATTTTACAGAAATTATAAACAGATAATCAACAAATTAAAATGATACTTTCGTCTACAAAAATTTCGTATATCGTACTTATAAATACACACTCAGAAATGACAAAAAATACTTTGTCACAGAATAATACAAGTATGATTGGTACCGTCGAGGGTCTTGACATCGTTTCATTTGCCCATCCTTGTACATAAGTGGATTTGGCATCAAGGCTGTAACGAGACAAACAAGGTTAAACAAAATGAAGAGAAAAAGCAAACATCATAAACATTAATGTACCCAAATCTGCGATCAAGCCGACCGTCGTAAGTATAAGAAGCCAGTATATTCATAATTCCTTGTCTGCTAAAAATAAAACTGTCGCCCACATAAATAGGAGAGCGAATTGAAATTCCACTTCCATAAGATTATATTGCTCGATTCTTATTCGAGAATTTTTTGTATAAAAAATTGGGAGATAGGAACCTTTAACAGTGTACTGTGCCGAGGGACGTAAGCTTTGAATGTAGGTAGATAATAAAATGTAAGACGAATATGGAAGGTTGGCGGCTGGCGAGCGCGGTGCGGTGTTCGGCGTGCGGGGGGACAGGTGGATCGTTAGCGCCGCGTGCGCCCCTCCCTGACCAACAACTCAAGATAGACAGGTACAGAAGTTCAAGCTCTGAAGGATGGTCAAATCAAAGAATTTTGCGAATGGATTATTGGCACCAAATATAACGGTATACAAAGCACTGCACGCACACTTAGATACGCGTCCCGCCTACACTACTTGAGACTGTTATATTATTATATCTGGACTGGACAAATTAAATATGTCCAAGCTATTTTACGCACATGTATCAGCTGATTAGCTGTTAGTGTCTTACCAAATAATAATAATAGTTTAACTTCGCGTGTCTCTTTTCGCTCGTTAAATGGAACCGGTTTTCTGTAAGCATCTATTATATGCCAACAGTCCACGCTCCAAACACTCTGATTTCATCATCCCGATTTCTTACCTTCATTCCGTTTTGAATATGTACCCATTATTGTAACATATGAAGGTGCACAAAAGGCTTACGCTTTAGTTAAGCCTCTAGATTTTAATCAAGGTTTTGGAATGTGGAGAGCGGAGTAATTACGGATGTGTGTTTATATTATACTAATGGACTGAGCGGAGCAGTTGTATAGATATATTATATAGTATTTTGTAAACTTATAATAAACATTGGTGACCACATCATAGGAATTCAGTTTCTTTATTTATGTGATTAGACATGTTTCCTCTGTAATTTTGCAGACATTAATGCATATAATAATAATATGATAAAGGCAGGCTCTTGCATTAAGCAGTGTGTAACTAATGACAACACGTCACTAGTAAAAAAACTAAACGTCAATTGTCAATGAAGAAAGAAAATTTTGTCGGAGCACGCGTAGTTATTATTCAGTATATTTTAAGGTATTAAAATTTAAAACCCATCGCACAGAACATTTGGTAAGATATTCGGGAAATACAAACATAGTGTTTACCCAGCGGAATCTGGAAGTTAAAACGTGGCTGTCAAAGCCACGTTTTAACTTCCAGATTCCGCTTTTTAACCGCAGATTGCAAGGCAGTTTGAAGCAGCAACTGCACGTGTAAGAAATTTGGGGAAGTTACACATGTCCAAGTATTTAATTGTATTTATTAGTATATTATAACATACGGCAATACAATATTATACACAACATAACAGAAACAAAAGACGAGGCAACGACGCTCAGAGACTGGTCAGTCATAATTCAACATTTAATTTTCTAGGTTAGGTACCTACTTGGAAGGTTCTTGTAGGTGGATAAATTGTCGGCTTCGGTTCCAAGGGTAGGAAGGCACGGGCCTCCTACCCATATAGTAGCATAGACCACAGATTCTTATACAATCAGCATTAATCACAAAGGCTTTCAGACGAATTTTCAAAAGTTATGATTATTTGAAATGCTATCTATCATTGTAAAGAATAGCCTTAAAGATAGGGATTCGCTCAGCAAAAGATAATGCGAAGATCTGGAATATTATCAAGCACAAAAAATGTTAGATAACAAGATCTTTAAGGTCAAAGATTCGATTTTCCACCAATCTCGATACACTGATTCTGTTAATCTCGCAATACAATATTGTTTTTCACATTTTCAACGTTTTTGCACCGAGCAGAGGCCCTCAAAAGGAGATCGTAATTAAGTTGACTTGAGTTCCTTCAATACGACGGCAAGTAAATGATGTTAGCCGTCGGAGCGGTTACATAGCAAAATATTTGTCCGGATATACCCAACAACTGGTATCGAGAACACAAATAATCTTCACTGTCGTCCACAATATGTATGAAGTTTTTTTGCTACATATACATTCGCGATTTTCTTAAGTAAAACTTTCTTCATTATTTTCTACATCATTGTAAACATTGTAAGAGAATCCACGACGTAACGTAGCTAAGACGATCTAAACGCCACTTTTCATGCTAAGAAGGGGAAGCGGTCTGTAATCTGCGGTAAGTGCGGCAGGTGCTACGCGGGCGCTACGAGCTACGAGTGTGCTACGAGTCTACGACACTACGACACGCCCATGCACAATGAACTATTCCAACGTTGTGTGAGTGGTTAACTAATATATACATAGGCATGATTAGAATACCGTTAATATGTCTACATTTTAATAGAATTTAAACCATTTATTAAATTATGTTTAAACACAATTAAGATAATAATACATAGATAAGTAGATAAGAGAAATCCAAAAAAGTATACATTTTATATCTTCACCGCGTAGCAATCGTAGCCCCACGTATATTTCTAGAAGCTTTTCACTTGTTATATAGTAGTACCTACTTATTCCGAGTAAGTGATTACATATTAATAGTATTACGATGTAACAGATAAAAGAAACGGGGAGTATTAAATAAGAAAGAAATCTACAAGTATTAACTTGAGCTAAGACGTCACCCCAGTTGACTAAAAGTAATCACTGGGGGATATTTTTGTACACTCAAGAAAATCTTACTAGTTTATGAGTACTTTAACATTGTTAACCACTCTAAAAGTAGTAAAAATACTAAAGAAAAAGGTTCTTTTTATTTTGACGCTTTTTTACTGCAAAGCAACTTAGTACCCTAAACAGTAATTTCGTTGCGTGTGTCGTGGTAGTCTACCGCATCTCAATAACATGTCAATGTAACACTTAAACTACGGAAACCGCCCTTATTCATCATCATCACCATCTCAGCGTTAATGCCAGTCGCATCCGAAGCTTTTTAGCTTTGGAGTTTGGGCTCCGCTTTACCACTCTAACTGTTGATTTGTCCAAACTTCGATATTATCCGTGAAGCGACTGCGGTCTGACCTCCACAAACCGAAGGCAACGTCGAAGCATTGCAGTTAGACCAATTTTGTTGGACTTTTGAGGGCTCCAACAACCCGTAACGACTGCCACTAGATGTTCGTATGACAACCGGGACCAACGACTTAACATGCTTTCCGAGGCACGACCAGACCAGTGCAAATATTCATACGGAAACCGCCCTTACTGCTACAATATAAAGGCGTTGTGAACGTCAAATTGTTACCATGGGCGTATGGTTGACGGAATAGTCGTCCACAAAACTTGACTAACCTTTCAGTTTTTTTAATCTTAATAATTATTGAGCTAATAAACATATGATTAAAATCGGAACAAAAGTAAAATTACATTTATGTATTATACATATTATTTCAATGGTTTTATCTTTTATTTTTCTTTTAGGGCTTGTAGGAGTTGCAGGCACATCGCATCTATGTATGTTATGATAATACGTTATTTACAAATGCTTACATAGCTATAATTAATTTCATGAAACTTATTTTATTCGAATCATCTAAATTTCCTTTCTATGTGTGCAATATGTATTAGATCACACAATATTAATAATGTTGTATAAATTGCCTTAAGTTTAAACAATAAAAGAGCATTTTTTAACACGCAACCGTAGTCTTCACTACAGGGCCGAATTGCAAGATTTATATTATAAGGATAAACGTGTAAAAGTAGCAGTGTTATTCCACTTTTTTCGCTGACTGTACCATAAAGAAGGGAAATACCGAAGCATAGGACTAACACCATCAATTCAGTGCTTAGCGTGGGGCTTATAACAGTATTCCCACAAGATCGTTCATTATGACACTGTGTTTGTGAAAGACTACGTGTATATGAGAAGGGGCGTGTGAGGGTGTGTGTGTGCGCATAATGAAGGATTTCCACCTGAACTTGATATTTGACGAGCGACGTGACACAATGACGGGCGTTTAGCACAAGCTTGTAAGATAATGGAAGTTCAAAGATCGTGTACGTTCCAGAACTTTGAAGAATGTTTATAGTCATGGGTGATGAAGTTATGAAATGATAATGAAACTATTAACTTTGCCTTATTTAGAAATTGAGAATAGTAAAGCTGCATGTAATTTATTGATGTGCATCACCATTGGACATAAATAATAATCAAATTACACAATTTTAGACTTGAAACTGAAACATATTTTCTCCTTTTCTTAGCTTGTAAGAATTCCTTTGTGATATCTAGTAATATCATATCGTAGAGTTAAATGTGCCATAAAATGTCAATTTTCATACAACAATGAATTCATTAAACTTAGGAATTTTATTACTGAATGTAGTGTGTACTCGAGTGATGAATATATAGGTCTGCTCTTAGTAAGTTGTACTTGATGGAATACCGTAGATGCCTGTTTCCTTACTGTAATACATCGCTTATTAATAAATATCTTTAGAAAAAAACATGCCAGTTTCACAATTTATCAGACTCCTCGCAAAATTTCAAGTTAACCGAGCAAGCCCGCATTATAGGTAATGTTAGGGTCTTATTTCAAACATCACACCCCTACGTCATAATTACTTCCGTAATTTAAATTCATCATCACCTTTACAACAAAGAAAAGGGATACCGTAAAGGAACCTTATGTTATAATAAATTCAAAATTCCGAATTACCTACCTTTGTATATGATTATGACAACGGCCAGCAGGTCGGCCTACCCGCCTACGGTCATGAACAACATGAATTACCTCAAGGTTGTATTAATTGCCATGTAGAGCAAATATTTAATCATAAGAACTTGGACTTGGGCTATTTGGGCCTTATAATTAACCAAACGACGATGTAATCGGGCCGTCTGTGACGTTCCATTGTGTGACAACGCCCAAATAATTTAGTCACACCATTACCGGCCATATGTATTCATTGTTCGCGCGACTAACTGTTGTGTGGCCGAAATCAATCATGCCACTACCCATTAATGCCCCATTAAATATTCCTGTTTTCACCGGAACAATGACTTAAGCGATGATAGATGAATGATTACTAATCTACTTATACATACAAAACCCTCATCCCTCAACTTTCGTAATCTGTACTATTGTACAAAAACCTTAATAATAGATAACATTCGTTCCCAAACGTACAAAAGTAAACTTTAGAAAACGATCGCTTTCGTGACGTAAGGGATTTTCTGAAATACGAACTGTAAATGGGTAAAAAGGGATGATAATTTATGAAACGTTATTACGCATGGGTGAAATACTTGAAAGAAATGTAAATGGTTTTTCAACAATTTGTACTAGTCCTTTTGTGGTATCTACTGTTCATGAGGTTCAATATATCATATTTCTAATAGCTGTTTTATAGCTTACAGTAATTATTTCACATTAATTGTATTTACTGATAACAAGCCATCTCCTCATTTTTTGTAGTTATACAAGTTTACAGACAGACTTCCACAATACATTCTGAACAAATAACTTAAGCAAGCCTGAATAAAGGAAACAGAGATACATCTACAAAGGTTGTAACAAAACTCAAGCCCTCCAACTTTACCCACAATATTCAAGATCCCTCGAATATAGCCGTCGAATAAAAATATCCGTACAAATATTAATTTCTCTACGATAAAACGGGTAGGAACAATGTATTCGGGGCGGCAAGCCACGCTGAAAATCAATAGATGTTGAATATGTGTAAAGAACATCTTTGCGGAAGCTGCATTATTTACGAACACATATTTAACGAGTCCTCGTTTGTAAGTTCTAGTAGTTCAGCATTACATATTCAGTATGTCGGATCTAGGTTACAGGCGGATCAAAGAACGCTATCATATAAGGTTTAGAAAAGTGCGTTTAGCTTTCCACTCTAAGCCAATTTGCAGGTGAGTACCTATTCCCATTTGTAGGTGGCTAGGTATCAGATACTCTCAACGACAAGATGTGCAAACATCACCTGGTTTTTGTCACAATGCTATTACATTGTGGGTGGTAAATTTCGTAACTCGTACATAAAGGAAACCGTGCACCTGTGACGGGTCGCAGCTCGTAAAACCAGAAACTCGTTACTTGATCGCTGAAGAAGAGAGTGTACATGTATATATGCTGTTACTCGATAGCTTTTGTAGGCCGACGAAAGATAGAAAAACATTACCCACCCTCCGTGTGAGACAAGCGGACAAAAAATACGGCTCAAAAATATCAAAAAGGTACGGCAAAACTAAATATAGCACAGATATTAAACTGGACGTTGGTATTTATAATTTTACTGCCACAAAATAGACCCTCAAATGTTTTGAGTTTTGAAGGGTTGATCGCGCTTGGGTTACTTTACGAGTGGTTTAATAAAATCATTTATTGCGCCTACATGAGTGTTGACCAACAGGTACTGTAAGTACATAGGGAGGGTGTTGTTGAACCACCGATTCTTCTAAATACAAGTTATATAATAGGTAGACTTAATAATTGAAAATATACACACTTATCTATAACAATACATTTATATAAAAGTACTAATAATTATGGAGAGTTATCCATAATTATATCATTCTCATAGCGAATCGAAAATCGGAACAAAAGAAAGAATTTCAAGACATTATCTCTTCATAATTGAGAGTAATCTAATACGAATCATTATTTATTTGTGTCGGAAATATAGATCTCGAGCTACATCTCCGGCTTTTAGAAAAAATATATTAATAGATTTCCTGAAAATAATTTCCGGTCGGTAGTTTACGGAATCGAAATTGAAATATCGACAATTTATTGTATATATAACGGAAGTATAACCAGAATCCCATTTACTTCACGTACAACGATGTTTACACCCAATGTATGTATTCAGTACATGATTATGAGATAAAATTACTTGGTGGTTATATAAAGGTGTAAAATTTTGTATTCATTAGTAGTTTCAAATATGTATTGTTTTTTTTTATAAATTATAAACCAGCGCTTGACCGCAATCCCGCTTGATGATAAGCAGTGATGCGATCGTTGATGGTAAAGCGCGCTAGTTTATTAAGAGCCTATTCACTCTAGCCTTGAAGACACTCAAATTGTAGTGTGACGGAAACACCGTCGCTGGCAAATTGTTCCAGTCCCTCGATGTACGCGGTATAAAAGAGGAAGCAAAACGCTTCGTCCGGATCGCAGTGGTGTCAACAACGTAAGGGTGGAAACTCGCCGTACGACGGGTCGTCCGATGATGGAACGGAGATGGGGGAATTAAATCATGCGATTCCCTTGCACACTCACCAGAATGCATCCTATAGAAGAACGAAAGGCTGGCTACTCTACGCCTGTGCTCCAGGCTTTGGAGACCGTTTCGAGTTAAGTCTGGGTCGCCAATCAGCCTCTTCGCACGCCTCTCCACTGAATCCAAAGTAGCAAGGTGACATTTCGCAGCACCAGCCCAAATGTGGCTGCAGTACTCCACACACGAGCGGACCTGTGCTTTGTACAACATTAGAAGCTGCCTTGGTGTGAAGTACCGCCGGACCTTCGCGATGACGAGAAGTTTTCTGCCAGCCACCTTGGCCTTGGACTCAATGAACCGCCCAAAGTTAAGGTTCGAGGAAATCTCAACTCCCAAAAGCTGAAGGCGGCCGGTGCACTCCAAGGATACATTCTGAAAAGTAGGAGCCAAGGTGAACGGGTTCCTTTTGGCGGTGAAAAGACACGCTTGTGTATTGATATATTGGCGTAGCTGACATCATAGCAAATAATTCAATTTGATGTTCTGTGTCTCTAAACTGCTTTGCATGTCTACTATTGTATAGAAATAATTTTTCGAAGATCAATAAGTGCTTATTTGATTTGAGTGCTCGGTGGTAGGCCATAACATCGGCTGTCGGTAGAAGTTGCCACCCACCAGACAAAGTCTTGCCGCCAAACGATTCGTCGTGTTCCGGCATGATGTCTGGTGACGCCGTACGGAGGACGGGTCTGAGCAGTTGTGTTGCGATTTGTGCGCCAAATATTGTTGTGTCGGGAGTTTGGTCGTGAAGGGTCTCCAGATCAATCTCCCTCTGGGTTAAACATTGCATCACCTCGCTCAACTGCCGTCTTCCTTCCTATTCACTCAGTTTTTTGAGTGAATGGGCTTATTAAACTAGCGCGCTTTACCATCAACGATTGCATCACTGCTTACCATCAGGCGGGATTGCGATCAAGCACTAGTTCATAATTATTAAAAAAAATATATTCTCGGCTATTCTATACTACTACTATATTCAAATCACAATATCATTCTTTGACTCTAATACTTAATAGCTTGAACAAATTGACTTAGGATGTCAATATGCTTAACGATTAATCTTCTCGACCATACTTCTAATTAATTACTGTACAGCGTGTATTAGAAATGTGCCACGCCCTTGAATACTACACACATTTTTGACATAATATATGATGTATAGGGAATAAAAACAATTTATAAAAAACGATTATTATCCATGTATTAAATTTATATAATCCAATAGGTATTCATGGTTCAGAAAACAAAATATAACAAAGGACACCTGTGACTGTGACATCCTCCCACACACTTGTCTTGCCCTACATTCGCTGAAAGTACATAGTCATATATTATGGGCGACATAAGAACGTGTTAAGAACGTCGTTTACCTCTGTAACTCCTGTAAGCAAGGATCTTGTACGGTGACCAAAAAAACTACACGAAAATTGTGCTCGGAATATCTTGCGGAAATTATTTACGGTCGCCAAATCGTAGCAACATACAAACGATTACAATACCGGTTAGTATTACTTTTTGCTCTGCATTCTGTTTAAGTCCCGGTATAATAGTTTTTTAATTGTAAATTTTTAATAAAATTATATAAAAAAATTATATTATATACGTTAGTATTGTGATTGTGTGGTAATAGGATAAATTCACAAATAACTTCACATCTTCCATACAGCCAGCCGTCTCTCCTACAATGATACTTGTTGCCATTAGTCAGAGTGAACGAGGGACAGTGAAATGAAACACTCTTTAAATAAAAGATGTCTCGTAAGAAGTATCAAGACGCCGCCAAACGGCGAGCCGGTAATGGCCGCCGCTCAAAGGACCACATTTAGCCAACTTCCCTTTGAATATTTAACGTCGATTTCTTTTTCTAACAATAACGTTATTCTTAATTATTGTATTTGACACTGACCTTCCTTCACCTACTCGGAATGTAGTAGGAACAAAATGCTGACACTGTTAAAAGCTTTGGGGTCAACCGCATATTAAGTCGCATAGAAAAGGGAGAAGGGTTGTGCTTTTGAAAATATTTGGAAGGGTAGTGTCAACAGTCCTTTAACACCCGTTGGGAACACGTGGAATAAAACAATTTTCACTTTTAGTGTCACAGTAGTGCAGACACAGAAAAAAGGTTGAGATTGTGAACCATTTTTAAGATAACAAGCTATACCAGGTTAAGGTAGGCAATATTCTCTCTCTCCGTGTGCAGTTTCTGGCCTGCCATCGGACGCGTCCTCAGGTGGCGGATAGGGGAACGGCCCCCAGATATGGGGGTTACCGGTTTACCGGCGCGGACCAAACCCAGAAGTGGGGACCGCTTCGGCGGTCACACGTGCGGCGGGTCGGTCACCACTCCAGGTGGCTGACGTGACCCAAACTCCGGGTCACCGTTGGGCAACCCGGTCTCCTCATTGAGAGGAGCTGGGGGCCCCGTTTGCTTCCGGGCAAACGAGTGGGGCTAAGAGGAAGGACACCTCGCTAAAAAACCCTTGGCTGCTGCGTCTTCTCGCACAAGAAGACGTACCCAGCCGGGCCTCTCCCTATGGAGGGCCCACTGTGGGCTCGCCTTCTGGCGGGAATCGCCGGCGGGGGATTGGTCGGCAGGCTCTGCTATTTCCCATGACCCCGCCACTAAGGCGATGTCGGTGTGCCGCTGTTCGGGTTTAGTGGGTATTCCAGGCTTCGGCTGGGCGAGTCCCACACACACCCTTCGGGGTATGGTGCGAAAAGGCATTCCCAGAGCGTCAAAAAAAAAAAAGGCAATATTCTCTCAGTTAAGAGACACTTTGGAGCGATATGTCCCATTTTCATTTGCATATCAATCAACACTTAACATATCGTATAAGGTAGGTACATATATCAACGCTTCTGACGCACCGTTCAGAAATCTAATCTTTATGTTATCTTTGCGCCTGCAAAAAATTATGTAGCTAGCACAATGGAAAAATAGTTCAGCCAGACGCGACAAACGTGACTATGACAAATGGTATCTTTAAATTGATGTCGTGTCGTAGTAACGGCAGCTTTTATATAGAAGTAATAACATACATTTTCCCCCTAAATTAAATAAACAAAGTTAGGGTAGTTCGTAAAATGTTGAACAGTGTTGCAGTTTTGTTAATAATGTACCACGAATACTCGCTGCGCAAAACTTTGTACAACTTACAAATTCCAGCTAGCGTTAACGAAGTTACAAAAACTTGAAGAGTATCATATAAAACTGATGGATGTATCATGGCGGGTGCAGGCTGCAGCGTGGATGACGTAACGCGTCGGTCAATATGCTGGGGAATATTTATAATGTGAACGGATGCTAAAAGGAAGGCACGGCCATGACCGACTTATGTGACCGATATCCGTGCTCCCCTGCGCCTGCCCTAGGGCTGCCATTAGCGATGTGCACGCCCCAACAAATACTTCAACACTATCCCAATACTAGTACATTTGACAAAATATTGATAATATATGTCATAAAACCTTTTTAAAATCTTTGTTACAATTATAAATCAATCAATATCTGTTTATTTATGGCAACTAGACCCAAATTGTTAGTAACATTCTAATTAAAACCAGGGTAACCGGCGTAATATTAATTAATAATATCGACCGTTATTCATACAGCTAATAGAGAGGGCTTCACTCAAAGATCGCTACAATGAACGACAATGGGGGATATTGTCATAACAATCACAATAACAGGCGACTTAATGACCTCCCCGCGAAATTATTACAGTCCCGAGTGGTTAGTGGTGAAATAGCAGCCTTAGATAATATTAAACATCATGAACAATGACAATAAAATGTGATAATAAGCAGAGGGTCATGAGAAACGTTAATTTTCCTTTTAAACTTCATAACTTCTATATATTGCATTGAATAATGGAGCATACTTTCATTACTATATTTTTATTATCACGTAATCGCTTGTGGACGACCATAGACTATGTTTATGGGTTGCCAGTTCCATTACACGCTTCAATAGCAAGGATACTAAAACATTCTCATATAATATATCTTATAAATAAATTAAAATAAAATAATTATTCACTAGACGAAATGTTTGTGCCACTCTTGTAATTTTAGCTTGTAGGTATAATAAAAGCAGGAAATCATATAACATTATCTGTGGCTTTTTGTTCAGAGGTTTAAAATATTAAAAGCCCATCAACCCGGATCATCCATTTATCAATCTACGCAATCAGTTTATCGCGAAACTGATCAAAGTACAGGATCACTTTCATGGTGTTAGTAATCTCCGTAAGAGCTATGAATTGGTTTGATATAACCAGATAATATAGTGACTATTTTGCTTTATAAAGTTAACAAATTTCAACCTATAAGTGGAGTTTTTGATTTGTATATTACTATAGGCAACTGTGAATGTTCTATTTCCATTTCGATCAATCAACGCAAGTTAGTAAATAACTTTTACTGATTTTATAATTGGCTTGTACAGTTTTAACACTCGAGGAAATTGGTATATCCAGCACGGATTCGCTTAGTCGTCAGTTATTTCAGTTGTCAGTCACAAACTCAGGTCCAGGGAGCATGAAAGTCATTTCCAAATTAATTTTATTTACCTACCTTTTTGCTGGCATTTTTTATTTCTGCCAAATAATTACAGACTACTGAAACCAGTCATATGCCTCACGGGAGAACAGGTTTCAAAGTGCTGACCTTTGCTTTACTGCTTTACTACTACTGACATTAGCTCTGTTCTGAACAAACGTTATATGAGACGTTACATTCGACATTGTCATTATTATTAACCACTTTGAATTTAAACTACGAAAAATACATTAAAGGGCTAAGCTTTGTGTGAAGGATTTCTATTACCCAGTATTTCTAATACCAGAAGCCAGGTATTTAATAAAATACTAGTTACTTATAATTTCCAGGCTTTAATAAAGTGGAGATACCTTGACCTAGTATTTCGCGCTACCGCCCAAAGAGGCGGTGACTGATTCCAAGAACAGAAAATATAACGTCTAATAGAGTGACGTTCGTGGAAATAGAATATCAGTAATACCTGCGAGGCCCTATTCCTTATGACAATGAGTATGAAATACTCCTTAAATATACAAAATTTTTATTTTGGTTGCAATAAATGCGAGAGAGTGAGTTTACGCTCATCACAAAAATTATCGATACGTGAACATGTCAAAAACTAGACCATCTTTCCATGTCAAATATACTACTCTAACCAACCGATTTTAAGAATATATATATAATTTTCTTGCCGACCTTATGACCAAGCTCTCACAATAAGCGAAGTGCAAATAAATAGTAAATAACCCCTACAATTTAATAAATATAAGACCGAATCATATTTTGCCACATTATATAAAAGAAGATATGATATCATGACTTCGTGAGACTGTATTCACGTAACTGATAATTAGTTACGAGTTGTGATGTTGTGTGTAGTAATTATTTTATCTTGGACCTGACATTGTCGCGAGTCACCAAAAAACTAAATGTATGAGCGTGTAACTAAAGAATAATGTGTGACCTTTTTTGGGAAATCATCAAATCACGTCTTTCGTTCTAGGCGTAACAGAAGGGCGTGTCAGATTTTTACCAACAAAAACCTAGCCGTTTTTTCATTCGTCTGTGCCAGGGACCGCGCTATCTCTATCGAACAAATTGCGGTAAACCCTGGCAGGTATTGATCCTAAGGTCCCATCACTTTGTACTTCTTTGAAGTCGAGTGGAAAACAACGTACCGTCGTCCTGGGCCTGGTCCTTATCGAATAGTTAGCTACCCTTTGCTCGCTGCCCGCATGCTCACGCTTTCAGTGGCCGGGAGTCTGTTGCAAATTCCTATCACGTCCCGGGCGTCTCCTGCAGCAACTGGGGGTATAAATAAGGGCGTAATGATTGCCTTTTCCTCGCGCAATCCGCCTCCTCCTTTGCGAGTATTACTGCTTTACAGAAGGAAGTAACAGCCTTTTTTTTATGGGACAAAACCCGCCACACTTTTCCCAACCACTGCAACTCCTAAAAGCCAGAATCAACAGAGGCGACCGCCAGAAAAACGCCGAGCAATGAAGCTCAACGAGTCCCGGAGAAATGATTCAACTGTCTTGGGTCCCACAACGAAATTAATCAGAAAAGAATAGCGGAGGAGTAAGAAAAAAGATATTTTTTCCACTTCCCTCCATAACAAGCAGGAGACAGAACAGAACTAGGCCAATCGGCACAAAGGGACATTATTGCAACTGGGAAAAGCCCAGATTGCCAAGCTCACGGAATAAAATTTGATTAAGTTAATGGGTCCTAAGTAGGTATTAGCTGTTACAATTGATTCCAATAATAGGTATGGCAGAAGCGCCTGAACGCACGGAAATTGGTTCTAGTTTCTACAAGGTCCGTATAATAAACGACTCCGGATGTAACTTGTACACTATCCAACATAATATTGCGTTCATTCTGCCAAAGAACACACTCCCACAAGATGTGATGTGCGGACTGTTCAAATTCACAGTTCGATGTAGAACACTGACACAATGGCGAAGGAACAAGTTTAAAAGAATACAGTTTACTTTAAAGTTGCCATGACCTGTGAGAAATTGGGCAACGCAGTGGTCAACCTCCAGCCATGTCTTAGTTAGCCGATCGCCAACGGATGGAAAGAATAGATGGAGGTACAGGCCCTTGATGGAATTATCCCACCTACTTTGCCATTCAGATAAGAGGTCCTCCCAGACTTCATTCTGAGGTTTAAATAATCTAGAAATTTTATTAAAGTCGCGTTGTGTAACAAAATTAGTGTCCATGGCCTCCCCCCTCGCGGAATAGTACATTGAAGCACGTCGTTGTACCTCAAGATCGACTGGAAGTACACCTGCCAGTACCGGTAAGACTTCAGTACTGACCGTTCTATACGCCTTGCATAAAAATATCAATGCCAAACGTTGGCTTTGAAGCAGTTTACGTCGTGCCGCCCCTATACTGGCCCTATCGGCCCAAATAGGTGCACCGTAGCACATACATCCTAAGTAAGTAGCACCATATATGGTCTTTAAAGTTAGGAATGATAGACCCCAAGTTGCTTTGGATATTCTAGTTAGGGCATAAAAGTTCCTTTTAGCTTTTTCGCCAACTATTTTTATATGTTCGATAAATGAATAATTCCTTTCTAAGATCATACCAAGGTAGCATACGGATTGCTGTTTTTTAATGGGAACGTTGTTAAATTTAACAGTAGGCAATGATTTAAGATTACCTTTTAGTAGAAGTTGAAAGGTTTTACGTGGCGCAAACGCTAGGCGGTTACGATCATCCCACTGAGATATTAAATTTAGACAAGTATTGGCCAAGTTCACAAGTCCAGCTCGGGTACTTGACTGAATGAGCAGTAGGCCATCGTCCGCGTAACCAGTAAGTGAACAGCCGCAAGGAAGCGGGATCGCGAGAAAGTCATCAAAACCCAAATTCCATAAATAAGGACCGACAACTGAAACCTGAGGACAACAACAGGAAGTAACAGCCTATGCACTCTCACGCCAGACGCGAAAAATCGCCGCCACCAAACGCTGCTACAAGGACACGTTGGTGCTCAAGCCAGGTGAAACTTCACCATGTGCTGCATCGTGTCCTCCAGACGATCCACATAGTGGTGACAGCCTGGCGATTCCTCCCGCATTATTCAAAACGATATTCTCCCACAACAACCGTTTCCGTTGAGGATTAGCGATAGGTAGAAGGCGAGGGCGCCGTGACACTTCTCTTGCCACTCCGGCTATTTATCACCTAAGCCTAATATTTTGGAAAAATTATGAAGAATTCAATATTTAATGGTTGATTTTGGCCAAAGCATAATATAAATACAATATCTCATTATAATTATTATTTTCCAAATCATTTATTATATGTTCAATGTAAAACAACAATGGCGTGTGTGTTCAATATCAAAATAATATATAATCATATTCGATTCATACCTAAAACAAACAACACCACTTATCAAAGCCTTATCCACAACAACTATCAATAACTTAATAACATCATAAATGGTGGGAAACTTTTGACTGATTGTTAGTTATACTTTAGTTTTCTAATGAGCGCATTGGTGGCCAGAAGTCATGCCTTTATTTCGGTTATAACTAGAAAAGTTACACCAGATGTACTGGGGCCTTCAGTGGTGTTAATTAGTAGAGCACTAGCAAAAGTTTTTATACTTTATAGCCTCCAATAAGCTATCACAGCAAGACCATAGCAACTCCACCATGCTTGCATATAAAATAAAATATTCCTCAGTTATACACGACTTGCTCCAGGCACTTTCGTTTCGTAAAAAATAAAGTTTTGCATGAGTACATAACCATTTAATCGATAAGCCCAACCAAAATGTTAAGCTATATTATATAAGTGACGACTAGAAATACTCTTTGAATCATTATTATATTGAAGCAAATACCAAACCAGTTAAACAAATTCAATTCCAGAAATTGCTATTATTTGAATAGTTTGTTTATGAATGTCAACGTAACTCACATTAGAACTGTTGCCCAAAATAAAACCCCGTTGAAATGGGAACATAAAACATGTGGGACTCAATTACAGTGGGTCCCCAAGTCGTGTTAGGTTTTTTCTTTACATTTGTACGTTTATGAACTAGGTAAAAAGTAGTATATCAGTGTGGTCAACTGAGCGTTAGATTTTAATGAAGCGAGCGCGTGTTCTTCGTACATTTACATAATTTGTAAAGCTACTCAGTAATTTGCCCTGCCCGACGAAGGCTGGTAGCTTCACAAGCTAATGAATACAACGAATGAATTATGAAAAAAGTACGGATACATTTTTCATAATTCATTCGTGCTTTACTGTAATCCTTTTTCCCAGAATGCAGGTAGCCGCACTTTCAAAGTGAATTATTGTTTCATGGTATTAATTGCGAGATTCTGTGAAATCAACAAATCTTATTAAGTCAAATATTTTACAAAAATGTCAGATATAAACAATATTTATGAACACATAATACGACATACTCAATTATTTGCCTAAACTATCCATATTGCCCTCCAGAATAAAAGAAATACTGAAATGTATGTATCTTGAACAAAACATTTGTGTTAACCTCATGCGTCGATTGATAACGTATTCGGGAATGATCCCACTGAATATTAGGTATCGGGAAACAATCAATCCTTTTGAAGTTTATTCCTATATTTATGACTAGCATTTTCCTATAGCATCACGCATGGTTTCTTGCGGTTGTTTATAAATTGTTATTTCATAGTGGTAGACGAAATGATAGATATGAGTTATCGAAGCGTGAAGAAACTGTGAAAATACTGTTGGCATTTTCCGTTAAAGGTGTGTTTCAGTTTAACAAACGTCGAGTGCAAAAAGAGGTTATACAAGCGAACGCTTTACGAATGTTTTACCCTTTACGTCTGATTTTCAAAGAGAAACCGTGCCTTTCCCTTTTTTCAATGACGCAACTTCGTTATATAAGAATTTGTGTGCTTATTACAAATTCAAAATTGGTGGTAATTAAAACAGTACTTAATAGGTAGCTTACGCAAGATCTTAAGAAAAGTCAAACGTTAAGAAATCATGATTTCAGTATCAAGTTATTTCGCAATTAAGTTGTAATCGTGTACCATTATTAACTTTAATGTTGGGATCAAGGGCATTTTTCTAAAGTACAATGTTTAATGGAAAAAGTTTTAATGGGATTTCATTTGAACGAAGCGCTTCTTACGGCAGTCAGTTATGGAATCGTTTCTTGTGTCTACCTAGCGGCAGGAGGAACGAGTTTGTTTATTTCTGTTGGTCCTAAGTCGTTGAAGGCCATACCATGTATGGCATGTATTGGTATTAAGTATTAAGGGAGTAGAACATTTCTATAATGAAAATCTTCTTCATGTACTAATCCCAAGCTGTAATAAACCTTCATCAACCAGACACATACCTACATTCATCGCTGCTTTGTTAACTGTGTCATATTAAAACCCGAAAATCACATAATAAATACTTCCATATTAATAAATTAATAAAATTGATTCTCTCTTGTGACTATAAAATATTTAAACAACCCCGCATAAAGTGTACTTGAGGGAAAAGCCGCTCCATCAATTTGACTGAGACCTTCTTGTAAATAAGCATACATCAAGATAGGAACTTTTTGCTTTCAGGATTCAACGAAGTTTATAGAGAATCGTCTATGTGGTAAGGTTCACCTGGCCCGGGGCGACGGATCCAGAAACAACCTTCAATAGATACTGATGCCGAACATTCTTAGTTACTCCTACTTTGCGAAAACTTTTTGTTACGAACGTGCTCAGAATTATCAAAACATTTATTTGAATCAACACTTGGTTGATAAAAAGACACCATATTATATTCATATGGTATATTATTAAAAGACGCGTTATTTTTTATATTGAAAACAAATTGAGCTCAAACAGCGTCAAAAGATATAATATCCCCATTGAAAATGTAATACACCAAATAATTGGATAATCGGATGAAGAAACGATTTATAAGAACGAGGAAAACCGTTATAATATACACCTAGTAATACTACGAGAGATTTCTTTTAATGTTTTTATACATAAGACACTTGGTACCTAAGGTATGTAGTTACGAAATAAGAGCCTTAAATACAACGGTGCGAGAGCAACGAATCGACGGCCGGACATAAATTAAGAAAGAATGGCCAAAGTCGTGACTGTAATAGCACATTGAACAGATTAAACGCCTATGAGACGCAAACGTTCCGATCCCGCGATCTCGCTCAATGGCTACTATTTCCCCGGCCTTCCTAGATTCATATCACAGTGATAACTTTTAGAGACAACCATTTCTAGATTAAATATTGCAGTTACCTACGTTGTAAATCTCTAGTTTTTATTAGGCACTAGGTGCAGAGGCACGTGCCAACATGTGCTGACTGACCCACGTAGTTATTAGTTGACGCTAGTTTGTAAGTTTTGCCTACATAGTTTTTAACTCGTGGATACTAGCTAGTTAGTTTGTTTTTTTTTTATATTATTATTATATATTCAATTATTATGTATAAATTTTATTTTAAAATTTAATTCGTTAATCTATAATCACTTCACTACATAGTATAAAATAAAGTCGCTTTCTCTTTCCCTATGTCCTAAAACTACGCAACGGATTTTGATGCAGTTTTTAATAGACAGAATGCTTAAAGAGGAAGGTTTATATGTATAATAACACCCATCAAGTTATAGAAAGAAGAAGAAAAAGTACTATTATTTTTGAGGTTTCTAATGTCATGTCGTATATAATTAAATTTTTTCTGCATTTGCAGTGAAACGCAGGCTGAACCCTACGAGACGACAAAATATATAAAAGACAAAATATATCTCTTATGGACATCCCCACAATAACAATTTTTTTGTCATTTACTTCTTACAACAAATATTGGCTAATTTTCGAAGCGATTTTAACCACTACAGCATTAATCCTTATCTAATTTAATACCTTAAATACATTGTCGATTTAATATAGATCTATAGCGCCCTTCACAGCATATTACAGATTTAAACATTGCGGGGCGTCGCCTTTGCGGCGGTACCGACTGGCCGGGGCGGTGGGAGCGGTGGGCCCCTATGTTTTTTATACAACGTTCAGAGTTTTCTGTAGTGTATTTAGTATCAACATTGCACCCGTGCGAAGCCGGGGCGGGTCGTTAGTAATGTAATAAAATTGAAGAGTTTATTTGAACATGCTAATCTCAGGGACTACATACTGGATTGAAATTGATTTTTGTGTTGGATAATCCATTTATCGAGGAAAGTTTTAGGCTATAAAAGTTCACGCTGCGACCAATAGGATCGAAGAATCAGTGGTCAAAAATGGTGTAAATTATTCATCTTTGAGGGCTTGCGTCGCATACGCTGCGTAAACGGTTTAAAATAGCCAAAAAATATGTTAGAAAAATTGTTAATAATAACAGAAAGTGCCGTGGACGAAGTCGTGGGCATCAGCTAGTATGTACATTATATATTTTGCTTTTCATTACTTTTAATAATATTTTATATTAAATCTACGATATTACCCACTCTTATATTCAATACAAATTGTTTTAATGACTATACATTTACGTAGGTATACCTGTCTCAAATCACTTTAAGTGCTTTATAAAATATCTTGTGAAAGCTTTCAGTGAATAAAAGGTGGTCGCTGAAACATCGTAGAAACAATAATTCTGTAGCTCGACTGTTAAAACAATAAAAGTATACCTCATTCATAGTTGATATGTAACTTACCCTGAGGGCAGATCACGGGCTCCCTTTGTACCTGGAAATAATATATTTCAAGTTTTATTTAAATAAGTTCAGTTTATTTAACTTTGATGAGGGTACACAAGACATTTTTGAAATGTCTTAAATTTACGGAAAGACATGAGGAATTCAAAGCGTTCAGGGGATAATTGAACTGACATTACCTGAATTGTTTCAGCGCCCTGGGGGACATGACAGGTTATTTTATATTGTAACACGGGTTTACTTTACGTCTCAAAACTTAAGGTTATTTACTATCATTGTGTTCTGCATGTCAAGTACTTATTCGCTTTTCTAAATCTTGAAAACTTAGATAACAACAACCTTTGTGAAATAAGAATCCGACTCATTTGTATCATCATTCCACGCGGCCCGGGGTAGATAGAATTTCAAGTAACTTCGACGCTAGAAGTTGTAAGTGGCTACCACAAAATAATTGCAAACATTAAATTGACTGCCCTGTATTTTTGCACTAAAAATCACACACAAAAAACGAATAGCTAATTTGATTTCTCACCGCTGACAGTGTCTCTCAATAGTGCAGTGGATCAATAATTGAATACTCGATCAACCTCGCTTAGAATAGCCCGGAAACGAGATTATTGGTGAAATACCGAGAATCCACGTCTATCGAAATGTAAATAACAGAGAGTTTTCATCTAACAATCTACTAATGAAATAGCACGTACTGAAATATTTCAACTAAATACAAAGAGTGTCATCAAAAGTAAAATAAGAACACATCTTAACAATCTTGTATTTGCTTGTCCATCTGAATTTCTTTCGTTTTCTTTAAAGGAATTCTCAGCTTGACCTACACTACTATAATTAAATAAATATGTTAAACATAAAAAAGTTGGCTCACACTATGCGTAATTTACACAAATAATATTTTGGAACTTACACCATTCATCAATCACGTACCTATCTATGTACGTGATGACAAACGGTTTACGCTGTCGTCTTTGTTTGTTTAATTAAGTCATGACTAATTGAGAAAATCTTAAAATTACTTTCAATCGTAATTTAAAATCTTCTTATCTTATGAAATTGTGGAATATTTCTTTATATGGAATTTTCGTATACCTACCTACATATCTACGCATGTGTTTCACCTAATTATTAATCAAAGTATTATTAAAAAACTAAAAAAATATTAAAAATAAAGTTTAATCGTTGAACCTAAAAATTTATTTATTAAAATTTATTATTCTAAACAAACCTCAAAAGCGGAATTACGGTATACATAGAAGCCAACCTAATGAGTACAACATAGGTAGGAATGAATAAAAAAATAGACAGAAATCTACAAAGCCTTCAAGAGTTTCATACGTTGCTGAATATTTCACATTGTATGGCCAGCTGGCTCAGGAAGCCATTTGTTTTTACAGAAATCAGTCAAATTAGATTCACCTAGCTGGCTCAATATTTTGAAAGGTACTGGATGAGAACTGGCCCATCGTGCTGATCGGCGAGGTCAGCAAGCTCTTTGAAAGAATCATTGCAGACTGCCTCGTCAAGCGACTGATGAAGGCTGAGCCGGATTTGGCAGAAAACCAGTTTGGCGGTGTCATCGATAGACATCGCCAACGCCTTCAACACCCTACCTTGGAATTGCATCAGGGAAGGCATCCGGCGATACCGGAATGCCTCCATGATGCAACTTCAGAGTCCTAATACAAACTATCTCTGTCGAGTGGTTATCTGACGGACAGGGCCGTTATCTACCCCGATCACCAAGGAGTGTGAAACCGGCGAGAGATATCGTGCGGTGTCTCACAGGAATCGGTCCTGTGGGCTGAAGAACGTCGGATACGGTTGGGTGCTGCGGGCCGACCGGCATCAGCGAAGTTTGTTACGCTGACAACACGCTGGTCCTGGCGCAAGGGAGGTCACACCAGGCGGCGACCGATACGACAAGGTTGCGACAATCGTCGAGAGGATCCGGCAATTAGGACTCGAAGTGATCGTGCTCAAGTCCGAGTCCATGTGCTTTCAAGGTCCTCGGTTCGCGCCACCACCGGGTTCCCACATAACGTACGAGAGATTCACATCAGCGTCGGTTCGACGAAGAATTAAATGCCTGGGACTCGTCCTCGACAGTCGGTAGAACTTTGAAGAGCACTTCCAACGATTGGCTCCCAAACTGGAACGGGCTGGGGCTGCGCTGAGGAAACTCCTCCGCAATTGGGAACCAAACGCCTCCTGCCGGAGGCTCCACGCGAGGGTCGTGAGGTCCATGGCCCTTTACGGGGCACAGGTGTGGGCGCGGTCCCTGAGGCGGCAACCAGCCCGACACCTGACCGCGTCTCCGAGAGGATCACATGTGGGAGTGGTTAGAGGAGGCAAAACGCCGGGGTAACTCCACTGTCACGATAAATCGCGATAGGGCGGACAGAGCTCCGCCGGGATCTCATGGCAATATGGAGCGTGCGATTATCGCAACCCACACTGGGCACGCCACAATAGCGGCGTTAAGTCCCCTCTTTGAAGAGTGGCTAGAGAGGCGCCTTGGCGCCCTTACCTTTCGCCTGACGCAGGTCCTCACCGAACACGGCTGTTTCGAGATAAGGTGGTTCAGGATAAGGCGGGAGGAAATGCCAGGATGTCACCACCGTGAGGATCGCATTGAGAACACGGTGATGCATACGGTAGAGGTGTACCCGGCTTGGTCGGAGCTATGCCTTGTCCTCATGGTGGCGATCGGCGGCGATCTCTCACGTCCGGCCCTATTTCAGGCCATGGTCCAGAGCGAGAATGTATGGCAGGCCGTTACCTAATTCTGCGAAGCAATGATGCTGACAAAGGAGGAGGCGGAGCGCGTAAGGGAGCGGGAATCTCAGCGCTCTCACGCCTCTAGCCGCCGCATACGACGCCCTAAGCAATGGGGCCTTAGGAGACGCCCTGGTCGTGAGACAACATCGACTCCTGGCAGCTCACCGCCCGGTATCAGGGACCAGGCCCGGGTCGACGGCACGTTGTGTTTCACTTGCGCCTCTAAGAGCTGCGGGTTATTTTAAATAGAAACCGACGCCCTAGCGCACCGGCAGGTGAAAGAACATGGGTGGGTTTTAGTCAGTAAACAGATGACACGCCCTTCCGCTCCGCCCAGAGCGAAAGAGATAATTTGATGAATTCCATCCATCCAAAAAAAATCAACATGTTACATATTACCATAGAGTCAGTACATGATTCTGAAACACAGAGTTGACAAATTTTCACAGATATTTCTGTTGGGGTTACATAAACATATACTTGAAACAATTCTTTTTAATAGATTATGGTGTGTTAGCCTTCATGTGTGAGTAAGACTCGCACTTTGCTATTTTTATTTTTACAACAGATTATTTTTTTCTACACTCTAGCGTAGAAGTACATGTATCTTAGATGCAGATACGTTACGGTTTACACGTCTATTTTCCGTGATCGCTCAGTTGCCTCTGAAATACTTGAGCTGAAAGATGAAATGAGCTCTGTCAGTTGAGACTATAGTCTGCGCGGAAGCGCTAGCCTTAGGCATGCCACAATTGTCAAGTCGCACTTGTGATATTTAAGTACAGATAAATCTCAGGACAATACATATGTTAAAGTTAATGTAATAGGTAAATATAATATTATTTTTTTCTATTTCCTGGTTAATTAAAAATACATGCATACCTATCCAAAAGTGTTTATTAAATTTTATTATTTGCGATACACAACAATTTTAGAAGCAAATTAACATTTCTCAATAAGGGAAATTTCTCATTTTTTTCATTTCTCTTCTGCTGTTCTCCTCATCGCTGTCACTGTGGTGCAGATGTCAACAGCCTCGGACACCACGGCCTGGCTTGCAGCCGAAGTGCGGGTCGCTTAGCTCGGCACGCAAACATTAACGACATCATTCGACGAGCTCTTGTCTCTGTCGGCGTTCCAGCTGTATTAGAACCTAATGGCTTGGTGCGCGATGATGGCAAGAGACCGGACGGCATGTCCTTATTTCCTTGGAAGATGGGTAGGCCTTTAGTGTGGGATGCAACTTGCGTCAATACTCTTGCGCCATCCCATCTTCCTGGATCGACGTGCTGTGCTGGCGTTGCTGCTGCGGCTGCAGAAAACCTCAAACGGCGAAAATATAACAACCTTATCGGAAATTATATTTTCGAGCCGTTTGGGGATGAAACTCTTGGGCCGTGGGGTCCGAGTGCTCTTTGCCTTTTTAATGAACTGTCCAAACGGCTTGTTGACACTTCCCATGACCCAAGGGCTGGCTTTTACCTTGGCCAGAGACTAAGTATTGCCATTCAACGCGGCAATGCTGCCAGTCTCTTGGGTACATTACCAGTCGACAGCGATGACGAAGAATTTTTTGATGCTGTATTGTAATTTATTAATAGTTTTAATTAGGGTAATAGCTTTATTTAGTAATTTGTATTTATTTAGTTTTATAAGTTTGTATATATAGTAAGTAGATTGTATGACATTTATTATTTTAGAGTTGATTTTTAATGTGCCCCTCAATAAGTAAATCAAAAATTATTTTCATTATCACTATCATTGCTAGACATGACTTCCATTTCCATATCCTCTTCAGAATCTGACTCGTTTCCTATATTTGTGATCAATTCGTATCTTAGACTGTCAAATTTCATGTCGTGATTCCAATACTGTTTCTCAATTTTATGAACGTGGTCATCACACTTTTGCCATTTTTCCAAAGTGAATTCAGAAAACAATCTTGTGACGAGTGGAGTTTTATAGTCTAATGAAAATTCTTCATTTTCATATAATTTGAAACTAAATTAATTAGCTCAATGGTGTTGAGATCGAGATGATAAGGCGGAAGGCGAAGACCAATATGACCTGCAGTCTTTAAAATTTCGTCAATTGTGTAATTTTTTTCGGACTCGGTTCTTTTTGTTAGAGAAAGGAGTTTAGGTCTGGGGTGTCTGGTGTAAAGTCAACGTTTTGATTGCATAACCAATCTTTTTAAACTTGACAGCGTAGGTATTTTCTCAACCTGTACACAAGGTAGTAGGCATTATCCATTACGACCACTGACTAGATTATTTATTAATTTGTCTTTAACCCAGTTGTGAAAATTTGTGGCATTCATATCGCCATGGTAATCATGGTAATTTTGAATCTGATTTGAAAATTGTTAAAGCCCCATAGTTGATGGGGCTTTAACAATCACTGAACGACGCCGTTTGCCAATAGCAGTATAAATTTCGGGCTTAATTTCGGATTAAGAACACAGAAGTTGTGGCTACTATTAACGTTGGTTTGGTCTAGAAAATATATTTCCGTGTAGATCTTTAATATCTTACTCGCCATACAGCAATATTGGGTTTCTAAATCTAAATATGTCGCTTAGATTTACATTTCTTAAAGAAATGCCCCATCTTGTATAAATTACAAAATACCAGATCTACACTAATATTATAAAAAAGAAAGATTTGTATTTTAATTTGAATAAACTCAAAAAGTACTAAACCGATTTTAATAATTCTTTTTTCATTAGAAAGCTACATTATCATTGAGTAACATAGGCTAAATTTTATTTTGGAAAAAATAAGGTTCCGTAAGATATTTGGGTTTTTTTAATACAAGATGTAAAGAATCAACCAGAAAGGATACTTATTTTGCGTACGCTGCCTAAAGTATAAAAGATAGAAAAAACAAATAGGCTAATTAATTGTAGATCTTATCTTTATCTACAAAAATTCTGCGAAACACTATACCTAACTATGTCGAGTGAGGTACAACAACCATTTTTTTATTTATTTTACTCATGTTATTAATCCTTATCAAAATAAATTATTTCATGACTAAGTACAGTTTATGTAGATTATATTTGGTTTGTGAATGATTAAAATTGGACTTTCGGTTTTGAAGTTATGGCGAAATTAAAATATTACGATTTCTGCTGTACAGCCCGTTGCGAAGTGAGCGTTACCAAGGGACGCAGTGCACTACCCCCAGGAATTTTTAATTCTCTGAACCCCGCTGGGCTACCACCTCATGAATCGTCGTTAAAAGTTAGCACGCCGGTAATGCTTCTCAGAAATATAAGCCCTCCCAACATGTGTAATGGCAAGAGACTTCTTATAAAGGAGCTAAAAGTTATAATTTAATAGTAGCGATAATCTCCGGCCCTGCAACTGGTGAATTAGCTCATATACCACGAATACCCATGATTCCTACTGATTTGCCTATACCCTTCAAAATAATTTATTTACGAAAAGAATGTTTTACGCATGGGCAACTTTACGTTGCCCTACCACTTACGTTACCTTATTACTTCGAGGCTCTTGATCATCAGTATATTTTGTTACCTGAAAATAAATTTACGTCAAATGTTGTTTATAGAGCTTCTCTATAATAATCGCTTTAGTTATCTATCCTAAAACATCGGGTTGCACTCTGGGACTGGCAGAAGTGAAAACTTAGTATTAATTACATTTGAATATTTTCATCATTAACAACTTTAACATCCTCATTATATAAAGACAATATATGCAGCCTGCGGATATTGACTGCGTCGTCTATGTTAGTGTCAGTGTCTGTGAATTGACTTGGGAATCATTTTTCTGACCGTGTCTTCCCTGGGTAGGGGTTTTGCAGCGGTAACCGACATCCACGCGGGTGGAGCTGCGGGCGACCTCTATGTAGTATAAAACAAAATCGCTTTCTCTGTCCCTATATCCCTATGTATGCTTAAATCTTTAAAACTACACAAGAGATTTTGATGCGATTTTTTTAAATAGATAGAGTGATTCAAGAGGAAGGTTTATATGTATAGTACATGTACCCGTACGAAGCGGGGCGGGTCGCTAGTATTAAATAAAAGATTGTTTAAAACTAAATTATATAAATGGTAAAAGTTTTTACAGTGTCCGAGAGTTCCTAGAGAATGAAATTGTAGTATGATTAAATGAATTATTTAGCTATTGTTTGCATGCAAAGTTTGTACGCTTCTATAAAGCAAAACAAGTACGTTTTGTTTTTACCATGTTTGTATCACCTTTTTATACCGTGTTTTATGCAAATAAACGATATTATTATTATTATTAAAAAGCTCTCCTAAACATGTACAACCGCATTGCAGATGCCATCTTCATTTAAAACTGCAAGTTTACAAATGCTTGGGATTTTTTTATGAACAGTATAAAATTGATGATTTTTTCTTCGTATTACTCCTATGTTAAAATTATCAATGTGGATTCTCTTTTTTTTATTTAGGTTTATTTGGAGAAGAAAATTTTGGTTTTTCCGATGTTTGCCGATTCGAATTTCCTTCAACTACAATTCTCATTAGCTGCGAGCTGACGCTGAGTACTGCTACTAATTTATCAATGTTCATATCGTATTTGTGTTCCATACTTTTGTAGCCAACCTTTCGTCCGAAAAAAAAGTGCACATTGTAAATCACAGTTTTCACTGATCTTGTAATAGGTGGACACAACTCCCCCCCCCCCCCCTGCCGATTTGTTTTGGATGGGAAATCATCAAATGGCCTCTCCCGCTCTGGACGGAGCGGAAGGGCGTGGCAGACTTTTACTGACTAAAACCCACCCGTGTTCCTTCACCAACCCGCAACCCTGGCCCAGGAGGCATCGGTCCTCTTGGATCCCGTCACGGTGTGCTGACATCTCTTTGAGGCGCGCGCGAAACACAACGCGCTATCGAACCGGGCGTGGTCCTTACCGGACGGCAAATTAACCATCGCTCGCCGCCCGCAAGCCCGCGCCTACTGTGGCCGGGAGATCGATGTTGTCTCCCTACCAGGGCGTGTCCTGCGGCGGCTAGATGCGTGAAGGCGCTGGGATTCTCCCGCTCCCTCCTCCTTTACCAGTATCACAGCTTCGCAGAAGGAGGTGACGGCCTGGCATGCACTCTCGCTCCGGACCATAGCCTGGACTAGGGCCGAATGCGAGAAATCGCCGCTAATCGTCGTCATGAGGACACGACGATGCTCTACCCAACAGCCGGAACAGCCGTGTCCGGTGAAGACCTGCATCAGGCGGAAGGGGAGGGCGCTGCCATTTGGCGTACCCAGCCGCTCACATACCTACCTAAGGCGGTGACTAGCGCTTCCGCTCAGACTATAGTCATTTGTTAGTTGCTACGGCTTGTTGTAATTAATATAGCAGTGTGTTATTTTTTATTTTTTTTACTCTTTTTATTTTTTGGACTCATAACTTGCATTGCACCTCTTTATAGATTGTTCACGTGTTATTTTTATATTTAATTTATATTATTATTATATAAATTAAATATAAAAATATATATGTAAAAAAAGTTTTTTATAAAATTGTGAGACAAAATTATGGTTAGATTACAAAACAATACGTAGGCATAAGGCACTGGGGGGGGGGGATGTGTATTTCATCCATTTTCATTGGTTTTAACTGTGGCGAACACTTTTTTGATTAAAAAAGTGTGTATAGAATTTCTTATCCGTTTTTCTTCACAGGAACCTACTGCGCTTTGAAATGGCTAGCTTCATCTTTCTGGCTGACTCTTCGACAATACAAAAAAGTCGGTTTAGTTAAAATAAATGATTTGAGTTTCAAATAGCTGGCCACTTTTGTTCCTTCTTAAATACGGTATCTAACATTCTATGAATACTGAAATACCAATCATAATTTTATACCACATCAAACGAAATAAAGTTATACCTGGCCGCTCTATTAGAACCGACGCAATCAATAAAACCTAATACTTTTAAGGAAGGCAAACGTTTATTCAGACCAGCAATTATAATAATAATGATGTACCTAATTACGTTTCCGTGATATAATGATCTTCTTTAATTGCTCAGAGCGATGTAATAATGACCCTACTATATCAGTCCACTAAAATCCTCTAGACTCGCTTGTGTCCGCGGTTTCGCCCGCTTTGGATGTCGGAATTATCACACGAGAACATGTTACCGAGGAAAAAAAATCCCCCATTTCACACTCTTAGGGGAAGAATTAGAGAAAAATTTCATAGGGTGTTCTCTTCACGAAAAACACTCCCTCCAAGTTTCGTGTCACTAGGACCAGCAGTTTAGGCTGTGTATTGAATTATGTATCAGTTAGTCAGTACTTTGTATTTTATATATAGATATATTAATAAAAGGGGCTGCCGTCGTTCCTAATGAAATAAATGAATAGAAATTGCACTTAAATTCGCACTCGAAAAGATTTTATGGAACAAGAAACAGCAGGAAATGAATTTTCTTTGGCGGCCACTCAAAATATTCGTTTGACGCGAGGCAGCTGCCACGGTCCGCGGAGCCGACCTCTTTAGTTTTGTTTTAATAATACTTCAATAAAATGCGACCCGGTCATTTTTCTTTATCCGCTTAAATATATTTTATATACCAAATTCATTTTGATTTACTATAAAGTTCACTATATATTTAAATGTACAATAAACACAAGGTTTATATTAAGAAACCTTCTTAGTAATCACACGGGTGACTATGTATATGTCTTTGTACACATGTACATATATGTCTATGTTTTATTTGCGTGGGTTAGGAAAATTCAAGTTTAGGCTAGGTCGTTCCCAAAGGTGACATGAGTAACTCTGTTATACTTCTAGGTTGATAGCACCAACATAAAACTGAGAAACTGGACACTAATTCGCCTATTTATATACAGTGTTTCTCAGAATAAAAACTCACTGTACTTAGTATAAACATAACGTAAATTCAGAATATTTCTGAATCGAACATATAACTTTCCTACAGCATTTTATTTTAAACTTTTGCGACAAACGCAATTACATAAACCCATTCAACCCATAGATATGAACAAAACTAATTTTAGAACTACGTAGGTACCTACCTAAGGGCCGTGTTACAGAATCTAGAGAACCTTACTCAAATCTCAAGCATTAGATACTTAAAAGTATGTAGTTTCAACCAATCGAATAGGATTAAACGAGTTTTAACTAAAGCTTGGGTTTTGAGTAAGGTTCTCTAATACGGGCTTAAGCGTTATGTGTGAAACAAATAGGTATGTTCAAATTTAAAATCGTTCGAATTTACGTACTCTGTAGTCGTTACTCTGCGGGTTTGTGGCAGACCCGGCAGAAGCTACAGATACCGTATGATAAAACCAAAGAGTAAAGATCTCCTCTCTAGTACCAATATTCCGTACTCAATTTCCTCGTGGATAGCAAATAAAAACACTAATAAGGGGCAGATGAGGCTTACGACTAATAGATTGATCACACGAGCCGGTCTAGGCAACCGACACGTTAGCTTAACGACGCCCGTCCGATCTCCGCCCACGGTATTAGGGTTGTGCCCTAATCAACTTTCTTTTGTATGTATATCTACAAAATGAAGTAGTGAACCTTATTTCGCGGAAACCGCTCTATCATTTTACTCGAGAAGCCGGAGCTATTTGTACAGCCATTCCAGATAATAAATACTAGGCATTTTATCATCTTTAGCCTGAAATATTCTAAGTTATCATTTGCGACCACGTAAAGTTGTTTGCTTTTATTAGTTTTCTCTAACTCACAATACTTATTATATGTAAGTATGGTAGGAAATTTACTGAAGTCTAAATTTCGCTCCTTCAAAACGCATCAACTGCTCAAAAGAATGCTTTATCACCTTTAGCTAAAGTTAACAATAGCTCTCCATAGGTTAGATTCACGATAAGGTCCATTATATATTATTGTCATGTCTTCGCCGGCGAACGACCCGGCCATTTATTTTCATGGTAATTTATTCCGAATAAAGGAATATTCATTTGATATGTGTTTATGCGGGTGACTTACAATCCTAACTTAATATTTCGTGCAAATATTTGCTTATTACCCGATACCTAATGAACTAACAAAAGAGCGATTTTGGTAAGTCTTCTACGACGTCGATTCTCCCGAGGTAACAACTCATGATATCACATTAAATTAAACAATTTATTTCCTAAATAATTTTGCTTAACACGACTAATTACTTAAGGATAACTCGCGGAACGCTTATGAAGAGGCTCAGAAAGTGAAAGTGTCGGCAGTAAATTATGAGACAAGTTAGCAACATCATCTATATGTGAGTCCCCCGAGAGTAGGATTGTCACTCCACAAATGTACCCTCATTCAAATGAAAACAATGCATACATAAACAGACGCGGGAATCTTCCCAAAACTTGATATTATGTTCCCTTTCAATCACAACTTATCTTGAAAAAGTTTTTACAATTGATACGCGTGTACGATCTTGTATACAGATCTACAACTTGTAAGTTCAAAAATTAAAACCAAATATACTGAATTTATTTATTTCATACATGTACACTATTTGGGTTCATTTCTATGAATGTCTGATATCATATCCACACATATTTATATAACTAATACTGTTAACTACATAATTAGTTATAATCGTTACTAAGGAGATAGGCATCTCTCCAACCCTCCTAACTCTCTCCATATCAAAGGGAGAAGAGATCTTCTCCCTTTTAAATAAGTCTTTGTCAATATTAGTTTATTAAATTACTAAGCCTTTACTAAAATCGAAGTTGCGTACCTTAGGCCGGTAAGCACCTGGGATTAAATCTGGTCGCCCCGAACAGACACAGCCACTTCAAAATGTCAGTGTAACAATTTGTCGTTAACATTAAAATGCGATAAGTTAGTTCAAAAAGATGAACATAAATTGAAACCCCTATCCTATTGAATAACTGGGCCTAAATTGGAAATATTGATGACGTCACAAAGCTTAGAATTGAAGCTCTAGATGTGGTGTTCGTTTACGCTTCGCACTCGAATGAATCCGAAGTCAAATCTGAACGAATACAAGTTGTATTTTCCTGGACGTTTTTATTTATGACGAGATTACCGCCCGACACATTGCCACTGATTTTATTCCGATGTTTTGCTACTTTACATTCAGAGGACTTAAGAGATTGTTGTAACTCAACATATACAGCTGTTCTTACTTCAGGGTACTGTGGTACAGTTGGATCTTGCACATTACATTTAAAATAAAGAGGACGGACAGAACAATGTTTAGATCAAATTACAGTCCTTTTGTCTAAAGTTTCGCTTTTTTATTATTCGAGCTATTCACGACAGGTATCAATGATCGAAAAAAGGCTTTGTGTTTTCATTAGCCGGCAACGTTTACCTATATGGTAAACTTTGTCGGACTCACGAACAGACACAGAGATGGTAAGTATGTTTTTTCATTAATTACTGTCACATATGTAGAAAAGCTAAAGTGATAGTTACCTACAGGGAACAGCTGGTTTTGGCAATATTGCCTCGTTCCGCGTAAACCGTCCAATGCTTACAAAATACACTATGCTCCGACAAATCGATACCTGCCGCCTGCCATCACAGCGCCGTTATGTTTGTACTATATGGATTCAGAATTCACTTGATACGTACATTCGTGTCTTTAATATCTTTCAGGTACATCTATTTTATTTCTGGATCAAAAGCGACTATAGGTGGGTGGCAGGCGTGGGAGTCGAATATAGGTAATATTTTTTTTCATTTTGTAAAATGAAATAGTACGCGTGCACGAGCTTATATGAAATCAACACAATGTTATTGGAAGTACACTACAGGTTTATAATATTATCTTTACTGAAGATGAAATGAAAGAAGGAAATGAATCTAATGAAAGACTAAATTCAAAATAAACTGAAAAAAGGCATTGTGGCCAACATTATTATCTATAAAATATACTCTTCATAAATTTCATCTCGTAATTATCAATTTCTCCGATATTTTTACAGGGCACTATTCTGTTGGCGTACTAAAAGTTATGAATGATGTTGCCCAAGACGTCAATTCCGCTTTTTTCTATCGTGAAAACTCAGCGCGTTCTCATTTACATACACTTTGCTGACCCAACAACGATAAAACCCTTTTTATCGCAGTAAAAAGGATTTCTGAGGTTCTACGTAGAATTTTTACTATTTAATAGAAATTGGAACATTTAACGGAGCATTCACTGGGATTCTTCATTTAAATTGGCGTTATTATATGATCAGGGCCAGATGGCACAAATCTTCAATCGTTTTATACAATTAGATATGCAATTCTGACTGATATTTTCAGTCGATTTTTATACAGTTTGTAAATAGTTCTGGTCAATCATTTCGTCTTCCTTCTTCTTTGATCATATGCCTAGCCTTTTCACAACTATGTTGGTGTCGCTTTCTATTTTAACCGGATGAAGCTGAACACCAGTACTTCACATGAAGCAATTGCTTATCTGACTTCCATAACCCAGTTACTGAGTAGTATAATAAATACCCTTTGGAAAGACTGGTTGTCAGACATTCGCTCTTATGAAACCTATAGCGACTTCTACCTTGGATCTAATAGCATCAATCAGCTTGACCCGTGTATATTTAGGCACCTATCACAAGTGGTTTTATTGCAAAAGAAGCAATAGGAGTACTTCGTCAGTGAGTCTGAAGAGGACCAGGAGCCCATTATATGCAACTATCACATCCAATCGTCATTAAAATTAAATTAATTTATAGTATTGTGTGTACCTACTAACTAATAAATATTTTAAGTACAATTTAAATACGGTCCACAAAAAGAAGGCATAATTAATTTAAACTAATAAAAGCGAACTGATTAGCTAGGCGCTCGAGCTCAGAATAAATGTAATAAAAGTCATGAGCCCAGTTCTTTGTGTTCCACAACTTTGTTGGTACAAAACAAAAGAAATGTAGAAGTTAAAAAATATCAGCGAAAGTTCCTGAAATGATTTACATGCTAAATATAAAGAAACACTGAAGATGGAGTTTGTACGACCCGATCGAATCGCAGGAGAATAAACCACAAGAGATGAATTTGCTTTCGTAAAACTTGAGAAAGTCGATAAAGATGAGGTAAAATATGCAAGTATCAATAGACATAAAAGTATATATAGACATGATGTAACAAATGCACCTAGCTCTCGATACAGATGAGAGCAATAAAAATTCCCTGATCATCGAACAAAGGTTGGGTGTAAAAAAGACGACGTGTGCTATCTAGTCATTTATTTTTGATTATTGTAACTAAATAAAACTAGCAAATATAGCTTCCTGTTATATATAGACTAATCCATACTGTCAGTAAATACTGAAATTTTTTGTTGACATTTGTGCCGAACAAAAATGCCCAAATGAATGGCATTTTTGTTACACTTTTTTATTTGAACTCCAATCACTTCTGAATCTTTTATTACGATTGGCACAACATTACATAAAGATTCGGTCCTTTACCAAACTTTATTTTTTGGTCGAAATACGTATTATTTCATGTTAAATTGGACCTTTCCAACCAAACTTCTTAAGACTTATTGAGGCTACGTAACAGTCTGCCTTTGGAAAAGGTTTACGAGAAACGTAGGTATGTATCTGCAAACTTTGCACGATTTCTAAATGTTGTTACATCTGACGGTCCTTTACATAAAATAAAATTGGTTTAGCAGCAATATAGTTAGTTATTGTTTTTATTTAAAAACACTGAAAGCTTTACAATACAAAGATATAGTGTAGGGCAACATTAAAAAAACAGTCGCATGAATCTGATGATTATAAAATCATTGGAACATACTAGCACAATAAAACAATACAAAATAATGTTATTATACAGCATATTACAATATTTATCGAGTTGTTCAACAAGTTAATTTAATGCTACACGTTTTAATAAAAGATAAGAAACACGTCATGCATTCCTCCGTAAACTACTAAATAAAATAAGTGGCGGTTTGAATAATGTGCCAATTGTATCATAAATGTATCGAGATTATTCGATATACGTATATCGGTGCAGAAGACGGTAGATACTGTCTCACCTGCCATGTTTGACATCCAATAACGAGATAAACTATATTTTGTAGTAATATAAGTATGGGAAATATGGCCAGTCTTCTGTGCACGTTGACAGCGATGTGGACAAGTACTTTTGGGCATGTTTCAGGATGACAGCGGTATGGACGAGTACTTTTGGGCAAGTTTACGGATGACGTCGATATGGACGAGTACTTTTGGTCAAGTTTCCGGATGACGACTATATGGACGATTACTTTTGGGCACGTTTACGGATGACGGCGGTATGGACGAGTCCTTTTGGTCATGTTTCCGAATGACGACTATATGGACGATTACTTTTGGGCACGTTTACGGATGACGGCGGTATGGACGAGTACTTTTGGGCCCGTTTACGGATGACGGCGGTATGGACAAGTACTTTTGGTCATGTTTCCAAATGACGACTATATGGACGAGTACTTTTGGGCACGTTTACGGATGACGGCGGTATGGACGAGTACTTTTGGTCATGTTTCCGAATGACGACTATATGGACGATTACTTTTGGGCACGTTTACGGATGACGGCGGTATGGACGAGTGCTTTAGGGCACGTTTACGGATGATGGCGGTATGGAGGAGTACTTTTGGGCACGTTTACGGATGACGGCGGTATGGACGAGTACTTTTGGTCATGTTTCCGAATGACGACTATATGGACGATTACTTTTGGGCACGTTTACGAATGACGGCGGTATGGACGAGTACTTTTGGTCATGTTTCCGAATGACGACTATATGGACGAGTACTTTTGGTCATGTTTCCGAATGACGATTATATGGACGATTACTTTTGGGCACGTTTACGGATGACGGCGGTATGGACGAGTACTTTTTGGCACGTTTACGGATGAAAACGATGTGGATCAGTATTTTTGAGCAGGTTTATGGATGACAGCGATATGGGCGAGAACTTTTGGGCAGAACTTTTGAGCACGTTTACGGTTGATTGTGATATGGACAAGTACTTTTGGGACGTTTCCAGATGATGGTGACATGGACAAATACTTTTTGGTACAATTCCAGAGGACTGCTATATGGACGATTACTTTTGGTCACGTTTCTGGATGACGGTGATATGAACCAGTACTTTTGGGCACGTTTCCGGATGACGGCGATATGGACCAGTTCTTCTTGGTACGTTTCCAGCTAATAGCGCTACGCACGAATACTTCTGGGTACGTTTCCGGATGACAGCGATGTGGACGAGTACTTTGACGCCTGAGCATCCTTTTATTTTTGTATTTCTTTGTTTAGTTAATTGGTTAGTAATTTAACTTAGTACAAATGCCAGCACAACAAGGTATCCGAAACTGTATAATTTTTCCAATCTTTCCTTGTGGGAACTTTGATCCTATATTGTTTACGCGATGAATTTTAATATTTAATTTAATAATAACAGTTTATTTATAACTCCTAAAATCAGAGATTTTCATAGTCTATTTAAAAAATTGTGCTAATGAATTAGAGTTTACGACTATACTAGCATAAACTGTGTCACAATCGTCAGAATCTTCCACAGTGATTTATTAAACCAGAACTAATTGTTTTAGCACAATATTTGTAATATTTATGAAATGAAATGATTATGAATTATTAAAGTAATAAAATTAAATTAAAAAGAAAAAATACTATTTAGAGTAAGTACATTAAACAGTGAAAACTTGATACATTATATAAATTTGAAAATTTGAATAATTACTGAAATTCGAGGTTATATATATAGGATAAATGTAATATTTTTTTAAATAAATGTGATGTGGCCAAAGTATGGCGTTCTAAATCAATTGTATTCACGAAATGAGTTTACAGTTTGCAAGGAAAAGTTTGTCAGTATTGATGAGGTTCCTAATACAACTTGCAGTCTGAGAGAATGTACCCGCAACGGCTCAAATTTGGGAAGGCAAGGCTTTCAACACTGCAACTGTACTGGCGAATGCAACTCTAATCGCTGCAAATGCAAAAAAAATGCAATTCACTTAGAATTGCATTCTTTCCATAAAAGTCTTTCTTGCAAAAACAAATATTATTTTTAGTTTCTTTCTTTTATGAGTTTTTAATTGTTTTATTTTGATGTTATTTTTATTGCAATTTAATTAGCAATATGTTTTACTTGCACAACAAATATTTGTTGAATTCTATGATAATACTTTTAAAAATTTAATTTGTTGCATTTATAGGTGATACAGAAGATTTACAGTCAAAGCAAATATAGTTGATGATTTCTATTAGGATTCGTGTTGATTCTGTCAATGAAACAATAATTGTTTAATTTTATTTTTGTTACAATTTTATGTACCACGAAAGACTTTCTTCCATAAGTTTGATGGTAGATATGATTTTTATAAGAATTTTATTGTCAATTTTTGTGATAAATGTGCCCTTATAGTATAGTTTGATTTATTTAATAATCTAGTTCAGAATATGTGAATTTATTGTCCTTTCGTTTTAAAGCAAGTACAAGTAACCTTGTTTGTGTGATCTCTAATTAATATAATTGTAAGACTGTGTTTAATATTATAAATACCTAAATACCTACTGGTCAAAAAACAATGGGTTTTTATTTATTTTATAATTTTTATCAATATGTGTCGTGAATTATTATTAATTACTACTAAAAGTAATAAATTTAGATCGTTTATTCACATTTACCAATACATGTGGTGATTATTAATAATTTTGTAAAAATATTAACAATTTTCAATTAATCAGATTTACCGTAACATATATATAGTAAGTTGTGTTAAATATTATAAAGGTATTTATGGAACGCACATTGAGAATAAATAATGTTTACATTCACTCGATCATGGACTGATACCTAAGTTTAACACGTGAAGTTCGAATAACATTACAATATTAAAGCTCAAGCTCTCGGATAAGTCATTGCTAACTGGTTCTGCAACTTCGTTTTTGTTAACTATAAACAAACTTAAGAAAATAAAGGTACAATTTGCCAGTGGCTGTTTTTCCATCTGACTACAATTTAAGTGTCGTCAAGGCTAGAGTGAATAGACTATTAACCCTAGAAACATAACCTTCGTCGATCCGACGAATACACGTTACTAAATACGCTGTCTCTTTCTAATGCGTGTGCGTATGAACTTGTCCGTTATTGTCAACTCAGTGCTCGACACGCTGTTGCAGGCGACACCGGTGTTCAGCGTGTAAGTATTTTATTTTTTGATTTATTGAGCATATGTTCGTCGTTTCGACGAATGGTTATGGTTTGTGTTAGTTTTGATAACAGGTTGAAATATTTGTTTGTAGATTTTTGAGATGGAGTCTCGACGTGCACTATGTGATGACGCTGTTGAGCGATTATTATTGGAAGAAGATAACACCAACTCGCTTCCGGCTTCTTCAGATACTGAAAGTGAAGACTTTTTGGAGGAAGACGACGTAGAAAGCGATTACCAATATGAACCCTCTGACCAAGAGGACGCTGAACAAATCCGTCCTGGATCATCACCATCTCACTCACGGGACCATGTGACCGATTCTCAATCACCTCCCGATTCGGAAGAGACTTCAGGTACTGATTCCAGTATTTTGACCTTATCACAAAGTGTCATTCGTAGTCGCAATCGTCACATTTGGGCCACAAGTAAAGGTCGTTCATCAGGAAGGGCAACTGCGATAAATATCGTGCATGTAGCAAGAGGGCCATCTCGTGGTGTAAGAGGGATGGTAGATCCTTTATCATTATTTGATCAGTTCATGACTGATGAGATATTTGAAGAAATTTTGAAATGGACCAACTCCGAGATCGCTATAAAAAAACAAACGTATGAACAAGTCACATCTACTTTCAAAGATACTTGCAAAGAGGAGCTTAGAGCACTTGTAGGTATTTTGGTGTTAACAGCAGCTCTAAAGGACAACCACCTCTCTCTTGAAGAATTGTTTAACCCTGAGTATTCTGGTACTAGGTACGTGTCATGCATGAGCAAAGAAAGGTGTGACTTCCTTCTACGATGCCTTCGTTTTGACGACAAAACAGTCAGATTGCAACGACAAAGAGATGATCCTTTCACACCTATCAGGAATATTTGGGATATGCTGATCACTCAGTGTCGACAGAATTATGTGCCAGGAACAAATGTGACAATTGATGAGCAGTTATTGGCATTCCGAGGTAGGTGTAAATTTCGAATGTATATCCCAAACAAACCTGCAAAATATGGTCTAAAATTGATAATGATGTGTGACAGTGGCACAAAATATATGATCGATTGCTCACCATATCTCGGAAAAGGCAGTAATACCGGGGGTATTCCCTTGGGCGAGTTCTATGTAAAAGAACTTACACGATCTATACATGACACACATAGAAACGTCAGCATGGATAACTGGTTTACTTCGGTACCACTAGCGAAACAATTACTTCGGCAACCTTACAAACTAACTATTGTAGGAACACTGCGTGCAAATAAAAGAGAAATCCCTGAGGAAATAAAAAATAATCGATCCAGAAATGTTAAAACGTCAACTTTTTGTTATGATGGACCCCTGACACTCTTGTCGTTCAAAGCTAAACCATCAAAAATGGTTTATCTGTTGTCTTCCTGTGATGAGGAAGGTACAGTCAACCCTGTATCAAAGAAACCGCACATGATAGAATTTTATAACAAAACAAAAGGCGGTGTCGACACGTTTGACCAGGATGTGCTCAGTGATGAATTGTAACCGAAAAACTAATCGCTGGCCTATGTGCATTTTTTACGCAATGATTAACATATCATGTATCAATGCCTACGTGATATATTGTCACAATGTTTCTACCCTAGGACAGAAGATAATGAGTCGTCGAGATTTTATGAAGAAGTTGCATTCCGAACTTGTAGAACCGTGGCTAAAAACGCGGCTTGACGTTGCAACAATGCCAACGCATGTAAAAACTAATATCCAGAATATATTAGCCCTAAAGAGTGATGAAGGCCCTTCTACATCCACGGCCAACCCTCCACCACCTCAAGCTCAACATTTGAACAAAAGGAAGATTTGTGGTCTATGTTCCTATAAGCTGAGACGCATGACTAAGTCATATTGCTCGAAATGTAACACGGCAATTTGTGGTGAACATAAGGTTGAATTCTGTTTGAATTGCTCTATGAATAAATAGTTGTTTTATTTTTTCAAGTGTAGAGTAACGCCCTAAGTTTATTTTGGCCAAAGAAAAAAAAGGCTATGTTTTGTTATTTTTTTTTAATATTAATTTTTTATCTACCTCGTCAATTATGATCTCCTTATAACTAGTGCCTTATGATACCGTTATAAAATATATAAAGATTTCAGTTTATTTATATTATTGCATTTTATTTACAAATAAGACCCTTTTCCCTAAAAAGGTGTATAGTAAACAGTTTCAAATAATAACGTTTTGAGTTAAAATTTTACACTTTAGAAAATGTTCGTCGATACGACGAATGGTTATGTTTAAAGGGTATATTAAGAAGGTTATGTTTCTAGGGTTAATAAACTAGCGCTTTACCATCAATAATGGCATCACTGTTTACCATCAGGCGGAAATGCGATCAAGCTTCTTCTTAATTATAATTATAAAAAAATCTTTAATTAAGCAAGACGGATACTAACCAGACAGCCCCGTTACTAACTTGCTGACTTGCGAATCTTTTGATCACAACACAAGCTATATAGCTCATATAACTCGTACCGGCAAGAGTAGGTAAGTTTTTGATAAGTATAAAAGGTTGAACAAGTATTAAGTATGTTAAGGTATTTGAACAAGTCAGCCCGAAAGAAAGATTGTTTATCTGTTTCTAAACCTAAAACAATAAAAAGGGATGCCTTTATCGAAGCATTTAACCTTGACTTGACTTTTTTGGTCTAAAATGAATTTAGTAAGCTTTTTATCAACGTTGAAGTTGAAAGGAGTCATTCGTACGTGGTCTTTCATGAGACAAGTTCTAAAAATAGCACGAGATGTATATGAAAAAAGACGTAGGATCAGTAACGGTTTCTATAAGCATTTAAAATGAGGTTGTACGGGTAAATTCTTTGAAGTTCATAGACGGAAAAGGCATATTACGAAAAGGTATGGTATCTTTTCGTTAATCCATATAACTACTTATTTGAAAATTTGATTACACTCATTATAATGCTTATGACAACTAGTGACCTAACAACTAATATTAGCTGTCGAAGTAACATCTTTTCTAAATATAAATAATCCTTAGTTATTTGATAATGTATAATTTCGGTATCTACTACCCACAACACTGAAAATACAATTCAACGTTTGTATTAAAGTAAGTGCCTACTTGTAGATTGTATGTATATTTGATCTTATTGGCAGAAAGTGTTATTACAAGAGGGCTCTTATAATTCGTAACGCTGTTCCTATGCATAAATTCCTCCATATTTCGGGTATTTCTTATTCAATCATATTTCCTTTTCAGAGAAATTCAGGCACACATTATACGTTTAGTAGGAAAAGGTAAATTTGACTCGTTATTTATTCGTTAAAATTATACACACAGCCGGTTAATACATAATAACCATGTTATATTATACACAAAAAATCAGTAATTTGAACATGATAAGAACTTAGAAGCATATAAAATCGTACAGAGCTCTGCGAAGTTACCGCACATTCTGCCGCACCATCCGTTTTGCGTTTGACTTCTAAAACTACTTGACGAGCTCATCAAAGCAAACAATAAACTCTTGTACTCAAACAAAGTCCCCAGCAACGCCAACGGCTTCATCAACTACGTGTAATTATAGGCACTCGTACATTTAACTTTAAGATGGTGAAGGGAATTGAAGTATCAATTTCCTTCATCCTGTCCAAAACGTTTGACAAAATAATAACGCAGTGAAGCTATAAAAATACATCCTTTATGATCATAAAATACTGAGAATATCCTAACAAATGAGTCGTTAAAATCTCATTCTCCTCTTAATATAATTTCTGGAGTGTGTCCCTTGAAATAGAGAGTATTTCGTAAATAATGGACTGGGGCGGACTGAGACGAACATTGTGTGTTGACATTATTGGATGTCGTGTACGTTAGTCTTCACCTTAATGGTAGGTCGCTGTTATTATTATGAAATTGTAACTAGGTCATGTCAACTTCAAACTAATGCAATATTATTAAACAAAGTGGACATTTTGTTTGTTAAGTATTCACACTTTTTTTATCGAATTAACATGAATGTATGCCATGGATATATTTTTTTAAAATTTCTGTTACCTAGTAGGAGGTTGCATAATTATGTCATGGTTATAGTGTGTAACTTATGTTACAGTATGTATGTACCTGTAACCATTTACATCCGTCTAGCTAAGGTAAACACAATCACTAATAGTTGAAAGAGCGGGCTCTATGCTGTGAAGGATAGAATTTATCTTACCGATTTTGGTAACAGTAACAGTATTCTCAGTGTGTTCGCGGATCGGTGGGATTCTCCCATGTGGCAGAGGTGGATGCAGCTCCACGCTAAGTTGTAAATTAATTTTATGTATATTTATGTCTGTAACCTACTAACACTAGAACTTAAGTAAAATTGTTACTAACCTTATGGACTCCGGTCAGAAATAAAAGTATTCTATTCTATTCTATTAATGCGAGACAAAATGTAAATTAATATTCACTTACAATAGTGACTGTTTATGATACTATTGATATAAATACCATCGATATGATCTTGTGTATCAAACTGTGCATGATTGGACTCATATCTAATTGATTAATAATATACACACTCTTCGTACTCAAATCTATTTACTAAAATTAGAATCTTGGAAACGAATTATGATACGGTTAAGAAATCCTTCAACAGAAGTCCAACATAAATTTCCATTTAACCTACTTTAAGAAATATTTAGAACTTTCGGCCTGAGCGGCGGACAAAGAAATGAAACGAACGCCGCGATTGTAAATAACTTTGAGCGGTAAAAAGAAAAATAAGTTATAATAACATTGCAACCTTATAAAATAGCTACTCTGCGATACTCTCCCTAGCACTCGGTTGTTTTCTTAATTAATCTTCACGATCCCCTTTGGGTATACTAAAAGCAACTCTTTATGATTTTTATTAAAGAAGGAGATAGTAAAAAGGGAAGACGAACTTAGATATTACAAAAAATCCTGATAGCTATATTAAACGCCAAAATCTGTTCTGCTACTTATTATTACACGTGTTATTCGCGAGATAAACTATAATCATAACACCTATTAATCTGTTGGAAATAGAACTAGTTCCCATGTTAATCCAACTACGTTCTTGCTACGAATATATCAAGTTTAATTAATATTAATAGTAGACCGTACTAAGTAATATATAAGTAGTGTACGTTACACCGCAAACGGGCATGTAACGCTACGAACAAAGACAAATCGCATGAGCAAATACAACACCGCACAGTACAGCAGGTACGTTTTAGTGGAAACAAAGGTTTGGCGAGGGTGAGAACTGCGGAATCGTGGACCGTGCTGACCTATCACTATCTTTGATTTAAACACACTAGTACTAACTACACATCCATATTTAGCCGATGACGAAGGTACGTCTCATGTAGGAGTAAGATTAATTAAGACTGTTAGGGAATATAAATAATTGCGGCCATAAGTTTACGTTTAAAACGTCAGTCAAACAAAGTAACAAGGGTATTGGCTTCGTGCTGCCAACTAAAGTCGCCCTACTCCAGCAATTAGATTAGATAAGGTACCTTCTACGAGAAGCGTTTCAGGTGGAGTACACGCTTTGTAACGATAAGCCCATTTTATTGTCTGCGTTCGTCGCTGTCCGCTCGCCTTTATCTTTTTAGTGTCTGCCCGGACTGGCATTAGCAATATGCTCCACAAGTTATGGTAAGAACAAAAACTGAAAGCTAACAAAGTTGTTTTTACGGACTGATCGATATTACAAGACGAACTATGATTTTATCACTTCGATTCCAAATGTTAGAATAATAACACAGGATAAATCTAGGAGCGGCTGTATCAAACAGACAGCCGATGTGTGTAGGCGTAGCGTTTAAACAAAGAGTGTGTGACTGGTGGAGCCAATGTGATCAATATTGCATTCGCGTGGAGCTTGCTCAGCGGAGCTAATTGGACGTATTTGCTCTGCCAATGTATTTAATAACTTATATGCCATAACGAAAAAAGATCGAAAGTATAATATGTATTGCAGTTACTTTTTTTTTCATTATAAATGATCAATTTATTTTTCGAAGTCGTGGTGGCCTAGTGGTTAAAACACCAGCCTCTCAAGTATGAGTGCGCGGGTTCGATTCCAGGTCAGGCAAGTACCAATGTAACTTTTCTAAAGTTATATGTACTTTCTAAGTATATCTTGGACACCAATGACTGAAGGTGAAGGAAAACATCTTGAGGAAACCTGGACTTTAAGTCTGAAATCGCCAACCCGCATTGAGCAAGCGTGGTGATTACGCTCTATCCTTCTCAGTATGAGAGGAGACCTCTGCCCAGCAGTGGGACGATAAAAGTTTGATAATGATGATGATGATGAATTTATTTTTATTACGAATTTCATAGTTAAGTATCATCATTAACTACGACCGTGACAATAAAATTCACTCGAAAATTTCGCAACTGTTGGAACAACTTGAAGTGATTTTAACGAATAATGAAAAAAAGATTCACATTAAAACATATTAATTTATAAAAACGGCACATTTATTTCATACATTTCAAAAAAACAATGGACCAAACAAATGTACCTATTTGCGGAGAATTGTCAAATCAAATTCTTCTGTACCGCCACTAAGATGCTGATGTAAGTTTCGAAGCAATCGTAAATCGTTTGTAAATAAGGTTATTTATTGCACAATATCTTAACAAGCTAGTTATCTAATTTTACCAACAGCCAACCAACATATTTTCTTAAACTTCAAAGCCGGTTTACTGACAAGCCTCTTTCTTCCGCTTGGCCGATCCCTCCTGAATTAGGTTTGCTTTAGTTGTTGCCAGGCTGTCCAGTCCACTTTGGTTTAGCTTCGTTTATTTTCAAGCGCTTCTGACGGCAGACTTCATTGTGGACGTCTGAAGTGCTCGAATTACCGACTTGTATGCTAATGTTGAAGCAATAAACAGTAAAACACCGCTGACGCTGCAGCCTTGCTCTCGACGAGCAAACATCAAATTCATGCAAGTAAATCCCACAAAGATTTAGTAATCTCACCTCGTTGTGTATCAGTTCAATTTCACTGCAATTACTGTTTATCTTCCAAATTCTACCTCTGTTTCGACTGACGATCCAAAATGTTAAGAAAAAACTAAAAGTGTACTACATGTACACTTTTAGTTTTTTCTGATAAATAAGTTCCTATTGTCACCAATGATACCGCGAGTTAGTCGTGAATGTTACTCACGTTTATTTTCCTCCTTTCACAATACACACATTTTTCATGCTCATTATCTCCACTTTTCACTGTATGAACATGAACAAAATAAGACAGTATATTCATTAGAAAGCCAGTCTGTTTCATCTTCACTAACTTTTATGTGTAGCTTCTTATTTAGAGATTCTGGTATTTTACAATGTGACTTTGTGGCTAGGTGCGTCACTATGTTTTAGTAGTTTTAGTTTTCATAAACTCTATGCATTTATGCTTACAGTCATAAAAATCACAATAATAACACATAACACAACGGTGTACGATTCTACGAAAATATGTATAGCTTAAAAATATTAAATCGCGTGGGTGAAAAGCTTTTCCATTAAAACAGTCTCTATTGTTAGAAAAACAAATGTAACGATTTGTCTCCAAAAACATTTTATTTAAGCGGTTTCTCTTGTCCCTCTTTCGTTAAAAGCTTAAAAGCACGGTGTTGTTACATTCATTACAATATGATCCATTTTCCGTCTTTTAATGAAACCCTCTCTTTGTGCATCGCGTTAATAAAGTCGTCTTATATCAAAAGGACTTCAAGAGTATCCAATTATAGCGAGTGTTTGCGAACATTCATTGTTATCTTATCTTCAACTTCTAAATCTTTCTTCTCGGCAAGGTGCGCTTGACTTGTGTAGCTACCTCTGTTCAATTGACTCTTTCTATCTCGAGTCTTTTAAACAACGTTAATGCCCCTTCATTAAGAAGATACAAATAAATAATTATCTGACTCGCCGCTTTGCAATAACGTGACTTTATAGATCTAAATAGACAAAAAAATAGGTTTACTCCGCCGTATTTTAGTTTAATTCAATGAAACTTTTTATACAAAACGAGGTAGAAAAGCACAATGCAAAACAAAGGAATGAGTTTTGTTTGTTTTAATAAAAGTACCATTTGTAACGTTTCACGTTTATAAAAAACGTAACAATGTGTTAAATGTACTTTACGCCATGTTTGAAAGCAGGCAATGAAATTTAAAAATGAGCGACTTTATCATTAATGGTAACAAAGATCATGTCTCATAACTATAATGATGCCGCCCAGACTTATGGGTCTAAACCAACATTATGAGTTTCTTGCTCGGAGGAAAATGTCAGGTAAGAGAAATGAGTAGCGTTATATTGTTGCAAATGACAGATATCGTAACTAGAGGCGACAACGTTGTTACATACCAAGCACCTGGAGAGAACCGAGCACTACGCGACATATACGGCAGCGCCATTACTGTTATTAATTAGATACGCTCCATCCTTTGCTTTTAAATTACCAAAAAATATTCATCACAATCAATTAAATACAATTGTTAAATCAACCATAAGGGTATATGTTGCTTTGTCATGCATTCAACAGGTACAGTTATATAGCAGACATTCAGTGAAGAATGGATGCGCGTTTACGATATTTACGAGCGCGATAATGAAGTGGCTGCAGCTGCGGCCGAGAGCGACGGGATAGTGCAGACAGGGAGATGTCGGCGAGCTGGCGTCTCATCAGCCGGACTGAGGTAAATAATTAAATCGGATAAGCACTACTTACGCGGGGTGCGCGCTCCGGGGCGAGAGGACGGTGGTGTGTGAGGCCGCGTGGCCGGGCTGCGGCAGACTGTTGCTCCCGGGCCCGCTTCACTTGTTACGTGCCTCCCGCCCGCCCTGCGCGGATGGTAGCCGCCCTCCGCACGTCGCACCTTCAACCCCGTTTCGACAACCCCGCCCCGCATCCGCTCACCAATATCACGGGTCCTTCACTTTGCAGCATCCTCACTCACTTTGATACGCACAAAGGTGAGCCTTTTCATCACTTTCTTTCGGATGCAGCCTTCATCAGTCAGACACATGTCACGTCACTTGGGCACACTGTTGTTATTCGTCAAGTTTTACATGAATCATCATGACATTGTGCTTTTACCTCAGTATAATGAATGTTCAGTAATACATAGGTAAAACTCGCTTCAAACCTAAAGGCATTTTTATTTTGGTTTTCCTCAAACCTACAACAGTGAATCCGACCACGTTTCAGTATATTTTTTGATCACCTTTTACAAAGGTTACAAAAATATATATTATATGTAGATATGTGTCCCTTCGGTGTATAAATAAAGCGATTTGACAGTGATGGTTACAACACTATCTAGAACGCAATTCAGTAATACCTAAAGTACGATTCACATATACCTTCACAAACACCTACACGAAGTTTATATTTAGAAACATAAGAGGTTTAGGGATCCCTGCGCAGTGGGCCCTAAGAGCCCCGTTTTTTCTCTTTAATTTCTCTGTGAGAACCGTTTAGCCACTTACTCTACGTTTTCTCATGCGTAATATGCAGTGATGCAAGCTCTTGCAATGCGGATTCGTACATGTTTTGTTTTTGTTATTTTATACTCTTCACATGAATTATGATACCATTTAAAGCAAGAAGAAGTAATAAAATCTGTAAGTACTATATTCATTAATATTTTAAACGTTTTATAGAATAGAATACCTACTCTCTTCTCTCTTGTCTACGAAAACAGAGGTTTGGAGGAGGTTTATTTGGAAGATTATCGTAAAAATAATCTCATTACTCAAATGAACTGCGATTTCGGTCAAAAATCCAACAAAAGGGGTATATAGAATACTCAAAGCCAGACGCTAAACGAAATTGAAAAATCTCTCGTCATGAAGTTACATTGTATAAGGACTTAGCAACATATTATTTCAAAATGTTTCGGGGTATCACACAAATGGATATCACACATAAAGTTGCGTGCATATGTAATATACAACGATAAAATTCGTTACAACATTTAAGAAAATTTATTTTAATTATTGAAGTTAAGCCCGTTAATTAAGATAGGAGTAAAATCAAAGCTTGATAGAAGATTTATGCGGTTGATAACGTTGACTCATACAGAAGTCGTAGCGAATACAAAATTTATTCAAGGTTGAGGGGTTAAAATAAGTACAGGTACAAGATTGAAGCCTCGTGTAAAAGACTTCATAGCGGTAACGCCCCAAGCAAAGAGTAATCGATAGGTAAATGCAGACGCGACATTAGTCGCGTGTTGCCTGCGACAGATGTGTGACGCCAATTAAGCGACGGCTGCCGGCAGAAGTTACCACCCACCAGATAAAGTCTTGCCACCAAGCGATTCGTCGTGTTCCAGCATGATGTCTGGTGAAACCGTACGGAGGATGGGTCTAAACAGTTGTGTTGCGATGTGTGCCGAATACGATGCGCTAAATGTTGTTGTGTCTGTAGTTGTGTCGTGGAGGGTCTCCAGCTCAATCTACCTCTGACGCAGTATCGTTGGTCGTGTTGTTGGGTTTAACATTGCATCACTTCGCTCAACTGCCGTCTTCCTTCCTATTCACTCAGTTTTTTTGAGTGAATAGGTTCTTAATAAACTAGCGCGCTTTACCATCAACGATTGCATCACTGCTTACCATCAGGCGGGATTGCTGTCAAGCACTAGTTTATAATTATGAAAAACCTTTGCGGACATTTGTCATAGATTAAAATAATAATTATACCACGAAGAAGCCCTCTAACGGTAATGAAAGTGGTGCAACATTAATAAACAATGTAAAGTTAATGAGCGGCTAATTGGTACACATAAGTGGACTTATTTATAAACATTTTGCTAACAAATCTCAGAGGGGTGGCGGGAAAGGTCAATTCGTCGAGGTTCGAAGCTGATATCGCCTTGAAGCTTTAAATATTGATATACATATAAGTTTTCATAGGTCACACTTTTAAGGTTCCGCACCATAAAGGTAAAACGGAACCCTATTCATGAGACTTGGCTGTCCGTCTGTCCGTCCGTCTGTCGCCAGGCTGTATATCATGAACCGTAATAACTAGACAGTTGTAATGTATTTCTGTTGCCGCTATAACAACAAATATCAAAAATAAAAATAAAATATTTAAGGGGTGCTCCCATACAACAAACGTGATTTTTTTTTAACTTGGTTTGCTCCAAATTAATAACGGAAATAGGTAAACACTTTAAATGTTCACAGAATATTAGGTTATATATTCAAATTAAAAATAAATAATTAAATTAAAATAAATATTGCAGGGGGCCCTATACAACAAACGTGATATTATTGCCGTTTTTAAAGATAATGGTACGGAACCCTTCGTGCGCGAGTCCGACTCGCACTTGGCCGGTTTTTTATAATTTATCCAGTAACTGTAACTGGGTTAATGTAGAGCTAATGTTGTAATAAAAACAATTAAAAATATTTTTATCGTGCTTTGCTTTTTTAATATTACCTAAGAACATAATGAGAGCTCCATTTAGATATTTAATAAATAAACTGCGTAAATGATTAATAGTAAATTGTTTTTATACTTTACTAGAATATATGCAGCATAAACAAAAAAATTGCAGGCAAACTGTACGATTCGTCATTATACTACATAATACGTTATGTACAACATAATATGTAATACTTAACTCCCAGGCATTAAGCGAAGTCATTAAAATGCAGGTCGCCATATACATACATAATCCCTAGGTGAATTAAATTATAAAGGTATTTCTATAATTCAGTAAACGATTACCTAATCATAGTCATCCACAGCCCAACTTCACCACCGGCAGAGCATAGGTCTATCATTTCTTATGGGGATCTCCACGCTCCTATGTCACCCTCATCCTATGAGTATTTATAAAAATAGAGCGAAACTGTACGAGTTATATCATCATCATCATTTCAGCCGAAATACGTCCACTGCTGGACATAGGCAACACGACACGACACGACAATCGGTCCTGCGCTTCCCGCGGCCTTCACCAGGTCGTGTGTAACATTGATGACATATGGAACTGATACGTATCGATAACAATGGGCCTTATAAGAAAGGGCTGGCTGTGCTTGGGGTTACACTACGTGATCAACTCAGAAGTGAAGTGATCAGCAGTAGAACGGGAGTAACCGACATAGCCCGAAGAATTGCAACACTTAAGTGGCAATGGGCCGGGCTCTATGTCCGTAGTACCGATGCCCGAGTTATATGGTTTGAAAAAATACAGGTATGATATTCCCTTTCTAGAGAATGTAAAACAATATACAAAATTATTTAAAAAATAATAATGTATTTGATAAACCAAAAATTTTAAGAAATACAATAAAAAATTCTAATAATAAGGTAAAAACCACTTGGAAATTATTAATAATGAAACTGGTAAATCTGTTAAACAGGATAAACAGCTTGAGATTATGATCGACAACAAATTAGTTCATAAAGCCGCTGACGTAGCTGAGGCTTTTAATGAGTTTTTTTGCTAACATACCAATAGCTACAACTCGCTCCAAAAATTCATCCCCGTCTAAAGCTGAAATTTTTTTGCATAGTAGTGTAACTAAGTGTGGTCGACTATTTCACTTTGAACATATATCCTCGCGTGATGTACCACACTTTAATCTAAAAACACCGGTAATTACTGGAATTAAAGTATTAAGTAATATAATAGACATTGTAGCTCCCTATCTAGCTTTTACTTTTAAAAAATATGTCGACTTTTCTATTGGGACAAAACCCGCCACACTTTTTCCCACCCACTGCAACTCCTGAAGACCAGAATCAACAGTGGAGACCGCCAGAAAAACGCCGAGCAATGAAGCTTGACGAGTCCCGGAGAAACGATTCAACTGTCTTGGGTCCCGCAACGAAATTAGTCAGAAAAGAATAGCGGAGGAGTAACAAAAAAGATATTTTTTCCACTTTCCTCCATAACAAGCAGGAGACAGAACAGAACTAGGCCAATCGTCACAAAGGGACATTATTGCAACTGGGAGAAGCCCAGGTTGCCAAGCACCACGGAATAAAATTTGATTAAGTTAATGGGTCCTAAGTAGGTATGTGCTGTTACAATTGATTCCAATAATAGGTATGGCATAAGCGCCTGAACGCAAGGAAATTGGTTCTAGTTTCTACAAGGTCCGTATAATAAACGACTCCGGATGTAACTTGTACACTATCCAACATAATATTGCGTTCATTCTGCCAAAGAATACACAATAAAATATGTTGACTTAGTGATTTTTCCTGATCTCATGAAGAGTAGTAAACTAATAGCATTATTTAAATCAGATAATAAAAACCTCGTTGGCCACTTCAGACCCATCTCTATCTACCTGCATTCAGCAAAATATCTGAAAAATTAATAAATCAATAAGGTAGTTTAAAGTTAATAATTTAACTATGAATTATTATTATTTATACACTACTATTTGTTTTTTTTTTTGTGATCTCTCCAAAGCCTTTCATTGCGCTCATCATGATACTTTTGCGTAAATTACACAATTCTGGTGTCCAAAACGGAGCTCTCAACGTAATTAGTTCTTATTTACATAATAGATTTCAGTGTAGTAATCTCCCGGGCTACCAGTTCAGTTAGGTGTACCGCAAGGCTCAATATCGGGTCCTTGATTATAGTATAAATTAATGATTTACCATTTTATTTAAAGGACATCTATGACGTTGTCCTGTTTACTGATGATACCTCTCTTATTTATAAAGTATACATTAATAGACAAGATTTTGATGAAGTAAACAGTGCACTTTCAATATTCACGGATTGGTTTACGTCAAATAACCTAGTTCTAAATACGAAGAAAACGAAATGTGTAAAGTTCGCCTTGCCAAATGTTAGAAATTTACGACCCAACAACGTTTTACATAAAGAGGTGCTTCTAACTGTGACCTCGGCAGTTTTTCTGAGAATAACAGTAGATGCCAAACTTCAATGACAACTACACATATCAACCCTAGCAGGAAGGCTCATTCGGCCGCCTACACCGTCAGGAAAGTAACACTGTACACTGACGTTGATACAGCTCGTTTAGTCTATTGTAGTTATTTCTACAGCGACATATAAAATATATTTGTACTCTAAAAACGAGCAGTTCGAGCAATATACGAGCTCGATGTCAGAGTTTCTTTAAGAGATTTCTATAAAGATATTGGTATTCTCACAGTTGCTTCGTAATTTATCTTAGCCCACATCTTATATGTTAGGCAAAATATTCACATATACACAAGAACAGTGAGATTCATAATGTCAGCACCAGAAATAGGGACAAACTACGAGCACCTTTTCACAGGCTTCAAAAAGTTTATAACTCTTTTGTTGGGCTTGGTATAACTTTTTATAACAAGATAACCTCTGCTTTCCTAGATTTGCCTTACAATGCATTTAAAGCACAAATAAAGACCAAACTTTGTTCAAAGGCATATTATTCCGTAAACGACTATTTAAATGATAAGAATAGCTGTTCGCTCTGATTAACTCAAGACAATGTTTGTGTTCTTTCGCAAAAATTTGCTAAATGTCACATTATATGTGTTCATATAATGTCTTTTTTTTACAATACATAAATACATATGTGAGCTGTCACGCCCTTTATACCTGGGGCTTTTATTTAAGTAATAAGTTTCACTTGTTTACGTTTACATTTCCATTTTAATGACATTTTAATTATTTCTTGATACTTTTCTGGTATTTTGGCGTGGCTACGTAGCATGTGGTAAATAATTACATTTCATGTTGTGTTTTCTTGTGTTCATTAATTTGTATTGTATAAAATCATGTGGTTTTTTTTTTAATGAACAGACAGCTGTGCTATTGGGGAGTTTGTTCCGCCACTTCTTCTTCCCATCGAAAGCAATAGGAAGTGGCGAAAGGCGGGCGTTTTTAGGGGACTGTCTTATGTAATATTGACGTTCAAAAAGTGCTGATTCTCAATCTAATTTGAATAAATGACTTTTAATTTTTGATTGTTACCTATTGTAAATTAATGTAAAATTATTTTGCGTGCACTACACCGCCAAAATATATACTTTCCTGTAGACTTCCTACATTTTCTACAAATATGCTGTGGCTTTGCCAAAAGAAAGTATCCAACTTATTACCGCTGAACTATCCAACATATTTTTTGTTGAATTTTGAAACATGAAATGGTTACCAAATAATGCCTATTTTTTATGTGCCGCCTTAATTTATTGAAAATTTATTCACTGTTTTGTGTTTATTGTGGTGTATGTGTGTGTGAGTGTGTGTTTGGCACGAAATTGTGTGTATTTACTTGATACCAAATCTGTTTCTGACAGGATGTATCGACCAAAATTGATTTACATAAGTAAAATTTGTATGTATAATATGAACAACTAACCTTATCCCACAAATCCAGCTTGGCTGGCCAGCGTTCGGGCTATCTAAATCACATTAATCATAAGCTACACTACATCTTCTCGTCGCCCAAGAAACCACAGTGTCTCAAGACTAAAATTCTTTGACCAGTGTGTGTTGCCAGTGATAACTAACGGAACTGAAACGTTATCGCTCACAATGGGCCTCACACAAAGGCTCAGAGTCACAAAAAGGGCGATGGAAAGAGCTATGCTTGGAGTTTCTCTGTGCGAACGAATCAGAATTGAGGAGATCCACAGAAGAACCAAAGTCACCGACATCGCTCTTCTAGTAGCTAAAATTAAGTGGCAGTGGGCGGGGCACATTGCTCGTAGAACCGATGGCTGATGGGGCACTAAAGTTCTGGAGTGGCGGCAACGTACCGAAAGACGAAGCGTAGGGAGGCCCCAACAAGGTGGACCGATGACCTGGTGAAGGTCGCGGAAAGCCAATGGATGCGGGCAGCACAAGACCGGTCATCGTGGAAAGCCTTGGGGGAGGCCTTTGTCCAGCAGTGGACCTCTATAGGCTGAAGAAGAAGAATAAAAACCTTCCCACTGATTGGGTAATAATGGTTTAAAACTCACTAAACATATATATACAGTATGTTAAGAAAACCCTGTCCGACCCGTGAAGGCGTTGTTAGGTATCGATAACTGATTCTACTAATGCATACAAAACCGGGCTAAACTTAAAAAAAAAAATCCCCCTAAAAAAATAAATATTATTTCGCAAAAAGAGGTAACTTAATAAAGGCGCGATAACCACCCTTCGCCTGCCGTCCGCGGGGGGCGGGCGGCAGGGCATGCGGCACGTGGTCGCATCGCTATTCGCTCATAATAATACCGGTGTTGTCACTTTTTAAAAATTACCAAATTTCGGGGAAATTGGAATTAATTCGCGGCAAAAAAAGATTATTTCAAAATTCATTTGTATTGGTACTATGATGATTACGTAAAATTTTATATTATATTTGGTCATGTGTTTACCTAACCTTTATTATCCTTATGGGTCGGACAGGGTTTTCGTAACATCCTGTATATCTATGCTATAAAAAATATATGTTTCTAATTAGCATTTAATGTCCCAGTGCTAGACAAAGGTCTCTCTACAATATTTCTACGTTTCTCTGTCCTGAGTTGCCAAGGACCAATTTATGAAAGGAGTCCAGCTCATCACGCCATCTCCATCTGGGCCAGCCGCAATGTTGCTACAGTGGGACCCACTGGGCCGTAAGTTTAGCCCATTAATCGTCTGTTATTCTGTAGATATGTTCATCCCAATTCCATTGAGGCGTAGCAGCTTTCTGAGTGACACCTTTATTGTAGTGATGGAACGGATTGATATATTCTTATAGCTCTCTGGCAAAACTCGAGCTCTGATCAAATACTTACTTACCAAATATCAATTTATCCCTGAATCATAAGGCACCACATTAGTATTTCCCTAATCATAATCTCGTATTTAAAAAAACCCAACAAAGGTAACAGTGAAAATACAGAATAAGTGGTATATATTCGCGGAATAGTAAAACTCCCATATAAACAGAGCTTAATCTGAATACTGCAGAAATAGAAGTTTGTTATAAGTAATTCGCCTACGTGAGCTACGAACAGTCAATTTTACTCATTCAACCTAACGACGTGGGCTGAGAGGATTATGCACTCCGTGATTTTCCCTCCTCAATTTTACAACAAAATTAATACTGGTTTTATTTGTGTTATTGAGTGACCGCAGGGAAACTGATAATGCGTGGGAGTTGTTAAAATAAACCTCGATTGCATTGACGTAGATTACCTATTTTGGGAGGATATTTATGAACTTTCATTACTTACTTTGGATCTAAGAATACTCTGTCTAAAAAAAGGACATTAATAAAATTTTCCGAAAATTATAATAACGTTAATCTTAATATTAGGGGTTAAAGTGTGAAATTGCCGTTTTTTGAACATTATTTCATAGAATCAGTTTCATAGGATCTTCATGGTGGTTTTCGAATCAAACTTTTTTCACATAGTGTCTATGAAGTTCTTCTTTTAAAAATGTGAATAATTTGAATTTTTTTTTTGAATGGGACAAAACCCGCCACATTTTTCCCATCCACTGCAACTCCTGAAAGCCAGAATCAACAGTGGAGACCGCCAGAAAAACGCCGAGCAATGAAGCTCGACGAGTCCCGGAGAAACGATTCAACTGTCTTGGGCCCCGCAACGAAATAAATCAGAAAAGAATAGCGGAGGAGTAAGAAAAAATATATTTTTTCCACTTCCCTCCATAACAAGCAGGAGACAGAACAGAACTAGGCCAATCGGCACAAAGGGACATTACTGCAACTGGAAGAAGCCCAGATTGCCAAGCACCACGGAATAAAATTTGGTTAAGTTAATGGGTCCTAAGTAGGTATTAGCTGTTACAATTGATTCCAATAATAGGTATGGCAAAAGCGCCTGAACGCACGGAAATTGGTTCTAGTTTCTACAAGGTCCGTATAATAAATGACTGCGGATGTAACTTGTACACTATCCAACATAATATTGCGTTCATTCTGCCAAAGAACACACTCCCACAAGATGTGATGTGCGGACTGTTCAAATTCACAGTTCGATGTAGAACACTGACACAAAGGCGAAGGAACAAGTTTAAAAGAATACAGTTTACTTTTAAAGTTGCCATGACCTGTGACAAATTGGGCAACGCAGTGGTCAACCTCCAGCCATGTCTTAGCCAGCCGATCGCCAACGGATGGAAAGAATAGATGGAGCCCTTGATGGAATTATCCCACCTACTTTGCCATTCGGATAAGAGGTCCTCCCAGACTTCATTCTGAGGTTTAAATAATCTAGAAATTTTATTTAAGTCGCGTTGTGTAACAAAATTAGTGTCCATGGCTTCCCCCCTCGCGGAATAGTACATTGAAGCACATCGTTGTACCTCAAGATCGACTGGAAGTACACCTGCCAGTACCGGTAAGGCTTCAGTACTGACCGTTCTATACGCCTTGCATAAAAATATCAATGCCAAACGTTGGCTTTGAAGCAGTTTACGTCGTGCCGCCCCTATGCTGGCCCTATCGGCCCAAACAGGTGCACCGTAGCACATACATCCTAAGTAGGTAGCTCCATATATAGTTTTTAAAGTTAGGAATGATAGACCCCAAGTTGCTTTGGATATTCTAGTTAGGGCATAAAAGTACCTTTTAGCTTTTTCGCCAACTATTTTTATATGTTCGATAAATGAAAAATTCCTTTCTAAGATCATACCAAGGTAGCATACGGATTGCTGTTTTTTAATGGGAAGGCTGTTAAATTTAATAGTAGGCAATGATTTAAGATTACCTTTTAGTAGAAGCTGATAGGTTTTATGTGGCGCAAACGCTAGGCGGTTACGATCACCCCACTGAGATATTAAATTTAGGCAAGTATTGGCCAAGTTCACAAGTCCAGCTCGGGTACTTGACCGAATGAGCAGTAGGCCATCGTACGCGTAACCAGTAAGTGAACAGCCGCAAGGAAGCGGGATCGCGAGGAAGTCATCAAAACTCAAATTCCATAAATAAGGACCGACAACTGAACCCTGAGGACATCCCATGGTTAGTGTTTTAGTACGAGAAAAATGACCGAGCTTAAGTACCGCGGAACCGTTTATAAAGTACGAGTAAACGAGATTATATATGTTTCTATAGCAACCGCGGGTTTTTAATTTTAACAACAGCATAGGCCACGAGGCGTTATCAAAAGCCCCAGAAATATCCAGGAAGATCCCAATTACGTACTTGTTTTCAGATTGGTTAACGGTTCTTCTGACAGAAAGCGCCGCGTCAACTGTAGATTTACCTATGGTGAAGCCATATTGATTACTATGGAATTTTGGATCGTTCAGTAGTAAACGTGGAACGATGAGGCGCTCAAGAAGTTTCCCCAAAGATGGTAGAAGCGTGATAGGACGATATGACTTCGGATCATCCGGTGGTTTGTCACCACACTTTGGTATTACTCGTATGAAACCGCGTCGCCATTTACGAGGAAAAACGCCATCAGCAATGCATCGGTTGTATACAGTTAAGATGGCATCACCCGCTGTTTTACTCGCTTCTTTAATCATCCTATTAGATATTTTATCTTCACCTGATGATTTGTTGGCCGGTAGTTTTCTAACAATATTTATAAATTCGTCATTAGATGGTACGTCTGACATTGGTGATTCAGGTGGCACAGGAGCCCGCGCTCGAATCTGTTGGTGGTAGTCGCTATCGTTAGCCGGTGAATCATCAGGGATAAGTGTATTAATTAGCACTTCTGTTGTTTCCTCTATGCCTGTGGTATGCTTATCATTGACTTTAATGTTTTGAACGTATGCAAGGTCGACCGATCTGTTAGCTTTAAATTCGTGATATAAGGGAGACCACGGACCCTCCCTGTCAAGTTTATCAACGATTTTCTGCAACAAGTTACCCTTAGATTTTTCCACCGATGCTTTGTAGCGTGAATTTGAATATAGATTTTTAATTGTTTTTGACATTCAACTTAGAGAATAAAGATGGAAACTGCGAAAATTCTAGTGATTTTTGAATACGAGTTCCCACGTGGAAGTAACGGGGCACAGACAGCCCGCAATATCAATGTTGCGTTTGGTGATGGGTCAACTAATGAACGCACTGTGCGATTTTGATTTAAACGTTTTCGTGATGGAAAAGTGAGGAAATGGGCATGTCCTTGAAGAACAAGCCACGAGGAAGACCTAACCTGTCGATAAATTAAGAGAGAGGATGGAAGCCGATCCTAGTCAAACTAACCAGGAATTAGCGGCATGGTTTAATGTTACCTTATCCACAATATTTTATTTCATTTTTTATTTTAATTTTTTAGGTTCACCCACAGTTGATTACACAATAACAATCAAATAATACATTCACAAAGGTAAAATAACAGTGCTTCAATTACTTGTAGGTAAACACAACATGCATACAAAAAATGAATTATGGAGATAAGCTAACTTACTTAACAATAAGCGCTAATATTGATAACATTATAACATTGGTATGAAATTCCGAATAAAAATTAAAAAAGCAAAAGATTGTGGTTTTTTAAATTATAACATTACTAGAATTGAGTGAAATAAAAATAAATTAGAACAAATTCTTAATAAATTAATAAGTAACATTAAGTAAATTCATATTTTTTTAACAATTATGTGAGTTTAATCTAAATTGAACTAAATTAACAACAATAAATTGATTTCAAGAAATTGATAACATTAAATAAAAAATAAAATGTAAAATTAACAAAATAATAGAATAACAGTGGTAAACCTGACACATTCATAATTAAATTAATAATATCTTATTTATTTGCGTCAAATAAATAAGATAAAAAAAATACGAAAGATGGGTGCCTCATGATTTGACTGATCTTCAGAAAGAAACTCGTGTCGAATCTTGTGTTGCCTTGTTTAATCAGTACAGAATATTGGATCAAATTGTGACATGTTATGAAAAGTGGATTCTTTATAACAACCATAAAAGAAAAATGCAATGGCTGACCCCAACTCAAACGCCACAACAGTGTCCTAAAGTAAAACTTACCAATAAAAAGACGTAGAGAGAGTAGCCAGCCTTTCGGTGTTCTATAGGATGCATTTTGGGGAGTGTGCGAGGGAATTGTATGATTTAATTCCCCAATCTCCGTTCCACCATCGAACGACCCGTTGTATGGCGAGTTTCCACCTTTACGTTACACCACTACGATTCGGACGAAGCGTTTGCGTTTGCGACTGGAACAATTTGCCAGCGGCGGTGTTTCCGTCGGACTACAATTTGAGTGTCTTCAAGGCTAGAGAGAATAGGCTCTTAATAAACTAGTGGGCTTTACCGTCAACCATTGCGTTACTGGTTACCATCAGGCGGGATTGCGGTCAAGCGCTAGTTTATAATTTTATATTAAAAAAAAGGTAATGGTAACTGTTTGGTGGTCTCAGCGTGATGCTATTTACTATAGTTTTCTCCGATCTGGTCAAGCAATAACGGCAAATGTCTATTGACTAATGAAATACTCCGAACAATTTTGGGACTCATCATGAAACGATCTTCACCATTATATGTAGCTTCATGACAACGAGACACTTCATACAAACAGGGACTGCAGTTAGAAATCATCCTCCGTATTCGCCAGAAAATGGTAGTCCGTCCACCAACGGACTACCATTTCTTTCGTGATTTGGAAAATTATCTACGTGACAAGGAAGTTTTCTTCCCAGGAGGCAGTGCAAAATACTTTCACACAGTTTGTGCAGTCTAGATCCTCAGAGTTCTATCGCAAAGGCATAAATGTCCTTCCTATTAGATGACAGCAATATATACATAATAATGGTAATTATTTTGATTAAATAAATTAGTTAAAAAATAAACAATTTTGATTTCCAGTACAAATCGGCAATTTTATACTTTAACCCCTATTATTAAACTCCAATTTTAAATAAAGGGGATGGCAAAGCAGTGGGCACGTTATAGGCTGCTTACATTAATTAATCCCTCCCAATAATATAAAGCATCTAATAACTTTATTTAGGTGTAATTTTAATCTGATCGCGCACTCACTCTGAACTAAAAACCGAAAGTAAACAAAAATAATAATGATCTCCAAATCGTTATAGCAAACTTATCTCCTTAAGTGAAATATAAAACAATTTGTATAAAATGATATGGTTCAGCCGTCGGCAGGGCGCGCGGCGCTCTGGGCTCTCTCAAGGGCCTCATATAACCCTATTCTCAAAGCTAGTTTCTCTCTACATCTCCAAATAATAGAGTCCATTTAAAAATGTCATGGGAACCCTAAATTATCCATTAATAAAACAAAAAGTAAGAAAATTATTGATATTAACCTCGAATTAGCTTAATATTTGTATTGTCCTAGATACTGAATGGGTATATAACTCGGTTAAATGACTTACTGGAAATCCCAATTGATCTACGAGCTCTTGCGCATTTCAATAAAATAACTATATATATATATAAATCGAAGAATATTCATGACAGAACTGTCATTACGTAACCGACTTAGGGCATGCAATTACCGTAATTTTATTTTTACCGGTAAAAATCGGTAATAGAAATATGTTTACCGGTAAACCGGTAAAAATAGTAATTTTTGTTTTTTTTCAAAAATATGTTACAATATGATTGGATAGTCTTAAAGCCGATAATAAATAACCTTACAAGGTGCAATGGTAGTAAACATGTTAAATATTGCTTAAATTGAGCATATAATACAATTTTTAAAAACATGACACATGTAAATGTAATTACTTTCATTTTAATATAGACAATTTTCATTTTCAAAGTGCTGCCAACCTGCGGACACCGGTAAATCTAAATCTAGCCAGTCCTGCCGTGCACGTCTAGCCCGGAAGAAACGTCAGTGTAGCTCCTTACCTTGCCATACCTTCATGCGATCTTTAGTGGCAAGTAGATACACAGGCTTGCACCAATTCTCTTTAGCCAAGGAGAGCGGAGTGAGTTCTTTCTCAACCGCGACCACATCTCGATGCATTCCCACGTTGGTTTTAGGAAATATTCCCTGAGACTGCATATCTCGCGATTGTGGAGGCCTCGACCTTCACATTTTCGCGGGGTATACAGCCTCATAACCGATGACAGTGGGTGATGCAATTTGTATTCAGCAGCGTACGGACCCTCCTATCCAGGGCGTCGACTTTGGTCTGAGTTCATTTGTGTATACCGAAAGAGTACATCAAAACCGGCATGATCTAACCGTTGAAGGCGCGCACCTTATTTCCGCCTGATAGAAGACTAGGTATTTATTACTTTTTTCAGGCGACCGAAGAAGCGTTTCTTCAGCTAGTGCTTCATATCAGTAACATTAATTTTAACTTTCAAAATGGATATAAGAATTTTATAGGTCGTCGGTAAACAAGTGTCTGGCCTATAATTTTTGGGTTCCGTGGTGCTACCTGATTTATGGAGCAGGTGGGTTACTCTCGTTGTTAGGTACTGAGGTAGCGAACCAGATTCAAGCGAGCGTGCAACCTTGAAAACCATTCGATCCAGCGTGGGTGATCTACAGGCACCAACCAGATACCGCGACAGAATGAACACATGGCATCATCATCCAGTATGTACGTGTCAGTCACACCTTGTTCTGGTCGTTCTCAGTCCCTATAAACCCACCTTTCATTGTTCTGGAAAGTGCGATTCCGGGTGTACCGTAAATACACTTTCTGCTTCAGGAAGTCCATGTGTTCCCTGATACGGGCCGTGTAATCCTGAGGGACCTGAAAACGTCCGCCTTACAAAGCGCATCACTCTAGGATGAGTATCACCCTCCCTGAAGCAGATTAGTTTACTGATGAGTGCTCTGGGTCCGACCAATACGGCGTTCAATACTGCAATGCCAAGCTCGTAAGACTGGGTACGTTCGTCTAGCTCTGGGGTTATTAGAAAATTTGACATGAATTCGATACAGTACGCCGTTGTACAGTACAGTTATACAAACTAATGAATACACCAAACGTCACAAACGCTTACGATAACCCGTGAGGAGGCGCGCCTACTTTTGTAACACGGAAGGGCGCGCGGGAGCAATTTGCTCACACCACTTTAAACGCTCATATATCTACCCTTGTATTACTAATTGGCTTGTAATCAATTTATATCAATAAAACAGGATTTAATAATTAAGAAAATATGTATATTAATGAAAACTATGAAACATAAATCCAACTTCTAGAGCAAATAACAAAACAACTAAATTAAATTATTAATTTTAGGCAGTCTTTATCAATGCCTCATAAAAAAAATTATATTACATAAAAATAATAAAATTAGTATTCTATGATATCTCCAAAAATGTGCCTTTCGAAACATACTAAATACATATATGTGGTATGTTCGGTGCAGAGTAATTGCTTGGTCGAATTGCACGCTTTTCTTACGTCTATTCTTACGTCTTGGGCATATAGCACAGAATCGCTTAACCTAGCATCTGCTATAGGCCTATGAGTCGAAACAACACGCTTCATTACCAACTTGAGATCTGATGATATGTTGTCCATGCAAATCCGGCGTGAAATATGGGGCCTTACAATCTCCAACGCCACATTTTTAGGAGCTTTTGTCTTTTAATTGCAATGTTTGTATTGGATTTATATATACCTATTTGAGCATTTCTCCCAGTTATATTCAAGATGGAGAAAAATAAGCGCATTGGCCATCTTGAAGTGATACTGGCAACAGAATAATCTTTCTTTTTTTTTGGTCAATGAAATCCACTCCTCCATTTGTGGATTTTGTGGAAAAAGATTGTCCGGTATCTGCTGAATGAGGACGGTGAATGACGGAACTTTCGCTTTCTATGTCGTAAATGCGATTTTGTTCTCCATTCTCAGGATCCCCATCAACCTCTTCACCAGGATCCTATTCCAACCACGCACAAATTTTAACTTGCTGTTGTTCGTTCATTTTTTATATTTAATACAGCTAAAACAAAAAATATGTATTATTAAAATATGATAACAAAGTGTCTACGTAATAATTTGACCACATAAAGCAACAAAATACTTAGTAAAATAGAATAATAATTTTGTTATGGGAAAAATAAATACTTACACTGATGGGCGCGCGATGAGCAAATTGCCGCAGAATGGTACGCGACTACCGCAAGCACTTCGCTGCGCAGTCGCAATGGTAGTAACGAACACGGGAGTTGCGTCAGTAGGGAGGGAAAGGATAGTTAGGAAGGTATCTATTCGCTGGAGACGCTATGTCGTAGGTATCACAAAAAAAATTCAAATACATTTTTGTGTGAGCAAAATGCTCATAGCGCGCCTCCTCACGGGTTAAAGCTACTGTCAATAGTGTGTATTTAATATAAAACAAACATGATGCTCCATTGTTCTTGGTGAATAGTCCATATCAGGGATGTTACGGAGCTTCGACTCCGACTACGTTAAGTGGGAACTTCCGATTATCTTCATACCTTCGGTTCCGATACTTTTAAATCGGAGGTTAAAGTATATGTATTAAAATAACGGCGGCGGCTTGTCGACTGTTATGAACAAGTTCATTCATGTCACACGGGGAATCCCCTGTCTCCTACTAAGTGCACTCTATCGTCAATTATTTTTTCACTTGTTGTTATTTTGTTACGCACACGACACGTTCATAGGTTATAGACATTTGTTTTGATCCGCTCTGGGCGGGGCGGAAGAGTGTCAGACTTTTATTGACTAAAAGCCACGCGTGTTTGTTCATTTGCCTATGCGCCAGGGCCACGGTTTCTTTTTGAACAATTCGCAACCCTGACCCAGGAGGCATCGACTGTTACGATGTGCCGCATCTCTTGGACGCGCGCATGAATCACAACGTGCCGTCGACTCGGGCCTGATACTTACCGGGCGGCGAGCTGCCCACTGCTCACCGCCCGCAAGCCCGAGCCTACGGTGGCCGGGAGTTCGATGTTGTCTCCAGACCAGGGCGTCTCCTGCAGCGGCTAGAGACGTGAGGGCGCTGGGATTCCTGCTCCCTCACGCGCTCCGCCTCCTTCTTTGTTAGCATCACTGCTTCACAGCAGGAGATGACGGCCGGCCATGCACTCTCGCTCCGGACCATGGCCTGGATCAGGGTCGGACGCGATCACCGTTGATCGCCGCCACGAGAATACATGCGAGGCACAAGCCAGGCAGACCTCCGCCGTATCCTCAGGTGATCCACACAGTGGTGACATCCTAGCGTTTCCTCCCATATTTTATTTGTCTTTAAATAAAAAATCTTTCTCCTACCACTACTCCTGACCCTGCCTCCACCTCCGGTTCTAACTCCGATAAATTAAATTTAAAACCTCCGACTCCGCCTTCGGTTCCGATATGTCACCTCCGTTACATCCCTAGTCCATATTAGCTACCCAAACTCATAGTACCTACTCATCCAGCAATAGTCCTATAGCAACCGGGGTTCTTTGTGGGTGTATTTACAAAGTGTATACAGATATGATGCAGGGTTGCTGCGAGTTGGCTTCAGGTTCTCGTACGCCTTCCAAAGGATCAGGAACCCATGGTTCCGGTAGATATAAAAATACGATTTAGATTCGCTGACAAATACGGAAATAGTTTTAAATAAGGAAAAAAATCTTAATTTGTTGGTTAGTATGTCCTTCGACTTAGGCCTCGCCTAGTTTCTTCCACTCAAGGCCACATTTTTACCATGTCTTGATTTGTCGTACTTTGCTCTTTTCTATTCCTAGGATCCATCCTATGATGGTTTTCATATATTTGTCTCCATTCACTGTCATAATGTGACCAAACCAGTTCCATTTGAGTTATTTTATTTTTAGTAATACATCGGTGACTTTTGTCCTTTTCCATACTTTTAAGGTCATCCACCTATCACGTATGTTTAACATGCTTCGAACTATATTAAGATAGCAAATTATAACTTTTAGTTTGTTTTTGCCTCTAACAGGCCAAATTTTACTCCATGTACCTATTATAAAATTTTTGTAGGGCTTGCTTATCACAAACCCGTAAGGAACTCATTAATGCATACACTAGTGCTGCTGTGATAAGTTGCAATCGCAAGCCCTTTGTTTATGATTAGACTTAAGTTAAATACATATATAAGTATGTAGTTTGAAACAATTCCTCGCTAACCGATGTGATTATGCAAAATAATAAGTGGGAACTACGCCTTAAACACTTTTGCTTGTTTTTCACATAAGCTAGAAAATAATAATGTCAATCACATTAAGCCAAGTGTCAATATTGTGTGCCATGTGATAAACGCATATAAATAAATATCTACTTAAATAATCTAATTCAAGACCACTCGTATTACTGATGACCTGGAACTCAATACAAAAATAAACAATATTTACATAATAACAATTCAATGCCGTTCGTATTTAGTCAAAACATACGTCAAACCATGTGTTAATGGGGCGTCATTGGGACAAATATGTATTAAATTATAAACAATAATTATCATAATCCATACGCACAAAGCTTAAGCACAAAGAGCCAAAAATAACATCGAAATATGGCTGGAAATATCTCAGTTGGGATAAAATAAAACTAGGTATTTTTTAGCAATGGAGTTCACTTTGAAGGACTTCGAGAGGGGACTATGCGAAGAAGAGGGCTGTCCCGGACATAAGTGAAAATAAGATCTTCAGATAAAAAATACACAAATCTCAATTATTTTCCGTATAGTGTTTAACTTACCAGCTGAAACCATTATTATTATTACTAACTTAGTACGTTGTGTTTGAACATAGATATTCTTTATTTTTCAAAGGAATTCTAACATATCGATATTCAAGGAATCTATTTGTGTGGTTTTTCATAAAGAAACAATTTAAAATGAAATTTAAAAGTAATTTCCCCGGCGCTTTTCCTTTTCTTTCACCAGTCTCAAGAAATTAGATCAACTTCGTTGTTGATCAGCGTATTTTTCCTACTAAATGTTTTATCCTAGTTTATGCCCTATGTATTTGTAATTATGTATTATGTAGTCAGATAATTCCAATTTATCCAACGCCTGGGACACAGGCATCCTCTTTCTACTGCAACTATACCGAACACATAAAACAAATTAAGAACGCAACCTATGCACATACAATACATATTTAAACAGTGTGGTACATTCGCAACACATAGGCCTTAAAGGTACATGAAAATACACTCACCAACTATAATATAGTGACGCTAGGATCACTTGTTAATATGTAACTAGTTACACGTAAATAGACTACATTATTATGATTGAGGGACGCGTTAGCATCCCGTCAGAACATAACCTTAGAAGGAGCAATACCGTTAGTTGATATTTTTCCACCTCAGCTATAATGTCACAGCTTTAAAATTCTAGTTTCAAATGTTTGAACTGCACGTTATGATTTAAGTAAGTTTTATTATTTTATATTCAATTATATATAATAACTTAAAAAAAAATAGTAAATTATAAGTTATTTGCTAGACGGACAGGGAATAGGCTGTATAAATCTTCTCCCTAGAGTGCATGGTGCATTTATAACCAAAGACAAGGAAGTCTACTATACTTTTGTTGATTTGAATAAGGCCTATGACTGTATGTGGAGGGAAAAACTGTGATTTCCGTGTGGTACCTATATCTACATTTATTGTGTGGATTGGTGCTGGATACGGGGACTGAAATCTTTAGACATGGATCAAAGGTTATGTGGGGATAAACGGGGTATGCACGAACCGGTTCTGTATTTCGAGGAGTGTTAGATAGCAGTGGCGAACTTACGAAACAGACTAAACGGGCATGAAATATATTTTTAACACTTACATAAAATGAAAAGATCAATACTTTTTTATTGATCCACATAAACAATGCAACAAGTAATATGTTTACACTATTTAGATACAATTTGGATTACCTATCGTTTTTGGTTGCGAGGCAAGAACAAGTGACCTCTGAGTTTGTTTCGTCTTTTCTTCTCAAAATAGTCGGATAGGAAATACTGAACTCATCTAATTTTAAAATATAAGATAATTCTAATGTGTGTCTTTTTACCCTTAAGTTCATTAATTGCAGAGCAACATAAATCCTATGATTTACAAAACGCCACCAACAATCTGCACCATTGCTTCATAAGTTCAAAGAATTTGTCCGCACAATACGTAATAGATACGTTTATGTACGTTCAACCACTTACATTGCGTAATAACGCAATGAAAGTTGTTGAACTATCAAAATGAAACAGATTTCTTTTGATAATGTAATTTTGCCAGAGAAGATGCTGATTCGAAAACTGGTGGATGTCCAAAATCTTTACAAAATCATTATAGGTAAAACCATAAAAGTATACCCAACTGAGCTGTGTCGAATTTGTCGATCTTGATAAATATGCATGCCGCCCACTTGATATTGTAATCTAACCAGCTAGAAGATTTTTAACAAGAACATAGAACAACTGCTCATTATAAATCACGGCCGGAAGTCTCGTTTCTCGCGTGATCATCCGATCAAGTCAATGACTGATCCTAAGGACAGCGGCTCGTCAAAGTTTACATAAATAAATCTCTAAATAAATATAATGTTGTGTAAAACATTATCGATAAGCAACATTTTGGAGATGCTGTAAAGGAAAATAAAAATTACATCATGCCTAAACTACTTAAATATGAGGAATTACAAAAATCAAGTTCTTGTTTTTTTATTATATTATCACACGTACCAATGAATGTATGACACTAAATAGTATTTATTTGTTTTTATTAATCTTTACCATCATCATCATCATCATTTTAGCCGAATGACGTTCACTACTAAACATAGGCCTTCCCCAAAGATCTCCACGGCGACCGGCCCGGCCCGGCTCTCCGCATCCAGCGGCTACCCGCGACCTTCACCAGGTCACCGGTCTGCCTACCCATGCTGAGTCTTCCGGTGCGTGGTCGGCACTCAAGAACCCGTTAGCCCCACCGGGCATCGGTTCTACGGGCAATGTGCCCGACCCACTTAAGTGTTGAAATTCTTCGGGCAATGTTACTCTCGTTCGTCTCCGGATCTCCTCATTCCTGACTTGATCATGCAGTGAAACCCAAAGCACAACCTTCTTTATTGCTCCTTGAGTGACCTTGAGCGTTCTTATAAGGACCATTGTTAGCGATCACGCCTCAGTTCCATGCGTCATCACTAGCAAAACACACTGGTCGTAGACTTTTGTCTTGAGACAATTCGGTATTTCGGACGAAAAGATTCTACGTAGCTTCCAGAAACCAGCCCGGCTGAGTTAGATTCAACAATTGACCTCTTTCTCGAAGTTGGACCTACCTAACTATACAGTTTGTGCCAGATATACGTCAACAACTTCGAAAATAGAGTCTCCAATCTTTATAGGTGTCGGTACGACATGGGCATCAGACATGACTATCGTCTTGTCCATGTTCATTTTAAGACCGACTCGTTCGGATATTCTACTGAGGTCTTGGCACATTGTACTCAGGTCCACCGCGGTCTCAGCAATGACTACGATGTCATCAGCAAACCGAAGGTGTGTAATGTACTCGCCATTGATGTTGATCCCTAGTCCTTTCCAAGGCAGAAACTTGAAGACATCCTCCAATGCAACTGTGAACACTTTTGGCGAGATAACATCTTCCTGTCTGACATCACGCTGCAGAGGTAGTGGTTTCGACGTCTAGTCCTGTATTCGGACTGACATGTTGTCGTTTTCTTACCAACCTTTCAGCGCTTCAATATACTGATAGTCTACTTGGCACCACTGGAGAGACTGCAGTACAGCCCAGGTCCCGATCGAATCAAAGCCTTTTTCGAAGTACACAAACGCCAAGCAATAGGGTAGGTTATATTCCTCAGTCTTCTGTATAACCTGCCGCGGCGTATGTATGTGTTCTACAGTGCTAAAACCCGTTCGGAAACTGGCTTATTTGGATGGCTGGAAGTCGTCAAACCTACAAGCGAGACGATTCGTGAGGACTCTCGAAAACAACTTATAAACATGACTCAGAAGTGAGATAGGTATTAGGTGTTATATATCTACAATCAATTATTTTATTATTATTATAATAAGAAAAAATTGTCTGAAATAACTTTAATTAAATACTATGTAGTTTTTCAAAAGGGTCACCACACTTCTGTACCAAACCTGTGGTGTTTTTCCCTTGACTATGATGGAATTAAATAACTTCTGAAGGGCCCTAAGGATCAGTTCTCCACCCGACTTCAGTAGCTCAGCCGTTATTCCGTCATCGCCCGGCGCTTTGTTGTTTTTAAGCCGTTTTAAAGCCAATCGAATCTCTTGCCGGCTGATATCCGGGATATCTTCGGTGTGATGTCGGGTTAATCTTACTCTGGGGTCTTCAGCAAGATTTAAAGACAGACCATAGAAGTCCTCGACGTTCCTCAAAAGCTCGGGCCCGGACGTTATGATCTTGCCGTCGTCAGTCTTCAGCTTGCTTAACCGGCCATGCCCAATTATCAGATCTCTTGCGAAAAGTTTGGAGCCTCTGTTTCGCTCACGATTGGTATTATACCGACATAGGTCGCGCATCAGAGACTTTGAGATCTACTTATTGAGCTGCCAGCAAGCATCACTTGGCAAACGCCAACTCACGTCTGTCCTCCAGAGCTCGAAAGTAACTAAAAAACTCTCCGACTACCCGAGAGGTTTTTAGTTCTATTTGTACCGTACGGACAGCCATTCCAGCCAACCCATCATTGTACTCGTCCACGTCGCTATTTATTCATTCGAAGCGATTTTGGACCTCGAGCTGGAAACTTTCGGAGTCCCGCATCTGGTTGGGTGCTGGCCGGAACGTAGAATTCATCAGGCGAGATTTTTCGAGCATTATGTTCAGATTCAATGTGCCTCTGACCATACAGTGATCGCTATAATATGTACTTTTTTGTCGTCATAGTGAAGTATATCTCATTCATGATGACCTCGTCGGAACTGATGCCACTTCCGCTGTTCACGTTTTTTGAAGAGTTCTTCATAAATAGTCAGTTCTTCATAAATGACAGTTCGCTCTAAATTCACTTCACCTGTGATTTCACGGTAAAACGGTTACAGAATAGATCTGCTGTTTACCACATTAGCTGCCGGTTAGCAGTTACCAGTCTTGATACATTTTGTTTTTTTAGAAATTACTTTCAAAATCACCCGTAACTACTTTTTAATCTCCATCCTACTTTTGTTTTGATTATGTTCATGTTAGTAAAACTGATACTTAATTGTTTTATAACATATTTGCTCGTGAAGTGGCTGTAGGTATTTACACCAATTTCAATATCGTAATGTATCTCATTAATTACGTAGGTACTTGTGCTGTAAAGTAAAGTAAAACACAAGTTTTTTTTAATAATGTAACATGTTATTTATTTATTTATCTTTTTTTAAAGATAAATAAATAAATAATAAATATATAAATAACATGCACGGCGTCCGTGTAAAAATGAACGATACTTTTAAAAACCTTAAGAAAGTTATTTTGTCAGAATAGTGGTCAATATTTTATGAATAAATTAACTTTCGGAGATAAAATAAATAAATATTCAATTCTTTTAATTAATTTTGATGATAAATTACAACCATTTATCTGTAAAAAAAAAAAAAAAAACTCCACAAGAAAAAACAAATAGTTCATTTTTTTACAAAGTACCTTCATTGAATTTCACTGGTCTACATCAAAATTGCCTTTTACATGAAAGTATACTATATTGATTGTAATTCACTCGCAAAACATAAATATACACATTAAAATTCATAGTTAGCTCTTATTGTGCATTTATGCCATATAATAGAGGGAAGCGCGACAGATTTATCACATTAATGATGATAACTCAAAATATTTAGTGATTATCCTCGGAAATTTTATTATTTCACATAATTATGTTTGTTGCGTTTAACGCTGACTGTGTTTTGTTCAACAGTTAAAACGTAAAATTGTTACCGTTTTTTTGACATTTTTAGTGAAAAATCTACAGTTTTCGTTATATCGCGTAAATGTGTTAATAGTGCAGAAAATTTTTGCTAAATTTGTGGTAAGGTGTCCCTTACTAACCAAATATGCTCAATAACATAACATTTAGAAACTGCTTACTTGCATTATTTTGGAATTAAAATTAAAAACCAAGACAAATCGTGGGTGCTTGCTCCACAAATCTGATTAAGTGTCTAAATAAAAAGAAACGTTCTTTGCCTTTTGGCGTACCAATGATGTGGAGCGAACCTACCAATCATGCAAATGACTGTTACTTTTGCTTGACTCCACCCATCCAGCACGGTAGGGTAAAGATGCCTATTATGAGATACCATTTCCATTTTTGGGTATAAAAAAAAAAACTGTTACATTTAAAGCTTTCTAAGATATACTTTTAGATAGAAAATTTAATGTACTTTAAATGTATATTAGCTATTTTAGGCTAAATTATATTATTTTTTGGCTATGCTGTAAAAAGTGAAAAATATCAGAAAAAAATTCCAAGGCAAAGGGCGCCTATTATGAGATATTAGGGGTTCTAAATATAAGATACTATCTTATATTAGGTTCCATAAATTTTAGGGGTCAACAAACAAAAAAAAAACAATATTAACCTCATAATCACATTTTTATTGTAGGTAATTTATTAATTAAATATTAAGACAAATCAGTCTTAGCAGTTTGGTACATTAATTATTAAATTTTAGACTAACATCAGTCTTCAAAATTTTTACTTTACTTAAACTTAACAAAGATTTGAGCAGAACTCAGTTATCATAATAAAAATTAGCATTTTTAATAAAATTTTAAAATAAAGGTTATCAAACAAAGAGAATATAATAAACAATAAAAAAATTAAAATCTTTTCTAAATTATTTTTTAGTCTTACCATGTCTTACACATCTAAACATAATGAACACAAAAAACGATTCGATGCTACATCTCCACAATCTTCATGAGCCCATTTAAAACAACTATCACATTTGGCCCATTTTTCTCCTCTTGTATCCTGCGAAAAGTTACCGCTACAGTAGGGACATTCAGCATCATATTCATCCCCACTGCTATCTGCCAACTCAGGCATGTCATCGTCTTCGGAACTGGAACTAACTTCTTCAGCTTTTTTCTTTTTAATAGGTTTTTTTTTCATTGTCTGCTGTTTTTAACTGATTGTTTCTTCTGTCCTTTCTTATTTTCTTTTTCTTGTTTTTTATTTAGGGATTCTTCTAATGACTTCTTATACGGAGATGCCGTGATTATAGAAGCTGCTCCAGTTCGGGTTTTCTTAGAAGAAGAATTGTTCTTAGGTAGCCTGGGCACTGGCTTAAGTGCAAACGGGGAGACAGAAGACGATGTACTGGGTACTGGATTGTCATAAACACTAGCTGTTGAGACTGTTTTAGAAGATGCTAATCCTTGGTACTCATCTGAAGGATTGTCATTTGTAATTCCGCTATTGGGTAAGATTTCAGTTGGCTCTGATTGGTTTTCAATCGAAGTAAGCACACAACTAGTATCTTCCAGATCTGGGTTCTCGTCATTTCTCTGAACATTAAGTAAATCTTGCTCTTCATCCCCATCATTAAAGATTGAAAACTCTTCGTCTGTAAAAATATGTCGATTGCACGGAAATAACCCAGCTTTGCGAAAACCGTTAACGGAGTTGGTCATGGTAGCAGCTTTTTCATAAGCCGCACCAAACAATCTAGCCACATATTTGTTTGTTAGAGTGCGCCCCGAATTATTACGCAGCCAAGTTTCAATTTCTTGGGAGTAGTAAGCTTTTAGTGGCTTCATAAATGCTACATCCATTGGTTGCATTCTATGAGTGCAGTGTGGCGGTAAACAAACTATAATTACGTTGTTGTCTCGAGCTAAATTAATAAGATCGATGTTTCTCGTGTGTGTGTAGTGGCCATCTAAAACCAATAAAACTGGATCATCTTTACTTGGCTTTGTAAAGTTGATAAAATGCTGAAACCACTTTGTGAATAGGTGTGTCTGGATCCAGCCTGACGGATGACAATCGCCAATGGAACCTGCTGGTGCACCATCCATTAGGTCTTGAGCCATATTTTTCCTTGGGAAAACTATTAATGGAGGCACGTAGGTACCACAAGCGTTCATACAGGTCACTATGGTCATGAGCTTTCCTCTTTCCAGGGATGTCAACGCACCGACCTGTTTTTTGCCTTTCATACTGACAACTTTGGAACGTTTATGTTGAACTACTGTTATTCCTGTCTCGTCAACGTTGTATACCCTATGTGGAGCGGATTTTATCTTATCAAGTTCAGGCTCGTACAAATCAAAAAAGTTGGCGACTGCAACTGGATTAAATCCTTTTACTCTAGCAGCAGAAACTGCTTCAGGTGTCCTAATAGATAATGTAGGATGTCTCCTCAAAAATCCACGAAGCCATTTTTTACCAGCAGAAGCTTTAGTAACACTGAAGGGATGCCTCAAATTATTTTTAATTGCCAATTGAAACGCCATGTATTTAATGTCCTGCAGACGTAAGCCATCAAATCTTCTATCCATTTCTTTGCAATAGCTTTCCAGCTCGGCTTCTAAATCAATAGGCAAGGCTGGCCGTCTTCCCATACGAACCTGGACAAGATCTTCTGCGCGGACATCCTTTTTCACATAGCGCTCAAGGGTACCCTTAGGAACACCAAATTGTTTCGCTGCTCTTAAGTAACCCATTTCTTTTCTTCGTACTGCATTCACAGCCTGTATCATGGCAGCGTGGTCCCAGGTCTTTCTTTTGATGGGAGGCATCTAAAATAAAAAAATATACGGTTTAACCCAACACCCATGATAATTGTTCTTTTTGTGTACCATAATATGAGATATCTCAATTTAGGAACCCTAGCATATCTCATATTAGGAAAAGAACAGTTTTAGAAAATGGCTGCCTTTTTTTTTTGTTTCCAAAAGAAAATACAATTTAACTGCATTCATAACTTAAAATTTACCATATAAGCTACAAACAAAACATAAATTAAATGCGTTTAACGTAATAATAAAGTTGTTACGTACCTTGTAAACATTTGATGAAAAATATTTGGTTTAACGATGTTGAAATAACCAACACGCACACGTTCTTACATTGCCGTTAGCCGGCGCGAACTGACAGACGTTTAGCACTGTTGATGTGTCAATCCGAGCCACACTAGCGCCAAATGACTGACGTGAGTAGTTTGACCAATATCTTCCTATCTCATATTTAGCGCCTATCTCATATTAGGCATCTTTACCCTATATCACGAAAAAAGAAACGAAGCGTAGTATACCCCGACTTAGCCTCTGTATCGCGACCTGTAGCACACGGAATCGAATTACCTCTTCCTCGACCTCTCGAAGAATACCAGCAAGATTCTGAAGAAGCGATTAATTCAATGAAAGTTGACTACAATAACATAAGACTTCACAATCGTCACAGTTTGTGGGTGATAATGTTGTTTGTGACGAACCTCATAGAATTTCTTATTTTTTTCACTTCTAACTGCGGTGATGTAACGAACATGGTGAACGATTCCACCAAGATATCTCGACAGTGGAAAAGAGATACCAGGGCAAATGGTATGCGTCAATGTTAACGGACTACATAACTATTATAGTTTTTTTTTTTTAATAAAATCTTTTGTATATTAACGTGTTACTAAAAGCCAAATTTTGTATAATAGGTGTATTTCCAAAATAAGAGCTAATTAAAAAAAGTATATTCTTGTTTTCCTATTCAGTAACCTCAAAGCAATATAAAAATAAAGTATTCAATTGAAAGGCACACAAAAAGTTACATTTTGTAGACCAGTGTTACTTTTCAAATAATCACACATAAAGTTTGAACTTGAAAAATTGGATTGCCTTTTTTTGTAAGCTGAAGTAACGGAGATTTTTGTTTTAATAGTTGATGAAATATAACATTGAAGATCTAATACTTCCTTAAATAAATCATTAAGTAATATTAAAAGATACAGGCTTTTGTTTTCTTTCAAATAATATTTTGTTTCAATTAACCTAACTACCACAAAAAGCAGTTTTAATTGTATTTAGTCAAGTTTTTTTTTTTTTTTAAATTAGACGAGATACCAAAAACTTCGTGATCCCGCGGGATCTCTATTTAAGATCTCGAGTCGGAATTGCATTCCCTAGTCAAAACAGGTTTGATTTCTCTACTTGTGTTATTTTTTTTTTTTATTTCTTAATATTTGAGGGTCTGAAACAACCGCCTCAGATCCCAAATCTTAAAAAGGACTTTTTAGTCAATAATATAAAGAAACGGTTATAATATGTATATATATTCAGTAAGAAGCAGATTGAATATGAGGACCTCGTACATATGCAAAACTTTCTACTTAAGTCGACAAAGTAGGTAACCCCTATTTATGTGTGACTGTTCAAATAAAAACCTCAGGGGTGCTAAAATTTTTGAGCTTGTTTCGTTCTAAATTTACATTGTCTAAATTTGTTCGTTGACAAAGTAACTCTTTATATAATGTATGACTGTCCATTGGCAACCTTACCAACAGAAGGCGAAGTGCCCATTTTATGTTATTTTCTTACTGTCGTATTTTCTGTATAACAGGACAAAGTAACTTCTATTTCTGGAAGAAGGATCAAGCCCGCTTCCTTGAACCCTACATTTTTAATTTTCATAAATAGCTTATTGAGAAGATGAAAACTCATGTCCCTGAAAAAAGAACGGGTAGGTGCGACTTTGTGTGCACTATAGTTACTTGTTTCTGTTTTGTAGTCATTATTTTGTCGAATGTTCTCCTAATAAACGTGAAAGTTTGTATGGATGGATTCGATGTCGTTTGTTACATACCTACTCGTATCATACATCATTGCTTTATTTACGTTGTTGATCAGATATATTTTTCGAATATATAGAGCAGTGGATTAGCAATATGCTTCCAAATGATTCCAATTGATGGTTATGGTGTGTTACACAATTAGGATGCTGTTTCTATTTGTTATCAAGCTCTTACTTGCATCCCAAGTCCGAGGGCTTGAGGCGCTGCGTGCTGAAACTCAGGCTTTAAACCTAGTTCGGCAGCAGATACTAATAATTATTGGACACAATTGTTATTGATTTGCTCTTAAGCATAATTTGAAGTAGTTAAAACAAATTGTTTAACAGGTTTGACAAAACCCGCCACACTTTTTCCTACCCACTGCAACTCCTGAAAGCCAGAATCAACAATGGAGACCGCCAGAAAAACGCCGAGCAATGAAGCTCGATGAATCCCGGAGAAACGATTCAACTGTCTTGGGTCCCGCAACGAAATTAATCAGAAAAGAATAGCGTAGGAGTAAGAAAAAAGAAATTTTTTTCCACTTCCCTCCATAACAAGCAGGAGACAGAACAGAACTAGGCCAATCGGCACAAAGGGACATTATTGCAACTGGGAGAAGCCCAGATTGCCTAGCACCACGGAATAAAATTTGATTTAGTTAATGGGTCCTATGTAGCATATTGAGCATATTAAACCTGTTACACAATCAATTGTAACAGCAGATACCTACGTATGTGCTGTTACAATTGATTGTGTAACAGGTTTACTTAAATATTGTAATATTGTCCCATTCTTCTGAAAGTGCTGTTCTTAGTGCTGCCACTGTCGTGGACACAGGATTTCTCGCATATACAGACAGCTCTTTTTAAATTGTTCCAAACATGCTCAATGAGATTAAGATCCGGGCTGCGTGCTGGCCAATTCATCGTACGTATCCCAACCTCTTCGCAATATTGTCGAACATTATCCTGCATTAATGTAAAATTTTCACCTATGATTCCCATGTGAGGCACCACGTGATCTTCTAAGTTCTCCGTTATGTAGTCATGTGCAATCAAACCCCCTCTATTAGCGTTTTGACGGACCATGTCTATGAACACAAGTTCTGTTCGCCCGTTCATCGATATGCCACCCCAGGCTATACACGAACCGTCTCCAAAAGGAAGACGCTCCTCAATACAACTTGAGCATATCGCTCCTCACGTCGACCATAGACTGCAACCATCTGCACCATATAAACATGTCCTACACGCACCCGTGAACAATACGGAGGCCCATTGCTCTTTTGTCCAATTTAGGTGATCACGCGCAAATCATAAGCGAGCTTGTCTGTGAGCTACAGACAACTATGGACCATTTGCTGGTCTAAAAGGGGTGATATGCGCTTCCTTTAACCTTCTTCTTATTGTCCTTGTATTCACATTTACTCCACGCACTTCATTAAGCTTTGTTTTGATGTTAACTGACGTGAGGAAACGATTTCGCAGAGAAGTTGTATTAAAAAATCGGTCATCACGACCGGTGGTTGCTCGAGTCCTACCTGTTCCACAAACCTTCTGTATATTCAAGACACCGTAGACTGGTTTAAATTTGAATTTCTACCAATCGTTCGTTGATAAAATCCCTCCCGCACCGGTGTTACAATTTGAGCCGCCCGTTCGGACAAAGTTTCCCATATTATGGTTCAAAAACTCCCGATGAGTTAGAAAACTAACCCAACAGTTCTGCTGTTAACAATAATTCAATTGACAAAAGAATATAAAATGAATGCGAATCAATTTAAAACTTTACTTTAAATAACACGCAAATCTGATACTATGAATAAATTTTATTTTCCCGTCAATATTCATTTGTTTTACTGCAGTTCTATTTTTAAATTTTGCTATTTTTTAAGATTAAGAGCCAGTCTCTCCATATCAAGGAACTTATGTATAAAGTGGAATGAGTACTTGCACAAGTCTCTTGTTTAAAAGAAGACTCTATTGCAAGAACAATAAGGTCGATCAAAAATAAAACCTTATTTGAAGAGAATGCGGTCCGAGGAGCAAGCGTCCTAGTAGCCCTCTGTCTCTTTCTAAGTGATACCCGTATAAAATATAATTCAGGTTCGGAAAAATATTAAATTTAATTGATGTGAGCATAAAAAAATAATAAGTCATATACATTCATTTATATTAGTATTTTTATATTGTTTTATATTGGTAATATTATAATCAAGTAAACATAGGTTTGATAATTGCGTATGTACTCCACAGATACAGTTATAACGAATAGTAGTAATTACTCATCCGAAGTATGGCAATACCTTCAGCTGGATAAAAGTGTGGGTTTTGGCGGGAAAGTCAAGCTGAGTGTCACGCTCATTTTTCATTGGACTTTTAAAATTATTAATAGTGTTGTTTACTAAATAAAAGCGCGTGATTTATGTAGTAAAAAGTGCATTCAGTGAATAATTTATAAAGAACATTGAAATATTTTACCATAGCGGCCACATCATGACTTTACCCCAAACCCCTCCTAGTCGGCTCACGCGGGAAACGAAAGGAGATAGGTTAGGTTAAATTAAGTTAGGTTTTTTTTATACTCTTTATTTAGTTTAGGGACTTTTACACGAATTGGTATGCTAGTCCCATCGTAACTAACCCAAAAACTTAACTAAACCTAATGAAATTAACTTGATCTTAATTTAACAAATATAAAAACTTTATAGGCGGCCTCTGAAGTAGGTGTGGACATATGTTGGAAAGTACCAACATCATATCTATTTACTGCAATTTTTCTCTTTCAGACTGCAATCTAACATTCCGTCAATAAGTGAAAAAACATTCTCCGGCGCTGCGCACACCTCACAGTTTGGTGAATAAATCAGTTTCATTAGAAGTCTAAACTTATTGAGCGGCATGTGTCCAGATCGCAGTCTGTGAGCAATCACCACCAGCCGTCTACTTAACCTAGTGTTATAAAACCATGGTATATGAGGAGGCTCCGATACTATAGATCTATAGGTACCAAATTCCTTTCGACATCAATCTTTCGTCAAAATATTCTTTCCACAGTACATAGCACTTGTGTTTATATTTAGGTAATATTTCCAGATAATCGGTGTTAATGTGTATTTCCTTTCCCTCATCTATCCCTACCTTTGCCAAACGATCCGCCTCCTCATTACCCTGTAAGTTTATGTGTGATAGAACCTATTGCAACCTCAGATCGAACCCGTTATTCCTTAACTTATATATCTTAGACAGAATACCATATGCTATCGGTATACCTACCTCTGAACCCAGAGGCACACCGAGCAATGTGTCTACACAGATTACTAATATATTTTTGGTGATCTTTTGAATGTAAGTAAACGCTTCTAAGATTGCAAAGAGTTCCAGAGACATTACCGACACATAGTTCTTTATTTTAAAACAATTATTGCTGTCATTTTGCGGTCTCGAGGGATCGTAGTAAGCTGCGCCATTTCCATTAACGCTCTTAGACTCATCAGTATTTATAATATAATAACCATAATATTTTTCTCTTAGTTCCCTCAACACTTCTCTTTTTATAAAATTAGGTTCGTAAGTATTTTTAGGTTTTTTAATTGACTCTTAAATCAATCACAATGTATTTTGAATATCAATGTTAGTGACCCATGTATCCAAAGTAAATATATCCAAGATGGGAGATGAGTTCACACATTCTTCCTTAACTTCTTCAAAGACATTAACAAGTAACGGGATCTTCTTCTTTGATCAATATCTGGTGTGTCTAAGAGCGCTAAGTTCTGACAACAACTTGGTTGTTACATAATTTGACCATGACCGTGCCTTCAAAACATACTTATAAGCTAACCACCTACTTCTTAAATGCAGTGGAGGAACACAGAGCTCAGACTTCATAGCATGAATCGGGGTGCTTCTAATGAAGCCCCCCACTATTCTTAAAGCCTGATTTTGCACCTTGATTAAGTTGTACACATTTGAATCTGCACTACTGTCTTTACACAGCCATAGTCTATTCTACTTCTAATTAACGCTATAGGTATATAACCTACGTAGGTGAATCTGATGTACACCCCATGAAGAACCGGTAAGAATTTTTCATTTCTCATATTCGGAAAATAGTATTTTCTTGATCTGATTATTGGATTAGAAGTGCTATTTCCCTCCCTAGAGCGGGAAAAACTCATACAAATTACTTCCCACCTAAGGGCCGGAATGAACTTTAAAAATAGAACTGTTGTCAGCTGTGAAGAAATTTGTGTATAAACTAATTAAAAATGCAGCGGCAATGTGAGTTTCTAAACAGGCAGTGTGAACTTAGCGCAAACTTCATTGAGCGAAATAGGTCGCAACCATAGAATTAAGATGTACGATAGTACCTACTTATTAACTCGGTCGCAACAATAACGTGGTGAGTTTCATATTTGAAATTTAAAAATTCGACATAAATTAGCGGGATACTAATCTGTTTTGTATCTGTAACGGAATTAAAAAAATTGTTACTTTAATACCTAATCTTTTATGCTAAGATTTTAATTTAAAAATGAGTTCAAGCGATTCTGAAATATTGACACCAGATTCAATTAAAGACGAGGCAAATTGTGTTATTAACAATCTTTTACCAGAAATCTCAAAAGAAAGATATATAAACACATACAATGATTTTATGTGCGGACATACATACTTTTCAAATGAGTGAAAAGAACTCTCACACTGAACACAACTACTAAGTGATGATACTAGTGATATTAAAATCCCAAAAAACTTTTTTTCTTTGCATTATGCCAACGACAAATCAATAATAAATGGAAATTAAATGAGGAAAGATAAAAAACAAATATGAATTTGTACCTACTTATACTTTCAGTTTAACGTCTGAGGCTGTATTTGAGGGGTTATTTTTTGTACATCAGATTAATTTCATATCTGTCGTTGAAATTCTAGGAATGGCTTTCAAGTATTCATCTGTAAGTTAGGAAGCATGTTTATTTTTTCTATAATTGGAGATAGAAAATGTTGCCATTGTCGCAACCCAGTGCTGGGCGCGCCACAATAGCGGCAGTAAGTCCCCTCTTTGAGGAGTGACTTGAGAGGCGCCACGGCGCCCTCACCTTCCACCCGACGGAGGTCCTCACCGGACACGGTTGTTTCGGGAGGTTCCTGTTCCGGATAAGGCGGGAGGAAACGCCAGGGTGTCACCATTGTGTGGATCGCTCTTAGATACGATAGAGCATACGGTGGAGGTCTGCTCGGCTTGAATAGAGCACCGCCGTGTCCGCGTGGCGGCGATCGACGACGATCTCTCGCGTCCGACCCTGGTCCAGGCCATAGTCCGGAGCCAGCGTGCATGCCAGGCCATCACCTCCTTCTGCGAAGCAGTGATGCTGGCAAAGGAGGAGACGGAACTCGTGAGGGAGCAGGGATCCCAGCGCCCTCACGCCACTAGCCGCCGCAGGAGACGCTATGTTTGGGAGGCAACATCGAACTCCCGGCTACCGTAAGCGCGACTCCGCGAGCGGTGAACAGTGGGCTCGCCGCCCGGTAAGGACCAGGCCCGACGGCGCGTTGTATTTCACGCGCGCCTCAAAGGAATGTCAGTACATCGTGTTGGGGTCAACGAAGAATGATGCCTCCTTGGTCAGGGTTGCGGGTTGGTTAAAGAGAAACCGTGGCCCTGGCGCACAGGCAAGTGAAGAAACACGGGTGGGTTTTAGTCAGTAAAATTCTGACACGTCCTCCGCATAAAACGGGAGCAGTCATTTGTTGATTCCCCAAACAGAAAAAAAAGTTAGAAAATGTTTGCTCGCATAACTAAGAACTGCCAAAAATAGTAATAAACTTTTGAGCCAACCTTGTCAAATCGTCAAAGTCAGTTGGCAAGCCATAGAACTTAACACGATCTTGATCTCATAAAATGAGTTTTGAGAATGTCATTAGATTGAAGATCAATCACATTCATTTGTAAATGACTCGGTACATCCTCAATGTCCATGGACTGTCTGGGGCGGTATATCCGCGAGCGGCAAATCTCAACTTGAGGTTGTTACAGGACCACGGCTGCCAACATTAAATGCTGAATGGTGCATTTGTGAGAGCTTAGAACCTCACGTGATACCATACGCGGACTATGTGGGCCCAAATTTCCTTTTTATACATGATAATGCAAGAGCCCATACGGCCGGCATCGTCAGGGAATATCTTCGGGATGTGAATATCATAGTTATGGACTGGCCAGCCAGAAGCCCAGACATGAACCCCATTGAGCACATGTGGGACGAGCTAGATAAAAAGACGTGTTTGGGCTCGTCAGCCAGTTGCCCAGACGATGCAGGATTTGAAAACTGCCATAGAAGAGGAATGGGAGATGATCCCTCAAAATTTCATAGAGCGGTTGATAAACTCTATGCCTAATCGTATGAGAGCTGCGGTAGATGCTCATGGAGGCAACACGCGTTATTAAATTAAACCTTTATTTGATAAAACATGTTTTTTATTCAAAAATCAATTGCCTTTAACAAGGCGCATATATATCCGACTTGTTAGGCGTAGCTCCATGTCGTATGGTATTCTGAATTCAAATTTAAAACAATACGATCGAAAAAGATGGCAAAATGTATCAGGTCAAAGCCATTTAAAAAAAAATGTATCAGGTTTAAAACTGCATCAATAGGTTTTGTTCAATCTAGCAATCATATTTCGGTAGGGGCCATCGAAACCTAAACTCTAAGGTGGGCCAATAGATGAGTCCAGAAGTTTATTATAACTAAAAATTACGTTTTTTTTGTTTCAGGTTAAACCACCAGAAAAAAAGTTACTGTCCTAAGCAATATTGTGATCAAATCTGCCGCTCCTGAACCTGAAAACAATTTAAAAATATAACATATTTCCAGTATTCAAAAACCACAGATTTGTGATGATACTCTTTGATATTCGTGCTGATAGAACAAGTACATCTTCAATTTTTATATATTGCGTTATAGACTATCGATCTCAATCTGATTCATTTTGACCATTGCGGGACCATTGCTTTATACATTGAATAGTGTCTGCTTAGCAACGCAATTGAATGTTATTGAACTTTCAAAATGTAACCCATTGCTATTGATAGTGCAATACGCAATACGCCGCAAATATGTTACACAGTCCTAAATAGTTAGAGAATTTCTTTTTAAATTCGAAATTGCTTGTTAGGTACTACGCAAGATTCCATTTCATACATCGAGTTTGCTTGACGAAGGGCGTCAATGGAACTCTTTTTTTTTTTTTTTTAATAATTATAAACTAGCGCTTGACCGCAATCCCGCCTGATGGTAAGCAGTGATGCGATCGTTGATGGTAAAGCGCGCTAGTTTATCATGAGCCTATTCACTCAGAAAAACTTAGCAAATAGGAAGGAAGACGGCAGTTGAGCGAGGTGATGCAATGTTAGACCCAACAACACGACCAACGAATCTACGCCAAAGGGAGATTTATCTGAAGACCCTCCACGACCAAACTCCCAACACAACAATATTTGACGCATCGTACCCGGCACACCTTTCATTCATGCAACTGCAAGTGGCTAATGCTGATCAGTACCTACCTTCATAAGTACTAACAGTATGTTCTAGTGACTGCTCTGCTTTATAGAGGATAAGCAGATGCTCCTCTCATACAGAGAAGGATTGAGCGTAATCAGCACGTTTGCGCAAAGCGGGTTAGCGATTTCAGTCTTAAAGTCCAGGTTTCCTCAAGATGTTTTCCTTCACCTTTTAATTAGTCATTGGTGTCCCAGATTGACTAGACTTAGACAGTACATAAAACTTTGAAAAGTTATATTGGTAGCCTGACTTGGAATCAAACCTGCACACTCATACTTGAGAGGCTGGTGTTTTAACCACTAGGCCACCACGACTTTCTAGTATCACTCGATAACATTCTAATCATTCGAAAAGCGACAAAATGGTTGTTTCATAGAAGTGCAATAGCTGCTACGCTGTCAAAATGTATGAAATAACTCTTTTAAGTTTTCGTAATAAAGATTAAAAACAGTAGGCCTAGTATGAGTTTTCAATACGAAACTCGTTCGATCGTATCGAGCGCGTTTGGCGCTCTCATTGGTTGAGAGTTCTTACGACCTTGAAGCGGGCCAATCGCTGTGTCAAACGCGCTCGATATCGTCGAATGAGTTTCGTAATGAAAACTCATACTAGGCCTACAGGACCCTTTTACTAAAACTCCGTTAACTGTCTATCTATCACCAGGCTGTACTCATAGATTTAGGAAGTACGCGTATCAATGAAATCCTAAATCTATGGCTGTAGGTACCTCATGAAACGTGACAGTTGGACATTTTAAATTTTCACAGATGATGTACCTATGTAGTTCTATTGCCGTTATAACAACAAATTCCAAAAACAGAATATTTTTTATATAATGGTATGGAACCCCGTACACCCTACTAAACAGCGAATGTAGGACCTAACCCTGTCCTCACGCCATTAGCAAGTACGCTACATGCATACGAGACGACCTACTTTGTACTGTCCCTTATTTCACTGGGTATTATTGAGAAAGTTTTCTTTTTTTGGATATATACCACGATAAGACATGGACTTATATTTTATGTAACTAAATGGTGACATTTATTACTTTTAATTTATTTATCAATAATAATTATTGACGATAATATTAAACCTCGACTCTTAGTGATAGTGAGGTCTTTGAATTAATATAATAAGTTAATAGGAAGGCAAAACAATCTTATAAGGAAGATAAAATCAAGGTTTTCGGCCTGTTTCAAGCAGAAGTGTCATATTTATTGCAAACTAGTTGCACCCCGCGGTTTCACCCGCTTTAAGTTAAAAGTCCTATGTGTTATTCCTGATTTATTAACTATCTGTGTGCCAAATTTCATCCACATCCATTGATAAGTATTTGCGTGAAAGAGTAAAGCGCGCCTAGAATGTTTGATACTTTAATGACTCGATCTAAGTAAATGAAAATTCGATTTCTACTTTACTGAAGCATTTGCATTAGAAATGTAAAAGTATAAACATAAGTTCAATAAATGACAAAATCCATAAATTCAATTCAGGGGATTCTGCACTATAAGAAAAGTCGTGCTGGAAGGAAACATAAACAGTGTATTTTCTACACCTGGAAAACGCAGAAAAGGCCTAATAAATAATTTGACCTGTGTGCCATTAGACATAAAAATCAGTTTTTATTTACACCAGGTAACAATAAAACAGGTACATACATGAATTATAATTTAATTAATATTCAAAATAGGTCGTTTTTGATGAAGTTATAAAAATCTAAACATGTAGGTACCTACCCATTTCAATCTTTACAGAATGCAGCTGAAAGTGCATTCCAAGCAATAGCTTGCTGGCATGAATTAAAATATTCTTCCAATCTTCTTCGTAATAACGAAGAATATTGGAAGAATTCATGCCAGCACTTAATAAATAGAAAATGGGAAGTGTGAAAGAAAACTAACTCTGTACTATGAAATAGAGCGATTAGTCATAAACCTGGAAGATGACGATTTAGATGAGTTTACGCCGGTCATGGATACCCATCGCCAGCGTAAACTCATCTGAAGCGTCGATATGGTGGCGATGGAATACTTAGAGAAGATTTATTGGAGTAAATAACTCGTAGGTACCTATGTACATATTAACAATTACAAAATTGTGCATATTATATTATCAATTCGACCATACATGTCGAGCTCCGTTTTTTCGTAATCGGTTAATAAAAATAAAATACTATAATGTTATTAAAAAATAATGTTTTTATACATAGGTGATTCCCAGTAAATGTAAACGCAGGAATATTTAGCTACACATTTATTTTGAGGTATTTAGTAACCGTGGTTATGGCAGAGAATCTTCCAGTTCTCAATGACTTCAGCAGAGCTTCCCAACAAGTAGGTCTAAAGAGGAACATCAATAAGACGAAGATCATGTCGAAATCCCATGTCGCACCTACTCCAGATTCACTCCTCCTCTCACACTCCTTGATTTTGATTTTGAAACAGTTCAACTACGTAGGTCCAAATTTGAGAAGAGGTGTCTCGTCGAATCCAGCTCGGCTGGGCAGCGTCCGGGAAGCTACGCTACAACTTCTCGTCGTCCAAGATACCAGTGTCTCAAGACTAGTCTTTTACCAGTGAGTGTTGCCAGTGATGACATTCGGAACTGAATCGTAGTGACTTACAATGGGCCTCATACGAAGGTTCAAGGTTAAACAAAGCTGATGGAAAGAGCTATGCTCAGAGTTTCTCAGCGCGATCGAATCAGAAATGAAGAGATCAGCAGAAGAAACAAAGTGACGGACATAGCTCTTCGAATCGTTAAACTTATGTGACAGTGGTTGGGGCACATTGGTCGTACATAGATCCGATGGCCGATGGCAGTAAGGTTCTGGAATGACGGCCACGTACCGGAAGACGCAGCGTAGGGAGGCTCCCAACAAAGTGGACCGCTGACCTTATAGTAAAGGTTGCGAGAAGCCGATGGATGCGGGCAGCACAAGATCGTAATTTAATAGCCTTAGGGGGGGCCTTTATCCAGCTGTGGGCCTCTATAGACTGAAGAAGAACTAGTAACCTGTTAATATCTGGAACACGCCTTTATTCAACAAAACAAAGTATTGTTTTGTTGAGTAAGTATACTGACAGGTATAAAACAAATAAAGTGGACACAAATTTATCTAAATATCAAGATTAAGTTAGATTTCAGCGTGTTGCCATACGAACGGCAGTGGCACCCCTCTTATTTTCTACTTTTTTTTGCCAAGCTGTACCACACACGCACACATGTACAAAGATGTATCTATAATGTAGTTTAAAGATGGCGATCAAGAATACGTCAATTTATGTACGTCATGCGCTAATTTCACAGCACTAAATTAATATTTATCTTCGGTTCTTTTCTTAATGAGATAGAAAGAATGATATGCACTGAACTTAATTTCAGTTTAGTTTGTGAATACATAAGGAAATCGGCGCAATTATTTCTCTTTATTAAAGTATGTTTGTGTTTATATTATGTTATATTATTTTGTAGTGCTTTTTATAGTGTGTCAATTTAATAATATTGTTAGCTTTAATTTTGTTACTATGCAACATATTACTGATTGGAAGTTACTTTGAGGCCCCGCGAATATACTCTTCAGTGTCTTTACTAATGGACCCAGGTGGTGAGAGTACTGTCACTAAAATGTTTCGCTGACGGTGTGGCAAGTGTAGGTACTGGATCATTCAGCTACTTTCGAAAAATTATTTGAGCTGAATGGTGCTGATCGATGTAATGTTCGTGAACGGACGTGGTTAGCGGAGACGGCCTATTTTTTGTTTCTATTTGCTATAGTTTGGACGCTTTTTAAGAAAATACGTATCTACACGTATTTTCAACATCGTACTTGCATATTATTGTAAACAACATGAATTACCTAATGTAAATAATGTTTAGTAAGTACCTATAACGGTACTAAATAATGTATAGTACCTATAATTCAAAGATCCATGGAGTCAATTGCCCGTTCTGCTCCATGGGTAGGTACTGACTCCTTAACCATTAAAGTGTCTGTTATGTTAGGTTTCATAGAAAAAATTACTTCGAATTAAAAAAAAACATGTTGTTTTAAGCTCTATCGAATTATTTTTCATGTTCTCTAGTCACACAGACAGTAATAAAAGCTAACATCTTCTATCATAAAAAAAATCTCTTGTGTTTGCCCTCTAACTCCTCCAAAACGGCAGAACCAATTTTTATGAAATATTCTATTCTAACGCGGGTGAAACCGCAGCTAGTTGATTTATAAAAATCCGATGTTAGTTTGTACTGGCTACACATAGGTACATTAAGTAAATAAAGTTAGTGTACTCTATCTATGAGATAAACAACTCATTATTTTGAAATCGTGTGTATACGCCTCTTATATACAGCGCAACCCTTCGGAAAATACTCAGAATTGCCTGTCCAATTTCCAAATTTGAAGCATAAAATGAAAAAATCTTTAAGTGAAAACGATAGTGATCATGAATTACTTAGGTTTGATACATTGCCGCAGCATAGTTGAAGCGAACCGTTGAATATAATTATTGACGCTCGACCCTCGGCACTCGACCTCGATAAGGCGACTTTGGTTATTCGTACAAATAAATCCTGTGAATTTTCTTCGACATCTAACGCTTCGCTGCTCATGAGGTGTGTAGAATTTGCAACCGTTATCAGTGCGTTAATGTGGAACAACCCTTAGTTCATTTGAAAACATTACAAATACAATATGTAATTAATAATGTTTGATATATTAATTTGACCAAGTATCCTTATTCGTAAATAAAGACATTATTATTTAAAGCAAGATTCTAAAAATACTTCGCAAGTTTCTAATACTTCATAAATAATTCAGTACCAGTACCAATGTAATTGAAATTATTGTACATTATTGAGGTCAGTGCCATTATGCAAGTCGATTATCAGGAACCTACCTATCAACAATCGTTTGTAGGTATTTAATAATGTTATCCTCCCAACAGACGACGTAGCTTGTTAACTGATTTTCATGATTTAAATAAAACAATAATAGTACGCCGTCGCATTCGTTATATTGTAAGAAAACATTAAAATTCATAAGATGACAATAAAATGCAGATAATTGATTTATTACATAAACAATTGATTTAAAACATGGGTGTTACAAAAATACTGTAAACGAGTCGCAAATGCGAACGTATTAATTCATATTTTCATTACAATGAATGCGACCTATCCTCTAAAATGAAAGAAAAATGGAAGATGAGAAAGAGCGCCACCTTTTTCTCTGATGGTGTTATTTTGTATCCCTCTACTAATGACGTAAATGATTCTTACTGCTCGATGAGTTTAGATCTGCTTATCTGAGATGCAAATAATATCTATATATCTTAATGTTAATTATCATCAAAAATATACGTAACTCCTAAGACTTCTGTTGAACAGGGTTCACAATGCGCGTTTCTCTGACGCGCCAAATTGACAGTTTCCGATCTCTGGAGGTGGCGACAGTGGCAGTTTATTTGATAAGGCCTTTGGCCTTGTAAAGATCACGCATCAATCCTTTAAGGTAGCGGATCTCACGCTGTAAGTCGGAACACTTATCGCTGAGTTTAGAGTTCCTCTCGCGCATCTGTTGTTCCTCGTTGAGAAGTTCTTCAATCTCAGCCTTCTTCTTCTGGCGGTAGCGCGTCGCAGCATTCTTGTTCTGCTCCTTCTTGCGAGAGCGACGGTCGTCGGAGGGACGCGAGTAGGGCTTGGGTCGGGATGACGACGACCACTCATCGTCGGTGTAGGAGGAGCGCGGTGACGACGGCGGCGACGAATGTGAGGAAACGCTGGCGCTGTCGGCCGAGTGCAGCGGCGACGTGAGTTGCGCGGCGCGGTAGCGCACAAGCTCCTCCACGTCCTCATAGCCGCAATCTAAGTTCGGCGCGACGTCGGGCACGGGCGCTGGAGCGGCTTGCGCCCACTGATCTTGTGGCGGCACGAGCGGCAGCGCGGGCGCGTAGGAAGCGCATTGTGCTTGTTGAGCGTAGCTTAGGAGCAATTGAGTTGCAGGCCCAGGGGGACTTTGGGGCGGCGTGAGGTGAGTTAACTCGACGGCGCCGTACACAGTCTCAAACTCCCTGAGGAGATCCTCTGTGGGCTGCGGTGCGGCAAAGGTGGGAGCGGCGGCCAGCGACACTAGAGGTGGCGGCTCTACGCGCTCCGGTACTTGCGAGATGTTCTCAAAAATGGGAAGCTCAGACTTCTCCTCCAGCCAGTCGGAAAAGATGATCTCTGCAAAGAAAAGGAAACAAGTGTTATATTTACGAACAACGTTATGGTTTATAAATATCACGTGGTTAATTTTTAAAATTGTCAAAATCATATTACATCAAAATGAACTCAAAAAGTCTGACTATATTTTAAAATGAGTGTTAAGACTTCCTTAGCACCGTTGTGATTTGAAAGTCGATGAAATGAAAAAATGACCGTAAAAATGAACAGACATATAAAGTCATAAGAATTAATGCGGGGGAAAATTATTTAATACGTAGGTATTATAGTGTTTCTTATGTTCGTGGTATTCTTGGTGATCTAATTTTTACCCCCTCCACTCGTGTTTATCACGACATAGTGGGAAATTGCTTGGGCCCCAGCGTTATACAATGTAGGTACGTGTTGATGCGTAACTTGAAACCAAAATATTTGAAGGTTTCACTTCTAGCACGTGTTTTTCTTTTTTATAAATACAACTAAATATTCAATAGTAATAACCGTTTAAAAGTACTTAAATAATATAATATGTATAACTTTAACAATCATTAAGATTGCTTTGTTAGGAAAATTCCGTTGACGATTAAAATGAACAGATTATGCAAAACAATAAATTAATCAAGTCATAAGCGTTGGTATTAGGACTACAACGCAAGCGAAGATGCAAAGTAGGTATCCACCCTGAACTAAATAAACATTGTCTCATGTTGCACGCAGACGCCCGAACAAGTGATGGGCCATTGTTCGATTTATTAATTACTCTATTTATACCTTATTAAATGTACATTATTTAACCAAGCCATCATCATTATGTTATCAGCGAGCGCAGTCAGTTTTGAAACAATCTTTTAGGGATGTTTATGCAATTAATTACTGATCAAAATTGTGTCTACGTACGTGGACATCAGTACCTCTAAACTTCAATCAAACCCTAGTGTTTATTGCGTGGCAATATATACAAAATGTAAAAGTAGACAACAGTTTATCAAGAATTTAAACGCAACGAACAATGATGACCGTCACCGCAGCGCAATCAACAATCAATTGGACGTAATTGTTCAGATTGGTGTCTCAAACCTTAAAAGGAGAAAGAACATCAATTTAATGTTATCTATAGTAAACGAGTCTATTGTAGAAACTTTAAGTTAGCGACAAATATCTAGCAAGCCATTCGGACGGCTGCAACAGCCTGACCCCAGATAAACCTGCACAGAGTTCGGTAACACAGCACCCTCGATAGCAAATCACTAGATAAGTTCGCCGCCACAAAGATGTCAACATCTTATTTAAAACTTGTTTATGATAAAAACCCGCTACCATTCAAGGAAAAGTAAGGAATATTCCACGTTGTAAAAATCTAAATAACCGATTCGGCCTTGTTAGCATAAACTTGCCTCGAATCGGCTTTTTTGTAAGTAACAGAACACTGATCGTGTTTTTTGTTCTGAATTCATTTAACGGTACATATTTTGTTTTTCAATTATCATTAGGCCGATATCACAGTAGCATGTGCAAAGCTTAGCGTGGGCAATTTGTCGGTTATTCAGAACGGATAAACCTTTCATTTTTATTACAGAAAATCCGAAAACATGAAACTGTATCAATTTTAACATAATATTATAACAACAACAAGCCTTAGGGGTCGCGTTCAATAAAAATACAATGAAAAATAACCGGAGCAAGGCAATCAAAGTAAAAAGTAAACTATATTTTGTCACGTTTATAATACGTGCCAAGATAACTATTTATCCTACATTCGAAAGGCGTATTGGTAGGTCATATCTGTATCAATGTGTAGGAATGGAAACAAGTGGTCAATAAAGTCGCTTTAATTATTGGGCGAGCAAGCAAGCGAGGCCGCCTTGTGCGCGAACTGGTTTATCAGTAAAAACACGGTCCAAGTTATCAGCGAACAGCTATTATTAGATGTTAACTGTTCTTCGAGAATTTTCCAAATAATAATAAATTGGCGCTATATACACATAAAAAGTTGAATGCTGTTGGGTTACCAGACAACTGCTTACGAAATTAATTTAGTAGTTCAAATCTGAGAACGCTATTACTCGTTACTTGCACCACAACCATGGTATGGTAAAATTGTTCCGCAGAGTGCAATTCCACCATGAATGCCGGTGATATAAATATTAGGCTGCCACATGCTATCCACTCCTTTAAATCTTACAGGATGTGTCATTAAGTACTCTTTATTTACATTAGGTACCACATTGTTAGATTCATATCTTCAAGTATAATATTAGTAAATCTTTAGCCAACATCATGAGCATAATTAGTTTTATAGTGATAACGGTTTACGTCATGCTCATAATGCTTCCGGCAAAGTGAAGCTTGATCTGTATCCATGTTGTTATACAAACAAACAAGTTTGTTGCGCAGTTGGGTTATCGCTCCAAATTGAATCGTTTAATGTGTCCAGTTACTTAATTGGAGTAAACATTCGAGCTGAGCGCTGTGTGAACCTACTTACAACACAAAAACCAGTAGTTTTAGTAACTTAAACATCAAATTACACAAAGAACAAAACAAGAACTAGAGCATTAAGACCTTGAGGTCGCCTTTCCGCCAGAGTAGTTCTTAATAACAAAACAAATAATATCGCCTTAACATAAAAATAAGAAGAAAAAGCCATGACCACCTTACCAACAGACATATTAGCCAGAGCCATCACGAAGTCCAATGATATAGAAACTGCTTTACTATTCCAAACAATGTCCTTTAATGTCCTTACTGCTACAGTTCTAACGATAACTTTAAACAATTATATGGGCAGTGGTATTCTAAAAAACTGGAATCCTCGTGGTGTGAGCAATGTTCGTCGTTAAAGGTTCAAGAGCCAGAAGAACCTAAGATCTAACGTCTTTTAACCAGCTTTTGTGAATTGAAAACTATCTCTTTATTCCAGATGCAACGATAGTGGCACTTCATTCTAACGGCGTCCAGACAGCGCATCGACGGTGGCAGACATAGGTTAAAACAAGAGCGCGAGCGCTCGAAATGTGCTTCTCGAGTCGAATTTATTGTCACGGGTTACAAAACAAAGAACGATCACCAGCAAACGCGGCGCGGCGCAAGTTAGTACTGAGCGTGCGCGCATGCTCGCTCGCCCGACCGCAGACCCTCGCGCCTTTCCCCACTACTCTCAGCGAGGCAACATAATAAATACAGCACCAATATGGAATGCTACGTTCACATTTTCACTTCGCTACCTAATCAACATGCATGCAGGATATATGTATAACACAAAATGATTAATACTTCAACGGCTGCTGATTGGATGGAAAAACTTTTATTTACGTCTGTACTTATAATCTTGACTGTGTTTATTTCCTTTAAGTACTACATATTTCTTTAGAACTACGAAGGAAATCGTTTAATTAATAAAATAAAATTGTGAAGATAATAAACACGTCATGACCTACCTACCTATTTAAGCTGAAGAAAAGTTATGCTGTGCTTTCATAATATCGCGTTCATAACGTGGACAGTAGGTAGCCAACGTTATGATTGTCCGTGTAATTGATCGAGGCCTCGACGACATGTCACAATCAGTAGTGCAACAACCTGCGCCCGGTGGCCCTTTCTATTTGGATATTTTCCAGCAGACCTTTGGCGAATTATAATATCGTATATACGTATTTAGATTTTGATAAATTGTGCCTTATTGTTATCCATTTGCTTTAACAATATTATATATTTCTAGGGCCAATTAATACGCTATACGATATGTAAGTATTATCTACTTTGAATTATGGAACTGCCATTTAAATTACAATTTCTTTACGGGTTCAAATGAAATCATTGTATGTTATGCGTTACACGTATCGAATGAATTAGGTACATAATCGACCACAGTTATTAATTTTAATTTTGAAACAATACTTAATTTATATTGTTTACCCTATAAATATTTTAACATAGTGTTTGATGTTTCTCACATCTTGTCTTTGACTGTGGTGATATTAGGGACTCCCCCAACATTCATTAGGTTAATTAACTTACAGATTTTTTTTAAAGCGTACTTAATTATATTGGTTTCCTTCCTTGTTTGCTACCTTGTAGCCCCGAGTGTAAGTTCTGAAGTTTTGCGAGCGCCTACGATAATTGTTAAAGCTAAATATAATACTTTGACAACACAGATAACGCACTAAGCCGGCAGGCTTTACCGTCCACAAGCTGCATCACTATTAGTCCGATTGATTTCTACAATTAAATTACAGTAACCAAATATACATAGGTGACACTGGCGAACATACTATTAATTAAAATTATTTTAAAGCATTTTGCTCTGTATGTTTGAAATGTATGTTCAACAACTTAAAATGCAATGAAAGTTGTTTAACTGTCAAAATGAAAGCCATTGCTACTGATAGTAATTAATCTGCAGGATGCCACAATTCATAGGATTGGTTCGGACGGAGCTGTTCAATGCATATTATCTGCTTTATTATTGCTTTAATAGCCAATTAACAACTGTTGATAAAATCGGTTACAATCACGCAAACGTTAAGTGACAAGTAGCGGTTAGAGGTGTGTCAAATCGTGTTATCTAAGGGTATCGTAAGTTTGATTGCAGCCTTGAAATAATCAGACGTACAACTTATTCATTACAGATTTTTGCATTGGGCATAAACACTCATACAAATTATGGCATACATAATAATATATACACATTGTAACTTTGATATAACAAAATATTTTTTTCTAATATTTTGTTTGATAAGTCACAGGATATTAATTTTAGCCCCCTATTGAAATTACACGCCTTCTTCTTTAACCATGCAGACAAGCTGACATATAAATATTCCAAATCTCGTTTTCTGATAGCATACCTAAAAAATATTATTTACAATTTTATTTAAAACTGTCTAACACATAATCAAATAACGGTGGAGAGTCCTTGTTAATACAGGGTGTACCTGACATCGACGCACAAACGAGTTCCATGGATCCAGTACATGATTCTGAACCATGTGGTGGAAGTTTTCGTCGGCTTTTTACCGATAACAAAAAATATGCAATTTTTTCACTTGAGACCGTTCATAATTGCTATACTTTTATAACTCAATAAGATTTTAAAGTAAAAATTAATTAATTCGCTAATTACACAATAAAGCGCAATGTGAACAATACTATAAAAACTATCCTATTAGCTGATTTAATAGAGAAAGTTCGCATCAGGGGTCAACGTCATATCTACAAACACGCACGGCGGCACGCTTGCAACGTTCAAGGGCCGAGTGACACTTTTTTAAACACTTTTATTTCTGTTACCACCTATTAACGACATAAATGACTATCATAATTTTGTTAGTGGCATGCGGTATAGCCTTTTCGCGAAGTTTGCGTTACGATGTCAGATACACCCTGTATAGTGACATTCTAAATAGAGCTTGATACCATACCTAATCCTAGAAATATAATCGTGACAGTTGATTGCTCATCTACCAAGTCAAAATGACTATACTCCTATTTCAAAATTTTGAGACACAGTGTTTTCCCTTCCTTGTAACTAAGGCGAATCCACACCAAACACATTTATCATAGATATCAAAAATTGATATCTTTGTGGTTATATCTATGTGGTTATAAGGATTTCGATATAAGCGAAAACCAACCCTTTTAAGGTAAAATTCTTGACCTACTTATGATTTTTTTTTTCCTATTCATTATAAACTAGTGCTTGACTGCAATCCCGCCTGATGGAAAGCAGTGATGCAATCGTTGATGGTAAAGCGCGCTAGTTTATTAAGCCTTTTCACTTAAAAAAACTTAATGAATAGGAAGGAAGACGACAGTTGAGCGAGGTGAAACAATATTAAACCCAACAACAGGATCAACGATGCTGCGCCAGAGGGAGATTGATGTGGAGACTCTTCGCGACCAAATTCCCGAAACAACAACATTTGGTGCATCGTACCCGGCACACATCGCAACACAACTGCTCAGACCCGTCCTCAGAACACGACGAATCGCTTGGTGGCAAGACTTTGTCTGATGGGTGGTAACTTCTACCAGCAGCCGATATTATGGCCTACCACCGAGAACATTTTTCTTTCACAAGATCGAATTAATTGGATTAATAAGATCATATTAATAAGATAGTAGGTTAATCCATACTATGGATCAACCTACTATAAACAAAAATAACAGTCGAAGAATTTATTAGACACTAGCTGCGCCCCACGGGTTTACCCGCATTAGTTTAGTTCCCGCGGAAATACCCGCATAAAAATTACTCAATATGTTAATCCTGGTTTATAAACTTATAACCATATGTGTGCCAAATTTCATCCAAGTCTATTCAAGAGATTTTGCGTGAAAAGTAACAAACATACATCCAGACTTTCACGTTTATGAAACGTGAATGAAAGTTAGGATGTATATTTGTTAAACAGATTGTTTTATCTAAGTTTATGACTAAGAATATTTTTATCGTACTATGCTATTGCTATTAATACTGTTACGGGCTAGGGGTACTAAAATACCGGTTAAGGGTTACTAAGTTTATTGGCAACGAAGGTACAGTCGATTGTAGGCAATGACAAGTAGAATGTTGCTGACGTTGCACCGAAGTCTTCACTTACGTCTACGAAGTCCGTATTGTAAACACGCAATAACACTACAGATGTTACTTCACGTAGTACTCACAGTTCTCGTTACAGTTGTCGCAGTAGGTATTCTCAAAGATCGCTTCTTAATTGTCGCTGTTTTCGTCTCGGTAGTCGAATGCAGACTGACTCGGCGCCGGCGTCACGGCGCTATATATAGGCCAGCTGATCGAACATTCCAGAATCGTCTAGACGTAATAATAATAGCGCATAACTTCGAGTACATTCAGTAAGTACCTACGGTAATTCCCGGAAACGGGCTTCTAGAAATTTCGATGTCGTCACTTAGTTGACAAAATTGATGAAACCTGTACCATTCGATAGGCCACCTTAAATCTAGAAATGCGTTTTTATATTGCACCTATACGATGTCTAGATCTCGAGTTATAGGGCTTAAAAGTTACACACTGCATGCCAAGCGATATTGAACCTTATGCCCTCGACATAAGGTGCATTCGTAACAATACGATAGGACGATATAAACAACCATACAGAATGGAATAACTTTGCAAATAACACATGAGAACGATGCGGACATAGATAGGTACATTCAAAAACTTAGAAATGTATTTACTTTTAATTGGATTTACCGAAGTTGCAAGAATCAAAATAAAATGTTAATTTCGCGGCTACCTTAGAACATCACCCTTAAAAAACCAAGAGCGTGTCGGGCAACGCTCAGTGTAGGGTTCTGTAGTTCTGTAGTTTCCTGTCCTTCACAATAAGTGTCCCCACTTAAACGAGTTAAAAATAGCCTATTTTTCACATTGAGATGAAAATGTACGGAACTCTAAAAACGGAACCACGAAGGACGGTGATAACTAAAGGAAGTTATAGATTCCAACTAGACATGGAAAGTTCGCAAAAATGTTATCAATCGAGTCCCACCACGAGTAGTGGGAAGGGGTTGTAGTGTGTCTAGTTTCTAAGGCTAAATGCCATTGTCTGCGGATCGGCTACTACATCCAGCAAGTGTTTACGTAGATTATTTTGTATGTTATGGACAATGAACAAATTTAAATGACAACAAAAACCAACTGAACAATTCGACAATTTAATAGCTCATACCCGTCCCATAGGGTTAGGAACGTTATGGAACTCAGGAAATATCTTAATAGCACGAAGTAACCCAACAGCGCCATCTCTCGGGAAATTGAGTTACTAATTTATACAGACTGGCCTATATGTTTCATTTTCGGTGGTAATTTTGGATTGCGTGAACCGATTCTAATCATTCCTTTTTTAAAGATACGTTAAGGATAATAAAATATCTAAACTAATATAAAAAAGAGAGAGAGAGACTCCGCAGACGGACGAACAGACAGACTTGGCGAAACTAGATATAAGAATTTCCTAATTTACTACTACACCACATTAAAAATATGAAAATCTGTTTAAACTTTTGTTTAGTGTTAAACGTATCGATGTGTTTCATGGACAAATCTAACTCACTTGATAGAGTTTAGCCGACCTAATACGAAGGTTATCTTCTAAGGCCGATGTGTCGGTTGTAATACCGAATTACGACCATCACATCGATGGCTAGATCCATTGAATGATACAACACAGGTACAACTTCGGAATTGATGCGGATCAACCTCATAAGCTCTTAATTGATTATGTGGCCTGAGACTGAAATTTTTGTGACCCTTCCGTGTTGGCAATGCGCCTAATAATTAGGAACAATACCGTGACTGAAATTGATCAGTACCTTTAGCCCGTTTGGACCCTAGAGCGGTTAAGGGGCTTGAAATGCAAAATCTCTCAATACCTACTTTACCGATGAAACTTCAGGAGTTCGTCAGTTATGTTAAGACGCGACTTGGTAGACAAACTTTTAGAACTACCCATCAACGAAAAAGAAAAAATAAATAATTACCTTGTTTGCAATTGTTGTCTAGCTGCTGCAGAAGATCGTTGGCGAGCTCAGCGCGACTGGGCTTGATCTCCGGTGGGGATGGAGGGTACAGGCTCGTCGACACGTCATCGTGTAGGTGGTAGTTGTCATATTCTGTCTTCGGTGCAGCGCTGGGGAAGGTTTTAAGCAGATCTGTGGACAAAGGAGAATTCAAGTTTCAAAAATAGACGTTTCGAACATTGGTCAACGTGAAGAGTCATTTTTTTATTAAAGATTTGATTAAAGTGTGGCGCGTAATTAGTGATTGCGCAATTATATTTAAATCGATTATTTTAATAATCATTTATTTATGATTAGACATATGAACTCAATACTGGTTAAATCGTATTATATTAATAATTTATTTATAAGTATATTGAGCTAATTTTAAAAAATATTGTAAATTCTTATGTTCTGTAATCACATAATGCTCCCCGCATTTAATTTATTTACTTAATGCAGATGACATATAGTTCTTACTTTGTATCAGCGATAACTGGAATTCCCTACACAGGTCACACATTCCATTTCTTTTATAACAACACATTTTGCACAATTATTGTGTTCAGACACTAAACTGATTTTTATCTAATAGAATTAATTTAAATAATTAGAGCGAATGAACAAGTCGCAGAAGCTTCAAGGTAAGTAGCTTAGATAAGTAATGTATAAAATACAGCGTGAAGAGAGAAGACGTCAATATATATATGAACCATATCTGTCGCACGACATTACGTCAAAGTAACGCCCAGATGTCGTGATGATTTAAATCTTAAGCGATAATGTTATAACAATAACTGATGTTATTATAAACATTTTTATAATGTTAATTTATGCCTTATTTTTTTAATATCGCCCTGATATAACATTGGGGTCATATGAGATTCTTTCATTCAGATTTAATTTTCGTTTAATCAATCATTTGTACTCGTATTTTAGATTTTAAGCTTAATGTAAGCGGTTAGCTATTAAAATGCTGAAGAAGAAAATAATTAGATTATTTCATAAAACTACAATATACAATATGAGTGTAGGTACAAGATAGGATAACAAAAAAAAAAAGATTTGTGGCATTCACTTCTGTAGGCTAAAGACCTTTTAGTGAGTTATTATTATCTATTAAAATGCTTGATATTGGGAATAATGATCAAAGTATCATTACTGAAAGTTTATTTTATTGACATAAACTTTTATTATTAATGAATCGTGATCTGATCTTTGCCATATGTTCATTATTTTTTTCAGCCTAAAGTTGTGAATCCATCCATGGTGCAGTTTATTTAGTCTGATTGTAAATGACAATTTTCACGACTCAAAACGTTTGTTCAGATGGACCATTCGACATTGCGATCAGAGCTCGATTCAAAAATATGCAGAACATTATCATTTTAGGGATTTAAGTGCTCTTCAGGACGCCCTAAAGAGAATGAGTTTACATAACAAAACAAAAACATGGCTTAATGAAACATGGTCCTGCTTTTTATAAGATTACCGGTTAACCCTTGTTGGTTCTAGCCTTTAATTCGTTTACCACTAGATCGTTGCAGGAATGCATTACAAAGTGATAGAGTTAGATTTATAGTATTTTAAAATAAACGTATAAAGTGTTCATAAAACGGACGGACAAACTACAGTTTATTAAGAAATACATTATAATTTCATAAAATAAATAGATTAGTTACGTTATGTTTCAAATAAGAGGAAAAAGAAAGTTAAGGTGAACCGATTTTGTACTTTGGTAGTTTTATATGTTAGCCCTTATTTTGTAATTGGGTTTCTGTAGTGCACTTTGAGATAATATTCTATTCAACAAATATATAAAATGAAATATTTTAGCAAATCACAATGGTTGTATTTGTCCTGAAAGATAACTCTGAAGCTTTCTAAAACTGTAATATACTTCGTAATAATCTGCTCACATCATTGCGATACTGATCAGAAAAAAACTAGAAAACATGAAGTTTATGTGAACGTTTCGGATCGAATACACGTTCTTATTAATTGTATTACAAAACCGTCCGTGATCGCAACAAGTATCTATGAGCCATTTTGTTGCCGCATGGATACTGTCAGTATTTGTATCCGTCAAATTGATTTAAAAAAACCAATAAATACGGTTTCTTGGAAACTTTTGTTAATTTAACAGGAAAATAATATAAAATTTATAATTCTAAAAGAACCACGCCCTTAAGTCCGTAATATTCCGTATGCAGTACAGTACAAACAACATGTTATAAAATTTAAATGTCAAAACATATTTTCATTGGAAACAAGATAAATAATGGAAACTAGCAAACAGGCGATATGCAATTGAAAACATGAGCAGAGGCCACACAAGACAAATATGTTTTTAGAAGATGATGACGTTATTATTATCTCTAAACTAGTCACTAACCAAGTAAGTGATTATCAAGACACACCCACTCACCCAACATAGCAACCATAAAGTTAGTTTCTTTTAATATTTAATAACTATTTACAGAGCGAGATATTTATCTCTCTTTGTATGGTCGAGGAAAAAAGATAAATAATACATTGGAAATTTGATTTATTCTTGGTAGTTTTAGACACGTTTTGACGGGTACGGGGAGTATGTTTATCTTTAAAGCAAAAATACTTCCCCTGGTATTAATAATAACTTCAGGTCGCTATTTTGACGGTTAAAAGATTTTAGCATATAAGATTGTTAGGTTAGGGTTAGATTTTATCAACTAATACTTTTGTATCTCACTTACAGTATAGGAAAAGTAGACTGTAAGACTACCCTATAAAGACCCAAATCTTTTTAACGGAGGTTTAGCTCAAAACAGAGTTAACCATTGGTGTCTATCTGCCTAAATACAAGGGCTTTAAAAAAGCATTCATTTATACATAACATATTCAGTCTATAATAGTACCAGTGCTGGGAGTCAGGTCTCCACACCGAGGCAGAAAAAGGCCATAGCCACAGACGTGAGCCTAGTATGCATGACCAACACGCAAATTCCCTCAAGAATTTTCCTTAACATTTTTAAGCTACTGGTGACGAAATACATACCTTAAAATCACGCCTTATATCCATAGGGCTTAGATAGAAGTGACAAAACTTCACCAGCTGATTCTTACATACTGCTATCGTTCACGTCCATAAATCTGGTCATATAAGTACACCGGTTACGCAAGGTGTACTATTAAAGTCAGCGTGAAACCGGCATCTCTTACAACCACATGATGGTTTCACTCTTTCAAAAAGGGGAGCCGCGTCCCCACAATGGGAACATTATAGGCAAATTATGCTAAATAAAGACCACTCAAGCCCACCTTGTAAATCGTAGCAATTACTGGACCATTAGTATTACTAGCCGTGCAAGTAACCAAGAATGTTGACTAGCTGAATCAAATAATATTTGATCAAACCAACATAACACAAAGTGTTCCAAAATCGTTCTATCCCAAATAGCTAGAAAGTGTTGCAATTAATGAAATTATATCATAATACATATTGTGTATTAAAAATCAGTATCAAATCGGAGTCTTCACAGCATGTGTTTGTAAAATTTTACAGGCATTTGAATTATATTTAATGTATTTTGCAGGACAACTAAAAGGTTGTGGACTGCTTAACCGATTTCACTTACCTCAATAAATTAAGACCTTCAATATATAAATAATAAATTAAGGCCTGGACATACCAAACCTAAACACTTAAAACCTAAACGACTACATGCTGAGGGCACCTCTTGTGAGAACAGATCTCGGTGTTGCTGGGGGAAGGCAGCTAGTGACAGGCTGAATTAGGTTATAGGCCCCTGACGGAAGGTCATGTCCTATTTAAAGAATACGATATCCTGTCCTGCGAATACGCGATCGTTACGTCAACACTTTTTGTTCTGTGCTAGACGTGTGGTCGCGACGCGACTTTTAGCTTTTCCGAAAAAGTCAACGAACGCTAACATAGCTTTTAAATATGACACGAGGTGAGACGTGTCATGTGACTTTTGAAATAATATATGCCTTGATATATTTATTGTTGATAAATGGATTTTTATTTTAATTACTAAATTATCTTGTTTAAGCAACATTAACCAAACAAAACTTAAAATTTCTTCGCGAGTGATGTCGCGAATATCGTCTGATACCTAACAAATTTAATATTTACCGTGTCTGAAATATTATTATAATCATATTGACCTAACACATTATCATTGTGCATGAGGTGAATTCGTGGGGGTGCTGTCGCGTCAGGAATAAACCACATAATTATATGAGTTGTGTCAACCGGTCACGAGATAAATATAAATGCTGATAACAATGGCTCGAATTATGAGGCGGAGACCTATACCTACTCTAGGATGCTACGTCGGCTGCTCAAGGGAGATGTGTTCGATTATATAACAATATACAATTAATACTTCAACCCACCCACGTTGACGATTCCCATATACTTTTCTAGAATTGTAAAGATATGACTGCCTCCTTTTTCTAGTGGCCGTAAACTCGACTACTGATCGTGGTTCTTGGATTTCGCTTGGTTGGGCATTTTTAGGATTTTTCATCATATATCAACAGCAACAGAGAATCAGTGTCCAATTGGCAATAGGCTCACCCCTACATGGGACTTATAGCGTAATTGGTTAATAAATGTACATACAGTACATCAAAGTATTTCTTGTGAGTCCTACTCTCCAAAGTGTGTATCTTATAAGTGTATATCTTAGTTTTAGGTACATTTTCTAAAATATGCCTATAAAAAATCTACGTCAACAAACCTTGATAAGTTCAATTATACTTATCAGTCTGTACAAAAATTCCATTAAATCTGTTAAATGCTGACGTCTTCGCGCAGTAAAATAGTTCAATAGATTACCGAGACCATAATATGTTATCTGACATTGCAAAAGGTCATCGATTAATAGCGCGTGTGCTGACCTCAAGTTCGACTCTGAGCGCACCAATTAGGTACGTGATACTTGTTTTCGATACAATCAGGGGGTTATGTAACATCTAGCTATTCTAAATCCATTTTGTCGTAAGTTTTATTATTCTATACACTGTGTACTGTGAACTTAGGTCTCTAAGACCTAAGTTCATTAAATTCACCTGTTATACTCGTAGTACAGAAAAAACTTTTTATGAAACAATGCTCATGCCTGTAATACCTGAAAGTTTAAACGAGGTACACCTCCAGCTGCATGAGAACTTCCGAAATACTTAAAGAGTTAAATGGCGGCCAATACAAAAGGACTGCTGTAAGCTTATGAGGATACCTATTTAATACATCCATAAAAAAGGAAAAAACTAATAACAGCTTTTACCCGGTAGTAAATTATATATTAATGTATTTTTTCTAGTTTTCTAGATAAATCAAGTTTTTCTACGCTTGGAATCAGACTTTTAACTATTATCGGAACATTTATTTTTTGTTTAAAACGTGTATTATTCAATTGATATTGCGCGAATGCTGTAACTAAGTGTCAGATAATAAATACGGGCAGCTCACCTATAATTTTTTTATTTCTCAGGTAGAATATCGATTTTGGAGACCTAACTCTGTATACATAATCAGGCTATAATGTTTACACTCCTGGGACACAGGCCTCCTCTCGCTGAGAGGGAGTGGGCCGTAATCTACCACGCGGGCCCAGTACGGGTTAGTCAACTCTGTATATTACGGCCTAACTAAAAAAATTATAAAAAAAAGAAAACCACGCTATTTAAATTTTAGAGTTAATCGTCTAATCCGTTTAGTGTGACCACGCGCACACTGCGTGATAATAATAATGTAAACATTGAACATTGTACCTACTTATTTAAAAAATAGCTTCACAGTCTTTCTCCAAAGGAAACTTGATCTTTGGCAGGGAGCTAGAACCATTACTATTTTCTTGTACATTTTGCCATTCAAAAGTGCCTTGTTTATGTGTTTAATTGAAATAAAGTAACTTTAAATGTTTTTAGACATCTATGTTAGCGATATCTTTGGGTAAGGTGCAATAAGGTTTGATATTATTCCGATAAGAACAGCCACTTTTATACTGACACTGGACTTTAGCGAACAGATGTACAATCCATCTTAACAGACACTACATTAATAAGGCAAAAGAATAAAGTACTTAAACTTAGCACCTTCAGCTCCACTTAACTGGCTGGGTACCATTACAATAGCATGAATTTTAGAACATGAGACAAAAATAAGACTCCAATTTACCAAAATTTCAAACTTAAATTTTAATAATAGCTATAATCAATTATCAAAAAGAAAAAAAAAATGTGACACAGCACGTGTTAATTCCGGACTTTACCCACATTTTAAATAATTACGTGCTCGATAAAAAAATGATAAAGCAAAGGCATAGCATCAGAGCTCAACGATCCCGTAGAGTAGGTAGGGCTTACAGCTAGTTAAATACAATGATCTTATTGGCTATTTGGAAATTAGCCTAAAGATTACTTTGAAGCTCGACACGATAAGAACTCTAGACGTGATTCATCGTACGATTTTAATTAAGAGAACTTGTAAACTTTGAATACAAAAAAGTAGATAATTTGTATGCAGTATAAAAGATAAAAAAACTTTTCCCCGCTAGAAAAGATTTTTGATAATTCTTCATTTTCAACTCTTCATTTTAATTTTCAACTATACAAAAGGGCAAATTCACTATGTAATAAATACCAGCCAATAAAAATGTGTCTTAAATATCAAAAGCGAGTGTTAAATTTCGTAGTTTCAGATTCTAAAATAACTTTTAATTAAATTATAATTTACTGTTTTTTTATTAACATACCACTTTTCCGAACGTATTACCTAAACACCCGAGTTTATTGCAAGTAAGATCGAATGGATCTTGCTCATATTATATTCTCAGGGGTAGCTGCATAATGTGATAGCCAAGAGTGCATGGGCATTCAAGAGGTGAATTTTCAATTGGATTTAAATAGTATATAGTTATAAAAAAGGTCTTTTGCATTTTTGACATTCGACTATAGACTTATTTGACATTCTGCACCCCGCGTTTTCTCCTGTAGGTACAAGTTTCGAATCCGTGTCATTATCAGGATAAAAATACCTAAAATGGTAATCCTGGTATAAACCATCTGTGTGCCAAATGTCATCTAAGTGCGTTCGGATTTTTTGCGTGAAAGAGTAACAAACATCCATCCATCCACACATCGCTTTTATAATATTAGTAGGCTCTAAGAATATACGTTATTTTTACTTTATACGAATCCTGAACATATGTAGTTTGTTCATAATAAGCAACTGAATCGGTTACAATCATTTTTACACCATGTTATATTTTTTCTCGAATATATTTAGAAATTGTTGCAGTGTGGTTACCGAGCGCACAACACAGCTGACGGTAGATCATAGTACTAAGAGCCCCCGGCTTATGGTTGAGCGGGCGAGGATTGCCTTGAGGCAGTGCTCGCCCGCTCAACCATATTTTTGTTGGGACAACCAAGTAAGATAACAAGCTCATAACTTTGTGATTTTTCATGATATCTTTTTCCAATTTTGTAATGACATTTCCGATCTGTCTTTTTAAACTTCACATGGAATTTTAGGTGTTGTTCACAACAATTAAGAGAAATACCCCCTTATTCATAAACGCTGCTTAAAGTTAACTAGTGATTAGCGATTGTTTAAACGTACATTTTAGACGTTTGCACGTCACTTAACTTTAATCATCGTTTATGAATAAACACCTTAAACTCTGTGGTGTTTATTCATAAAGAATAATTAAAGTTAAGTGAAGTTAAAAGGTCAGAAATGTATGGTTAAAGAATCGCTAATCACTAGTTAACTTTAAGCAGCGTTTATGAATAAGGGGGTATTTCTCTTAATTGTTGTGAACAACACCTAAAATTCCATGTGAAGTTTAAAAAGACAGATCGGAAATGTCATTACAAAATTGGAAAAAGATATCATGAGCCAAGAGTGCATGGGCATTCAAGAGGTGAATTTTTAATTGGATTTAAATAGTATATAGTTATAAAAAAGGTCTTTTGCATTTTTGACATTCGACTATCGACTTATTTGACATTCTGCACCCCGCGTTTTCTCCTATAGGTATAAGTTTCGAATCCGTATCAATATCAGGATAAAAAATACCTAAAATGGTAATCCTGGTAATAAACCATCTGTGTGCCAAATGTCATCTAAGTGCGTTCGGATTTTTTGCGTGAAAGAGTAACAAACATCCATTCATTCACACATCGCTTTTATAATATTAGTAGGCTCTAAGAATATACGTTATTTTTACTTTATACGAATCCTGAACATATGTAGTTTGTTCAGAATAAGCAACTGAATCAGTTACAATAATTTTTACACCATGTTATATTTTTTCTCAAATATATTTAGAAATTGTTGCAGTGTGGTTACCGAGCGCACAACACAGCTGACGGTAGATCATAGTACTAAGAGCCCCCCGCCAATGGTTGAGCGGGCGAGGATTGCCTTGAGGCAGTGCTCGCCCGCTCAACCGTATTTTTGTTGGGACAACCAAGTAAGATAACAAGCTCATAACTTTGTGGTTTTTCATGATATCTTTTTCCATTTTGTACATAGATTCTTTACTTAAATTATAAATTAAAATGACATTTCCGATCTGTCTTTTTAAACTTCATGTGGAATTTTAGATGTTGTTCACAACAATTACGAGAAATACCCCCTTATTCATAAACGCCGCTTAAAGTTAACTAGTGATTAGCGATTGTTTAAATGTACATTTTAGACGTTTGCACGTCACTTAACTTTAATCATCGTTTATGAATAAAACTCTGTGGTGTTTATTCATAAAGAATAATTAAAGATAAGTGAAGTTAAAAGGTCAAAAATGTATGGTTAAAGAATCGCTTATCACTAGTTAACTCTAAGCAGCGTTTATGAATAAGGGGTTTATTCCAAAAGATTAATATAATACAACAGCCATGGCGCCTTCGCCGGGCCGGAATGAGTAAAAAGAAAGAAATGCTAGCTTTACGTTGTAAGAGAAGACAAGCGTGCCAACAATCTCACAGCAAAGGATACTAAAGATCGCGCGAAATGGAGAAGAATGAGCAGGAAGGTCGACCCCGGTCTCCTACGCGAAAGTCACGTGCATTCGTGACTAGAATTTAGTCCCGCTTTGATGATAATGGTAACCAAATTATACAAAAGATGCACTAAACTTAAATATATAATGATAGATCTCGATGTTTTGTTAATTCGTAATTCCGTGATATGAGAAAAAATTAAATAGCTGGTGGTTACATTAAAATTACGCTCATTTAAATAAAAAAAAAAAACCTTATACCACAACATTATGTGACAGTATACGAGTTAATACGGTCGGTAAAGTACCAACTCATCATCATTCATCATTTCAGCTGAAAGACGTCGCTGCTGGACATAGGCTCTCCACGACGGCCGGTCCTGCGCCTCCCGCATCCAACGGTTTCCCGCGTAAAAGTACTCGGTTCAGTGTAATTCTATAGCCATCTCACCATGAAAACTTAAATGAAGTGAGCGTGGATTGAGCCGCCATTCAATCTAATGCTAAAGGATTGACAGTATCTATTGTTTACGATGAGATTTTTAAAGAATCGATCGGATGTTATCTAAAAGAAAAGAACACATCGTCGCTTGAACACAGCACAAGTCATGTGTTGATTTAAACAAAAATCTGTAGCTCATAATTAAAAGATGTCTTTTGAGCACAATCTCGTACAAGAGTTGGCATAGAACTTAGAACTAAGTGTATATGTATTTAAGAAAACGCGACTATTATCATCACTCTTAAAGGATGCAGATATTTTGAAGAGTTTGCATTATGAGATTTTTTTGAAAACGAACGTTAAATTGTTCAAATTAACCGCCAATCACTTCTATACAGGTTCGAGATTTTCGTGCCCTCAGAGCCACTATTTGATTAGAAGTAATCACAGTACAAAATAAATTTACGAAATTTAAAAGACCTTTTCTTTTGTTTTTATGGAAAATTGCCATGTTATCAGCCATATTTTTTAACTTTTTCAGTAATAATAAGTTCTAATTTGTTTTATTTTCAATAGAAACAAAACGCCAGAAAATATTTTAACACTCCCAGCGCCAATTACTTGATATCAAGTAAGCCAGTGATGGGACAAGATTATTTTTGCGTCAAAACCTTAATGCGGTTCACAGAATACATCTACCTACCAAGTTTCAACAGTATAGCTCTTATAGTTTCGGAAAAAAATGGCTGTGACATACGGACGGCAACCGCTGGATGCGGGAGGCGTAGGATCGGTCGTCGTGGAGAGCCTTGGGGGAGGCCTATGCCCAGCAGAGAACGTCTTTCGGCTGAAATGATGATACGGAGGGACAGACAGACATGACGAATCTATAAGGGTTCCGTTTTTTGCCATTTGGCTACGGAACCCTAAAAATGTAGAAAACCACATATTTAGCTTCTATTAATGGTATTTGTGGTAACTAAACGAAATAAATTATGCAGGAATCGGTTGAATTTATGCACGTGTAACTCGACCACAGTGAATATAAAAATAAATACATAGAAATATAGACATATTTATATCAGAAAGGATTTTGACGTGCCTCGAGCGCCAACGACTTGATATGAAGTAAAAGGATTACATTTGGAGACAAATAGAGATGTGCCTTCTAGCACACACGTCTAATAAATTTACAATTCTTTTCTTTAGCATGGGAAATATATCCAAGTTTTCATATTAGTTTTTTTATGAAATAAAGTAAAATATGAAAATACGGTTACAGTTTTTATTTAGCTTCGTTAATTGGTGAATAAACATTAATTTAAAAGTATAAAATTATTTGTCGATAGGACTTTAATCCTATCCCTACGTTTTACTATAAATACGTTATACATTTGTAGCGTAGCGCAGGACACATCGCGTATTATATAGATGGGCGTTCAAAAGGTTAAGATTCTAAAATTTATATGAAATCATGCTAACACGTTTCTTACAATTTGATTGACGCAAGCAAGTCTGAATAAACAGCTTATTATTATCCTGTTTATTCCTTCAAATAATTTATTATGAATAACTGATTCACCCAATCATTTCATCCACGTCATCATGTGACATAAAAGGCGAAGGAAAATGATGCTATTCATTGCACTTATTAGGTATTAGAAAAATCATAATACTTATTAATTAAATTAATTATGTGATCATTCAGCTTGAAGGAAACAATTAAGTATTTGATTTAACATTACACACACAACAACTGGAACGCAGCAACATGGAATGCTTTTTAATACAATAATAATGACTAAAATGTAAAAAACCTAAAACACTGTTTTTTTGGCAATAATTTCTTTAACTTACTATACTATTTATAATGTCAATTTTATATTATAAGAAAATACATATCTTCAAGTTTACAAATACATTTAAAAATTGCCGAAGTCCGAAATAGTACAGTCAATCTGCAATTTGAGCTCCGAAAAATGACAAACCGGAATTTGACTTGATGAATCGTTAGAGGGGCGAGTAATAAACTTAATGTTAGATTTCCGAAGTCCCTCCTCCTGCTGTTTTTGAGAAAATCCAAAAATATTTTGAAATTGATTTATCTCAGCAACTATAAGGGCTAGCGACCTTTTTTTTTTTTTAAACTGTTAAGGACACTTAGGACTACATTTTCTTTCATTGAAGTGACATCGTCCGACTTAAACTGCAAAAGCTAGATGGCGCTAAAGTTTGAAAAAATTGGTTTTTTGCCATTTTCATTATGAAATAACAATTTTTTTACAATAATGTAAATGAGAAAGTTGTTTGTCACAAAATTAGCTACAACTTTTGTTTAAAACATTTTTTCGTAAAACTTACCGTTTCCGAGCTATATAGGTGAAGAAGTGCAGTGAGCAGAACAACGGTTCTTTTGTCACTTTCACCGAATACGTGGGCATAGTTTGGACAATGGACCGGTTTCTAACATCTGCCAGATGCTCTAAGAAGCGTACAAAAAAAAAAAAAAAAAAAAAAAAAAAAAAAAAAAAAAAAAAAAAAAAAAAAAAAAAAAAAAAATTGAAAAAAAAATTAAAAATTATTAAAAATTGAAAATTATGTAAACATTTCAATTCATTGATCTATCCATGAATTGTGTGACAAACACCCTACAGCAAGGCACATAATGTACGATTTGTACACTTCAACAAGCTTCAGCTCGGAAACGGTGAGTTTTACGAAAAAATGTTTTAAACAAAAGTTGTAGCTAATTTTGTGACAAACAACTTTCTCATTTACATTATTGTAAAAAAATTGTTATTTCATAATGAAAATGGCAAAAAACCAATTTTTTCAAACTTTAGCGCCATCTAGCTTTTGCAGTTTAAGTCGGACGATGTCACTTCAATGAAAGAAAATGTAGTCCTAAGTGTCCTTAACAGTTTAAAAAAAAAAAAAGGTCGCTAGCCCTTATAGTTGCTGAGATAAATCAATTTCAAAATATTTTTGGATTTTCTCAAAAACAGCAGGAGGAGGGACTTCGGAAATCTAACATTAAGTTTATTACTCGCCCCTCTAACGATTCATCAAGTCAAATTCCGGTTTGTCATTTTTCGGAGCTCACGGCTTTTTTTTCGACATATTGACTGTACTAAAACCTTTTTTTTTTCGAGTGTATGATGGGTGAAAATTGGCTCTTATCAACCCACCTCCTTTCAATGGTGTTCCATCCGGTGAGTTTCCACAAAAAAAAGTATACGTATTTTAGCATTGTAAAAAATGTTGCTTCTGATTGTTTTTGTGGTGCTGAACACATCTTCCACACTGACAGTTGCAGTTTTGCTAACAGCATGTTAATGAGTTGCCGGTTTTCACGCAGATGTGGAAGAAAGGTTGATGTAAATAGTGTTAGTGTTTAACAAATACGTATACTTTTTTTATACATATATAAATTATAAACTAGTGCTAATCAACTACGTATCGGTGGAAACACCGTACGACGAGTCGTCCGATGATGGAACGGAGATGGGGGAATTAAATCATGCAATTCCCTCGCACACTCACTAAAATGCATCCTATAGAACACCGACAGGCTGGCTACTCTTCGCCTGTGCTCCAGGCTTTGGAGACCGTTTAGTATAATATCTGGGTGGCCAATTAGCCTCTTCGCACGTCTCTCCACTGAATCCAAAGTAGCCAGATGGCACTTTGCAGCACCAGCAAAATGTAGCTGCAGTACCCCACACACGTACGGATCTGTGCTTTGTATAACATTAGAAGCTGTCCTGGTGTGAAGTACCGCCGCACGCCAAGTTTCCTGGCAGCCAACTTGACCTTGGATCTAATGCACCGCCCAAAGTTTAGGCTGGAAAACGCTAAAGGCCATCGGTGCACTCCAAAGATACATTCCGGAAAGTAGGAGCCAAGGTGAACGGGCTTCTTTTTGGCGATGAATAGATACGCTTGTTTTGGCGGCATTGAATGCTACAAGATTAGCTTTGCCCCTCTTAGCTTAGCCTCTCTTTCCGATCGGATTGATTCCTTACTAGCCCAGCAGCACCCAGCACGTATGTCCCACAACTGTGCTGTCATCTGCATACTCATAGATACCGGGCATCAGCAGATCGTTATGCAGCAGGAACAGAGTTGTAGAGAGAACAGACCGCTGATGAACGGCATTCGTCGACAGGGGCTCCGATGAGCATCCGTAGACAACAACTCGGAGGGACCGTTCAGGAAGCCTTTTATCCATCTAGTCAAGCCAGCGGAAATGCCGTACGCTGGAAACTTTGGTACTCAAAAATACTTATAATATGTATTATAAGTATATTTTTTCTTTTGTTCTTTGGCAGAATGAACGCAATATTATGTTGGATAGTGTACAAGTTACATCCGGAGTCGTTTATTATACGGACCTTGTAGAAACTAGAACCAATTTCCGTGCATTCAGGCGCTTTTGCCATACCTATTATTGGAATCAATTGTAACAGCTAATACCTACTTAGGACCCATTAACTTAATCAAATTTTATTCCGTGGTGTTTGGCAATCTGGGCTTCTCCCAGTTGCAATAATGTCCCTTTGTGCCGTTTGGCCTAGTTCTGTTCTGTCTCCTACTTGTTATGGAGGGAAGTGGAAAAAATATCTTTTTTCTTACTCCTCCGCTATTCTTTTCTGATTAATTTCGTTGCGGGACCCAAGACAGTTGAATCGTTTCTCCGGGACTCGTCGAGCTTCATTGCTCGGCGTTTTTCTGGCGGTCGCCACTGTTGATTCTGGCTTTCAGGAGTTGCAGTGGTTGGGAAAAGTGTGGCGGGTTTGTCCCAATTAAAAAAAAGTATATTTTTTAATGTTGCCCTAATTTGTTTCTGTGTTGCAGATTATAAATATTATACAATAAAAGTGGTCGCCGTGTGAATCAGCCCGTAGCAGCTCTTGTTTGATAACATATTCGGACCATCAAGAAATCTAATAGATTTTTTCTTCACCAAGAACTCCAATTTCGTGTGATAGAGCAATATCTTCGGTGTGCAATACTAATTGACGGGTTGCGCTTCAATTGTTTCTTCCAAATACGTTGGCTAAAACAATTCTCTACCAGCTATCCAGCCCTATCGTGTGCGACACTCACGCCACCTATAATAATACTATTAGATACTGATGGACAAACACATCTGTTTTTCTGTTTTCAAGAAAGGTACATTCTTCTTCAAAGATAAATAAATACATATTTTTCATCGAGTCTCACAATAAGAGAATAAAAAGTCAAGTAGGTGCATCTGTTTTGTTCGTTTTCCTTGTTTTAAATTAGTAATTTCATAGAAACAAAATAAATTCATATTTATAACGAACACATGGTTTTCTCGTAACAACTTAAATTGAGCGATTATTTGGCATTTGCGGCAGCGATGAAAATCTCATGCTTTATTTAAAACAGATAGTTCGAGCGAGTTCGATGAACTTCGATCGAGTTGGTGAGTTCGCTCGGATGGGATGACAGTTTGTGCCCAAATTCTTTAAAGTATTTTTGGCACAATGCCATCGTGATAAAGCGTCACATACCCAACAACTATTATTAAGGCTGGAACTAAAAATGTAGTTAATAGAGCCTGGTGTTATTTATTGCTTTACACTTATTTTAATTGTTTTTACTAATTACTAATAATTAGCGCATATTTAACACATTTCGTGGCATTAGGGCGTGTTTAACAAATTTCGTGGCATTTAAACCTCTGAAACTTAATTTTAGGCAACGTTTATAAAGGAACGGGTTAACTTTTATCTTGAGACAGTCTTCTACAATACGTACCATCACTGTTGTTAAAGAGCTGTTCGATATCGGCATCGAGCAGGATGAAGCACTCCTCATTAGTAAGAAGGGAGCCGGCCGAAGCCGGCGAATGATCCCAAAAACTGGCACTCATTTTTGGAGTGATGGAAACTCTGAAAATGTTTAATTTCATAGTTACATACAATGCATAATTGATATGTAGTTTACATAGTATGAAAAAGGGTTAATATAGTTTTAATATTTAAAAATATACAGTATGTTAAGAAAATCCTGTCCGATCCATAAGGATAATAAAGGTTAGGTAAACACATGACCAAATATAATGTAAAATTTTACGTAATCATCATAGTACCAATACAAATGAATTTTGAAATAATCTTTTTTCCCGCGAAATAATTCCAACTTCCCCGAAATTTGGTAATTTTTAAAAAGTGACAACACAGGTATTATTATGAGCGAATAGCGATGCGACCACGTGCCGCGTGCCCTGCCGCCCGCCGCCTCCGCCGCCGCGCGCGGAAGGGTGGATAACGCAGATTTATTAAGTTACCTCTTTTTGCGAAATAATATTTATTTTTTTAGGTGGTTTTTTTTTTTAATTTAGCCCGGTTTTGTACGCATTAGTAGAATCAGTTATCGATACCTAACAACAGCTTCACGGGTCGGACAGGGTTTTCTTAACATACTGTATATTAAAAAGTTACTAATTTTTATAAGTTATAACGTCTAGACAGAGAACACTGCTGCGATCTGATGCCACAACACAGGAACTAAATTATCTTCGCGCAATACAACAAAAGAAAAATAATTTCAAAAGCGCAAAAACAAATTTTCCCTAAATGGATCTCGATATCTTCAGGAGCCAGGTTGGTGAATGTGAGTAGTAATAGGAACTTAACAAGATGAACATCGTTGATAATATAATAAATATAAAACTTACCACAGAAGAAAAAACGAGTGCCGGGAGATCAGAGTCCGATGAAAATGGTGGTTTTTGTTGTCGAAGGACGAAGCTGTCCGGTGAGGGCGCCATGGTGGCACTGGAAAACAATACATAATATATAAGCACACATAGTATATCAAGTAATTTCTACAGGTAAATGTAAAACTCTTGGGGACGGAATTCCTGAATATTAGTATGTTCTACATATTCATCATAATCAGTCCTATTGTTCCCTCTAATGGAAAAAGTTGCTAGAAAGTAAATATCTTCGAATTCTTGGTTCTATGACTCACCAATTTCCTCAGGACGTATTTTTTCTTTCATCGTTTTTAGAGCAATGATATTTTTTTTTAAACGTTGCCCACTATTTCTTAAAAGGAACTTTTAAATGACACAAGACATGAAGGAACGTTTGGCTACCAGCAAATCAGAGGATTTTAAGTCTTCTGGTAGAACATGTGACGGAGAAAATATGCTTTGTGTTACTTAGAAGTCAGTATTTAGAACTTTTTGAGGCAGATTAGAGCTAAATCTAAATAAAGTTATACCATTATACTCATGCGCATTTATACCAGTAATGTAAACACAAACCAATTAATTATGAATCATAATCTATGGGTTTGCGTTATGGTTATGGCTAAAATAAGATCATAATTTATCATCAAAGCCAATTTCGGTTTTATCCTAAAAAATAATTAAATGTCCATCAAATACCTAGTTTTATAAAAAATATTGAACACGTATTTTTTATTTTTTCTTTCATTCAAATAATTAGCAAGATATATTGATTAGAAATGTCCCATGACGTCACGCCGTGGTACAAAATATACCACGGTGTGACGTAATTAGCTTAGCCCCCACTCCGTAACTTTAATACGCTATATCTCAGTAGTTTTTGGTAATTTCGACAAAATAAAAAAATACGGGTCTTAATTTTTTTTATTATTATCTATAAGACTGACTAATTATATTTTTGATTTTTTTTTTATAAATAGTGGTGCAAGAAACTGCGTCGATTGTGATGGCTATGATAAAAATATGGCTTTATGATATCTTTTCCTTTGACTTTGCAGTATTCTTAAAATACTACAAAGTTAGGAACACAAAGGAAAAGATATCATAAAGCCATATTTATGTACGGACGACAGCAGGTCAAGCTACCCCAAACTCGGATATTCCCCATCAACCTTCAGCCTTAATGCTTTAGATATAAAGTTGAAAATCGGATAAAGAAATCTGACAGATTGTAGTAGCTTGATGTGCTGTCGTCTGTACATAAAAAAAATTGTTACTCCACTCATAAAATCGGAAGTGGTTTATCCTTATTTCAGTTTACCTCGAATAATGAAATAACTGAAAAATAAGCCTGAATTAATACCTCAATGTATGTTTCTGATTGTGCCATTGAATTGCAAAATTACTTATTTTTTCATTTCAATCGACATTAAATGGAATCATTTACCTATTTATTTTAATTTTTAAAGAAGGCTTACAGACAATATAATAACAATTCATTGTCATAATAATATAATATAAAAGTATCTAATAAATAGCCTTGTCATTTCATATGCAGTTATCGAAAAAAGTCGATAAACGGCTGCGAGGAAAACCCCTGAGTATTTTCGCTGGTAAGGCATAAGTTATTTATTGACCTTATTTTCCTCTACATTCAACATTCAGTTCTAGTAATAAGCAACAGATACCTATAATAATTATTCATTTGTGTCTGTTTTGTGATGTCATGCGGACTTGTTTTTGAGCAGTCTTAGTTTTTTTCTTTAACAGTTATATTGCATGAGTGTACATGTGTATACCTACCTATACAAGGCACAATAATATTGTGTGAAGGGCGGCGAAAAATATGAAACGACTTTGACTTCAACCTTGATTTGTAAGTGTTTATACATATTCATGATAATATGTATGATAAATACCTACGAAACTAGACATTTTTTGTTAACTTATAACAGCACTATTTTACCGTGAATCGTGAATCCGGCAAACAGCAAGCAATCCCGTTATAGCTGGTGTGCTAAATAACTGGAATGTTAATAACAATCCATCTAGGACTCCGAAATGAACAGTAAACTAAAATTTAGTTTAGTGAATTCTTCTTACATTCATTTAAAAAGGGATAGACGATTAATATTAATAAATAAATATAAATATATACGGACAAAACACACAGATTGAGCTAGCCCCAAAATAAGTTCGAGACTTGTGTTATGGGATACTAACTCAACGAAATATTTTATAATAGATACATATATAGATGAAAATCCAAGACCCAGGCCAGTCAGGAAAAGATCGTTTTCCATCATGACCTGGCCGGGGATCGAGCCCGGGGCCTCCACGTCGCAGGCAGGTATGTTGACCGCAGCGCCGACGCAGCGGAGGACGAATATTAGTTTATACTCATAAAAATGATGTTCATATAAGCAGAGATGTATAAATCTAATTTTCGAGATGAATTCAAGAATTCAAACAATCTTAATAAATCTAATATATAAAATTCTCGTGTCACGGTGTTCGGATTTAAACTCCTCCGAAAGGGCTCGACCGATTTTGATGAAATTTTTTGTGCTTATCCGGTATCTATGAGAATCGGCCAACATCTATTTTTCATCCCCCTAAATGTTAGGGGTAGAGTGCACCCCTAAATTTTTTATTTTATTTTTTAGACAAAATTTTTAATTTCTATTTTTTTATGATACAACATACAAAAATACATACAATCCCCAATTTTCACCCTTCTACGATCAACCCTTATTTTTTAATAGCCATTTTAGTAATTTAATCTATTATTTATATGGCAAAACAACGTTTGCCGGTCAGCTAGTATCAAAATAAAAACAAACAGTAACAATTGACTGAATAATGAAAACCGGCAAAAACAAGTAAGTACGATAACATATACAGGAATGGATAATGAATGACAGAGCTTCGTATTATGGCGAAGCCATTATATCCCAGAAAAAAATAAAAACATACTCTGCTGCCATAACGGATTATTAGGAAACATTTCAGATTTGATAGACTTATAGTAAATATAAATAAAGTGTAAAGCGTTCCAGGTACTAACCACCTCCGATTGCTTTAGCTTAAGTAAAAACTAAATAATATTATTAAAAGCCTCATAAATTCATTTCAATATAAAGAGAAATGTGCATTTTTTTACAGACACTAAACTGATATAAAAAAAATAGCCTACAAAACATAATTATGTATAATGATATTGTAGTACACACGGCGACATATCAACCTGTACATTTCTAATAATTTTAGCTGACCTCTTATTGTATAGAGTTTTCGTACAATGAGAAGTCAGCTTACACTAGAAATTAATAGCTTGATATGCTATCATGCACTACATAACATCATTGGCACTGTACGTAATCGCACGTATTGTAATAGGGACTGTTGTCGTCATTAATAATAGCGCATTTACTTTGGTCCACCTCTTATTCTTACAGCTTTGGAAATAAAGCTGAAAATAGCTCGAATAAGAGACATTTAACGAATCTGTGTGCCACTCACGTACAAGCATAGTATTTCATGTTACTATGTCTCAATCTCAACAGTTGATTGCATTGACTTTCAACATGAACAAACCATGATTGCGCAAAATTGTGAAATGCTAGGTAGACGGGCACTTACAAACGGCGTAAAAGTTGAATATTATAATACAGGTATCTAGTAAAAAACAAAAATTAATACACGTAAAATAGTTACAATTTACGCACGAAAACAGTGTGTCAATGTTATTTTCTTGTCGAAAGCACTAAGCCAGTGCATTTCCCATGTTTTTAGTGACAAAACATTCTGTAGAATACAATAATTAATGTTTGCTATAAATTCGCGGATTATCGATGAGTTTTCTTTTTAGTGACATAGGAAGCTTCCTTTCATGTATTCTTTAAGATTCCAGTAGGTCTTTCAATATTTATACTAATCTTTCGACTTCCTTTTCTGTTCTTGAGAGACACTATCTGGCCCAAGTACATAAGTGTATGTACTCGGCGACATATTGCAACCAATGTCCGTCTACCTCGAGCCTACGCTTTGTGTTGTTGGTCCTGCCTGTTGGAGATGATAGATTGTATTAGAAACACCACGCTGCGCTCCATAACTCAAGTAACTGATGTTCGGGAAAAACAGGCAGGCGGGAGTGGGAGAGAGCTGGATCGCGAGCGGGGTCGAGCGAAAGCACACCGAAAGATGGGCAAACATCATCACTCACTGAATGCCTGAGGGAGGTGATCGCCGTTGCGGTAGACCACGGCGAAGGTGGTATGACGATCTAGTAATGTTTGCAGTGCCAACATGCTCGGAGATAACACAAGACAGGGAGGTTTGGAATACAGATCCATCCTTAAATCTCATCCTCATAAAACGATTTACTATTCCTATTCCTTCTCTGTACATGCTGTAAGATTGTGGAACTCACGCCCGCCTAACATTCGTGATTTAAACACTATTTCTAAATTTAAACGTCGGTTAAAAGAGCATTCATTACCTTTCCTCTACATTGTGAGAATTTATTTATTATTTATATATATTTATATATTTTAGTATTATGTATTTATTTAAGTAGTACCTATACTTATTTTTGGTTTCATTGGTTTGGCTTATATAATTATTTTAGGATTACATGTATAGGTATATTTAATATTATTACTTTAGTAGTTAACATATTCATATTTTATTTCCTCCTTGTTCTTACACACTATTGTCTACATTTCTGTTTTACTTCTCCTTTCGCAGGTCTGCTGGAAGAAATTTCTTAAGAAATAAGCAGCACCTTTGTACTCAGATCTTAATTTTGTCGTATCTTGTATTTTATTGCGTGTACATAAATAATAAAATCAATAAATACAAAACTGTTTCTTAGGGCCGACGGCGCCCATAGCCTGTAAGAGCTGGCAGCGCCTACGACGTGCCACGACAAAGGATTTTGTTACTAATTAAGTTATTTGGAATCGTATATCAATGAGTTGAGATTTCATTTTACTTTATTCCGATAAGTACCATAATAACGCCACATCCCGCGGGATGCTGCGGCATGACGTATCATGTCATTTGTCATTTCATTCCACAGGTTCGTCATTGGATACGTGACGTATGGGTTACATTGTGTCCAGGAAATATATTAATGTTGTTTATTAACCGTTCGCACGTGATATTGGCAAAATTGTGGCATCTCTCCCACAAAGGCCATTAATCAAGAATTGAATTGAATATTATTGTTAAGCTAGTTGTAATAAGGTTGAAATTTGTGCAGAAGTCATTTACTTTATTGAGGCGCGGTCCAGACGGCGCGCGGAGTAAAGGCATTTTACGCGAGCTTGGTAGACCAAGCGCCAATGACCAATTTCAGGTGATAATTTCAAGTCATGAAACTTTTCACACTAAAACCTTAATAATTGTTGTCGTTCTCCGTGGCGCAGCGGTCAACACGCCTGACTGCGACGTGGAGGCCCCGGGTTCGATCCCCGGCCAGGCCATGATGGGAAACGATCTTTTCCTGATTGGCCTGGGTCTTGGATGTTTATCTATATATGTATCTATTATAAAATATAGTATCGTTGAGTTAGTATCCCATAACACAAGTCTAGAACTTACTTTGGGGCTAGCTCAATCTGTGTGATTTGTCCGTATATATTTATTTATTTATTTAATTACATATGCTGAAAAGCCACTTCTGTCAGCCTTATGTGTTTGGGGTGAACTACCCAAAAATTTTAAGGAGGCTCAGAAATAAGACTTATTTTTGCTAAAGTGTAAGTCATAAAATTTTAGAAAATTACTTTTGACAGTATTTTTACTTCATAGAATGTATGCCAGAACATTTACATTCCTCTTAATTGTTGTTGACAGAATATTATAAACTGGATTGATATGATTTAAATCAGTGATTTTAATCAAGTGATTCTTTTTTTTAAAATCAATGATTTAAATCATTACATTTTTACTGCAACCAAGTCTGCCAAAAATTGTCTAGGGACATCCCCCGACATAGATTACGGCGCGCACAAGAGCAACTGGTGAGTACAGTTTTTCGGCTGGGGTCGAAAGAATATTTTCGGCATTCAATTAGTGCACAGCAAAATAAGAAACAGATTAGGCACCGAGAAGGCAGCCAAATTAGTTTTCCTTTTGAAGGAATTCAATACTAAAAAATAATAAAGTTTACTAAGTACCAAGTTTATTAATACTTACTTACCATAAGTATTTGTTCATATTTCTTTTTTAGTCTGTAAGTTACTACTTTCCTTATAATTTTTTCAACGCTACTGTTTTTTAAATTGTTTATTTTATTAGTAGAACCTAAATTTTATCCCTACTTAATATTATAAATGCGAAAGTAACTCTTGTCTGTCTGTCTGTCTTACGCTTTTACATCTAAACCCCTGAATTGATTTTATTGAAATTTGGTACAAAGATAAAGTTGACCTTGAGAAATAACATTGATAAGTTTGATTCCGGACTTTTGAAGAGTTCTCTTGGAAACGCGAACTCCACGCGGCCGAAGCCGCGGGAGGAAAGCTAGTTAATAATAAAATTACCCAAAACATGTGGTTTTCCGTTTAATGAAGAACTGACAACGAAATTTTAAGAAAAGACAAGAAAGTAAAAATCCTTCAAAAAATCTGATTTAAATTAAATAAACCTGATTTAAATCAAATTAATCGGATTATTTTGTTTTTTTTTTTTTAATATGATTTTATCAACCCTGATTATAAATATTTATGAAAAAAAAAAAAAAAAAAAAAAAATTTTGTCATATCATCAATCTTGACATTTTAACAGAATAAATAAATAAATAATTGAAAAATGTGTCCATGCGAGTGTGAGCAATGCATATGGAAACCTGTGATTTAGAGTGAGTGATTATTGGGTATCTGTAAACTTTATTGGATGTACATTTAGAATGATATCCTTTCGATAATTGAAAACACATGTGGAGGGTAAAATACATATAAGCTACAATTAAAGAAAAACTATTAAAAATACACATAATGCTGCCAGAAGTGGCTTTTGAGCATCTGTAGATATCAGTGGCGAAGGGTGAAATTTTGACAAAGGGAAGCCGGTCCAAAAAAATAAACACTTATACACTTACCTACTGTAGGATATATTGGAGGAGGTCTTCAGATAAGAATAATATCAAAAGCCCCACCTTCACCATACAAAAAAGGACTGATGATTTGATAACAGTGTCTTTCAAGTATGATAAAAGCGGCTTTGAGAAAAGCCTTTTTCGACGTGCATCTCCATACCACACATGCATGCTTGTTAGTAAGTACTAAGTTAAGTACCTATTGTTAGGGAAGAAAAAAAGTCAAGAAAAAATAAAATAAAAAATTACAAAAATAATAGTGTTAAAAACCGAACCACACAAACACCGATCCAAAACCAGCAAAAATATTAAGCAAAAATAAAGCAAATTATACACAATCACAACGTTATTTATATTCTAATGCAATGCGTCTTGTTTTGAAATTTTGTCGTGTTTCTTTTCTTGTAGTGGCGTGGTTTCTTTGTCTCTTTCTAATAGAGGAGAGGAGAGAACTACAAGCCGCTGGACATTAGCCTATATTTATCAAGTTTTACCGACGGTTAGCGAGCATTAGAAAGAGATGGTCTGACACGCTCTGTCTCTTTTCGCCTCATAGTAAAACGTTGACCGAGGTAAGCTGAAATTCGTCGGGTTCCTTCAATGTAGGTAATGTACGAAAAATTGAAGCGCTGATTAATTTACGACTATAAAATGAAATGTGATACTTAGGGTATTGCTAAAAATTACGATTGCTATTGTAAATCGCGCCGGCATTTGATTAATAATACTTTGTTAATGAAATAGAATGTAAATAGTTTTGTATGAATATGGAACTGATTTTTGAAAGGTAACCCGGTGGGAATCGGCTTGTATGGACCCTTCGCCACTGGTAGATATTAAGGTTTTACTGTGAAAAGTTTCGTGACTTTTGAAATGATCACCTAAAATAGGTAACTTGCTCTGCCGCTATAGACTTTCAGCAGAATATCACAGCCTGCCACATATAAACATATCTGCATGTTGAGAATTGATCAACTGACAGCTGACATCACAAAAAAAAACTAATTCTAAACTTTATGCTTTTTTTTGTATCGAGTCAAGGTTGGCACTTATGTAAAATTATTGTCTTTTGTTCTATGATTAAGTTGGCTTTTGATATACTCTATGACGCATCTTTTTGTATGGCGACTTGGCAAAGTGTGCTCCAATTTTCTTTATCTATTTTACAAAGTTTATGATACAATCCGGCGATTGTTTCATAGTGATTCTGTTTATGAAAACAAGAGCGACTGTAAGCATCAAAAGGTACCTTTTTTGATAACTGTGAGCAATAAAGTCTAATTAAATCTCACACCTGGACGCTTTATTTGGCCAACAACCCTATCCACCCGTAAAATCTCAACAGGTTATGAGCCCAGGACAACTGTGAAGGGTTTTTTCATTGGCAGCGAAGGAAAGCAAACGACAGGAAATTCGAGTAAAGCAGACCAGGAAGTAAATGCCGGCAAAGATAACATAACCTACAAATTTGCGACGAGGGAGCAGCCATCGCACAGTCAACGTTCAACAACCAACACGCAAGTCAACTTCAAGTCAGAAAATCTTCACGAAAGACAGTAAATTCATTTTGTTTATTTAAAAATTGTAAGAAGTCAGTTAAATTGTAAAGTTTAAATTCAAAATGGATACTGTAAAGTCTCAATTGGAAATGTTGAACGAAGATAGTCAGGGAAATGTCAATTTTATATCATGGCGATTTAAATTAAACCTAGCGCTTAAGAATAAAGAATTGTATGAAGTAGTAACTGGCGCAAAGCCGAGACCAGCAGGTACTGCGGCTGATGCAACCGCTTCAGCTTGGATAAAGAAAGATATTGAAGCTCAAACGTTAATAGGTCTAAATGTTAATAGTAAAATTGCAAACAAAATAGCAAATTGCAAAACTGCTAAAATGATGATTGATAAATTAATTAGCTTGTATGGCACTAAGACTGATGTAACTTTAGAAACTTCCCGAATCAAATTTTTTACCTTTTCCTATGATGAAAATAAATCAGCTGTTGAAAATTGTTTGGAGATTTTGGAACTTGCTGATGAAGTGTCAACTGAGAATGATCCAATGAGGGAAAGTTGGATAATGACAAGGATCATGAGTGTGTTACCATCGAGACTGGCACATTTCAGGACATCTTGGGACAACGTGACCGGAGCAGCAAAGAACGTGGAAACTCTCATCGAACGCTTGAGACTTGAGGATGAGCGAACAAAAGAGACGACAAACATCGAGGGCAGCACCAACAACGCTCTCATGGCTCGACATGAGAAACCAGGACGGTCACCCGGAAACAAGAAGAGCAGGTCAACTGTCACATGCTACAAATGTGAGAAGCCAGGTCACGTGATCAAGGAATGTAGAAGCAAGCCCTGCGACAAATATATTGCATATTGTAATAAGAAGTACTCATGTAACATTTGCAAGAAGAAGGGACATTTTGCAAAGGAATGTCCTTCACGGGAAGAAGAAAGTAAGTCAATGAATGGCACAACCAAGAAAAGGGCACTACTGACCACAGCACTCTCAACAGTGGACAACAACATCTCCAAGGATAGGGCAGCTTCATGGTACCAAGACTGTGGAGCCAGCCAACACATGACATCCCGTCGTGAATGGTTTGCTCAGCTGGTCGAGCTGGATGAACCTATTTCAGTTGTGATTGGAGATTCGACCAGGTTGGATGGCGTTGCAGTCGGGAACATTGAAATGGAAGCTTTTGATGGTCAGAAGTGGTACTCTGTGGTACTAGAGGATGTGATTTACGTGCCGAATCTCAACTTTAATCTGTTCTCAGTGAGTCAACTATTGGACAGAGGATACATTCAGAAAGCAAATGGAAAAGAATCAACATTTTTCAGTTCAGATGGCAGAGAAATTATAGCAATGGCAAAACGCAAAGGAAATTTATTTAAAATGATGCTGAGAAGACAGGAAGAGACAAGTTTGATTGCAGTATCGATCAAAACTTGGCATGAGAGGCTTGCCCACCAAAACGTCAAGTATGTCAGGGACATATTGAAGAGAAGAGGAATCAAATACATTGATGACTGGAATAATTATGTATGCGAAGCCTGTGCATACGGAAAGCAACATCGAATCTCACATCCAAACAACCCAAAGACAGCCCAGGAACCACTAGAGCTTGTACATGTCGACACCGGTGAGATGAACATCCCATCATTAGGAGGAGCCAAGTACTGGCTAATGTTCAAGGATGAGTTCACACACTACCGAACCTGTTTTTACATGAAAACCAAAGGAGAAGCCCCGGAGAAGATAGCGAGTTATCTGAGACTGGTGGAGAATCAACTAGGAAGGAGAGTGAAGAGTCTGAGATCTGATAATGGCAAAGAATTGAAAAATGCGAAAACGAAGGAGTTAATGGAATCTTTCACACCTTCACGAATGTACACACGCCAGAGCAGAACGGAAGGGTTGAACGAGAAATGAGAACGATTGTTGAGGCAGCCAGGTCAGCGATACACGCCAACGAACTCGATGAGAAACTTTGGGCAGAGGCAATGAACTACGCAATCTTCACTATCAACCAGACAGGAACCAGCAATGTTCCAGGGAAAAGCCCAGCAGAACTGTGGTTCGGAAGAAAAATGAAGATTGAGAATCTGCGACCTTTTGGATGTGAATGTTACGTCTTGACTCATGACCACAAGAGAGGCAAAATTGATAGAAAGTCAGAAAAAGGAATTCTGATAGGCTATGACATCGACTCACCATGCTACAGGATTTACATGTTAGACAGAAGAGAAATCATCAGCTCAGACAATGTACTTTTCGATGAAGAGCAACTGAGTATGAAGCAAAGCACTGAACTAGAATCATCGAAGGATCAACCTGAGGATGAAGAGGAAGGTAGCAACAGTGAGACAGAACAAGCAACTGAGACAGAGAGAGAAAGCGAACAGAGTGACAAATTGAAGAGCCGAGAGAAGAATGAGGAACCAAGCGACAGCCAAAGTGAAACGACCCCAGCAGAAGGAGAACCAAAAGGAAGAAGACTGCGAAACCGTTCCACCCTGCAACCACCACCAAGACTCAGAGATTATGTGTTTGATACTTTCAGAGGAGGAAACAGCGCCCAAGTAGCCATGACTGGTGAAACGGAGAACATTTCAGCAAGTGAGGCACTCAAGGATGAGAAGTGGAGGAGAGCAATGCAGGAGGAGTACGATTCGTTGATGAAAATGAATACTTGGAAACTGGTGAACTGTCCAGAAGGAATAAAACCGATCACTTGTCGCTGGGTACTTCGAGAGAAGGCAGACGGAAAACTTAAGGCCAGACTCGTGGCAAGAGGATTTGAGCAGAAAGAAGGAGTGGATTACGCAGAAACTTTTAGCCCAGTGGCCCGCCATGCATCTATTCGCTTACTTCTGAGTCACGCAGCATCAGAGAAAATGAAGTTAGTTTCATTTGATGTTAAAACAGCATTCCTGTACGGAAACTTGGAGCAGGAAATTTATATGTATCAGCCTGAGGGGTTCGAAGATGGATCTAAGAAAATTTGCAAGTTGAACAAGAGTCTTTACGGGCTCAAACAAGCTCCGAGAATGTGGAATGAAAGGGTCACCAAGCATTTTGAAGAGAAGATAGGCCTGATCAGCACAGATGACGACCCGTGTATATACTATAACCAAGACAAGAGCATTATGCTCTCATTGTTCGTGGATGATGGATTGGTAGTTGGAAGAAATGCAGAAGAAATATACAAACTTCTAAGTAAGATAAGTAATGAGTTCGAGATAACATTCAACGAGAAAGTTCAAGAAAAGTTGACGTATTTGGGCATGGAAATAAAAGTCAGGAAAGATGGTATCTTTGTAAATCAGCCTCGTTACATACAGAAGATACTTAGGAAAATGAAACTCGAACACTGCAACTCAGCAACCACACCCATTGAACAAGGGATGATTACCAAAAAGACAAATTACAAAAACGACGAGCGGCTTCCAATGATCAATAACTATCGTGAGGCGATAGGAAGTTTATTGTACCTCGCTACAATAACCAGGCCAGACATCAGCTTCGCCGTAAATTTCCTCAGCCGATTCTGCAACGAGCCAATGAAGAGTCACCAGGCAATGGTGAAACGTGTATTCCAGTACTTGAGAGGGACAGCAGAAGCAGGAATTTTCTTCGAAGGAGACAAAACACTTGTTGCTTACACAGATTCGGATTACGGAGGGGACTCTGAGACAGGACAGTCGACGAGTGGAGTGTTAGTGATGAGAGGAGGGCCAGTGATCTGGTACTCGCAGAAGCAGCGTCTGGTGGTAACTTCAACAGCAGAAGCCGAATACCGTGCCGCAGTGTCTGTCATTGACGATGTGTGCTGGATCAAGAGAATCGCACTAGAACTTGGTATCATGAAAACCGATCAGCCGATCAAATTGTTCGTGGACAACATGTCAGCCATACACATGCTGAACAACGCACATGAAGGGAAAACAAGTAAAGGAAAGAAGCATATTGAGATACCACGAAAGTACATTCAGCAACACATAGGCAAGACTGTCATGCTGCAACACGTCGAGAGCAGCAATCAGATTGCAGACATCCTAACCAAGCCACTCAACAGGAGAGTATTTGAAAGACTCCGCTGTAAGTTGATCAAGGAGGAGTGTTGAGAATTGATCAACTGACAGCTGACATCACAAAAAAAACTAATTCTAAACTTTATGCTTTTTTTTGTATCGAGTCAAGGTTGGCACTTATGTAAAATTATTGTCTTTTGTTCTATGATTAAGTTGGCTTTTGATATACTCTATGACGCATCTTTTTGTATGGCGACTTGGCAAAGTGTGCTCCAATTTTCTTTATCTATTTTACAAAGTTTATGATACAATCCGGCGATTGTTTCATAGTGATTCTGTTTATGAAAACAAGAGCGACTGTAAGCATCAAAAGGTACCTTTTTTGATAACTGTGAGCAATAAAGTCTAATTAAATCTCACACCTGGACGCTTTATTTGGCCAACAACCCTATCCACCCGTAAAATCTCAACACTGCATGATACTGCTGGCTCTAAAAATGCTAATTATTCTTCATGGTAAACAAATGAACATCTACTTTATTGAGGATTGATCAAACTGAAGCGAATATTATGACAGTGTGAGCACCGTTAATTGAAACAATTGGCGCATGCCAATTTGGACGAAATTGGCATGCCCAATTCGCGTGGGATTCATCTGTTTGAGCAAAACTTTATTATTGTAAAACGTAAACAATAAATAAGTTTGTACAGCTTACAGAGCACTTATTTAATACATAAAATATAATTATGTCCTCTGTAAAGATAAATGTGATTATTATTTGTAACAAACAATGATAATCAGGTCAAATTAAATGCTGTGAATAAGATAAAGCACATACCTATTTGTTTAAAAAATATACTTCCGTAATAAAAAATGGTTAATAATAATAACACACATATTAATTTAAGTATATAAGAATTTCTCTCCCTTCACAGAGAGTTGGTATTTGTTGCAGCATTGGGAACATTGTCAGGTAATTTTGTTTATGCAAAGTAAAAATTAGATGAGAATTTTTTGCTGTTATAATATTGAAATGTTATATTATTTTTGCAAAGTTATTCAATATGACTCATTTACTGGTAAGCTGACTGAAACACATTATGATACCTATAATATGCTTTAGCACATATTAATGAATGAAAAGGCAAGTAATTAATCTAATTATTATGATTGACAGAACTTGATACCAAAGTAGATTTCTATTATGTTGTTAAGTTCCAATGATTATATGTAGATGTGAATAACAAAAAATAATTTTAATTCAATGCAGTAGAATTGCTTGATCACAAACAAACACAATTAAATGTTATAATACCATATTTCAAAAGTACTGTATAGTTATTAATTCTATACATATAGGTTGATACTTATTTTGAAAAGCGTCAACAAATTCCTCGCTTTTACTTTTACACAAATAAATAAGTTGATACAAGTTACTATACTACAAAAGGACATTAATACTGAGAATCAGTTTTGAGTAATGCACAGACTGTGGAACTTATGGCCTCTTAATGTTTAAAGAGATAAAAATATCCATGAAACAAGTGCTTTACTATATTTTTTATCAATTATTAAAATTCTGCTCAAAGTAATTTTGGTTCCAAAAGAATGAATTTTTATGCTTTGTGATTTTGTATTTATATCAAAGATTAAACTAATTTGCTGACTGATATGGGAAGTAGTAACATTTACATTTTGACTACTTAACAATGAAATTAATTATGCATAGCTCAAAGACGTCGCTCGTCATAATTTTGCGCAATTATTTAATTGCAATTTTTAATAAGGTGCAATATTACAATAATTACATTTTCATCATGTTGTAAAATTGCTGATAAGTGTAACGTGCTGTTATGAACTGGTGACCTGCTCATGCATGCGCCACAAGCATACATAATGAGATTGTGAACCGCTTGGCATTTGTTTTACGGAATGTCGTAATGATACATCTCCCGCTCAACTTGGTCTTGGTGAAAGTGGACTCGACCACTCACATTATAAGCCTGTGTATTCGTGAGATGCAATAAACGCTTTTTTTTTAACAAATGTGTATGAAAGGGGAGAGGTCTAAATATTAAACTATTGTATCTTTTTAACAGTGTTAATTGGTTGGAAAGCAGCGGCAAGCAATATGCTATGGAAATCTCATTGTTAATATCTAAATAAACCTTTAATAATAAAACTTCTACTTACAACATTTTTAATAACGTGTGACGGCACACGTAGGTGTGCAAACTTTAGAACTAGTAACTCATCTTGAACGCAATATTAGCACGGAAAACAAAATAAACACGTCTTCTAATTATGAGCCATTGATGAGTAATAGAATGAGGGGCAGAGAGGGGTCGGCGGGTCGGGGAGGAAAGCAAGCTATGGGAGCCGGAAACTGAGTTGCCAAGCAGAAAAATTTTTTTTCAAAGGATAGCGCTCACTAGGTTGGTAGGTACTCAACTAAATGATGAAATACGTGCTTCATATTGCGAAATCGTGAACTCGATAATTTAATTTATATTTAATATACGTAAGGACTTTACACAATGAATGATATAATATGTTTTCAAAATTGATGTCTACGGAATCTCGAAGTTCGATTACAGAGGTGTCCGACCAAAGCATAATGGCGTATTCAGTGTTGCTAGTATAGATGTATTCTTTTTATTTTAAAGTCAGTTTTGGTGTATGGTTGAGGGTTACAATGTTAAAAAACACAATTGGAAATGACAATAAAATTTTTCTGCACTTCCTAGGAAATTATTTTGAATTATTTAGGTAAAACAAAAAATATCATTAAATTTTATTATAATAGTAATTTATTACTTTAATTCACAACTTAAACAACAATCCTAAGAAAATTTGAGGCTATAACATTCCAAATTCGATAAGTTGACAAGGGCTACAGTTGTTGAATCACAAAAGTTTGGTATACACACCAGCCTGGTTCGCTGTCCGCTCTCTCCTAAAAAGACAAAAATTATGCTTAGCACACAATTACTATTGAGTTGCATGTTATTTTTTTAGAATGTATAAATGATAGTACCTTCATATAGATCAGTAGCAAATTCAGCAGAATTACCACAATAATATATAGCTGGGCAGTTGTAAATAATAAAAGGGTCTGTTTCTGTGCAGGGAGTGCATGGTATGGTGTCAGGACAAGTAGGTGCCATGTTCCTCCAAAGCAGAGTTTTCTTCATTACTTCCAAGGTAGAGTCTAGCTTACTGTATCTCATAATGTCTTTTATAGGTTCACCTGAGGTACCCAAACATGTGAATCCTGAAGAAATAATAAATAGTAATAATTGTAGCAATGTCTGTAGCAGCAAATTTCTGCATACATATAAGATACGCACCTCCAATGTCACATTCATAAGGATTGGTGACACGATTGAATGATTTGTACTCAATAGCTTTAGGAAATAAACCTGAAAACAGAAAAATATTATCACTTTTTAATCAAATTTAGCTTTTACCAATTTTTTTGTGGTAATTACTAACAATAGTGGAAAGGTTTCTGTGGCAACATTATTCCTGTAGGGTCTTTGCTACTAGGCATAAGGTCTAGAGGTGCAACAGCACTGACAGCAGCTGCTAAGGAGTCCATCAATTCTATTGCCGCAATGAACTCAGACTCGTTCACACCACTCTCATTTGTGTGACTTGCTAACACTCCACCTAAAAAGCAAGATAAATCCTATTAATTAAGAATTAAAAATAATCATAATAATATATTCTTAATTCTAGGTATGGAAATTCTTATTTTTTGTTACAAATGCTTCCTTACCAGCAACAATAACTCTGACAATCTTAGAAACTTCCTCCTGATATTCAGATGTGCCTGAAAGTCCCGACAACCATTCCATAAATAGATGCATTGAGAACATGTGATCTGCTGTTCTGGAGGTATTCAATCCAGACATGAGGACTATGTATCTGAAAAGATATTTATATTTTTAGAAAGATTTACATCCTAACCAGATGAGAATGGTTACATAAGGTGTTTGAACCCCTGAACTTAATGTCTATGTCATACCTATCTGAACTTAACTTAGGTAATGGTTTTTGTATACCGCAGCCAGCCCAGCACACATCCTTGACTGTGAATATTCCATCTTCATCCTCACAACCTAAAAATGTATCAACATGCCAGTTCCATAAAATTCAGTGTGTTCTATTTGAATAACTCAGAAGCAGTTTACAAATCAAAATCTTTTATTTGGGATCCATAAATGTAGTGTTTTTAGATAACACATAACTGAGAAACTAGTGTTGGTACTGTTGTTTTATTTTCATAATTCATCAACCTATTCAGTTGAATGATCTCTTAAAGTTCATACAACAAATAACAAATTGTATACAGGGGAGAAACAATTGTTTTTGTGATTAACAAATAAAAGATAATCCATGCAGATAATAGTTGAAAAAATATAGATAATATTTAATACTGTATTCCATGATTAACATACCTAACAAAGCACAGACCACACCAGTCACAATATGATGGACATCAATACATTCACCAACCAGCTTAATTCTTTGCAGTTCGTCTTCCAACACCATACTATCTGATTCATGTACAAAATGAGTTCTGAAAAAAAATATTGGACTAACAGGAACTCTTTCATTTTGTAGCAACATGTTTTAAGCTACCTTTAAACTTACCTAGGAGCTTGCGGTATGATTTCCAGTTGATCTGATAATTCTTTCAATATACTAGGTTTTAATTCTTGAAATTTGAACAGTGTCCCAATTATAACGCAAGTTGTACCCTTATCACGAAGTTCACATAGCTTTAAAATCTTATACCGATTCGACCACTTTTTCATGACTATCGGAGTTAAGATGTTTCTAAAAGTATTGAGTCTAGCCGAATAAATATGAGCATATTGTTTTGAAAAATCTCTCGCCACTTCCTGAAACCGTTTCGAACAATCGGTGTACGCTACATCTTCCCTCACCAGTTCACGAGTCTCAAAATCATTAGTAGATACACTAGTATTTGGTTTAAATAACATGATTCTTAGATTTGCAAATTCTCACAAACTTTGCTTAATATTTAAACTTTTTTACTGAATTATTATAATTATGAATAAATTTTCGTTTTGGCGGTTTCTATGTCAATTGTCAATTTGACATTTATGTTTCTTTTTTTTTTTGGAGTTTTTGGCTTGTTTGCTAAGACCTTTGAGCCATTTCTTCGTTGTAATCTTATTTTCTTTCGTAACCTTTTTTTTTTTTTTGTTGTTGTTACCGGGAGATAGCCTCCCTATATACCAACTAATAACCCCAGCGGCACTCCGGCATCGCTTTAATGGCGGGGGAATAGGAAGCTAGCGGAGCCTGAGCTACCACTCCCCCGCCGGCGATACCCGACTAATGCGGCGGGCCTTCATTTGCCGGGGCATAGGGCCACCCTCTTGGTAAGCGTGTGGCGGGCGCGGGTACCCCCGTGCCTCACGCCCGCCGCTCACCTCAGGGAGGGAGCAGGCGGCCAAATATCCGCCTTCTCCTGCCCCTACACCGCCTGCGAAGCGCCAGACCGTAGGGATCCTCCTCCCGCTCGTGCTCTACGGCCTCCTTCTGCGACCATCGCTCTGACGATGGCGGGCAGCGAGAAGTCCCATCCTACCGGCCCACGACGGGCACACCGCAAGGGTGTGTTCCGCCGTGTCCTCCGCCGCGCCGCAACCGTAGCACGACGGTGCTTTCTCTCGACCTATCCCGTGCATGTATAGTCCGTACTTGAGAGGCTGGTATTATAACCACTAGGCCACCACGACTTACGCCTACCTACCTCTTGGCATACCTGGAAGGTAACGATCTCCTCAGTGACCGACAGTACAGGTTTCGCCGCAATCGGTCAACTGGGGACCTACTAGTGTATGCCACTCACTTGTGGGGCGAGGCCATCGAGAGAAATGGGGAAGCGATTGCAGTCTCCTTTGACGTCTCGATGGCCTTCGACCGGGTATGGCACGCTGGCCTTTTCAGTAAGCTTCCAGCGTACGGCATTTCCCCTGGCCTGACTGGCTGGGTAAAAGACTTCCTGACTGAACGGCCCCTCCGAGTCGTTCTCGACGGATGCTCATCTGAGCCCATGTTGACTAATGCCAGTGTTCCTCAGGGGTCTGTTGTCTGAACTCTGTTCCTGCTGCATATTAACGATCTGCTGATGCCCGGTATCTATGGGTATGCAGATGACAGCACAGTTGTGGAGAGATATCTGCCGGATGCTCGGGCTAGTAGGGAATCAATCCGGTCCGAAAGAGAGGCTATGGTAGAGCGAACGAATGTTGCACTACAGGCAGTCTCCGAATGAGGCAATGCCAATCTTGTAGCATTCAATGCCGCCAAAACGCAGGCGTGTCTTTTTACCGCCAAAAGGAGCCCGTTCACCTTGGCTCCTACTTTTCGAAATGTACCCTTTTAGTGTACCGACCGCCTTCAGCTTTTGGAAGTTGAGATTTCCTCGAACCTAACCTTTAGGCGGTTCATTGAGTCCAAGGCCAAGGTGGCTGCCAAGAAACTTGGCGTTATCGCAAAGGTCCGGCGGTACATCACACCAGGGCAGCTTCTAATGTTGTACAAAGCACAGGTCTGTTCGTGTGTTACTGCAGCCACATTTGGGCTGGTGCTGCTAAGTGTCACTTGGCCACTTTGGATTCGGTGGAGAGGCGGGCGAAGAGGCTAATTGGTGACCCTGACTTAACTCGAGACGGTCTCCAAAGCCTAGAGCACAAGCGTAGAGTAGCCAGCCTTTCGGTCTTCTATAGGATGCATTTTGGGGAGTGTGCGAAGGAATTGCATGATTGAATTCCCCCATCTCCGTTCCACCATCGGACGATCCGTCGTACGGCAAGTTTCCACCCTTACGTTGTTAACACCATTACGATCCGGACGAAGCATTTCGCCTCCTCCTTTATACCGCGTACATCGAGGGACTGGAACAATCTGCCGGCGGCGGTGTTTCCGTCGGACTACAATTTGAGTGTATTAAGAGCCTATTCACTCTAGCCTCAAGGCTAGAGTGAATAGGCTCTTAATAAACTAGTGTGCTTTACCATCAACGACTGCGTCACTGCTGACCATCAGGCGGGATTGCGGTCAAGCGTTAGTTTATAATTTTAATAAAAAGATAAAATAAAGGCATGGCAGTATGGTCTCTGACCTTAGCCTGTTCCAAATGGAACAAACAAAACAAAAAAAAACCATTCAGGTGGCTGAATATTGCAGTATTAAATTATTCCATATTGTTAAAAATGGCGGGAGTTCAAAAAGTAAGATTAAATCAATTGAATATGAATATTAAAAATGCTTTGATTGTCGGTATAGTAATTGCAAAAAATAGCCCTAGAACTATAGGATCAAAGAAAAAAAACGGTGAATCAAGAGGAGTTACATCTTTCACATTAAGGGATTCTGATGTAGATACTATCAATGTTGATGTTTGGGGCTCCGAATACTTTGTTCTAACTTTTCACGAAAGATTTTTAGTAGGAGATATTGGTAAGGGATCTTCCTATGTAAAATCAATCATTATTATTTTAATCACAATCATCTAATTTTAAAATTATTTTCACAGTTGAAATTACGTCTCCAAAGATTTGCGTTAAAACTGGTAATAACGAAATTTACAGACCCCATGTGAGTTTTTTAAAGTTACTTGTTTTTAATTTTCTATCTAGACCATTAAATTACGTAAACATTTTGCAGTACCTAGGGACTCTTTTTTTTTTTTTTTTTTTTCATATAATTTTTTCTCTCTGAAGGTTACTTCTCCATTCTACTTAACCCTCAACGAAGGGATGTCGGATGTAAGCATTCACAGTGGTGATACTTTTTCTATGTATTTACCGCTCCTCCACATACCTACCAAACAATCCTCTGGATATTACGGACTTGCCGAAGTATTAAAACTGCAAGGTATGTACCTAATAATAATATCAGCCATATTATTGTTCCACTGCAGGACAAAGACAGTTCCTCATACATATTATAACGCACGAGCTTTGGTCATCACGTCCCATTATAAACAGGGTCGCCAAGTTGCCTGGCCGGAGATCTGCCTTGAGAGACCAGACTCCGTAGTATGGAATCAGGGCCGCGCTGCCCCTGTGTCCGAAGTGTGCGGCGCACACAGGCGCCAAGACTATAGGGGTGCCGCGCCACTTACACCTAAATAATTTTCGTTACCTAAATTATAGTGTTATTTGTAGTGGAGTCCTAAGTGGGTACAATAGGCAACATAAGCCTTGTAAACAACAAAACATTACGCTTATTGAACAAGTCTCTCAATATTTATATATTCACGTTTATGGTTTCATTTTACGCTTAGGGTTTTAGTTTACATTCCTTACGAGCTCACTGTAAAAACGGCGGCAGTTCTTTTGAACCACAGATAAAGTACCTACTAGGTATTTTGAACCGTAGGAGTCGAACCGCCCGCGCCGCGATGTGAGTTTGTATGAGTATGAGTGAGTTTGTGAACGCAACCCGATGCGATGCGTGCGACACAAGCGGGGTGGGGCCACAGGGATTCCCCGATTTTTACGCACGTGATAGCCAAAACAAAACAATTGAAAAATCAATTGATTGAATTAAAAAACAAAAAAATTAACGTGCGCATTGATTCTTTTATAATAAATAGTTACTGATTATTTTAACGTGTTTTCAAGATGAGGTATAGCATTTGGCCAATCAGCTTTTAAAAAGGTATTTTTTCAGCCCCATTTAAAAAATCTATTATAACACCTGTGTATAACGGTGGTGATAGAGACGATGTCAACAATTATATACCTATTTCCGCTTTACCTGTAATTTTCAAAATTTTAGAAAAATTGTTAAACACTCGTCTCTTGCAGTATTTAAATACATTTGTTATTCTGTCACCTTCACCATTTAGATTTAGACAAAAAGTCAACTGAAGGTGCTGTAATAGCATTGACTTCTTTGGTAACCGAACAACATGAAAAAGGAAATAAATGTATCCTGGCTGCCTTTCTGGATCTAACAAAGCTTTTGATACAGTCTCTACTTCCATTATTCTACAAAAACTTGATGCTATTGGAATTCGTTAAATACGACTAGCACTTTTTAAGAATTATCTTTCCGGTAGAATGCAAAAAGTGAAACTTAATCAAACTTTCAGTGAGGATGCGGGTGTATCACACGGTGTACCTCAAAAGTGTGCTAGGACCCACACTTTTTTACAGTAATGATGAGGATCAATAATGCTACAGTATTCTCATTCGCCAATGATACAGCTGTCGTCTTCTCGGGTAAAACATGGGATGAAGTTAAAAACTATGCAGAAGAAGGATTAGCTCTTGTTGCAACTTGATTAAAAAAACCTGCTCACTCTGAACACTAGCAAGTTTTGCTAGTGTACAGAGACTTTATTTGTTTTAAAATTTATAATTAATTTCAACCAGAAAAAGAATTTAATTTAAGAATCCATATATGTGACACTATTACAGAAACTTGCAGCAATTGCCTTATTATCCAACAAGTTAACCAAACCAAGTATCTAGGAGTTATTATTGACCAACGTCTTTCCTGTCATCCTCAACTAGAACAAGTCATAAGTAGAGTACGGAAACTGATCTGGATATTCAAAGAGCTGAGAATGTTGTATCAAGGAGAATAAATGAAAATAAAAAACTTTTCTGCTCTAGAAGTCGGTGTCTCGAGGTTTCTGTTGTTTAGCTCGCCACAGACTTCTAGAGCCATGACAAAAGTAAAATTCGGTTTCATATTTTTTTGTTTAAAGTTTTCATTTCATGCTTTTCAGTGTCTTAGTCGAAATTAGAAAATTACTTTTTCACTTCATAACAATAGGGGCAGCCTTAACCCATGTTAGAATAAGTTCTCATCAATACGAAAAAAATCCCTATCTCAAAAACTACTGAACCGATTTTGATGAAACTTATCATCAACATTCATCATCATCATCATTTCAGCCGAAATACGTCCACTGCTGGACATGGGCCTCCCCCAAGGTTCTCCACGACGACCGGTCCTGCGCCTCCCGCATCTAGCGGTTTCTCGCGATCTTCACCAGGTCGTTGGTCCACCTTGTCGGGGGCGTGTGCGTTCGCGCAGCGGAATGTTGTTGAATTTAAAGATTTTAGATATGCAGATATTTAGTGTATGACGTCGTATAATTGTGTATGGTAAAAAAAAATTTGTGCACGCAGCCATTGTGGAGAAATTCACAAAATACTGATTCCGCTGGGCGAACGTTGTCCTGGCGGAACTTTTTTTAATCCTTTGACTTTAGAAAAAAGAGATGTGTCCAAAAATTAGTGTGTATTTGTGTGTAATTGTGTATGTATGAATAAAATTTGTGCATGCATAAACTTCGGAGATATTCAAGTTTCCGCTGCGCGAACGTTTAGTCATTAGCTAGTTTTCATATAAAGCGCTTACATAGAGAGCTGTAGATTTTTACATACTTTATTTTGAATTTGTGTATATTATATACATATATGTATGAAAAAATCGTAAGGCTTAAAAGATAAAAATATAAACGTAAAATACGCTTATTTGGTCTTAGTTCTTAAAGTATGCACTTTGGGGTCTAGATTTTCACGTCTATACAAACCTTGTAAGTGTCTGCAATATATTGCCAAGTATCAATGATGTTCCTTTAGTAATTAAAGAGTTATAGGACAATTTTCCATGACATAATCACTGTTTACAAAGCAGTCAAATATCACGACATTCTAAAGGAATTGCATGGTAAAATGTATGCCAATAATAATTAGTGTATTCATTCAACTATTCACATGCAAAATTTCATGTCATTAAATTCAGTAATTAATGAAATACAATTATAATACTGACGAAGCATCGAAAACCTACATAACCCGACCAAGTTCGGATAGCTATAAAAAAGCGGCCGTGCAATATATTTAGGTAACATCCCAAAATTTACAGTATAATATCGGTATTGAATTGGTATAGGTGATAACACAATTGTTTCGATATAATATAAATGTCATTTATTTTTGTACACCTATTTTTTTAAATGTATTTGACTATGACAAAGTAGGTACTATTTACGTAGTTATTTTATTTAAGTATGCGCTTGAGACTTGATATATAATCTAGATATATTAATCAGGTTCAAATACAACAGCAAATGAATACGCGCGGGCCGCGGGTAATGAAAAGATATTGCCCTCTCTTTTCTTCAAGGATGGAAGTACTGTTTCAAGCGGGAAGCCGCCTAACGCTCGTTGCGCGCAGCGCGTTGTCTATTGTTTCACACTAGAATATTTTTGATCATTTTTTTAACTACAATAGTTAGGTCCGTATTACAGAACGTCACTCAAAACTCCAGCTTTACTTAAGTCTCGTTTGAAGCCTTTTGATAGGTTAAAACTAGTTTTAAGAAATGCTCAAGTATTACTTAAAACTAGTAAATAAAGCTTGAGTTTTGAGTAACGTTCTGTAATACGGACCTTAGACTATTTAACCAAAAGACTAGCCTTAAGCGTACCGCTTCAATCAAAATAATTCTGCATATTTTGGTGGGGTGCGGGGGAACACGCTCACTTAAATAAGTCACAACCAGTACAACAGTATAGACCATCAATTAAAAAATCGATTGAAGAAGTAGTTTTTTTTAAGTTATTAGATTGTTTGATCCACTAAATTTGCAAAGGGGGACGCTCGTCTAGTGCATTGGTTAAAAAGTGTTATAAGCTACAATATGATAAATATTTACCTAAACAGTAGTACTTACTTGTGGTAATTATTTAATATCCCTGGGGGGTCTATAGTAAGAATCCTGATGCGTGAAATCTTCAATAGAAATTAGCTGTATCAATTTTATTTGCCTAAATTAATATATCTAGATTATATCTCAAGTCTCAAGCGCATACTCAAATAAAATAACTACGTAAATAGTACCTACTTTGTCATAGTCAAATACATTTAAAAAATGGGTGTACAAAAATAAATGACCTTTATATTATATCGAAACAATTTTGTTATCACCTATACCAATTCAATACCGGTATTATACTGTAAATTTTGGGATGTTACCTAAATATATTGCACGGCCGCTTTTTTATAGCTATCCGAACTTGGTCGGGTTATGTAGGTTTTCGATGCTTCGTCAGTATTATAATTGTATTTCATTAATTACTGAATTTAATGACATGAAATTTTGCATGTGAATAGTTGAATGAATACACTAATTATTGGCATACATTTTACCATGCAATTCCTTTAGAATGTCGTGATATTTGAATGCTTTGTAAACAGTGATTATGTCATAGTAAATTGTCCTATAACTCTTTAATTACTAAAGCAACATCATTGATACTTGGCAATATATTGCAGACACTTACAAGGTTTGTATAAACGTGAAAATCTAGACCCCAAAGTGCATACTTTAAGAACTAAGACCAAATAAGCGTATTTTACGTTTATATTTTTATCTTTTAAGCCTTACGATTTTTTCTAAATCTGTTTTTTAAACAAATATACACAAATTCAAAACAAAGTATGTAAAAATCTACAGCTCTCTATGTAAGCGCTTTATATGAAAACTAGCTAATGACCAAACGTTCGCGCAGCGGAAACTTTAATATCTCCGAAGTTTATGCATGCACAAATTTTATTCATACATACACAATTACACACAAATACACACTAATTTTTGGACACATCTCTTTTTTCTAAAGTCAAAGGATTAAAAAAAGTTCCGCCAGGACAACGTTCGCCCAGCGGAATCAGTATTTTGTGAATTTCTCCACAATGGCTACGTGCACAAATTTTTTTTTACCATACACAATTATACGACGTCATACACTAAATATCTGCATATCTAAAATCTTTAAATTCAACAACATTCCGCTGCGCGAACGCACACGTCGGGGGCCAACCCACGGTACGTCTTCCGGTGCGTGGTATTCTTTTAAACTTGTTCCTTCCCCTTTGTGTCAGTGTCAATCTACATCGAACTGTGAATTTGAACAGTCCGCACATCACATCTTGTGGGAGTGTGTTCTTTGGCAGAATGAACGCAATATTATGTTGGATAGTGTACAAGTTACATCCGGAGTCGTTTATTATACGGACCTTGTAGAAAATAGAACCAATTTCCGTGTGTTCAGGCGCTTTTGCCATACCTATTATTGGAATCAATTGTAACAGCTAATACCTACTTAGGACCCATTAACTTAATCAAATTTTATTCCGTGGTGTTTGGCAATCTGGGCTTCTCCATCATCATCATCATCTCAGCGTAGAATCCCGGTCGCATCCGCGGCCTTCGCGTTGGAGCCCGGGGTCCGCTTTCCTACTATTACGCCTCCATTTCGCACGATCTCTGGCATCCTGTGGTGTGAGATTGTTGGCACGCATTTCATCTCTTACAACGTCAAGCCAGCACTTCTTTGGCCTACCTCGCTTGTTCCGGCCCGGCGGAGGCGCCATGGCAAGACATTTGTTACCCACGTAACATGCCGGTTTACGTAAGATGTGGCCGTACCATCGTAGGCGACTCTCTTGCAGTTTGTCTGCTATGTCACGGACATGGAGACTGCCACGAATGCGGGAGTTCCTGATGCGGTCTTTCCGCGTAACTCCACACATCCACCGCAGCATACTCATCTCCGTGACACGCAGCTCCTGCTTGTGTCGCTCAAGCACAGGCCACGCCTCACTGCCATACAGAAGAACAGGTCTAATGATGGTCTTATAGACCTGTCCCTTAAGCTTAACCGGCATTTTGGGGTCACAAATGACACCTGTCATCTCACGCCATTTTGCCCAAGCTGCAGAAGTGCGTGCTTTAACGTCGCAATCAATGTCGCCGGACGCGTGGAGCACAGACCCCAAGTATTTAAATTGGTCTGTGCACTCGACCTTGTCTCCGCCTATGCACACAGGCATAGAGTCTGTGGTGTTGCTGGCCATGTACACCGTCTTCGCCACATTGAGTCTAAGACCACCGCTCTCAAGCGAGTTCTTCCACGCATTTACCCGCCGCACCAATCGTTCCCTGTCCGCGTCTGCCAGCGCGATATCATCAGCATACATGAGCAACCAGGGTGGTTGCTCATGTGAATTCTTGATGCTGTCTGACAAGACGTCTAATATCACGCTGAACAGGAACGGACTAAGGACGGATCCCTGGTGTACACCGACGGTGATCGGGAAGGGTTTAGTGTCGCCAACAGCGGTCTTAACAACGGAATCGGAATTGAGGTACATGTCTCGAATTATGTCAACATAGGCTTCTGGTACCCCTTTGGACCTCAGTGCCCACCAGATCACCCCCCGAGGGACACAGTCGAAGGCCTTCTGCATGTCTAAAAAGAGCATATGCAGAGGCGTGTTCTTCGATCTATATCTCTCCATGGTGATCCTTAGGGCGAAGATAGGGTCCATGGTTCCGTACCCTGGACGGAACCCATATTGACACGTCGAGACAGCACACTCCTGCCGGATCCGGGAGTCTAAAATCCTCTCAAAGATCTTCATGATGTGGGACATGACCTTTATACCGCGGTAGTTACCACACTCCTGTACGGAGCCCTTGCCTTTAAAGACTGGAGTGATAATACTCAGCCTCCATTGGCTCGGGATTTTGCCGGACAGGAGCACGCGGTTCAGAAAGTTAGTTAACATGCCCACACCGCAAGGACCCATCGCCTTCCAGGCCTCAATGGGGACTCCGTCAGCGCCGACAGCTTTCCGATTCGCCATGCGACGAAGAGCCGTGTGGACTTCCTCAGGCGTTATCGGGGGCACTAATCCAAGGTTCGGAGGGAGTTCCGGTGTCTGCACCTCTTGGTGCTGCTTATTCAGCAGCTCGTGGAAGTACGTACGCCATCTCTCCTTCACCGCGCGATCCTCGCAAAGCAGGTTGCCAGTAGGGTCTTTCACACAACGGCACTTGGATATATCCTGTGCCGCTTTCACCCTAGAACGTGCCAACTTGTAAATGAGCTTCTGCCCCTCAGACGATTCCAACTTCTGGTAGAGCGGTTCTAAGTGGTCTCGTCTGGCTCTGGCTACAGCTCTTTTAGTGGCACGTTTGGCAACCTTGTATGCGTCGCGATCTTCAGGAGATCCGGTCGCCTGCCACGTTTTGAAGAGGGCTTTCTTCACCCTTGTCTCCCTCTGGACTGTGTCGTTCCACCACCAGGTCTCCTTGTCACTTTTGCGACCGCCCTTAGACACGCCGAGCACCACTCGCGCCGCCCCGGTAATAGCTGCCTGGATTCTGTCCCAGTGATCTTGGACAGATTCTCCCTCGGTACCAGCGCAATTGTCGCCAATAACCGAAGCGAACTCCTGGTACTTATTTTCATCAAGCAGCCACCACCGGATCTGGCGTCGGCAGCGCTCTACACGTCTACGTTGGGCCTTAACGCAGAGATCCATGACAAGGAGACGGTGTTGTGCAGTAAGACTCTCACCGGGTATGACTTTGCAGTTGGCTACTTTGCCGAAGTCGATCTGGGTAGCGCTTCGTCCGCTCCGGTAGGTAACAAGGTGCTCCGGTTTCTTTTTGAAGTAGGTGTTCACAATTGCTAGGTCAGCGGCCGCACACGTTCGGAGAATGTTGTCCCCTACCGCGTTGCGGCTACCGTACCCAAAGCCACCGTGAACACGCTCAAACCCGTCACACTTCTCACCCACGTGACCGTTCAAATCACCACCCAGAACGATTCCCTGGGATAACGGGATCCCGTGAAGCAATCCTTCGAGCTGGCAATCTGGGCTTCTCCCAGTTGCAATAATGTCCCTTTGTGCCGATTGGCCTAGTTCTGTTCTGTCTCCTGCTTGTTATGGAGGGAAGTGGAAAAAATATCTTTTTTCTTACTCCTCCGCTATTCTTTTCTGATTAATTTCGTTGCGGGACCCAAGACAGTTGAATCGTTTCTCCGGGACTCGTCGAGCTTCATTGCTCGGCGTTATTCTGGCGGTCGCCACTGTTGATTCTGGCTTTCAGGAGTTGTAGTGGTTGGGAAAAGTGTGGCGGGTTTTATTATTCCGGTGCGTGGTCACCACTCGAGAACCCGTCGGCCCCATCCGGCATCAGTCCTATGGGCAATGTGTCCAGCCCACTGCCACTTTAGTGTTGCAATACTTCGGCTACTCTCGTTCTTCTGCGGATCTCCTCATTCCTGATTCGATCGCGCAATGAAACCCCAAGCATAGCCCTCTCCATTGCCCTTTGAGGGACTTTGAGCCTTCTTATAAGGCCCATTGCCCTTTGAGTGACTTTGAGCCTTCTTATATGGCCCATTGTTAGCGATGAAACTTATAGTATTCCGTAAGTTGAATAACACATAGTGCAATAAAAAAAGAAATACTCAAATCGGACTTGTAGTTCCGGAAATATGCGCGCAGAAACATAAAAACATACATACTTACACTTGAAATTTTGCAAAGTGATGCACGGACGACTGCAGGTCAAGCTACCTCAAACTGTCAGATATTCCCATTCACTCTTGAATCTTAAAACTTTAGAAATAAAGTTGAAAATCTACTAAGGAAATCTGAGAGATTGTAGTAATTTGATGTGCATGTCGTCTGCACTTCAAAAAAAAAAAGAATATTTTCCACTAAATAAACTATACAGCATGTTAAGAAAACCCTGTCCGACCCATAAGGATAATAAAGGTTAGGTAAACACATGACCAAATATAATATAAAATTTTACGTAATCATCATAGTACCAATACAAATGAATTTTGAAATATTCTTTTTTTCCCGCGAATTTATTGCAACTTCCCCGAAATTTGGTAATTTTTAAAAAAGTGACAACACCGGTATTATTATGAGCGAATAGCGATGCGACCACGTGCCGCGTGCCTTACCGCCCGCGCCCCGCGGAAGGGTGGTTAACGCAGATTTATTAAGTTACCACTTTTTGCGAAATAATATTTATTTTTTTAGGGGGATTTTTTTTTTTTTTAATTTAGCCCGGTTTTGTATCCATTAGTAGAATCAGTTATCGATACCTAACAACACCTTCACGGATCGGACAGGGTTTTCTTAACATACTGTATGAACCATGTAATCTACTATCAGTGAGAAAATAACACATTCTACATCTCTCAAAACGCACAAGGAGACGCCATACGATCCTAAGATACTGGAAAAAAGAAATAAACACTGCATAATAAATGTTCCCAAAACTAAAACTAAGTGCTGTAAAACTGGAGAACATTTATTTAATTCGTTTTTTATGAAGATTCGTTAAAAAAAAGGCGCTCCATAGGTTCCGCACACAGGCGCTGCCGGGGGTCGGCGCGGCCCTGTATAGAATGAACTGAGCTAAGCATTTAAGTCGTGATGGCCTAGTGGTTAAAACACCAGCCTCTCAAGTATGAGTGCGCGGGTTCGATTCCAGGTCAAGCAAGTACCAATGTAACTTTTCTAAAGTTATATGTATTTTCTAAGTATATCTTGGATACCAATGATTGAAGGTGTAGGAAAACATCTTGAGGAAACCTGGACTTTAAGTCTGAAATCGCCAACCCGCATTGAGCAAGCGTGGTGATTACGCTCAATCCTTCTCTGTATGAGAGGAGACCTGTGCCCAGCAGTGGGACGATAAAGAGGTAGATAATGAGCTAAGCATAGTTATAGTTCACTGAGTAGTGAATATGTTGGTACTTGGGTACTCACTGATAGTCGAGCCTCTATCTATTTTGTCATAATTTAAACAATATTTAAGTAATTTAATTTAATAAATGTCCAACTACTATGGAATTCAAAAATTTTTTATCATTGTACGGTTTGTGTAATTAATTACTGATAATGACTGATGTTTGACATATTTGTGTTATATTTCAGACGAAAGTAACAACGTTTACGTCGATTTGCTGGTAGTTGTAAAAACAGTTAAGCCTGCGAAAACTATAAAAACTAAATCAGGTAAGCTTAAACTATCGAACCAACCAAGACTGTAATGTTACTTGATGCTGAAATAATAAACAATTATTATTATTATTATTTTAAAGATATTGCGAATCTCAAGTGACCTGGAATGCCAAACCAACCAATGGCGGGAACGATTGACCACGTGATTTATCGCGTCGCGTGGTCAACGTTTTCGTTATTGGTTGGTTTGGTGTTCGATTTCGTTTCGCTACGAAGCGATGTTACATTGGCTACAGGCCTTGATGTTTTCTATTTTGTAGGAGTAGACATGTCGGTACGCGGTGTAGAGATCATCGACAACACAACGCCAGCCTCCCTTTTATTGGACATTTTTGACATCGACACTATACAAAGGTTTTCAAATTCACTTAATAATTTAACGTACACCGTTATGGTTGTTTTAAGTATGTGGCTAGGTACTTCCCGTCTGCCCCTTTGATAAGTTACCCTAAAGTTAAGATAAGGTACATTGTCAAACGTGGTTTATAACGATACAATTGCTAATAGTTTGGTTTTTTTTTTTATTAATTTATAAACTAGCGCTTGATCGCAATCCCGCCTGATGGTAAGCAGTGACGCAATCGTTGATGGTAAAGCGCACTAGTTTATTAAGAGCCTATTCACTCTAGCCTTGAAGACACTCAAATTGTAGTCCGACGGAAACACCGCCGCCGGCAGATAGTTCCAGTCCCTCGATGTACGCGGTATAAAGGAGGAGGCGAAACGCTTCGTCCGGATCGTAGAGGTGTTAACAACATAAGGGTGGAAACTCGCCGTACGACGGGTCGTCCGATGGTGGAACGGAGATAGGGGAATTCAATCGTGCAATTCCCTCGCACACTCCCCAAAATGTATCCTATAGAACACCGAAAGGCTGGCTACTCTACGCCTGTGCTCTAGGCTTTGGAGACCAACTCGAGTTAAATCAAGGTCACCAATCAGCCTCTTCGCACGCCTCTCCACTGAATCCAAAGTGGCCAGGTGACACTTAGCAGCACCAGCCCAAATGTGGCTGCAGTACTCCACACACGAACGGACCTGTGCTTTGTACAACATTAGAAGTTGCCCTGGTGTGAAGTACTGCCGGACCTTTGCGATAACGCCAAGTTTTCTGTCAGCCACCTTGGCCTTGGACTCAATGAACCGCCCAAAGTTTAGGTTCGAGGAAATCTCAAGACCCAAAAGCTGAAGGCGGTCGGTACACTCCAAGGATACATTCCGGAAAGTAGGAGCCAAGGTGAACGGGCTCCTTTTGGCGGTGAAGAGACACGCCTGCGTTTTGGCGGCATTGAATGCTACAAGATTGGCATTGCCCCATTCGGAGACTGCCTGAAGTGCAACACTCGTTCGCTCTACCATGGCCTCTCTTTCGGACCGGATTGATTCCCTACTAGCCCGAGCATCCGGCAGGTATCTCTCCACAACTGTGCTGTCATCTGCATACCCATAGATACCGGGCATCAGCAGATCGTTAATATGCAGCAGAAACAGAGTTGCAGAGAGAACAGACCCCTGAGGAACACCGGCATTAGTCGACATGGGCTCAGATGAGCATCCGTCGACAACAACTAGGAGGGACCGTTCAGTCAGGAAGTCTTTTACCCAGTCAGTCAGGCTAGGGGAAATGCCGTACGCTGGAATCTTACTCAAAAGGCCAGCGTGCCATACCCGGTCGAAGGCCTTCGAGACATCAAGGGAGACAGCAATCGCCTCCCCATTTCTCTCGAGGGCCTCGCCCCACAAGTGAGTGGCATACACTAATAGGTCCCCAGTTGACCGATTGCGGCGAAACCCGTACTGTCGGTCACTGAGGAGATCGTAACCTTCCAGGTATGCCAAGAGGCGCGAGTTCAATAGACGCTCCATAATTTTGCAAAGTATGGAGGTGATCGAAATCGGCCGATAGTTGGTAGGATCGGCACGACTACCCTTTTTGGGCACGGGCTGCACGTTGGCAAGCTTCCAGGACTTGGGCACTATACCAGTCCCAAATGAGAGGCGATACAAGCGTGTCAATACAGGAGACAACTCGGGCGCACATGCTTTTTGAACAATCGCTGGTATACCATCCGGACCACTAGCCTTATTCACGTCCAGACGACACAGTGCTCTCAGAACCTCCTTGTTCCGAATGCGAACCTCAGGCATTGAAGTACCGCAGTGGGGTAAAATAGGTGGAGTAGCACTGCCAGTATCAAGACGCGAATTATGGGCAAAGAGAGATGCAAAGAGACCTGCTTTCTCTCTCGCCGTATGAGCCAGTGTTCCATCAGGCCTAACCAGCGGAGGCAGTGAGGGCCGACAGAAGTTCGCCTCGACCGATTTGGCAAGGGACCAAAAAGATCTGCTACCGGAAGGCTGCGCAAATAACTTGTTGCCAATATGGGTAATACGGTCAAAGCGAGCCTTCTTTAGCGCCTTTTTGTAGGACGTGGCAGCACGGTTAAAGGCTCTCTTCTTTGAGCTTAGATCCGGAGCTCCGCGGTCACGAGCGTCAACCCAGGTGAGAAATGCCGTGTGCTTACGCTGTTCGGCTTGGGCACAATCGGCATTGAACCATGGGCGAGCCGAGCCACCGACGGGCACGTCATTATAGGGAATAAAATATTCAATAGCTTGACGCACCACATCGGTTATAGCATCCGCACAGCTCGACGGATTGCTAGAAGAGAAGCAGACCTGCTGCCAAGGATAAGACGCAAAGAAATGGCGCATCTCATCCCAGTCTGCTGACCTGTATCGCCACATTCGCCGTTCACCACGAGAGTCGTGATCTGGTGGGGAGAAGGTCGACACAGACTTCACCAGACAGTGGTCTGAAGTTTCCAACGGTGAGGAAACTGTTACAACACACCTGTCCGGATCAGTGGTCAGCAGAAGGTCCAGACAATTGGCAGTATGACCAACTACATCAGGCACCCTAGTCGCTTGCTTTACCAGCTGGGAAAGGCCCATTGAAAGCGCGAAGTTTCGCGCTTCTCTCCCAGCGTGGTCGGTCCTCTGGTACGGGAAAAGTCAGTCCTGATGGCAGGCATTGAAGTCCCTCAGAGCGACGAAGTGTGCGTCACGGTGCCGGTGCAGCGCATTGTCAGCAGCCTCACTGAGGTGATCAAATAATCGAGTTGTCTCCTGATCACCGCTGTGCGATCGGTAGACACAAGTGTAAACATTTTTGTCCACACCAGTGTCAACCAATAGCCATAGGGACGAGAAATGAGGGTCTTCGAGGCGACGGAGGCGCCGGCAACAAATGTCATTGCGGACATACACACAGACCCCGGCACGCTGCAGGAAATGGTGCTCCAATGCGTATCCCGGGTAGCTGAGGTATGCCGCATCAGACGGACATTTGATCTGGGTCTCCGTCAACAAAAGTAGATGGGGCTTTTAAGTCTCAAGGTGGTGATGTACTGCAATGAGATTGGAGTGCAGACCTCGAATATTAAAAAAGCAATTGTATCGTTAGAAGCCACTTATTTCCCTAAAAGACTAAAACACATCACAACGTATGCAGAAAACGAGGTATCAGTCTGTCGGTATCTGCCCAAGGGTCTCTTTTGATAACCAGCAAGCAAAAGGATGTTTGAACTAACCAGCCTAACTAAAACTTCAGTAATTTATGAACTAACCCTGCGCAAAGAACTATGTCGTTAAGTTTCTATCAGAATCTAAAAATCTTGGCCATCCTTCTGCAGGGCAGAAGAATGGCGTCCATTAGAAAGCGTGCTATTCATAGCAGACGCTAGAGTATCATGGCGAACTCGTGCGGTTAGTGTGCAAGTTTGTGCGAAAACTGTAATCACACATCAACCGCACACAGCGGAAGCCGAAGCTCTCAGACTGCACATACGGAACCAGGCAACGGCGCGTGAGTCAATTCTTATTTTGGCAATTTTCTGAGTGATTTCCAATTTGCTAGACGCAAAGATAAAAATATTTATCTTTGTGATAAGTCGAACAACCTGTTTTGGTAAACAATGTTCCAATATTTATGTAAAACGTCTCACGTGCCTAATTCTGATAAAATTTTGTTTCGATTGTATACATATTAACATTGCATCATTTATTGTGAAGTGATTTTACATTGATCGTCATCGTCGTCATTCTCTGATAAACTTGCAAAAATAGTTACTTGAAACTGGTTTGCATATTTTTAGTAAGATTTTGGGAAACGGGGAATCCCCTACGAATATATTATTGCTAAACCTATAAACATTTATAGCTCTATAAATTGTCTTTTGTCTATCTTGCGATAGCGTTCCTTTTGCCTTTACAGGAGGCGGTGAAGCTGCAGTTTGGGCAGCGTGGAGCGGCGAACGCTCGTGTGCGGCATCCGTGTCACAAATTCGCGACAGAGTCGCAGGCGCCGCGCCGTTCTGCGCTTCACTGCATGCATTGCTTACGCATTTCGATTTGGACGAACTTGATACTTTGTATGCTTCACATTACACGCGACAGTAATGCCAGCTAAATTCTTAAAAATGTATTATCTGTAAATTTTCAAAGTTGTTTCACAGGGAAAATAATACTGAAGATAATATCCGGGTTCGCTTTGCTGATCATACTGGAGAGTTGACAGCTCGACTTCCTGTCAATGTTCTGGAGGACACGTTGGGATATTCTGTAAATAAACTAACTTTTTATGTTGTAGTATAAGCCCATTTACCCAAGACTCTTCTTAGCTAAAGGAGTTAAATTCAGAAATTGATTTACTTAGGGATTCATATCAGTGATCATTCAGATGTCCAACCAACGATCAGATGATTTTGGAATAAGCCATTGTCCAAGAAGAGAATATAAATAAGAACCATTGTATAAAAGTAGGGCCCACCCCCGGAATATTTTCATCTGTTCTGTGGGCCCACCAATGGCAGGCCAAAAACACTAAATTATGTTTTAATATTTGTAGATTGAGCAGTTGAAGGCCATGCCAGCTGAGAGCAGATCAGCAGTAGGTTGGGCTATTCTCCTGGAGCAATGCACTGTGAAACTTGCAGCATCGCCCCCGCGCTTGATGGTGTTGGCTCTAAGGCGAGCCACGCAGGCTGACCCAATACCTCTTTATTAAATTGTTGAAATATTTTAGTTTAATTGATTTGTTTTCTTAAGTAAAAGTTCCTATTAAGATTAATAAGTAGTTAATTTGATTTACCACCAATCTGGCAATAGCTACATTTAGAAAGGTTCGTTGACTCCATCTATATGAATTAAACGACGCAACCTTATCAATCCACTTAATTAAAACAGAAGACGCAATATTGTTAAAACATAATTGATAGCGATATACTAATATGCGCAGACCGCATATTAGCATATCGCTGAGGTAACCCCGTAAGTTTATCGATCTAACAAAGGCTATCTGAAGTGAACTTTCTTTGTTTCATTCTACTGAACTTACAATCATGGAGAAACCGGAAAAAATTGAACTTATATATGAATACAAACGGCGTAGAAAAGAATTCGGGAAGCAAACTTTGTTTGAAGATCATGGTCCTGAAATGATAGTGAGCATTCCCAATAATCCAGCGTTGTACCCGGACTACATTCTTCGAAATCCGGTAAACGTTGCCATCCAGAATACAGGCACTATGTCGGAGCATTGGGTAAATTCTGTAAGGTAAGTAACGTGCTATCAAGTGCGACATGAAAATGTAAGTATCCTCTAGAAGTCTAGAACTATATTTTGTTTCCAATAAATTTTATAAATTTTCTTTTACGCCTAAATGATAGTAAGTTTTAAAAGGAAAAGTACCTAGGTAATTTATAGTAGATTAGTAGCCAAGGGCTGTAAGGCATCAATTGCAGCCTGAGATATTTAGGCGCACGATTGCCTATAGTTCGAGGGTGCAATAGAAGCTTAACACCCGAGCTAACTACTCTGCTTTACATCTCGATTATGAGGTAAGTAGAATAAAACGAATTACAAAAATAAACAATACTTATTTAAAGTTAAATTTTTGTTTCCGCCTTTTTCATCTTTTTTTAAATTATTTTTTCAAGAACGAAACTGAGCTTCTCCGTTCGATATTTAAAAATTGATGACTTATACTCGTACGAAGACAAGGCTGAATAGCGAAGTGACCTCTTTTGACATTGGGCTGAATGCAAGATTTTATTGCCTGTACGATGGTTAGATGTACCTACTTGAACTTTTTAAAATAGTGAAGGTTTTTTTTTTAATTACCGCCCTAGGGCTTTTCAATCTACATTATAATCCTAAGCCCCATTTGTGGGTAATAAGGACCCCCATTACGAATATGAGCGATGTAAAATCCATTATTTCTTAACATTGGTTAAGGATGTTATGATTTACCCACTCCATGCAAAGCTATTCTTAAATAAATCGACATAAATAGACTCGAAAAGTGCTGTCGAATATCGAGAATAGACTCAGTAAAATTACATAATTATAACTTCTTACATCATTACTCAGAGCTGAATACACAAGTTCTGGCGTGAGCCACGTTGAAGGTGGCTGGCCAAAAGACATCAACATGAATGATCCTGAAGCAACACAAAGATATCGACGCAAAATCGAAAAGGATGATGCCTATGTTCATGCTGTTATGCACTTAGGACATGTAAGTGGTATTAAGACTAGAAAACTTATAATATTCAATAATCAAGTATCAACAGCGATATATGTCTTTTTTTCGGCAGAGCATGGAACACAATATACTCCAAAACAATGCAGTAGATATGTATGAGACCTATAATACAGAATTGCCAACAATTCCTCCTGTAGAAAACAGTGGTTGTCAAACTGTCAATGTGTACCGAGAACCGGCAGGAAGGCGTCCGATCCGATCACTTTCGTGGCAAGCTGACGGAGGAGCCAAACTAGCAGTAGCCCATGCAGATATCGAGCTAACAAGGAATTCAAGAATTCCACAGTATTCATACATTTGGGACATCGGTAGGCATGATTACCTAACCGCCTATTTTCTATTTAGAAAAATGAGGACATCAATAATCTTGATTTTTTTTTTTTTTGCAGAGAACGCGAATGCTCCTGAGCTTGTAATAAAGCCTCCACAGCCTTTGCTGGACCTTATTTACAATCCTCGTGATCCTCATCTTATAATTGGAGGAATGATGAATGGGCAGGTAAGTAATGGCCTCATACGCCTAGGCCTCTAAAATCTGTCTCGATTCAACGATTTGTAATATGGTTGTAGGTCGGTTGGTGGGATACACGTAAAGGCGGAGATCCCGCAGGAGTTTGCCCACCGCATGTTGCCCACCGCGACATAGCCAGAAACGTACTTTTTATAAATTCCAAAATCGGAGCAGAATTCTTCTCCGCATCTCCAGATGGTGTCGTTAAATGGTAACTTATTAACTATAGGTACTGTAATCTAAAAGTAATTTAAACATAAAATTCATGGAGAACACTTTAGGACTGTTGTTTTGTAGGTGGGATACGCGAAACATGAGCGAGCCTACCGACTCTATGATAATAGATATCGTGAAAGCGGTAACTGATACACAGTGTATTGATAACGCTATCGGAATTTCAGCACTTGAATATGAGCCCACGATACCAACAAGGTAAATTATGATCGTAAATAAAGTGATAACATAAAATGTATTCTAGAAATAAACACTTCTCTTCACTATATGTTATATAGGTTAACATGTAGGTACTCTTAAAATTCAGTGTATGTAAAGTACGAAATGGTTATTTACTGTAGATAAATCATGAAACACATTCGATAATGTTAACGGTATATATGTTTTCATGAGAAGTAACACTTATTAACAAAAGCAGACGACATACACAATCAACAAGATTTACCAATCTTGTTGATTGTGTGTGTCGTCTGCTTTTGTTGTGATACTACCGTATAGCAACCTATTAAAAGAGTATTTACACTGACGTGCTATTCAACCTCAACACTTTCCCTCATCAGTTGGAAATATTATGCAGTCGTAATTTAGCTCTCAACTAGTTCAGCGTCGGATGTGGAACTGCCTTGGTCATAAGGTCAGCTAATTGGTCAGTAAAACTGGTTTTTTGTACACCTACTAAACCTTCTTGGACAGTCTCACGAACAAAGAAATGTCTCTCTTATGTGTTTTGTCCGTTTGAGAAATTCCGGATTGTGTGCGAGACGTATGGCTGCTTCGTTATCCACCTTCAGTGTGGGTACGTCCTCTAAAATTGTGAGTTGGCTATATAGCCTTTGAAGCCTTACCAATTCACGTGCGCCTTCGCTCGCTGCAACAATCTCAGCTTCAGTCGTTGAAATTGCTACCGACGCTTGACGTTGGCTTAACCAGGAAACATCTCCACTCGCAAACAAACATGCTACTCCTGTAGTCGAACGTCCAGTTTGTGCATCTCAAGCATGGTCAGCATCGCTATAACCTTCAATAATAGCTTTCGTAGAGTCACCAGTATACAGTCCCCGGCCAAATTATTAGACGCACTGTATTTTTTTAGTAATTTTATGTTTCTTAAGAGTTTTTATGCAATAATGGTGTATTTAAACTACAACATTATTGATTTTTATTTAAAAGGATAGTTATAGACTACATATTTGTATTTATTTTTAACATATGGCAAAACTGTGTTGACATAGTGACACATGAACGTAAAAAAGTACAAACCTGTGTATCAGTCGCGATCGGGATCGAGTCAGTTACGGACGTGTTTCTGTGGCTTTATGAATTGTAATTGCTTGTTTAACAGTTTTATACTACTCAGTTACTAGTTTATTTTGTAAGCAGTGTTTTAAAAAGTATTTGATCTATTTTTATTATGGGTAGAAAAGTCGAACTTTCACCACGTAAAAAAGCTGAAGTGAAGGCCCTTGTGATTGCGAAAATATTTACAAACCGAGAAATATCAGGAAGATTGAAGGTTTCTGAAGCTAGTGTACGGCGCATAAAAAAGAAAATTGAGTCAGGGGAGGAATTAAGTCCAAAAAGGAAGAAAAGATGCGGTAGAAAACCAATTTTCACTTCACGGTCAGAGAGATGTTTAAAGAAAATTTGTCTTGAAAACAGATTTGCTACCACAAAGGTAATAAAATCACAACTCCAGAATGCTATCCTAAATGTTTCTGAGCGCACTGTTCGAAGGAAATTGAAAGAATTGGATTTTAAGGCCTATCGCCCAGCCAGGAAGCCCAGGAAGCCAGTAAGTTAACAGCTGCAATGAAAGCAAAGCGCCTGAAGTGGGCCAAACAATGGCAAGACAAAGATGTGGACTTTTGGAGATCGGTAAGATATAGCAATTTAATCAAAAAATTATACATTATTATTATTTTCACTTATATAAAGCAAATAAACATGGAAGTTTAAATATTTTTCCTATTTTTGACATGTCTGCTTAAGTGACGAAAGCACATTCGAAATTTTGCAGAATAAAGCTCAGTATTTGCGCCGTCGCCAAGGAGAAAAGTTTCATCCTGATTGTGTCAGCCCGACGGTTAAATATCCCACAAAAGTTATGATTTGGTCAGTCATCATTGGCAAGGGCACTGGGCGTCTGTACGTCGTCAAAGGAATGATGAGGCAAGATCAGTACAAAGAAGTACTAGAAAGTCGGTTGACACCGCAGCTCAGAGTATGGTTTCCAAATGGGAAACCATTCATTTTCATGCAAGGTGGAGCTCCCTGCCACACTGCTCGGTCTGTTAAGGCATTTTTGGCAGAAAAAAATAACCCTTCTGTTGGATTGGCCGGGTAAGCCCTGATATGAACCCCATTGAAAATGTATGGGAGCTGATGAAAAGAGAAGTGGCTAAAGACGTGATTACCAATAAAACCCAGCTCCTAGAAAAGATTATTTATGTATGGAATCATCATCCTCAAATGCAGGAGACAGTACAGTCTTGCATTGATAGCATGCCGCGCAGAATTAAAGCTTTGATAGCGGCTAAAGGTGGCTCAACTAAATATTGATTTGTACTAACTTTTATTTCATTTTTCTTTAAACTTAATAAACTTTTGCTTTTCTAAATTAATGCTGTTTTATTTATGTCAAATAAATCGGTAAATGATTGAATAATATAAAAATGACAAACAAATCAATTTAAAATAAAAAAAAAAATGTACATTATCACTCGGTAGTTAATATTTTACATGAAATATGGTAGTGCGTCTAATAATTTGGCCAGGGACTGTATTTAATGCCATAGCTAGCTCTTCCTTTTAAGTACCGAAATATTCGTTTCACTTTTAACCAGTCAGCTTGGGTTGGATTCTCTAATTTTCTTGAAACGACCCCAACAGCATAAGCGATATCCGGGCGCGTATCTGTCATGAGATATGCCAATGCACCTATAGCTTCTCTATAGGGAATCTTTTCTTCAGGTTCTTTCTCCTCAACTTTTCCTGTTTCCGACGTCTTCTCTATAGGTGTCGAAATAGGATTGCATTCGGACATTCCGAATCGCTCGAGAATTTTCTTGGTGTAAGATTGCTGTGTTATTGTTATAGTCATCTGTTAATTTAGCAATCTCTAATCCTAAGTAGTAGGATGCTGGCTTGACAGTTATTTTTAGCGTATCTTCTAACTCTTTTAAAAATTGGTTCGCCAAAGCTTTATCTCTTGTAGTTACAAGCCCGTCATCAACGTACAAGGCTATTATAATTTTCTTGTCTCCTATCTTTCTCATAAAGAGATAGGGAGTCAGCTACATTTTGCGTAAAACCTTTCTTCAGCAAGATTTCCTGGAAACAAGAATTCCAGAAACGAGGTGCTTGCTTCAAACCATATAGACTTCTTTGAAGTCGACACACTTTTGAAGTACCATCACTGAATCCGTCTAGCTGTTCCATGTAGATTTCTTCTTTTAATTTGCTATTTAGGAAGGCTGTCGAAACATCAAATTGGGTCAGGTGCAACTTCTCTTTTGCACTAACACTCAGTAAGCTCTTATTGAAGCCATTCGGGCCACCGGACTAAAGGTTTGTTCAAAGTCAATTCCTTTCCGATGCTTGAACCCCTTGAATACAAGTCTTGCTTTATATTTTTCAACGGTACCATCTGGGTTTCCTTTGACCCTGAAAACTCACTTGCATGGCAGCGCCTTTTTGTTGGATGGCAAGTCACACAATGTCCAAACGTTGTCAGCTAGGGATTTGATTTCACTAGCCATGACCATTTGCCATTCGTCACTATCCTCTCTCTTAATTACTTCATCATAAGTTTCTGGGAAACTTTCTAAACCCACAAAGCAAACAATGTTTTCGAGTTTCTTTGGTCGGTTAATTGCTGTTCGGTTTCTAAGATTATATCGAGTCTCCGTTAAGGGCTCAACTACTTCCAATTGTTCCTGAGCATCCGCAAAATTATCCTCATCCTCTGTTAGTATATGAGTATTGTCTTGAACTTGCGCTGTTGGTGTAACAATGTCCTCTTGAACTTGGTCTTCTGTTATATCTCCCTCTAGATCAAGTTCTTGACTTCCTTTTGTATTTCCAAAAGTTTGCTCTTGTATGAGACCATGCATTTCGTCGTTATTTCCCTCTGACCTAATAGGGATACTGGTGGAAATCTTAAACTCTATATCAGACTGAAATGTTATGTCTCAAGACCTGAGTGTCTTTTTTCCATCCCAGATGCGATAGCCATCATCATTCTCATAGCCTAACAGCATTCCTTTAATGGATTTTTTATCCATCTTTTTGCGACATTGTTTTGGAATATAAGCATAACATTCACTTCCAATTATTTTCAAGTGACTAATTTTAGGTTTCCTATTGTGCCATAACCCAAAGGGTACTTTTGCATCTACTCTGGTAGGACCTGTCCTATTCAACACATATGCAGCAGTGTTTATAAGCACTGCCCAGAGCACTTGTGGCATCTCTCCTCTCGCGTGTAGCATTGATCTTGCAGCTTCTACAAGTGTGCGGTTTTCTCGCTCACTATAACAATTTTGTTCTGGCGTGTAAGGCATTGTCAGTCTATGCTGAATTCCGAACTTTTGTAGAATCTTTTTGACAACTTCATTATCAAACTCACCACCATTGTCGCTCAGTAGTGTTTTCACTGTATGACCAGTAGTCTTAACTTCTTGCAACATATGTAACAGCTTGTCTTTAACTTCGAACTTGTGTCTAATGAAATATTCAAAGCGGTAATTTGAAAAATCATCCTTAAATAAGACGAAATATTTATATTTTGCAATGCTATCAGCAAAAGGTCCGCACACATCAGTGTGAATTATTTCACCTGGTTCTGCAGCTCTTTCCCTTGTTCCAAACTTTTGTCGTTGGGATTTGCCATATATGCAACCTTCGCACTTTGCATTGTCTGGTTTTAAATTTATTCCAAACTCCCTCTTAACGATATCGCGAACATGTCGTTTGTCTTGATGTGCGAAACGTTCATGGAAAAGCTGTAATAGATTGGAACCAGTGATTGCGTTGACCTCAATGGATCTTTGCTTTGCTGGCATGACCGTCTTCATATCCAATTTGTAGAGTCCTCCATAAGGCAATCTCTTGGCAACATTTTTTGTTGAGCGTTCTATATCAAGATTACAATCTCTAGTTGTCGACATGAACATGCTGTTCTGCATCCTATATTGTGCAGCTAGCGTCGAAAAAACATTTTTAGTCAGGGATGGTACTAACCACACATCTCGAAGTGTTATCAATTCCTGCTTATCATTGACATTTGCATTAACCACTATGGTTCCTTTTCCTAATGCTGGAATCACAGCTCCATCTGCGGTTTTTACCGAGTGGTTTGACTGTAATTCATGAAATTCGAGGAAGAAGTCGCTTCTAATAGCTATGTGTGTTGTTGCGCCATTATCAACAAACCAGTTATCTCGATCCTGAATTTGTTTATACAAAAAAAAAAAAAAAAAAATGGTGCCAGTGGGACCGAATAACCTACTGTTACTTTTCGTTCGTTTTCTTCGTTACATGCGTGGGCCCATAGCCTCTTAAAACTCAGTGTATGAGAAGTACGAAATGGTTATTTACTGTAGATAAATCATGAAACACATTCGATAATGTTAACGGTATATATTTTTTCATGAGAAGTAACACTTATTAACAAAAGCAGACGACACACAATCAACAAGATTGGTAGTATAGCAACCAATCAAAAGAGTATTTACACTGATGCTATTCAACCTCAACACTTTTCCTCATCAGTTGGAAATATTATGCAGTCCTAATTTAGCTCTTTTAAAATAAAACTGAGACATAATCATCAGTCCAATGACGCAGTTCTAGACAGTGATGATGATGAGTCATCTCTAAAAACAAAGATTATTTAACTTTTACAGGTTTATGGTCGGGACAGAAACTGGATTAGTAATTGGAGGTAACCGAAAAGGGAAAAATGCTGTTGAGAAACTTCCGACTAAGGTTAGTTTCAAAAGAAGTTTCTCGATAGTAAAAATAATTTTAAAAAATCGAAAAATTAATGATACTCATGAATGTAAACTACAAGAGGCAGAATCTCCTATAAATTCTGTGCAACCAAATTTGACAAACCATTTGCGTATGTATTTAAGGAGAGAAAAGGGTACTTAGGTATAGGTACAACAGAAATAATATACATAATTTTTTATTCATTTGATTTTATACATTTTTGTTAAGTACGAGGCTCACCTTGGCCCCGTGTACGCGCTCCAGAGAAACCCGACGTTCGTCAAAAACTTCCTAACAGTTGGCGACTGGACTGCTCGAGTTTGGAGCGAAGACTGTCGTGAATCTGCCATTTTATGGACTTATTCGCACCGCACGAAACTGACTGATGGTGCATGGAACCCTATCAGGTACGATGAAACTAGAAAATCGAGATTTATGAATAACTATCGTGCTGGTATCTAATTATCATTCATTTATAAATAATTGGCTATGCGGCTTATGTTGTAAATTATGCACCTTCGTTTCGAAAACTACAACGGAATCTTTATCATACGTTTATATTCGACATATTGCAACCTGCATTTCACTAGACTAAAACAAAAGAACTAAAAGAACTTGCAGAGAAAAGAAATACTAATTTGCTAAACAGTAAACAATCGAGAAATAAATATTACCTATAGGTAGGTATATATACAAAGTGGTGATGACAATACGACAATTAATTAAATATCGTGCACCTCAACACGTTCTCGGGCTACATATAAAAAAACATATAAATAAATATATCCATTAGTTTAGTCACAGGAAATTATTTTTCATTCAAAAATCAACCTGTCATCGTATACGGTCATCAACCTAAACTTTAATAACAATGGCGTAAAAAAAATCAAGTCGATACAGGACCGCGCTGTCGCCGATCGGAGGTTAATGAATCAATATTTTGAAGGATGTTCTATTCCGTTTACAATTTTATGCGATTTAGTTTATTTGAAATGTTCATTCTTTTATTTTTGATGCTAGGTTTTTTTCTATGGTTTAGGATTATTTATATGAAAGCACCACTTTGTATATACCAGCCAAACTCTAAGAGAAAATAAAAGAAATTTTGGGAAATATGTGTGAGGTCTAGTTGTTCATTATGATAACGCTACACCTCACGCATCTTTAGCCACTCGGCAAAAATTAAGAGAATTTGGCTGGGAGGTGTTAATGCATCCGGTGTATAGTCCTGGCTTTGCACCTTCAGACTTCCACCTGTTTCGGTCTCTTCAGAATTCTTTGGGCAGTGTCACGTTAACATCACGAGAGTACTGCCAAAGCTACTTGTTGCGGTGCTTTGATTAGAAGTCCGAAATTTCTATAGCTATGGGATCCTGTCGCTACCTACACGATGGCAAAAAGTTATCGAACAAAATTGTACCTAAATACTTCAGTTAAATGTAAATAAACGATATAAAATATGCGAAGAAACTTTTTCTCCAATCTATTATATGGACTTCCTCGTCTTCTGTCAAAGGTTTTCATTGATGCTGGTGACGCAATGGGATGGTTGTCTGTCATGTTGGGATTTGTTACGAAGAAGAAGCGCTCCGTTAGTTACAGCACAACTTTGTGACGAGCCCCTACTCCGTTTGCGCCCTCATGAAGGAGTAAGTAAAAACTAGGATTAGCTATTACAGTTACATTTCAAAACCGCGAGTCGATCATTGCAACATAAACTTGTCTATGTCACAATGCCTGTCATAGCATCGTGTTGCCCAAGAGGTACAGACTACGCTCATCAAGCTACTACAATCTGTCAGATTTCCTTATTATATTTTCAACTTTATCGTTGATTGGGAATATCTTGACAGTTAGTTTGGGGTAGCTTGACCTGCTGTCGTCCGTACTACGGCCCCAGGCACAACTAAATAGAGGAACACGGGTTGGTTTTAGTCAGTGAAAGTCTAACACGCCCTCATAGCGAGAGAAGAAAATTTACCACACAAAAAATAAGTTACATTCACTTATACAAACTGTTTTAGGGTCTTCTAGTAGCCTGTGGCAGCAGTAAAGGAACAGTTTACTTGGTAGAACTATCGGAGAATCTCGGTACCGCAGACAAGAATGATAAACAACTTTTAACACATGTAAGTGTATATGCAAGAAATTAATTTTACAAGTCCTTGCAACAAATTGCTTCGGATTCATCTTTTAATTCACTCGTTTATGGTCACTTAAATGACTATGGATTAGAAATTACGAAATAGGCCTTGTTATTTGCTTCAGGTTTTAGATCGGGAGAACAAAAGAGAGCGTATCCTGGAGGCTCGGATGCGAGAAATACGATTAAAAATGCGTCAAGGTGGCAACGTTGGTGAACCGGCTGTTGAAAGTGACCCTACTGCTAACGATAGAGACCTAGAAGAGGCCACGGCAGAATATATGCAGGCTATCAATGATCTGCAGGCACAACAGAAAACAGAGGCTTGAAAGGTGATATGCAGTAATCATGTAAAACTTATAAAGAATTTGTAACACTAGCTTTTGAAATAGTTCTCAATAAAACATTGTGTTAGGAAACATACACACTTTATTTCGAATGTACCTATTTTTTAAGTCATAAACAGTACTCAGTTTTATCCGATATTTGAAGCTACTTGCTATTTTTCGAATAGTTGTTGCCCTGTGTAAAAGCAGTTTATTACAAAATAATCATAAATACTAAATGCCTTTTTAATTACATCTTAGAACTCCAGAGCAATAAAAAAATAACAATAAAACTTACAATTCTAGTTGATCAATTTGTCAAATATCATTTTACTTTTTTAACTTTTAACATGAAGTAGACACACCTATTAGCTAAAAGTGATTCAAAAATACTTTTGTGCAACAAAAATATATTTTATTTAAAATAAAGACTACCATCCAAAGTAGGTAAATATTCTCATGGACATCATACTCGTAGCGAGCGAACATGGGCCTATGAGAAAATTGATAAATCAACTTATTCAGATCTCTTTTGTACAGGATAAAGCGTTATTATTTGTTCTTACATTAATATTTACTGCACATAATGTAATCAGGACACGGAGTACCGATATGCAGAGGGATGTACCCTCTTATTTCTTAGCAGTCAAGGTTGTTTCTTGTCCTTATTGAAGGCAATGAAGGACCAGCGATGTTCGATGTTGGCGCCAACGCCGCTGGTGGTGCGTTCGAATACATCCGTGTGTTTCTGGAGAACGTGGTGTATTGTAGCCTGAGACACGAGAGTGAAGATGGCGCGTACATATGACACTACGTAGTCGAGGCTGGCTCCTTGTGGATGTACCTGAATTCATATATTTTTTTCATAGTTTTTATCTTTAAACGCATTTAAAAGCAAATCTAGCAAATTGGAGGTAAACTTACTGAAGTTATCCCCATATAACCCAGACCAACAAATGAGATGATCCTTATGAAGCCGGTGAAAGGGTACATGAAGTTTGTGCTTTTACTAAAGTTAACACTGTGAATATCACTGCCATTAGAGAGTACAAATGTATATTTTCCCTAATATACAGTATGTTACAAAAACCCTGTCCGACCCGTGAAGGTGTTGTTAGGTATCGTTAGCTGATTCTACTAATGCGTACATAACCTGGCTAAACTAAAAAAAAAAATACCCCCTTAAAAATAAATAACTTAAATAAAATAAATAGGTAATTTCATGGCAACACAGGCACAGGTCATGACCTCAGTTGACCTCATGCATGTAGGTATTGGTAGTCTAACCACGTTTATCGACTCTAGAAAGAAACAATGATACCTACTTAGGCAGCTCGTGAAAAGAACTTTTTTTTAAGTAGGAAGGTCGTCTGACCCTCCGAATGTATCTTCGAATTTCATTCGATGAGCACAATGGCTGTGGCGGAGATGTTGTTCCATATTTCGTTCACTAAGAACGATACCGGCCTGGCACCGTCCCACGAGATTAGCACGGTGTTTCACAACGTTAGTCCACTCCTACCAATCCACTGCTCGTCGAACTGATAGTGGAGGTACTCACGTACAGGTCGGCAAAAATATGGTGGGGCACCGTCATGCTGGAACCACATTGACCAAGAAGTAGTCACATCCGAATCGTTCAACACCTGATCACAACACAACACAATTGCAGTTTTATTAGGTACCTTACATCAGCAGGTTACATTACGTTAGAAAACTATATGATCACACAATAAACGATACGTCTACACGGACGCGATGTCTACGCGAAACTAATAAATTTAAAATAAAAATGATTTTTATTTCATAAAAATAGGTACTCTAACTGCACGGCGGTGCCCTTTGACTAGAGGTGTGAAAGTATTCAAAATATTTCTCGTATCGATTTTTGGTATCAATTTTGTATTTCAGAATTTCACGCATCGATTCAACATCGCATGGCATTCTTTAGATTTTAGAACTTTCACATAACTTAAATCAGGTGAACTTAAATGCTTTACATTGTTTATAATATTCTCCTAAAATCGTATTTCATAAGACCTTTCTAGTTCCTATTTACTAATAATAGGTACTTGTGTTACAATATTGTTATGAATCTAGTTTACAAAATTTAACTTTTTGTCTGTTGCCGCGAATTTTGTGGTTGATAATGTTCACTTATGACTTGTTTTCGTCAAATCTACCCTCAAAATTTTTTGAGCAGCTCGAGTTACTTTGTTTTTGATTTTTGTCATTTAAGCGTATATATTAAGCGATAATAGGCATATTTTACTGTGTTAAGATTAGTATCCAAAGTTTTTGCGTCATGAGTAGTTCAAGGAGACGTTGTTTAAACAATCCAGATCATTTTTGTTATATATGCGGGGAATATGTGTTCAACGATTGTAGAAAAGTTATATCAGAGTTGGTGAAAAATACCTATTTTGAGTATTTTGGAATGCTCTTGGATAAAAATGAGAAGTCTTGGGCTCCCAATTGTGTTTGTAAATCGTGTGTGGAATATTTAAGATTGTGGAAAAATGGTAAAAGAAGTGCCTTTAAATTTGGAACACCGACTATTTGGCGAGAACCACGAAATCATCTCGAAGATTGTTATTTTTGTAGCGTAAACGTAAACGGTTTAAATACTAAAAATCGAGCTAAATGGCAGTACCCAAGTACTAGTTGTGTTCAGCGTCCAGTGCAGCGTTCAACTGACTCTTCAGTGCCTAAAAATATATCTGAACCCATGGAACAAGACAACGAAGGACCAAGCTCATCACAAAATGATGCTGATTTTGAAGGTATGTCAAATGAGCCAAAATGCTTTTCCCAAAATGAGTTAGATGATCTTGTAAGAGATTTAAATCTTTCTAAACAAGCTTCAGAATTGTTAGCATCAAGACTGAAAGAAAAAAATTTGCTTTCCTCAGATACTAAAATAAGTTTTTATCGTGAAAGAGATAAAGAATTACGGCGTTATTTTTCCGAAGAAAACGGTATTACCTTTTGTTCAGATATCAAAAACTTGTTGATAAAAATGGGCTTGAAACAATATGAGCCAAACGACTGGCGTTTATTCATTGACAGCTCAAAACGTAGCCTAAAATGTATTCTATTACATAATGGAAATAAATACGCTGGGGTACCTATTGCCCACAGTACACAGTTAAAGGAAGAATATTGTAACATTTCGCTAGTCTTGAACAAAATAAAATACAATGACCATAAGTGGCAAATTTGTGTCGATTTAAAAATGGTGAACATTCTTCTCGGTCAACAAAGTGGTTACACTAAGTTTCCCTGTTTCATATGTCTTTGGGACAGTAGAGCTAAACAAGAGCATTGGATAAGAAGAAACTGGCCCTTGAGAGAAAGTATGAAGCCTGGAAAGCAAAATATAGTCCAGAATTCATTAGTAGCTCGTGACAAAATTATCCTTCCACCATTACATATAAAACTGGGCATCATGAAACAGTTTGTTAAATCACTAGATAAAGACGGGAACTGCTTTTCTTACATTTGCCAAAAATTTCCTCAGCTCACTATGGAAAAAATAAAAGCCGGTATTTTTGACGGCCCCCAAATTAGACAACTTACGAAAGATACTCAATTTAGAAATTCTATGACTGAGTTACAACTAAAGGCTTGGACAGCTTTCGTCTCTGTGATGCAGAATTTTCTCGGAAATAAAAAATCTGAAAATTATATTGAACTTGTAGAAGACCTTCTGCTACAGTTAAAAAATATGGGGTGCAATATGAGCATAAAACTCCATTTCCTCCATAGTCACCTGGACAGGTTTCCAGAAAATTTAGGAGATATGAGCGAAGAGCAGGGAGAGCGTATGCATCAGGACTTACGTGTCATGGAAGAGCGCTATCAGGGTTTCTGGGATACAAATATGATGTCCGACTATTGTTGGTCGCTAATACGTCATTTTCCAAAGTCTACACATCAGAGAAGAGCTTTAAAACGAAGTTTTTTAGAACTCAATGATTAATTATTTTTTTTAATAAAGTTTTTCTTAGTAAATACATGTTTTTTTCTGTTTTATACCTACATAGCTGAAACTCAGAAACTAGAGCTGATAAAAATCTTTTACTTATATTTTTGAAAATAGCATATCATATGTAGTCAGCAACAGCTAAAATTTCTTTGGCAACAGATGTACTGTAAACTAGTGATAATTAATCGATAATCAAAAAAAGTACTTTTACCATTAGGTAATCTGCGTTTTTACAACAAATCATTCGAACAGGTAAAAGTTTCGAATATTAGCGACAAAAACAAATCGTTATTACGCAAAACTAGTACAGCTCTAATTATTCCTTTGCGCGTCGGCGGCTAGACACACTGACGCCGCCGACAGTTATAAGGTCTAAAATGGTGTTTACACTTTTTTAAATTTCCCGAATTTTGGGGAAGTTACAGTAAATTCGCTGGTAAAAAAGATTATTTCAAAATACATTAGTATTGTTACTATGATGATTATGCAAAATTTTATATTTTATTTGGTCATTTGTTTACCTAACCCTTATTATCCTTGTGGGTCGGACAGGGTTTTCGTAACATACTGTATAATATGAACCTCACTGAAGTTGGCATGTACCGTTATTCCCAAAAAAATGCCGAGCCCATAGTTTCAAGAACTTCTTTAGCCGGGACGATGTTTTGTGTCCTAATTTTTGTATCATTCGGTAAGGCAAACTTTAAATATTTCGTGTTCTTGGTATTGAGAACTAGGTTATTTGATGTAAACCAATTCGTAACTATTGATACTGAACTGTTTGCGTCAAAATCTTGTCTTCTAGGAATTTATCCTGTATCGTGGGTGCGTTTACAAACATAATAAACTCACATACACAAATAGACAGACACGGAACAACTACTTGTAGGTTATAAAAACATTTGTTCCGTGTGGGTATCGAACCCGCGACTGGCAGCGCAGCAGTCAATAGCTTAACCACTGCGCTAACCGTGCATATATATAAAATATACACGAAGAACAACAATGAACCTAGTATTCAGCCCCGCGGTACACCTAACTGAACTGGTAGTCTTGAATATTTAACACCGTTTATATCTACATGTTGGAAGCTATTATGTAAATAAGAATTTATTCCGTTGGGAGCTTCGTTTTGTACACTAAAATGACTTATGCGCAAAACTATATCATGGTGCACGCAATCAAAGGCTTTGGAAAATCATAGGCAACTCCAATAACATATTGCGAGTTCTCCAATGTGTTAAATATGTGTTTCTGCAGAGCAACACCCGCTATCTGCTAAATATCAATATAAGTATTTTTAATTGTAGCTTAATAAATTTGATTTATCTAAATCACTATGACAATGTTAAGCACTCATTGAAAGATCTTACTTGTAAAAAAGCAGACATGACTCCTATTAGTTTAGCTTCTCCACAGCCTGCTTCAACTGCCTCCCTGAGGTGCACTGCGGAATCTAGATCCTCAGGCAATGGCGGTGGTGGAGGGGGCTTCACAATCGGCGACGGCAAAGGTGGCTAGAAATCATAAGTATTAATTATATTTAACTCACTAGCTACATAATCCTCCTGCCTATGCAGCATCAATAAAGCAGTTTGATTGTGATCTTATGAGCAGGCATATTGTCTGATTAGATAATTTGTTTTATGGTAAGCTAGCGGCAGTCCCTGCTTCGGGTTACTCTACACCGATGGTAACCACGTAGCAAAATCACACCATGTAACACGCACTTTTGTACTTTTGAAGATCGTGGTCACACAGACATAAAGGAAAAGCGACTTTAATTTATATAATATGTATACATAAACAGACAACTAAATAAGAGTTAACTCTTAAAAACTTGTATAAAGCTCGGAATTTAACATACATTTTTATCAATGTTTCCCTGTAATGCCTGTCGCGCTATAAACTGTGCCTTAAATTTCTCCATCTCCTTTGCAGCATCAGACTTTATGACTTCAACCTCATTTTTATATGCTTCCAGTTGAAATTGGAGACTTTCATTCTCACGCTGAAAAAGTTAAACTATTTATTAAAATTTTCCTCTTTCTACATTATATAACAAAAAAAAAATTTATGAGAGTCTGACTTTCAGTTGTTGGATTTCTTCATTGCTATCCGATGACCGACTGAAACCATTGAATTCTCCATCGTCATTAAACTTTTCGTAAAATTCTTCTTTCAATGAATTAAACTCCTGAAACATGTACATTCGCTTAGTAGGGAATCAATAAACAAGTTTACATAAACTAGTGAATACGCTAATTCACGTGTTCATTATAGCTGCAGTTACTTTACATTCCTCCCTCTGTTTACCTGTTTCTGCTGTCTTCTCGGTCAGCTAGATTTCCGCCATTCTTAACACTATTGAACCAGCATAGGTTAGATTCACCCCATTGAAGAACATACTTACTGACACCAAGTTTATTGTTAAAAGTATGGTTAACAATACTATTATGTAGCAGCGTTATCACGAACAGTTGTGTTTATATTATTTCCTAGAAAGTTGTTCCTTGTTTCCTAACAAGACAAAAATTGCTGTAAAAGTAGTACCTGTGTCATTTTCTGCCATGTCTCAATATTCTTTCTCTGAGGTTTTGTGAAGTGATCCCATACACGTTGATGGGATGAAGCGGCAAACACTTTCGCCACCTGTTCGACTGAGGTTCACAAAATTATATTAAGAGATCAGACTTTGGCGTCGCGACCAAAACATACCGTCGTATTTTCTCGATCGACCAGTCATCCCAGGCTCTCATACTGCGGTCTATTACTCCGCAGTCGAACGCGAAGTGTCATACGTGTACCTATCACATTCGAGGGTCACGAGCCAGTCGGCAGGTTTGCGCACACGCTGCACCTCACGTTACGGAGATGTGACGTATGATATGATACTGTGCCATTGCACAGGAGTACCCAACATGTTCCGACAATTTATTTTTAACCAACTATTTGAAAAATTTATATTACTACTTTAATCTACTTCTTTTTGTTTATTGGTCCAAAATCACCGAAAAGTTAAAATTAAATTGTCTTTATATAAATAACTTACAATAGCACCCATCATTTCAGCAAAGATTCTGTTGTTTCATTGATACATATGACTGGAAGTTATCTGGTGAACCGGGGAAATCCATTTGTTGACTACTGACTGAGCATTGAGATCATAAGAGTGACCACTTTCAGAAATTATTATTAATTTATTTAAGACTTGATCCTTGAAGTTGCAAAATGTTTGAACATTATTTTCAAGAGCATTTTACAACATTCAATGTGAAGACTCCATTATGGTTTATTAATACTCTGTTACAAAACCATTTAATGAAAATATAAATACAGGATACAATTTTATGAAGCCCACATAAGAGATAAGTGATAAACTAGTTTCAAAAACTGAAACTGATACACCTAATAAACAGAAGGTCTAAATACCAACTTTCTTCCCCTATTTAACCCATTTCGGGAGTGAATTTAAAAATTTATTTTTCGGTTGCTTACTTTCACTAGATAAAGGAAGTCCCTTCACATTTCCAGACTCAGCAGTTTACGCAGTGAATGAAATTAAGATTTTTATTTAATAGATTCCATGTTGGAAAAACCGGGCAAGAGCGTGTCGAGCCGCGCTCCGTGTAGGGTTGCGTAGTTTCTCGTCCGTCATAAATAGTTATCTTAATATTAAAAGTTAAATAATAAGAGACTAAAAATAGAATCCTAAAAACGGGTCCACAAAATGTGGTGATAACTAAAGAAAGAATTATACATTCCAACTCAGCTCATACCCGTCTCAACACCATCAAATCAGGAAACATCTTAACAACTTGAGGTTACCAAAGTAAAGCGCTATGTTTCGTGAAATTGGGTTACTTATTAATACAAAACTATATGGGTTATGTACGTTGAATTTTCAGTGGTACCTAATTTTGGATTGCGTGCACCGATTTTATTAATTATTTTTTATTTGAAAGAAGATAGGGGTTACTATAGAATAGAGCCGCAGGCTTTTCACGAAAAGGAAGGGTTGGCGGCAGTAGAACCCACTCGAAAAAATGAATTATTTAAAAAAAAACTAAGCTAACCACCTACTAAGCTAACACCTACCTCCACCAAATACTGAGGGCAGAACCCTCAGTATTTCTGGGTAGTTATAAAAAAACTAACTTGAACTTAACCACATTTCGGTCCTCACAGTTCTTCTGGTGGTCATAAAAAAAAACCAACCCTTAGTTATATTTTTGATCTTTTTTTGACTCAAAATTCAAAAGTTAAAAGGGAGACACACATTCTTATTATTTCCGAAATATTAACAACTACCGGCCGCCAGCGACTTCGATCGCGCGGGGTTAGTTATGCTCCGCTCCTATTGGTTACAGCGTGATGTTATATCCTTCCTTCCTGAATTAATGGGCTATCCAACGCAAAAAGAATTTTTGAAATCGGACCAGTACTTCCTAAGATTAGCGCGTTCAAACAAACAAACAAACAAACTCTTCACCTTTATACAGCGTGGAATTTTAATTGTTGTTTTCCCGCAGCGAAACGGTTTTGTCTTAGTAATACAATCGTTTCATCAATAAATAAAATATTAGAAACATGAAATAGCAGATTTGACATAGTGATAAAAAAAACTCGAAAGTGAGCAGGAAATAATAGTAACCTCCTGATAATCTACAGCTGACTGGCGCGGGGGCACCGACCCGCGTGCTTCAACAATTATCCATTCATACGTTTACGAGCTTAGGACTATCATAAATACTTTTTAGCAGCAATTTACTGAACACGAAAATAAAATTATTATCTAAGATTCCAGTTTGTAATTTTTGCGGGCAGCCAACTTTATGTCGTATCACTAGAGTCGAGAGCTTTTTTTACTTTGAACATTTTTAAAGCGGCCTTTCGCCTTTGAACGCTTAGCGGTAATTTATTGTAAGTTATTTTATACCGTATGACACGCACATGACAGATTTTTTTGGTTTGAACATTTTTTTCTTTTGTCGGCATAGCGATGAATTTATTGATTGTTGCCTACAAGCTATTTTATGCTGTATCACTATGCCCGGGAGCTTATTAAGGTTTGAACATTAAATGCATTGCTTTCTTTTGAAGCCGCCGAGTAGTACCTACAAGTTGTATCTAGCGCAACTAACTTTCCTCACTTTTTCGAGTTGATGTTTTTTTTTTCAATTATTTTTTATTATTTTATAACACAAACATTTTCATTTTTGTCTTTTACTCTATTCATCAAAAGTACTCCTTAAAGCAAATCGTTCTGCCGCGGGAAAACAAACATTAAAATTCCAGCGTGTATATTAGTATTGTATATATAAAGCTAGATATCAGAAAAATACTTTTAGTAAACGTCTATTCTATTTTAAATATCTATACAACAATATATCAGACATTAGGGTGGAAATGAAAAAAAATCACTCCCTACTTTACATGTATGGGGGTACTACCCTAATTTTTTTACACTTTTAATAGGGATGTATCCAAGGTATGAAAATCAAAAAAATAATTAGTCCGTCTTATAGATAATAAAAAAAATTGAGACCCGTATTTTTTATTTTGTCGTAATTACCAAAAACTACTGAGATATAGCGTAATAAAGTTACAGAGTGGGGGCTAATTACGTCACGCCGTTCTATATTTTGCACCACAGCGTGACGTCATGCGACATTTCAAATCAATATATCTTCCTAAGTATTTGAATGAAAGAAAAAATAAAAAATACGTGTTCAATATTTTTTATAAATCTATCTGACGGACATTAAATTATTTTTTAGGATACAAGCCAATTACCACTTTGTCTTTGTGAATAAAAGTTACTCATTTGATTTATGTAGTAATGGGACAAACACACACAGAGTTGTTTTGGAAAGTGGGGATTATCAATTGATCACCTCGGATTGAGACACGGACAGAGCACTTCTCAGGGGCGAAACCGTTAATCTATTGAAATTGTTATTCTAAAGATTGAAGGGTATATGTACACTTGGTGCTTTAATTCAAAACTTCACCTACGAAATGGAGCCCTTACCACCACACCAAGATGGTGAAGACCCCATCGTTCCGCAGTTGCTGGCGTCGTCATAGGTACATATATATTGGTTGGTACCACATTTCAGATTTCTAGTACTAACAGTCACTGAGATTATCCGTATACAGAGAGACAGCAGACCAACTTGTCAAAACTATAGTGTTTCTAGTTGACTAAAGTACCCTAATCACGTTTTATTGTAGTCATTCACTATGTGACTATTCAAAGGTAATTTAGTGAATGATTGCAATAAAATGTTAATCTTTAGTGAATGACTGCATAACAATTTTAAGAGAAATATTTGATTAAAATTTCATTAAACAGTTTTGAAACAGAGTGCATTTTCTACTTGAATGTTTTCATAATAGAAATGAAAACATTTTGACCATCTTACCTTTAAATCACTTAGAAATATAAAATTGTGTTGAACTAGAGACATATTTATTACTGATTTCACACATTCACCTGATGTAGTGGATTGAGAAATTGTTGAAACCGTGTCTTTATAAACTTACGTTGTTCAATGACAGATGCAATGTGATTCTTGACTCGTTCCTTGCAATCAACTAACTCTTCTTCAGCTTGCATTTTCTCACTAAACAATCTGCGTATATGTGCATTTGTTGCTTGTAACATTGAATAAAATTGATTTGCATTTTTTTTCGTACATTCTCCTCGCTCTAACCAAGCAAGCAATGTCTGTAATAAAAAATATAGTAATACAATGTTTTTGGTAAATTCAAAATTTCAAGGATTTTGTTTACAATCAATAACTAACTGGTAGAGTTGATGGGAACAGTTCTTCATTTTTGAGTTTTTCTGCCAACTGTATCATGGATGCATTAGAATATGGTTGTACTCTAGATGGTGATGGTGTTCTCCTGCGTACATCTCCATAGGGGGGCATAGTACGGTTGGCTATGTCATTTTGAGAATTTATTTGCTGCATATGTTGTTGCTGAACCCGCAAGGCTTGCCTTTGTCGCCGCTCAAAGTCATTCTGGTCATCTCGACTCTACAACAGGAGTTTCATCATTATTATTATATACTGTAAAATATAAAAGTTATAAAACAAGGGGACACTATAAGTTATATTCACCAATGCATAGTCTACATGTAACCAGCCAGAAGTGGAGTGTGAATTTTCATCATCATCAGTTTCCTCCACCATGTCATCTTTTTCTTTAATGTTAATGAGTTTAATACAGTAACCAGATATCATCATTGCTTGATCCACACACTCTTCTCTATCAAAACGAATGTGACAAAAGTTTTTCTTCGACAATCTCAGTGTATGTATTCTTCCATAAGTTTCAAAAATTTCCCTCACAATGCTTTCTCTAATTTTGTCTGGTAATCCTCCAACAAATATTGTCCGGCATCCAGGAGGCTTAGACCTGCGTGGTGGTTGTGGTGTACGTGCATCAGGAGGAATAAGCTTTGCATGCTTAAAAATGATTTCTTTTTTAGCCTGCATATTAGCCATGTCTCCACCTATATTGGGGTACATTGCCATCATGGCTGGGTCCATCATCATTCCCCCCATCATGCCCATATCCATGGCAGGAGGAGGGGCAGGTGCCATTGGCTGTCCACCCATTGCCGACATATCCATAGCTGCTTGTGGAACCATATCTATGCCTGGTGCAGACATCATTTCCATTCCAGCAGCTGGCATACTAGGCATCATACCTCCACCAATCATTGCCCCTGGCATCATCATGTTTGGGTACATACCACCCGCCATCATCATGTTGGCTATAATAAATTGAAGGTATTATTTATTAATTATCATATAGTCATTTTTTTATTTACTTATGTAATTCCAATTTAAAATATTTCTTAAAATATATTCTAAAATAATAGATATTATATTTTTGAATATTTGTGCAATAATTTTCTTCTATAATTATAAGTAATGCTAATATACAATTAAACGTAATTACCTTGAGGATACATATTGGCCATCATCATAGGATTCATGACATTGGTCATGTTATCACTAGATTTCCCAGAATCTTGAGACTTGTTGTTATCGCGCCTACGACCATTATTGTCGACCCTCAAAGGCGATCTAGACCTGTCCATCCTGCTACCTAGAAAAATTGAAAAATATGTATGTTTGGCGTCCCAAAAAATCTGTATATCCAATTAGGGTTTTTGTCCGTGTTGGCAATTTCTCTGGATAAACTTTAGATTTCCATAACTGTAGAATCAATCTGTATAATTAAGTGTAGTAAGTATTAATAAATTATTACAAACCTTGCATGATTCCTTTGTTGAATCACACAATCGCCCTCAGTCGGGAATTTGGTCACAGGCTAAGGACCTAATACTCTACTAAAATTAGTATCGCAAGGTTTGTTTGTGCTCCAAGAAAGAATAATTTTGTCACAGTTTTGATAGATGTAATCACAAGTACAATTATATTGTTACACTCTTTAAATCACAAGCCTGCTTGCTTATATTTTCGCAGTTTCCGCTTATGGCTGGCAATAAAATATACCTATTCTTTCTATGCTTGGACCTGTGGCTTGGACAGGACTGGATAAACTGGATTAAGTGTGACCAACCTTAAATTAAAGATCCTGCCCCACTTAGACAAGAAAACTGACAAAACCTGCCAAAATCAAAAGCAGAAAATACCAATATAATCTAGAAGTTTAAAATAAAGAAACATATTATTTTTTAAAGTTTTATTTAAAATAATTGATCTTGAAGTCTCAAAGTGAATTAAATTAAATTACACATTCGTATTATAGTTCTTGCAATTCACGAACGCGCGTGGCTCTTCGTTGTGTTCAAGTCGTATCTGTATACGTGTAAATGTGTGCGTGCGCAGAGACGCGCTACGGTTAGCATACAAATAATCAATATTAAAATTATTTTTTCTTTGAAACCAACAATGATAACAAAACAAATATTTTAATAGTAAGTTTTATTAAAATTAATTATTATTCATCGTCAGAAGTGTTACTATCTTCAAACTCTTCAGTGTCGCTATCAGTTGATTCTACATTAATCGTTAACTCGAAGTCCAAATCGAAATATTTGCTATATTCTTCTTCAAGTTTTTCGACATGCTTGCAAGTTTTACGGCAGGTATAATTGTCGATATCGTTCAAACACTCATTTATTAAATTTTGTAAAATAGTCATATTTTGCCCGATATTTTTAGTAGCAATTTTATTTTTTTAAATTCCCCAGATATTTTCTATACAGTTCAACTCAGGGTGATAGGGCGGCAAACATAATATTTCAAAATTCTTGCTTTTAACTATTTCTTTGATTTTGAATGTTATGAAACGATGTTTATTATTTTTTATTAAATCATAGAGTTCAATATTTTTTAATCATTCGTCACATAAAATTCCATTATCAGTTAGCCATTTTATCAAATCACTCTTCCCTGAACTGGACGTAGGAATTTTACTGCTGCGGGCGTTATGGTAGGACGCGTTATCCATCACAAAACTGCCCTTTCTGGCAAATTTGGCATAAGCATCTCTTTTAGCCACTTCTTATAATTTTCAAAACTCATATTTGAGTGATAATCTCCAGTTGTGGAGGATGCTTTATATACCAATGAGGCATTTGGAATGAATCCATCTTTAGTACCTGCGTGCACTATAATAAAACGGCTCCCGGTGCCTAATTTCTTCATAAATGGAGTATCTTTATCCTTTATGCCCATGTATTTTGTCGAACGTGTGACGTTAAAACATATGTTTCATCAGTGCAAACAATAGGACGTCCTTCTGCACGGCACTGAGAAATCTTTTTCAAATATTTTAAACGCCATAGTTGTAAATCATGTCTTTCTTGTAATACTCGTCGGTTATTGCTAATCTTTCGCCATTTATAACCAATTTTTAAGAGCAATTAACGTAAAGTTCTTAGACACCCGTGAAAGTCTATCTTTTCTATGAGAACTGACCAAATTTTGGAAGTTGGAATTTCCTTGTGTTCGATGTGATAATTTTGAATTGTACTTCGAATCAAATTAGTGTCGAAATTATCAAAATTAAATTTGCTACTTCTTTTACGACGTTTTTTCATTGGTGATAGAAACTTGGCAGATGTAGAGGGCATCTCTTTTTCTTCTTTCAAAATAGAAGTTACAGTACGTTCACTGACCCCTGTTGCTTCGGCGGTTCGTTTTCTTACGCTAGCCAAAGGACTCAAATCACAATTATCATTATTATTCGCCTTCATGAAATTATATCCTTCTCGAAGAAAATGAAAAACTCGGGCGATAATTGCACGATCCTACAAATAATAAAAAATAATACAATGTTTATGTTCGTTGATCCATACTAAAAGTTTAATATTAAATTAACGCTATAAATGCATATTTAAATAACTCACCTCACTACGAATAATTTTTCGCTTTTTATCGGTATTTGACATGCTGACGGTACTTCGTGGCGGTTAGCGACGTAAAAACAATAAGCACAAGTGACCTGAGCGGGCGGCCGCTCGCTACTGAGCGCTCCGTCAGGCACACACACTAACGCATTGTGCATGTACACAACATACCACAAGCAAGAGTCACGCGCGCTCGTAAATTGCAAGAACTATAGCATCGTATTCTTCTTGATCACTTTCTTTTTAAACATCGCTTTTGTCATTTGTTTAATCATTTCTTTAGTTGGCTGGAATGAAACGCAGTTACCATACTCAGTAATGCCCTGTTTAACATGTAGTTGCGACATTAAACAACATTCTATATTATTTTTATCATTCTTTTTTATTTTATTTGACTCTAGACTCTAGATTTTCTTTTTTTTCTTTTGACATTACTTTTAAGGAGTTCCTAACAACAAATTGCTCTGTTCTCTGATTGTAACTGACGATTAGAAAGTGTCTGTAATTAATCCTACTTGAATAAAGTATTATTTGAATTGGATACTGCATTCTACTCTTTTTGTGGGCTGTAGCGGCTAGCGGCTATACTGCCAAGTCCACATTTGTCAGCTACTGTCAGATTCTGCCAGAGATCTAAAACGCCAAACAAAATTGCCAGAGAGTAAAATATAAGGTTAAACTTGCCAAGAAGGCAGCATCCTGCCACATTTGGTCACACTGACTGGATTGTGGAAGTTGACAGACACATTTTTTTTTATGAAGTTACCTACTTTTGATTTTTTTTTTTTGGTTCACTTCTTTCCGTTCAGAGGAACGGAAAAGGCAAAGGCATAGTACGCCATACAGCCTAGTCCTAAGTAACTTTTCTTCAGTAAGTTTATATCCTAACTTATCCTAATTTATCCTACCTTATCCTTTTTTTTTTGCTGTTGTCGCTGGGGAAAATGACAATTACGCATCCCCGTCCGTCGGGGGATGGGAGGGGTATGTGGGTCTCCCCGGGAGAGAGCCTCCCGGTATACCCACTAAAAACCCCAGCGCTACTCCGGCATCGCCATAGTGGCGGGGGAGTAGGAAACTAGCGGAGCCTGAGCTACCTCTCCCCCGCCGGCGAAACCCGCCTAGAAAGGCGGGCCCTCATTTGCCCCTCCTAGGGAGGGGCCGTGGCTCGGCCATCCACGTGGTGAGCGTGCCAGGCGGGCGCGCGCACCCGCGTGCCCACGCCCACCGCTCACCTCAGGGAGGGAGAAAGCGGGCGAAATCCCGTCTTCTCCTGCCCCTACGCCGCCTGCGGAGCGCCGGAGCGAGGGGATCCTCCTCTCGCTCGCGCTCCGCGGCCTCCTTCTGCGACATCACGACCTCGCAGAAGGAGGCAATCGCCGCCCAGGCCTCTTCGCTGCCCACCATCGCTCTGACGACGGCGGGCAGCGAGAGGTCCCCTCCTACCGTCACGACAAGATCGCGACGCGGCACGGCCGACGACGGGCACACCGCTAGAGTGTGTTCCGCCGTGTCCTCCGCCGCGCCGCAACTGTGGCACGACGGCGTTTCCTCTCGTCCCATCCGGTGCAGGTGCCTGCCGAAGCAGCCGTGACCGGAGAGCACCTGCACCAGATGGAAGGAGAGGAACCCGTGACGCCTGTCGAGTCAGTTCTTCAGGACCGGCCCGATGGCGTCGAGGGTACGGTGGCCGAACACCGCGGAGGCGAGGTCCCGCGTCCAGTGCTGGACGATGGCGTCCTTCGCCTCCCGGCGAACGGCCTCCTTCGCCTCTGGGGCCGGACGCTCGCCTAGCGCCCTGCGCCCCGCCGTCCACTCGTACACTCTGGCGAGCACCCACGCCTCGAGCTCCCAAGGTGGGGTGCCCGCCAGAGCGCACGCCGCTGCGAAGCCTACCGTACGGTAGGCCCGCGCTGCCCACTGGGCGATGGCCCTTTGGGGCGCCCGAAGAGCGGTGACGTTCTCCCTCCTATGGAGGGAGTCCGCTCAGATGGGGGCCCCATAAAGGGCCATGCTCTTCAGTATGCCGGCACCGCATGCTTGGCCCTCCCAAATTTGGCATTAGCCATGAGAGGGCGCCCGCAGCCTTCAGCAGGCGCGTCGACAGCCCGCTGAAATGCGGGCCGAAGCGCCACCTGCTGTCCAACATGACCCTAAACTTATCCTAACTTAACTTAATCTAACCTAACTCTTTCGATTCCCGCGTGAGACCGATTAGGAAGGGTATAATATAGTAAGTATAATATTGCACTGTTCTTTATAAATTATTGACTGAATGCACTTTTTACTGCATAAATCACGCGTTTTTATTTAGTAAACGACGATAAATAATTTAAAAGTCCAGTGAAAAATGAGCGTGGCACTCATCTTTCTTTCCCGCCAAACTCCCCTCCTTTTTTTTCTCACAGAGACGGAGACATTTTTTTTTATTAACTTGTTTCCGTATAGTGCGTTTCATATAATAGTTCCTTTGCCGTCATGTTGGCATTCATTTTTTGTCACTATCGTAAACAAGGTAAACGCACTCTGCGTCTCTCTCTCTCTCTCATACTAAGTTGCATTAGTGCCAAAATGACGGGAAAGGAACTATTAGATGAAACCAAAGAATTTACATAAATACCTAGAAGGCTGAAGAACCCCCCTGTGTCCCTTTCTAGTAGGGTGTACACAGTTCATAAGAAAATTGGGACATTTAATAAACTTCAAAATTGTTTTGAGTAAAATACTAATAACAGTAAGTAACAAAATTAAACATGAACTATATTTATATTGTATACTAGTGACCCGACCCGTCTTCGCTCGAATAAATGTATTATATTAGGTATATATAACTTTATTTATCTTGAATCACTATCTATTAAAGAAAAGCGCATCCCGTTACTTAGTTTTAAAGATCTAAACATACATAGGGACAGTTACAGGCTCGCGTTGCCGCTGTACGCTGCAGCCTCTATGTCTCTGTAATATCTTCGAAAATATTTATTAAATTACATGCTGTAAAAGGCAATATTGATATATATAAAATGCAAAATGAATTTAGTTAATAAGGTTTTCAGTACGTTGACTTAATCGAAATGCTTGGATCGCAAGTCATACCCACGCCCGCGCTCCTCAATTCGGGTGCCCTTTCGGTACTCTAGCTAGCAGTCTAGCTAGTAGTCACGCACGCACCGCTGTGATAAAAAGTGAAATGAAATGAAATCGCTCATCAAACAAGCAAATAGGATCACCGATCACTTTTACACGTCATTTTCTTTTTTTTAAACTAGATTAAGCCGGCATTTCCTAACTGACTACCTCTGAGAAGAAATAGCCGAAACAAACTCAGGGATCATCGTCTTTTTTAAAGTCCAGACATTAAAAATGAAAATGTTTACAATAATTTAGGTTATAATTACGCATATTGCTTAATAACAATGCTTAACAGAGCGAGCAGCTCAGTCCCAAGCTTTTTTATCTTCTAAATAATCTGAGATTTCATAATAGTCATTTATGCAAAGTTTGGCCTTTATAAGTGGACGACGCGGCGCGCTACGCTGCTTAATATAATTATAAAATAACAAAAAGCCAAATTCAAGAAATCAACAAATTTATTTATACAAAGTGTTACAGACGTAACAAATACAATACACTTAAAAACAAAAAATTGTCTACCATCATACTGCAAATGTATAAAACCTTGTTAGTTGTTGGTTCAAATGGAATAACTTCAGCCCATTATTCTTGAATTCCATCATCACTTGGAAAACTACAAGAATATTATGTTCACCAACAATCAATAAATATCGAACCGGACGAAGCGTTTCGCCTCGTCCTTTATACCGCGTACATCGAGGGACTGGAACAATTTGCCAGCCAGCGGTGTTTCTAAGGCTAGAGTGAATAGGCTCTTAATAAATTAGTGCGCTTTACCATCAACGATTGCATCACTGCTTACGATCAGGCGGGATTGCAGTGAAGCGCTAGTTTATTTATTTATTTATTTAGGTTAACCAACAATTGTTTACACTGTACATTATTATGACTTAATGACTAAAGTAACACTTGCAAGTGCAACAATTAATTACAGGATAACTCCACAACATTACATACTTAATTGATATTAAAACTGAAAAGCATACATACAAAAAATAATTAAATAACGATTGGCAGGAAGTTGAACAATAAATAACAAATTTAAATTCTGATAAAATATTAATTAATTAACAATTATATTAATTATTTCAAAAAAATCAAAATCAAAGCATTTATTTCAAATAAACCAGTTACAGGCACTTTTGAATTGTCAGAAGGTCGAAATTGAGATTAATTATCGAATTATGATTTAAGAGGATTAAAATTAAATAGACATTGAATTGTTCATAAAAGCTCGCAGGAATTTCTTTAGGGTATAAAAAAAAATATATTTAATATATATTAATAATAAAATGGTTAGGTTAGTTATTCAAGTAGGTTAAACTTTTTGTAAAAGTGTAAGGTAAGTATAGCTAATACGGATAGTTGACATACACTGATACGCTGTTTGTTACATTTTCTTTGATACATATTAGGTATAAAAATTTTCAAGGAAATATACAATTTGTTTCTAGTAAGTCTATACTTTTTAAACAAATTTAAAAAAGAAGATGTTCTTTGTTCAGCTGTCTTGTCTTTTTTACAGAACATTATACTCATCCTACACCATATATTTTGCAAACAAACTGGTACAGATACACCTAAACATTACATTACATCCTCGCACACAACAAATTCTTGTCATTTTAAATTAGATTTTTACCTCAACCTTCGAAAAAATAGTGTGATACCTTAAAAATACGACAAAGAAAAATTTGCATCGACCATATTGATTATTTTACCCAATATGTCATCGGTGTTGCGATTCTATGTATATACTAGTTTATACTATCTGCTACTAATATTTTATTTTTATTTATTGTTTAATCACAATAAATTGATTAAATGTTGAGCTAAGCAGTTAGTTATTTTAATGCTTAATCAATCACGAGTCACTGATATAATATTGTATATCAGCGTAAATAACAAAACGAGTGGATGAAGTTTATGTATCAAATTTACCATATGGTAGTTTTATTTCGCACTGGCAGTCTGCGGGAAAGGGACACAGGGGTCTTTCGGTGCCTCTCATTCGGAACTTTAGGTATTTATGCGTAAGCTTTGTGGCAATGTAAGCTTTATGGGTTAGGATTTAGGTTTATTTTTGAATGTTGTTGTTTAGATGTTATTATTACTCGTAATAATTCTATATATTTAAATTTCTTTGATAGTTACACAGTAGGGCCTCTGTCTTTATGGTGTAGGGCGACTAATGTAATGGAATTTATGAGGAATCTACGCAAAATATTTTTTTTTACTTCTATTACCTGAGATTTTTTATGAATATATAGGTATGGATTCAAACTTTTATATTTTAATTCTAAAAATAAATTGATGATGTACGTACGACAGCAGGTCAATCTACCCGAATCTGTCAAATATTCCTAATTAATCTTAAATCTTAACAATTTAGAAATAAAGTTGAAAATCTAATAAAGAAAACTGATAGATTGTAGTGGCTTGATATACTGCTTTACTATTTTAATAAATAAAATACTTACAAGAAAATCACCACCACCTACTACAAGAGAACCACTTACTTATTATATACACAATGACTAGGTGCACATTTATTATTTATTTCGAAATTTATGGTCACCCTACATACAAACAAAATACCTTGTATATGATTACCGCAAAAAAGCTTACTTAAAGAATGATATTCTCACTATTGCAGCCAATAATGGCACCCTTTTTCATCATCTTTTTATAATCGCATCGAATCGAATCAATTTTTTTATCACACATCGATACTGATAGATGTGTGATAAAAAAAATTATTTTTTATTTATAAAAGTTGTTTACATGCTTTTTGTTTTTTTAACATATCCTACCAGCTTGAAATATGTAAATCAAACCACTGTCTGGGTAAGTGCTGTACAAGTTTACTTAAACAATTATACAAATTGGACCAACCTCGAAATCGCGAGAAGTTAAAAGCAGACAAATATAGAGAGCAGCAAATTTTTATGTAATGTACCTACAAAAATGTATGTATCTGGGTCAAGAGTAAGAAGTATTGTAAATCTACATAATAAACAGCCTATCTGGTAATATGTAGTTTTCAAAGAATCTATTTTAGGATAGAAACTAAATTTAAATAACCTTTGTGTATCTTTTATAAGACTTTCTTAAAATAAAAACACGTACATAATATGATTTTTTGACCTTTAGTTAACTACAGTACAATTTACGAAAAAATAAATACCAACAACAGTTGATGCAATAACAATAGCTAACGGTATTTATTTTTTTAACCTATTGATTTATTTACGAGTAGGTACACAAGCGTTAAAGTTGCTAGCGGCTCACTTCACGCATGCCATAACTCACGAATTGCACTGTACCTAAATCGACGGACGTAGACAGATATCAAAGTATTACTGTTAACATACACGGTCGTCTGTTTACATTAGTAATGCATTATAATAAACTAGCTGTAGGTGACAGTGGTTGCCAGTTATCACTTACGGAACTGAAACTTGGTCGCTTACAATGGGCCTCATACGAAGGCTCAGAGTCACACAATGGGCAATGGAAAGAGCTATGCTCGGAGTTTCTCTGCATGATCGAATTAGAAATGAGGAGATCCGCAGAAGAACCAAAATCACCGTCATAGCTTTTCGAGTCGCTAAACTTAAGTGGCAGTGGGCAGGGCACATTGCTCGTAGAACCGATGGCCGATGGGACAGTAAGGTTCTGGAGTGGCGGCCTCGTCCTGGAAGACGCAGCGTTGGGAGACCCCCAACAATATAGACCTAGACCTAGTGAAGGTCGCGGGAAGCCGATAGATGCGGACAGCACAAAACCGATCATCGTGGAAAGCCTTAGAGAAGCATTTGTCCAGCAGTGGACATTTATAGGCTGAAGAAGAAGAAAAAGCTGTAGGTACCCCACGGATTCATCCGTATCTTTGTTTACTGGTCCGCTCCTTCTTAGCGTGATATTATAACTTTCCTCAATAAATGGGCTATCTAACAGTGAAAGATTTTTTCATATCGTACTAGGTGATCCTGAGATTAGCGCGATTAACCAAACAAACTTCAGTTTTAGAATAATTATATTTATAATAGTACTAAGGATTTCACAAAATGTCTTAGAGCAAGTAAAAATTTTGTCACCCTGGTGAAAGAGACGCAAAACATAAGTGAATTTATTCAAGGTCATTTTTTTGGCTTCAGTTCTTTATTCTTGGTGCAACATCCAATGTTCTTTTAATATTGTTGGACTACAACAACAGACCACAGATTAAAGCCAAGTTTCCACTAGCCAACATTTGACGCCGGACCAAGGAACTTATATATAGATATATGGAAGAGTACTTGCATAAGTCTCTTGTTTAAAAGAAGACTCTATGCAAGAATATGCAAGGTAAGGGCTTGCTTGCTGCACTGCAGGCAGTCTCCGAATGGGGCAATGCCAATCTTGTAGCATTCAATGCCGCCAAAACACAGGCGTGTCTTTTCACCGCCAAAAGGAGCCCGTTTACCTTGGCTCCTACTTTTCAGAATGTATCCTTGGAGTGTACCGACCGCCTTCAGCTTTTGGGAGTTGAGATTTCCTCGAGCCTTAACTTTGGGCGGTTCATTGAGTCCAAGGCCGGGGTGGCTGCCAGAAAACTAGGCGTCATCGCGAAAGTCGGTACTTCACACCAGGGCAGCTTCTAATTTTATACAAAGCACAGGTCCGCTCGTGTGTGGAGTACTGCAGCCACATTTGGGCTGGTGCTGCGAAGTGTCACCTTGCCGCTTTGGATTCGGTGGAGAGGCGTGCGAAGAGGCTGATTGGCGACCCAGACTTAGCTCGAAACGGTCTCCAAAGCCTGGAGCACAGGCGTAGAGTAGCCAGCCTTTAGGTCTTCTATAGGATGCATTCTGGTGAGTGTGCACGGGAATTGCATGATTTAATTCCCCCATCTCCGTTCCATCATCGGACGACCCGTCGTACGGCGAGTTTCCACCCTTACGTTGTTGACACCACTGCGATCCGGACGAAGCGTTTTGCTTCCTCCTTTATACCGCGTACATCGAGGGATTGGAACAATTTGCCGGCGTCGGTGTTTCCGTCACATTACGATTTGAGTGTCTTCAAGGCTAGAGTGAATAGGCTCTTAATAAACTAGCGCGCTTTACCATCAACGATCGCGTCACTGCTTACCATCAGGCGGGATTGCGGTCAAGCGCTGGTTTATAATTTATAAAAAAAAAAAAAAAAAATTATAGCTAAACTGGAATGTGAACTTGTATAATTCTCTTATTTAAAAGAAGACTCTATCGCAAGAGCAATAAGGCCGATCAGAAATAAAACCTTTGTAGTGAAAACGGTCCGAGGGAGAAAGTGTCCCAGAAGCCTCTGTCTCTTTCTTAGTGTTACCCGTATTTATTTTTTGTAATTTTGTTTGAAATCAACAATTTCGATTATAAAAAGATGATGGAAAAGGGTGCCATTATTGGCTGCAATAGTGAGTGATACCCTGGATGCGGAATATCATTCTTTAAGTAAGTTTTTTTGCGGTAATCATATACAAGTTATTTTGTTTCTATGTAGGGTGACCATAAATTTCGGAATAAATAATAAATGTGCACCTAGTCATTGTGCATATAATAAGTAAGCGGTTCTCTTGTAGTAGGTGGTAGTGGTTTTCTTGTAAGTATTTTATTTATTAAAATAGTAAAGCAGTATATGAAGCCACTACAATCTATCAGTTTTCCTTATTAGATTTTTAACTTTATTTCTAAATTGTTAAGATTTAAGATTAATTAGGCATATTTGACAGATTCGGGTAGATTGACGGTCTGCTGTCGTACGTACATCATCAATTTATTTTTAGAATTAAAAATTAAAAGTTTGAATCCTTACCTATATATTCATAAAAAATCTCAGGTAATATAAGTAAAAAAAAAAAAAATATTTTGCGTAGATTCCTCATAAATTCCATTATATTAGTCACCTTACACAACAAAGACAGAGGGCTACTGTGTAACTATCAAAGAAATTTAAATATATAAAATTATTACGAGTAATAATAACATCTAAACAACAACAATCAAAAATAAACCTAAATCCTAACCCATAAAGCTTACATTGCCACAAAGCTTACGCATAAATATCTAAAGTTCCGAATGAGAGGCATCGAAAGACCCCCGTGTCCCTTTCCCGCAGACTGCCAGTGCGAAATAAACTATACTTCATCCACTCGTTTTGTTATTTACGCTGATATACAATATTATATCAGTGACTCGTGATTGATTAAGCATTAAAATAACTAACTGCTTAGCTCAACATTTAATCAATACATTTATTGTGATTAAACAATAAGTAAAAATAAAATATTATTAGCAGATAGTATAAACTATACATAGAATCGCAACACCGATGACATATTGGGTAAAATAATCAATATGGTCGATGCAAATTTTTCTTTGTCGTATTTTTAAGGTATCACGCTATTTTTTCGAAGGTTGAAGTAAAAATCTAATTTTAAATGACAAGAATTTGCTGTGTGCGAGGATGTAATAGTTATTATTACCCCGGTTGTGATCGTGCAATGTTTAAGTGTATCTGTACCAGTTTGTTTACAAAATATATGGTGTAGGGTGAGTATAATGTTCTGTAAAAAAGACAAGACAGCTGAACAAAGAACATCTTCCTTTTTTAAGTTTGTTTAAATAGTAAGAGGGTGGATTGAAAAGTACTCGGCCTAACACAGATCCATTCAATTCTAAAAATCAAATCTACCCCCATTATTTAGTTCAATTCAGACTAGTTCATTGTGTGAAGTTCGAAACGTGTGCGATAATTAGTTGTGATTTTATAAATTTATTAACAAAGTAACCGGACATAATTTCAGCGAATAGAGCAAATCGAGCAGCGTGCCGTCATTAAGTACCTCCATAAGAAGGGGCTATCATCAAAAGCCATCCATGATGACATGGTCAGTACATTAGGCGATTGTGCTCTGTCATATTCATCCGTCAAAAAATGGATAGCAGAATTTAAGCGTGGTAGAGAGAGTGTGAAAATGAACCCCGCTCTGGAAGGCCTTCGACGTCAACTACTGACGAAAATATTAAAAAAGTACTTGATTTAATAATGGGAGACCGCAGATTAAAAATTAGAGAGATAGCCGAGATTATAGGCATCTCTTATGAACGAACTCAGAACATCATTGTCAACGAGTTGGGTTTCCACAAAGTGTCTGCGAGGTGGGTTCCGCGACTGCTTTCAGTCGAACAAAAAAGGACACGGTTGACCATTTCACGCGACTGTTTGGAGTTATTTGAAGTCGATGCAGATGATTTTTTTAATCGTTTTGTTACTATGGACGAAACATGGGTTCATTACTGCACACCGGAAACGAAACAACAATCGAAACAGTGGAGAAGACCTGGTTGACCACCCCCTAAAAAGGCTAAGTCGATTTTGTCGGCAAATAAGGTGATGGCTTCAGTATTCTGGGACTCGAAAGGTGTGATTATGATTGATTATCTTGAAAGGGGTCAGACTATAAACTCTGATTACTACTGCACCTTACTACGTCGTTTACGAGAGGAAATAAAAGAAAAACGTCGAGGAATGCTCAGAAGAAAAGTCCTGTTTCATCAAGATAACGCCCGTGTTCACACGTCAGTACAGTCAATGGCTGAAATCCACAACTGTGGCTTTGAACTGTTACCGCATCCGCCGTATTCACCTGATCTGGCACCATCAGACTTTTTTCTGTTCCCTAACCTAAAAAAGCACTTGGGAGGTCAAAGATTTTCGACAAACGACGAGGTCAAAGCAGCTGTAGACGCATATTTTGACTCTAAGGAAGAATCATTTTTTTTCAACGGTCTAAATACTTGGAAGGGGAGGTGGCAAAAGTGTATTGAACTTGATGGTGATTATGTAGAAAAATAAAAATATAACTGATTTAGTATGTGTTTATTTTCTTGGTTAGGCTGAGTACTTTTCAATCCACCCTCGTATAGACTTACTAGAAACAAATTGTATTGTTTATACCTAATATGTACATATTAGGTATAAAAATATTCAAGGAAAATGTAAAAAAAAAAAACACAGAAAACCGACTTTGAAGCATTTTTGAGAACTCTGCCAACCTGACCGTCACACGTCACGTTTAGTTACAATGACTGGTATAAAACCAAACAAGTTTAATCATTTTAACAACTTAAACGCAAGAGCTTCCTTCAAGCCACATAATTATCAAAATTCAAAAAGAAAACAAAAGATTCCTCCAAGCCTCATAATTATCAAATCAAAATCATAATCATAATTGTCATAAAGAAAACATCATCGCCCAGCTACCACAGTATCTAGTGACAACTCATTATTGACCTGATCATATCGTCATCACCTCATGTGATACGACCAACTCAAGAGTTCGCAACTCCCAGGTCAATACACGACTGGACAACTAATGGTCTCCTTTGAGATCCTGGTCCCCACCACACCACCATCTGCCCATCGTACACTGAACAACTCCTCACTGAGATTCAGTCACGACAACAGACTAGTGCATGCAGTGCGACCATATCTACCTAGGTCCCCGCCACACCACTAGCTGCCCATCGCCCCCTGAACAACCCCTCACTGGGTTGCAGTTACGACTACAGACTAGTGCGTGCAGTGCGACCACATAGCCATGATACGTGTTCCATTTGCTGGCGGAGGCACTCTCCTCGCCATCTTCTACAATATGAAAATCTAACTCAGCAGACATTACTTGGAAAAATCTTTCGTACCTATGCGATCGTGGGGTACTTATAAGTTCTGTTTCCAATCAACGATTTCAATAGGTAACGATCGCCATTATCGCCATCAAACAACTCACCAATATTAAATTTCATTACTTTAGCAGACTTCTATCAAATTTAGATTTTTCGTAAATAGCACTCATTTCTATGTTCGTTACCGCTTGTTCTCTTGAGAAGATTTAATAGTCTAGCCACACATACTATCATAAGCTCAAGTGAGCTCGTAACTATAGGCCACAGTGAACTTTTTTGAAATAATCAAAGACAAACCAGACTTGACCATGGAATTTCTTGCAAGTTCTTCTCCATAGACATCTACGCTTTGGAACATGCAATTTAGCTTCACTTTTCTTGGACTGACCGACATTAACTATTCCAAAGCACCAACGCACCAACGGATGGTTAATTTGAAAGAAACAAATTTGATTTTGATTTTAGACATAATTTTAAGACCCTGATTTAAAATTTCTCAGTCCATTATAACACAGAATACGGGCAGTACAAGAAATAAAATTTACAAATAACTCTTATTATCATGTCGCAAAGATATTGTTCAGTACACAATACACTGGCACAACCTTGTACACTGTATATATACTGGCGCGTGCCAATATACCAATGAAATTACAGATTGCTTGACAAGAGAATATTCGACCACGGAATCAAAATAAAAATAGTATGACTCACCGGATTGTGGCAATTTCTCGCAAACATCTGCCACTTGGCAGTTGTCAACCGTTGCACACCAGGAATCTGGGAGCTCTCATAAAACCCCATTACGTTACCACAAACGTTTTGGTTATTTTGACATCTTCTCATCGCCTGCAGAGTAGAGGCTCAAGTCTTGAAACCTTGGGCGTTCCGCAAAGCGCACGCAGCTCTGCCTCTCACGCCATTGATGTGATTCACCAAGCAGCTAGAAGCGCGCTCCGCAAACTCACCTTGCGCGTTCCGCAAGCGCACCTTGCGCACTCCGCAAGCACACTTGCATGTTCCGCAAGCACACCTGGCTCGCCAAGCAACAGCCAGCACAGTCGAGCGCCAAGCATCAGCCAACACTGTCGCGCTCCAAGCAACAGCCAGCACAACCGCACTTGCACGCCTGCAGCGGACTCCTGCAGCGCACTCCTGCATCGCACTCCTGCAGCGCACTATCACGCGGAGCGATCTCTTCTGCGTCAGCAATTGAGTGCACCTCGTAGCGTGACATTCACTTCCAGGCTCATTGCCAGTACATCCAGCATTTACAGAAGGTCTTACAAAGGCAATGAACAACTACCACACAAGTAATCACACAAGTACTATAAAAATATTGTCAGAAAGTAACTGTTATTCTGTTGCTTGATTTATAACGAGATTGTGAGCAGTGTGGTTCTTTATCCAACTTCTGATGTCGGCAGGCGCGTGCGCTCCTTACAAGCAGAAAAGCTCTGCATACCCTAATAGTCTTCTAAAATTATAATATACTGTAAAATAATTTATATACTACAAAGTTAAAACTAAAAGACTTTGTTAATCAGTTATTGATAACACTGCCATCTATTGGGCCTAGTGGCTAGTGCTAACGAGACACATTAGTTGCCTTAGGCGCGACACCCACGCCTCTTACGGCGTAAGCATAAACAAAATGTGCCTCTTCCGTATCTGTCTGTGTATAAAATTATTTGCTTGTGTGCCTAAACTGTTGTGTACGTGTGCGTGAAATTTCTTTGGGTTTAAAGCCCATGATAAGCACAGCTTCTAATAATGCGACGAATTTAAGAAGTTCAGAAATATAGCATGATTGTTGTTCGTTCAAATACCTTTTTATTTTAGCAGCTTATGTTGTTTCATTATTGGTGTTTTTGGGTTAAATATGTATTGATTGTTTTAAGCGGAATTGAATATTCATTTATTTTAGAGTTTTTGGTTTAACACAAAAGAAAGGTTGTCTTTATAAAAAGTATTATGATAATTATATGTGGTTAGCAGGTTGTGTAGTGTGTACAAATAAATTGTTTTGTTTCTCGTATAGGTATATTATTTTAAAACACGGCTTTGACAGTTCGACGTTATAAAAACTTAAAAGACCTTAAGTTTTTCAACCTACTTGCTTTTGAATTTCAATACTATACTTTATGTTGTAATAATTTTCCTGAAGTTTACAAATTAGCAAAATTTAATAGTTATGATTCCAATGAGTAGTGCATTACGCATATTTATGAAAAGCCAAAGCAGACTCATAGATTTGTCTATCTGTCCATTTTAAAAGAACTTTTAGCGATTTCAAAACGATCTTATATATATTTGATTTTTACAGAGTTATTTAAAAATAGATAGGCGCGTTGATTTAATTTATAGATAGTGAAATATTTTTTTTAGTTTTTTGAGAAATAAATTATTACTTATTTACAGTTGAGTTAGTAATACCATTTCATTGTATTTTGACAGCCTACATGGCGTAGCGGTAGCGAACGCGGCCGTTGCGTAAGGAGGCGCGGGTTCGATCCTCGCGCAGTGTAAGTATTTGTATGCATGAATATGAATATTTGCACTGGTCTGGTCGTATCTCGGAAAGCACGTTAAGCCGTTGGTTTCGGTTGCCATGCGAACATCTAGTGGCAGTCGTTACGGGTTGTTGGAGCCCACAAAAGTCCAACAATTGGTCTAACTTCAATGCTTCGATATTGCCTTCGCGTTGTGGAGGTCAGACGGCAGTCGCTTCACGGAAATTGTCGAAATTTCGCCAAAATCAGCAATTAGACTGGAAAAGCGGACCCCAGATTCCAAAGCTTTGGATGCGACTGGTATTAACCCTGAGATGATGATGATTTCATTGTATTCATTTGGGCAAATAAAAAATACCTAATACCCCACGTATATCATTTATTTGACTTGTTCTTATCATCAATCACATACTTAGATGTTCATTGTAGCCACGCACAAACATCAATTCAATGTTGACATGCGAAAAAGTAGGTACGCGACTATGTTAAATTGAAACTACGTCTAAGTTACGTTTTTTAAGTTTTACCATATATAAGCACAGAGATTTGGATAGTAGGTATATTTATGCATACCCCCAATAAAATCTTTGTGCACGCCCCTGGATGTCGGAGACAGCGACGGCAGAGCGGTAGGGTCGATAGCATCTTGGTGTGGTGGTACAGGTTCCATCTCGTAGATGAGTTTTGAATTGAAGCACGACGTGTAGATATACCCTCCAATCTTCATAATAACAATTTTAATAGACAAACCGACAGTTTCGGTTCGGAGAATTGCCTTGGTCCGCGTCTCGATGCAAAGTGACCGTTCGACGAACCCCACTTTCCAAAGCGACTCTGTCCATGTGACGCCATCACAAAATAACGTCACAAGCGTTCGCCCCTCTACTACGTAAATCAAATCAGCAACCTTTATTAAAATTAAAACTGACTAAGACTGGAATAATCTGCCGGCGGCGATGTTTCCGTCGGACTACAATTTGAGTGTCTTCAAGGCTAGAGTGAATAGGCTCTTAATAAACTAGTGCGCTTTACCATCAACGATTGCGTCACTGCTTACCATCAGGCGGGATTGTGGTCAAGCGCTGGTGTATATTATAATAATAAAAATAAAAAAATACGAGTGTGCTTATGACCACACGACTGAAGTGAAACTTCTTTCGCTCCATCTGTATGTATATATATATATATGTGTGTACAATATATACATGTATATATTACACATATACATATATTAATTTTCTATAAATATTTAAATTTATTTCATGGTTTCATTGGTAAATTAATATTTTTGCATAGATCTTCTATTTTTATTGAAAAAAACAAAAAATAAAATAACTCGTTGTAGACCTTGTAGTACCAAGCTCGCGCCACGGGCGCCTTTGTGCTTATATCCCCCACTTAACTTCCGTTCGCCTTTCTCGATCACTTTTCGTAACGCTTACGTCACGTGTTCGCCAGCTTACTCCCCAAGGCAAGCGTGCGTAAAGAAGTTTCACTTCAATAATTACTAATAATTAAAATCTACGCCACCAATAGGGGTGGCGGTCAAAAGACTTACTTAAACTAGAATTAAAATTATGCGTCAAAATAGGGGGACGGAAACAGCACAACACACACAATTCCTAACTTAACTAACCTATAAGACACGGCCTGCTCGCCAATGATTGAGTGCGCAGCACCAGGTGAGTCAGTGGGATAGGGCAAGACGGGGGGGGGGATTCCCTCGGGGCCAAAAGGTCGGGCTCTTCCTCCTGAATCAGGGGACCCCAAACTCGGGTAGTCCACGACCTCTGGTTCCCGAGATAATCCACGGGGGGTGAGGTAATCAATGAGGGGGGTCGGGGGGGGGGAGTTTCGTGGGGATATTAAGGGGTGAGGGGGGGGAGTATGGGAGGGGGGATACAGGAGGGACTGTGAAGTATGCGGTACCAAATTTTATGTTAACTAACCCCCTTAATGGTTGTCAGTCAACATAAAATTTAATGTATAGTGTTAAGTGTAAATAAATAAATAAATAAGTGTATCCATGTCTCAAAATTAAAAAAAAATATATATTTTTGCATAGATCTTCTATTTTTTTTGAAAAAAAAAAAACTCGTTGTAGACCTTGTAGTACCAAGCTTGCGCCACGGGCGCCTCTGTGCTTATATCCCCCACTTAACTTCCGTTCGCCTTGCCCGATCAATTTTCGTAACGCTTTCGCCAGCTTACTCCCCAAGTCAAGCGTGCGTAAAGACGTTTCACTTCAAAAATATCGACGATCTCCGACATATATATATAAATTATAAAACAGCGCTTGACCGCAATCCCGCCTGATGGTAAGCAGTGATGCGACCGTTGATGGTAAAGCGCGCTAGTTTATTAAGAGCCTATTCACTCTAGCCTTGAAGACACTCAAATTGTAGTGTGACGGAAACACCGACGCTGGCAAATTGTTCCAGTCTCTCGATGTACGCGGTACAAAGGACGAGGCGAAACGCTTCGTCCGGATCGATATTGATTGATTGTTGGTGAACATCTTCTTGCAGTTTTCCAAGTGATGATGGAATTCGAGAATAATGGGCTGAAGTTATTCCAAACTAAAACAAGGTTTTATACATTTGCAGTATGATGGTAGACAATTTTTTGTCTTTCAAGTGTATTGTATTTTTTACGTCTGTAACACTTTGTATAAATAAATGTGTTGATTTCTTGAACATGGCTTTTTTTATTTTTTTATTATATTAAGCAGCGTAGTGCGCCGCGTCGTCCACTTATCACAGCGGTGCGTGCGTGACTACTAGCTAGACTGCTAGCTAGCTAGAGTACCGAAAGGAATTGAGGCGCGTGGGCAACCCTTATTCACTAAATTCATTTTGCATTTTATATATGACGGAGACAGCGACGGCAGAGCGGTAGGGTCGACAGCATCTTGGTGTGGTGGTACAGGTTCCATTTCGTAGGTGAGTTTTGAATTGAAGCACGACGGGTAGATATACCCTCCAATCTTCATAATAACAATTTGAATAGGCAAACCGACAGTTTCGGTTCGGAGAAGTGCCTTCGTCCGCGTGTGCAAAGTGACCGTTCGACGAACCCCACTTTCCAAAGCGACTCTGTCCATGTGCCGCCGCAATATTTTCGAAGATATTACAGAGACATAGAGGCTGCGGCGCACAGGGACAACGCGAGCCTGTAACTATGTATGTTTAGATCTTTAAAACTAAGTAACGGGATGCGCTTTTCTTTAGTAGATAGAGTGATTCAAGATAAAGTTATGTATACCTAACATAATACATTTATTCGAGCGAAGACGGGTCGGGTCGCTATTATACAATATAAATATAGTTCATGTTTTATTTTGTAGCTACCTCTTACTGTTATTAGTATTTTACTCAAAACAATTTTGAAGTTTATTAAATGTCCCAATTTTCTTATGAACTGTGTACACCCTACTAGAAAGGGACACAGGGGTCCTTCGTGCGTTTCTTTTTCTAGGAACGCCTTTGCCGGTTCGTCAGCGTTCTAGGTATTTATGTAAATTCTTTGGTAACTATAAACCGCGTTTTGATCAATAGTCCACATTCCAGTTTAGGTATGGTATGCGCCCGACACATGATGGCGATCAACATTGTATGGCAACACTGACGACACAACAGCGACGTTGCATTGCATGCAAAGATTCAGCTATACCTACGTCAATGAGCTATACTTACTTTACTCTTTGTGCTAGATGCCGTACATGCGTAGACAGACAGCGTACAACAATCTCCTCGCAATCTCGACATTAATAACGATCACTTTACTACCGATATCGGTCGCAGCCTTAGCGATATGTTTGAAGACTAATCGATTTCATATTGAAATGATCGATTGTAATCAGTACATACATGCTTGCTATTGTCCTTTACGATTTTTATTATACTAAATTATAGGCAATTTTTCCTGCAGTCGTGAAGATTTAGTTACGAGCAATAATTGTAGGCTATGGCAATTATCTTGATGTGGAAATCATAACATTAATACACTATAATAACCTGTAAAATCGATTCAGAATTAAAATTACACTGCCGTAAATTATTATACAGTAATGAACTAATTATAAACCAGTTGTATATTCTGAAATTAAATGAGTATGTGCTTGAATTCCGGTATATTACGGCACTTGCCATAACACAAAGGCCAAGGAATCATGCAACAAAACTATAAAAAAAGCAATAGCCGTAACCATGGCAACGCTTTTTGACAAAGCTGTTTCCGACATTAACAACACTGTCAGTCAAAGAGTATAGTAAGTATATAATTAAAGAGTGCCAACTCTGCGGTAAAATATGCATGTATGGAAAGTGCTGCCGTCTTCAGTTTAGTAGGTGAACAACTACTAGTGAATGTAGGTGCGTAGCTATACGTATGTAGCTGAATGATACAGGTACATAGCTATACGTATGTAGATATGTATATTATAGCTACGTACCTATGCATACGTAGCTATGTATGTTATAGCTACGTATCTATGCGTACGTAGCTATGTAATGTATATTATAGGTCTGGGTTTTCAGATGATTAAAACAAAGTATTCAGTAATTTATTTATTTTATGAGTGAAAACTTCACAGCTGATAGTATGTAAACATAAAATCGTTATATAAAACATTACGTTAATTATGAAGTACACAGAAATAAAATAATATTACAAATTAGCCGAAAGTGTCAGAAATTAACAGTTTGGAAATTAGTATTTATGGTCTGTCTCCACAAAGGTACTGATTATTTGTTGAATACCTGTAACATACAATGCAAGGTTATTACCAGTTCACATTGTGACGGGGTCCACGAAGATCAATGCCTCCTGGGTCAGCGTTGCGGGTTGTTTAAAAAAGAAACCGTGGCCCTGGCCGTCACACAGGCAAGTTAAGGAACATGGGTGGGTTTTAGTCAGTAAAAGTCAGACACACACTTCTGCTTCTTCCACAATTTTCAGAGTAGGTACTTTTAAGTTACTGATTAGCAAAATCCAATTGAGGAGAGACTCTTCGGAAGGACTGCATTTTTTTTGCAGAATTCATACAGAAATAAGCCCTTTCACAAAGTCATAAGGGGCTATTTCTCTTTAGAATTCACACAGAAATAAGTCCTTTTGAAAAGTCACCCCACAAATGACTGTAAATATGAATTGGAACAATTTGGTATGGTAATAAATGTTGTGTTCACACAAATATTGAGCTAATTTAATTCTACTTACGATTCTTATTAACTGTTGGTGCTCCTGAACAAATAAGACGACCTCCAGCTGTCTTGATTGATCAAAATGGTGATCACATATTCTTTTGAACATATTCTTATAAATCTTCATATGATCACTTTCTCTAACTTGGCTGCCAACAGCGGCTATCAAAGTAGCGAACTAATCAGGGTCCTTTTCAGGGTTTGGGAGTCGGAGAATGGGTACACCGTGTGCAACTGAAATTGGAATGAAATTTGTGAATAATTACTTATCAGAATTTGGGCAAAAAAAAAAAACATATTATAGAACATAAAAACCTTTTTACTTATATAGATAATACGGTAGGGTACAGTAATAAACACTTACCTAAAGCATCATAGTCAAAAATACAATATTTTCTTGGGAATTGAAACATGACAACAAATCATGAAAATTGAACTTCAACTTCAAGTCTTGATCAATGGCCTTTGTGGAAGAGACACCACAATTTTGCCAATAACACGTGCGTACATCATATCAATATTTCATATATTCATTCAACACGAGTATAAATAAAATAAAATTGTTTGATTCTCTATCCGCCATCTTGCTTCCATAGCTTGAAAATTGAAGCTTTTTTTTTTTTTTTGAAATTTTACGACCTGGTAACCAAGACCTTTATAGGTCAATAAGATGGCTGCCCAGTTGTTCACACACTTTTCTTTAGATGTCGCTGTCGACTGTAGAAATTCATAAAGTACTAAGTGTGCCCCCCCTGCTGTCAGTGAACAAATAACAATGTGTCTGCGAAAGGGCGAACATTATTTTCATAAGAAAATTTGCCATTATTTCCAAAAATCAAAATGTTTGTGTTAGCAGAAATGAAAGATGTCATCCGGATTACTCCAGAGCATTTTCATCAAAGTTTAACGGAGTCAATCACTACATTGTTGAATAGAAAACTAGCTAATAAGGTAAGAATGGTTATAACTTATAACCTCTTAATATTAAAATTTGCGATGTAATCAGTGACTCAATATTATTTCACTTGCACTGTAATCATTATAATTTTGTCCAAAAAGCTTGCTGATAACTATTATTATATCTTCATTACACAAGCGATCTACACTGCAAAATACTGCCAAACTTGTACTGGCTTGGAGACGCGTCATATACGACGAAGAAAAGAGGATGTGTGGATTAATGTTTTGAATGTTTCAGGTGGTATTAAACGTAGGATTATGCATAGCTTTATATGACATCATAGAGATTGGACATTCATACATATTTCCTGGGGATGGTTCGTCTCACACAGAAGTAAAGTTTAGATATATTGTCTTCCGGCCTGTTCTTGAAGAAATACTCATTGGAAAAATTAAAAATTGTAGCAGAGAAGGTGTACATGGTATGTTAGATGAACATATCTTAATTGCAATTCACTTGCTCATTCAGTCTTATTTACTTTATAGCCAGCTTATTTATTGTAGCAGAGAAAGTATTAAAACTCAGTTTGTATTTTATTTTTCTTCATTTTATATTTCAGTGACTCTAGGATTTTTTGATGACATACTAATACCCGTAAATGCTCTACAGCACCCATCTAGATTTGATGAAACTGATCAGGCATGGGTATGGGAGTACCCAAAAGAAGATGGAGAGAAACATGATTTATTTATGGATTCTGGTAATTTTCTATTGTATTTTTGACTTTGCACTTTGATATGAATTCAGTTTTAGTGCTGGTGTAAAGAATTTTATTTCTTTTTTATTAAAACTAGGCTTCGCCTGTACTTTTGTCCCACTAATTTATAATAAATGTGGAAGATTGTATACATGTACAGCCTCAGCAAAAAGTATTGACACCTTTCAATTTTTTGAACAGGGACACATATGAAATGAAACAATTCGTGTATGTTTATATCATTATTTATTAACTAGCGACACACCCCGACTTTGCATGGGTGCATGTATTATACATATAAACTAGGGATGTAACGGAGGTAGTTATATCGGAACCGAAACCGGAGTCGGGGTTTCTAAATTTGATTTATTGGAGTCGGAACCGGAGGCGGAGACAGGGTCTGAATTGGTGGAACGAGAGATTTTTTTATTTTTAAACACAAAAAAATGATTCAGTTAATTTTTTTTCATTTAAGTTTTTATTAAACACCAACAATGAAAAGAAAATTGGCATGTCCAAATGAACAAGAAATTAAATCCCAATGTAGTATATTATATTACATTAAAAGCTTTGAAACTAATTAAATCAAATAAGTTGACTCCAAAAGTAGGTAGTGAAAAATCAAAACAAATGTCTATATAATAAGCTATGAATGTGTCGTATGCATAACAAACTAACAACAAGTGTAAAAATAATATAATTGACGATAGATAGAGTACACGTAGAGTCGAGGCATTCCCTGCCCGATATGTATGAACCTGTTCATAAAGCCAGAGACCTTTAAACACTTTGATGTGCGCTCGAAACCGACAACGAATGGCAAAGTACAAATGTTTTAACAAAGCTTTGAACAAATTCTCAAAAACCCGTGCTACAAATGTGTCCAAACAAGTGTTCAAATAAGTAACCAAATATTCGAACTATGTCTGGCACCGGCCACCCCTTCTATGTTATACTGTTACTTGTATGAATGTTCACCCCTTTGAATTTCTCTCTAAGAGAATCTCTAGGACCAAGGTTGTAATTGGCTCGAACGGCCCTTTCTGTAAAACAAAGATGGCACAGGTTCCGCATAAGTTCCCCAGAGAAGAATCCCGTAAGTCATAAGACTATGAAAAAACTAAAATAAACAATTCTGGCTGTATCCACATCAGTTATCTGTCTAATTTTCTACTGAACTGAGTCTACCCGACAGCTTCTCAATGTGAGGACCCCATTGTAACTTGGCGTCAATAGTTAATCCAAGAAAAACTGTCGACTCGACAGGGATCAACTCTGCTCCATTCAGTTGAACATTGGTACTTAGCTGCCTGACATTTGGTGTAGAAAACTTAATGACTTTAGTTTTTTTTTTCATTTAAAAGAAGGTTGTTTATATTAAACCAATGGACAACTTTAGAAAGTGCATTGTTAACTTCGTCAATATTTGCTAGCTGACGCTTGACTTTAAAAATAAGAGAAGTGTCATCCGCGAACAATACTATGTTGTGATTATCCCTCACGAGATGAGGTAAGTCATTAATATAAATTAAAAACAAGAAAGGACCTAGAAGTAAGCCCTGCGGAACGCCCTTGATGACCACAGATCCTGCAGATCTACTCCATTAACATCAACCCTCTGAATTCGATTATTCAGATAAGAAGTCAGAAGGTCGAGAGCTCTGTCCCTTAAACCATAATGGTACAATTTCCTATTAAGAGTATACGCAATCAAAGGCCTTGGACAAATTACAAAAAATAGCAAGAGCATCTTGCGATTCCTCCCAGACCCCAAATATATTCTTTAGCAACGCCACGCCCGCATCTGTAGTTGAACGACCCTTTGTAAAACCAAATTGTTTCGCGTGCAATAAATTATGTAAGTTAAAGTGCCTTAACAAATGTTTCATAATATTTAAAAAAAATATTTTGCTTAAAGTTCGTAATATCGAAATTGGCCGAAAATTCGTGGGATCAGTTGTACTACCAGATTTGAACAGTGGAATTACTTTGCTAAGTTTCATGAAATCAGGAAATTACCAGATGTGACACAAGAATTAAAAATAATTGCTAAGAAAGGTGCGATAACATCTATAATTGAAGCTACAGTATATACTGACAAACCCCAATGATTGACAGTGTTTTTTACATCAAGATCCTTAAAAGATTCTATAATGTCTTTAGCAGTCACAATGGTAAATTCAAAGTGTTTGTCACATTCTGGAATACATTCACTATGATACACATTCTTCCTCCACTTCTGCTTACACCATAGAGAGTTTTTGTTGTTATTATTGGAATATTAGTAAAAAAATCTCAATCTCAGTTGCTACCTCCAAGTCCGCCTTTATATCTTCATCGTTAATTTTAAGATGGAAATCGCGATTTTGTACTTTGGTTCTTCCAGTTTCAGAATTTATAATTTCCCAAGTTGTTTTGATTTTATTTCCAGAAGATTTTATTTTATTTTTAATGTATGGCTTTTGCTGAGGAACAGGCTTTTTTAAAAGTTTTCGAATAATATTTAACAAATTCTTGAAAAGTTTCATCATGGTTATACGTTTCTTCCTGATAGAATTCCTACATTTTTCCCCGCTTTTATAAATACCTGGGGTTGCCCAGTCACTAAATACAATTCGGTTGTTAACAGGCAATGTTTTTTTTTTTATGAAATCTTTCATAAATTCACAATTAATCAGGTTAAATAGTACACTATACCCATGATCCGGGTTGGTGTGATAAAGCAAGCCCGGTAGCTTTTCAATTAAATTATTTTTAAATTGTCCTAAACGATTTTCATTAACAGGAATAAACCTCACAAGTTTTCTTTGAATTCTGAGTTCTCTTTTCTGAGGAAAAGTAACTAACTGGCCACAGTGATCAAAGTCTTTAACTTAAAGATGATATAGATTTAAAGATGTTGTCTAAACAGGTGGCACTTGTGGCAGTTATTCTAGTCCGCTCAAAGAATCTTGCGTAAAGTTATAAGACTTGAATAATGACATAAATTTATTAACTGTAGCTGATTTCTCTAGAATATTAATGTTGAAGTCTCCACAGACAACAACTGTTTTGTTACTTTGACAAGTCTTTAATAAAACTTCCTCCATATATTTTTCAAAAATATCATAGGAAGCACATGGCCTGTAGACACTTATTACAATGAACTGCTCCAGTTCAATGCAAGCAATTTCAATAACTCGCTCAACAGAGAGGCTTACAATATCAGCCCGTTCTTTAAATTTGATATTGTTACGAACAATTATTAGGGAGCCCCCCCTTATCATATTCACTCGGCTGAATAAGCAGGCAATCTGATGGTTATTAAAGTTGAACACGAACTGATGGGCTTTTAACCAATGTTCAGTAAGACAAACAATATCAATGTAACTACAGTTCATGAACAACTCCAATTCCAATTGTTTATTTATCACACCTGTATATTTTGATGAACAATTTTAAGGTTATTATTACTGATTTTATTTTGAAAATTAAAATTGGATGGGTGTGATATTAATAGATCTAGGTTTACATTTCTGCTAAAGTTTAACTCTATTGTCTCAATGTCCCTAGATAATGGGTACCTTTAAGTCTAATTTGTTATTTAAAATAGTAGCTATGCTCATTACCACTAAGTGTATTACATAACTGCTCAATAGAAGCAGTATAGTTAGCCAAACACTTTGCTGACTTATATATATTTATATAGTATGATAGCGATTCTGCTACCTGTCCCTTAAAAAAATTACAAAGATAATAGTTATCTTTGGTCATAAAATAATTTTGACTAATGAGAGTCAATAAATTCAAATTTTTCGTTGTATAATGTCTTAGTTCGTAATGTGATATTAAGTACATCTATATTTAATTTTATTTTCAGTCTGTGACAGGCCATTGCCATAAGGAAAGGCAAACAAAACTATTTTATTTACATTGTAACAAGGCTAGACTGCGGCTAGAAGCTAGAGTAAAATAAATGCGTTTAAATGTAGTCCAAAAAAAAATTCAAGATTAAATAAAAAAATGGTTGTTGTGCCTCACTCGACATACGAGTATATAGGTACCTATCACTATACCTATCTATGTCGAGTGAGCACAACAACCATTTTTGCAACAACCTTTTCGTGGACTTTTGTGAAGATATTTATAAGGTCTACAATTAATGGTTCTATCTTTTTTAGTTTAGGGAGCGTACGCAAAATAAGTAACTTTTCTGGTCTGAGTTGATTTTTTACACCTTGTGTTCAAAAAACTGAAATATCATACGGAACCCTATTTTTTTTAAATATTTAAGTATTCTAATGTCCACAAAAGAATCCTTAAACAATACTTTTGTTTGTTACCATAAGGCTCATTTACACGCAAGTAGCATGTGTGCAAGTGGCAAGTGTTTAGTACACCCAACGTATAAATAGTCGCGTTGTTCAGTGATTAGTGTTAAGTGCAAAGTAAAATGATTAGAATGCCACTCTATTTTTGCCCTAAGCACCGTGTAAACAGTTTTGCTTTGACAAGTGCAATAACAAGAATCACTAAACACCGTCTGAATTATTACTTAACCGTTGACACTTAACATTGTCAACTAATCGCTTCACACTTGCACTTGCTATATTTTTGGGGTGTTCAATACTTTTGGCTTTTTTACTGTAGGTATGTTTATTACACTTTCATGCAAAAACTACTGAGCGAATTTTTATGAAATTTGGCACACAGTTGGTTTATAACTAGGATTAATATGTAGGCTAAGTTTATCCTACTGTTCCCACAGGATCTAAACTGATGTGGGTGAAACAGCTGGGCACATGTATCTATGTATAAATGTGGTTGCAAAACATTAAGTGACTACTCTTCTGTTACTAAGTATCTTAGGAGTTTTTAAATTTTAATAAAAAAATTAAAGAGGCCCCAAGATCTCTGTACCTTAAAAAACCAGAGATGATCTCACCTAAGATCTCTCTAAGATCATCAAAACTATTTTTGCTATTACAGGGGAATCAATAAGGTTTCGCATTACAAGTGAAGCTTTTGAAGAAAGTTTACCCACAGGGCCTCCAGGCACTGAATGTACAAAACAGACTGTAGCGCCTTACAAGATAGTTGGTGGTATCAATGAGCCTGGACTGGGTTTATTATTATGGTGGGAAGCTCCAGAACAAGATGATGATGAGGATGAAAATGAAGAAAAAGAAAATGATGAGTAATTAAATATAAGTGTTATAAAACCTAATGTTTTATTTTACAATATCATTTGATAGTGTGCACTATGATATTTTGTAAATGAAAACCACTTTTTCCTTTATTGGTGCCATTTGATAGCGCATGCTTAGTGACTCTATCATTATTCCTACAAACTTTTAGACTGGTATTTGGTCCACTATAGTATCGATTTATAGATACGACCTACTGCTTCTAAGGTTGAGATTTATGTCCTGTTCATAAGTTTTTACATTTAATTAACGCTGCGGAAATGTCAGCACCACGACCATGAGATGGTTAGAGCAATGGGTCAGGTCAATTATATACAGAAGAATAGCTTCAAGGAACAGGTGTTTACGGCCCTAAAATGCGCATTTGACCCTGAAAGGTCGTGACTACTTAACAGACTATTCTGTGGTTGCCGCTTAAAAACTAAGCGACAACACGCTAAGGGCACCCACCCCCGTTGGGTACGAACCTTGGGCGTTGCTGGAAAGAACAGCAAGAGACGGCTTGGTGGTTTTTTTTTCAGATTGAGGACCGCGGCATTTCCCAGTACTATCTCTGAGAAGAAATGCCGAAACAAACTCGGAGGTCATAGTCGAGAATATAAATTTACTGAATCAGCTGCGGCGCGGGCTGGCCTTCATGGGGCAAAGAACTAACATGACGGGAACGAGATAAAAAGTATTGTTACGAATGCACCCTATGTCAATGGCATAAAGTTTAATATTGTGTTACACGCCATACGTAACTGCCATATATCTTGAGACCTAGGCATTGTAGAGGTACGATGTAAAAACGCATTACTAGACCTAGGATGGCCTATTCAATGGTACAGGTTTCATCAATATTGTCAACGAAGTGTCGACATCGAAATTACTAGAAACTCCTCTCCGGTGAAATATCTGTAGGTAGGTACCTGCTGAACGTACTCGAAATTATGCGCTATTATTATTATTACGTCTAGACAGATCTGGAATGTTCAATCGGCTGACCTATATAAAGCGCCGTAGCGCCAGCGCGCAGTCTCCTCCAAGGTATCATCTCCTTCGTCCCCGGACGACGAAGCTGACGGCTTCACCGTAGCTTCTGGAAAAAGGAGGAGGAAGAAATCCTCCTCAAACCAGGCCCCAAAAATGGCGGCCGCTGCCTCCGCCAGCCGCCTACCCATCCCAACCCTTGTCCCCTAAAACGCTGCCGCCGCCCAGCGCGCCTAGACACCCAACCCCGCCTGCTCGACCCCCCCAGCCGCCTCTAAAGTCGCCCCTCCCCCGCCTTCATACAGGATAAGGGGAAATGGACGAATGTTTCGTCCTTGTGCACCGACCAGAAGGTCAGTTTCACCAGCGCCAAGTCTACTCAGACTGGCATTAAAGTTTCAGTTCCGACATCCAGGGACTTCAGGGAGCTGACTAAGGTCCTTCGTCAGAGAGGTGTGGCCTTCCACACCTACTCCCTCCCTGAATTACGCCTCACCCGCGTTCTGCTGTGGTAGTTGTTACGGGTTGTTGGAGCCCTCAAAAGTCCAACAATTGGTCTAACTGCAATGCTTCGATCTCGCCTTCGGGTTGTGGAGGTCAGACGGCAGTCGCTTCACGGAAAATGTCGAAGTTTCCCAGAATCAGCAATTAGACTGGTAAAGCGGACCCCAGACTCCAAAGCTTCGGATGCGACTGGGATTAACGCTGAGATGATGATGATTTCATTGTATTCAATTGGTGCAAAAAGAAAAAAACATCTAACATCCCACGGATATCATTTATTTGACTTGTTCTTATCATCAATCACATACTTATATGTTCATTGTAGCCACGCACAAACATTAATTCAATGTTGACTTGCGAAAAAGTAGTGGAAAAAATATATTTTTTCTTACTCCTCCGCTATTCTTTTCTGATTAATTTCGTTGCGGGACCCAAGACAGTTGAATCGTTTCTCCGGGACTCGTCGAGCTTCATTGCTCGGCGTTTTTCTGGCGGTCTCCACTGTTGATTCTGGCTTTCAGGAGTTGCAGTGGGTGGGAAAAGTGTGGCGGGTTTTGTCCCAAAAAAAAAAATGCGAAAAAGTACGCGACTATCCTAAATTGAATATATATATAGCACAGAGATTTGGGTAGTGTATGTATGCATAGATACCCTACACAAAATCTCTGTGCACGCCTCTGGTGGTGATCTACCGCGTCCCCAAGGAGATCCCCTCAGAAGACGTCAAGGCGGACCTCGAATCGCAGAAAATCCCTGTGAAAGAGGTCCACAGGATGCATAGGGCACGTGGAAACGTGGGTTACGACATGATCCTGGTGATCTGTCATCCCGTTGAAGGAGCCACCCACCACCCCATATTCCTGGTGAAGAGCATCTGCTCCCTCACTGGGATAATCATTGAAAAGCGGCACTGTTGGCCAATGCCACAAGTGCCAACTTTACGGGCACTCTCAGGCTCACTGCCACGCGAAACCCCGATGCATCAAGTGTCTGGGTGACCACGGCACAGCCGATTGCCCTCGGCCCAAGGACCGCGCGCTCTGCTCATAGCCACCTAGCTGTGTCCTCTGCGGGACGACCGGCCACGGCCAATTATCGAGGGTGCCCCAAGGCCCCTAAGTCCTCCTCCCCATAAGTAACGTGCTGGCGTGGCGTGCAGCAGAGTGAATTCCCTGGGAGTCAGATCCCAGAGCGACTGAACCCTCAAAGGCCCAGCCCCTGAAACCTTTTGAACCATCAGAAAACTTTTCCGGCCCTCGTGGCGACTGCCTCTCAGACCCGCCCGGAAGGACAAGGATCCTCGCATCCGTCCCACCACGGCTCAAAAGGTGGCCCCATCCCCCCCTGCCCCTGCCCTTAAGGTTATGGCAGCGACCCCCGCACCCCCTCCTTCATCCCCAACTGTAGGAAACAGTCCCATGGATGCGTTTAGCGTAATCTCAGGGACCTTCCTCATCTTCGTGTCCCCCCGCGCCAAGCAAATGGCGAACGACTTATTAGCCGCTAGGTCTTCTGGCAACCTACAAACTGTAATCAGCAGTTATCATGCTCACTGCCACGCGCTCTCCACTATTGCGTCTAACTAATGTAACTAATGGATAGTAGACCCAACCAACGAACCAAGCCCCGATCCCTCAAGCAGGCTCACTTCAATGCCGATGGCTTTAGAGATCAGAAGTTTGAGATCTCAACCTTCCTCAGTGAGCACCAGGTTGACATCTTCTTCGCCCAAGAGACCTTCCTCAAGCTAGCCATCGCACACCACTATTTGCAAACTACCGCGTAGTTCGCAACGACAGGTTGCGGTGTCACAAAGGCGGCACCCTTATTTATTTCAAAAGGGCTCTATATGGCATCCCAATGGACTCCCCACCCCTCTCACGACTCGAAGTTTCAGTGTGCCGTCTCAGCATGTCAGGCCACCAACCTATTACCATAGTGTCGGCCTACCTCCCACCCGGCTCCTCTGCAGAGGATCACGAACTCTTGGCAGACGACATAGCCATACTTCTTGGGTTAGTGACTCCGTTATAATAGCGTGAGCGGGAGACCTAGAATAGGACTAGGATCAATACCAGAGGCAGACTCCTCTTTGACCTCTCCACCCATATGAGCTTCGATGTCGTGGGTCCTGTGACCCCCAATCACTTCCCCTATGACCCCGACCACACCCCATACGTCCTCGACGTAGCACTTCTAAAGAAAGTCAACCTACGGTTAGACTCTAGAAGCACTACCAGGGCTATCGTCCAATTATCGCCCAGTCATCATCCAACTGACTCCCCGTGCTGCCCTCTCTAACCCAGGTCAAGCACCCCAAACGAAAATTTATTAGCGTCTATACTAGTACCTCGAACCCGACGAAAAATGAGTTTGGTTACTACTATATACACGAATCTGTAAAAACACTTAATTTAAAATATTTATGAGACCTTTGATCCTTGTTTCTGTAAAATATGAAAAACGTAGATGTGCCGATATACACACATCAAAAGTGTCTAGGGATCAACATATATTTTTGCAATAACTTTTCTCCTGATTGATATTAATTAAAATTTTCTTTAAGGATTCATCAAATAAAGTGTTTTCGTTTGTCACAGTAACGATAAACCAAGTCACCTTTGCATTAATAAAGAAATTTGCCATTTTCCTAATAAAGGGATATTTGACATTTGAACCACTAACACAAAAGTTCGAAAAAAAGACTGAAATAACAGTTTTCTCTAAAATTTTATTGGGTAACTTAAACAATTAATAATCCGTGTTTCTACCGCGAACACTAACAACACAAGAACATCGGTTTGGCATACTCAAAATGAGTTCATCCAAATCACGCTGTGGAATGGCCGCCCATGTTCGTTGCAACAACAAAAAAAGGTCTTCTTGCGACTGGATACCCTCCATATTCGGCAGAGCTCTTCTCTGTAGCATATCCCATGCATGCTCAATCGGGTTCAAGTCTGGCGACTGAGCAGGCCAGGGCAGGACATTGATGTTAGCTGCGGCGAGAGTCTGTCTTACAACTCTTGCGGTGTGCGGTCGTGCATTATCATGCATTACTGAAATAAGGGACCGATTTGCACTTGTAGAGGAACGATGACGTCTGATACAATCGTCTCAGCATAAATTTGAGCGTTGAGGTTGCCTCTGATCCAAATCAACTCAGTTCTTCCGCCGATCCAAATACCCGCCCATACCATGATGGTTCCACCACTATAAGGATGGACTTCCTGGCAGGATTTTAATCGCTGTTGGCGTCCAGGGGTTCTTCAGTGTCGTATACGTCTTGTATCCGGTCTCATACCAAAACGAGACTCATCAGAAAAGCACACGAAACGCCATTGTTCTTCTGCCCAATTTCTGTGTTCAAGAGCCCATTGATATCGAATCCTACGATTGTGCATTGCTATAGGTGGTACCCGTAGCGGTCTTCGGGAATGAAGGTTCACTTCATGCAAGCGGTTTCTGACTGTTTGGTCGCTAATTAAGTTCCCTGAAGAGTGATGAAGCCTCACGGCTAACATCATGGCGGTTATTGTTGGAGCTCTTCGAGTTAAGATTTGAATGTATCGGTCTTGTCTCCGTGTGGTGCAGCGATACCGTCCTCCATGGCGCTCAGCCACGGTACCAGTGCTTCGGTAACGTGTCCAAAGTCGACTGATAACACTCTGACTTGTATTCAGAGCTAAAGCCACAGTACGTTGCCGGGAACCAGCTTCTATCATTCCCACGGCTCTGAGCATTTCTTCCCTGCTTAAATGACGTCGCCGCTCCATAATAACGTTGGTTTTAATCAGTAGTAGGGAAACAGTAGCACTAATAATGTCTTCAATGCGTTGTATGTTTTTATAGGGAAAATATTGACAGCTGATTTTCATCTTTTACTCGAATTTGATTCACAGTTCCTGATTCAAATTATGAAATGCACCAAAAAGGATCCATATAAATTTATAAAATCATAAATTTATTACAAAGCCACATCTCAATCTCAAGAAATCCGCATAAAAATGCTTGATCCCTAGACACTTTTGATGTGTGTATTACTAGGTGATCAATATACACATCAAATAAACTCCTTGTAAAATTTAAAATGTGAGGTTTAGGTGTAAATATTAAAGTAAACCAAGTATATAATACGCAACAAGTATATTTTTTTAACATTTTTTTATGCTCGTTCAGAAAATACAACATTATAATATTAATATGATAATAAATTTGATTATTTTTATATAAATTACACTTACGATATAAACGTCAATTAAGTATAAATATACCTAAGTATATTCAAATATTCTTATTTATCGCTATAACAAGGGCAAACAATAACAGCCGAACATCACAAATATTTTATGCGCACATTTACGATATAGCGTCTAAAATGTACCTTAAATGAAATGAGAGAATCATGAAGATTCATTATAACTATTTGATCATTATTTTGGTTGTCACGGACATTTATACTATAAATACAGTTTTTGAACTGTCAGCGCAGGTAACCTGATGAATTGATATTGTAAAAAAAAAATCAGTAAAATTATTTACCATTAAATCAAGTTAATCAAGGGTGTAGTGCGTGAGATTTACTATCCACAAATTTAACCGATACAAAACGGCTACTCTAATATATCGGGGCAATCTAATATTTCAATTGGGTTGTTATCAAAAAAATAATTTTATGTCCACCAGATAGATTTATAAAAAATATTGAACACGTATTTTTTTAATTTTTTCCTTCATTCAAATACTTAGGAAGATATATTGAATTGAAATGTCGCATGACGTCACGCCGTGGAACAAAATATAGCACGGCGTGACGTAATTAGCCCCCACTCCGTAACCTTAATACGCTATATCTCAGTAGTTTTTGATAATTTCGACAAAATAAAAAATACAGGTCTTATTATTTTTTATTATCTATAAGACGGACTAATTATTTTTTTGATTTTCATACCTTGGATACATCCCTATTGTAAAACAGTGGAGCCCCGGTAATCCGGCACCTGGGTAACGCGGCACCCCCTATAATCCAACATCGACTATTACTTACATGTATGTACATATTCGCTAATTGATGAATATTTTATGCTTCTTAGGTTGATTGATCCATAACTTTGATTATTTTAGTAGAGATGTACATTTGTTTGTAAACAATTATTTCCTATTATAAAGTTATTGAGTTTTTTTTTTTTGTAAATAATATAGCATTAATGACATTACTTTTATAAGAAAACGTAATCTTTCTATTGTGTTGTTTAATTTACTAATTTGGACATACATAACGAAGTATGATTTATAATCTTATCATTGGATTTGTAATTTGTCGGATTACACGGTATTTTTTTGTAAAAAAAAAAAAAACGGCTATAGGGGGTGGGGGGGGGGGGTGGGGGGGTGTGTCTTAGGCAGTGCTCTATAATCCGACAAATTCGATACTTCGACACTACCCTGTGCAAAATGTTTGTCGGACTACCGGGGATCCACTGTATTGTGATTATGGAACAAAATTTCAGAAGCATTTTAAATAAAATGGACGTTCTTTTAGTTTCATTCCCAGAGTTAATTAAGTGTAACAAGGTGGCGAATATAACAGCCTCTAAAAAGTACAGTGCCTGCACTTACCAAAAAATAATAGCGAAGGGTGGGCGTTTTGCGGGGACCGTCTTATGTAATATTGACGTTCAAAAAGTGCTGATTCTCAGCCTAATCTGAATAAATGACTTTTGATTTTGAGTAGGACCACACTCGCTTCAAGCATTCGGTTTGCTATTACTTTTGCAATCATTCTCGGCGTTGACTTTTCGATCATTCGTTCAACTGACGAAATTCTTCATTTCGCGAGATGAAGGCTGCAACTACTACGGAGCGAATGTTCACGATGACCACGGTCCTACAGAATAACTGTTTAGTTGTTTTTGTTACAGTTAACATACTGACCAGTATATTTGTGGAATATTTACTGATAAATTAGTCGTATGTAATTTAATAGCAAACCTTTTGAAGCAATTTGGGTAATGTGATGGTATTAAGTAGATAATTGATTTATAAGGTCTTATTTATCTGACATAAAATAGCTTCACCATGGCTTGTTCGAAAGCAACTTATAAAACTTACATTCTGATAAATACTTTCAACTTAGACAATAAGAATATAAATAGTAGGTATGTAGAGAATTTTTCAAACTAAAGCAGTTTGATTTTATATTGTTGAGATCATAATATAGAAACCATGTGTAAAATTAAAACTAAAGTGTATCTAAATATGAACTAAAAGTCTAAATGATCACAAAACTTAACTCTATAACTATGTTGTGTTATAACACTGACATTGGAGCAGATTAACTCGTTTACAAACTATACTAAACTTAAATTAACTGCATCTTTTTCTATTTCATGATGAAAAGGACGGAAGACAAAATATTAGTTTACGTCCTGTAAAATTCAGCTTTAGACGTGAATAAAAACATCAATCAACCAAAAATACACCAATCTACGTATGTCAGTGTCAGTAGCGCTGACTAATTTGAAAGGACTAAACTAATTAATATTAATCTTCTGTAAAATGGAAAAAATAAGATGTATCGAACGTAAATTTAGTATACGTTTGTAAAACAAGAAATTGTGGCCACTATTTAACTATAAGAAAACAACCAAACCACAAATTAGTTAATATTTGGTCAACTTCAGCACCAGAATAATTTGTACCAATAAGCAAATGTTGCTGCAACATAATAAATTAAAACTGAGTTTACTTGTAAACAGTTTTACAAGGTTTACGGTAACACAGGAAATAAAATTTCATATTTAGTTAAGATTTTTACAGAAGTTACTTATATTATTAGTCATAAATATAAGTATCTTTATTGAAATGTATATAATTACTTTAGATTCTGGACTGAGAAATACCTATTTAAGCATAATCATAGTCATGTCTGTAATACACAGAGTAGTAAGCAAATGGAGAATATATAAGATTTATATCGTATGATTACAAGCCATATTTTCGTTTAGGCAGCTTCAGTCATGAGGAAGAAAATAGTTCGATAAATCTCCTACGACCCATCTGCTTATTACTTTGTCGTGTCAATTACAAAAGGGATTATTTGAAAGCGTACAGGAGTGGTGAGTTGGTAAAATGGTGGGCATTGTTGACGTGTGAAATGAGTCGTCCGTCGAGTAGATGTCTTCCGTATTGCACCGCTTCATATTCGTCTTTAGCCAAGCCACAGTTTATTAGCCAGCGGACGAGACATGATCCGCGGAAAACTCCCCGGTACGTGCGCATACGCCACCTGGGATAATGTGTAAAAAAAAGATTAAACTGAAATGATGTAAAATGAATTATTATTATTTTTTTTTTTAATAATTATAAACTAGCGCTTGACCGCAATCCCGCCTGATGGTAAGCAGTGATGCGATCGTTGATAGTAAAGCGCGCTATTTTATTAAGAGCCTATTCACTCAGAAAAACTGAGCGAATAGGAAGAAAGACGGCAGTTGAGCGAGGTGATGTAATGTTAAACCCAACAACACGACCAACGATGCTGCGCCAAAGGGAGATTGGTCTGAAGACCTTCCACGACCAAACTCCCAACACAGCAACATTTGGCGCATCGTACCCGGCACACATCGCAACACAACTAACTGCTCAGATCCGTCCTCCGAACGGTTTCACCAGACATCATGCCGGAATACGACAAATTGCTTGGCGGCAAGACTTTGTCTGGTGGGTGGTAACTACTGCAAGTAAGTAAGTAAGTTTGACGGCACGGTAAGCGTAGTGGTTAAATGTTTGACTGCTGCGCTGCGTGTTGCGGATTCGATTCCCGCACGGAACAAATATTTGCAAGGCCTACAATTACATGTTCCAGGTCTGGCTGTTTGTGTATCTGAGTTTATATACATGTCGGAGATCGTCGGAATAATTTTAATAGAAGTTGCTGATTTGATTTACGTAGTAGACGGGCAAACGCTTGTGACGTTATTTTGTGAGGGCGGCACATGGACGGAGTCGCTTTGGAAAGTGTGGTTCGTCGGTCACTTTGCATCGAGACGCGGACCAAGGCACTTCTCCGAACCGAAACTGTCGGTTTGCCTATTCAAATTGTTATTATGAAGATTGGAGGGTATATCTACACGTCGTGCTTCAATTCAAAACTCACTTACGAAATGGAACCTGTACCACTACACCAAGATGCTGTCGACCCTACCGCTCTGCCGTCGCTGTCTTCGACATACATATGTTTGTAAACGAACCCACAATACAGGAAAAGTCTGTCCTAGTGTGAGGCAACGTTTTAAAAAAAATGAAAAGTAATTGTATTCGGAATAAAAAAAAATAGATAAGAATAAGATATCTTTAGCGATCCACCGCTGGGCAAAGGTCTTTGACCTCAAATATACGTATTGATGGTAATATAAAATTATTTTCGCTGAAAATACATTGGATATACTGTTTACCGTTTTTATTGCATAACTAGCCTAGAATGCCTTATTGCTAGAACAGTCTGCTCTCGTTGAGTTTGCTGTAATGCTGTACCTCACGACGTGAACCAGTGCGGTTTGGTAGATGTCACATGTTACATGACGCATGTTTCACTCAACTTCATGTTATTTTTTTATTTCGTAATTTTTTTGCGTCATATACAGTATGTTAAGAAAACCCTGTCTGACCCATAAGGATAATAAAGGTTAGGTAAACACATGACCAAATATAATATAAAATTTTACGTAATCATCATAGTACCAATACAAATGAATTTTGAAATAATCTTTTTTTCCCGCGAATTAATTCCAACTTCCCCGAAAATTGGTAATTTTTAAAAAAGTGACAACACCGGTATTATTATGAGCGAATAGCGATGCGACCACGTGCCGCGTGACCTGCCGCCCGCCGCCCGCGGAAGGGTGTTAACGCACATTTATTAAGTTAGCTCTTTTTGCGAAATAATATTTATTTTTTTAGGCGCATTTTTTTTTAAGTTTAGCTCGGTTTTGTATCCATTAGTAGAATCAGGTATCGATACCTAACAACACCTTCACGGGTCGGACAGGGTTTTCTTAACATGCTGTATATATATATTTTTGGTTCTAAGAGTTAAGATATAGCGGTGGTGTCGCGATGTTTTGCGTCACCGTTTTCAGAGCAAGCCTGGATGGTTTTGAAAATGTATGACCTACAACTCGTAAGGCAAGATAGTTACCACTGTGTCATTAATACTCCTTTTTACGGAATGGCAGTGAAATATATTTACCTTGTATCTTTAGCAATAGCCTCCCTGCAGCGTTCAAGATGATGAGTGATAAACTGGTCGCAAACGTGTTTAGTTTCAAAGCTTAGATCTTCAATGTTTGGCAGAATCACTATATCTCCTCCATACCTGCATTGGAAACATATTAAGTTTACTTGATGTAATGATTATTTAATTTTCTTTAAAAAAAAGGCCTGGGACTAATCGACTAAGTGAAAACTGAAATCATTATAAAACAAAATACACATGAAGTAAAAAACTATCACGGTGTCGGGTTGCTCTCGCTCACGCGAATTCAATGCTTTTTCCCCATCCAACAAAAGTTCTCAACTTCGCTAAAGAAGTTTTCATTTCAAAAAAAGATCAACAAACGGCTACGATACGAAACAAAAGCAATAAATAATGTGTTTTACTTTAAAAACATGGACTCTTGTGAGATTTTGTCGAATTTTCCGTCAATAACCCTAATAATTTGAGTAATTACCATTTATTCTTCAAGAATCTAACAGCGGGTATCAGTATTTCTTCAGGATCAAGTCCAAATAGTATAAACATAACAAGCGCTTGTCCGTAGTTGGCTACTATGTCGAGGAACTCAATCTCAACGAACACTCCGCTTTCATCCTTCAACATCATGCGCCAAGTCGTGTATGTGATGCCCTGGAACAACATACAAATACATTCATTTAATTAGCTGCTGGTATAACAGGATGAAAAGGGAAAATCTGCGTGGATATTGTGGTTTCTTTATGGCCTCTATAAGGGCTCAAAATGGAAACACATCATAATCACAATACATATCATAGTCATAAATACACAGGAGGTTGGTTAACCACTTAACAATGTTCTTTATTGGAAACAAGATGACGGCGATTATTCCGATTTTGGTCACGCTTCAAAAGTACCTTGTAGCGCTACTTGTATAAGTCCAGTGGTTGTGGCCGGTGGCCCGTTTGCGCCAAGCCTATGGTACGACCTACTGTTGGAGGCCTGGTGCTTCACACCCCCATCCTATATCAAACTAAACAATATCAACTCTGCGTCAATGATATTTAACTACAGAGTGACTAACCTACTGAAAAAGTTTTAAAAATGATGGAAGTTGTAACTTAAACTGAACGTTATTATGCAACGTTATTTTTTGTTCATGCGAAACCTGAAAATAGTTTGTTCAATTGAATAGATTCCAATAATTTTTACGCCATTTTATATTTTTCTCAAATACATTTAGAAATTGTTGCTGTTTGGATACCGAGCGCGCGCACGCAGCTTTACGATAGATCATAGTACTCGCGTGCGCAACAGCTGACGCCAGAGGTCAACGCCCCGCGCTCGCCCGCACGAGCGTAACTTTGACCATATTTTTGTTGGGACAACCAAGTAGCAAGCTCATAACTTTGTGCTATAAATTCTTTACTGAAAAATACTGGACACGTGTTTCGGGTTTCGCATTAACAAAACATAATGTTGTATAGGAATTAAAGTTATTTTTCCATAAATTCGTGTCCGTTTACATCTTAGCGAATATTTCCCAAATGCAAAATTTGCTATATAGTGGCATGTGTCGGGGCAGTACATATAGTTAAACTCACGATAAACATGCTGAGACTGTAGACGATGATGAGCACGGTGTGTTTGAGGAGCTGGCCGCCGCGGCCGCGCGACTGTTCGGGCGGCAGTAGGCCCAGCGCGCCGGCCGCTCGCTCCAGCTCGTTCAGATACTGGCACGTGCCGGGCGCAGTGCAGCGGTGCTTCTGAGACGGTGGGCAGGCACAGTCCCTGTGAAATTAGAAAAAAAGAGCAGACTTAAAGAAAACTACATATTGTTACATAGTTTTTTAGGTAATAAAATTACATGTGCTGCTTCTTGGATAAATGTACAATGAATGATTTCAAATCAATCCGACAACAAAAAGAGGGGAAAACAAAACAGAGACTAAATAAAACCGTTTTAGAAAGGCACGATTTTCCAGCGCTTTTTTTTTAGTTCAGCGCAAATCGTTTATTACTTAAAATTAGAATAAGTAACACTTACTTGGTATCCGCGATATCTTCAATATCCTGCGCGGCAGTTAAGCCGCTCTCACAGTTGGGGTCATCAGAACAACAGCCAGACTGCTTGTTGGGCGATGGCGTTGTTGTAATAGTTCCGTATGCTTAAATAAAAATATTATAAGCATGCCACTTGCTCTGTCTAAAGTTTTTTTTCTTTAGGTATATGTATGTGGAAAAAAATAAAATAATAGTCCTGTAAAATTACTCAGTTCCTGACGTAAATTTGTTCGCAATATCCAATCACGTGACTAAAAGCATGGCTAAACTGTCTATGGAATATATTAATTTGAAAGGACTAAACCAAAATTTTATCTTCAGTCCTTTTCATAATTAAATAAAATGAAAGAGATGCACTCTTAAATTTATTTTAGTTTGTGAACAAGGAAATAGGCGCCAAAAATTATATATTTACCAGTCCCAATCCCATTTTCAGAAATAGGTTGCGTTTGGGAGGCCGGCTCGGCATCATCGATTAGACTCGTAGTAGACTCCTCGCGTGGGCTTGAGGAGGTCGCAATGTCAGAAGAGAGCGATGCGAACTGAGCGCTGCGCCTTCTAAACCTTATGTACAAGGTCAGACATCCCGTCGTCACTGTAAGAAGTGTTATAAATAAATTAATATGTAAATGTGACAGTAAATATACACTGGACAGCAAATAAACCGGGCCAACCGATACTTTTAAAGTCCAATCCGATTTTCTCAAAAAGTATAAAACTTACAACTATCAGTTTTATATTTTAAACTTTCACTGTCATTTCATCTATATTTCACTTTCAAGTGGAGTCTCCACTGAAAGGTGAGCAGATCAGGGATGTGGAGGTACCCCTGACACGAGTCAGGGGTACCTGAACGAGGCATGATACGAGGGAAGTCTCCTGGGCACGACGGCCTGAGCATCGAACATTTTCAGCATGCGGGGCAACACCTTCCAAGGCTCCTGGGACTGTTATTTACTTTGTGTATTAGGCATTCCTACCTGCCAAATGAGCTGATGAAGACGGTGGTAGTGCCTATAATTAAAAACAAGACCGGAGATAGTTCCGATAAGTGCAACTACCGCCCGATATCATTAGCTACAACCGCAGCTAAGGTGCTGAAATGACGCACAGTTCTGTTTTAGACCTGGACTTTCGACAGAATGTGCGGTTATGTCGCTCAAGCAGACTGTCAGGTATTACACTTACAGGAGCACGCCTGCTTATGCAGCCTTCCTTGATCTCTCCAAGGCTTTTGACCTAGTTAGGTATGATATTCTCTGGCATAAATTGAAGAGCACAGGTGTGCCAGGTGAAGTCATCAATATTTTTAAATATTGGTACGGCCATCAGACTAACCGGGTCAAACGGCTTGGAGAACTTTCTGACAAGTACGGGCTGGAATGCGGACTGAGGAGGGGGGGGGGGGGGGGTTTGATATCTCCTTCGCTCTTTAACTTATATGTAAACGGGTTGATTGATGAGCTGAGTGACACTGGAGTCGGATGCTCAATTGATGGGCGGTAAAAATTACTTTATTTAAAGCATTCTGCCAATCTCTCTACATCTGCAATCTGTGGGTCGCCTACACGTAGCGGGCCATCCACGCTCTCCGTACAATACAGTATAATAATGCGTTCAGGGTGCTGGCGGGGCTCCCACGTTACTGTAGTGCGTCTGCGATGTTTGCGCACGCGCACACAGACGGATTTCACACTGTGCTGCGGCACCGCATCGCAACGCTGATGTTTCGTACGCGTGGGAGCGTCAACACTGTTCTGAACGTGCTTAGCCACAAGCTGGACAGCCTCCTTCTGCGGCACTGGGTTCAAGCACAAGTGCGTGGCCTGGTGGCCCAGAGGGAGGCAAATATAAGGTATTTATATATTATTATTCATATATATTAATTCTTTTTTATTTAATAGATACTAACATAGTTTTTAAGCTGTACATTAACAACATATGGGCATGTTGCCTGAAATAAATAGATTTTTTTTTTTAATTTAAAAGTGTTTAAGTATTTAAGGGAAACATATTTTTTATAAGCGTTTGGTACATTTTTCGGCATTCTCCTTTCATATTTTATTTGGTCATGTGTTTACCTAACCTTTATTATCCTTATGGGACGGGCAGGGTTTTCTTTACATCTATATATATAAATATCAATGCCACTTTCTTTGTAATTTTATGACTCAAGAACGGACTCACCTATCCAAACAAAATGTTAAGGCTTTGTTTTGACTAATTAAATTAGTAGAAGGTTTGTGAAGTTTGAACAGAATCGGTCGAGCAAACATTTCACGTTTGTGGTCTGAATTTGGAGGAATCATGTTTATCAAATGGCCAACTTTATGTTGCCTATTCGAGAGTCGGTACCCTCAGTCATTTGTTTAATAATCTAAATGTTTTGGATTAAATTTTAAAATTGCTAGCAATTAAAAAAATATTTTATTTTTGAATAAATTATGTTCATGATCCAATAAATTTGCTTTTATTATTTCACTTTATACGTAGCGAAGCACGTATCGGACCGCTAGTATTGTATAATATAATTACTTACCAGTAATACAGAAGACAAGAAGGCATAGACGTATGGCGTCTGTCGCCTTGCAGTCGAGATCGCCGTTGCCTTTAGTAGCTAACAGTACTACCACCATCACAATGGGAGCTCCCCATGCTACGAACCCTAATACCGGCCAGAGTGTCACCACGAAACAAGGTCCACGACTCTAGAACAATCAGACGGAAAATAAGAACAACGGGAAGTTTATCCATGTAATATCTCTTTGATGTTCTCTGGAGATACTCTGTAAAAAGTTATGCATCATAAAAAAAATACACTGGTCGATTTCAAAACCTCCTCTGTTTGTGCAGGGGCGTGCACAAAGATTTTATTGGGGGTATGCATAAATATACCTACTATCCAAATCTCTGTGCTTATATATGGTAAAACTTAAAAAACGTAACTTAGACGTAGTTTCAATTTAACATAGTCGCGTACCTACTTTTTCGCATGTCAACATTGAATTGATGTTTGTGCGTGGCTACAATGAACATCTAAGTATGTGATTGATGATAAGAACAAGTCAAATAAATGATATACGTGGGGTATTAGGTATTTTTTATTTGCCCAAATGAATACAATGAAATCATCATCATCTCAGGGTTAATACCAGTCGCATCCAAAGCTTTGGAATCTGGGGTCCGCTTTTCCAGTCTAATTGCTGATTTTGGCGAAATTTCGACAATTTCCGTGAAGCGACTGCCGTCTGACCTCCACAACGCGAAGGCAATATCGAAGCATTGAAGTTAGACCAATTGTTGGACTTTTGTGGGCTCCAACAACCCGTAACGACTGCCACTAGATGTTCGCATGGCAACCGAAACCAACGGCTTAACGTGCTTTCCGAGATACGACCAGACCAGTGCAAATATTCATATTCATGCATACAAATACTTACACTGCGCGAGGATCGAACCCGCGCCTCCTTACGCAACGGCCGCGTTCGCTACCGCTACGCCATGTAGGCTGTCAAAATACAATGAAATGGTATTACTAACTCAACTGTAAATAAGTAATAATTTATTTCTCAAAAAACTAAAAAAAAATATTTCACTATCTATAAATTAAATCAACGCGCCTATCTATTTTTAAATAACTCTGTAAAAATCAAATATATATAAGATCGTTTTGAAATCGCTAAAAGTTCTTTTAAAATGGACAGATAGACAAATCTATGAGTCTGCTTTGGCTTTTCATAAATATGCGTAATGCACTACTCATTGGAATCATAACTATTAAATTTTGCTAATTTGTAAACTTCAGGAAAATTATTACAACATAAAGTATAGTATTGAAATTCAAAAGCAAGTAGGTTGAAAAACTTAAGGTCTTTTAAGTTTTTATAACGTCGAACTGTCAAAGCCGTGTTTTAAAATAATATACCTATACGAGAAACAAAACAATTTATTTGTACACACTACACAACCTGCTAACCACATATAATTATCATAATACTTTTTATAAAGACAACCTTTCTTTTGTGTTAAACCAAAAACTCTAAAATAAATGAATATTCAATTCCGCTTAAAACAATCAATACATATTTAACCCAAAAACACCATAAGCTGCTAAAATAAAAAGGTATTTGAACGAACAACAATCATGCTATATTTCTGAACTTCTTAAATTCGTCGCATTATTAGAAGCTGTGCTTATCATGGGCTTTAAACCCAAAGAAATTTCACGCACACGTACACAACAGTTTAGGCACACAAGCAAATAATTTTATACACAGACAGATACGGAAGAGGCACATTTTGTTTATGCTTACGCCGTAAGAGGCGTGGGTGTCGCGCCTAAGGCAACTAATGTGTCTCGTTAGCACTAGCCACTAGGCCCAATAGATGGCAGTGTTATCAATAACTGAAAGTCTTTTAGTTTTAACTTTGTAGTATATAAATTATTTTACAGTATATTATAATTTTAGAAGACTATTAGGGTATGCAGAGCTTTTCTGCTTGTAAGGAGCGCACGCGCCTGTGTTTGTGTCTGTGGATTTTCCTGTGGATGGGATTTGATTGCAAATAAAATGCAAATAACGGCTAAACGGATTTGGAAAAATTTGACATACATATTAATAAGTTTATAGATAACCTAATATATAGAGTACCTACTTTTGATCCGACATTCACGGCGGTAAGGCCGCGGGCAAAAACTAGTTTATTTTAAATTATCCATCAATACAAATGTGAGTCGCACGGAAAGGCGACATTTAATTTATAACTGATAACGGGACAAATTGGAATAGAGACATAATGAGTAGGTCCTGTTAAATTCTATTGATGCGATGAATTTTTGAGAGTGAAGCCATCATTGTTTTAACATATATGTACTATCAAGACCAAAAGTCGAGTTACAATCTCAAAAAACTATGGCCAAGCAATACTAGTTGTAGTTACGACCTTCTTCTATAATAAAGTTTGATACACACTCATACACTTTGATAACTTGCTGCCCGCTTATGATTGTTAGGTACTACTAATTTCAACGTTCACAGCAAGTGTTTCGATGGCCAAGCGGAAAACGCAGTGTTTAGCGTTTGAGGTGGTTCGAGTTCAAATGTAATAACAAAAAAAAAATTCAATGTTTATTGGTGATTTATGAATTCTGACAACAAAAATATGTAAAAATACCGATCCGCAACTTAACAACGATACTTTCTTTTTAGATTTTTTCTATATTAGAGTCATTATAAAAAGATGAGGGTAGATTTGAAACAAAGTCAATCACTAGTTCAAATAAAATATTCTACTACCTATTAGCTGCAATAAGTAATCTCAAATAATATTAGCTGTTGTTGGTTGGTGAACATATAGTTACGAACGTTTGTGTTATTAGAATCACTTTTTAATCAATACTCGTATGCAGGCTAATATTAGTATCGAAGCTAAGGCAAATATTGTGGCCCTATATAGGATAGGTCTCAATAAATCTGAAATATCAAATGAAACCGGCTTTTGTGTAAGTTGTTTTTATTATTATTTGCATAAGGTGCAAAACAATCGCTTGTTGAAAGAGTGTAATAAAATTGTTATTGTTTTAGAGAAATACAGTAAGCCGTAAGGTCAAGATGTTGGAGAACGAAGGTAGCTTAAAGCGTCGAAAGAAGTGGAACGTAACGACAATATTTACCGTTGAATAAACCTTTAATCGTGCGAAAAAAGGGAGGTTGCATTTGTGGTTTAAAAATAAACTGACGAGACTGGTGGAGACTTATCGAGCTAAACAAAAAAAAAAAAAACAATTGATAACAAGCACAGTGCAGAAGTGTCGTACAGAGTGTTTTAAATATTATATAAGTGGTTGTGAGTTCAAACCCAACAAATTAATTTTGGTAAATTATAAAAACAATAATTTCGGAATCCGAAAAGAAATAAGTTCGTTAAAGTTAGTTCAATAAACTAAGAAAGCGCTTGAACATTATAATCTCATGCCATCAAACTCCGAAAAAAGGCACTGCAAGATGGCAGCACTAGTAACATGCTATACACCCAAAAAAATGTAAATGTAAAAAGTACTGTTTTGTGTTCTATAGATTATTTTATGATTGTAATAATATTCAGGTTAAGCTTCAATCTTCTTTTCTTTAAGAAAATGAATAATTAAGCTATAACCACTTTAATAATAACAAATAATAATTATCACATCTAAAAACCAAGAATGATTTTTATAATTTTTACCATAACAATATAATAAGTTTGTCAGGGATTACTATATAAAATATTACAATGCTGCCATATCAACGTTTGTTTTATTTATTTGTATAAGTATATCTACACCTAATAATATATAACTTTGCATTATAATATGTTCATTGTTTGTTATTATATTACATCTATAGTAAACTAAAACATATAATAAAAACCTTTTTGGTATAAATATTCAATAAATTTTCCTATGTATTCCCTAAAAATGTTTGAAAATAATATTTAAACGAATTAAATATTATTTTCAAACATTTTTACTATAAAATACAAATCAATGATCATAATTTTAAATTATATGAAACAACAAAAAAGATTTGCCATTATTAAGGATTAAACCCACAATCGCACGCTTATAATAGCACCATTGTTAAGTGCAGCCGCTAACTTAACTTCAAATGAAGTAACGAAATTTTGTATTACTTTAAAGACGAAGACCGCGATAAAAAAAAAAATGCGTTACTGTACGTGGCCGGTTTAGCGCAGGCGACAGTAGTCTTTAAGGTGGAAGGACTTCTGACTGTACGTAAATCCTATTGAAACTAAGAAAGATGTTTCTTTTTTTAGTTTCTATAGCATTTCTGTCACATCGTATTATTATTCACCTGTAACATGAGCAGTCCCACAGAGATCATAGAAGTCCAAAGCAAACAGGAGTACATGCTGAATATCCTGAGCGCCTGCTGCACGGTAGCGTGCCAAGATGGTGTATATCCAGTGAGGGGCCCTCCCCACACTACGCTTATAGCCAGGAGCAACTGAAATGTTTATCAAACACTTAAAATATGGAACCCAAATTATTACAAATTTTGGGTGGAAATTAATCAAAATGTCTAATAGAAGATTATTAAATATATATTTAATTTATTCCATGTATATTAGTTTAGTTTATTACATGGCTTTAAATACAGATCAATTTTGTCAGTAAACTGAGTTTAGTTTTTTTTTATTGTTTGTTTTCTAGTAGTAAATGCAACACTTGTTAGAAAAATATGAAAGTTAAATTTACAAAACAGCTTAGTTACTTTTAAATATGGCTACAAAAAGTTGATGGAATTTTTGATCGAAGCCTAGATCGTGCTTGTACAGTGACATATTTTGGTATTAATAAACAATTTAATCATAGAAAATTTTAATAATATGGTTATCTTAGGTTATTAGCCGATCTTATCGTCTATCACCAATGATTCCCTTAAAAATAATATTCAAACTCTACAGTTTATACAATACGTAAAGAAAACCCTGTCTGATCCGTGAAGGTACTGTTAGGTGTCGATAACTGATTCTACTAATGCCTACAAAGCCGGGCAAAACTTAAAAAAAAAATCCCCAAAAATAACAAATATTACTCAATACATGTGCGGTAGGCAATACATGCGTGGGCGAAGGGGGGTAGGGCATGCGGCACTTGGTATCATCGCTCATAATAATACCGTCGAAAATAATGTTACCACTTTAAAAAAAAAAACAAATTTTGGGGAAGTTGGAATTAATTCGCGGAAAAAAAGATTATTTCAAAATTCATTAGTATTGTTACTGTGATGATTATGTAAACGTTTCATATTTTATTTGGTCATGTGTTTACCTACCCTTTATTATCCTTAGGGGTCGGACGGGGTTTTCTTTACATATTGTATATAAATTCTGTTTGATCGAAGGTGATTTTTTACATTACCTGCGACACGATTAAACAAAGCGTTAGTCTATGCGGCATCCGTGTGTACTTCTTGGTTACTATAAACACGAAGAGAATCCAAATCGACGCGACTAAGGATACGATAGACAAGTCAAAGCCAAACTTCTTTAGCTGTTCTGCATAGTCCTTGTTTATGGCTATCATTTGCGCCGACATAAACATCATGGGGGCCGACAGGAATGTGCAGATTACCATAGAGGATGCCATCTGAAATATTTTATGAACAATTAAAAAGGTTCAAAATAAATGGTAATCCTAGAAATTAGGTACGTGTTAAGCCCTATTAGCAGATCATCCTTAACTCTCTTTTTCTCTCTCTTGGTAATATCGCAATGGTTCAAGTTCAGCTGGTGCAAAAGAGATCTTATTGTAAAATTCCTACCCCAGTAAAAACTACTCTTAAACCATTTTAAGCATAATTGTGTGCGCCCTAAATTACTAGGTACCTTTTTTTATCAAGATTATGAATATCAGTTACCCCAAAGGAGTTTCAAAATATATTCAGAAATTTATACTTCGTTAATTTTTGTAACTTATATAATATACCTGTTCCGAAATTACCCTAGGCTGATAAAATTTGTGTTTAATTATGTTAATATTAGTGTACAGATCGGCGTCTCACTAAAAGGGGAAGAGAGGCCGTGTTCCTCTGTATCGGCAGGTTCCTGTGCCGGATAAGGCGGGAGGAAACGCCAGGGTGTCACCACTGCGGGGATCGCCTTGAGGACTTGGTGGAGCATACGGTGAAGGTCTGTTTGGCTTGGGCAAAGCACCGCCGTATCGATCGGCGGCGATCTCTCGCGTCCGGCTCTACTCCAGGCCATGGTCCAGAGTGAGAGTGCATGACAGGCAGTCATATCCTTCTGCGAAGCAGTGATGCTGGCACGGGAGGAGGCGGAGCGCGTGAGGGAGCGGGTATCCCAGCGCCCTCTCGCCTCTAACCGCCGCAGAAGATACCCTGGTCGGGAGACAACATCAAACTCCCGGCCATCGTTGAAGTGGGCGTGCGGGCGGCGAGCAGTGGGCAGCTCGCTCGGTAAGGACCAGGCCCAGGTCGACGGCTTGGACATTCGACATGACCATCGTTTTGTCCATGTTCATTTTAAGGCCCACCAGTTGGGAAAGCCCATTGAGTTCGTTGAGTATGATATCCAAGACCTCCAGCGCCGCCATAATGACAACGATGTCGGCAAATCGAAAGTGAGTGATATACTCGCGAATGATATTGATGCCCAGCCCTTTCCATTCCAGGAGCTTGTAGGCATCTTCCAGCGGTGAACAGTTTCGGAGATAAAACGTCTCCCTGCCTCACCCCTCTCTGTAGTGGAATAGCCTTTGTACTCTGCTCATGTACTCGGACTGTCATAGTGACGTTGCTGTATAAGCATTTCAACACTTCGATATACCGATGGTCAAAGCGGCATCGCTGGAAAGACTGGAGCAGTTTCCAACCAAGTTCGACACAATCAAAGCCCTTCCCATAGTCCACAAACGCCAAGCAGTGGCCGTTTATACTCATTGGTCTTCTGTATAATCTGCCACAACATATGTATGTGGTCTATGGTACTAAAGCCTTTACGGAACCCGGCTTGTTCGGGAGGCTGGAAGGCATCGAGCTTGTTTGCAGAACAGAACAGACGATTCGTGATCACCCTCGAAAACAGCTTATAGATGTGATTGATAGTTCCGGCTTCAAGGACGAGGTGTTACGACGGACCTGACTCGGCTGGGCAGCGTCCGGGAAGCTCCGTAATGCCTCCTCGTCCAAAATACCTCAGTGCCTAAAGACAAAAGTCTTTAACCAATGTGTGTTACAGGTGATGACATATGGATCAGAAACGTGGTCCCTCACTATGGGCCTTATGAGAAAGCTCAAGGTCGCACAGAGGGCTATAGAGAGGGCTATGCTAAGTGTTTCTCTACGTGATCGAATCAGAAATGAGGAGATCCGTAGAAGAACTAAAGTCGCCGACATAGCCCAGCGGATTAGCACTCTGAAGTGGCAGTGGGCGGGGCACATAGCTCGTAGAGCCGATGGCCGATGGAGCAGCAAGGCTCTTGAAAGGCTGAATGGCGACCATGTACCGGCAAGCGCAGCGTCGGACGCCTACCGACTAGGTAGTCGGATGCTCTGACCAAAATCGCAGGAAAGCGCCGGCTGCAGGCACAAACGACGACCCGCCGTACGTCGAGTTTCCACCCTTACGTTGTTAACACAACTATGATCCGGAAGAATCGTTTCACCTCCTCTTTTATACCGCGTACATCGAGGGACTGCACAACAATTTGCCAGCGGCGGTGTTTCCGTCGGACTACAATTTGAGTGTCTTCAAGGCTAGAGTGAATAGGCTCTTAATAAACTAGTGCGCTTTACCATCAACGATTGCAACGCTGCTTACCATCAGGCGGGATTGCGGTCAAGCGCTAGTATATAATTAAAAAAAATAAAAATATGTGCGCTGATACCTACACATATATTTTTTGAAAATATCTTACCAAATCTATCTCCAACTGGTATAAGTTGGAAAATACAAACACTGCAGGCGCGGTCGGTATGGTTCCATACAGGAAGGCGTATGTAGACAGTGACAGCGTTTCAGATTCATTAGCGCCTGCATTTAGGGCGCTCACGCTCTCTCTCATAACTACAGGCAGGACGATTCTGCAATTTTTATTAAATAGAGGCAATTAATAGCTCCATTACACAATATTACAAACATAAACAACTTGAGTAATAATGTATACAGTGCTGTTTACATATAAACATTGATAAATAAATTTTTTTGTAGTCATTTTTAAATTGACTGTCTCATAGGTAGAGTGGTCGCATGAGGTCCTCGGATTGGTCGCGATGTCCAAAATTTGGTCTGGAGGACTTTATTTTATATATTAAACTAGCTGGGCCTCGCAGTTTTACCCGCGCAAGTAGTAAATATAAAACATAGATAAAAGCCACACGACACGAAACTTCATCATCTGTCCATCTGTCACAATGCAATATCTTTTGAATCGTAATAGGTAGACACTTCAAGTGCTCATAGAGGTTTGGGTACTACTATTAACAGCTACTATAACAACAAACAGTAAAATAAAATTCTTCAAGTAAGGTGTTTTTTTTTTATGGAATTTTGTGCTCGATCATTATAATACATATGCTGGTACAGAGCTCTTCGTAAGCGAGTCTTGACTCGCACTTGGACGGGGTTTTTTTCTATCCATTATATCCCACTGCTGGGCAAAAGCCTCCGTACACTCTTTCCACCTCTCTTTATCCAGTCATAGTCAGTAAACTTGCCGTTATTCAACAGACAAACGAGGTCATTGCTCAATGTCAAAGCGCAATTTGATTGATAAAACCATATTATTATGAATCATGACTGACTCAAGGTAACTCTTCACAAACAAAAGCAAATGTGTAGAACACAAATAATTTGTGCTATCAGCACGATTAAGCCCAAAGGTTTACCCTTATCACTTATCTGGCAAAGTATTAGTTGGTAACATGGAGATAAAAGGTACAACTAATAAAAAGGTAACTTACAACTTAACCATAATCAGCACACATGGAAGTAACAGGGCTGGTCCCCTTAGCCTGTGTATCTGACCAACCATGCGGAGTCCCAGCAGGAATAAAGCAGTTGCTGCAAAAGATTGCCCAAATACCTGAAAAAAAAAAAACTATAAATGTTAACAAAGTTCATCTTTTCTGTTTTTGTTTTCGGTTGAAACCTTCAAGGCGCGCGGTCTTTGGGGATAAAACCAGGCTGTGAGATTTTTAGCTCACTAAAACCATCCCAGTGGTTACTATCTGCACATGGAAGGGCAACCGTTACCTCTGAATATATCAATCCGGACTCCAGAGCCCCCTCTGTACTTACAAAGTTTGCCTACTTCCTTTTTTTTGCGGATGAAAAATCCCAAATGACCTTTCCTGCTCTAGGCTGGAAGTGGAAGGGCGTCTCAGAATTTTATAGACTAAAACCCACCCGTGTTTCTTCACTTGCCTTTGCGCCAGATGCCACGGTATCTCTTTCAAACAACCCGCGGCCCTGGCAAAAGTTTATCTACTTAAGGTAAAATTTGAAGTAAAATAAATGGTATTACATTTATGCAAGCCTTATAAAATATTAAGGAATATCAAAAGTATATTTTCTTATGTCCAAAATTCTTTGGGGTTACAAATTCAAATTAAATTAGCTGCCAAAACGTCTGATAGGTCAGTTAGGTAATATAGCTAAAGACGAAAAAACCGGCCAAGTGCGTGTCGGACTCACGCACAAAGGGTTCCGTACCATTGATTTATGGAATTAAAGGATTAAAATTATTTGTATGAAAGATTACGCGGTAATATGCGGTTTACGATTTACGAGGTATTAAAAAAAACTACTTACTAGATCTCGTTCAAAACAATTTTCGTTGGTAGTTTTTATAGTAATGTACATCATATGATTTTTTTAGATTTTTCATTTTCTTATTTTAGAAGTTAGAGGGGGGGGACCAACTTTTTTCCATTTTGGAAGCGTCTGTCAAGCTAACTATTCGGTTTAGAAAAAAAATATTTTAGATACCTCGATATCATATTTGAAGACCTATCCATAGATACCCCACACGTATGTGTATGATAAAAAAAAAAATTGGGATTCAGTTCTAAGTATGGGGAGCCCCCAATATTTATTATTATTTTTGCATCAAAATCTTAATGCGGTTCACAGAATACATCTGCCTATAAAGTTTCAACAGTATAGCTCTTATAGTTTCGAAAAAAAATGGCAGTGACATACGAACGGACTGACGGACAGACAGACATGACGAATCTATAAGGGTTCCGTTTTTTGCCATTTGGCTACGGAACCCTAAAAAGAAACAATAAATATGTTCTTTCCAGTATGTACTTAGCTACACAACCCGCCGATTGTATTAATTTATGATAATACAAAATTATAAGTTTAAATAATTATGTTTTAGTGGCTGTACCCCGGGGTTTGTACCGCGTAAGTTTCGATGCAAATAAAGTATCATGTATTAATCCTGGTTATAAACTATGTCTGTGCCAAATTCTATCAGTAGTTTTGGCGTAAAGAAGAAACTTAACACTCACAAACTTTTACCTTTGTTAAAACAATAAAGGTGTCTCTGACATCGACGCACAAACGAGTACCATGGATTCAGTACATGATTCTGAACCCCCCCAGTGGTGGAATTTTTCGTCGGTTTTTTCCTGATTAAAAAAAAATATATATATAAGCAGTTTTTTTCATTTTAAACCGTTCATAATTGCTATACTTTTATAACCGAATAAGATTTTCAAATAAAAAAATAATTAATTCGCTAATTACACAAAAAAGCGCAATGTGAACAAAACTCGAAAAGCTATCCTATCAGCTGATTTAATAGAGTTCACATCAGGGGTCAACGTCGTACCCACAAACACGCGCGGCGGCACGCTTGCAACGTTCAAAGGCCGAGCCGACACATTTTTCTAAACACTATTATTTCTGTAACCGCTCATTAACGATATAAATGACTATCATAATTCTATTAGTGGCATGCGGTGTAGCCTTCTTGTGAAGTTTGCGTTACGATGTCAGATACAACCTGTATTGTTATAACAATTTCGTTCATATCTACTGTGTTGTTGCAGCTGATTTAATTTATCCTTGAATTCAAATAATTAAATAATATAACATTTTACAGTGTCCACTTACTTCCAAAAGACCTTCAATGTAAATAGAAAGTTGGTGTTTGAATGCAGCATTACCAAAAATGCCCAAAACTGTCATAACGACAACTGGATTGAAGGCAATGCCCTTCGCTATTTGTTTCAACAATTTTAGACTGCATACACACCATTTCGATTGACCTTCAATAGTTATAATTGGGGTCTGATCATTTTGTTTATTGATCTCCATCAACACAAAGGCAATTGGGTTCAAAATTGCCAGTGAGATTGGTGCCATCAGATATAAATAAAGAGCATATTCCGGATGAGTCTTGCGATACAGTGCATTTACTGAAAAGAAAAACACAATAAAGCTACCGTGAATAAGCAAGAACCTTTTTTTTTTTAAAGCGCAAGTCCTAATAAAAGCAATAGTAGCGATAATTACAATTTGTTCTGCCTAGCTATTTGGCCTGGCTGTTTGTGTATGTGATTTTATATGTTTGTAAACGCATCCACAATACAGGAGAAATTCCTAGTTAGGGGCACGTTTTTAAAAGAAGAAAGAAAGCTGGTAAATGGCGGATTCAATTAATGATTGTTAAGATGATGTATTTTCGCAACGACCGTTTTCTATTAGGACACCGAGATACACCAAGTTCAGAGTTTCCCAACAAATGAAGTGACAATGTGACAATCATGGCAACCATGGGTGTACCCAGGTGGGGGCAGGGGGAGGCAGCTGCCAGAGGGGTTTTTTATAAAGCTACAACTATCTCGACCTTAGAAGCATTAGGTCGAGATATATAGGTACTAATGACATTCATCCGCATGTATTTTTTTGTACCCCTGACTTGTGACTTCATCCCGCATTCTTACTTAATTCTTCTTAAATTTGTGAAATAGCCTTCCTCAAATATCAAGGGGTAGGTTATTAAATGCTAATTCTAGTATTTCCAGAGATTAGTCGATTCAAACACAAACAAAGAAACTCTTAAATTTTAGACATTTTAAAATATTTTTTAGTTTTCTTATTGTTGATCTTAAGCTTTAGTACAGTTGTTATTTAATGCATCATGCATGATGTGCACTTAGTATAATACAGTAGGGTACCCATAGTTCTCTATGCTTTTTATGGAACTAAGTGTAGTTAATACGATTCGTCATTCCGTTTAATACGTCTACATGCGCAGAAATAACGGGTTTGACGCCGTGTAGAAAGAGTAAGTAATCCCGAAAAAAAGAGCGAAAAAGCGCATGTTTTCTTGGATACTCTTCCGCTGATGACAATGGAACACCGTACGAAATTTAATCAATTGAAGATCGCAAATGAGCGTGTCAGACTCTTTCGAATAACCCGCGGCTCTAGTAGACATCGGCTTGTGGACCCTGTCACTGTGTGCTGATATCTCTTTGAGGTGCCAGTGAAACATAACGCGCCGTCAACCAGGCCAGGTCCTTACAGGGTGGCGAGCTGCCCACTAGTCGGCGGTCACAAGCCCGCGCCTACGTTGCCCGGGGGTTGGTGAAGGCGCCCAACCAATGCATACAAAAACAGACCCTAATTGATGAAGTAGAAGACGACGAAGATAAGTACAGAAGATTTTTTTGAGTCGCACTGAAAAGGCACATCAAAAGTTAAATTACATTTAAAATGCATTAATTGCTGATGCATCAAAATAGTTGGGTCCCTGTGAAATCATCTTAAACGGGTTATACTGTACCCTGTACTCTCTGGAGTTAGGTGGAGAAGCACCCACATTGGCCATATTTCATCAGTTATATCTAAGCCCCATGTAATAGAAGGTAATCCCATTGTCATCAAACGAGTATGAATCCAGACTCAGGGTTGCAACTGAGAAATTGCAGATGGAAAACCCAATAACTCTATCTGATCTGAGAATGTCACCCAAAACCTCATGCACATCAGAAGGGATTTGCAACCACTAGACTATTGAGGCAGTATTTATTATTTAATATATATTATGCAACTGGATAAAACTTTTTATTACAGCTCCAATCACAGTACTTAACATACTCAGTCAAGGCAAACTAGATGAACTATTTCAATTTACCTGCATCATCTATATTAATAATAAAGCTGAAGAATTTGTTTGCTGGCTAATCTCTGGAACAAGTAGACTATTTAACATAAACATACAATGGAGGGACATCTTGCTATTGAAAAATACCTTTTTTTTTGTACTAATTTATCCCTGTCCTGAAATATTGGTACCACACATATCATAAACGTAATCACACTAATAAACAAGAGATAACACTAGTCCCACCATTATTATGCATAATGATGATAATGAGATCATGCAGGTATTTCTAAACTACAATGAATTACATCATTCTAATCAAACCAGTATTTATTACTTGATTTAATACCTCCAAAAATCAACAGTGGGTGATTGAGATCTTAGTAGTTCAAGTACAAGAGTTGGTCTTACCATGTTTATTGTTTAACATCATGCTAGGAACCTTATGAGCTGAGCAATATGAAATAAGTCTAACATAACCCTAACCAAAAACAATCTGGGCTGGAGGAACAAGAAATTTTATATGATAACTAGTTTTCCTCCCACGGCTTCACCTGCATCAAATTCGATTATATTGCACTATTCGGATTTCTCATTTTCAGGGATTAATTATCGTATTGTATAGCTTCAAAGTTTACATGAGCATATTCATTTGCAATATATTAGCTTGTTTTAAACGACACACAGCGTCATCTATCACTGAACTGGTATGAAGCTTACAATATTTTTATTTTCCCTCAAGAATATGAATTTTTTCCAAGATAAAATGTACCCTATTATTTAATACGAACTTCTATCTTTATGTCTACAAAATTTCAAAGCAATTGGTTCAGTAGTTACGGTGTGAAAGCGGAAAAAGCAAACAAACAAACTCACTTTCCGATTTATAATATTAGTATGGGTTAAAAATACTTACTAATAGGATATCCCAATGCGAAGTCATTACTCTGAGTACAGAAAATTGCAAATATTCCAGCTCTTCCTAGATTCAGTGGTTTAGAGACCAGCATGGTAACAATCATAACACCAAAGAATACTAAACCCTTCGCAATGAGTATTGCAAGGAGGAATGTCCAGTTCACAGTGCTGAAGTCCAGTTGCGCCAATGACAGAAATATAAGAGATGGTAGGGCAAATGTACCCACAAATGTTGCAATGCCTTTAGATTCTGTTGCTGAGACAACATTGAGACGGCCTGCTATGTACCTAAAATGTCAATTTTTGATTACTTGAAATATAAACAGATATTCCAAATGAACAAATAACATTCTGCTTGTTCATTATATTAATTGTACTGGTTACTAATTGGATGGATATTCCCATATCCATCCTTTAGAGATAAAGTTGAAAATCTAATAAAGAAATCTGACAGACTGTAGTAGCTTAATGTGCTGTTGTCTATATAATAAATGAATACTGTTGTGTGATATATAAATTCAATTAACAAATAATTTTAATTTTAAAATTTATATAAATAATAACTTTAATATTATTTCTACTAGGGAAATAGGGATAACAAGAAGTAAACTATCTATATCTTACCCGCATAAAATGATAGTAAAGCACTGGAATAATGCTGGATACAAATTATCAGTCGCATCCTCAAATTCAACAAGTACGAATGGATCCATATTTGTATATAAACGTCGTATGACCGTATCAACGTTTAAGAGTAGTTTTTTACATTAGAACATAGTTATTATTGATATATCATAAAATTACTGTGCCAACAAAATAGATATTCAATTCAATAGGATTTTATTAACTTTGACAGATTGTTACTGTTATATTTTAATTAACGCTGGGCGCAGGTTAGAAGTATTGTGTGTAAATATAGACATCCATTTTAAATTATCACATTCAAATCCAATATTACTAAACTAAGCGATTCGCCGTCGTCGCCTCGTCGGCTCCTCTCAAAACGAAAGGATTAAAGATTTAAAGGTGACAGTGACAGTGAACTTATAATTGACATTTCTGTAGGGTAGGGGTTCAGCGGTTCAGCCATCGACTTGTAATGGACATGCCGTAAGCGTATAATCTGCAGTTTTTTTTTTTTTTTGAAAAGAGTGAGATGATCCTCATAGATGTTTGATCAACACATCCCTTCGCGCCCCCGCGCCGTGTGGTGTGAAATTAATACGCTCCTGTTATATTTACGAATATTGCGTTCCGATTGTAAGTTTCCGGCTCGTGATTTCCTTCTAGGTTGTGAAATTGTGTCTAGTTCTGGTATCGTAAGTTTATTCTTAGTGTTTGTTTTTGTAATTACTGTAAATCAATTAATTTCGGAGACAATTTTTTTTATTTTTTGTGAGGATATCCTATTTTTTTTTTCTCTCCTAGTTATTTTTTCTTTTCGTTAACTTAGATTTGTTTTATTGTTCATTAATTAGGTATGTCAACTTACAATGATGACCGGCCTGATCGTGGCGGAGATATTTTCCGCAGAAATAATAAGACACTCAGATCGCCGCCGCCGCAGACCTCCGCTAAGCGTCTGTTTTGTGAAATGTCTCCAACCGACAAATTGATAGATGATAGGTCTGTAGCATCTATTGTAGCAGATGCTACACATGTTCTGTTACCCGTTGGGAAAGGTCGGCTATAAATCACACCAGGACCGCGATTGTAGCATCTATTGTAGCAGATGATACACATGTTCTCTTACCCGCTGGGAAGGGTCGCCTATAAATCACATCAGGACCGCGGAAGTCATGGCGCGCGTCGCTGCAACCCTGACCCCCGCAGTGAGGGTTCCTATAAATCTCACCCCGGAAGACATCTGTTGACCATCGTCAATGTGCGTGAGAACCAAACTGTGAGTTGGCGCGCTTTCTACATTAACCAATCAAACGCCGCGGCCTGCCTCGATCAACGAATCAACATCAAGAACGCACGTAACACCGCGTGGACATCCGCAGGACAGCAAGCTGATTTGCTTTTGGTTACCCCACTATGGTTTAGTTGTTTAGAGATAGTTAGTATTTAAGTGAGTGCATAGCTTGTAAGAGACATTCTATCACACCGCATCACATTCCATTATTAACAACCATTCCTGTTCACACTCTTGTGTATAGTTATCTTATATCACGTTATTGTACACGTCAAAACATTGTACCCTTTTACGTGCAATACACAACGTTCTATTTATCTGAGTTTTAATTACGTAACACGACCTACGCGCTACAGGTCAAACTGCACCCAATTCTAACGAAAAGTCCTCGCCTACATTAAATATTTCCAATCGTAGTAACAGTGATAATTATTATGATTTGGTTTCGGAGGCGTCTGTGTACCTGGTCAAAATCAACGAACTGGTTAACAATAACGGTTCTCGTGTAAATGTTGCGAATAAATCAGCTATTATGGATATGACTCAGCGAGTTACAAGTATCGTGTCTTTTTTACCTTTAAAATCTTCGTGTAACGAAACAAAGCTTGCTAACACCGAGCGCGAATTAGAAATAATTAAATTAAAATCCAGCGTTAAAACCGTTAATGAGGACAATAAAATGTCTTACGCAGATACTTTGAAACTGCGGTTGCCTAAAGTTGCTTCGGCTATTGAACCTAGAGTACCTCTACCTTGCCTCGTCGCCTATCCGACCCAAGAACGATCAGCGCCACTATGCTTCATCGTCCGCCACTAAACAGGTTCTTATGAAGGCGATTAGACCGAGTGACGATGGGTTTCAAATAGTCGGTATTAAAAAAACCGCCAAATCGGGCGTTGTACTGCGCGTAGCAAATGAAAACCAATTGAAAAGATTAGAATCGGTAGACGCAATAAAGTCTGCGGGTCTTCGCTTAGAAAAACCAAAATGTTACCGCCCCCATCTATTAGTTAAGGAAGACAACAATTTTCTTCAAGCTATATACCGGCAAAACATTAAAAATGAGTTGCCAATAAAAGAAGACGATTTCATTAAATCCAAGAAAATAGTCCGTAGGCGTTCTACTGATACCGGTCGGAAATGGATAGGAATAGAAGTTGAACCTGGGGTACGTAAAATCAAAATCAAAAGTCATTTATTCAAATTAGGCTGAGAATCAGCACTTTTTGAATGTCAATATTACATAAAACAGTCCCCCAAAACGCCCACCCATCGACACTTCCTAGTGTTTTCGCTGGGAAGAAGAAGTGGCGGAAGAAACTCCCCAGAGCACAGCTGTCTGTAAACATATAAACATCTTGTGTCTACCACGGATAAATTATTTATTGACTGGGCCACTTCCCGTTTTGTTGATGATATCGAGGTAGTTCGTTGCGCGTATTGTCAACAATACGGTCACGTGAAAAAGCATTGCGCTAATAAATCACCAACCTGCGCTGTCTGTTCCGAGGCTCACGAAACCAGTGTTTGCCCACATAAGAGCGATTTAAATTTGACCCTGGATTGCGCGGCGGGTAAACGTTTTAAAAAAACCTTTTGACCATCGCTGCGGGTCTGATCAGTGCGGTACCTATAAATTAAAACTCGAACAACTTATTCTACATACTAATTACTAATTAAGATGGATAGTCTAAACATAGGGCAATTACACCTTCACAACGATGAGGTGACGACATCAGAGTTAAATAAATTAATTATTGACTACAATTTAGACCTTGTACTCATTCAAGAACAATATCATTGGTAGTTGTCGCTAATGGCACAGTGCGCATCGAATCCGTATTTATAATTTGTAAATAAATAATGATAGTGCGAAAATTAAAGAACAAACCTAAAAATTAAGTGCAATAAGTGTGCTGTAAAGCTTAAGGGCTGATTGCAGATTGAAGAAAAGAGGAAAAAAAAAAAAAAAGTGTGAATGAAGAACAAAATAATGTTATCTTCCGGAAAAGTGCAATTATTGTGACTTTATAAACAATTGAGTCTTACGTATTAAAACAACAAGAAACTGAGTTATTTTAACATTGCGGTGAATTGTGTGAGAAGTTTTCCTCTGATTATCACTGTGTCTTGATGAATGTTATCCAATTGGACTCAGATTCGAGTTTCTTTAAAAGTCATATTTTTCACACCGTTATTAAAAAAAAAACACTGAGGCAATCCATTATGAAATAGTTAACAGCGCCATCTATCGCTGAGTAGCGCTATTACGTCGAAGGTTAGTCACCTACATTTCTATGATTTACCATTTCAATCAATCGATACTAACGACACCTAGATTTACTTCCTAGAACTAATTAGCCTCTCGGCATACTGGACAGCAGTACATAGCATGCATACGCCCGATTATGACTTACGCTTGTCCTGTCTTCACACACGCCAAGCCACGTCATATCCATAGGATGCAAGTAGTCCAAAACTGATTCCTCCTTAAAGCCACTAACGCCCCTTTGTTCGTTCGAAATGAGATCCTCCATCTTGATCTCAATATCGCCACCACCCAGCAGTTCATGAAACGCTATTCTAAGCGTTTCTTTGACATTGCTGCCAAACACAGCAATCCCCTTATAGCAGTGGCTGCCAAGTACACCCTCTCCACCATCTCCCAGTTTCGCCGCCCTAGGCACGCCCTCACAGACCCCGATGACCCCATAACCCTCCTCCAAGAGGCCAATAGGGCCACTAGCACCCTATACAAATACAAGAAACCGAAATACCGATCTCGCCGTCGAGGTCCTCCGTGACGCGCCCCATAGAGTAACTTCCCTCCCCGTCCCTTGCCCGATGAAGGCTAGCCCGCGAGACAGCTGAGCCAGTAATTATTATAATGTCCCAACAATGCCCTCTAAGTTTGTTTCGGCATTTCTTCTCAGAGCTAGTACTAGGAAACACCGTGGTCATCAAACCACTAAGAACGCTTTCGATCCAGCCGTCCCTTGCTGTCCTCTCTAGCGACACCCTCAGCCGAGTTTCGTACCCCACAGGGGTTGCCCTTAGTTCGTAGTCGCCTTAATTTTAGTTTAGTTTTTAAGTGCCCATGGCTGGAGGCTTTAATTTTACTTAAGGCATCCACAGGAAAGTCCGGTTAAATAGTCAGGGCCTCTAAAGGTCAAGTACGAGATACCATAACAAAAAAAAAAAGCAGAAGACCCCTTCAGTCGATCGTTTCAATTTGGCGCACGATGCACCAAACACACAGGGTGTTTTTGGTGCAATAACAAAAATATAAATAAACAATCAACAAATACATATCGTGTACATCTAGCTGTATGAGATAAACTGTTGCTTGTGTAAAAATTTCAAATTTTCATATGGCAATAGCAGTGTTTCCACAATTAGGGGAACTTCCCCTTTTAAGGGGAAATTGAGGTCCAGAGGGGAAGAAAAAGGGGAAATTGCGGGAAATCATAGATAAAACCTAGCTTGAAATATTGCAGTAAACTTCAGAACTAATGAGGGTTTTGGCGTATTTGAAATCCACTAGATGGCAAGAAGTAGATGTGAATGAAGTCTTACTTATAACTATAACTGCTTGAAACCCCTCATTATTTAAAGACTACCGTGAGCTAACTCGTTACCGTATAAAACAAACAGTGATAGCACGTTCAGGTGGAGTATACTTACCCTTATTTTCATTCGAAAATTTGACTGTATTCTGTGCTAAAATGTGATAGCGTAAATCTATTTGGAATAAAAGGTGAGTATACAGCTCCAGGTTTTAAATATTTTTTGGCAGGCTATAAATAAAGCACGAATCGTTTTATTTTTATTCATGCTAAGACTAATTGTAGTTGAATAGCTTGCAGTTGCATTGAACTGTACAAACTTAAGGTGCGGTATTCGTAACTGATTTTTCAGTTACAAATATCATGGAAGAAGTTGTTCCCGTTCTTTTCAACCCAGATTTTAGACAGAGGATTGATTCAACCGTTCATTATCCACCCTATTACATTTTTCTGTTTTAATATTTTTAGATCACTGAGTCATTGGAAAAAGGCAGTGACATAAAATAGTTCACCAAATTGGCAGTTGAAGGAATTTGCATCTGCCGTCCACATTATTTTTTCAAACATATTATTCCAATAGCCTACAGTACCTATCTATGGAAACGTTATAATCTGTTTTGATAAGGAGACTGTGATTTCTCCATTCCTTACCCAGCTCTGTTAAATCTATATGTGCGATGGAATGTATTTTTTCGCGATTTCGTACAATGATCCTCCATCATTGTACAAAACGGCGAAAATCAAATCATTCATTGGCAATACGGTCACGCAAAGCAAATCAGTGGCATTTTTCGGGTTTAAAAACGACGAATCATTCTTCGCATATCTTCATATACAAATGGTTTCTTAATTTGTACAATCGCTTTAATATAAAACCATTTTATTGGCGTATTTAGTGTAAATAATATTATTATACTAGGAGAAGGCCGGGTAAAGTAAATACCCCGGGTAAAGCGAATACTGCCTACTACTCCTAAATTCATTCAATATGCCACTACTATTGCGTTTGGCCATCTTAGTTTAGTACGCGGCAAACGTCGAAGTGAGGTTCTGCGTCGCGTCCCGTCCGCAGAGTGAAGGTTTGTGTTTTCGTAAATAAAATAGTGATTTTACGCGGTAAGTACATTGATCATTTCTCCTGTATTACTAGTTCTATATTTTTAGGTATCTCTTAGTTCGCTAGCGTATCAAAGTAAGTTGAATATACACTATCCGACAAAGACAAAAAAAAAACTGCTAAAAAGGTTAAACAGCTAGAGATAATGTAAGAATTTAAGGATATTTTATCCGTACCTTGCGGTAAAATGTATATTGAAGAAAACAGTAAACAAGCTGAAAATTGGATTCAATGTGACATTTGTCAACAATGATGTCACAAAGATTATTATGTTTTTGATAGCACTCAAGGATATAACTTAAACAAGTGACATTCTTAATTTTATGATCAAGTTTTTTTACGTGCTTTTTATTAGCTTCACTTGTATGTTTGCTTGCTTGCTTCTTTGTTTGTCAGTCTCTAACTCTTTGGACTATGAGTGAGCAGTCCTTTACTGTAAAATGTCCCACCGTTTTCAATACGTTCGTTGGCCGAGCGGTCTAAGGCGCGCGTCTTCAGTGACGTCAACGTTCGTGGATTATACTCCTGGCCAAGCTGAAAAAAATGTTCATTTAGATTTAGTTACATGGGTAAGGCATCATTACGAATTTTAGCACTTTCTATTCTGTCTGTTGGAGATCAAGAAAAGTTTGGCAAAAACAATTGAGCACCACATAAGCGTTCGTGTTATCCGTATATTATTTAAAAAAAGAATATCCAACTAAAAAGTTGAAAATAAATTTAAAATTTAATTTATGACAATCATACTTCATACTATACTATACTCACTCATATTATAAATGGGAAAGTGAGTTTGTTTGTTCCGCTTTCACGCCGTAACTACCAAACCAATTGCTTTGAAATTTTGTAGACGTAAAGTTAGAAGTCCGGATTAAATGATAGCGTATTTATTATCCCGGAAAATTTTGATATTCCGGAAGAAAATCTAAAACGCGTGATATAACCGAACTCCACGCGGGCGGAAAGATAGTAGTACTTACGAGTATATAAACAATACTAGTATAAATGAGAAAAAAGCGTGAAGCGCTTTATTTTATAATTTTTATATATTAAGCGCCTCACGCTTTTTTTCATTTATACTAGTATTGTTTATATTGTCGGTCTCCGTGGCGCAGCGGTCAACACGCCTGCCTGCGACGTGGAGGCCCCGGGTTCGATCCCCGGCCAGGTCATGATTGAAAACGATCTTTTCCTGATTGGCCTGGGTCTTGGGTGTTTATCTGTATATGTACATATCTATTATAAAATATAGTATCGTTGAGTTAGTATCCCATAACACAAGTCTCGAACTTACTTTGGGGCTAGCTCAATCTGTGTGATTTGTCCGTATATATCGCACACCTAGATCTAAACGGAGCTAACTCAACAAAGCACTTTTTCTAGAAAAGCCGAAAAACTGATTACCGTTTCCCTGAGTACTGTAGCAGTTTCCTGAATAAATCTATGCTGTTCAAGTGCAGCTGAATAAAAGATGTTATAGTAATTTTCTGTTTAAGTCGTTTATTGGCCCTAAAATTTGGATTTTCAGAGTTATTCCTCTATTGCTTGGGAAGTATGTGTATATTTTTATTATTATTTAAAGTTGAGCGTGCGTTGAAGTTCAAATTCCGTTATCGAGTTGACTCGGTTTTGAAGAGACAGATGTAAATTTAAAATGTTATAGATTTGAGTATTATTTCTAATTAGTCCATTCCATAGCGCAGCCTGTGTACAACAGCGGGAGTATGAATGCTGATAAATTAGAAAAAAACAAAGAAGTTCGTTCGTTTTATTAATAATACTATAAAACGTAACAATTACTGTCTTTCGTATTTATTAATTATGAAAATATATTTAAAAAAATAAACAAATAAAACCTCCTTATAAATTGTAACATAATATAGTATTTTGTGGTAAAAAATTTTAAAAGGACATCTAAAATCACATTTTTCACTTTATATGTTACATGTTACACATTAACTCACATGAGTAGGTGATAAATCAACTTCAAACTTATGAATACAATTTAAAATTTAAATAGATACTAATATTGACACTGAGATTACTTTTATTAAATCTCTAATTATTTTACTTACTTAAATAATAAGTACTTTTTACTTGAAAATACCTACATAATACACAGTTGCATCTAAAACATATTAAGTGAAGTGAATATTTGTTTGCTAATCTAATGAGATAACCAACAATTTAAACTTTTTAATAGCAATGAAACTCAAATCTAAATCACCTAATGACTATCATAATCATCATTATCAACCTTTTTATCGTCCCACTGCTGGGCACAGGTCTCCTCTCATACAGAGAAGGATTACTCAATGCGGGTTGGCGATTTCAGACTTAAAGTACAGGTTTCCTCAAGATGTTTTCCTTCACCTTCAGTCATTGGTGTCCATGATATACTTGGAGAGTACATATAACTTTAGAAAAGTTACATTGGTACTTGCCTGACCTGGAATCGAACCCTCGCACTCATACTTGAGAGGCTGGTGTTTTAACTTCTAGGCCACTACGACACTATCATAATAAGATTTTGGAATAACGTTTTTATTAATCAATTCTTTTATATCTTTTTCTTGCGTCTGACAATACAATGTAACATTGGTTTGTACAGGGTTCTGTTGTTTCGATGTGTTTGGAATAGATTCGTTCACCAAATTTAAGACGGCATGACTTTCCTTTGATGAGACTTCACCACTTGATGAAATCTTAGGGTCATCTTCTAGAGTTTCCTGTTGAGTAGGTACGATAGGAATCGAGTGATGTTTCCTATCTCCCTTTCTTCTATCATATTTACTAAAAATCGTCCACGTTTCATGGTTATCTGGAATAGAAAACGTAAATTGCATTTAACTATAGAATCTTGTGCACGAAATCGTAATAATAACCCATAGATTTTACGTTTTGGACTCATAAATTATGTAAATAAAACTTATTTAGCGGAGCCCGTCAAAAGAGATCTACGTCAAAACTGATTTTTTAAAACGGAATAAACTGTGTAGATTCTACAACAAAATCAAATTAAATTAAAATGATAAGTGATCTAGCGCCACTGGTAAAATGGTTGAATTTCATCTATGTTTCAAAGAAATATAGCAGTTTAAAGAATTATTTAACAAAACAGGCTCAACCACAAATTCAAAAATATTTCATCAATACGTTAACAATTCTAAATAAAATAAATAAAATTTGCTTACCTTTCCAGCAATACGGGTACAACTTAAAATATTGTCTTAATTTACTCAGCACTAACCATTAAAATAGCGACAACTCAAAATAATAAATTTAATAAAAGTATAAATTTTCAACACTACGGATACAACACAAAATAACTTCACTTTGTTTACAAGGGATACGTGCGCTCAGCTTGTAATACTGGTTGTTGTATTTTGGTGGGGGGAAAAGGGGCTCGCTCATTCAACAATAAAGGCTTATGGCGACATCTATCAGCGTGTAGTAGAATTTTTTTAAATTCTGTTTTGTTGGTAGATAGGGACGGAGTTAAGGAATTCGATAATGAGCCTATCTCTAACATCACAATTTTTGAGTTAACTCTGTTTAGATCTAGGTGTGCGATATTTATTTATATACTATTGTCATAAATTAAATTTTAAAATTATTTTTAACTTTTTAGTTTGATATACTTTAAAAGCATGTTTTTTTTAGTTTTTAATTTTAGTTTGTCAAAGTTATTTCTTTGTTTTCAGAGATTGAATACGGGTATCCACTTTGCCCAAGTACTGGTTCCGCATTACCCGGGGTACCGGGCAAAGCGAATACTTTCGTACTTTTTTAAATTTTAATTACAATTGATTATTGTTTAAATATTAATGGTAGGTGATGTTCGTATTTGCAAGAGCAATAAATAAAGACTGATTTGTGATCATTAGTATTGTATATCTCTGCTATGACCTTAAAAACCTTAAGGTATTCAGTTTGCCCGGCCTTCCCCTATGGTGTCACCAGCAGGGTAATTGCGTAACACATTACCAGTAGCAATAGGTTTCATTTTGACAGTTCAACAGCATTCATTGCGTTGTTTACGTTGTTGAGCAGTTACATTTTAGAACATAGGGAGCAATGAAATAGCAATAAGCTTCAAAATGATTCCAACTGACAGTAATGGTATGTTACGAAATTAGGGTGCAGAGGCGATTATTTGATGGCGCTACTGCCACTTATGATTTATTTTATTTTTTTAGTTAGTGTGAATACTAAAAAACACAGCAAAATAAATTAAAATGGGAAAAAAGTTCTGAAAAGGGGAAATTTGAATTGGGGCGTGGGGAAACGAAATCACTATAGTGGAAACACTGGGCAATAGTCAAATTGGGAAAATTCCGTTTCCGTTTGGCGGCCATTATCGAGTTGTTCGTTCGCCGGGTCTGAGGAAGGTCGCTAGTGAATGAATAAAAATTAAGAATTTCAAATTCTCTCTATTCGAGAGGTCAGTAATTGTTTGTGTATCTAAATAGTGGATTACTAACTTAATTTCAATATAATTTTGTAAACAAGCGTGATTGTCATCATCTTGTTCCAGATACCTACTCAAGCGATCAGCACCTCATAAGACCTCAGAAGACCAATAACTCATCAGAATGCAGTACAACGGATTCCACAACCAGCACCCGATGTAAGCATCTAGCATGATTTACTATATTTCACATCTGTATGGCTTTTCTCACATTATCGATCGTGTACTCCACGGGCGGCCATTTTGTGAAGAGCATTCATTCTGCTCAGCTGATACTGAACGCAACCCACTTAGAAAAATCAATAATTCCGTTTTCTGGAAATATCTATTTTAGTTAAAGATTATGCTTATTATTATTTTTATAGTGCGTACATATTATTGATTCGTTGATATTTCGTCAACCTGAAGTATGATTAATCACTTATGTGTGCGTTTCTACTTTAATATTGAACAATTGAAACTCAGCTTGTACATGAGGCGTTATTTGATTATATTTTAAATTTCTGGATTTATTTTCACAATTTAAACACATTTTAACATGTTTACAAGCCGTTCAAGGGTTCTGAACTCTGCTCAATTCAATCTGATATCCACACAAGATTTTTCCAATATGGCCATTGAATGCTACTTCCAACTATCATAACATTTTTCAAGGTTATCGATTAGAGTTTCGTAACATATAGGGTAAAACATGCATATTGCTAATTATTAAGCTCTGCATTCTTAAATGATTTCAGTTTTCATTACCAGATGTTGTAATTCTTGAAAATTCGGAATGTCTGTCAGTTCACTGTCAGAAATTAATTTGCTCTGTTGTCAAAACTTGAGTGGCTACAGTCTTATTTTCCTTTCAGGCCTTTTATTTTCATTGTAAATGTGATTAGAAATCTGTACTTTCACTTGTGAATGGGTGTGGTGGGGTGGCATAGGTTTGCTCAAATATGATTATACAGCCTTATTCTTCTAAGAAACTACTGAAACTTAACTATACACATTACTTTGTAACAGCTGATACAATGGGAACAATACATATTTATGTTACAATACAATACAAATCAATATAGTTTAAATCCCAATGGTGCTGATTCCCTTATTCACAAATTAATTTTAAAGTTGAGTACATCTTATTCTATTTCATTAAGAAAGAGATAGGAAGCTAACATGTTAGTTTAATCCTGTTAATTTAAATTAAGATACTTCATAGACAGTTTAGACACGATTATAAACTTGGTGACCAAAAATAGTTAATTTGTGTCAGGAGTTGACTAATTTGACAGGTCTAACATTTTATCTTGTCCTTTTCTGAAATAGATAAAGATGCACAGAAATTCAATTTAATTTAGTTTGTGAACAAGGGAATCGGGGCCTTTAAATCTCTTCAATTTCCTTTACTTTTGCTGAATGTGAGCAGATAGCAAATCAGCAGAAATCTGTAAACACAAATATGTTATTTAAATTGATAAGGTTGGGTATCAGGAGCATATTTATTTTTCATTGGTTCAAAAAGTAGACTGTTAGCATTTGCATTTTCCCACCTACATTGCTAATTATATAGAAGTTTCATTATTTATAAAATGAATAAAGGAGAGAAATTTACAAAGAGGACAGATTATCAAAACATAGCTATGAAAACATTAGCCTGAACTGAATTATACAAATAAATACTGGTGTGATAATTTCTTGTAAAAAAAAAAAAAAATAGTTTTCTGCAATTTCTCAAATTATAATTGATTTATAATATTAGTAAGGATACTTTGCGGGAAAAAAATATTAATGTTTATCAACAAACAAATGCAAGCCACAAAAAAGTCATGTCAAAATCAAACTTGCAACAGTACAATAGGTTGGCCACTAAAAAATTGTTACTAACGAATAACAATTTTTATAGTGGCCAAAATGTTTGAAAAGTTCCAGACATTTCCGCACACCTTGCACAAAGGTATGTAGTTGAAATGGAAGTTTCAACATTTTTTTTTTTTTTACCTCCTAGTTAGGTTTGCTTTCATCTGTTTGGATAATCTCTATCACTTGCTTTATTTTGTTTTTGTCAGATATTTGCTTGTATACATAAAATTCTGTTGTGTATTTTTCTGAAAATTTTCATAAAGCCTCATGTCCAAATTGTGAACATATTATAAATGGCAAATGCCAACAACTTAATAATTATTATAACCTTTAAGCATTAAAAGCTGAACAAATTATTATATTTCCCCTCTTTTTTTTTTAACCAAAGTGTTGCCTCCCATTAAGAATTTCTCATGTACAATGGAGATCTTATAAAAACATTTTAACTCTCATAAGACCTGGAACAACTATTTATGTAGGTCATACAAAGATTTGTTCCATGCAGTAATTGAACCCACAATACACAGTCCAGCCGTCAATTGCTCAGTACAGTGGTTTGAGTATAATCTTAATTTTCATATAACTGGATATTTAATCATGTTCAGTTTCAGACCTCGACCAGACCGAAATGAACAATTCGGTAAAATGCCATTTTTTAATGGAATGGATTTTGGGGGGCCTAAAAATTTTGGACCTAGAAATATGGGAAACAAACCCAATTTTCGGCCCAGGAATGACTTCAATGGAATGAGGAATGACTTTAAAAATGAAAATGGTGGAAACCAAGGTGATTTTGGTGGCCCAAAAGATTTCAACAAAATGAAAAACAACTTTAATAACCAACCCATGAAGAAAAATGATTATGAAGCTGATAAAGCAGCAGGTGGTAATATGCAGTTCTATGGCGCCAATGGCAAGCTTGATTTTGGTGGACCAAAACAAGGTTTTCCCAAAAATAATTACGGTCCTAAAAATTTTAATAATCAGAATGGACCACAAAACTTTGGACCAAAAAAAGTTTTTAATTCCAACAATATGCAACAAGCTGTATTTGATAACAAGCAAAGGGGAAAGAAAACCAAACATCCTGGAGATAGCTTAGTTAAGCCCATGTGGGACTTATCACAACTTGAACCAATCCAGAAAGATTTCTATAAACCACATGCTAATGTGGATGGTCGTTCTGATGAGGATGTACAGACATTCAGAGTCTCAAAGGAAATAACTGTCAGTGGAAACAATATTCCTCGTCCTAATCAAATTTTTGATGAGGGCAATTTCCCTGATCACATCATAAACACCATCAAGGAACAGGGTTGGACTGAGCCTACTGGAATACAAGCTCAGGGTTGGCCAATTGCATTGTCCGGGCGTGATATGGTAGGCATTGCTTCAACTGGATCTGGTAAAACCCTTGCATACATGTTGCCTGCTGCTGTTCACATTGTTAATCAACAGCGCATCCAACGTGGCGATGGGCCTATTGCTCTCATTCTTGCTCCTACCAGAGAATTAGCCCAGCAAATTCAATCTGTTGCTCACAGCTACAGTGCTCACGGCTGTATTAGGAATACATGCCTATTTGGAGGCTCGCCAAAAGGACCTCAAGCTCGCGATTTGGAAAGGGGTGTAGAGATTGTGATTGCTACTCCTGGGCGATTGATCGATTTCTTGGAACGTGGAACTACCAACTTGCGTCGCTGCACTTACTTGGTTCTGGATGAAGCTGACAGAATGTTAGATATGGGCTTTGAACCCCAAATTCGTAAGATCATAGAACAAATCCGCCCTGATCGCCAAGTACTGATGTGGTCTGCAACATGGCCCAAGGAAATTCAAGCTCTTGCTGAAGATTTCCTTAATGATTATGTCAAAGTAAACATTGGTTCATTGAATTTGTCTGCCAATAATAATATCAAACAAATCATTGAAGTTTGTGAAGAGCATGAAAAGGAGATGAAATTGACCAACTTGCTGAAAGAGATTTCTCAAGAGAGGGAGAACAAAGTAATTGTTTTCGTAGAAACAAAGAAAAAGGTATAATTGCTCGCTATTAATTCTTACCTTCATTATATATCATAACATGAAGAGTATAAGCTAAGTAAATAATATGTTTCCAGGTGGACGATATTGCTCGTGCTGTACGTCGCAAGGGACACAATGCTCTTGCTATACATGGCGACAAGTCCCAAATTGAGCGCGATGCAGTGTTGACGGAATTCCGAAACGGCGCGACCAGTATCCTCATTGCCACAGATGTTGCAGCACGTGGTCTTGACGTCGAAGATGTCAAGTTTGTCATAAACTTTGATTACCCGAATTCTTCTGAGGATTACATTCATAGAATTGGTTAGCTGAATTTTGAATTTGTATGGCTTTTATCAAGCGCTTTATATTGCTCAGCTGACACAAGATCATTAAATAAGTTACATGACTCTTAATAAGTTTAGTAATCAAGTTCAATGCAGCTATAAAAAAAAGAGGTAATAAAAGTACTTGGTTATAATAGGTCGTACTGGGCGTTGCCAACAATCGGGTACAGCTTACACCTACTTCACATCTGGAGACGCCCGCCAAGCCCGTGGTCTACTTGCTGTGCTTCGCGAAACTGGCCAAACTCCGCCAGCTAAATTGAGTGAAATGGCTCGCAGTAACAACAATAATTCGGGTAAGTTTAACTTTTAAAATTATTGTTTAGTACAGCGGTCGGCAACCCCCGGCCCTCTTCCTTGCGGCCTGCGACTGTTTTGTAAAATAAACTACAATTCTAAAAATGATAAAATGAAAGATATTTTAATACAACTGCAAAATCAGTTCAGTGACAGTTTCGGCGACTTTGAAAAGGAAAATGTAGTGAAATGAATATTTTTGCAATTCCTTTTTTCGTGTGACATTGAGGATGTAACTGAGCCATTTACAAATGAACACAATTGATTTTCAATCTAATGACATTCTCAAAAGCTCATTTTATGATATCAATGTTTAGTTCTATGGTAGCTTGCCAACTGATTTTGACGATTTGAAACGGTTTGCTCAAGAGTTTATTACTAGCCACTTAAGTACAGCCTCAGACGTCACACTGAAAGTACCAGTTCACATTTGTTTTTTATCTTCACTAATTTAATTTCCATTTATTATTGGTGGGTCATTAGGATAATGCAAAAAAAGATTTTTGCTATTTTAATATCACAGTAAATAGTTAGTAGTGTTCAGTGTGAGAGTTCTTTTCACTCATTTGAAAAGTATGTGTCCGCGCAGTATTATTGTGGTGCAATAAAGAATATTAATTGATAGACCAAATCAAAATTATGCAAAAGTGCGGCCCGCCTCTACCTCATTTTGTCGCCATGTGGCCCGTAACTGCCAAAAGTTTGTCGACTGCTGGTCTAGTAGAAGCAATTTGCGTTTAAAAAAACTCAACAAATTTTATGCAAATTATAAATGATACTTAAAAAGGTTGTATTATTTTTTGACAATTAAATGTGACAGGTCGCAACCGCTGGCAACAACGCAAAGAAAACAACAGTGGTGCAAGTTCACCAAGGCAACAACAAAATAACCAATGGAACAACAAAATGGCTAACTCAAATCCTGAAGAAAGTCAAAACTCTTACCAAAACCGTGCTGGAAACCCACAAGCTCCACGATTCTCAAATCAAAACCAAGGCAATCAAGGTTACAGGCAGAACAGCTATCAAAAGCAAGTGCCATTCCCGAGCCCCAATGTATTTGAATCTATGGGCAACTACCAGGGTGGTTACAATAATGGATATCAAAACGGATACAATGGACAGAATGGATATGCCCAACGTCCATACAACAGTTAGTATTTAAAGCATACTTATCAATTAAAACTGTTGTTTCGTAGTTAAACAAATAGTTAACTCAATTAACACCTTCACACAATCACGTGTGGCAGCTGTTAAGGAACATAAATAAAGGACAATTTATTTTCTGTTTTAGACATGCGCAACAGTGGACAGCAGTACCGAAACAATAATGCTGGTAACAAGACCAATGGCACTGGCTCATCATACGGATCTCCACCTCCGCACTTTGCAACACCACAACACTACCCTCAAATGCATCCTCATCATCAGGAAATGCTAGGTTTGTAAAAAAATGTCTATTAGTATAATTTATTTCAGTGATTAATAAATAACAATAGATCTTGCCGCATACTCTAGTTTCATACTACTTAAAATTATATGGAGGAATATTTTTCTTTTAATCTAAAGATTTTTTTTTAATTTTAGGCGGCAAATTCTATGGTGGCGGTGTTGGTGGCGGTGGTCCCTGTGGTTACCAAGCTGCGGTAGGCGTAAGCGGCCCTTATGCGCACCTGCCGCCCGGCCCTCTGTTATACGCGGCTCCTGTGCAGCAGTAATAAGATTGTGACGACACACCGCCTCTAAGCTCTACCTAAAAACAACCAGTTTAAAGTCTTATGCCAATTTGTAGGCGATAGCATTATGGACTTAATTATATTGATGTTCAGCATAGATTTCTCTTTTAGCTCTCTCATTGATTGTCCGAGTTCTGATATTAGAGCTATATCAGATAATCCTTACCGCCTAAGCGGGGTGTTGATTCTTTCGATGTCAATAATATTCTATTGATTTAATCTTTTGTTAGATCTGAATGAAGGCTTACAAAATTATTATTACTTGCTAAATGTGTGGACAATACAATATCCTTACCATAATGACTAATGTTAAAATTACATTGTCAGCTATACTCCATTCTGTATAAGAATATACATTAAAAAGACTCCAAAACAACTGTAAGGGGTTTTTTAAATGTCAAATCTTATTTGAATAGACTATAAATACTTGTCTATACAATGAAACCTTTTGTGAATTATCTTTCAGATCCATTTGAATTCAAGTTAATAATGTGTGTTAGGTTTATAAGATAATTCTCTGTTGGTTGTGTTAGTTTTATGAAACACAAGAAAGCAGTACATACAAATTTGGGCAGTTGTGATATACTCAAAATGTAAAACTGTATTTTTTTGTGAATACCACACAATATTTATAAAGAGGCACTGATACTGCCAACAGAGAACTTAATTTTTTTCCAAAATATGATTGTGTAGTGGAACAATTATAAAAAAAAAAAATTGTCAGTTTCACTTTAGATTTTAATCATTACTTATATTTGTTAGAGTAGTTGGTGTGGGTACCCACTCGTGTAATCCCGGGTGCCTTTTGTTTCTTAAAAGTGTCTGTATGATGTACGAAATGCACGAAACATATAGAAGATGATTGGAAAATTTAGGGGGAAAGTTTTAATATGACAGAAATTTATCTGAAATATTTTGTATAAATTATTTTTACTATTAACGATTGAATCCAGTGGAAAATGGGACAATTTAGTATTAGAAAATTAAAATACTTAAAAACGCGTTATGGAAAATGCTTTTGATATACTTCATAGTAACAATCTGTATTGCCAGATAGAATGATGAATATTTTTCTTATGTAAAAGTGATGTCAATGACATTTCAGTCACTGATTTCAATGTTATTTTTTTATTAAAGATTAGATCTTTATAATCTTGAATATTATGCCTAGGGATACTAATTAGTCAACGTCAATTTGATCTAAGACAAAGTTGGGCTTTGAATAAAATAAAAACTCATTTTACCATTCACAAAAATGTAGAAGTGTATATAACATGCATTTAACTTAGAAAGATTAGTATTTTGTGCGTGATAAATAATCAACCACAATGTTTACTTTCATAGTAAAATAAGTGATTTGTTCTTATTTTTGATTTATTTTTATGTCATCATTTCAGATAAGTCGTCTAGTTACTTACTGGATTTCTTTGTACGTACACGGGTTCTAAAGGCTATTAATAAGGAAGTCAATAGGTACAAATTATACTGAAAGTTATAACATATGTATTGTTTAGATGCCCGTTACTGTCCAAAGATTTGGAAAATCTGTGATATTTCATTACTATATAACCTGTCGTTGCGTTGGTCAATTGTAATGCATAAGAACGCTTCCTAAGTCTGGAATGTGTTTCCTAGACAAAAATATATTTTTTGACTATTTGAACGAATTTCATAAGAATGTGACAACAAAGCTTGCAAGTCGTTCACAAATATGTAATAATTATAATAGGTGTAAGATTTAATAATTTATTGTTATTCAATTTAGTTTTCCGTTAACCGTTAGGTGACGAAAATGAACCAGTTCAATGGGACGTAAAAGTTATTATCTATAGTGCAAACCCCGTTTTATGAAACATCCCTGAGATACGATGTAATAGCAACGGGTCTAATAAACTGATATAGAGGGTGAACAACGTGTCTGTGAGTTTCGCATTCGTGACGAGTTTAAATGCGAGCTTGCTTTGTTATTTGTGTACATTATAAGAGAAGACTGCCATGAAAGGAGGATGTATATGTGCGTAATTTCGTCTCAAAGATGATAATATAATGCTAGCTGGCCAGGGAAGTCGTTAGTTTTTTTTTTTTTTTTTTACTATTTATTAATCAGATTTTGTCTGAAGTAGGTCACTGGTGGCGGTAGGACGGCCATGCTAGTTATGCGTGCGTAATTTAGATTGGCCATCGTGTGTCGTGTCCAGAGTGGTCGCGAATCGCAGGTAGCTCCTGTATTATTATGTACAAAGTACTGCACCCACCTCTACTAAACAACTGTGATAATAACACTAAGTAGCGTAGCAGGCGATTTATATACTAGTTACGTCCATGAGAAGGGATGACATCATATCTGACATATTGTATTGTGATAATGTTTATATCAAAGCGTGCTCACCGCGTTTTGACAAAATATTTTCTCTAAACAAGACTGATTATTTCTTATTAATAAATATTTTATACATGTTCCACTTTGACTGAATGAATTTAAGATGTCTGTATTTATATTGGTAGTATTTTCTTCTCTTGCTGTGTGTTTTCTCAAAAATTGAGTACTCACTATGTTGGATATGTGTCACAATGCCTTTCTATGCGGTCACCGAATTGATAAAATTTAATGTTCATTTCGTTTTTGTTAGTTGATTTCTAGTTTTCTTTATTGTGATGGAAAATGTTGTTGACAAATTATGTGGCAGCGGCAGTATAAGCACTAACTGTAGAGTATATTATTTGTTGTTAATTTGCAAAATTTTATTGATCCAACAGATATCTCATAGGCAATCGTACTTTTATGCTTTACTATTTAAGGATTCAGTTTCTAAAATTGAAGAGTTGGTGAAAAATATACATAGATTTTTAAGTATGTGGCAATGCAGATCTTCATAAATATTGATTATATTATCACGAGCGACATATTTATTCAATTTATAAAGTAAATGGAGAGAGAGACTCCTTATATAAAACTGTCCCAAAGGGAAGTCTTCTGAATGTTTCGAAGAAGTGCATTTCTTCTATGTAATACAGTATTAAATTCAGAATAATAAATGTATGATTATTAAGAGCATTTTTAATTATCACAGTTTGCCTCGCGGGGATTTTTCAATGCATTTCTCTCGAGGTGCGGTTATTTCGTTATCAACCCCAGGTACAAATACGTGGCCAACTACACGCAAAAGGCACTACTGGTTTCTATGAAGATTGACGCACTTCCTCCCACGTTAATGCGTGTTTTAACGTTTCTTATATCTGTTTGTGTAAAAAAGGCGTTCTCGCGCGTTCATCTGGATTATGAGCCTTGTACAAGCGGAGAAAAAAGCGTGCATGCGTGCGCTCACTATAGTGCAGTGCAAAGGACGTCAGTTCGCGTTTGCACTACCGCGGGGCCGAGAGGAGTCTAGCGTTGTACGAATAAAATTGACCAATCACTGCTCGAAATTGCGCTCCGCTTCAATGGAAACTGTGCGGGGTGGAGCAGATCATCATCATTTTTTTTTTTTTTTTAATAATTATAAACTAGCACTTGACCGCAATCCCGCCTGATGGTAAGCAGTGATGCGATCGTTGATGGTAAAGCGCGCTAGTTTATTAAGAGCCTATTCGCTCAGAAAAACTGAGCGAATAGGAAGGAAGACGGCAGTTGAGCGAGGTGATGCAATGTTAAAGCCAACAAATCTACCAACGAGGCTGCGCCAAAGGGAGATTGATCTGAAGACCCTCCACGACCAAACTCCCAACACAACAACATTTGGCGCATCGTACCCGGCTCACATCGCAACACAACTGCTCAGACCCGTCCTCCGTACGGCTTCACCAGACATCATGCCGGAACACGACAAATCGCTTGGCGGCAAGGCTTTGTCTGGTGGGTGGTAACTTCTGCCGGCGGCCGATGTTATGGCCTACCACCGATATCATTTCACCCGAAAGACGTCCACTGCTGGACATAGGCTTCCCCCAAGGTTCTCCACGACGACCGGTCCTGCGCCTCCCGCATCCAGCGGTTTCCCGCGACCTTCACCAAGTCGTCTGTCCACCTTGTCGGGGGCCTACCCACTCTACGTCTTCCGGTGCGTGGTCGCCACTCGAGAACCCGTCTGCCCCATCGGGCATCGGTCCTACGGGCAATGTGTCCAGCCCACTGCCACTTTAGTGTTGCGATTCTTCGGGTTATGTCGGTTACTCTCGTTCTTCTGCGGATCTCCTCATTCCTGATTCGATCACGCAGTGAAACCCCAAGCATAGCCCTTTGAGTGACTTTGAGCCTTCTTATAAGGCCCATTGTTAGCGACCACGTCTAAATTCCATAAGTCATTACTGGCAACACACACTGGTCGAAAACTTGTCTCGAGACACTGCAGTATTTCGGACGAGAAGATTCTACGTAGATTCGACGATTAACCTCTTTCTCGAAGTTGGACCTTTCTAACTGGATAGTTTGTCCCAGGTACAGTGTGCGTTCGCGCAGCGGAATGTTGTTGAATTTAAAGATTTTAGATATGCAGATATTTAGTGTATGACGTCGTATAATTGTGTATGGTAAAAAAAAAATTTGTGCACGCAGCCATTGTGGAGAAATTCACCAAAAACTGATTCCGCTGGGCGAACGTTGTCCTGGCGGAACTTTTTTTAATCCATTGACTTTAGAAAAAAGAGATGTGTCCAAAAATTAGTGTGTAATTGTGTATGTATGAATAAAATTTGTGTATGCATAAACTTCGGAGATATTCAAGTTTCCGCTGCGCGAACGTTTAGCCATTAGCTAGTTTTCATATAAAGCGCTTACATAGAGAGCTGTAGATTTTTACATACTTTGTTTTGAATTTGTGTATATTTGTTTAAAAACAGATTTAGAAAAAATCGTAAGGCTTAAAAGATAAAAATATAAACGTAAAATACGCTTATTTGGTCTTAGTTCTTAAAGCATGCAGTTTGGGGTCTAGATTTTCACGTTTATACAAACCTTGTAAGTGTCTGCAATATATTGCCAAGTATCAATGATGTCCTTTTAGTAATTAAAGAGTTATAGGACAATTTACCATGACATAATCACTGTTTACAAAGCAGTCAAATATCACGACATTCTAAAGGAATTGCATGGTAAAATGTATGCCAATAATTAGTGTATTCATTCAACTATTCACATGCAAAATTTCATGTCATTAAATTCAGTAATTAAAGAAATACAATTATAATACTGACGAAGCATCGAAAACCTACATAACCCGACCAAGTTCGGATAGCTATAAAAAAGCGGCCGTGCAATATATTTAGGTAACATCCCAAAATTTACAGTATAATACCGGTATTGAATTGGTATAGGTGATAACACAATTGTTTCGATATAATATAAAGGTCATTTATTTTTGTACACCTATTTTTTTAACCTTTTGAACGCCCATCTATATAATACGCGATGTGTCCTCCAGCGCCACGCTACAAATGTATAACGTATCTATAGTAAAACGTAGGGATGGGATTAATGTCCTATCGACAAATAATATTATACATTTAAATTAATGTTTATTCACCAATTTACGAAGCTAAATAAAAACTGTAACCGTATTTTCATATTTTATTTTATTTCATAAAAAAATCAACATGAAAACTTGGATATATTTCCGATAATAAAGAAAAGAATTATAAATTTATTAGACTTGTGTTCAAATTGTGTCCAAATATAATCCTTTTACTTCATATCAAGTAGTTGGCGCTCGAGGCACGTCAAAATCCTTTCTGATGTCTATATTTCTATGGTATTTATTTTTATATTCGATTACACGTGCATAAACTCATAATTTATTTGGTTTAGTTACAACAAATACAATTAATAGAAGCTAAATACGTGGTTTTCTACATTTTTTTGAGTTCCGTAGCCAAATGGCAAAAAACTGAACCATTATAGATTCGTCATGTCTGTCTGTCCGTCCGTATGTCACAGCCATTTTTTTCCGAAACTATAAGAGGTATAACTGTTAAACTTGGTAGGTAGATGTATTCTGTGAACCGTATTAAGGTATTGATGCAAAAATAAAAATATAATAATAAATATTGGGGGCTCCCCATACTCTCAAAACTCAAAATAACGAAAATTGTTTTGAACGAGATCTAGTAAGTAGTTTTTTTTTAATACCTCGTAAATTGCTTATTACCGCGTAATCTTTCATACAAATAACTTTAATCCTTTAATTTCATAAATCAATGGTACCTACGTAACACTTAGTACGTGAGTCCGACACGCACTTGGCCGATTTCTTTTTATTAAAATTACTGTTTTACACAGATGTTACAGACCTATTTTTAATGTTGTCGCAAAATACTCGCAATTATTTTTCTGGTTTGTACAAACTAATAGAAAATGGAAGAAAATTCCTGAAACGAAAGTTGACGATTTAACGGAATGTTAAGACGACGAACTATTTCAAGATTCTGATTCAGATTTGAACAACTCGCAATAATTCGTCATATTCACCGTCACAATTTTTTTTGTAAAAACACGTGCGTCAACTTAAGATGTAAACATTGCACTACACTAAAATACACAAAGTCACTATGACCTTGAAACATGTCCGCTTATGACGTCACAGAGTTACTTCTATACAAGTCGGTGGCGTATGCGGGGTGACAAATAACTAACTTTGTAGGGATGGGTTTTTCAAACGGTGTTTCACTATCGACAATGATTAGAAAACCTATTTATTCTTGATTAAGGTGAATAAAACCTAGTTTATAGTTTACAATATTTATAAAATATTATTTATTCACGTCATTTTCTTGCAATAATAGTATTTATGATCATTTCGACGAGATGAAATATAGCGAGGACTTCATCGCGTCCCATCACTGGCTTACTTGATATCAAGTAATTGGCGCTGGGGGCATTAAAATATTTTCTGGCGTTTTTGTTTCTATTGAAAATAAAACAAATAAGAACTTATTATGTGTGAAAAAGTTATAAATATGGCTGATAACAGGGCAATTTTCCTTAAAAACAAAATAAAAGGTCTTGTAAAAGTCGTAAATTTATTTTATACTGTGATTACTTCTAATCAAGTAGTGGCGCTGAGGGCACGAAAATCTCGAACTTGTATAGAAGTGATTGGCGTTCAAAAGGTTAAATGTATTTGTCTATGACAAAGTAGGTACTATTTACGTAGTTATTTTATTTAAGTATGCGCTTGAGACTTGAGATATAATCTAGATATATTAATCAGGTTCAAGTACAACAGCAAATGAATACGCGCGGGCCGCGGCTAATGAAAACATATTGCCCTCTCTTTTCTTCAAGGATGGAAGTACTGTTTCAAGCGGGAAGCCGCCTAACGCTCGTTGCGCGCAGCGCGTTGTCTATTGTTTCACACTAGAATATTTTTGATCAATTCATAACTACAATAGTAAGGTCCGTATTACAGAACGTCACTCAAAACTCCAGCTTTACTTAAATCTCGTTTGAAGCCTTTTGATAGGTTAAAACTAGTTTTAAGTAATGCTCAAGTATTACTTAAAACTAGTAAGTAAAGCTTGAGTTTTGAGTAACGTTCTGTAATACGGACCTTAGACTATTTAACCAAAGGACTAGCCTTAAGCGTACCGCTTCTATCAAAATAATTCTGCATATTTTGGTGGGGTGCGGGTGCGGGGGAACACGCTCACTTATATAAGTCACAACCAGTACAACAGTATAGACCATCAATTAAAAAATCGATTGAAGAAGTAGTTTTTTTTAAGTTATTAGATTGTTTGATCCACCAAATTTGCAAAGGGGAACGCTCGTCTAGTGCATTGGTTAAAAAGTGTTATAAGCTACAATATGATAAATATTTACCTAAACAGTAGTACTTACTTGTGGTAATTATTTAATATCCCTGGGGGGTCTTTAGTAAGAATCCTGATGCGTGAAATCTTCAATAGAAATTAGCTGTATCAATTTTATTTGCCTAAATTAATATATCTAGATTATATCTCAAGTCTCAAGCGCATACTTAAATAAAATAACTACGTAAATACACACATCAAAAGTGTCTAGGGATCAGCATATATTTTTGCAATAACTTTTCTCCTGATTGATATTAATTAAAATTTTCTTTAAGGATTCATCAAATAAAGTGTTTTCGTTTGTCACAGTAACGATAAACCAAGTCACCTTTGCATTAATAAAGAAATTTGCCATTTTCATAATAAAGGGATATTTGACATTTGAACCACTAACACAAAAGTTCGAAAAAAAGACTGAAATAACAGTTTTCTCTAAAATTTTATTGGGTAACTAAAACAATTAATAATCTGTGTTTCTACCGCGAACACTAACAACACAAGAACATCGGTTTGGCATACTCAAAATGAGTTCATCCAAATCACTCTGTGGAATGGCCGCCCATGTTAGTTGCAACAACAAAAAAAGGTCTTCTTGCGACTGGATACCCTCCATATTCGGCAGAGCTCTTCTCTGTAGCATATCCCATGCATGCTCAATCGGGTTCAAGTCTGGCGACTGAGCAGGCCAGGGCAGGACATTGATGTTAGCTGCGGCGAGAGTCTGTCTTACAACTCTTGCGGTGTGCGGTCGTGCATTATCATGCATTAACTAAATAAGGGACCGATTTGCACTTGTAGAGGAACGATGACGTCTGATACAATCGTCTCAGCATAAATTTGAGCGTTGAGGTTGCCTCTGATCCAAATGAACTCAGTTCTTCCGCCGATCCAAATACCCGCCCATACCATGATGGTTCCACCACTATAAGGATGGACTTCCTGGCAGGATTTTAATCGCTGTTGGCGTCCAGGGGTTCTCCAGTGTCGTATACGTCTTGTATCCGGTCTCATACCAAAACGAGACTCATCAGAAAAGCACACGAAACGCCATTGTCCTTCTGCCCAATTTCTGTGTTCAAGAGCCCATTGATATCGAATCCTACGATTGTGCATTGCTATAGGTGGTACCCGTAGCGGTCTTCGGGAATGAAGGTTCACTTCATGCAAGCGGTTTCTGACTGTTTGGTCGCTAATTAAGTTCCCTGAAGAGTGATGAAGCCTCACGGCTAACATCATGGCGGTTATTGTTGGAGCTCTTCGAGTTAAGATTTGAATGTATCGGTCTTGTCTCCGTGTGGTGCAGCGATACCGTCCTCCATGGCGCTCAGCCACGGTACCAGTGCTTCGGTAACGTGTCCAAAGTCGACTGATAACACTCTGACTTGTATTCAGAGCTAAAGCCACAGTACGTTGCCGGGAACCAGCTTCTATCATTCCCACGGCTCTGAGTATTTCTTCCCTGCTTAAATGACGTCGCCGCTCCATAATAACGTTGGTTTTAATCAGTAGTAGGGAAACAGTAGCACTAATAATGTCTTCAATGCGTTGTATGTTTTTATAGGGAAAATATTGACAGCTGATTTTCATCTTTTACTCGAATTTGATTCACAGTTCCTGATTCAAATTATGAAATGCACCAAAAAGGATCCATATAAATTTATAAAATCGTAAATTTATTACAAAGCCACATCTCAATCTCAAGAAATCCGCATGAAAATGCTTGATCCCTAGACACTTTTGATGTGTGTAGTACCCATTTTGTCATAGACAAATACATTTAAAAAAATAGGTGTACAAAAATAAATGACCTTTATATTATATCGAAACAATTTTGTTATCACCTATAACACAATACCGGTATTATACTGTAAATTTTGGGATGTTACCTAAATATATTGCACGGCCGCTTTTTTATAGCTATCCGAACTTGGTCGGGTTATGTAGGTTTTCGATGCTTCGTCAGTATTATAATTGTATTTCTTTAATTACTGAATTTAATGACATGAAATTTTGCATGTGAATAGTTGAATGAATACACTAATTATTGGCATACATTTTACCATGCAATTCCTTTAGAATGTCGTGATATTTGACGCCATACATACATTTGAAGCCATACATAGCTCTAAAACTCACTACAGCGTTATCATGGGGGACTTCAACGCTAAACTTGGTAAACGGAGTGGTGAAGAGCTCGGACTGGGAAATTTTGGATTTGGGCGTCGGAACCACCGAGGCCACATGTTAGCTGGCTTCATGGAGAAGGAGGGACTCTTTATGATGAACTCCTTCTTCAAAAAGCGTGAACAGCGAAAGTGGACTTGGATCAGTCCCGACGGGGTCACTAAGAATGAGATAGGCTTAATTTTGACGACAAAAAGGCACATATTCAATGATGTCTCAGTGATCAACTCGCTCAAATGCGGCAGCGATCACCGTATGCTCAGAGGCACATTGAATCTGAACATAGTGTCCGAAAGATCTCGCCTGATGAAGTCCACGCTCCGGCCAGCACCCATTCAGATCCACGACTCCGAGGGTTTCCAGCTCGGGCTCCAAAATCGCTTCGAATGCCTAAGTGGCGACGTGGACGAATATAATGACGGGTTTGTAGAAGCTGTCCGTACGGTCGGGACTAAGTATTTTAGGACCCGCCGTACAAATAGAACTAAAAAGCTCTCGGACTACACTCTCGAGCTCATGGAGGACAGACGTGAGATGATTTTGCGTTCGTCAAGTGATGCTTGCAGATACCGGCAGCTCAATAAGCAGATCTCAAAGTCTCTGAAGCGCGACCTACGTCGGTATAATACCGAGCGTATAACGGAGGCTATAGAGCGATACAGAGGCTCTAAAGTTTTCGCTAGGGATCTGACTATTGGGCATAGCCGGCTAAGCAAGCTGAAGACTGACGACGGCAAGATCATAACGTCCGGGCCCGAGCTTTTGAGGGAAGTCGAGAATTTCTATGGACAGCTCTACACTTCAACGACAAGACCCGCATTAAATCTTGCTGAAGACCCTAGAGCAAGATTAACCCGACACTACACTGAAGATATCCCGGACGTCAGCCTGTAGGAGATTCGATTTGCTCTGAAACAGCTTAAAAACAACAAGGCGCCAGGCGATGACGGAATAACGGCAGAGCTACTGAAGGCGGGTGGTGAACCGATCCTTAGGGCCCTTCAGAAGTTATTTAATTCCGTCATAGATAAGGGAAAAACGCCACAGGCATGGCACAGAAGTGTGGTGGTACTCTTTTTCAAAAAGGGTGACAACACCCTTTTGAAAAACTACAGACCCATCTCACTTCTGAGTCATGTCTATAAGTTGTTTTCAAGAGTCCTCACAAATCGTCTCGCCTGCAGGTTTGACGACTTCCAGCCGCCCGAACAAGCCGGTTTCCGAAAAGGCTACAGCACAGTAGACCACATACATACGCTGCGGCAGGTTATACAGAAGGCCGAGGAGTATAACCTACCCCTTTGCTTGGCGTTTGTGGACTACGAAAAAGCCTTTGATTCGATCGAGACCTGGGCTGTACTGCAGTCTCTCCAGCGGTGCCAAGTAGACTATCGATATATTGACGCGCTGAAGGGTTTGTACGAAAACGCCACCATGTCAGTCCGAATACAGGACCAGACCTCGAAACCAATACCTCTGCAGCGTGGTGTCAGACAGGGAGATGTTATCTCTCCGAAACTGTTCACCGCTGCATTGGAGGATGTCTTCAAGGTTCTGGACTGGAAAGGACTGGCCATCAACATCAATGGCGAGTACATGACACACCTTCGGTTTGCTGATGATATCGTAGTCATGGCTGAGACCGCGGAGGACCTGAGTACAATGCTCGAAGACCTCAGTAGGGCCTCCAAGCGAGTCGGTCTTAAAATGAACATGGGCAAGACGAAAGTCATGTCTAATGCCCATGTTGTACCGACTCCTATAAAGATTGGAGACTCTGTTCTCGAAGTTGTTGACAGCTACGTGTACCTGGGACAAACTATCCAGTTAGGAAGGTCCAACTTCGAGAAAGAGGTCAATCGTCGAATCCAACTCGGCTGGGCTGCTTTCGGGAAGCTACGTAGAATCTTCTCGTCCGAAATACCGCAGTGTCTCAAGACAAAAGTCTTCGACCAGTGTGTGTTGCCAGTGATGACTTATGGAATTGAGACGTGGTCGCTAACAATGGGCCTTATAAGAAGGCTCAAAGTCGCTCAAAGGGCAATGGAGAGGGCTATACTTGGGGTTTCACTGCGCGATCGAATCAGGAATGAGGAGATCCGCAGAAGAACGAGAGTAACCGACATAGCCCGAAGAATTGCAACACTGAAGTGGCAATGGGCTGGACACATTGCCCGTAGGACCGATGCCCGATGGGGCCGACGGGTTCTCGAGTGGCGACCACGCACCGGAAGACGTAGCGTGGGTAGGCCCCCGACAAGGAGGACAGACGACCTGGTGAAGGTCGCGGGAAACCGCTGGATGCGGGAGGCGCAGGACCGGTCGTCGTGGAGAACCTTGGGGGAGGCCTATGTCCAGCAGTGGACGTCTTTCGGCTGAAATGATGATGATGATGAATGATGATATTTGACTGCTTTGTAAACAGTAATTTTGTCATGGTAAATTGTCCTATAACTCTTTAATTACTAAAGGAACATCATTGATACTTGGCAATATATTGCAGACACTTACAAGGTTTGTATAAACGTGAAAATCTAGACCCCAAAGTCCATACTTTAAGAACTAAGACCAAATAAGCGTATTTTACGTTTACATTTTTATCTTTTAAGCCTTACGATTTTTTCTAAATCTGTTTTTAAACAAATATACACAAATTCAAAACAAAGTATGTAAAAATCTACAGCTCTCTATGTAAGCGCTTTATATGAAAACTAGCTAATGGCCAAACGTTCGCGCAGCGGAAACTTGAATATCTCCGAAGTTTATGCATGCACAAATTTTATTCATACATACACAATTAAACACAAATACACACTAATTTTTGGACACATCTCTTTTTTCTAAAGTCAATGGATTAAAAAAAGTTCCGCCAGGACAACGTTCGCCCAGCGGAATCAGTTTTTGGTGAATTTCTCCACAATGGCTGCGTGCACAATTTTTTTTTACCATACACAATTATACGACGTCATACACTAAATATCTGCATATCTAAAATCTTTAAATTCAACAACATTCCGCTGCGCGAACGCACACCCAGGTACACGTAATTGTAAACAACTTCGAGAACAGAGTCTCCAATCTTTATAGGAGTCTGTACAACATGGGCATTAGACATGACTTTCGTCTTGCCCATGTTCATTATAAGACCGGCTCGCTCGGAGGATCTACCGAGGTCTTCGAGCATTGTATTCAGGTCCTCCGCGGTCTCAGCCATGACTACGATATCATCAGCAAACCGAAGGTGTGTCATGTACTCGCCATTGATGTTGATGGCCAGTCCTTTCCAGTCCAGAACCTTGAAGACATCCTCCAATGCAGCGGTGAATAGTTTCGGGGAGATAACATCTCCCTGTCTGACACCACGCTGCAGAGGTATTGGTTTCGAGGTCTGGTCCTGTATTCGGACTGACATGGTGGCGTTTTCGTACAAACCCTTCAGCGCTTCAATATACCGATAGTCTACTTGGCACCGCTGGAGAGACTGCAGTACAGCCCAGGTCTCGATCGAATCGAAGGCTTTTTCGTAGTCCACAAACGCCAAGCAAAGGGGTAGGTTATACTCCTCGGTCTTCTGTATAACCTGCCGTAGCGTATGTATGTGGTCTACTGTGCTGAAGCCCTTTCGGAAACCGGCTTGTTCGGGAGGCTGAAAGTCTTCAAACCTGCAGGCGAGACGATTCGTGAGGACTTGAAAACAACTTATAGACATGACTCAGAAGTGAGATGGGTCTGTAGTTTTTCAAAAGGGTGTTGTCACCCTTTTTGAAAGAGTACCACCACACTTCTGTGCCATGCCTGTGGCGTTTTTCCCTTAAATATGACGGAATTAAATAACTTCTGAAGGGCCCTAAGGATCGGTTCACCACCCGCCTTCAGTAGCTCTGCCGTTATTCCGTCATCGCCCGGCGCCTTGTTGTTTTTAAGCTGTTTCAGAGCCAATCGAATCTCCTGCAGGCTGACGTCCGGGATATCTTCGGTGTAGTGTCGGGTTAATCTTGCTCTAGGGTCTTCAGCAAGATTTAATGCGAGTCTTGTCGTCGATGTGTAGAGCTGTCCATAGAAATTCTCGACATCCCTTAAAAGTTCGGGCCCGGACGTTATGATCTTGCCGTCGTCAGTCTTCAGCTTGCTTAGCCGGCTATGCCCAATAGTCAGATCCCTAGCGAAAACTTTAGAGCCTCTGTATCGCTCTATAGCCTCCGTTATACGCTCGGTATTATACCGACGTAGGTCGCGCTTCAGAGACTTTGAGATCTGCTTATTGAGCTGCCGGTATCTGCAAGCATCACTTGGCGAACGCAAAATCATCTCACGTCTGTCCTCCATGAGCTCGAGAGTGTAGTCCGAGAGCTTTTTAGTTCTATTTGTACGGCGGGTCTTAAAATACTTAGTCCCGACCGTACGGACAGCTTCTACAAACCCGTCATTGTATTCGTCCACGTCGCCACTTAGGCATTCGAAGCGATTTTGGAGCTCGAGCTGGAAACCTTCGGAGTTATGGATCTGGATGGGTGCTGGCCGGAGCGTAGACTTCATCAGGCGAGATCTTTCGGACACTATGTTCAGATTCAATGTGCCTCTGACCATACGGCGATCGCTGCCGCATTTGAGCGAGTTGATCACTGAGACATCATTGAATATGTGCCTTTTTGTCGTCATAATGAAGTCTATCTCATTCTTCGTGACCCCATCAGGACTGATCCAAGTCCACTTTCGCTGTTCACGCTTTTTGAAGAAGGAGCTCATCATAAAGAGTCCCTCCTTCTCCATGAAGCCAGCTAACATGTGGCCTCGGTGGTTCCGACGCCCAAATCCAAAATTTCCCAGTCCGAGCTCTTCACCGCAGGGTTGATATGATTTTAATCACTTGATTTAAATCAGTGCCTGTATTATATTTGTATGTATACAAAAAGCAGAATAACTGTATAACTGCAAAGTTAGAAGCGTTGTGTCAGATAACGCCGCTAATATGGCAAAAATGCGTAGACAGCTTGAAACAAACAATGGTGACGATGATGCAGCGAAAGTTAATATACCTATAGTTACATACGGATGTTCAGCGCATATTCTTAATTTATTGGCTAAATATTTAGAAATTCCAAATGCTACAAGACATGTTCTGAAAGTTATCAAATACTTTAGAAATAATCATTTCGCACATGCTAAATATTCACTCACCAAGGCGAATAGTTTAGTAATGCCTCAAGAAGTAAGGTGGAACACAATGTGTGATTCACTAAAGAGCTATATTAAAAACTGGCCGATATTGATGCAAATAGCAGATGAAAACAAAGAGGATATTAGCACTGACATCGGAAACCTCATACAAAATATGAGTATTAAAAGAAATGCGGAGGATCTTGTTGCACGGCTGGAGCCAATATCCAAAGCTTTAGACAAGATTCAAAGCGATAAGTGTACTATTTCAGACAGTGTACTTATCTGGAAAGAATTAGTAGATCAACTTGAAGATTCCCTTAACATTATCCAAATGAGGAATGTCATGAATCGTTACGATCGACAAGCCATGACACCGTCTCATTATTTAGCTTACATGATAAATCCAAAACTGCCCCAAGAAAAGTTGTCGACCGATGAGAGCGATGCAGCCTTACAATTTCTGCAAGAAAACTATGGAGAGACTGGTAGTAGTTTAATGAGTAGCATTATTTGTTTAAATGCAAAAGTTGAGCCTTTCACAGGAGTGTTAGTCGATAAACTAGTCATACAGAAAACTGCCCCGATTGATTGGTGGGTAGCGATACATAATATAAAAAAATGTATAGCAGAAGAAGAATTGGATATAATCAAGCAACTGCTGAGTACAGTTGCTGTTGCAGTCGAAAGAATATTTTCGGCCTTCAATTTAGTGCACAGTAAAATAAGAAACAGATTAGGCACCGAGAAGGCAGCCACATTAGTTTTCCTTTTGAAGGAACTTAATACTAAAAAATAATAAAGTTTGCTGCTAAGTTTATTAATACATACTTACTTACCATAAGTATTGGTTCATGTTTGTTTTTTAGTCTATAAGTTATTACTTTCCTTGTAATTTTTTCAACGCTACTGTTTTTTAAATTGTTGATTTTATTAGTAGAACTTGTTTAATTACCTTAATTCATAATTGTATTGTAGGAACATACATACAGCACTCATAGAATTACCGTACCTCCAAACAGTTACCTCCAAACAGTTACCAGTTACCAAGGAATACCAACAACACCTTATTACCAATACGTTTTGACATCATCCATTCAGGAATAATTGAACAACGCCGTCTCGAGAGAGACGCTATACGTTTGACTCATCTGTTGAAAGGAACAAGAGGCCGCCTTGAAAAAGGCGTTTACTGTCAAAGGAATATGATACGTGATGCGTTGCGTGGGTTCAACGACATCACTCGTAAGTACGTTTTTGACACACGGAGTTGGTATATCGCAGCGGAGATCTGACACGAAGACTGCACACGAAGGTTACATCGCAGCGGAGATATGTCCACGAAGACTGCACACGAAGGATACATCGCAGCGGAATCTTGGCGCGAAGATGAGACACGAAGCTGGCGCATCGCAGCGGAGATCTTGATACGGTGGGCGGCCCACGACGAAAAAGGAACGACTCAGCGCGTCGACCTATATTTATAGATTCACAGCGCGGGCCAGCGGCGCCCCGCGCCCCTCTCCGAGACGTGGCGCGTGTTAAAGATCGCGTAATAATAATATTGTATTTTTATAATTGTAAATAATTAGTCATACCGCAACTTGTGCCATAAAAAATGTAGATATAAGCAGGGGTTTTGAAGTCAAAATACACAGATCATATCGGACACGCAGTTTTATTCTACCTAAGAAGATTCCTCCTCCAAATTGGTGACCCCGAAGAAAAGAAAGAAAAGAAGAAATATCAAGACTGAATCCCTGCAGAAAAAAAAAAAAAAAAAAAAATGTCGAAGAGCGAAGAATTCAGCGATGCATTAGGCGTCACAACAATGAAGAACGACGTAGCTACAATATCGCTGCCTGCACGACTACCACCATTTTGGCGCCAAAATCCTCGTCTTTGGTTCGCGCAGTTTGAAGCCGCCGTCGCCGCCAGCAAGATAGGTGACGAGCAAAAATTTAACCTCGTCGTCCCACTACTCGGCTGCAGCGACCTGGAACAAATCGCCGACATCATACTAGAACCGCCAGCCACCGGTAAATACAGCGCACTGAAAGAGAGACTGATTTCCACATATCAAGAATCAGACCATCGCCAGCTTCAGAAACTCCTCAGCGGTCTCGAACTCGGTGATCAGAAACCGAGCCAGCTGCTACGTAAAATGCGCGACCTAAGTGGCAAACTTCTGTCCGACGAAGCGCTCAAGGTCATGTGGCTCAATCACTTGCCCGCCCAAGTTCGCGCAGTACTATCCGTGAACACAGAATCTACACTCGAAGTTCTAGCTGCGATGGCCGACAAAATGATGGAACACTTCGAACCAACAGTCGCCGCAGTCTCCGTAGTTACCCCGCCAGCATCGGTCAACGAAGTACAACAGAACTCCGTCACAAATCTGCAAATCAGCATGCTGTGCAAACAAATCGAAAAGCTATCTCTCGAAGTCGCCGAATTACGAAGTAATCAGCAAAATGCATCACATCGTCGTTCCCGCTCGCACTTTGCTAGCCGTCAACATAGCCGCTCTCGCTCACATTCAAGGTCAAGGCCGCGCGCTAGTAACGCGCGTACACCGAGGGACGCCGACTGGCTATGCCGTTATCACTATCGATACGGCGACGATGCTCGTAAATGCGAATCCCCGTGTTCCAAGAGCAAGCAGGAAAACTAAAAAGTACATCGACTGTGGCGGGTGTCGATGTAAACCACACATCTCGCCGCCTATGCGTGATCGACATCAACAACAGAGAGAGATTTCTCGTCGACACAGGAGCCGACATATCGGTATTAGCCGTCCGAAATAAGAAAAATAAACCGACCAAGAATACCTACAAATTGTTCGCGGCAAACGGAACAGAGATTCGTACCTACGGAGAGCGCACGCTTGAACTCAACTTAGGTTTACGAAGAAGCTTCAAATGGACATTCGTAGTCGCCGATGTAAAAACCTCAATACTGGGTGCAGACTTCCTAGTATACCACAAACTGCTAGTCGACCTACACCAGAGGAAACTTATCGACCGCGTTACCGATCTCAGCGTGAACGCCATCAAAATAAATAAAAATGAAGAAACTATACACATGGTCAACCGAGACCACGTTTATCACGACATATTGAAGAAATACCCTGATGTTCTGCGGCCGATGTCACTCAAGACTCCAGTGAAGCATGACGTCACACATCATATTGAGACTACAGGACCGCCGATATACTCACGGCCGCGCCCTCTACCGCCGGACAAATACAAAGCGGCAAAACTGGAATTCGAGCGCATGATAGAGATGGGTATATGCAAGCCGTCAAAAAGTCCGTGGGCAAGTCCTCTCCACGTCGTCAAGAAAAAGGATGGGTCACTTCGTGTATGTGGAGACTACCGGAGACTAAATGCAGTCACCGTACCTGACAGATATCCCATTCCACGTATTCAGGATTTTACGTACCAATTACACGGCAAGAAAATATTTTCAAAATTGGACCTGAAAATGGCATACTTTTGGATTCCTATAGCTGCGCAAGACGCACAGAAGACCGCAATCATAACACCTTTCGGCCTATTCGAATTCAACTGCATGACGTTTGGATTACGCAACTCAGGCCAAACATTTCAACGTTTCATGCATGAAGTTTTACGAGGACTGGACAACATCGTATTCTGTTTCGTCGACGATCTACTTGTCTATTCAAATAACCAGGAAGAACATCGCCAGCACTTACAAATAGTACTCGAACGCCTAAATACCTACGGCGTCAGTCTTAACATCGACAAGTGCGAGTTTGATAAAGAAAACATAGAGTTCCTCGGTTATCAAGTATCAGCAAATGGTATCAATCCCACGCAAGAACGTATACAAGCAATAGTCAATTACCCGAAACCACAGACAGTACAAGAACTAAGACGATTTTTAGGCATGATTAACTTTTATCGCAGCTGTTTACCACATCAAGCCGAACATCAGCATGAATTAAACAAGTACCTACACAACAGCAAGAAAAATGATAAAACTCCGATACAATGGACACCAGAAAGCGAGCAAGCTTTTGAGAAATGCCGACAAAGCATTCTCAAGGCCACAACACTTACGCACCCGATTCCCAACGCAATGTTACGTCTATACACAGACGCGTCAAACACTAGCATTGGCGCTGTATTAGAACAAAAGGTCGATGGCGTATGGAAACCACTGGCATTCTATTCAAAAACATTGAGTGATACGCAAAGAAAATATAGCGTATATGATCGCGAATTATTGGCAATGTTCACCTCAATTAAGCACCTACGTCGGCTGATAGAAGGCAACGACGTAACAATATTCACCGACCATAAGCCATTAACGTTTGCATTAACAAGAACGCCAAGTACCACCGATACACCGAGAAGAGAGCGTCAACTACATTACATAAGTCAGTTTTGCTCGAAAATTCAATACGTTCACGGTAATAATAACGAAGCGGCCGACGCCCTATCTCGTATAGAAGAAATCGACTTGTCGCAATCTACGATCGACTACAATCAACTCGCTAAAGACCAAGAGAACGACGACGAACTCAAGATCAGCATGACCAACCCGAATCTGAAGTTTGCACAAATCACATTGCCCGGAGGTCAACGACCTATCATATGCGAAACATCAACAGGCAACTTACGCCCGTACCTACCAGCGTCTTATCGTTTGGTAGCGTTCAAAGCACAACACGAACTTAGCCACCCAGGTGTCCGTACGACAAGAAAGATAATGGTCACTAAATTCTTTTGGCCGAATATGAATAAAGAAGTCGGTATGTGGACAAGGTCATGCATCGGATGCCAGCGCGGGAAAATCCAGCGACATGTTATCAGCCCGCTAGGCGAGTTTCAAAAATCAGCGCGTTTCGAACATATTCACGTAGACATTGTCGGACCACTTCCGCCGTCTAATGACTATAGATACCTAGTAACTATGGTCGACCGTTGCACTAAATGGCCCGAAGCAATACCTACTCGTGACATCACCGCCGACACTGTTGCTAAGGCAATTTACGAGGGATGGATAGCGCGATTTGGCTGCCCCTTACGTGTGACAACGGATCAAGGCAGACAGTTCGAGTCGTCATTATTCAACGCACTGATGAAGAAATTTGGCATAACACGGATTCGAACCACCGCATTTCACCCTCAAGCAAATGGTCAAGTCGAACGATGGCATCGAACCTTGAAATCCGCACTTATGGCGCGAAACGCCGGCGTACACTGGAGCGAGGAACTAGCGACCGTACTCCTCGGTTTAAGAACAGTTTTACGTGAAGATACGCAAGTCAGCCCAGCTCTCATGACATACGGGTCAACATTAAGAATACCGTCAGATTTTTTCACGCCTACACAGCCAAAAAACGATGACGCAGAATTCGCCCGTCAGCTGACCGAAACAATGTCGACACTATCTCCAAACAGCAAGTCACATAGCAACAACAGAAAGATTTTCGTGTACAAAGACTTGGCTACGTGTTCTCATGTCTTCGTGCGTAATGATACCGTACGAAGCCCACTGACTCCACCTTACGAAGGCCCATTCAAAGTTCTACATCGCGGCAACAAACAGTTTACCATTCAGATGCCCCTACGAACATCTGTCATCACAATCGACAGACTCAAACCAGCACACTTACTCAAGCAAGAAGAACCTACTCCTAGAGGAACAACAAACGCACGTGACACTCGCCGCACACATACATCGAGCACTAATAATGAGTCGCGGCCGCTGACCCCGCCGACCTCGAGTACAACCCGCGAATCCTACGTCACTCGCACCGGACGCACCGTTAAAAAAAATGTACGATTCGCTTAAGAGGGGGATGCTGTAGGAACATACATACAGCACTCATAGAATTACCGTACCTCCAAACAGTTACCTCCAAACAGTTACCAGTTACCAAGGAATACCAACAACACCTTATTACCAATACGTTTTGACATCATCCATTCAGGAATAATTGAACAACGCCGTCTCGAGAGAGACTCTATACGTTTGACTCATCTGTTGAAAGGAACAAGAGGCCGCCTTGAAAAAGGCGTTTACTGTCAAAGGAATATGATACGTGATGCGTTGCGTGGGTTCAACGACATCACTCGTAAGTACGTTTTTGACACACGGAGTTGGTATATCGCAGCGGAGATCTGACACGAAGACTGCACACGAAGGTTACATCGCAGCGGAGATATGTCCACGAAGACTGCACACGAAGGATGCATCGCAGCGGAATCTTGGCGCGAAGATGAGACACGAAGCTGGCGCATCGCAGCGGAGATCTTGATACGGTGGGCGGCCCACGACGAAAAAGGAACGACTCAGCGCGTCGACCTATATTTATAGATTCACAGCGCGGGCCAGCGGCGCCCCGCGCCCCTCTCCGAGACGTGGCGCGTGTTAAAGATCGCGTAGTAATAATATTGTATTTTTATAATTGTAAATAATTAGTCATACCGCAACTTGTGCCATAAAAAATGTAGATATAAGCAGGGGTTTTGAAGTCAAAATACACAGATCATATCGGACACGCAGTTTTATTCTACCTAAGAAGATTCCTCCTCCAAAGTATTAATAATAAAATTAAACTAAAATATGTCGTTTTCCTTTCAATGAAGAACTGACTATTAGATTTAAAAAAAAAGACAAGAAAGTAAAAAACTTCAAAAAAATCAGATTTAAATCAAATAAATCAGATTTAAATCAAATTAATCGGATTATTTTGATTTAAAAAAAAAAATCATGATTTTTTCAACGCTGCTTCACCGCTCCGTTTTCCAAGAGTAGCGTTGAAGTCCCCCCATGATAACGCTGTAGTGAGTTTTAGAGCTATGTATGGCTTTAGAGATGTCCTCATACTGTATGAGTCATACATAGTCCCTACTTCATCGTCGGAGTGTGTCGAGGTCGAGGCGTATACCTGAATGACCTTCAGGAAATACCGTTTGGTTATTCTGAGTACCAGGAACGCCACCCTGGTCGAGACACTCTCGATCTTCACTACATTGTCCACAAGGGACCTGTGGACGAGGAACCCGACACCACCTTTGGACTGATGGTCGCCCTCCCGGAAATAGAGCAAGTTACCGGATTTAAGGATTATCGAATCCTCACCCTCTCTCTCGGACTTCAGATAATCCCAGGACACCCCATCGTAACTTGCTCAATTCTTCCTCCAGTTCAATAACCCTCTCGTCGGTCCGCAGTGTGCGCATGTTTAGTGTTGCCAGGTCGATCCGTCGTTGTTTGTGGTAGCTGGATCTCTTCCGGGGATTCTTCGCACCCCTTGCCCCGCCGTTACCTTGGCCGCTACCACAATGACCAGGAATAGCGGAACTGCCGGGGACTAGGGGCCCTGGCTTAGTCGTGTGCATCATTGGGGGGGGGGGGGAGGGTCTGTCATAATCCCCACGCTTGGCAAGCTGGTTGGGATCGCAGGATTTCATATTCCACAGAGAAGAAGCGCTGCTGCCCGCTTCCCTGGTGAGAGTTCCCTTAGTCGCCTCTTACGACACCCACGGAAGGATATGGGTTGGTACTATTCTAAACCCGGTACCACACGGGGCCAGTTCAGCAGAGCGTGGAGCAGATATTCATAACAAAAATACAGCGAGGCGATGCGGTGCGGAGGACAACGAGCATTATTGGGGCGCGGTGCGTGACTCGCTCGCTGTGCCTCGGCGGTTATCATAGTTACGTCATTAGGTGCATTCGTATCAAACGCTTGGTCTTCATGGACCCACCAAACAGACCCACCAGTGGGTCCCTGAAGACTGTTGTCTCCGAAGGCCCAATTGTGGGTCCTCTGAAATTTTATTATTTCCCACTATTGAAATATTTTCTTTTGAGATGTTTAATTATTATTATTTTGTCTTCTAATACCTAAGTTCAATGTAAGAAAAAACAATAGCAAAATAACATAAATCAGTCCTTTATTTATTAACTATAAACATCCTTAATTATACCTACTATTATTTTTGAATGGTGCGAAAAGAAAAAAAAACCGGTGAAAAAAATAAACTTAAAATATTATTTCCTAAAGATATCTAAGTAAAAAATAAAATTCACTAAGTAGGTATTCTACAAAACGACCACACCACTATCTTAACCTCTCCAGAAAGTGTCCTACTGTTATTTCATTATGTATCAACTGTAGGTAATTGAGATTCTATTATAACGTGGTCTCTTTCGATGTAACACTGAAGTCTTAGAAAATGTTGTGGTTTCTTTTTGTGTAAAACTTAATAGCTTTAGCATTGTGACATAATTTTTGTTTATATTTTTATTAAGCTTAGATTGCCAAGCTTCCAGGATGTGGGTTGTTCTATGCCGTTCATTATAAACACACCATTGGCTTATAAATATTTCATCTTTTAGCCAGTATGACTCCATATACCATTCTTAAATGTCTTTAATTTATCAGAAGTTGGAAATTGTGTCACTATGTATTCTCATCCATCGCATATCATCCTCTCTGGTAGTAACGGAAGGACTGCACAGAGTGCGAAAATGCGTTTTTCTAGTTTTTGTTTTATCCCTATTTTCTTAGCTCGCCTCCAAATACCACGCGTCATATGATAGTAACATTTTTTTATAGTCGCATCGGGAAATGCTTTAAGTACCTATTGCATTTGAGGATGTTACTTCGAAATCTATATGAAATTTTGATGGCCTCCAATCTGGGAATTGTGACTTTAGAATCTCAAAAAGCGCAAAGTATGTTTCTTCCTTTTTGTTGATTAATAAAGCGTAACATAGCGGGACCACATTTATATTAAAAAAGGATTCGTCCACATTACCAAATATTGTAAATAGATGTAAAAATGGTGTAGGATAGCTTGAAAATGTTCCATCGCCAAATATCTCTTTAATTGATGGCATTCAAAGAGATTTATAATTTTAATGTCTTTGATGGCATTAATTCTCTTGACTCTTTAGTGGAAAATATAAGAATCCGGTTATCATCGTGACAGTGTAAATAAAAAAGATGTAAACTTATCAGGAATCTCCACTTCCCTGACATCCCTGAGAACACACTTGCTAACTCCCAGTGATTGTTTTTTCATATTATACAAAAGCGTTTTTTTGTTTCCGTATAAGGGTGTGTTACCTACCAAATGTAAGCCCTTGTCTTTTAGAGGAGCTTGTATTTAATCTTTAAAAATTTTCGGAATGAGACTTGTCGAAATTTTTACATATTCCTTAGCTGCCTCTATTGTTTCAGCCACAAATTTTTGCCAAAATTGGGATTGCATGGGCTTTGCGGGTCCAACGTGGTATGTTCATTAGATTATAGAATACGAAGCGGATGCTGGAAAACGGAAAAATTAAGACTGTAAAATATCAACTTTGAAAAAATAAGTGCAATTAGTTTTAAACTCAATATCGTACCTGTATCGTTATTGAGCCGGAAAATTTATATTTTTTCCTCATACTACACTGCCATGTACTGGGTCCATTCTTCTTTTTATAATATTGATATCCTTCGTGTAATAGTAGATTGTTAACCGAGGGTGGAAAGAATCAATTCCCGAGGTATTTAGACGCCCGAGCGCAGCGAGGGCGGCTATAGTCCGAGTAGGAATTGATTCTTTTACCCGTGTTAAACACTCTACTTTTCATTTCGAATATGAGGAAAATAAAACTAGTTGTTTATCTGAACAGTTTTATTTGGAATGTTTATGCTATTTGATATATTATGACAAATTTGGGTGTTCTGGATATCTGTAAAAGTAGGAGACTCTAGTATTTCATCAGGCAGATACTCCCTGGCTGTTGACGGCTGAGGCGAATTGTGGTGTATTTTTATAGTTTCAGTTAATTTGTTCGAAGTTTTTATTTTATTTTGGATTGAATCCTCAATGTAGCCTTCGGCGACTGTGCTGGGTTTCCAGCCTCCGTGTCTTTTTAACGTCATCATGTTTGCCCCAGAATCGGCTAAAAGAGTTGCTGACGTACGTCTATAACAATGTCCGGTATACGAGTACTGCTCACAATTTGATAAATTCAAATATGTTGGTATCTGCTTCGACATACCTGTGATTTTATTTTTCCCGATCACTTGTTTGTAGCATTTCTCATTCTGGTAGTCGAGAAAAAAACGCTCCGTTTTTAGATCACTGGGTCTCATTTTTTGGTATTTCTTTACTATTTGTGTAAACTCTTCTTGTACTACAAACGAGCGCTCAATATTTGTTTTTGTTTTAGTCAGTTTTACTAGTAATAATTGGCCTTGACTTTCAATAATTGTCATTGTCCTTAATTGTCAAATTTGTGAGTTCACTGCTTCTGCAAGCGCCGCTTGTACTGAGTATCAATACCACCTGTGAAAACATATAATTTTTAAATTTTTGTAATAAATACATTCTTATTTAGAATAAATCTAATAATACTTAGGTAAACTTACCTTCACTGCCAAATATATCTCGTCAGAAGCATCATTTAAAAATGTTTCCACTTCATGAGAGGTAAAAACCTTAGATTTTCTACTCTTGAACCCCTGTGACTGTCTTTTCAAAAAGGATGTTAAATTAAGGATTTTTTTCAAATTTACATTGTGTTTTACACTAAGTGTACTCTTGTGCATTGAATATCGGCTCCATAGCGTAGAAGGTTGTAGTTTGCTAGACAATCCTTTAAAATATGTAAGAAATACACTTTCGGAAAATGATTTTATATTCTTCTCTGCTCGCCACTTCATAAAATCATTCAATCATCTTTCTTTTGAGATTTCTGGTAAAAGATTGTTAATAATACAATTTGCCTTTAATTTGTCTTTAATTGAATCTGGTGTCAATATTTCAGAATCTCTTCAACTCATTTTTAAATTAAAATCTTAGCATAAAAGATTAGGTATTAACATACCTTTTTTTTTAATTCCGTCACAGATACATAAGGGATTAGTATCCCGCTAATGTATGTCGAATTTTAAAATTTTAAATATGAACCTCGCCACGTTATTGTTGCGACCATATAATTAATAAGTAGGTACTATCGTACTTCTTAATTCTATGGTTGCAACCTATTTCGCTCAATGAAGTTTGCGCTAAGTTCACACTGGCTGTTTAAAAACTCACATTGCCGCTGCATTTTTTTTTATTAGTTTTTTTTACACAAATTTCTTCACAGCTGCAGGACAGCAGTTCTATTTTTAAAGTTCATTCCGACCCTTGGGTGGGAAGTAATTTGTATGAGTTTTTCCCGCTCTAGGGAGGGAAATAGCACTTTCTACCCAATAATCAGGTCAAGAAAATACTACTTTCCGAATATGAGAAATGAAAAGTACTTTTTCATTTCTCATATTCGGAAAGTAGTATTTTCTTGACCTGAAGAAAAAACTACTAGAAAACAAGAAAATACTACTTTTTCATTTCTCATATTCGGAAAGTAGTATTTTCTTGACCTGATTATTGGGTAGAAAGTGCTATTTCCCTCCCTAGAGCGGGAAAAACTCATACAAATTACTTCCCACCCAAGGGTCGGAATGAACTTTAAAAATAGAACTGCTGTCCTGTCAGCTGTGAAGAAATTTGTGTAAAAAAAACTAATAAAAAAAAATGCAGCGGCAATGTGAGTTTTTAAACAGCCAGTGTGAACTTAGCGCAAACTTCATTGAGCGAAATAGGTTGCAACCATAGAATTAAGAAGTACGATAGTACCTACTTATTAATTATATGGTCGCAACAATAACGTGGCGAGTTCCATATTTAAAATTTTAAAATTCGACATAAATTAGCGGGATACTAATCCCTTATGTATCTGTGACGGAATTAAAAAAATAGTTATGTTAATACCTAATCTTTTATGCTAAGATTTTAATTTAAAAATGAGTTCAAGAGATTCTGAAATATTGACACCAGATTCAATTAAAGACAAATTAAAGGCAAATTGTATTATTAACAATCTTTTACCAAAAATCTCAAAAGAAAGATGATTGAATGATTTTATGAAGTGGCGAGCAGAGAAGAATATAAAATCATTTTCCGAAAGTGTATTTCTTACATATTTTAAAGGATTGTCTAGCAAACTACAACCTTCTACGCTATGGAGCCGATATTCAATGCATAAGAGTACAAATAGTGTAAAACACAATGTAAATTTGAAAAAAATCCTTAATTTAACATCCTTTTTGAAAAGACAGTCACAGGGGTTCAAGAGTAGAAAATCTAAGGTTTTTACCTCTCATGAAGTGGAAACATTTTTAAATGATGCTCCTGACGAGATATATTTGGCAGTGAAGGTAAGTTTACCTAAGTATTATTAGATTTATTCTAAATAAGAATGTATTTATTACAAAAATTTAAAAATTATATGTTTTCACAGGTGGTATTGATACTCAGTACAAGCGGCGCTTGCAGAAGCAGTGAACTCACAAATTTGACAATTAAGGACAATGACAATTATTGAAAGTCAAGGCCAATTATTACTAGTAAAACTGACTAAAACAAAAACAAATATTGAGCGCTCGTTTGTAGTACAAGAAGAGTTTACACAAATAGTAAAGAAATACCAAAAAATGAGACCCAGTGATCTAAAAACGGAGCGTTTTTTTCTCGACTACCAGAATGAGAAATGCTACAAACAAGTGATCGGGAAAAATAAAATCACAGGTATGTCGAAGCAGATACCAACATATTTGAATTTATCAAATTGTGAGCAGTACTCGTATACCGGACATTGTTATAGACGTACGTCAGCAACTCTTTTAGCCGATTCTGGGGCAAACATGATGACGTTAAAAAGACACGGAGGCTGGAAACCCAGCACAGTCGCCGAAGGCTACATTGAGGATTCAATCCAAAATAAAATAAAAACTTCGAACAAATTAACTGAAACTATAAAAATACACCACAATTCGCCTCAGCCGTCAACAGCCAGGGAGTATCTGCCTGATGAAATACTAGAGTCTCCTACTTTTACAGATATCCAGAACACCCAAATTTGTCATAATATATCAAATAGCATAAACATTCCAAATAAAACTGTTCAGATAAACAACTAGTTTTATTTTCCTCATATTCGAAATGAAAAGTAGAGTGTTTAACACGGGTAAAAGAATCAATTCCTACTCGGACTATAGCCGCCCTCGCTGCGCTCGGGCGTCTAAATACCTCGGGAATTGATTCTTTCCACCCTCGGTTAACAATCTACTATTGCAACCCCTTCTGTTTAAAAATGGTATGTCTGAATTGGATAACTGAAGAAGAGCAGCTCTCAGTTGCATTGCAACTCAGCATTTTACACTTATTAAAATACACCACTTATTTATAATATAATGTTTTACGGATGGCATATATCTACATGATAATGGCAAACAGTATAAAACTTGACTTAAAAGATTATTTCAATATTATTCTCGACCTGCCAATACTAATTTAAGGTTATAACTTTTCAGTAGTACCTACTAAGTACTAGTCTAATAACTAATTGTACATATTTTTTGAAAATTGATATTTTCTAGTCTTAGAATAATATTGAAAGTTTATTTTTTCACCGTTTTTTTTTCGCACCATTCAAAAATAATAGTAGGTATAATTATTAAGGATGTTTATAATTAATAAATAAAGGACTGATTTGTGTTATTTTGCTATTGTTTTTTCTTACATTGAACTTAGGTATTAGGAGACAAAATAAAAATAATTAAACATCTCAAAGGAAAATATTTCAATAGTGGGTCTTCGAAGATAATAAAATTTCAGAGGACCCACTAGTGGGCCTTCGGAGACATATCAGTCGGCGCGGTAGCGGCATCAAAATGGATAAGTTCAAAAGTATGCTCCGCTCCACTCAGTTTCGGTGAAAACCATTGAGCGGATATATTATCAATACTTTCTATACTCTTTGTATATTATGCTCGATGGAATGAAGAAACTAAGTATGAATCACATAGTCCAAAATATCTTGCTTACTGCCACCTATCGGAAGTTTCGCTGAATCAGGACACAAATATTTGTACCTTACCTCCTACGCGGACCTGTTAACATTATTTTCCGTTCGGACTGTGTGTACGGAATCATCTCCTTTGATCTTAGCAGTGGTCACCAGATGGCGTAATGTCCAACTTCGTAAGAGTCAGTCATGCTGGATTTTGGGTTGAATGGCTGATAGTAACAGTTTTAAGTGATTGTTTTTTTAGTAAATTTGCAATTAAACGTGAAAGTGTATAAATGTGATGTTGTGAGCATATTATTTAATAGAGGGAATAACTTGAAAGATTGGAAATCGTTGGACATCGTTTCATTGTGGTGTTGTGTTGAAAACTGTAACAAATTTAATAATCGAGGTCATAATTTTGCAATGGCTGAAATTGTAATGGTAGGTAAAGTGTTAATATCTTTGTTCAGATACTTTCTGTAATTATATAACTCTTTTAATGATTTTGGTCTCTGATTAATGGAAGTTAATTCACCATTTCTATAATTTTCCATTCCTACATAACCCAACTTTTATTCATACCTACATAACTAGACTAAACGACCTTGAATCTAATCTTGTCAAGTCAATGTCGCTTGTTTATCAATAATTCCGTCTAGAATTTGACTTGTTCATCTCAATTAAAAAAAAATGTAGTGATACTTATTTAATTGTGGTCATCACGGTGGTTATTGCGTTAATTATTATTAAGTGGGGTTTTATATTCCCTATTAATTAATATAAAATTATTAAGAAGATCATTAGGCACTTACCCAGGTATAAGGTTAATGTGATTAGTACACATAATAAGACAGTGTGGTGAAAGGGACGTGCACATAAATAAGGTTCCTGTTAAAGTTGCAGCAGAACGTAGTCGGCACTTCGGCAGCACTGACGGCATTGCAGTTGGCAGTAACAGCAACCGACAGTGCCGTCGCAGTTTTAATTCCGAACTAGTAGGCGAAATTCAACGCGAACCAAGCCAATACGCGATTAAATGGAGAAATTTACTTTGCTCATTTAATTCTCTAAAATGTCTTCAGGGTCTTCTGCCCTTTTTTTCTTTGAATATGGGAAATCATCAAATGACTTCTCCCGCCCTCGGGCCACTGTATCTCTTTCGAATTATCCACGGCCCAGGCAGGCATCGGTCTTCGTGGACCCCGTCATGACGTGTTGACATCTCTTAAAGGCGCGCGTGAAACACAACGCGCCGTCGTCGACCCGATCCGGGTCAACTCCTTACCGGGTGGCGAGCAGTGGGCAGCTCGCAAACCCGCGCCTCCTTTGCCAGCTTCGCAGAAGGAGGTGACGGTCTGCCATGCACTCTCGCTCTGCACCATGGCTTGGATCAGGGCGGGACGCTAGAGAACGCCGCCGATCGCCGCCACAAGAATACGGCTGCGCTCCGTCCAAGTCGAGCAGACCTCCACGGTGTGCTCAGGGCGATACCTATAGTGGTGACACCCTGGCCTTTCCACTGGTTGAAGATTTTAGTCTTCAAACATTGGGGTATGGGCGACGAAAATACCCGACGAAGTTTACCAAATGCTGCCCATCCCAGCTGGATCCTTCTAATTGCCTCCTTCTCGAAGTTGTTTTTCCCTAATTATAACGTTTGCCCGAGGTATACATATTCTGAAACAACTTCGAGCGGCATTCCGTTTACGGCAACCGGTCCCGCAGTGACCCGTTCATTTAACATAATTTTGGTCTTGTCTAAGTTCATCCGGAGACCGATGCGTTGGGAGGATTTAGCTAAGTTGGTCAGCATTTATACCAGCTCTTGCTGCGTTTCCGCCATGATGACGATATCGTCCGTAAATCGCAAGTGTGAGATATACTCGCCATTGGTGTTAATGCTCCGATCCTGCCAATCCAGCGTTCTAAATATATCCTCGAGGGCATTGGAGAACAATTTGGGGGAAATAACGTCCCCTTGTCTCACTCCTCGCTTAAGAGGGATATGTTTAGTCTGCTGGTTCTGGACTTGGACGGACATTGTGGCGGCATCATAAAGACATCTCATCACTTGGATATATCGCCAATCGACTTGGCATCGTTGCAAAGATTCCAAAACAGACCAGGTCTCGATGGAGTCTATGCTAAACACAGAAAAAATGCTAAATGCTAGACACAGGGGCTGATTATACTCTTCGGTCTTCTGATTGATCTGCCTCACTGTGTGTATGTGGTCTATGGTACTAAACCTCCTCGAAACCCGGCCTGCTCAGGCGGCTGGAATTCGTCGAGTCTGCTCACTAGTCGGTTTGTGATCATTCTTGAAAACAGCTTGTAGACATGGCTCAGAAGCGAAATGGGTCTATAGTTCTTCAGTAAGGTTTTATCACCTTTCTTGAAAAACAGAACTACCACTACGCTTCTGTTCCATGCCTTAGGAGTTCTCCCCGATAAAAGAGCTGATCAAATATACGCTGAAGCTCTTTTAGCACAGGCGTACCTGCATCTTTCAAAAGCTCCGAGGTAATCCCGTCTTCTCCTGGGGCCTTCCCATTTTTAAGCTGTCCAAGAGCTACCACGACCTCGGCTAGGCTGATCTCAGTCTTTCGGTGTAGTGCCGTGTGAGAAAGACATAAAAGCAATTTTATTTTCATATATTTTTTTTAAATAAATTATAGACTAGTGCCTGACCGCAAGCCCGCCTGATGGTAAGCAGTTATGCAATAGTAGATCGTAGATGGTAAAGCGCGCTAGTTTGTTAAGAGCCCTCTACTCAGCTAGATTCACTCTAGCTGAAGACACTTAGTCTGGCGTACACACTGCCGCTGGCAAATTGTTCCAGTCCCTCGGTGTAAGCGGTATAAAAGAACAGGAGAAACGATGTATGACGGGTCTTCCGATGATGGAACGGAGATTAGAATTAAATCATGCAATTCCCTCGTACACACGATTTGTTTTTGATATATATAAGATATTAATACACGGACGAGCGATATAAAGCAGTCACTAACATCAAGTTTGAAGTATTTCCGAAACCACACAAGAAAAATAATCATAAAGGTCAAAAACAAAACAAAACTGTCTGTCTGGCTACTCACTTATTGTTTCCTTTCGGGTCTGCAAAAGTTGTTGCTGAATCACAACTTCTGTCTGATGTCTATTTCTTAACACCGTTAACACAATGTTTGATCTTTTTGGGCCGTTTTATATATAGTATATAATATATTATTGGTTTACCAATACTTGGTCTTCTCAGGTTAAGTCCAGTCACCTTAGAATCCTTTGGTGTCCACCCTAGTCCATCTCACACTATTTGTTATGGCTATTTATCTTTAGAGATTGATCAGTTGCAACATAATGATAATAACACAGTGCGAATCTGCAGGGTAATTGCGTAACACACCATGCAGCCAGCAATGGGTTTTATTTTGACAGTTCAACAACATTCATTGCGCTATTTGCGCTGTCACACAGACACATTTTCGAACATGTGGAGCAAAGGAATAACAGTAAGCTTCAAAATGATTCCAGCTGATAGTAATAATGTGTTACATAAGTAGGGTTCTGTAACCAGCTCACCTTGAAAACTTAGGTGAAATGAGTGTAGATTGAGCTGGCAGTCCAACAAATGCTTGGGATAGAAATCTCGGTGGCAAGAAAACGAAAGTCCAAAAACTAACGACACCGTCTTCCGAAATTATTTTTCACTTTGCAGCTTTTTTTTTTTTAATTCTGCTTTGTTTGTAAATTGTTAATTAACCTATCTTGTGGTTAAAGGAGGTATTTCGATTTGTTCAGGCACTTTACTATTAGCTTAATTTTATATTGTTTACCAGTGTCGTAAATAGCACTAAAAATATTGTACGGACGACTGCAAGTCAAGCTACCCGAAACTGTCAGATTTTCTCAATCAACCTTGAGCCTTAATGGTTCAGAGATAAAGTTGGAAATCTGACAGATTGTAGTAGCTTGATTTGTTGTCGTCTGTGCATATTTTATACATTTTTACAGCTTATCCCTAATCACTAAAATAAACCGTAGGTCGTAAAAACACATGGGATATTTCACTAACAGTCATCCAACCATCCTTACTATCCTTACTAATCTATATTATTTCTATATCTATACTAATATATAAAGCTGAAGAGTTTGTTTGTTTGTCTGTTTGAACGCGCTAATCTCAGGAACTACGGGTCCGATTTGAAAAATTCTTTTTGCCTTGGATAGCCCATGAATCCAGGCAATAGGAGCGGAGCATAACTAAATCACGCGAACGAAGTCGCTGGCGGCCGCTAGTTTAATATTATAAATCGGAAAGTGAGTTTGTTTGTTCCGCTTTCACGCCGTAACTACTGAACCGATTGCTTTGAAAATTTGCAGACGTAAAGTTAGAAGTCCGGATTAAATAAATAGGGTACTTTTTATCCCTTAAAATTTTGATATTCCCGAGGGAAATCTAAAAAGCGCGATATAACTGAACTTCACGCGGGCGAAGCCGCGGGCGGAAAGCTAGTAGAAAATAAAGAAGAGACATTATGGCCCCAATTCCCTTGTTCACAAACTAAACTAAATTTAAGTTCAGTGCATCTTTTTATTTATATTTCATTAAGAAAAGGACAGAAGATAAAATGTTTGTTTAGACCTGTCAAATTGGCTTGTATCCTAAAAAATAATTTAATGTCCGTCAGATAGCTTTATAAAAAATATTGAACACGTATTTTTTATTTTTTCTTTTATTCAAATACTTAGGAAGATATATTGATTTGAAATGTCGCATGACGTCACGCCATGGTGCAAAATATAGAACAGCGTGACGTAATTAGCCCCCACTCTGTAACTTTAATACGCTATATCTCAGTATTTTTTGGTAATTACGACAAAATAAAAAATACGGGTCTTATTTTTTTTTATTATCTATTAGACGGACTAATTATTTTTTTGATTTTCATACCTTGGATACATCCCTATTAGTCCGCGCCTGACGTAAATCGACGTATTTTTGGTCGCCCTGTCCATCAATCGTCAATCCCGTCTAAACTGTCAATGGAATATCTTAATTTGGCAGGAAACTAAAATGTTATCTTCAATCCTTTTCTTATTAAAATAGATAGAAAAAGATGCTCTGGCTTGTGTATTAGAGAATCGGCGCCTATAGCTATCGATAACAAAAAGAGGTCTAACTTTTATTTTGTTCTCTTTATTTTATTTATTTATCCCCATGGAACTGGCATTACATGTTGTTGCAGTCTTTAACTTTTCTTAATGTGAATAAAATTATTACTTTTATAATGTGTCGCAGATGGTTTTTTTTTATAATTTATAACCGCAATCCTGTCTGATGGTAAGCAGTGACACAATCGTTGATGGTAAAGCGCACTATTTTATTAAGAGCTTGTTCACTCTAGCCTTGAAGACACTCAAATTGTAGTCCGACGGAAACACCGCCCCTAGCAAATTGTTCCAGTCCCTCGATGTACGCGATATAAAAGAGGAGCCGAAACGCTTCGTCCGGATCGTAGTGGTGTTAACAACGTAAGGGTGGAAACTCTCCATACGACGGGATTGTCGAATCTGCCAATTTACAAAACCGCTTGTGGCTTTATAATAATGTGTTTTTGAAGTAATCTACAATTTTGACCTTATTTTTGTCTTCAGCTGTACCCATCTAAATCGATTCCGTTGTCGAAGTATTTCACAACCTATTTTAAGTTATCGTTCCACGTGTAGCTGGATCAACCGACCTTTTTGGTCTTACACTGCATTGCTTTATGCAGTAGATGTGGTACGCGGTGCCTGTAAACATGGGCGCGGTAGCATATCCTATGGTTCTTGATGCGTTCGCTTAAACTATTATCGCGTCAAGATTTAATGCATTTAATTTTGTCTTGGTTTATTACTACTCACTCTTACTTTCTGAGCCTCGACCTGTAACTCCCGATGTTTCAAACCATGCACGGGACGATCACCATTTGATACATTCTTCTCCTTCTTCTTCAGCCTATAGAAGTCCACTGCTGGACTAAGGCCTCCCCCAAGGCTTTCCACGAAGTCCGGTCTTGTGCTGACCGCATGCTTCGGCTTCCCGCGACCTTCACCAGGTCATCGGTTCACCTTTTTGGGGGCCTCCCTACGCTGCGTCTCCCGGTACGTGGCCGCCACTCCAGAACCTTACTGCCCCATCGACCATCGGTTCTACGAGCAATGTGCCCTGCCTGCCCACTGCCACTTAATTTTAGCGACTCGAAGAGCTATGTCGGTGACTTTGGATCTTTTGCGGATCTCCTCATATCTGATTCAAGCACGCGGAGAAACTCCGAGCATAGCTCTTTCCATCGCCCTTTGCGTGAATCTGAGCCTTCGTATGAGACCCATTGTGAACGACCACGTTTCAGTTCCGTAAGTCATCACTGGCAACACACACACTGGTCAAAGACTTTAGTCTCAAGACACTGTTGTATCTTGGACGAAGAGAAGATGTAGCGCAGCTTCCCGAACACTGCCTACGTATAAGTCTTAACTAGTTTCCAGCCCATATTTGAGTTTTTTATGAATGTTAGTAACGATTTGGCGTTTCTTATGGCCTGTTTGCAACCTTTTTTATGTCGGTATGCCAATTCCATTAAGGGTCACGTATGTTGGTTTCTGTCTAGCTATGGGATCGCTAATTAGTATTTTTGTTGATAGTGATTTCATGTACCTGAAGTTTTATTAATGGGTTTCTTTCTTGAGGGTTCTCAGAATTTTGTCAATGACCAGTGGAAACTGGCAAGGGAACAGATACAGAGGGCAATCTTATTTGCCTCCTTTTCCTTTACAATCTAACTACTTCGCGCAGGCCACACCATTTGATGCATATTCTTTCCTTCATGCAAACCTTGGTTTAGTATCAATAAGATGAAGTTGCATTACTTTATACACGCAACTTTGTTAAAATTCCTACATTGATATAAATTAGAAGCAAGAAAATATCAATGCTGAATATCAATACTGTGGGACCATTGTTACAATAGTATAACAATGGGAGTCCCACAGGGCTCAATTATTGGTAATTTCTTGTTTCTTATTTATATCTTTATTGTTTAACATATTTTTGTGATGTTTAATACAGGTCTTAAACAAATAAATAGATCTGCTACGCCCCGTCATGGGGCATTCAATAGTAATATGTATAGTAAATATAGGTAGGTACAACATTATTTTTACAAATTATTAATATTTCACATAAAAAGTAAAAAACTAAAAGTAACGAAACACCACAATAGCCTACTGAACACATCGTGACTGAGCCTGGGCCCGGGCATAGGTCCAGGATATCTATTTCATTGATTTTAACATTACCAACTTCTGAATCAATTGCACTTTTGTAATTTGTGTGTTGTGCAATTTATTTACAGAGTCCGGTAAATATCGCTTTTGTTTCGTAACTCCGAATTTTTGGAGACATTTGGTTGATACTTTTCACTTTTTACTCTCTTTTCGTTTTAGATAACATTCTCTTTTTTTAGCTCTTTCAGTGGCAAATTTTTCTGAGTCGTTTTTAATTTGTTTATATTTTTCTCTCCTTGCTATTCTTCTCCTTTCTAATTCATCTTCACTCATCCTTGCCCTATTCGGCATAATGCCCTAAAAATATTTTCGGAAATAACACCAATGAGTCCTAACTTAATTATACTAAGTCACATTCAATCTCAAAATAATAAACACCGATAATAATTTAACAAATTTCGTAGATACTCATGTAAATATGAGTATAACTATGGATTTTCATCATATCACACACAAAAAAGAAGAATTGTAGGCGGAAAAGCTCTTGTTTTTAATTCATTATTATAATATTTCATTAGTGTTACATTCACTGTCATTAGTGTTACTTGAGAAATTGAAACAAATGACAGTAGCACGAATGATATTTGGAACAAACTTAAATTTTTTAAGCTTGTAGAACTTTCTAGGCGGCAATCGAATAAATTGAAAATATCCATGTTCCTGTTAGCTATTAGAATTATTTGTTTATAAATATTCGACCTTTTGCAATTACGCTTTAGAGATGAATGAGCAGAGTTTCGTCCAAAGCATGGTTATCGGTAGAAATATGAATATCTCTCAAAAAATACGTAATGCACCACCACTCCGAAGACACGCTGCAAGGCCACTGACGATATTTCGGCAGGTGGGGTGAGGCAGGAGTCCAGGAGCTCCATGGATTATATTATGACTGTAGTAACTTAAGCTACACTTATGATAGTTAAACCATGATTCGTGTTTAAAACATTAGGATAAGAGTATTTTATTATTATCAAATGAAAAATTTATACTACGTTTGAAGGCTTGCACATTACCATGATATAAAATATTAAATAATTAGAATTTCTACCAGTAACTTCGTTTTTATGCGACTTTATTTCAACATAAACGAAAATTGAGCGCTGTCTTCTTTAGGGACAAAATTTAAAAGTTTCGGTTTTCTCACAAATGGTACAGTTTTGGGTATTGTTTTGATGATATTAAAAAACAAAACAAAAACAATCGCAAAAAAAAAAACAAAGTTATTAGAGATGACAACATTTTTAGCTCTACTTATTTGTAATCGACCCTTTCGACGTATTGCATCTTGACGCTTGAAGTCGGACGTCTTGCATTTTGTTTTCTGTAGGTCACATAATAGTATTTGGCCTCGATACGTCTCTTCGGCAAATGCATATAAACAGGTGTACAGTTACTAAACAAACCTAATCCGTTTGAACAATTTGTTGCTCAGAATATTTCTCAAAGTTTAAAAAAAATTATACTTAAATGGTTTCTTTTCTATCCAGGAAAAAATACATGGGCAGGTGTTGACCAAAGGCGTCGGCAACTAGGTTAAGGCATACGCACATAGGCAGGCCCTTACTGCGGAACGAGGTAAGTAACAAACACAGCCTTTTATGGTCTCGCAACTTGCCTGTCTTATAAAGAATGCGTGGTAAACACTGATTCATTCTGTTACGGTATGCAGGTGAAATTCTATGATGCGTCACTTTTGTTTTGGAGTTTGGGTCCTTGTTTACCACCGTTTCTCCATTTATTCTTCATATGTACTCAATTTGTTGTTTACAAGATTAAATCTAAAAGAAAGTGGCATTATTTCGTGATGCTGTATTTGTTTTAAATGTCAAATTAAGAAATAAATAAATATGTGTATACTGTATACCTCGTCACCTCGTGTGTACGTAGATACTCCAAATTAAAATATGGCGGCCATTAATTAACTGTACCCCAATAAAACTACTACTCTAGTTAAGTGTAAGTACTTATTGTAGAGCATTTTTTTTTTTTAAGTACGCATATAGAACTGCAAAAGTCGCAGTTGTGTGTAGCATAGCCAAAACATGAAAATAAAAACGGACACTAATGTAAAGTGAAACCACCCGGTACACGTTACTACTTACCTTCACCATTCAGTAGACATGTTTACAAACAAACGCAACGTGACCGCGCCTGCGTGAATGCCACGTCTCGTCTCGTCATATGCAATCATTGTGAACCCACCCTAGCGTTAAATGTTGTTTGTCCATGAAAATGCGTCTTCCAGACTCTTTTGTTAGTTGCTGATATTTTTTTTTTTATAATTATAAACTAGCGCTTGACCGCAATCCCGCCTGATGGTAAGCAGTGATGCGATCGTTGATGGTAAAGCGCGCTAATTTATTAAGAGCCTATTCACTCAGAAAAACTGAGCGAATAGGAAGGAAGACGGCATTTGAGCGAGGTGATGCAATGTTAAACCCAACAACACGACCAACGATGCTGCGCCAAAGGGAGATTGATCTGAAGACCCTCCACGACCTAACTCCCGACATAACAACATTAGGCGCATCGTACTCGGCACACATCGCAACACAACTGCTCAGACCCATCCTCCGTACGGCTTCACCAGACATCATGCCGGAACACGACAAATCACTTGGCGGTAAGGTTTTGTATGGTGGGTGGTAACGTCTGCCGGCGGCCGATTTATTTATTTATTTATTATTTGAAATGTTTAAAATTAGACCAGCTACCTTTGCTATAACAGACCACTTATACTGAAGACAAATAATAAATACAAGAAGCATATTTACACAACACTAATATGTATATTGATAACCGTAAAGTACAACTTATGAACAATATTCAGTAAGTTCATATTATATTGTTCAGTTCATAATAGTTGTTGTTGTTTGTGGTCCTCACGTCCATACATAAAGTCATTCATTTGGGTCAATTGTTCATCACCCACGCTACTTTCATCGATCCAATACCAGAAAAACATATGTATTTAAAAGTGGAATAACTTGTAAAAAAATACTGGAACACACATATTTATATATATATAAATGTGTGTGACCTTTTTCAGTTGAGTTAATTTTTCCCACCTATTGTATCTTACACAGAAAAACATTAAAATTTAACCCATAACCTTACCTGCATACTTACAATGAACTGTAAGTAAACATCCAATAACTAGTTTGTGTTTTTTTTAGATTGACTTCTTTTATAGATCGGCTGTTTATTTAGCGAACTTTCTAAGTTACATAACGGTAATATTTTGCGTTTGTTTTGAAACAAAAGTGTGTCGTAAGGGTAACGGATCCTGTTTACAAGCAACATTTAAAACAAGCCTCATGTACGGGCACCTGGCGTTTCACCAACATGTTTCCAAATGAGAAAGGTAAACAATTTACTCATGCTTATAATTAACAACTTAAGACTTTCTTTGACATACCACTGAATGTTTGTCTGTAAAATATCGCTCTTAGCGATAAGACCGCTCATTGTGTCACTCTTTGTAAAATCTTTATGTTCTGTAATTAATATGGTGTATATAATAAAGACTATTCTATTCTATTCTATAAAACTGTTTAACTTGAGAACTAAAATTTTATAAAAAGGACTATGAGTATTAAATTTTGTTTGGCAGCTATTTGTATTACATATTTATATATTGAAGCTGTATAGGTAAGAAAGTTTGTCTTTTCAGTCTAAAAGTAAAGAGCGAAATTATAAATAAACGTTTAGAAAACAAGATGAAAATATTCACTTCTTTTTCAGTCTAAAACTACAATACTTGTACCTACTATTTGTTCTGTGCTAAAACTTTGCAATAAATGAGAATGGCTGAATATTATCTACCGCTTTAAAAGAGAACCCATGCTTGTAAACTTGAGAAGAGCAAACAAACACGAAACAACCGCAACCGTCTATATGTGGGCCAAATTCGATAAAGAATAGAGGTAAACAAACCGTTGCTAGGCAACGAGTAGTTTACGCCACAACAACCTTTACCTTTTCTATTTTCATAAAAGTAATAATTATACTTCCTACTAATGTAAACAGTTTATTTGTTTAGATATTTATGATTTGCACAGAACACTTAACCGATTTGAATGAAATAAGACACACATGTAAGCTAATTTCCTAATAGGTTATTTTTTTTTTTTGGTATTACAATGCACGTGTGCAATTGATTTGAAAGTGATTAAAATACGCAAAATTGTATTGACAAATGCCTCAACTTTATTCATTGGTTGAATTCCACTAAATGTCTATCACGTAAAATTAATATCGACTTTTTAATGGTTTTTCGAAATACCAAGTTATTATGCATGTTATTTTAGTGATTCTAATGAAATATGCTTCAATAGGAATTGTTAATAAATAGTTAGCACGTAAAAGTCGATAATCATGTAAATAACAGGAGATTTTGTAAAGCCTGAGTTGTGATAACCCTAAATTGGTTTGTTTACCTCTATTCTTTATGGAGCTTGGCGAGAATATAGATTGTGTGTGACATCCGCAACAGAACTGGAATGCGCAACTTGTTTTGACGGCGCGGCGGCGCGGGCGCAGCGAAACCTTCATTGCTTCATATAGATTACAGATATTACTTGCTTTCCAGTCAAGTGTCCAGTAAGACAGGGCTGTATACGAGCTCTCTTTGTCGGCGCGTTCAGTCACACATCGACTTACTGATTAATGAGAAAGATGACAGCGCCCAAAACATTCTGAATTACGATCTTCCAAAATGCGAATTTAATCAAAAGAGCACATAAACATAACAATCAGCTTATAATGTTCCCACAGTTGGGACACACTCGGTGAGAGGGAACGAGGTTGCTTTGTACAATAAAAATTGTTATTTCTGTTTCCGATCTTCTTCCGGTTAGTAAATATGAATAAGGACTCAGTTATTTGTTATTAATAACAATATATAATACGCAACAGCATGTTAAAACATCTTTATTGCTAATGTTTATAAACTTTTTAAGAATCCCAAATACTGCATAAATAAGCATTGTAGTCGGGCTTAAAGCATACAGAACAGACTCCATTGCCATGAAACTCTTTCCAGGATAAATAATAAATCTAAATGCGAGATGCAATTCAATAAATCTGTCCGTCATAGTTTATTGTATAATTTTCCTGTTGTTTTTGTCGCTATATTCGGTTTTACAAGATCGAACGTCAATTACATTCGGCGAATTGGACTTCCGTAGATATAATTAATGTGATACCGAAATATTTTGATATTAACGCCAGTGAATTACCGTGTAATAAATAATATGTAATCACTGTCAATGTTATGTTTGTAAAAGTACAGTGTTGTTAATGTTATTTGTGCCTGTATCCCACAAAATATCGATGAATAATATAGTAGTTGTTGGTAGTTATGTAGATAAAGTATGCGTAAGTTATATGTTTATTGAATTGAACTTAACCAGCTGGTCGGATCCGGCTGCGCGGAGTCTGCGCCCGCGCCGCGTTCGTGTCGACAGCCTTGCTGGAGGCGGTGTTTTTGCAAAACTATTGCAACAACAACGAGGCTACATTTGACTCTCTCTTTCTTGTCCTGTTGCGAATAACCGCTTGCTATTTAAACGTTATTGAAAGCAAGTTCTTGGCATTATTGAATTACTTTGAGCAGAATTTCTTAATTGTCTGTTAGAGCTGACAGATAACCCTCCATGTCTTAAACTCGCTGCAGTGCAATTACGAATTAATAAAAAGTAAACACTTTTGTTAATGAATAATTGCACACAGTTGGAAGTTTTCCAAAAAAACTGTAAAATAAAATTAAATGAAAGAAGAAACTCTTGAAATAGAGCTATTAATTAAAAACACGACAATACACACAGAGACAAAGATATCGAAACGTATTTACTGAATATAATATAATATTTTGGTTAAAATTCATTATGAAATACATAAATCGCTTACTGCAAAAGATTAAATCAAACATTTAATTTTAACCTTTATAAATAGACAAAAACATATACGCATTGTAAAAATTTCATCGTATAACTTGCCTTGTTTCTTTATATTAAACACGTGTGTTAAATAAAAACATACATGTTTATCAATTTAATCAGAACGGTGACATAGAGTCGGCTAATTACACTTTTTAGCTAATACATATGCAATTCGTAAATCAAATTCAAAAGTTGTTCGAAAAACTGTTTAGTTAGCATAAGTGTGTGTGTATAGCGTAATACTAATTACTTGAATAGGATGTACCCACTGTGAAAATATCAATAGTGAAAACAGCTATGTCATGTTTTCCGTGGCGCCCGCCGCCTTTAGCGTAAATAAATAACGTTTCTTTTGAAATGACTCGACGTTGTATGCTGGCCTAATTTACTCGTATACTTTGCAGTCAGCGTTACAGACGTACCGAATTTAGATATTAATGTATTTTCCTGGTTGATGTCATCTTATCATGTTTGAAGTCATCAGAAATTTGACTCATCTCCATGCAAGGAAATGACTCTTGAAGTTTTGTTTATTTTTTTTTTGTTTGGTATGTCTTGTTTGTGAATGACAAAATGATGTCTTCTGTTTTCCGTTAATTGTCGTTTGTTTATTACTTGCGTTATTTGTACATATTATTTTATTATTATTATTGTGGTATTCTATATTCGATGACTTTTGCCACTCAATTTCATTCCATCAGTTGATCGTACCGTGTCTTTCCTCTTTTGACCTCGTTGTTGATTTTGGTGTTCTTATTCATTAAATGATCCATGGATCCGCAAAGTGAGACATTATTCTGTAGAAATCTGCCCACCGTTTGATATCATGAAAATTTTAGCGAAAATATACGCCAGGAAAATGATTTCCTTAAAATTTTTCTAACAGGTCTCGTTAAGAGTTCTTACGTGCTCGGTATATTGATTCTTTTCTTTGAAATCAGTGAGCTTAGTCTACTTCTAACCGCAGTTTTATTTATCGATAACTTTCCTCTTTTCATAGGGACGATGTTGGGATTTAACTCGTTGGAAGTGAGAAGAGGCCATGACCAGCTCACCGTAGCTTGTGAGACATTGCGGGGACGTATAGACTGCCCAGAGCTCCATGGTCTTTTCTGCCGACTATTTGTGCCTGACAAATACGTCGGCCACCGTCAAAGCCGCAGGCACAATCTGTTTGCGCAGCTCCCAGTAAAAACGGTAGCCAGAGCTGAATCCCCGGTCTGTCGTACCCTAAAGGTGCTGAATGCCCTTCTGATGGCCCACCCTGAATGTGATGTGTTTGCGAATTAATGGAATAAGCTTATGCGTGTATGTTTGGTCTTTTGTGAAAGAAAGTATGCGAGAGAGTCAGTGGACTCTCTCGCATACTTTCATTCATTTCATTCCATGTTAGTTATAGTTACATTTCATTTCATTCCATGTTAGTTTTAGTAGTAGTTTTTAAATTAATTAATGTAATGGTTTGTTTCTATGTTAGTTAATGTAATTGGTTTTGTACCGTTTTAGCTAACTATAAATAAATAAATATCAGCCTGCAGTGTGATTCTATTATTAACTTTACCATGAAAACCATTCCATCGTGAAAACTTAGGTAAAGTGCCTGTCGTTTCAACTAATGCTAGGGATTGATGCTATTGCCTATTGGCTCACTCTAAGTTAATTTCAGCTAACTTTTCACGGCGAAATGTTTAATTTATTTATTTTATTATTAATTTACACACAATAAAATACATAAGGATGAGACAAAATTAAGATATGAGTAGAGAGGTACTGCTGATTTCTTAAGAAATTTCTTCCAGCAGACCTGCTAAAGGAGAAGTAAAAGAGAAATGTTAACAATAGTGAGTACAAACAAGGACGAAATCAAATATGAATATGATAAGTATGATAACTATAAAAGTAAACTAATAATATTAAATGTACCTAAACATATAATATGTAAAGAAAACCCCGTCCGACCCAAAAGGATAATAAATGTTAGGTATACAGATGACCAAATAAAATATGAAATTTTACATTATCATCATAGTGACATTAGGGATGTATCCAAGGTATGAAAATCAAAAAAAAAAATTAGTCCGTCTTATAGATAATAAAAAAAAATTAAGACCCGTATTTTTTATTTTATCGAATTTACCAAAAACTACTGAGATATAGCGTATTAAAGTTACGGAGTGGGGGCTAATTACGTCACGCCGTGGTATATTTCGTGCCACGGCGTGACGTCATGCGACATTTCAAATCAATATATCTTCCTAAGTAGGTATTTGAAAGAAAGAAAAAATAAAAAACACGTGTTCAATATTTTTTATAAATCTAGCTGATGGACATTAAATTATTTTTTAGGATACAAGCCAATACTAATGAATTTTAAAATAATCTTTTTTTACCGGGAATTAATTCAAACTTCCCCAAAATTTGGTAATTTTAAAAAAGTGACAACCTCATTTCGACGGAGCGAATAGCGATGCAATCACGTGCCGCCTGCCCTGCCCCTCTTCACCCGCGCATGTATGTGTTGCCCACCGTACATGCATTAAGTTACCTCGCTTTTTCGAAATAATATTTATTTTTTGAGGGGGATCTTTTTTAAGTTTAGCCAGGCTTTGTAGGTATTATTAGAATCAGTTAACGATACCTAACAATACCTTCACGGATCGGACAGGATTTTCTTTACATATTGTATAATTCAAAAATATTTGATCGCCTGTTCCCATCATCTATTTACTTTTAAATGTTACTTAACTGTCTTCTTTTATGAAAGAAGACACTTCTAAAAGTAACATTTAGTCAAAGTGAATTATGATTCTTTATGTCATTTCCTCTATCTCTCCTATTGTTATAGTTACAAATGTTTTATTACTCAAACGAATATCGATATTCACTAAACAGTTTTTTTTTAAATGTAACTAATATTATTATTTTTTATTACCTTCAATATTTCTTATTTCAGAAGTAATTTTTATTGATTCATTGTAACTTTCCTTATTCCTATTATTCCTTTTGTCGGTCTCCGTGGCGCAGCGGTCACCACGCCTGACTGCGACGTGGAGGCCCCGGGTTCGATCCCCGGCCAGGTCATGATGGGAAACGATATTTTCCTGATTGGCCTGGGTCTTGGATGTTTATCTATATATGTATCTATTATAAATATAGTATCGTTGAGTTAGTATCCCATAACACAAGTCTCGAACTTACTTTGGGGCTAGCTCAATCTGTGTGATTTGTCCGTATATATTTATTTATTTATTTATTTATTATTTATTGTTGACTATGTTTTACTTCTGAAATAAATATTGGTATTCAGTTTTTTTTGTTAATGTCACATAGGATTTTTATTTTTTTATTAATAATAATAATCTACATTAATTTGGACCTAGTTCTTGTTGATATTGTTTATTTCAAAAGTTTTGTAATTGTACCTACAGTTTTATTCATTGCATAGTTCGTATTTTTGTGGAGCGCTAGTGTTTTGTTTGACTCGAACGGCCACGGCAAGGTCGCCGCACGCTTCACTGTCACTCATAGCTCACGTTGTTTCTCCTACCATCGTTGTAAGATCAACTTAAATAACATTGAAACGTTTTTATAATACACTATTTACTTAGTATTCATTTTCTTGGGAGGTACTAAAGTAACAAGCAAGTATCTCGAACCGTTTAATCGTAACATAGCCAGATGTTTATGCTCAACGCGACCTTAGGTAATATGAATACTTTTCTTGTCAGTTGTTTTTTTCATCTGTTCCGAAATATTTTAATATTAAAGTCATCTTAAATAGCCTGTTACCAAATTCAATCGTTTGTTGAGTTCAGGTAGATCGTCAGCTATTTTCAGACCCATTATGCATGTTGCAATAAAGCCGTCGCGTCGTGTGTAATTTACACGCATACAGTGGCTACATAACTCAAGACCACCACAACTTGTGTCAATCAAGTCAACCTACACCGGGCTCTTTCGTAATTGTGTCACAGTTGCTGGTGGGGCTTCTCAACACGCAGCCGCCGAATGCTCCACTACAACTCACACCGCCTCGCCAGCGCTCACAACTGGGCTAAGGTCGCGACTGTGCATTTTTCATGTTACCTGTATACGAGTACACGGCATTGTTACATTCCAAATCCATTCATATGCCGACAGAACTAGTTTTGTACTTAAAATCCTGTTGTGAGAGTTGCATACACATAATTACGTAATTAATAGAGCTGATTTCGAAATAGTTTTTAAGTTTTAAGTTACACACGATTATCGTGCATTCCATTCTAATACATAGCAAACATATTGTGCTTTGTACTTATATAGAAATAAAAACTCTTTGAAAACTCCTATTTGCATAATTGGCGAGTTCCTAGGAACTTAGATTAGGTTCTTTTTGTGTTAAAATGTAAATAACATAACTAAATCTCATTATTTAAGTCACCAAATGTTAAACATTTGGTGTTTTGAATCTTTCTAATAAAACTAAAAATGTTTCAATCTTGAATTGTAGTGTCCAATCGTCATTCAATTTTGCAAATGGTCCAAAAAGCTAAACACAAACGTAAGCGGTGATTAGATATTCTATGTTTGTTTAAGGAAAAATTATATGCTAACATTACTTCCACCGAGTAATGTAAATGATTTAAAACAGGAGTAAATAAAGCTACATCTGAAATCGCTTTCATGTTGGAGTGCGATGCAATGCCGCTGCGCTGAGCTACGACTTCGTTACAAAACTGGGTCAGCGAGTAAAACAAGCCACGTTTGATACGGGCTCGTATTATGATGCCCATCCTAATGGCGCCGCCACCGCGCCGCACTCCGCCGGCTGCCGCCGCCGCCCCCAGAACCCTACCACTACACGATATGGGGCAATTTGGAAAATAGAACACCAAATACGACGCTACGGTTAGCCATTTTATCAGTAGTCAGGTTTCGATATGGTTTTTTATATGCTCCGCTTCTATTAGACGCAGCGTGATGTTATATAAAGCCTAAAGCCTTCCTGGATTAATGGGCTAACCACGCATACAGAATTTTGCAAATCGGAGCAGTAGTTCTTGAGATTAGCGCGTTCAAACAAACAAACAAACTCTTTATTTTTATATATTAGTATAGATATAGCCTAAAGCCTTCCTGGATTAATGGGCTATCCAACGCATAAATAATTTTGCAAATCCGACCAGTAGTTCCTGAGATTAGCGCGCTCAAACAAACAAACTCTTCATCTTTATATATTAGTATAGATTTAGTGGGGATCTTTGATAATGATATATTGAGTTGATTGATATTTCGCTGAAAATTTGATTTATATTTCAACAACAGTCATCGAGACATCCATAAACCTAAATATTGATTTGTATTTAGTAAAGATACTAATATCCCAACGGATGAGCCGTGTTTAATGAGTCGGGACGAGCGCGCCGCGCCTCCCGCGTGAATCATGCCGTACCTTGCGCGCAGCCAGCAGACGCAGCTGGAATGTAGGTCACCTGCTCGCGATGGTTTGTTTGGGTCGGTGGCTCCCCCAAATTAGAATGTGTTAATAATACGACAACCTTTGCTTACAGCGTCTCGCACGTCACGTTTTACTCGCTTTTATCGCTCTATTTTTATCAGCAGTTAAACATTATCAACATGCAGTGGCATCTCGGTGACACTAAATACTCTCTCACCCAGTGTCTTGTACTCGGAGGTACTCAATTATGTCGCTTTCTAAAGTTTCTATACTTAAATCGTTTCTAACGACTATTAAACACCAATTACTGCTATGGAAACATTTGTACGCAGTCTCCACATTAATAATTTATTTACCTATGTCTGGCGGAAAAATGAATAATCTGCTGCACGTTGATTTTCCTGTTAAATCTTACAACAGGAAAATAAATATTAATGCACTAAGAAACTGACTTATGATTTCCAATAAGATAATAAGGAAATACGGTTCTTCTAAGTAAGCATAACGTTCAAAGTTTTGTTTGCATAAGGTTTACGTGCGGATTGCTTGCCAACTTGCGAAGGTGAGTGTTCTTGGAATGTTTTCTATTGCTTCGATATTGTCATTGCAGTGAGCCACACGGTGCTGACATTCCGCAATCATTTATCGATTCTACATTTCGCCTAGGTAGTTATGCAAGCTGCACGTTGGCGCCGTAATATTGCTGCATCTGCTGACCTGCCGGTAAATAGGTCAGTCGCCCACGCCGCCGCAACGCCCGTTTGTTTGGGTCCCCTTTATTGATCAAGCTCTTCGGGACCCATGCTTTGCGCACGCAGATACCCCAGCTTGTGCATAAACTTGCCGATGTAGTTTCTTTACTCCATAGCTCAACTTACACAACACATTTATTTGATTACAATATTGAAAGGAAGTAGGAAATTCAGTTATCATATCAGTTGCTATATCTGGATCAATTTATCAAGTTTAATTTTTCTAAGAGAGTACAATAGTAATGATCAATTTCGTTAGTTAAGCACGCGTCAGGGTGGAACCGACACGAGCAGCTGAGGTGGAGACAGACACACACACATCCGACATAATCTTTATGATAGGTTGACATGACAATGACACATTACGAGGATTTCGCCAGACGGGGCTCCGGCGGGACCCGGACACCCCACACCTACATACGGATATTTGGAGGTTATACCAATTATGTAATATTATTCATGCAGCAAAACATCTTTTGTAGATATAAAGGTCGACGGGGTTCGTGGCACCGTGGTAAATAAATATTTTAAAGGAAAGATGTTGTTCGGTGAAAAGTTTATATTGAAGTAAGCGCTAAGGTAAACAAGGCTTTCAAATAAAATAAAAATAGAATAGAACACAATGAAAATAATAAAACGTGCCAGTAGGCTCTAAGGCCTGGTTTACACAGCTGAGATTAGGCATAATCTACAACAGCCCCACATAATCGAAGCTGTGAAACAAAAAAAAAAATCTGCACAGAAAAAAAAATTAAATTAAACCTAAACCAGCTACACATCTCTTGTGTGCTATAGGCCCCAGTGTTTTAGTGAGAACATCTGCAGGCATATCACAACTCTGAAGATATTCTAACTTAACAACATTAGAAGAGACCTTTTCTCGAATAAAATGATGTTTCGTATCTATGTGCTTCGTCCTGTTGTGGTGTACAGGATTGTGAACGAGATTTATGGCACTCTGACTATCTGAATACAGCTTAACTGGCGTAAGTTTACCTGTTATTTCATGGATAAAACGGCGTAAATAACAAGCTTCTTTAGTAGCGGACGCAAGCGCCATATATTCGGCCTCTGCAGAGGAGAGCGCTACCGTGGGTTGTTTTTTCGACTCCCATGACACAGGTGCTCCACCTTGTACAAAAACATAACCTGTGTATGACCTTCTGTCGATCGTACAGTTTGCCCAATCAGCATCACAGAATCCTTTTAAGAGTTCTCCATTTTTTCTATAAACCAATGAGTAGTTGAGAGTGCCTTTCAAGTATTGTAAAACTCTTTTTGCAGCATTCCAATGCTCTTTAGTATAACACGTATTAAATTGACTGAGATAGCTCGTCGTATACGCGATATCTGGTCGTGTGTTTACAGACAAATACATAAGAGAACCAATAAGAGTTTGGTATGGAAAATTCTCACTAACCTGATCATCACAACGCTTTTCCATCGATTTCTTTACAAGTGGAGTATTTACCGTCTTACACTCTATCATATTAAATTTTTGTAGTAGTGAACTTATGTATGACGATTGATTAATTTCTATAACATTTTCCTGTATATTAAAATTCAGGCCTAAATACTTTTTCAAAAAACCCAAATCTTTTAGTGAAAAATTACTCGACAAATCCTTTTTGACAATGTCTAATGTCATTTCAGAGTCAAAAAATACTAAAAAGTCATCGACAAAGACACTAAGAATAACTAGTTCCTTATCAAAAAGTTTAGTGTATACGCAAGATTCAGAAGGAGTTGGAACAAAACCTATTTTTAAAAGTGTTTCATTTAACTTTTTATTCCAGGCACGCGGTGCCTGTTTTAGGCCGTAAAGGGATTTCTTTAATAGGCAAACCTTACTTTCGCCACCCTTTTCTATGAAACCAAAAGGTTGTTCCATATAAACTTCCTCTTCCAAGTTTCCATTTAGGAACGCGGTATCTACGTCCAAATGTTTTATTTTTAAACCAATTTCTGCAGCCAACGCAAATAAGGCACGTAGGGAAGAATGATGAATTACTGGCGCAAACGTTTCGTCGTAATCCACTCCTTTAACTTGCTTAAAACCTTTTGCGACCAGTCTAGCCTTGTATTTCAGTATATTTCCACTAGCGTCCTTTTTCAGTTTATAAACCCACTTGCATGGTATTACTTTCTTGTTTGGTCTGTCAACAAGATCCCAGGTCTTGAGCTTCATAAGAGAATTGTGCTCATCTTGCATAGCATTTTGCCATTTTTCGGCATCGTCAGCATGAACTGCTTCATAGTATGTCGTCGGCTCATCCAAATCATCAGACAATACATTATAAGTAAGAAAATCTGGTGGTTTCCTGTTTCGTGAGGGGTACCGACGCTCCTGGATAAATGGCTGCTCTTCCAAACTAGCTGGTTCTTCATCAAAACGCTGTGTGTTTATTGGTGAAGACGTTTCAGCTATAGGGTCGATACTCTCAACACAATCGTGAAATTCAATTTCATTTTCATCTCTTTCAGCATTTTCTTCAAAAAGTAAAACTGAGTCCGACTGTACCTCAGGTTCATTCTGCTTTCGTTTCAAAAATGTAAAGCAGTTTTCAAAAAAGGTTACATCCCTAGATTTTAGGATTCGCCGTGGGTTAGAAGGATCTCTAAAAATATAACTATTTGGATCTTCAGAATAACCCACAAAAATAGCTTCTTCAGCTTTCATGTCCAACTTTTTTCTATTACATGAAGGTATATGGACAAGGGCTCTGCATCCAAAAATTCTTAGATGACTAAGATCACATCTTCTGCCACACCATTTATCATAGGGTATATCCCCACTTAAGGCTCGATGAGGGGACCTATTTTTTAGGTATACAGCTACGCGAAATGCGTCTTCCCAGTAAGCCTTAGGTAGTGAGCTTTCAGCCAGCAGCGATCTCGCCTTCTCGGTTATAGATCGGTGGGTTCGCTCTGCAACTCCGTTTTGTTGAGGGCTGTAAGGCGTCGTTGTTTGATGCGCGATACCTTTTGATGAAAGATAATCAGCAAAAACTTTATTAACAAACTCTGTGCCGCCATCAGTCCTAATCCTTTTTATTTTAAAACTTAATTGATTTTCAACTAAAGTTTGAAAATGACAAAATTTATCTTTTACTTCGGTCTTTGAACTTAAGAAATACGCAAAAACTTTTCGGGTATAATCATCAACTAAAGTTAACATATATTTATTACCTTGAAAAGAGGTTGTAGACATAGGTCCACACAGATCACAGTGGATCAACTCTAAAGGTGAAGTTGCTCTATTAAAAGCTATCCTTTTAAAAGGTTTTCTTGCTTGTTTGCCTTCTACTCAAGCGATGCAACTTGATTTATCTACTACGGAAAATTCTACCCCTACCTGGTGATTCTTCAACCGATTCATGCCTATTCGACAAAGGTGTCCAAGTCTCTTATGCCAGATTTGATACCTATCCTGACAGTCAGAGTGCTCATCTTTTGTTAAATAATTATCAGCCACAGTGTTGGAAACATTTGTAGAGCCATTAAGTACATACAATCCACCACAGGGCGAAGCATGAAGAAGCGAATCACCTGTAACACAAAAGGTATCATTTTTATAAAAGTTACATCCATTTTTATTAAAAACACATATAAAACCCTTATCTACAGCTTTTTGTACAGATAGCAAATTAGCATTTAAGTCTGGTACATAAGCAACATCAGAAATTGTATTTATTTTATTTTTAGGTGTCGAGATCGAAATATCTCCTAATCCTAAACATTTGATCTTTTCACCATTTGCGACAGTTACGGTTCCTCTATCAGTCAACTTTATATGTTGAAACCAATCACGCCTTGAAGACATATGTTTAGTTGCACCTGAGTCTACATACCAAACATCCTTGTTTTCAGATCCAGAAGTATTCAAAGCAGTAAATGAGGAGTCATTTGTACTCGTAACATTACCCTTTTCCTTCTTCTTTTTCAATGGACAGTCTGGTCTTTTATGTCCGGGTACATTACAGTCATAACATACTACTTCCTTCTTCTTTTTGGATTTAGGTTTCACTTTTGCTTGAAATACCGAATCCGTCGTTAATGTGTCGCTTTTAGACATTTCATTAAGGAGTCTCGTTTTTACCAGGTCAGTAGTTACATCAACATTGCAATTTTCAAGCGCCATAATGAGGGGCTCATATTTTGGAGTGAGTCCACCTAAAAGTATAGCGGCAATCGACGTATCTTCTATCACCTTCCCAATATCTGCAAGATCCTGTGCAGTTGAAGTAACTGCATTTATGTACTGTTCAATGTCTGCATAATCTGCGAGACTTAAGCGGTACAACTTACGTTCAAGAGCTATTCTTCGTCCTATACCGTTATCCTCAAAAGCTTTCTGTAATGATTTCCACGCTTCCGATGCAGTCTTTGCACTTCTAACGTGAGTTATAGCTGCACCATCTACAGTTAGGCAAATCTTAGCAAGAGCTTTTGTATCGTACTTTACCCTTATAGCCTGAGGAGTTGTGTCACCTTCTGGGTATCCAGTAACGGCAAACCAGAGATCCTCGTGGAGTAGGTAGTTTCTCATTTTAAACTTCCACGTCGGATAACCCTCCTTGTTTCTTAAGCCAAAGGTTGGTAATGACGAAGAGCTTGACTTCGCCACAACATTACTATCACCAGTATCATGTGACATGTTTACGCACACCAAAAAAATACAAAAAACAATATTTTCCAAAAAAATACACTTTTGTATATATTTCACACACGGATTTTATACTCCACAATTTCGTGCTGATAACGTTTTGTAGATATAAAGGTCGACGGGGTTCGTGGCACCGTGGTAAATAAATATTTTAAAGGAAAGATGTTGTTCGGTGAAAAGTTTATATTGAAGTAAGCGCTAAGGTAAACAAGGCTTTCAAATAAAATAAAAATAGAATAGAACACAATGAAAATAATAAAACGTGCCAGTAGGCTCTAAGGCCTGGTTTACACAGCTGAGATTAGGCATAATCTACAACAACATCAATGCGAAGTATTTCGCAAAATTGTTTGATTTTACCTTTTAAGGTATCTTAATCCTCTAGTAATAAAAGGAAAAGGAAATATTTCAAAGCTTGAGGAAAATTTAATTAAATAAGGCAAAGTCACAGTCTAAAAGCTTTTATTTACCGAATGTGGGTACTTATTAAATTATTATCGCGTTCCTAGTTACCGATATGCCGCCATAAGAAAACGGATCGAAATACCCACGCGGTAGTCAGAACCATGTGGAGATTTTTTTATTAGCAAGTGTACCTACATACAAAAATACAGCGGAATGAGTATATTATTAGCAGTAATACATGTATGAAGTAATTAATCATAATCAATTTGTGTCACTGAACTTTTCCACGGTGCGGCGGTATAAAAATAGATCTTACGTAACAAATTAACATTTTTACTTATTTTTCTGGCCCTTACATAGACATTAATAAAGATGGGTTTTAATGGGTTGTAAAATACAAAATTGAATTAAAACTAATTCTCAATTCTTTTTTTTATCTCTTCATTAGTATTAGATCCTATTGAAGTTTAAACATGTCGTAGCACCCTCGTAGCAATTTCCCCGATATCAAATGATTGGAGCAACATTTGATCGTTGATTTTAGGGGATGGTTTCCGTTCATCCGATAGACCGCCACAGGCTTCAAACAACTGTAGCGTCACCACGTGTTGCTCTATTCATGAAAATGTTTGTTTAACGTGTCACGGATTGTAATGAGTGTAATTACGGTACTGCTTGCAAAAATCTAGTACCTACATGTAATTTTTTTTTAATAAAAACTATTGTCCGCATTCCCGTCTGATGGTAAGCAGTGACGCAATCGTTGATGGTAAAATTAGTTTGAATTCGTGCTCGGTTGATGGCAATCAGCTCGTATCCCATTACAAGGGATCTAATCAATTAGCAATTATGGAGAGGGCTATGCTTGGTGTTGCACTGCGCGATCGAATCAGGAATAAGGAGATCTGCAGAAGAACGAGAGTAACCGACATAGCCCGATGAATTGCAACACTAAAGTGGCAGTGGGCCGCGCACATTGCTCTTAGGACCGATGCCCGATGGGGCCGACTAGTTCTCGAGTGGCAACTACACACCGAAAGACGCAGCATGGTTAGACCCCCGACAAGGTGGACCGACGACCTGGTGAAGGTCGCGGGAAACCGCTGGATGCGGGAGGTGCAGGACCGGTCGTCGTGGAGAACCTTGGGGGACGCTGTCCAACAGTGGACGTCTTTCGGCTTTAATGATGATGAATTAATTAGCAAGATGTGGATACTCACATTTTCTTTCCCCAAACAGGTATATCCCTGCCTAGCGAATTGGGGAAAGCAAATATAAATCAGCCGTCTTTACCTATGCAAGCGGTTTTATAATCCGCGTTGCAGTATAAGCTATGAGCTGACAAGCTGACCTGTCCCTGCAAGTAGGCCACGGCTGTTGGCGTTAGGTCGCCAGCCAATCTCAATTGCATTCACAATTCCGCACGATAGCAAAATACTGCACCAATGTCGAAAATTTGTATAATATTTAATGACAATACTTGCGTAAATTGGTGATAAGACTTTTATTTAAGTGTTGTCATTTATGACGTCAATGATTTTTTTTTTAAACAACTGTAATCATTAACACTAATATAGTTTGTTTTATTTATTATAACCGGAAATTAACAATGCTTGACTTGAACAAAAAGTTTGAGGATACTTTTTAGGGTACTGTCCCTAAAACGCAAGAACGGGATCAATAGTAGTAAGATTCCACTAATCTATCCGTCTCCCTGTCTGTCACTAGGCTGTGTATCTCATGAACCTTGGCAACTATACAGTTGAAATTAGCAAAGATTATGTAATACCGTTGCTGCTATAACTAAAAACTATAACTTGAATATTTAAATAGAGCTCCCGTATAACAAACGCGATATTTTTTGCCGTTCCTGTTCGATATCCATAAAGGCAATAGGCGCTTGAAATATTCACAGAATTAGTTGTATATCCACTTTAAATATATATATTTAAAATAAAATAAATATTTAAGAAGGGATACAACAGACGTGATTTTGTAGATAATGGTATGGAATACTTCTTGTGCGACTCCGACTCTGAAGTCTGTTTAGTTTTATAGATTGGTTAATTATCTTATCGTTGGGTTTAATGTAAGGATAATAGAATAGAATATACCATAAATAATAGGACAGTAAAATAAAATGTGAAGTGAGTTTCTATGTGACTGGTTTTCCTAGCTTAAGGTTAGGTTAACAATTCAATATGTTTAATAAATATACCTTAACGGAACACCAATGTTATTAAAAAAAAACTGAATAAAATTGTCTCACGAATAATAATTAAAAAAAAAAAACATTCAAGTTTGGAAGTACATACTTAATCGTTGCTTTTGAACACCGCGTGGCCGTTACCCACGTGGTTCGATTGATCGATGGTTCCGTATACGAGGTACAAGGCTACGCGCTTTGTACCTTGTACCTATACACAATAAGATTACTTACTTTATTTTGTAGCTACTGTACCTGAACTCACTATTGACCTTATTTCTGTTCAGTAAAGTTTTGTGAAATATTCTAAACTTTGTTTTTACGGCAATATAGCAAACTCTGAAGTTTAAATTAATAAGAGACGAAACGGTTGAAAGATCTGAGTGTACCAAGTTACGTATGAAATAAATGGTTTCCGGAAGATTGAGTGTCATGGTCGAATCCTTCTTGAATTTCTACAACAAAAAATTGCAGATGATATCGTCTAGCAAGTTTAGCGCCGCGCCTGCGCCAGTGTAGCCGCGTTTCCACGCCTCCCCCATTCTAGAATTCGATCGCGTTACGTAGACGATACGTGAAACGTAATCGTAAGTAGGTCGCTGGCTGACGTGGCGCGCGCAGGCTGCCCTCCTCCCCCGCGCTGCCACTACGACGTCATTATTGATCGTGCACGTGGCGCCGTAAGTGACGTAGAGCCTGGCGCGTCCGATAGTATACCCTCCCCCTGTCTGCCCCCGCGGACGTACCTTGCCACTTGCCACCCTCTACCCCTTACGCTGGCGCCCACTCCACTTCTACTGCATACTAGAATTACGATGCTATCTATGCACCTATTTTTTACCAACTGTTACCACTATAACTGCAATTTCATTCGAACTTGATGATTCTTTGATGAACACTTTAGAAACGAGGAAAATATACCTGCACTATGATTACCCTACCTGGCAATTTGTTTTGTAGGTCCCTTACGGTAATTTTGTGTCTCCAACCCACAAAAACTACGTTACAAATTTGAGAGTTACTCATTTCATAGGTTACATACCGTGACTTGTGATTGTGAAAAATTATAGTAACATCTCTATTGGATTATATCAACTTGTTGTTGTAGTAGTTTATTTAACTAGAACTGATAAATAACAAAAGATCGAAGTGCGATTTCTAGTTATTTTTAGTTTGCACAATCGAGTGACGTCATAGTACTGTTTCGTAGAAGTTGCTCAGGAATGCTTTATTATACTTGTTTTCCCGTTTGTCACTTAGCGATAACACCGTAATATTTCGATAAATGTTCAAACCAGATAAGGTAATTAAAATCGTCGTTTGTTTACTTTCACGTGGCACAATGTCCTGTTGTGACTGTTGTGGGTTGTCAACAATTGGTGGAAAAAGTCGTACGAACTTTATTATTTCGTTATGTCCATCCGCAATGTTTGTCCACGCGCCACAAAACTGTATGGTTGTGTTTACCACATCCTAGGTGCGATTTCAAAAGAACTAACCATCTCTCGCAAAAACCTTTGCGTACAATTTAAAACGAGCAAGCGTTTCAATTGCAAATATTTATGTGCAAATAGTACAACCAAATATACCCTCAGTTATTTATCATTGATGTTCATATAAAGCCTTATAAATGTTACCAACACGTGCGTGAAACGGTTTCAGACACGTATTTTTACTATTTCAAACGCGTTCAAAAGATTAATGAATTCATAACAGGACCTGCTATTTCCTAGTATGTGTCGTATATCGATTTGAAACTGTGTCCTGCATTATGTCAGGAACAAAACAAACCGCATAGTCGGCTAATCTTAGATTTCACGTGAGTACTAGGAGCTCATAGCACAATGGAGCTAGCCTATGTGTGCACACAATTTGCATGTGCGTAACAGCCGGCTTAGGCGCGCCCTACATAACGCCCTTCACTTTACAACAGAATGCATTTAGTATTGTTTACGTAACACTGTGCTGCAAGGAAATAGTTATAATCCGCTTACTTAAGAGTTCCTCCTCTTACTAAAGAACAGTTATAATAAATACGTTGTTCTACATAACTAGATTTTCCAGAATTATGTCACCACATTATGTAATGTTTTGAAATTTGTACGTAAATAGGTTTTAACATCTGGAAATAGAGCCTGTGTGGTGCTGATACCTTATCAATCTTAATTATAATCAAAGCAAGTATTCTATAAATATAATTATTTATCTCTAATGACAATGTCCGGTTATGCAGTAGGTTACAGATAAGGACAGAAAATAACATAGGAAACCTAGTATGTTGCACGGAACTTAAGCTGACGCAAACCACAGCCGACCTAATGCGTTGGCGCCACTTGTAACCATATACATAGGTCAACACATAGTCTGTGAGGTAGACCTTGTACCAAAGTACTTATGAGAAATAAGACACTGCACGTTAACTTAATCTTTGCTTAGTATGATTATAATGATAATACACTACATAACAAATAAGTCGTAAAGCGGATGTATTGCTATTTCCGCCGAATGACGACAGGTATACGTCATACTTAAAACACGTGATAGATAAAGTAACAATCAAAACAGTAATGAAAAAGATCCTGGAATTGTTTTTATAGTACTGTTTACGTTGATCTCAAAATAACAGGAAAAAAGGCGGTATAAAAAATTGGGGCGGGCAGCACTACTGTGTTGTTCCTCAGAGTGGCAAAATCGCGAAAGCGGGAATACAGACACAAATCTCAAATATGAAAATTGTTTATAGTTTCCATATTTGTTGCGGAACTAAATTATGTTACTAGTATGTGGAAAGGTAAAACACAATAGTGATGGCAAAAGATAGCGGTTCCTTCTTTATTTGTTTAAAAAAAATATATGTGTGGTGTTTAGTCGTAGACATAGAATTAGAAACCATTGCTGCACGTCCTGGAGTGTACAAATCTTATTTTACTGGTTTCGTTACTCTGCTTGATAGCAACACGTCATGGTTTTTTGTAGGAACAGCTACGTGGTTTTACGCTTGTGAAAGAAAATTTTGTTCTCAAACAAACATTTACGAAAAATACTATTATGAAGTAAACACCCTGAAATTAACTAGAAACGACGTAGTAAAAGGCAATTTTGAACCTCAAACGTTACAATAAAGTAGAATTAATTCTAGTCGTTTCTTCCAAAATCCAAGAAACTCCACCACACATACTTTTAAAATGTTTCAAGGTGTTGTATACATTATATAATTATGTGTGACGACGATGTACCTATCTAGAATAAAATAACTCTACCACAAAAATAACAATAAAACAATAATAGGGAAATCAACTATGCGATAGATATATGGTGCTCATTATAATAATGAACTCGAATATTATGAAAGTAGATGATATTCTTAGAAATTTAACAAGTTTCTTACACACACTTCCTGTGATTACTCTAACTAATTCATTTAAAATTAAAAAAAAATATTGTACGTATTAAATTAGCATCCATTTTCATCATTGTCTAGACTCGTGAACTGTTTTATGGAACAGGAGCAACAAGCATTCTTATCTTGGATAGATTCTTCTAATTTGTAAAACTCATTTTTTACAAAGTGTATTTTGCTTTTTATTTTCATTTAATTGTAATATGTCACAAGGTATTTCGTCGTGACGTACTCGTAATTTTACCTTACTTTGACCTTCAATTGTCATATTTGTGCAATGTTTGTAGTGTACATCTCGATAAAATTATGATAACAGTAACATCAAATAAATATTTTTCCGGCAAGGGTAGTGCTAATCATAACACGGTCAATGAATGTTATGTATATATTTATTGATTTATATAAATATACCTAATTAATTAACCTTATTTAAAGGCTTTAGAAACTGTAAATATGTATATTGTTAGGTGCAACTAGAATCAGATATCGTCATACCCATTAATTTATTTATTCACGTAAGCCAGTAAAACTGTGAACGTAATAAAAATCGTGACGTTGTTGTGCACGTAAAATCGATCTAATAATAAACAAAACAATCTAAATTTTGACGCGAGTGAAAGGTTGCGCAATGTTTTCATTAGAGCCTGAAACTGGACAGGTACATCCGCCCACTTGCCGCTCTCGCTGGCAGTGCACGCCGCTTGTCGCGTGACGCGGGAAATTGCGCACTTTGTACGCTTGTATAACCTTTATGATTGCTTCTAAGGCTATTTCAATGATGACGTCAGTAATACGTTAAATTGCCCTGCGGCAAGGGTACAAAATGACCGTGTGTTTGCTCAACAATATTCATAAACAATAGAATGAAAACACATTGAGCAACGTTGGTGTAATAATGTTCTTGGCGCTACCTGCAAACGCTTTCAGTTGTTGCTATAAATAAGTTTATTGATGTTTGGTAACTGCGCAGTTTGTCTGTACTGTAAGCTCTGTCCACCTTGCAGGGAGGTTAGCGGTAGAACATAAATTGTGGTACACTTACATAAAGTTTCTGCTGCACTATCATTAAACATTATATTACCTCGTTCCGCCTGCAGTCCACGAGGCCGTGGGTGGCGCTGAACTTTACACCCACTATTCTACTCCCACGGCAGCCTTAACTTTAATTTGAATTGTGTCACGGGAGAAAAAGTTGCAATAAACTGGTCTCTGAGCCGGATACTAATTTTCTAGCATTTCTGTTCATGGTTTCATCTGAATTTCGTTATTTTCCGGTTTATCGAAATGAAACCTTCCCTAATCTAGTTAGTTTACCGTTACATTTGCACAGCGGTGTCCTAAAAAAACACTTTGAATAAATTGACATGATGAGAGAGCAAAACATCCATCGAAACGTTTGACGAATGAAACTTTCGCGTTCATTTGTTGTTTGAAATGGTAAAATAGAAATCTAGCTTCTCGTATTTCGCTCGTATGATATAACATTGCATCAATTCGATTTGGGTCAGGCCACGCTGCAGCGGAAAGGCCGAAGGTCGTGGTGCACTGCAGCTGCGGGGCGTGGGTGTGTGAGGGTTGGAGGCGGCAGGTAGGCGCCAGGAGTAGGCGCTGTGGGGGCGCGTACACGCCAACGTTACATAACTCTACAGCTGTAGGTGTAGTATTTACTTGCCGAGTTCCGTTAATACCGAAGGTTGCTGCGCATAAGGTCGTCCGTCTGGGTCACGACGCAAACCGTGGCGCGCCGTATTTACGGCCATATTTCCTCTATAATACAACCTTTTAGTTCTTCTACTGTTGATGTTAGTGGCTATTTTTGCATGTAATAGTAAGTAAAGACCGTATGAACTATCAACGTTTGAATTATTTTAAAACTATTTCAACTCAGATACAATACCTATTTTCACACAATAGAGGCTATTGACTACAGTCCATAATGCCTGAAAAGTGTTATTACGTTTGTGTAGTAATAGTATCCGTTATCTCTTCCTCGTATCTGCGATGTGGGCTCCCTATCTGTTGTTTTCACAGTGCACTTTATCAATGTTACGCAATACTTATGCTAGATTGCATTCGATTACGTTCGGCACTTAGCGCCCCCAAACTTCAAACTCAATTACTGTTCTTGTAACATGTACATACAAACAAGTACGGTGCACCCTGACATCACGGAAATAAAAAAACTGAAATCCTAAGCCAAGCCTAACACTACTGCTAGGTACGCTACGCCCACGCCGTGGAGTCTAAGTTGCGTCTCACAGAAGTTACGCCGTGGAGTTAAGTTGCGTCCCACGGAGGCTACGGTGCGCCTACGCCGTGCAGTTTAAGTTGCGTCCCACAGAGGCTACGCTGCGCCTACTCCGTCCAGTCTAAGTTGCATCCCACGGAGGCTACGCTGAACCTACGCTACCTTTACGATGACGCAGCATATGCTGCTGCGGCTCTCTCGTTCTACTATTTGTGCAAAAAGAGACGGGGCTGTTGTTTCATTTAGGTAACAATACTCCAATTTTTGCTCTCTTTCGGTTCTATGTTCGTTTGATTAAAACACACATTAAGAGGAAGTGGAAAAATTGCATTAAAAAGTATGTAGTCCAAATTACCGTAAAATATATTAACTGAATCCTTGTACATGTGTAGTTGTTAGCACATACACAATATCGCGAGCAAGTGGTCCAAGGGCAAATATTAATTTCCTTTACGTTGGGATTTCCTAACATGTAACGGTAAATATTTTTGTTTAGATTACTATTATATATTTAGGTTGTTATATATTAATTTATTTTTCTCGTTATGTGGTTTATTTGACTTTTTATACTCGTTAGGGTAATTTATCCATTTACTATCATCTAAGAGGTAATAGTTTTGCATATTTTGGCATACTTACAATGAATATTACATGCGTGTTAAAACTTAAATCATTCTTATCAGCGTATTGATAACATCTTAAAGATGTATACAAAGAGTATTTTTATACAGTAACGAATAAGGTATTTTGAAATAGTTCGTGGTTGCAGGATTTCCCCTCTCCGGTGTGCGTCATCGGCGTATCGTGCTCTACACAGCATAATGTAGGTACTTTGTATGAGTTACCAGAATATTTATAGCTGTAACGAAGTTATTTTAAAACGAGCAAAAACCTAGTCAGGAATAAAACTGCATTCGTTTTGTAAGCTTCAAGCCAGTTTAGTAACCTTTTCCGTCTAAAGTTTACTGGGCGCTGAAATTTTGAAAACTTTTGTAATAAGTATAGAATATTATCGAGACGCAGTTTGCCGCCGAAGATATCTGACTCGTGATGACAAATCAGATAGAAAACCGATGTTTCATCGTCCTGTAAAAACCAGATAGCTCATCTTAACGGGAGCTGAAATACTGTTGTTGTTGTTTTCTTACAAACATCTAATACGTGACTAATCTTTGTAGATGATGTGTTTCATGAATCATGGCTTTAAGAAAATAAACTACTTACAATTTATAACCAGTATTTTGGTTTGTCTCACATCGTACATTACTTTAACCCATATAGCAATGGACTTTGTGTTCTAATTACTCATGCCAATATCTGTAGCCAAGTGAAACGAATGAAAATAAATAAAACTTACCATAACAACAAAAAACCACAACTGGTTTACTTACCTGTTTATTACGGAAACTAACTACGTCAATCGCAAGCAAAACGCATTTTGTACTGTTTTGTTGTCTCCGAAACACCCTCAAAACAATACATATTACCTGCGTTCTTGTTTTCTATATTATAATGGTTATAGTTGCAAGTTAGAAAATTAAAAACATTTTATAAAGGGTTTATCTAACATCGACGCACAAACGAGTACCATGGATCCAGTACGTGATTCTGAACCCCCAATGGTGGAATTTTTTGTCGGCTTTTTCATTATTAAAAAAAATATATGCTGTTTTTTTCACTTCAAACCATGCATAATTGCTATACTTTTATAATCCAATAAGATTTTAAATTAAAAATTAAATTATTCGCAAATTACACCAAAAAGCGCAATGTGAACAAAACTGAAAAAACTACCTTATTAGCTGATTTAATAGAGTTCACATCAGGGATCAACGTCATACCTACAAACCCGAACGGCGGCACGCTTACTACGTTCAAAGGCCGAGCCGACACTATTTTTTAAACACTGTGAATTCTGTAACCGTTCATTAACGACATAAATGACTATCATAATTTTATTAGTGGCATGCGGTGTAGCCGTTTGCGTTACGATGTCAGATACACCCCTGTTGACGGTTTTTTTTAAATAAACGATGAAATATTTCAATGAAGTTGTGTCAAGCCTCTGTACTCAACTGTGATTTCAGTTTGGGATTTTCGAAATTATTATAATCTTTCTTTGTGCTGCCTGATGTTAAATTTTATCTTGTTAGTAGAATAACCTTGTTGTTATACTTTTATAATTGATATAGAGAAAGTTCAGTAAAAGCATTTCAATCACCTCAGCTTAGCCATCAATTACTATCTAGTTATTGTGAAAAAACCTATTTTTAAAAACATCGTTATCTAAACAACAACTACGGGGGTTCGTTATCTACTGATATCGAATTTGACAAAGTTTTGAGAGTTGACTCACACAAAGGTATTTTTTCCTAGAACGATAAAACGATATTAGAATTAAATAAACTTTTTTCCTGTATCTGTGATCACTGATCACTGAAGCGGTTATTGCCGAAAATTGAAATGGCTTTATCAACAGCACCAACAGAATTCTAGACCAACATTCAAGAATAGTTGTATATTTATTTTATACTTGTGTTTTTATTTTAATTTTATCCGTAAAGCATTAAGGCTCAAGGTTGATTGGGAATATTTGACAGTTTCGGATAGCTTGACCTGCTGTCGTCCGTACATGCAGGTAAAAGGACCAAATATCCTCCCTAATACTAAACTACAGATACCATGTAAACTACAGATTATATAAATTAAATGCATATAAGTATATCGTATGATGTAAGTACATATGCAGTATGTTAAGAAAACCCTGTCCGTTATATTATATTTGGTCATGTGTTTACCTAACCTTTATTATCCTTATGGGTCGAACAGGGTTTTCTTAACACTGTGTATTGCTATAATAACAAGATTACTCAATTGTAATTATGTTTAGTTTTAATTAAGCATGGTTTATGTGTAGGTATGTATGTAGTCCATTAGTTTGTGACCAATGAATACACAAATGCAGCTCAGTGGGAAAATGATTTCCATTCACGCAGCGTGCTCGGTATTATTTCGCTAAAGTGTTGGGCTCGTGAAGCGGGCTCAGGACTGACGCAAGTTGTTTTGCCAACTTTACTTAGTCATTACTTTATGAAGTATTTCGCAAGAAAAGGTGCCGCGTCCCCGTTTCAGTTTGTAAACAAACACCGTCACGGTTCTGCGGGCTCATAACGTGTATAAACCATCATTTCTGTGTTTTCTTTTTGATCGAAGGTTCATTCAATAATATTTCATCAGTGAGTGACAATATATGGAGCAGTTTTTATTTGACTTTCGAAACTATGACTGCAGAACCTTGTTTAGTGCTCAACATGTTCCAGAGTTCCGTAAGTTACAATTTTTATTTAATTTATACAATATGTTAAGAAAACCCTGTCCGACCCGTGAAGGTGTTGTTAGGTAACGATAACTGATTCTACTAATGGATACAAAACCGGTCTAAACTGTAAAAAAAAATCCCCCAAAAAAAATAAATATTATTTCGCAAAAAGAGGTAACTTAATAAATGTGCTTTAAGCACAATTCCGCGGGCGGCGGGCGGCAGGGCACGCGGCACGTGGTCGCATCGCTATTCGCTCATAATAATACCGGTGTTGTCACTTTTTTTTAAATTACCAAATTTCGGGGAAGTTGGAATTAATTCGCGGGAAAAAAAAAAAGATTATTTCAAAATACATTTGTATTGGTACTATGATGATTACGTAAACTTTTATATTATATTTGGTCATGTGTTTACCCAACCTTTATTTTCCTTATGGGTCGGACAGGGTTGTCTTAACATACTGTATAAATGATTTATTCTAGTATAAATAGGTACCTAACTGCGTGTACCTAGATACATTTAAAAAGTTGTTTTTGTTTTGATTAAAATGAATCATCAAATTTATTATTTTGATGATTCATTTCGGCTATCTCTATCACTTAGCATTATAAAGGGGGCATAACATTAGAAATGTAGGGCATCAATCACGTGTCAAGCATATTAGTGCACCTACGTGTAAGTAAAAAACACTGACCAAATGCGAATGCGAGTCGGACACGCGCACGAAGGGTTCCGTACCATTATCTATAAAAATCACGTCTCTTGTATGGGAGCCCCCTTAAATATTTTTTTTTTTATTTTGTTTTTATAGCGACAACAGAAATACATGATCTGGGGGTAATCGCGCTAAATAAAACAGTAGAAGGTCAACTCTTGTTCGTATCTAATCCAGTTAAAGTTATGGTTTAGTTTCGATCACATTTCATATCGCGCTAAAGTTTTAACATCGATTGAAGTAAAATCAATGCCAGAGTGATACATTTCGTCAGATATAATAATTAAAACTAAATAAATTATTAGTAAATCTATTTATTTAGACGTGAGTTTGACAAATGGCACAGAAAAAGTTAGCTTTGTTTCAACTTTTACATTTCACAGCGGTTACGTTCCAATAGTAATCCAGTTATGGTTTAACCATCTGTCAAAAAGTTAGCGCGGTACGAAACATAACAAAAGTTATGGTTTGGTTGCAATCCAATTCTGTTTTGGTTGAATTATTTCAGCGCGATTGCCCCTCTGGTAAAATTTCAACTGTCTAGCTCTCACAGTTCATAAGATACGGCCTGGTGACAGATAGACAGACATACAGACAACGGAGTCTTAATAATAGGGTTCCGTTTTTACCCTTAAAGAAAAGAGAGAGAAAATATTTGTTGTGATAAAGAAGATATTTTTTGTTAGAAAGATCATAAAACGTAACTTAACACAGTCAAAATAAAAAAATGTAATAAAAGGTAGAAGGTACCTAAAAACGGGGAAAATTATGATGAAAAATTCGAAGGCAAGTAACATTTACCAACTCGTACTGGCCCTGCGTCGTGGTGTCGTGGTGGCCTATTGGTTAAAACACCAGCTTCTCAAGTATGAGTGCGTGGGTTCGATTCCAGGTCAGGCAAGTACCAATGTAACTTTTCTAAAGTTATATGTACTTTCTAAGTATATCTTGGACACCATTGACTGAAGGTGAAGGAAAACATCTTGAGGAAACCTGGACTTTATAAGTCTGAAATCGATAACCCGCATTGAGCAAGCGTGGTGATTACGCTCAATCCTTCTCTGTATGAGAGGAGACCTGTGCCCAGCAGTGGGACGATAAAAAGGTTGATGACTGGGCCCGCGTGGTAGCCATCTTCTCCTCGAAAAGAGGAAGCCTGGGAACGGTATAGGCTGATTAGCTATGGTTATATGTACAGTCCATTTGGTCATATCATACCTGTGGTCATACTTTGCACAGTCGCTCATTACTATAGTCTACAAACATTAAAAAAAAACCATCACACAATGAGTCGTCTCCAGTATCGATATGTACATACATATGTATATTATTCCATTTCTGAATTGTTAAATAGGATGTTTAGTCAACGCCAATCTCTTTCGACAATCGTATAATGGTTACTTGTCGTTCAATGGCGCTTACACACTACACCACTGAACGACCATAGCACGACAAGAACGATTAACATACTTTATAACTAATAGTTCCAATGTTACAAATCATATCGGGAACTAACTTCTACTGTATGAACACCATGCTGTCGTGCATTCGAGATATAAAAGCGTATCCATATATTATTTTTAACACCGTAGACCTTGTTTGCTAGCTATAGATAGGTATTTATTTTATAGATCTGGCGTTGTTTGCATTTCATTCGCAGGTCTGCATATTATGCATTTATTATAAATAATAAATCGTTTATTAACCAAATAGTATTCTTACATCTCCTCGTATATCGTGAATGTATTTATAATAATAATAATAATATCGTTTATTTGCATAAAACATGGTATAAAAAGGTGAAACATAAATGGTAAAAACAGAACATACATGTTTTGCTTCATAGAAGCGTGCAAACTTTGCATGCAAACAATAGCTAAGTAATTCATTTAATTATACTACAATTTCATTCTCTAGGAACTCCCTGACACTGTAAAAGCTTTTAGCAGACAACCATTCATATAATTTAGTTTTAAACAATCTTTTATTTAATATTTTAAATTTATCTGGTATTTTGTTGTATACCCGTACACACATAAACATGCAGCTTTTGTTATACTTTGCAAGTCTTGGTAGGACATCTAGCGCGAGACTGTGAGGATCACGACGGCTACGAGACTTTACATCGCTTGCTTTAGTGAATAACTCCTTGTGCCTAAACACAAACATACAAATTTCTAGTATATAAAGAGACGGTAATGGTAACAAATCAAGTTTTTTTAAATATCGGCCTACAAGACTCGTCGGGTTGAAGCCCATATATTGCTCTAATACATTTTTTTTGCGCGACAAATGCTCTATTTTGATCGGTGCTATTACCCCACAAGTTTAGTGCATAGCGTAACATAGATTCCACATACGCATGGTATGTGGTAATTGCTGTTTTGGTGTTTGTCATCTTTCTGATCTGTCTCAGTGCGTATACAAACTTAATTTTTTTGGAAACTGTATCAACATGTGCTTTCCAGTTGAAGTCTTCATCCAAAGTCACGCCTAGAAACTTAGTTTCGAGTTACTTCGTGAATTTTATGTATGAGTATATTTATTTTAATATTGCGTTTTGAATTTGATTTATTAAATTGGATATAAATGGATTTTTTTAGATTTAAAGACAAATTATTTTTATTTAGCCATTCAAGCAGTTTCTCTATTAAATTATTAATTTCATTCTCATGGTCATTAATTGTATTTTTAGTCTTATTAGATGTCACAATAATAGCGATGTCGTCAGCGAATAATATACATTTATGGTTTGTTATATTAGTTAAAGTATTTATATATAAGAGGAATAAAATAGGGCCTAGTACGTATTGAAGTTTTGCAAGGAAGCACACAGGATACAGTAAGAATAGGGTATTTGACTAAAAAAAACTAATTAGTCCGTCAGTCAGATTTCCAAAAAATACTAGACACGTATTTTTTGTTTTATCAAAACAATAAACATTTACAAATATAAAAGGCATCAAAGATCAGGAGTGGTGGCTGGTGACGTCACTGGCCAGTAAAAAGTGTACAGTGTTGTGACGTCACTCGAGTTTTCAACGCACTGTGTCGTCTGCATTTTTTGTTTATATGAAAAAAGAAAAAATACGTGCCTAGTATTTTTTGGAAATCTGACTGACGGACTAATTAGTTTTTTTTAGTCAAATACCCTATTATGAGTATGAAATGGTTCGGAGATAGTGTGACGTTTAAGAGTGAAGGGGTGAGTGGAGAAGTGACTGAAATATAATTGGGTTGTGTCCTAAAAATAATTTAATGTCTATCAGATAGATTTATTACACTTATTTATTATTTTTTCTTTCATTCACGCCGTGGTACAAAATATACTTTAATACGCTGTATCTCAGCAGTTTTTGGTAATTTCGACAAAATAAAAAATACGAGTCTTAATTTTTATTTATTATCTATAAGACGGACTATTTATATTTTTTTGATTTTCATACCTTGGACACATCCCTATGATATGTTTGCCATTAATATGTATGTTATGACAAATTACTACTTTTAGGGCACTAAAATAGGCTCTGCAGCCTTAATATGTAATATACTATTACTATTACTTAGAATGATTTCGAAGCATATTGCTAATGCATTGTTCCATGTGTTCGAAAATATGTCAGCTCAACAACGTAAATATCAACGCAATGAATGTTGCTGAACTGTCAAAATGAAATCCATTGCTACCTATAGGCTGTTACGCAATTACCCAAAACATACGTTGAAACTAATGTTATTAATATATATATGTCGGAGACAGCGACGGCAAAGCGGTAGGGTCGACAGCATCTTGGTGTGGTGGTACAGGTTCCGTTTCGTAGGTGAGTTTTAAATTAAAGCACTACATGTAGATATACCCTCCAATCTTCATAATATCAATTTGAATAGGCAAACCGACAATTTTGGTTCGGAGATGTGCCTTGGTCCGCGTCTCGATGCAAAGTCACCGTTCGACGAACCCCACTTTCCAAAGCGACTCTGTCCATGTGACGCCATCACAAAATAACGTCACAAGCGTTCGCCCCTCTACTACGTAAATCAAATCAGCAACTTCTATTAAAATTAAACGACGATCTCCGACATATAGTTTACTAGTTTCGAAGAAAGCTGACCAAAATTGACATACTCTAACATTTGACATTACTGCTTTCTAAAAATCTATTAAATAACAAGTGCATATAATTTTTATCCCAAAGCTTAAAATATGCGAACAGGTGTTCTACATAATATTTGAACAGTTCAGAAAAGCTCGTTCAGATAATCAGATCCCCAGTTATGGTTTCACCGAATACTATTTTTGCTTAACATTAGAGTGCCAACACCGCCACATAATCGTTGTACTTTTTACTGTTATATCTTTTATTGTAATTTTACTTTTTTTTTTTTGTTTTTCTTTCATTTTTATTTTTATTGTACTACCGTTTGGGTGTCACTTCTAATTGTTTGTTGCACCACCTCGGCGCCGGCTGTCGCTGAAACCAGCGCTGGGCACTGTTTTGCATAGAGTCGCAGGATAATGCTGAGCGACAGCCATTTTGCGCGGATGTGACGCATGTTCACTCAATATTTCATATTTTTTTGTGTTTTTGTAAACATGTCATGTTCAAAGAAGGAAAACACCTTTATTTGCGGTAAATAAAGGTTTTTTCCTTCTTTCTTTCTTATTATGCATTGCACAATAGTGGGAACATTGCATTCTATGTTTATCATTCAACTAATGTAGGTATGGAAATTTTTCATTTTAAGTTAAATTAGTAATTAATGGTTTGATAATAATGACTATTGTGAACTAAGAGTTGGGAAGAAAATGTTATCACTGAAGTATAACGATAATTTTGTTTACATACATATTCGATCGGGTTTTTCACAGTCATTAGGTTTGTTTTTTCCTCGAATGCTTGCTGTTTTACGCCTATTTTACAAATTACAGTATTATCCTTGTTAAGCGTATGTGTATTGTTGCTTAAAAAACACAAAGAAAAAATCTTTTTTCTTCCGGAAGACATTGAATCTTATATTTTACATTAATTTACTTTAATCAATGAATGTATTCCAATAACAACTGTCAACATTAGGTAGAAGTAGTGGTTACTACGACCAAATTCATAAGCAATATACACTAAACATTATAAATTTGTGTGTTATTAAAAATTGGTAATTCCGTAGTGTCAAACTGGCTGATAAAACAGATTTTCCTTATATTATATTTCCTTGACTAGGAAAATCCATAAGTTATGGGCTAGATATATGCATTTATTTATTTATATAACACGTTGATTTCAAATAAATTGGTAAGTTAATATTTTGACATAATTGATAATAATTACGTTATAGAATAGAACAGAAATATGTAACCTGGAGTTAAAGTAATACAAAAAATTGTTCTGACGAACACCATGATATTACAATGATTCTCGCCCGAAATTTCAAATTATACAGACGTCTAGACAAGACTTTGAGATTATACATCTATAGTATTGTCTAGACGGGTCGTGACCCTTTTAATATCAGAGTACTTGAGCGCTAAGGTAGACGAATTTGATGAGCGTACTACGAATGAACTGGGTGCGTCTTGTAGTTGCTGCTAGTGACCCCCGGGGGTTTACTCGTTCATTCCATTCGACTGAAAGATAGCGGGTGAAGGGTTCATATCAATCGGATTATGGAAGTCCCCTACAAACAATTCCGTCTTAATATATTAATTTAGCTGATTCCTTCAAAGTCGTAGTATTTAAACATGTTTAATATCATTTATTTAATTAAATTTCGTTTGTAGGCAAAGGCACTTAAAACAATGTGTTTAACTTTTGAATTAATTTGGGTCTTGCTTCCCGATGACTTCTGAACAAAATTACATCCCGTCAAACGGTTGTTTCTGGAGAGTACAGATTGTGCAAATCTTACAGTATGGAAAAATAAAGCTTTTGTGGAATATGATTTGGCACTGTAAAAAGAAAGTTGGATAATAGTATTCTGTAATCTGTGATAATAATCTGTACGGAGGACGGGTCTGAGCAGTTGTTTTGCGATTTGTGCCGGGTACGATGCGCCAAATGTTGTTGTGTCGGGAGTTTGGTCGTGGAGCGTCTCCAGATCAATCTCCCTCTGCCGCAGCATCGTTGGTCGTGTTGTTGGGTTTAACATTGCATCACCTGCTCAAGTGCCATCTTCCTTCTCGCTAAGTTTTTTTGAGTGAATAGGCTCTTATTAAACTAGCGCGTTTCACCATCAACGATTGCATCACTGCTTACCATTAGGCGGGATTGCGGTCAAGCACTAGTTTATGTCAGGTCTTTACATATGAAATTGGTGTTTTGTCGTACTGGCCACTTTGATCTCAAATATCTCCTCTTTGGTTTAGAATTCCAAATTTAAATTTATTCAGCTGTCTACTCATCAATTTTTTTTTTCTTTCTTTTATGGCTTCGCACGGTTTGTGCATTTAGCCAATGTCACGTAATGAATTGTTCATGTCGAAAAAGACGGCGGCGTGATACGTCTTACGATGGAGGTTTGAGACAAAGTCATGATGTGGCCACTATGCTGCGATATTTCACTTTTCTTTATGAATTATTATAAATCACGCGCTTTTATTTATAAAAGCGCTATAAAACGCAACGCTATAAAAAAAATTAAAAGTCCGATGAAAAATGAGCGTGACACTCAGCTTGACTTTCCCGCCAAAACCCCTACTCATCAATTTGTGTCTGGAAACCAGATTTCTTTTCATTTTTTTTTCTTTTCATTTTTTCTCTGCGACATTGAGTTTACAAAATGGAAAATTTAAAATTTCGCGTTATTTACGAATATGAGTTCCGTCGTGGCACCAGTGCTGCAGAAACGGCTCGAAGAATTAATGATGTATAATTAACCTTTATTTGGCGGTGGTGTCGCTAGAGAAAGCACAGTGCGTTTTTGGTTCCAACGTTTTCGTTCTGGAAATTTCAACCTACAGAACAATCCCCGTGGACGGCCGGAAACCAAAGTCGACAATGAAGAATTGAAGGCTATTGTGAAAGCGGATCCATCGCAAACTACGTCCGAGTTAGCTGCAGGCTGCGGTGTTAGTGATAAAACTGTTTTAATGCACTTGAAACAAGTTGGGAAGAAGTAAGAAATGGATACCTCATGAATTGAGTGAAAAAAACCAACAAAGGCGCGTCGACTGCTGCTTTACATTATTGAATCGGCACAATAATGAAGGGATTTTAAATCGAATCACTACCTGTGATGAAAAGTGGATACTCTACAACAATAGGAAGCGCACATCGCAATGGCTGAACCCCGGTGAACCATCCAAATTCTGCACCAAGAGAAAATTTACTAGAAAAAAGTTATTGGTCAGCGTTTGTTTGACTAGTGCCGGTGTGGTGCAAATCTGGCTCGACGATTAATGCAGATCCGTACTGTGAGCAGCTCCACATAATGATGGATAAACTAGCCGCTATACAACCGAGACTGGTTAATCGCACAAGGGCACTGCTGCTTCAGGACAACGCGAGACCACACATTGCACAACAGACTGCTACCAAATTAGAGGAGCTTCAATTGAAATGTTTAAGACATCCACCGTAGTCACCGGACCTTTTTTTTTCTTTTTATAAATTATAAACCAGCGCTTGACCGCAATCCCGCCTGATGGTAAGCAGTGATGCGATCGTTGATGGTAAAGCGCGCTAGTTTATTAAGAGCCTATTCACTCTAGCCTTGAAGACACTCAAATTGTATTGTGACGGAAACACCGACGCTGGCAAATTGTTCCAGTCCCTCGATATAAAGCGGTATAAAGGAGGAAGCAAAACGCTTCGTCCGGATCGCAGTGGTGTCAACAACGTAAGGGTGGAAACTCGCCGTACCACGGGTCGCCCGATGATGGAACGGAGATGGGGGAATTAAATCATGCAATTCCCTTGCACACTCACCAGAATGCATCCTATAGAAGACCGAAAGGCTGGCTACTCTAGGCCTGTGCTCCAGGCTTTGGAGACCGTTTCGAGTTAAGTCTGGGTCGCCAATCAGCCTCTTCGCACGCCTCTCCACCGAATCCAAAGTGGCAAGGTGACATTTAGCAGCACCAGCCCAAATGCGGCTGCAGTACTCCACACACGAGCGGACTAGTGCTTTGTATAAAATTAGAAGCTGCCTTGGTGTGAAGTACCGCCGGACCTTCGCGATAACGCCTAGTTTTCTGGCAGCCACCCTGGCCTTGGACTCAATGAACCGCCCAAAGTTAAGGCTCGAGGAAATCTCAACTCCCAAAAGCTGAAGGCGGTCGGTACACTCCAAGGATACATTCCGGAAAGTAGGAGCCAAGGTGAACGGGCTCCTTTTGGTGGTGAAAAGACACGCCTGCGTTTTGGCGGCATTGAATGCTACAAGATTGGCATTGCCCCATTCGGAGACTGCCTGAAGTGCAACACTCGTTCGCTCTACTATGGCCTCTCTTTCGGACCGGATTGATTCCGTACTAGCCCGAGCATCCGGCAAGTATCTCTCCACAACTGTGCTGTCATCTGCATACCCATAGATACCGGGCATCAGCAGATCTTTAATATGCAGCAGGAACAGAGTTGCAGAGAGAACAGACCCCTGACGAACACCGGCATTGGTCGACATGGGCTCAGATGAGCATCCGTCGACAACAACTCGGAGGAACCGTTCAGTCAGGAAGTCTATTACTCAGCCAGTTAGGCCAGCGGAAATGCCGTACGCTGGAAGCTTACTAAAAGGCCAGCGTGCCATACCCGGTCGAAGGCCTTCGAGACATCAAGGGAGACGGCAATCGCTTCCCCATTTTTCTCGAGGGCCTCGCGCCACAAGTGAGTGGTATATACTAGTAGGTCCCCAGTTGACCGATTGCCTCGAAAACCGTACTGTCGGTCACTGAGGAGATCGTTACCTTCCAGGTAAGCCAAGAGGCGCGAGTTCAACACACGCTCCATAATCTTGCAGAGTATGGAGGTTACTGAAATCGGCCGATGGTTGGTAGGATCGGCACGACTACCCTTTTTGGGCACGGGCTGCACGTTGGCAAGCTTCCAGGACTTGGGCATTATACCAGTCCTAAATGACCTTGGACCTTGCTCCAACAGATTACCATTTTTTTTTTAATTTGGATAACTTTTTGCAGGGGAAAAAATTCAACTCCGATGAAGCAGCCTAAACCGCCTTCAAAGATTTGATTGATTCCCGTCCTTCCTATTTTTTTTTTTAGAAAAGGCATAAACGAAATACCTCTGAGATGGCAGAAACGCATAGATAGCAATGGGTCATACTTTGATTAAATAAATATATTTTATTAAAAAAAAATAAACGACTTTTATTCCTCCCATACAAAACGCCAATTTCATATGTAAGGATCTAATAATTATTAAAAAAAAAAACCATTTTAAACGCTTAGAATAGGTATGTCTGGTACCAAGGTGAAACTGCCTGTCAGTCCCAAGTTAAATGTCATGAGACGGTTCTCAATTTTCAATCACCTATTACGATTTCAAATTACTTGCGTAATAATTATTTACATATATTCACAACAATTTATATGTTATCTTTACAATAAATGCAGTATTTGTAATTACCGATTAAAACGCAATAATTATAAATGATAAATGAGAAATATGGATCAATATGTCTATATTCAGATTATTTATTTTCCTATTGTAGATTTTCAAAACAAATCTTGATATTGATAAGATCCGTTTTCGAAATAGTTTAGGTTGACAACCAACATCTCGTAGCTTAAGTAAAATACAGCAACGTTTAATATTAATTAATATGTGTAATTCCAACTACTATTTCATTAAATATTATGTAAACTAAACAAAATGTTGAGTAGCAAACAAACATGTTTTTCTTTATTTTCTGTACTAACTATTGGAAAACAACATCATCATGGAATCATCATCAGTAACGATGATTCTCAGCAATTATTTTGTACTTCCGTCTCAGAATAACATGTAATTGTGCAATTGTGGTTTATTTGTCGTTATCTGTTTGTGTAAACACAAGCTAAAGTGTACGTAGACCTCGTGTCATTAGCAATCACATTGGCATGGCAGCGTCACGCGGTGTTTTGGATCTCATGAAGGACATGGACATGAGAATACCGTCTTTTGTGTACCTTATTACTGAAATAAAGAACTAATGATGCCCCATGCGACCTTGTTTGTTTACATACTCAAATTAAAGTAAAATACGACTGTGTAGCATAAAAGTAGGGTGTGAACATTTGTAAATATTATGAAGACGTGAACATGATGAATCGAGATCGTTTATGCTTGGCGGCCCGGGTGCGGCAACGTTTCATTCTGCACCGAAAACTTTTAAATTAATGTCCAGCAATATTTATAAAACTCGTCACTGTTTTTAACATTTTATTTATACTAGACAGTGATGAATTATGTAAAATGCGGTCAATGTGATTATGTGACATTTATGTTTCATAGCCGCTGTCATATGAGTTTGTATTATTTTATTAGGACTAGATTTTATTATCTCTAATATATAAAATTCTCGTGTCACGGTGTTCGAACTTAAACTCCTCCGAAACGGCTCGACCGATTTTGATGAAATTTTTTGTGCTTATCCGGTATCTATGAGAATCGGCCAACATATATTTTTCATCCCCCTAAATGTTAGGGGTAGTCCACCCCTAATTTGTTTTTTTTTATTTTTTAGACAAAATTTTTAATTTCTATTTTTTTTATGATACAACATACAAAAATACATACAATCCCCAATTTTCACCCTTCTACGATCAACCCTTATATTTTAATAGCCATTTTAGTAATTTAATCTATTATTTATATGGCAAAACAACGTTTGCCGGGTCAGCTAGTACTATTATAAAAGCAGATATGTATTTGTTTTTACCATTCAAAAATATACATACGGCTACGTATGAATTTGATCAAAATCAAGTTTTTTTCTTTCAAAGGCACACTTCCATGTTTGAATGAGTAGAAACAACATTTTCACAAACACAAGAGGCTGGTTTTTAATAAGCAATTTATCGGCTCAGAAATCGTCAAAATACCTCATTAAATAAGTACTAATGTTGTTTAATAAAACGTAACTCATTCAACTGGTTCTGATAAACGACCACAGATCCGTGTCGTGATCGTGACAACGATTTGGTGCCTGATAATAAATTTAAATAAATTCAGTTGAATTGAAAAAAAAATCCAAAGAATGAAAGTGTTGTTGACGTTGTGGTGATACATAATAGCATGCGCCGCTTCCGGGACTGTGGGTGCGCGGACGTCGAGCGCGGGCGCTACGCGCGTGGGAACCGCGCAGCCACCACAGAGTTCCCACGTCCCATTGTCTCTGATCGGCTCACGGCCCAACCTTTGACACATCACATCAAATTCGACCTAAAAACCTGCAGACAGGTAAAGTAATTATAGTCGCATTATTGTTATAATGTCCAAATGCAATAGTGCTATGATGAAACACAGTAGGAATATTATTACATCTACTCCGACGTGTACAAATATCGCTTACTCACGCAAAAATCACTGAACAGAATTGTTTGAAATTTGGCACACAGATAGTTTATAACCAGGATGACACAGGGATATTTCCACAGGATTGGAATTTACTCGGTGAAACCACGGGGCGCTACTAGTTTAATATAATCTCGATCACGTACTGTTATTTATGTGGCGAATATACTATGTATATTATTTCCGATTAGATAAAAAGTATAAAGAGAAGCAAGGTACGCAAAAAATAAGTACTTTATACATACTTACCTCTAAGCAGCTTTAATAAATTCTAATTGTTATCGTGTGTTGCGTTATGTAATTATTGTTTTAATATGTGTAGCGAAGACAATACGGTTTGCGTCGGCGCCGCCAAGGTCGGGGTCATTGAACCTATTTACGTCTTTCAGCAAGAGGCGCCGGGCGTCGCGCCGCGCCGCACAGCACGTGGAAATAAACTGACAATAATACGACACCCAGCGATAACGCGATTATTACGATTACTTGAAACTAATGTAGAATTCACAATAAAACATAGTAAAATTATAATGAATATAATATTGTAATGTTCTAATTGCTTTTACATATCTGAAGCCCACCAGAAAATGTATTAGGCAACTTCTATAAGTTGCCTAATACATTTAGGAAGTTGTGTTGGCCATTGTTTGAATGTTCCAAATAAAACTACCTACAAATGTGCAATGATAACTTGAGGTACATAATTTTATAAGCTAAGCGAATGATTAATTAAAAATTTTAGCGCCTTATAGGTAATTAAGCGTGTCAATTACTGTATTGTGATAGATGCAAAATTTTGTAGCAGCACGGCGTACAAAGCGCGGTCTGTTAATATTTGTTGTGTCTCTGACGTCTTTCACTGTCGTCGCCATGTTTGTTCGAGCGGGCCTCACTACTCACTGCTTGAGTTTGCGGCCTCAGAGCTCTTTGTGTTCAACGTCAATCAAAATATCATTTATTGATACGACCGACTTTGTAACACGGCCATTGCCACTGTTTGACAAAGTTTGTAACGCCCCCTGTTTGCGCTGTAGTTGTTCAATCTTTGTTAACACCCTTAATGGTAATCTACTTTACATATTTAACTAGATTAACCTACGAGTTCAGTTCGTTCTTCTCTAGTAACAACCCATTTCCGGCATATAAGTAGGTAAGTGAAAGTAATACACGGCACATTTATAATCGAACTCTTTAACAGACTTGAGTTCAGAGCCTTAGTTACACTGACGGCCATCAAATAAAAATGTCATCCTCAAAATTCAGGGATTGACGGTTCCCTTAATTTTGACGTCACCACGATGATCAAGCAGTGTTCAATTGATAGATAAGAAGTTACTGCGCAGTGGCAACGGGCTAAAATGATTGGAGATGTTTGTATATTTCATTGTTGAATAAGAAACTCACATCCTACTGCCAAAAGTATAAACATTGGCTTTGCGTGGAAATCAGAAATATCTCAGTATGAACGTAAACACCGTGGGTACCGTGAGGTGGTGTACCTACGTCGAGCCCTGAGCTCACCCACTATGGTGTGCGCAATGTTCCTCGGCCATGCATAAACCGTCAAATTTAGTTACTATTGCGTGGGTTTTCTCACGAGGTTTCCCTTCATACATAGTTTCACACTGGGTGATAAATTTGAAACGTGTACGTCAGTACTACGTATGCGATGTGCGTTTCTATCAGCGTAATTTGTGAAATTTGTCATGTCATTATGATCTTAAAAACGACGTAGTACTAGTAACTACATGAATCTCTCCACAATATAAGTACATACAGGACTGAACGGAGCTTTCAGCCTGCTTACTAATAAAGAAATACCCAGAAGTTCGAGATATCTATGACGCATATTTCCTGCAGTCATATTCACCCGAAATACAATACGTACTTATTTTTTTTTTTTACAATACAGATATACTTTTTGTATGGAAATAGAGAAACAATCAGTCACAGCTTTCAGTATCGACTACACCCTTACCCCAAATGCGTAATACACTATCAATTTTAATCTGGAATATTTTGAAGGATATTGCTAATGTATTTCTTTCATATATTGGAAAAATTCCTTCTACTTCATTTATTTCGTAAATAACGCAGTGAATGTTGTTGAACTGCCAAATCGAAAGCCATTGCTACTAATAGTATTTAGCGTTTTTTTTTTTAAATCGAAATGTTTGTAGCCATGCCAACGAGATATAAATTAAATTGACGACTCCATCAACAACAACAAAATGTTTAACAAAAACGAAAAACAGGTCACGATTCGTCTACCGATAAGTACATATATCTGAAAATATTTTGAGCTCTATAGGTAGGTAGTGGCTTGTTTACACGTTGACGTGTCGGAATGGAGGTTTATGCCACTGCGATTAAATTTGTTTGTATTCCTGCTTGTAGCTTTTTCTCTAGTGACGTCAGACTTATTTAGTTTCATGAATGTTCTTTGTTGTTTAAGAGCCAGCTACGTTTGCAATGGTTCTCTGTGTTAAGGATTATCCAAAAACAGATTCAATCAGTGTGGCTATAATGCCCTCTTCCTAGAACATGAACAAGATATATTAAGTCATACGCTTGTTTTCCCGCTATTCCCGCTAGACGCAAATGAAAAAACATCTCCCAACTTTTCAAATTTTTTGATAAGCTATAAAATATCGTGGCGGTTACAATAAATTGAATCAGAACACGTTCTTAGTAGAATGTATACCTACACGCATATTTGCGAAGACCTTGGAACAACTCACCATGCCATGCCGGTGAGTGACCGTCGACTGGCCGGTTACTGACACCCATCGCAAAAACTTCGCGCCAAATAACGTGGAGATTAACGTACTTATGTGAAAACAACACACTTGGAGCGCTACTTGGTGGACCCTTGGACTCTGCCTTTCGTGTTAGATCGCTAATTTATGAAGTAATTAACAAAATCTTTATAACATTTTAGTTATTATTCCTGATATGATAACTATTAAATCAGACAATAAAAATACACATAGGCACGGAAAGTTAAAATAAACTATCCCGTGTATGTATATATACATATATAGGATTCATGCCTAATGAAATAATGATATCAAAATAACTATGTGTGGTACCTATAACAACACTATTTTAGGCATCAAATGTTATCAATTGGTAAGTTTGTAACAACCATTTGTTGCCCGATATGAAAGCCACAATATATTTTTCGTTTTATAGGTATGCTGCTGACTTATTATTATTTATTTTTTTTTGTGGGTTTTTCGTATAACACATTAGGGAGGTTCGAGGCGAAAGAATTCTCTTTAGGGATATAAATCGAAGTTGTTATTGTCCTTATTATTCAAACTGGTAGGTTGGTATCTAGTACCTACGTTCTCTTGAAAAATAGTTGTTTATACTACAGATTATATTTACATTTCAGGAGTTGATTTTTACCTCTCACACGGAACAATGAACTCATTTCACTGTTATATAGATAATATGACGCACCTAAACGAAAAATATTAAATTTAAACCAAAAACTCTATAGCTTACTGAAGAAAACAGCACCCTACGTAGTTATTCCCCAGTTTTTTTTTTTTTTTTTTTTAATATTATTAAAGTACTTACAACAAAAATGTAATGTGCTAAATGCATTATTAGCAGCAAATCGTTCAAATAAATAGATCTTATCATCGTCATTATTGTTCTATTCCATAAGTTCTAAATGAGGATATCTCGTAACGTTTCTAACAAAGATAAACAAAAATAATAATGTACATACATATAGTAACCATGTAAATGTTTGTCCAAAATAATGTATCGTATTGTGTCGGTGTGCATTTGTGTATGTGGTGCAAGCGGCCGGGTATTTCCGGTGTGATGTGTTCGTGTCAGAGCGGAGTCCAGCGGAATATTCTCGCTCGGAGCTGTTTGCCGCCAGCCCGCGAGCGATGCCCTGTGTTTACTGTTTACAATCATTGTACCCTGCGCACGCATGACACTGTATTCAACTATAATATAACCACTATTTACTTTGTGTTGAACTGTAAATAAGAAACTCTTTTATTCAATCCGTCTGTCATCGTTACATTTCATTGTACTCCATTGTCGAGATGTTTCATGTCCAACCTAGTTTACTGACTGTTAATAATGACAGTGTAATAACAACATAGACACAAGTTGTTATTTCATTACAAGCCACCAACATATCACGTTGTCTGTTTAAAAAAATTATGACCTCTAGATATAAAACATTAAGCGTGAGTAAAATCGAGTGCTATGTTTACAAACACGACCTTCTGATATATAGGTTATCAAGCGTTCTCGTCTAATTTCTATTTTATTAGCCGGATGAATGAATATATCGGGGAAGGATCAGAATATCTTGGGTTCGTTTTTGCGGGAATGACGATATTGTTTACTGTGAGCGGAATTCGAAGAATGAAACACTAGTATACTCTGGCGTGTTCTATTATTAGTGGATGATGAGCTGCTTGATGGATGGATGACGCGGCCTCGCCGACGCCGCCACCGAGTCGCTGCAGCTTGGCGCGGCGCCGCCGGCGACCCGCTCGCGTCGCTTGCCACTTGTAGATCACGAGACGGGGCGCCATATACTAACTACTTACGTACTCGAAGGACACAATTATACAGTATGTTACGAAAACCCTGTCCGACCCATAAGGATAATAGAGGTTAGGTAAACACATGACCAAATATAATATAAAATTTTACGTATTCATCATAGTACCAATACAAATGAATTTTGAAATAATCTTTTTTTCCAACGAATTAATTCCAATTTCCCCGAAATTTGGTAATTTTTAAAAAGTGACAACACCGGTATTATTATCAGCGAATAGCGATGCGACCACGTGCCGTGTGTCCTGCCGCCCGCCCCCCGCGGTCGGCAGGCGAAGGGTGGTCAACGCACATTTAATAAGTTACCTCCTTTTGCGAAATAATATTTATTTTTTTTAGGGGGATTTTTTTTTTAAGTAAAGCCCGGTTTTGTATGCATTAGTAGAATCAGTTATCGATACCTAACAACACCTTCACGGGTCGGACAGGGTTTTCGTAACATACTGTATATTTAATATGCAACAATTATGTTACATATGCCTTATCACGAGGTGACGTGCCTACATTTCGCATACCAGTGATGTAACTTTACGCTGATCGCATGATACATACTGAATGAACGCTATTTTCATTATAAAACCGTCAGATAATGATGATGCTGGTAGTTGTTTTGTTAAAACTAGCTTGTCAAGTATTAGAAAGGTTTTAAACTAGAGGTGTCTAGCTCTTGACTCATGTGGAGGCGGAAGACAAAAAAGTACATATGTAATTAAGTTGCTAAAAAGGGTGCAACACAAAATCAGATAGGTACATAAACATAAATGCCTAATCCGCGTTTATAATTAGCTGCTGTGTTAGCTGAAAATTATTCATATTATTTCTTAAATTAATAAACGCACGTTTACATTTGGTTCGTATAGTACTTATGATATGTGCACGCATACTCTCCCTGACTGAATACTGAGCTATAAATTGGTCGCTACAAAACAACGTTACGTTATGCGGTTTTTTATGCTACTGGCGTCACACTTTTTTTTTGTTTAGAACTGACAAAACAATAAAGATATTATTTATAATAGGGTCAGGTTAAAAACGGAGCGTGTGAGTGTCACAAGGCGACTGATTTGGTCGCGCCGTGCTTGCGCCTACGCAACTAGTGATTCATTCGTTTGGCCGCTCAACGGTAAACATTACCCTAATTACTGTACACTAGTGCAATGCGAACCGACCTAGCTATAACCGAAGAATGTTAGCGTGATCAGCTGCGTAACAGTGACATACGAATACCTCTACAAATTGGATGAGCCGCCAAAATTATTCGTTGGCTTAGAGACATGCCGAACAGACTTGTGCCCTAAAGGGCTACGCAGTTCAGCTAATTGGGATTATAATTATGTATTTTAATCAATCACTCTGCAGATAAGCAAGCTTTAAAATAAAAGATCATTCGAGTTTCACCGATTAGTACATTAGTTTCTGATTCAAATCGTTAAATTTTGTGTAAATAGATAAAAAGCTTCTTCTTTGTTGAAGCGCACACAGCCTACTGTTGCAGAAACTATTTTAAAATATTATTATTGAATAGGTTTAGACCACGTCTCCATTAGCAAGGAATGCTAATGAATGGTTAAACCATATAGACTTATAAGCTAGTAACCACTTACGGAAACAACATATTATTACATATATCATTAACACTGAGATAACTAGTACAGGTTACAATTCCCAAGAATTTAGAACCGCAAGAACCTACATAGATCATTTGAGGTTCAACTAATGTTTGTGATTCTAATCGTTGAATTCTAAAAATCAATATAAACCAATTTAATGTAAGTACCTATTTGATTTACCCTAATAACTTAACATTCCTTGCTAATGGAGACGTGGTCAAAACCTATTGAGTAGTTAGTTTTGAACGACTTTCTGCGTTTGATTTTTATCTGTTTATTGCAACATTCAAGGTCTGTGGTGTAAGTACACAATAGGAAATACAAATATAGCCTTATTCAATAGACAAAAATGCTCGACTGCCATGTTGCTATTTTGTAGCGCCAATGCGGATGCGTGCGGTTCGGCCTTGTATACAGTTTAGAACGTCGTAATAAACAACAGCGATATTTATGGTGTAGTAAATAGGTTGTCAAGTTGACAGTATCACTCTATTAAAATTGCAATCTTTAAAGAAAGTATTACTTGAATACTAAAAGAACACGAAGAAAAAATATTAAATTTTAATTCCCTATAGGATTAAACAAATTATCATTATTGTGTATGAAAATGTTAACGTACATATAATTATGTAGAAGTTGTTTTAAATATATAATGTATCGGCATTCGACATTAGGTAATCGCTCTATTACGTGTGCATGATAGTGTCCGACCGAAACTGGTTTTTCTGCCGAAACCGAAACTGAAACCGAATCTTCGGCCAGGGCTTTAGTTTCGGCCGAAACCGAAACCGAAACCGAAACTCACGTGTCTAACTATAAAATTTCTTAAAATACTGAAATTTGGACAATTTTAGGTACCTATTATTTTGCATTAATTAGGGCATGAAATGGCAACACACGTATTCATATTCATGCATACAAATATTTGCACTGCGCGGGGATCGAACCCGCGTCTATTTGCGCAGCGGCCGCATTTGCTACCGCTAAGCCACGGTGGCTGTCCAAATAGCAAAATTTTAATCATTTCACAATAATCAAATCAATAATTTGAAATTATGTTTCAAAATAATATATAATAATAATAATTTATTATTATGTGTCAAAATAATAAAAATGTTATTAATAGATATTTTTTAGTTACCACATTATTAATTTGTTACTTTTTCATTAAATACTATGTATTGGTATTTTTTTTATATAAATTGAGTTTGAGACAACATCACATACATATTGTCCTGGAACCCAAATTAAGGTTTTCCCTTGTGTTATGGATGACCAGAAACAATTTTGAGATCTTGCCGCGGGAAACGAAGTTAGGCGAACGCAATCGTGCGGAAACTTTCGAAATAAGTTTCGGTTTCGGCAAAAGTTTCGGCCTATTTTGGCCGAAACCGAAACTGCCACCGAAACTTGATTTTTGGCCGAAACTCTGCCGAAACCGAAACCGAAACCGAAATTTCGGTCGGACACTAGTGCATGACCATTGGCATTGTCAATAAATCGCAGGAGGGATTGCTCATACGCACGTCAATCAGAACAATTGATGTCGTAATCATAACTCTCCTTTTTAATTATACAATAGAAATAAAGGAATGTTATTATCTGCTAACCAATCACTATAAAACTTACTAATAACAAAGACTATTAAAACAAATAGAAAATATATACACTTCTGGAAACATCTATTGGCCCGCCTTGCATTTTCAGTTTCGTTTGGTCCTAGCTAAAATTTTATATTAGGTCGAGCAAAAAGTTTTTATGCAGTTTTGAACCTGGCACATTCACAATTTCAGTCAATAGTCTTTTTTGAATTTCGAACACAAAATTTAAAGAAACAAAAGACAATTTGGAGCCTGTTTGTTGATATCAAACAATGGAATACTAAGAAAACTTGATTTTATTAGTTCCATCATCAACCTTTTTATCGTCCCACTGCACGGCACAGGTTTCCTCTCATACAGAGGATTATTTATTGGTTTACTTGGATTTAATTCTTGAAAAAGTGATTGATAGGCAACAAACATTACTTATTCTTAACATTAAGGTGAGGTTCTATCAATAATCTATGGATACTTCACCTGAAGTCGCCACCCAAGCTGTGGCACTTATTCAGGCCGGACACAGCCAAAGAAATGTGAGTGCTCAACTTAATTTAATTTAAGTCGATCTGCGGTCCGAAATGTTTATCGGAGGTACCTAGAGACTAGCGGCTTTGGTCGTCGCCAAGGAAGGCCACGATCTCGGGTCACAACTGAAAGGCAGGATCGATTCATCGTGACGATCAGCTTGAGAAATCGTCACCTTACCTCCATTGAGATACAAAATCAACTTTACGTCTTCCACGGAGTATCTGTGAGCGCTCGAACTGTTCGGAGAAGGTTAAAAGAACGCGATATGGTACCACACAAGCCAGCCAATGGGCCCAAACTAACGCGAGCCCACCGAACAGCGCGCCTTCATTTCGCACGCACTCATTTAAAGTGGACACAGCAAGATTGGAGCCGTTTACTCTTTTCTGATGAGTCTAAAATTGTGTTACATGGCAATGATGGAAGGAAGAAGGTCGGCGAAGTTTCGCACAATGCTGCTTTGAAGAGAGGGTTGCTTATGGCGGTGGTTCATGGACTGTCTGGGGCGGTATATTCGCGAGCGTCAAAACTCAACTTGAGGTTGTTACAGGACCACGGCTGCCAACATTAAATGCTGAAACGTACATTCGTGAGTGCTTAGAACCTCACGTGATACCATACGCGGACTATGTGGGTCCAAATTTCCTTTTTATGCATGATAATGCAAGAGCCCATACGGGCGGCATCGTCAGGGAATATCTTCGGGATGTGAACATCACAGTTATGGACTGGCCAGCCAGAAGCCCAGACATGAACCCCATTGAGCACATGTGGGATGAGCTAAAAAGTCGTGTTAGGGCTCGTCAGCCAGTTACCCAGACGATGCAGGAGTTGAAAACTGCCATAGAAGAGGAATGGGAGATGATCCCTCAAAATTTCATAGAGCGGTTGATAAACTCTATGCGTAATCGTACGAGAGCAGTGGTAGATGCCCATGGAGTCAACACGCATTATTAAATGAAACCTTTATTTGATAAGACATGTTTTTTATTAAAAAAATCAATTGCCCTTAACAAGGCGCATATTTGACTTGTTAGGCGTAGCTCCATGTCGTATGGTATTCTGAATTCAAATTTAAAACAATACGATCGAAAAAGATGGTAAAATGTATCAGGTTTAAAACTGCATCAATAGTTTTTGTTCAATCTAGCAATCATATTTCGGTAGGGGGCATCAAAACCTAAACTCAAACAGATTAATTTATCTTAATTTATCTCTAAATCAAACAGAAGTGTATACAACGCTCTTTATTTGTACAGACGACAGCACATCAAGCTACAACAATCTGTCAGATTTCTTTATTAGATTTTCAAATTTATCTCTAATTCATTAAGTGAGCCTTAATGATTTAGAGATAAATTTGAATATCTTGATTGTCTTCGAAAAGGTTGATTGGAAATATTTGACAGTTTGGGGTAGCTTGCCCTGCTGTCGTCCGTACATAACAGGCCGCGAAGAACACATCACATACGCAGCAAATGTTTAGTGCCGACCAAAAATCCATAGGCAATCCCGTAAAACAATAGCGTCGGAGATAACTGTTCCTCTATGCCCAGCGCGATCACCCAGCTTTATTAACCTCAATCCCATGGAAAATCTATGTAGTTTGAAAATCTATGTCTTTCAAAGGTGGCAGTCACGAGAGGAGAGGTGTATACAGCAAATAAAAACTCATTGGGCTTGTGGGAAAATTTCTTAATATTGTGTTGACTGCATTAAAAGTAATGAGGGTTACACAAAATATTACTTGATTATTTAATAATCTTAAATTGAGGTCTAGTATAAATCGGACTCCCGGCCACCATAGCGTGGACCTGCAAGTCCTGGCCTGTGTCAACGGCGTGTTGTGTTTCACGTACGCCTCAAGGAGATGTCAGCACATCGTGACGGGGTACAAGAAGACCGATGCCTGGGTCAGGGTTGCGAGTTGGTCCAAAGAGAAACCCTGTCCTTGGCGCACAGGCAAGTGATGGAACACGGGTGGGTTTTAGTCAGTACGGAGGACGGGTCTGAGCAGTTGTGTTGCGATGTGTGCTGGGTACGGTGCGCCAAATGTTGTGTAGGCAGTTTGCTCGTAGAGGGCTCCAGATCAATCTCCCTCTGGCACAGCAAAATAATAAAAAAAATATATATACCTATAAAAAAATTTTTTTGTCACAATCTCATAAATAGTTAAGTACTTAATATGACTAACATTTCGCTTTTTATATATTATAATATAAACAATTACATACTTAATTTTAATACATCATAAATACATAACAAGTTTTTGCTTAAAATTCAAATAATGTTGTAATTAAGATTAGAATTTAGTCTTCGTCGATCGTGAACCCCTTATTTAGCCTAAACAGTTTTCACATACATTTACGCGAATTTCAGCAAATACATTTTAAGAATACATCGCCTCTAAATGCAACAGAAATATAATGTTATTATTTTGCTTATTCCGACGACAGTTCATTGGTGATCATCACTTCCACGCACACTCTTAGAATGCCACTGGAGTTTTGAGCGTTTGCTTAAAATGATACAATGAAATCACCAAACCATTTTCACAGCCATTTTGAAATACTTTATCTGGCGATGCAAACAAGTTAAGGTTCACCTTGTTTACTCTTGTGACGGGTTACACAGGAAATGCCGGCTGGCTGTTCAGCAGCAATGACTTCAGTCGATTTGGCAATATTCCTGTAAATATTTCGTCATTCGTAGCGCTCGTAGCGCACTGATTGCGTAGCGTCCTTGCGCTGGCACTCGCGATAGGCGTATAGTAATAATGGCTGCTGCATTCTGCAGCTAAATAATGTGCTGCTCGCTATATCGGTATATATCTGCGTGGTCTTGGGTGTTGCTTATTTGTGTTTATTTCTGCGTGCGCTTCGGTGTTGAGTCCGCTTTTAGCCGCAACATGAGCCGCGTGCGGGTAGACGCCGCCGCCGCTGCTATGCCGATGCATCGCGCCAACAATACCGAGACTTATATACATATATATTCTAAATTCTATTCAGTTTGATACTCCAAGAAAGACTTCTGTGATACTGTTTATATATAGATTTAAAATTCTTCCAGACTCTGTGCCAGCTCAGTCATTGATCACAGGACTTGATATTTGAAACATTCATGTCCATTGAGGCCCTTTATTTAGGCGCCGAAAAAAAATAACAACTGAACGTCATATCATTTGTGGGAGGCGTATTTTTAAGCGTCTATGTTGCATTTTATGCGTCCTAGCAATGGAGGGGGGCGGTCGACTCAATGAAAATATATAAATAAAACACGCAGACGGTGCCCTGCTGATCTGTTTTTCATTCTTCGAAATGTAGCGTGTTTACTAAAGATTTATTGGTGTCAAAATGTTCCTAGCATATGATATATCATGTGAATTATATTGCATTAGGCGTTCTTTACCCAATTTCTTGTTTTTTTTTTATGCACTAAATCTTGTGCTGATTGATAAATGATTTGTGGTTCAAAATATGGTTTCAAAAATATCGTCATTAACTGTGGCGATTACAAAGACAATCGGCAATATGTTCAGTATATACTGAACATTATTGCCGATTGTCTGAGGTATAACACCTGAAAGCACAGATTCAGAAAGTTCACCGGGAGAAACTTTCCGTAATCGAATTAATAACTATTATATTAAAGCGTGCAGTAGAGTTGATTGAATGCCTTCCCTCGCTTCCACGTGCAATTGTTGTACTTCGTCATCGTGCTTGATTTCATTTTATATTGCGATAATGGAAAATTTCATTCCTTTTCCGTGCTCACCATTATTTTTTCTTGTAACTGATAAGCGGTTAATGTAGTAAGTGCAGTATAGCGTATAGTATAAACCACGTGTAAGCGCCTAGCATGCACCATTTTATATCGCTTTATTTATCTGCATGTACATACAATAGCTAAGGAAACACGGAGACGTTATGTAACAAAAGATTAGGTTTATGGCCTTTCAGAACTGTGAATAATCGATATAGTATACATGATGGCATGTACGTGCAAATATCTTGCACTCCTATTGCCATACACGTGCTTCTAGTTTACTATGCTACACTACTACTTGTACTATTGTGAAAAACGACGTACGTAGCTGTTAGTAATTTGCTTGACAACCGATAACTTCTGGACACGTTTCATTTATTTAATTTATGCGATTGTGGCTTATTGGGAGTTTTGGTGTACAATTACATACTCGTGGCTTCTACCCGCATACTCTCTATTGTACCGTCAGGATGGAGCGTGGGAGGACAATATACTGCTCTTGATACAATATTCACATAGGGTTCGTCATACATTTATACATATAGTTGTTGCCATCCTTATTTGTTGTAGTATAATACTCAGTTGCTTCGTTTTGCTTCCCTTCGTCTTGTAATGAACCAACGTTCATTCATATCGAGTGAAAGTGCTACTTTCGTTAGTACACTTGAAAGAGGTACGCCGAAATACATATTTAAATGTAAATATAAATGTCTTAAGATACGGCCGGATATGTACTCTCAGCCTGTGTTCACCCAAGGTGAGCAGACGGCGAGGCGGCGAGACGCTTGCCGACCTCTACGCTCGACTTACTGGTTTCTAAATTAAATCATGTCTTTGATTGTCACTATGGAAATTCAATACTGTCTGGCTAACACAATGGACATAAAGAGCGGTTTGACCAAAGACATATTGTACTGGAACGAAAATCTACATAAAACCAGTCGAACATGAATGAGATTCGCAAGAAAAGGTTCCGCACCATTGTATAATTTACAATACGTCCCTACTACTTGAACCACTTGTCGCTTTGTTTTTGCAACGTTGAGTTTTTGAGCTTTATAATTTATCTTGTATACAAATAATTAATGTATTATGTAACCGATTTTAATATACTCGGTACATATAATGTGGGAGAATGTAGGAAAATAAAAAATAACTTACCTACCTACTTATTAAGGTAAGGTCAAATACACGCTTATTCTGCGAATAGAGTCCGGGGCTTGAAATTTAAACCCACATCCTTGTGTGAATAAAGAAATATCAAGTGATCAGTTAATCGCATAGTTATTTGTCATTATATCAGTTATATTATATGTATGTATATAATGAGAATTATAATCATTAAAGAATAATATTTCCAAGATTCGACCACTTTTTGACCGAAACCTGATTTTTTAATCCAAACCGGACCGCGACCGGTACGTCGGTCGGATACTAATTTTAGGACAAAAAAATAGGAATTATTTATTACATTAAAGTGTCCATTCATATTTTAGGCTATGAAAATGTTAATTATGAGGGGTTAGACGAAATACTTGCTATTAATAAATTCACTTATATTATCCGTTATGTAGAATCGACCCAGGATTACTAAATTATGTGCCTAAACATTATGTTTTTATTCATAACATGATCTCCACATCCTGTTTGTATTCGGTATATTAACACCGGAAGGTTCATTATACCTACATAAATGTTAAAATACATGTTATAATTCTCATATCATTGATTTTATTGTAGATAAATGTTTATATGTTTCAGATAACAACCCTTCCTCAAGAAGATATCTTGAGCTCGTAATCTTTTGTTATGTTTACAATCTGTGATAAAACTCAATGCGATTGCGATTATCTTATTCTCAATTCAATACCTGACCATGATGATGATGAAAAGTTGTAGATACGATATTCTGTTTTGGGGAAATACCTTCGAAATCGTGACTATCATTGTTTTGCATAAAGGGTTCGTTCATAAAAATATGTATTAAGTATATCAATGACAAGCTTCTGTCAGCGGCTACGTCCGGATGAAATTTCTTGTTCCCCGGCCCACCCTGCCATCACATACTAAGTTTAATACATTTTTGACGTTTGAATTTAACTCATCATTTATGAATAAACACATTATGTTCCTATTTGTCATTCTTAAACGTTTTTTATTCTGTTCCAACCTTATGTAAATCTAAACATAGGTCGGTAACATAGACGACCAACGAAATGAACAATGTTAAGAAAGGTTAAGAATAATTATTTCCGCAGTTAATGATCGGTTTCATTAACAAGGGAAAAATCCTTTATTTTCAATGACGTTTCAATGACTTGAGACTCAATGACTGAGCAAAATAAAGAAAAAAATGTTTTCTTACGACACATACATACATATAAGAGGAAAATAACAAGTGAAAAACAACAGTGCGGTTTGGGATTCATTCTGAATTGTCCTTATCTTTATCAATATCGAACAAATCTGTGTTCAATGGAGATATCGATTGCTATCGAAAAATATCTAAGTTACTAGCAGATGACCCCTACTTCGTCCGAGTGATTTTGTTCCCCGGACCTACCTCGTCGCATCATAATATCGGCTGCCCGCGGTAGTGCTTCGTTTTCGCTTAGCGTACGTTCCGCCTTTTTTAAGATTCAGTATTTAACTAGGAACCCTTATAGTTTCGCCAAGTCTGTCTGTCTGTCTGTCCGTCCGCAGATAATCTAAGTGACCTTTAGCACTAGAGAGCTAAAATTTGGTACCAATATGTATAGCAATCACGCCGACAATGTGGAAAAAAACTTGGGGTGCGATTTTTTTTTAATTTCCACCCCAACGTGTTTTATCATATTTAAAAAAATCACAAAAGTAGGTTATAAAGGCATTCTAGGAAAATAATTTTGAACTTGATAGGTTAAAGAATAATTTTGAAAAATTGTACAAAATAATTTTTGAACTAAATTTGTAATTTAATCTTATATGCAATCATTATCGTGAACTGTATATTCATTCAAATAAAAAAAAAAATATTATAATCAGTTAAAGCAATCCAACATTACCACCGAAAATCCAACCTATAAACCCCTTTACTTTGTATAAATTAGTAACCCGAAAAATGGCGCTGTACTTTGCGTTACTTCGAGCTGTGAAAATTTTTCCTGAGTACCATACCCGTCCCGACCCCATGGGACTGTGGGACGGGTATTCAATTGTCGTTATTTATTTAGCAGTAGAAACTAGGAGCTGCCTTGCCTGGTTATCACTCCATGTTACAACCCCTTCCCACTACTCGTGGTGGGACTCAAATGACAACATTTATTCCAAATTTCCATGAGTAGTTGAAATCTATCTCTTTCTTTAGTTATCAGCTTTGTTGGCCCCTTTTTTGGATTTCGTACTTGGTATGTAAACTCAATGTAACAATTAGATTTCTTAAACTCTTAAGTGGGTAACCCCACACTAAGCCTGGCATGACATACTCTTGGTCGGCTTTTTTCTTTCTGCTCTGCTTTTAAAACCTCTAGCGCCATTTTTCTTTCACCAATAGCTGTTAAAGTATTATATGCACTTAAGCACTTATAAATATCACAACACAAGCACTGTTTTTCTGACACAACAAACTGTCAAGGTTTTTTTTATTTAATAATAACTGTCTCGAAATCTGAATTGTTTTTTTTTTTTTTTTTTTTTTTTACGCACCATACCCCGAAGGGCGTGTGTGGGACTCGCCCAGCCGAAGCTGGGAATACCCACTAAAACCGAACAGCGGCACACCGACATCGCCTTAGTGGCGGGGTCATGGGAAATAGCATGCCTGCCTACCAATCCCCCGCCAGCGATTCCCGCCCGAAGGCAGGCCCACAGTGGGTCCTCCATAGGGAGGAGCCCGGCTGGGTACGTCTTCGTGTGCAAGAAGACGCAGCAGCCAAGGGTTTTTTAGCGAGGTGTCCTTCCTCTTAGCCCACTCGTTTGCCCGAAGGCAAACGGGGCCCCCAGCTCCTCTCAGTGAGGAGACCGGGTTGCCCGACGGTGACCCGGAGTTCGGGTCACGTCAGCCACCTGGAGTGGTGGCCGACCCGCCGCGCGTGACCGCCGAAGCGGTCCCCACTTCTGGTTTTGGTCCGCGCCGGTAAACCGGTAACCCCCATATCTGGGGGCCGTTCCCCTATCCGCCACCTGGGGACGCGTCCGATGGCAGGCCAGAAACTGCGCACGGAATCTCAACCTAACCTAACCTAACACTAAAAACATTTTTGGGAAATGTTTTTGTAAAAAGAAAATTAAAATGGCTTCTTTCTTACCAACATTTTTGGAAAACGGTAAATGAGCATCGAAATTTCTTTTAAAAATATGGATAACCTAAGACCTTTTTCGTGTAACTGCAACGCATTAGGTACAGACGACAGCACATCAAGCTACTACAATCTGTCAGATTTCTTTATAGATTTTCAACTATCTATAAAGCGTTAAGGCTCAAGGTTGATTGGCAATTTTTGACAGGTTCGGGTACGTTTACCTGCTGTCATCTGTACCTACTTGCCCTTAGGCGGTTTTCACACTGCCCCGCATCACGCTGCATATTGCGTGTCGACGCACCTACGCGCGTTCCTGCGGTAGTGCAGATCTGCATCATCGTGCGGGTTTTTTGCGCACTCACGCGCGTTGGTGCGTTTTGTAGATTCACGCACGGCGGCTCTCATTTATTCGCCGTTCTCTGTGGTGGTCGTGCAGTACTAATTAATGTAATTCCAGAATAATTTTTAATTCCAGAATTCCATTAAGTAATTCGAGATAGCTGAGTGGTTTTCGATTTCGAATATAAATCGATCGATATTGTGCGGGACGAATAGTTTTTAATAGTACATAGGAACTAATTAGGAATAGTCTTACGAACAGTGTATACAGTATAGTAGATGTTATTGTAATTACTTAGAATAGAACATTTGTGCATAAGAATTTAGAAAGCGTAAGATGGACGATCATTCATTGTGATAGGAATGGTTGTACACATCTGGCAAGGCGGCAATTATGATAGGAATGACTGGGAACATTCGGTAAAATATCAGTGACAAAAGTTAACCGTCATAAAGTGTTCCCTTGTCATAAAATGCAGCAGACATAAAATTATAAAATTAGAAATCGTTGTCCCACATTTGGCTGAACATAACAACACCAAAAAGGTGGGCGCCATAAAATCCCTTGTCCTTGGTTCCTTGGGATAGGCGCAATAAAATGACCCCTTGTAATGGACGTTATAAAGTGCAGACCCTCAGGTTTATGATGCAGCCCAAAAACGTGCGTAAGACAATGGCTGGTGAAACCCGACGATCTCGTCCCTTCCCACAGTTTGCGCCCTTGTCACAGTATAAAAAGGCCCCACGTTTGAGCATCAAGTCACATTCATCTTCATCTTCGAGAAGTCAATAGCTACAGCACAGATCAACAGCAAGATCCCTACAAGATCTCTACAGAACCAACAGTCAAGAAGTAATAGTTAAAATCAATAGTAGTATAAGTTAAATAGTGACTCCGCTAATAATTTGAAGAATATAAACCAAGTAAGTCTACACACCGAAGTCTCACTTATTTCCACCAACCCAGCAACAGAGTGTGCATCAGAACGTGCAGAGTGCAACCGCATACGTCCACTAAATGGTCCTGCATGTCTGTCGTGCACAATTTGGTCCTTCGAGAGCCGGATAAGTGAAGAGCATATTTAATGGTCCTCCGATAGCCGGATAAGTGAAGAGCACAATTTTGGTCCTTCGATAGCCGGATAAGTGGAAAATAAGTGAAGAACGCATCCGGATACACGCAGAATTTGGTCCTTCGACAGCCGAATTAGTGGAAATTAAGTGAAGAACGTATCCTGATACACGCACATATTTAATGGTGCTTCGATATCCGGATAAGTGGAAAATAAGTGAAGAACGCATCCAGCTAGAAGAAACGTGAAGACTCTCAAGTTCTCGCCACAAGATAAGTTCGCGTCGTAGACTGACGGCTATCGATAAACAATATGCCGGTCACACGATCAGAGGGAAAAGCTGCTAGCAAATCAACAACGGGAACGTACACAGAAACCGGAACAGTTACTACCGGGACGGCTACCACAGGGACAGCGACCACGAGGGAGACAACAGAAACGGGTACCACGGAATATACTGGTACCTCGACAGCCACAGGGATCTCCGCCGTATCAATGCCCGCCGCCGCCGCCGCCTCGCCCGCTGTGTCGCCCCCCGCTGTTGTCGCCGCCGCTGCTACTACTCTCTCCGTGACACAGTCAACAGCTACAACGATGAACCCGCCTACAACTGTGTGCCACAGCAACAAAGGAACACGACCCGCAACAGAAAAATCAACAGTAAAGCGGGTCAAGAATACAGATGGTTTGCCACTGCCGAGCGGACTACAAGACCCCCGCACCCCCGCTAGGAAGGGCGCGGGGGGATCGACCTACAGTAAATCAAAGGCATACAAGTTGGCGAAGGCAAAGGAAGACTTACTGCGACTGCAAGTGGAGCTAGCCGCCGCACGCTTAGCTACTTTGGAACATGAAGACTCCGACAATGAAGAAGATGATGTCTCCATCTACTCTAAGGAAGAAACAGATCGAAGAGTAGACAACTGGCTAGAGGACCAACAGAACAGAACGCCCGTGGTTGCCGTACAACAGAATCAACCTACAGCAGAGCCGGTGATCACGCGCATAGAGAATAGCGTCCCAGCCAGTACAGAACAGAAGCGTCAAGTACATAATGTACTACAGTTACCGGCGGGAGGTCAATCCGACCTCGCCGCGCTCGCCGACGCAATAACAAGTGCCGTCAACGCAGCTCAACGACCGAGATCCATAGAGCTACCTTTGTTTAGTGGATCACATCAAGAGTGGTTACCGTTCCGCGCCGCTTACTACGAAACAGAAAATATATACACGCCGATTGAAAATACAAACAGGCTACGAAGAACACTGAAAGGCAAAGCGAAAGAAGCAGTGGACTCTTTGCTGATTACCAACACGGATCCAGCAGACATAATGAAGGCATTAGAGTCAAGATTTGGAAGACCGGAATCCATCGCCATGATGGAAATGGACGCGCTCCGTGCCCTGCCACGCCTCACCGAATCACCGCGCGACATCTGCATCTTCGCAACAAAAGTGTCCAACATCGTAGCGACACTGAAAACTATAAGCTGTATACACTATCTGTACAACCCAGAAGTGTCAAAGACCGTCGTAGACAAGCTGACGCCTACGCTTCGCTACAGATACTACGATTTCTCGTACGTCCAACCGAGGGAAGATCCAGACTTAGTGAAGCTAGACAAGTTCCTCAAAAGAGAAGCGGACTTGTGCGCACCGTACGCTGTACCCGAACAACTAAATACAGGTACAGCGGCCACTCAACAGAAGAGAACACAGAAGGTCCACAACGTAACAGAAAGGACGAATACGTCGAAATGTCCGGTCTGTAACGAGAGCGGTCATACAGCGATTGACTGCAATCAATTCAGGAAGTTAGATGAAAACGGCAGATGGGACGCAGCTAAGTCCAAACGCCTATGCTTCAGATGTCTTCAATACAGAAACAAGACTCACAGTTGTCGTCCTCGTGAGTGTGGTGTCAACAGCTGCAGCTTTTCACATCATAAGCTGTTACATCACACTAAGAAGAAGGAGGCTAAAGAAGAGGCATCGAAGGAAGCTACAGAAATCATCAACTCAGCCTGGGCCGAGAGTAAGAAACAGTCGTTCCTGAAAATTCTACCGATCCAAATAAAGGGTCCAAAGGGTACAGTCGACACCTTCGCGTTGATGGACGACGGGTCAACAGTCACGCTAGTTGACGACAGCGTGGCAAACAGCATCGGAGCAACAGGCCCCGTCGACCCACTGAAAATAGAAACCATCAACGATCTGAAGGCGTCTGAATCAAATTCGCGTCGAGTTAGTATCAAGTTGAAAGGGCTCAACGGGTACGAAGAACAAGTACAAGCACGCACGGTGAAGAACTTACATGTTTCGTCTCAGCGAGTACAGTCAGAAACAGTAACGGGATGCAAGCACCTGGCAGACATCCGCGACTACCTCACGTACGCCAATGCCAAGCCTAAAGTGTTGATTGGGCAAGACAACTGGCATCTCCTGATGACATCGGAGGTCAGAAGAGGCAACAAGTACCAACCAGTGGCATCTCTCACACCACTGGGTTGGGTACTACACGGCAGACAGATCCGGACCTCCAGGCACAATATAGACTTTGTGTCTCATGTCACTGAGAAAATAGAAGACAGTCAGGAAGTCCTAGCGAAGCAATACGTTGAGATGAACGCCCTTTGCATCAACCCCAAGAGACTAACCGCCACCTCTACACGGGTAACAGAATCGCCCGGGAAAGATAAGATATGCCACGTGTCGAACAAGAAAGGAGCTTTACCCGATCCTATAAGATTCTCCAATTCGCTACATTCCACCGGGCGCCCCGTTCATGGGAGGAACCTGGGAACGCATGGTACGCTCAATGAAGACAGCACTAGCCGCGACGCTACACGAGCGTCACCATACAGAGGAAGTACTCACCACCTTACTCGCAGAGGTGGAATACACCATCAACAGCCGCCCCCTGACACACGTGTCAGTCAGTGCAGAGGACCCAGAAGCCCTGACCCCGAACCACTTCTTGTTGGGAAGCTCAGGACGAGTGCCTCAACCGGGCACATTCGACGAAAAAGACACCGCATCGAGATCCAGTTGGCGAACAGCACAGAGGCTTGCCGACCTTTTCTGGAAGCACTAGATCCAGGAATACCTCCCGGAGTTGCAACACCGGCGGGAGCCGCATGGAAGAGGTCCGAAAATACAAGTCGACGACCTTGTACAAGTCGTCGACACCAACCTGCCGCGCAATATATGGCCGCGTGGCAGAGTCATAGCGACGTATCCGGGCCCCGACGACATCGTGCGAACAGTGGACGTCCGAACTAAGGGAGGTGTGCTGCGACGACCGGTGAGGAAGCTAGTAGTCCTGCCTCTCCAAACGGAAGACAAACCCGCACCGGAGATAGCTGCGACGCGGTCGCACGGCGGGAGTGATGTGCGGGACGAATAGTTTTTAATAGTACATAGGAACTAATTAGGAATAGTCTTACGAACAGTGTATACAGTATAGTAGATGTTATTGTAATTACTTAGAATAGAACATTTGTGCATAAGAATTTAGAAAGCGTAAGATGGACGATCATTCATTGTGATAGGAATGGTTGTACACATCTGGCAAGGCGGCAATTATGATAGGAATGACTGGGAACATTCGGTAAAATATCAGTGACAAAAGTTAACCGTCATAAAGTGTTCCCTTGTCATAAAATGCAGCAGACATAAAATTATAAAATTAGAAATCGTTGTCCCACATTTGGCTGAACATAACAACACCAAAAAGGTGGGCGCCATAAAATCCCTTGTCCTTGGTTCCTTGGGATAGGCGCAATAAAATGACCCCTTGTAATGGACGTTATAAAGTGCAGACCCTCAGGTTTATGATGCAGCCCAAAAACGTGCGTAAGACAATGGCTGGTGAAACCCGACGATCTCGTCCCTTCCCACAGTTTGCGCCCTTGTCACAGTATAAAAAGGCCCCACGTTTGAGCATCAAGTCACATTCATCTTCATCTTCGAGAAGTCAATAGCTACAGCACAGATCAACAGCAAGATCCCTACAAGATCTCTACAGAACCAACAGTCAAGAAGTAATAGTTAAAATCAATAGTAGTATAAGTTAAATAGTGACTCCGCTAATAATTTGAAGAATATAAACCAAGTAAGTCTACACACCGAAGTCTCACTTATTTCCACCAACCCAGCAACAGAGTGTGCATCAGAACGTGCAGAGTGCAACCGCATACGTCCACTAAATGGTCCTGCATGTCTGTCGTGTACAGATATCGAGATCCATTTTCAAACACACACGTCACGCCCATTCAAAATCACGTGCGGCACTGCGGGATTCGGTGTGCCATACCTTGCGTCTCGCCCCGCACCTACGCGCGGGGGTGCATGTTTCTCCGCGTGTATGCGCGTGATCCGCATGAACGCGCGTGGATGCTTTTTCTGTGTGTTAGACTGTGCGTGTTTTCCATACAAACGGAGATACTTACAAGCAACGGAAGAACACGTATCCACGCGCTACGCTGCATCATGCGGGGCAGTGTGAGAATCGCCTTACTGATGCACACAGAATTTCCACACAGGGTGGAACTTATTTATTTATTTTGGTGCACCTAACATGTAATTTTAAAAGGTGACAGAGTACCTAGTGTAACAATCGCTTACAGGTGAACTCCGCATTTTATACAAAAATGATGTTGTACAAGAATTCAATATTGAACATATTGAACCAACATTAGTGTTTTATTAAGTAAACAAGTACCTATAAGTAAAGTACTTAAGTAAACAAATCTGGTCACTACCCAATAAAAGGGCGCGAATAAGAGTTCAAGCCCTCTCGTACTTCAACTGCCTTTAGCCCTTTACACGCACATGTGTTCGTAGTCCTAATGTAGTATTAGGTACAGGGTACAGTCACCAGCATATTAACACAGTAACATAAAGAAAACGTATGACTTATAATTAAAGGTATTTCATAAATTATTTATAATAAAAACCTCCTCTCCTCAATCTATAGAAGTCCACTGCTGGACAAAGGCCTCCCCCATGGCTTTCATTCCATTGCCGGGCATTGCTATAATAATCAATACCCTTGGCAAACGGGTTGGGGATCACAGTAATTTGTTATTTCACAGGAGAAGCGCTGCTGTCCGCTTCCCTGGTGGCTGGCTTCCTTAGTCACCTCTTACGACACCTACGGGAGGATATATTCTATGCCCGGTACTAAACTGGATACAAATATCACAGTTACGCCAATTCACATGTTTTATCTTTATATCTTAAAATAGAACATGCAACTAATTGCGACTTATAAAAGAGATTTATTATATAAAAGTATGTTTTCGATAATACAATTCCGTGTGGATTAAATGTATAAACAATTACACTTGTTGCCAAGTGGCCCCCGTAAAAATTGATTACCACACAGGCTCATTTTATAGCATTTACTATGTGGCGTTCTAAAATAGAATAGAATACTCTGTATCATGTACACTATATAATTTACAGAACATATATATGAAGAGTATTCCTATCGAATATTCTCTATAAGAGCTTCCAGAGTTTGGGGCTTGTTTACATAATCCCGGGACTTCAAGTAACCCCGCAAAAAGTCTGGAGCACTCAAATAGGGTGAACAGACCGGCCAGTTCAAATCGCCAAACCGAGATTTTAGGCGGGGTAATACGAAGATGCTCATATGTTGCATTCTTGAAGTATTCCATAGCTTATTAAAGTGTATTCTGCATCTGTTTACTTCACAAAATGTCAAAACAGCATTGACAGTTATAGCGCATTCCAATAGGTGATTTCTTTTGCGCCGTAGTATGTTCGTAACGTCATAAAATCATCATCTCAGCGTTAATCCCAGTCGCTTCCGAAGCTTTTTCAGCTTTGGAGTCTGGAGTCCGCTTTGCCAGTCTAACTAAAACATCATAAAATATCTATTATTAATTTTGAATCATGCGTAAGGCATTTATGCTTGTGACTGTACCTCGTCGGCGGTCGTTCCCTCGTCTGGTGTTCTCGTCTGGGACGCCGCGGCATCAGCAGGGGAAGGACGAAATTTATAGTAGGGGTTGGCTGGGTAAGGGCGGCGAATCGCGGCTATGACCGGGACGGCTGGGTGAATGTACGCTCTGAACAACGCCTCGCTATTCTCCCTAAGCTACACTTATAAATGCGCACATTTAATGCAAGTACATGTTATTATAGCTGTATTCGATTTAATGCCTCAGAGTCTGCATTAAACGGATTGCATAGACGTCTGTTTTTTTTTCATGAAAATTATAATTATCGCTTGTCAAAATATAACGTCCTGTTACTTCCGAAGCTCAAAGTCGTGTGCTTTTATTACTTGTATTTATTTTGAATTAAAAGCATCCTTACTAATAATATTATATATAATCGGAAAGTGAGTTTGTTCCGCTTTCCCGCCGTAACTACTGAGCCGATTGCATTGAAATTTTGCAGATGTAAAGGTAGAAGTTCGGATTAAATAATAGGGTACTTTTTATCCCGCAAAAATTTGATATTCCCGAGGGAAATCTAAAAAGCGCGATATAACCGAACTCCACGCGGGCGAAGCCGCGGGCGGAAAGCTAGTAAAAACATAATTACCCAAAAGCTTTCCCTAAAAGCAATCCATATTCCGTTCTTGTCTATAATATTTATTGCCCGATGACAAAAGAAATAAGCACAAAGAGGGTCGACGTCATAGCATAGACAAGATTATTCTATTTTTATGCCGTCTGTATCCGACCGACCGTTAGATGAGTCCATAACATTAAGCCCAGATTATTCATCTGTAGTACATAGATACTACCTACTCAACTCAGTACAATTACATGTAAAGTCAATAGAGCAGCTGTATGTCGTAGATCCAATCAGTTGTCTAGTATGAAGACACATTCTCATGCCTTATCGTTTAAATCTGTGTTGGGAATGAATGAGGCTTAATTCTTGCTATAAACCGTTCCGTAATCATGTACGCCTTTCGTGGTGTCCGTGGTTTAATATGTTCATGTAGACTGAATCACTAAGGCCAGAAGCCAGTGGAGCCAACGCTAACTTTGAAAGTGTAGGGAGAGCTTGAGAAAATCTGAAAGTTAGATTATAAAGAAAAATGTAATGATAATAAAAGTAGGTAATCCATTGAGTACGTACGTATTTTTTCTTTTTTCATTTGCACCAAGTTTTCAGATCTATGAACGCAACATTAATCTGGAAAATTAGCTATGTATTTTCTATCCAGAAACTTCAAATTAAAATATTTCTCATTCAATTAGGACAGCATAGTTGCTACGCTACTGGTACTGAGACAGGCTGTTAGTTCGTGAATGGGCGCGGACAATAGGATCCGCGAGCTTGCGCCGGCGCTGCCTCCACGCGGTGACTCACACGCAGACCACCCATACCTCGCAATACCGACGTGCGGGGTACTTCCCTTACTTAGCGTGCCTTTGACGAAACAATGGCAAGGCATTCTACAATTATAGTGCGATAGTGCCCAAGACTTCCTTGATAAAGACACTAAAACGGACAACGATATGCACACATTTGGACATGACGCGTGCTTACAAAAGCACACGTGGTATTGTAAGGACGCTTTTATACTATAGGTTCCGATTGGTTTAAATTGGTCATTTCAATAAATTAAGGATTAGTTGCAAACTAATCTGCCTAAGAAGTTTCGACAGCAATTCCACAAAATAAACAAAGAGCCACACAATAAACCCGGAAATCTGAATCATGTCTTTGTTCTTTCAATCTTACTGAACAGCTACATAAGTGCGTACTAAGAAAAAAACTGTATGAGCAATATTATACCTATTACTATGTATAAGTACAATATTTCTATCATAGATTATTTCGGGAACTAGTCTAAATGTATGCGCTTCTACAAATAATCTTCAAAACATTATGTTCAGATGAAAAGCTTTTAGAATTGCTTTTATCAGCTAATATAAGTGGACTAATGTAGGGGCGGTGGGACTGGTATGCGTGGAATGAAACTTCATCTCGCAAACGGTGCAACGGGTGACAGCAACGGCGCGACATGCAACTACGCTACGGCCAACGACCGTGGCCAAGGTGTGCCGTCAACATAGGTACGTGGCTTCGGTCGTCGGCATCGCGACTTGAGACCACCAAACTCTGCAGACCTGTTTGCATTCCCTCCAGTTGACTCATCCCGGCCTGTCCTAACGGACGATAAATAGTGATTAGTGTAAGCATTATTGTGCTGATATTATTCTTGCAAATTCACATGTTAGTAGAACCGCTAGACCTAAGTGCTGTTCGACTTCACAAAACAGTGTTAATTAATTAGAAACAATTAATATTTAATTAACAGTGTTTTGTGAGGTCGAATCAAAGATGATTTTCATTATAATTCTGATAAAATCAAGATGCATGTATTATGCTGGTGATATAATATGGTGAAAAAAAATATAATTTAAGTGTCAATTATGATGCAAATCTGTAATCAACATGAATTGAAGAAATTTGTTTATTACGCTATTTTTTAATTGTGAAATAAATAAATTCGTTGCGTAACAGTATTCAATGCGTAGCGAATTGTTGTACATGCTTTGAACCCAGTGGGTCATGGACCTCCAAAAATTATGCGCAGTAAACTGAGGTTTTTCTTTGTTCCAAGGCTGTGCTAGTTTCTTTCGGCTTCCTTGATGATATTTGACAGAATCGAATCGATAGCGAACTTGTGCTATTTTCTCAATTTAACGGTACAATAAAATATTACTGGTACCTATTGTAAAGTACAGTTAAATGTACAAAATAATAATCTATGCGTACGAATATTTTCAACATTATAAACTACAGACGCTTCTTGATTTTTAAATAAATTAAATAAGTTATTTTACTTTTTAATTTATACTTGGATCTTTGTTAGGATCTATCGAAATTGTACGAGTAGTAAGTAATAAATAAGTACCTATTTCATAATCAATAAATATCTGCTTGGTAGAACTGTACTTTCACTTCGTAAACTATACCGTTAAGCGAGAATTGACAAATTTAATCTTCCCTAGCAAACATTTTTCCAGAAAGGAAAATCCGTTAAATATCAAGACATTTCCATTCGATGTGTAGCAGCCTTTTGCCATTTGCTTCTGGGTTCAATGGCCAGACAGTTCGGATCGTTGATTTTTTCGCTTGAGTGCTTGTCTGTATTCACCAATTTTGAGGTATTTACTTACTTATTTCCTAAAATATACACATATTCTTTTGTTTTGTTGTTCGGGGAACTATTAAGCCATGCTGTTTAGTCTAAATTATTTGCTTGCATTTTGAAACTCAACGGTCACCGAGTCCCAAGCTAGCCGGTTGAGTAAAGTTGAATGTATCGGCAGGCATCTCATCCTTCGTGGAATTTGCACCCACACATTCTAATGCAGAACTGCACATTACGATGCCGCCCTGACCGAGACCGCTCCGCCGCGCGCCGCCGCCGCCTTTATATTTGTTGTTTTTTCAAGTCGCCATACTTTTCCAAGAAGGACCAAAATCTGTAAAAAAAAGAAGATCGATCCCCTGTGAGTGTGCACCCATTGTGAGATATTTTGAATGAACTGCTGTCATTATTCTTGTACACATTGGCATTGCTTCAAATGGTCAATAGCTTTATTTTAAGAATTGAAGTCGGTTTGTAATAACCGACTTCAATCGAAGAAAAGAAATAAAAGAAAATAGCTTTCTTTTTCACAGAAACGCGTGTATACAAGAAGTTAATAAATGCGTTGGTTCTAACAATAAGGAAACATAAAAATAAAACATAGGCATCCACAACCACGACCTCAAAGCAGAAAAAGTCGACGGCTGCATGTTAGGTATACCTATTACAACTGTGAAAAGAAAGCTTTATAATTTTTATCAAATTATTTTCTTTTTTAGTTTTTTATGCCTATCTAATTATATTTTTCTAAGTAAATACATAACTGGATTTTCCTTTCAACTAGCAAAATTATAAAAAAGTACAATGAAGACTTTATACAGAGTGCTTTTAAAATATGTATTAAACATACTCAAATATGGAGAAAAACAAATCGTAGTAAGCAAGCGTGGCCTGTTTGTATTTGTTGAGCACGTGGTCGGCCGCCATCTTAGAGCACACGCTTTTGGCGCGAAAGCCGCGGTTCATCTATTCTAATATTCTCACAAGTGAAGTATTATGGTTTTTGCCATTTATAGATTTTTTTTGTACCAAAGTATTATATTTTTACAATAACAATGAATCCGTCAGTTTTGTTGATTAATGTAACTATCTAGTAGAACAGATGTAATTACTACTACGCCTAGGTGCAATGTACTACGTATCTAGTATCTATCTAGGCAATACATTTTTCTCAAAAAGTTACATAAAAGTGTTATGATTTTACATTACAACAAAATCAAAGTTAATTTTACAAGGTAAATAGGCTATAAATATAATAAAGCAAATCTAACAAGGACTCTGTTTATTTCCTTAAACGGATGTATTGGCGCCAAAATGCGGCGTGGTACTTCTACATTAATGGCTGCCGTTCATTGCGCTCGCTTGGGTGTATTGCCCGCTGCTCACCATGCGCATCCTGCCTACTACGTTTACTGCGTCCTGCTCGCACTTATTTCTTATGTTTATACACAAAAGAGACGCCCACTTCACGTGCAGCAATTTTTGTGCCTCAGAAGGACGCGCCTGAGATCAATGCACTTTCCGAGGACAGCGAGCCCGTTTTTATTAATCGTTAACGTTGGGCTACTCTCGACGTAATAGGGATCTTAAGAGGTAGCCCTAAGAGTTAATTTGGCTGCAACAAGAACTTGGAACTAGAGGTCGATGTCTAGACGCGCGGGAAGTGATTAAAGTATGTGGAATTGTGAGTGGAAGGCATTCCGCTTGTATAGGGCTGTCCATGTTTACTGTAACTTAGGGTGCATTTTGGATAAATGGCTCCGTTATTTTTTATTTAGAGAAACGAAAGTGGAGCCTTTATCTTATTTTTAAATGAGAATTCATATTCAAGAGATAGAATAGGAGAATAGGAGACATCTATACTAATATATAAAGCTGCAGAGTTTGTTTGTTTGAACGCGCTAATCTCAGGAATTACTGGTCCGATTTGAAAAATTTTTGTTGGATAGCCCATTAATCCAAGAAGGCTGTAGGCTATATAACATCACGCTGCGACCAACAGAAGCGGAGCATAACTAAACCAAGCGAACGAAGTCGCTGGCGGCCGCTAGTGTAAAATAAGTTTCGTTTATTTTTCTTTTTTTTTCATATTCATTTACATATTTAAATATTTTTAAATAATATAATAATATTAACATTGTCAATTCATTGTAAGCAACCCTGTTGTATTGCGTGTGTGGTGCCTGCCGCCTGGACACTGAGCTGGCGTAGCAACTTTTAACACACTTTTTGCATTGCACTTTACATAGTCTTTCCAGTTTATATTTTTAACTCAGACGGACGAAAATACCAGTGCTCTGACTAGATTTATTTTCAGTTTATCCTACCAAAGGACCAAGTTGTGTTAATATTCTGTACGTATTTAAAGATTTCGGCACAATTCTCTTTATCATTGTCTAGTTGTTATGTCAAATCACAAAATATGTTTGTTGGTTCTGGACCTGATTACGCCTGTTATCTATACCTACGTACAGGATATATCAGTAGGCCTAGTATGAGTTTTCATTACGAAACTCGTTCGCCGATATCGAGCGCGTTTGACTCAGCGATTGGCCCGCTTCAAGGTCGTGAGAACTCTCAACCAATGAGAGCGCCAAACGCGCTCGATACCAACGATCGAGTTTCGTATTGAAAACTCATACTAGGCCTACTGACATCGTAACGCAAACTTCGCGAAAAGGTTAAACCGCATGCCACTAATAAAATTATGATAGTCATTTACGTCGTTAATGAACGGTTACAGAATTCAGTGTTTAAAAAAAAGTGTCGGCTCGGCCTTTGAACGTTGCAAGCGTGCGCCGTGCAGGTTTGTAGGTTTGACGTTGATCCCTAATGTGAACTCTATTAAATCAGCTGATAAGATAGTTTTTCGAGTTTTGTTTTCATTGCGCTTTTTTGTGTAATTAGCGAATTAATTAATTTTTACTTTAAAATCTAATTGGGTTATAAAAGTATGGCAATTATGAACGGTCTAAAGTGAAAAAAAAACTATAATTTTTTTTTAAATCATGAAAAAGCCGATGAAAAATTCCACCACTGAGGGGTTTAGAATCATGTACTGGATCCATGGTACTCGTGCGTTGTGCGTCGATGTCAGATACACCCTTTATGAATAGTATACATATAAATAAAACAAACTCTGGTTAGTTTCACCATTTATAACTCAAGAAAGTTTGGACCGAAGTTTATGATCTTTGATTTGTTGTTACATATTTGATTCCACACCGAATATCAGAATAACTTAATAGTTATGCTGCTGTTTCATACTTGTTCATACTGTTTTCATTGATTGAACCTGACGGTACTCTGTTTGGTCAAGTCGTAGATTATAAAATCAAAGCTTATTAAAATTTGGGCAAAACAAAAGTTTTATGACGAGTTGGTAAATCCTAGATTGTTGTTATGTAAGAATAGATACTTGAAGTCACATTGCGATATGATAATCATTATCTATTGCTTGCTACATCTTTGATCAAAAGGAAAACGATGAGGGATAATGAATCACACCTGGTTACTTAATAATAAAATACTACACGGGGTCTAAACTGTACTTAAGTACATATATTATAAATTATAATGATATACTTAAATTTAAAACAGAGGGTAGATTAATGCCTACTGTCACACTTCAACTTCAACTCTTGATCAATGGTCCCTGACGTCCCTGTGGAATAGATACCACAATTTTACTAATAACACGTGTAACAAATTATAGGAACTCTTTGAAAATTTTGTTTCACAATAAGTACTGGCGGATATCGTCAATGACAGTCGTAAAGACGGCCGCGTGAACTGTCTACGAGGGAGATTTGAGGCAAAGTCATGATGAGGCCACTATGCTGCGATATTTAAATGTTCTTTATGAATTATTAACTGAATGCACGTTTTACTACATAAATCACGCGCTTTTATTTAGTAAACGACACTATAAAAAAATACGAGTGTGCTTATGACCACACGACTGAAGTGAAACTTCTTTCGCTCCATCTGTATGTAATTATGTATATATATATATATATATATATATATATATATATATATATATATATATATATATATATATATGTGTGTACAATATATACATGTATACACATATACATATATTAATTTTCTATAAATATTTAAATTTATTTCATGGTTTCATTGGTAAATTAATATTTTTGCATAGATCTTCTATTTTTATTGAAAAAAAAAAAATAACTCGTTGTAGACCTTGTAGTACTAAGCTCGCGCCACGGGCGCCTCTGTGCTTATATCCCCCACTTAACTTCCGTTCGCCTTGCCCGATCACTTTTCGTAACGCTTACGTCACGCGTTCGCCAGCTTACTCCGCAAGTCAAGCGTGCGCAAAGAAGTTTCACTTCAAAAAATTAATATTATTTCGCATAAAGAGTTAACGTAATACATGTGCGGTATGCAACCCTGACGCGGGCGGCGGGAGGCAGGGCACGCGGCATGTTGGCGCATCGCTTATAATAATACCGTCAAAATAGTGTTGTCACTTTTTACAAATTACCGAATTTCGGGAAAGTTGGAATTAATTCGCGGGAAAAAAAGATTATTTCAAAATACATTAATATTGTTACTATGATGATTACGTAAAATTTTATATTATATTTCATCAACAATCATGCTATATTTGTGAACTTCTTAAATTCGCCGCATTATTAGAAGCTGTGCTTGTTCGGCCTAAAAATTTGAATGAAATTACACGCCCACGTACGCAAAGATTATGCACACAAGCAAATAATTTTATTCACAGACGCGTATGGAAGAGGCACATTAGTAACTGCTTATGTCGCTACGCGAACTGGCGCGAGCGTCGTGACGAAGTTGAGTTGCGCGGACAGCATTGTAATGTGTGTTAGTAGTTTGCATTAGCCCCAATAGATGGCAGTGTTATCAACAGTCTTTCAGTTTTAAGTTTGTAGTATATAAATTATTTTAATGTAATTATTATATATTTTTTTAGAAAATTATTAGGGTATGCAATGCTTATCTGCTTCTAAGGAGCGCACGCGCCTGCTCGAAAGCAATTTGTACTTTGTGTCCAATTATCGTATTGTGACGATATCTTCAAACTTCTATACTTTCAATTATATCAGAAATGTTCAGCAAAAATATATAAAACAATATAAAGGCCAGAACAGAACGAAATTTATAAATTATTTGTGCTCTTAGGTAATCAATTGTTAACAAATCTTAAAAAGATCCAAAAAATATATATTGCCTTCGGCGAGATGCGAACTCACAACTTCATACTCGACTCAATTGTTAACAAATCTTAAAAAGATCCAAAAAATATACATTATCTTCGGCGAGATGCGAACCCACAACTTTATACACGGCATGTCATGCAATATTTACATGTGCCAACTGCTTCGTTGTATTACAGACGAAATAGGACTATACTTTGCTTTCCGTTCGCCTTGCCCGATCATTTTTGTAATATTTTTCGTAACGCTTTCGCGAGTTTACTCCCCAAGTCAAGCGTGCCTAAAGAAGTTTCACTTCAATAATTTTGACAGCCTCCGTGGCGTAGCGGTAGCGAACGCGGCCGCTGCGCAAGGAGGCGCGGGTTCGATTCCCGTGCAGTGCAAATATTTATATGTATGAATATGAATATTTGCACTGGTCTGGTCGTGCCTCGGAAAGCACGTTAAGCCGTTGGTCCCGGTTGCCATACGAAAATCTAATGGTAGTCGTTATGGGTTGTTGGAGCCCTCAAAAGTCCAACAATTGGTCTAACTGCAATGCTTCGATCTCGCCTTCGGGTTGTGGATGTTAGACGGCAGTCGCTTCATGGATAATATCGAAGTTTAGCCAAAATGAGCAGTTAGACTGGTAAAGCGGACCCTATACTCCAAAGCTGAAAGTTTCGGATACGACTAGGATTAACGGTAAGATGAAGACTATAAATAATTTAAAACTCAATGAAAAATGAGCACGACGATCATCTTAGCTTTCCCGCCAAAAAACCCTACAGTTACACCACACTTATGCAAAACAATAAATTTAAAAGAAGTAAAGTCAACTTGAGAACCCCCTCCTTTTTTAAAAAAATATGTAGTTAAAATAGTAACTTACCATAGTAATGTATCAAAAATTTTACAATGTAACTATTTTACTATTACATTAGCTTATTCACAATGAAACATTGTCTTACAAGGGCACCTTATGTTCGCGACATGATAACCTCTTATTCGTAGAAAAAGAAGATATCATGATCATGTTATGTGATTGAAATTCTTTCATAATAAGTGTAAAATAGTATTTATTAAACTATTAATTGCGTCATTCCACACAACTTCATTGTTGTGATACTGCTGATAAAAAATATTATATAACTACATGCAAGTAGGTACTTAAGTAATGTATGACGTACTACATAATCGATATTTACGTCATCCCTAAATGTTAAAGAAAAAAAAACTAGCCATGAGCATGACAGACCCCGCTCAGTGTAGGTTTCCGTACTTTCCCGTCTGTCAAAATAAGTATCCTCACTTAAGAGATAAAAAATGGGCTCTTTGTTACAGATGACTTGATAACTAAAGAAAGAGTTATAGATTTCAACTACACATGGAAAGAAGGGGTTGTAGTTGCAACATGGAGTGATATCCAGGCAAGACAGCTCCAAGTTTCTACTGCTAAATAAATAACGCATACGCGCGCTGCAGATCAGTTACTATATCCTGCAAGTGTTTATGTAGATATTGTACGTTATGGACACTACGAATAAACGATAGACCAACCGGACAATTCGACAATTTAACATTGAGTTATTGACTAATTAGTAGATGGTTCGTCATTTATCGCGTTTTTTGTATTAAATGAATTCAATGAACGGCGGATCATCATCTCGTCTATATATAAATATATACATATAAATCAATGCCACTTTCTTTGTAATTTTATAATCCAAAAAAAATGTGTAATGGTACCAGATTGGCAGTGATAAACTTATTGCCAAATTTAATTGAAGCTACGATTTTAACTGGCAAATCAAAAGGAGAAGTTTGTTTGATACCGCGTATCCCTGTGATCCCAACTGATATGCCATTTGAGTTCTAACGATTGCAATATCCTGTGCGTTTATCATTTGCTATCATGTCCATCTACAAAGCCCAACTTTATGTTGCCTGTTCGAGAGTCGGTACCCTCAGTCGTTTGTTTATAGATGCTAGAAATGGAAAAACAAAGAATATTGTTTATCTAAATACATATATTGTATTAAAATTCCTAGCAATAAAAAAAAAAAAATGTATTCTTTTGATGACCCAATAAATTTGTTTTTATTATTTCACTTTATACGTAGCAAAGTACGTATCTGGCCGCTAGTACAATATGTAAACTAAAATAACAAATATGCTTGCATATATGGTTAAATTACAAACTTAGTTTAGAAATTATTTTGTAACTATTCAAAAGCTATTTAACCTATCAAGTTGAAAATAATTTTTAAGATTAAAAAATTGGAGGATGGTGGACGCATTTCTTTTTCCTTCTGGAGCGATAATTATTTCAGAAAATATTAAAAATATCAAAAAATGATAACAGTACACACGTATTTATTTTTGAATACTTATTCAACAATATACCATACATTAGGGTGGATTTAAAAAAAAATGCACTCCCCACCCTAATAAAACATTTTTATCCACTTTTTATTTTTACAAAAATACTTTTAAAATAGTAAATCAACAGTTTAACCGGGCTACTGCACAATAAACATGTTTTGTTTTTGGAAGTGCATAATGATAAACATAGTGTTATCTCGGCACAGTCTTGTACTTTGACCCGCTCTACTATCTGTGGCCGCAACTAAATTGTTTGTAGTGTGTTAATTGTTTTCCGATGAGACAACGCACATGCTCTGTCCATTATTTTATCGATATTAACTGCGGGTGGGACGGGGACTCGCTGCATGCCACGCCGATGACTACACCGTCATTAATGCAGTATAAGGAATTCATTCATCGACATTTAATAGCAAGCTCTCAATTCTCTTCAGTGTACCGTCATTATTAGATTCAAATATTGCAGTCAAAATATAAACATGCATTCAGATTATGTTAGTTTACCATTACTTAATTAAAGTTCTAATGAGGTATGAACAGGAAAGAAACCTTTTAATAGTAAAGGAAGTTTCACATAGAACTCGGGCATCAGATTACACAATATTATCAGCGTGTTCCAAAAAAACACAAATAATGTAATAACAGCAAATTATTTTTATACCAATACACTTGTTTGTGTTGAATGAATCTATTCATGAACTAATAGTAATAACTTCTAGTGTGATAAAATTTATATGTTAATGCCAAACTCGCCCAAGTAAATACACGTTTTTTTTAATACTTATAAACTAATGTTTGACCACAATTCCGCCTGATGGTAAGCAGAGATGCAATCGTTGGTGGTAAAGCGTGCTAGTTTATTAAACATATTCACTAAAAAAAAAAAATGAGTGAATAGGAAGGAAGACGGCAGTTGAGTGACGTGATGTAGGTAATGTTAAACCCAACAACACGACCAACGATGTTGCGCCAGAGGAAGATTGATCTGGAGACCCTCCACGACCAAACTCCCTACATAACAACATTGGGCGCATCCTACCTGGCACACATCACAACACAACTGCTCAGACCCGTCCTCCAAACCTGGTTCCTACTACTCTCATTAATTAGTCACTTTTGCGTTAGTAAAATCATCGTCATTTCAATCATATTGATTACGACATTGTGCTGGAATGAATGGTGGAAAACTACAGGTCATTGTGAAGATGGACGATGGCCCACGGTGGAAGAACCTATTTAAATGAAAACAAATTACACTAAAGTCACCTGCACCCTAATCGGCGAACACATTTTTGTCAAATGATTGCGACTAGTTGGGATCGTTTGGGCCGAATGATCCAATGGGCGGTCTAAACGATCCCAACTAGTAATCATTTGACAAACATGTGTTCGCCGATTAGGGCGCTGGGCCTACGTTCTTGTACCAGATCTGAAATTCTGAATAGGAATTAACAATACATAGGCTTTTTTTTATTGACTTCTCACGGTTCAACATAGGAGGTTGTCGTCTGCTTAACTGGACTTGCTGACTAGATTTGGACAAGCAAGACCCTTTACTATGGCGTTATTTTTTCCCTACAACTTCCCACATTTTTGAACTAACATCAATACTCGTTACGGTATTGTTTATAAAAAATATTGTAATTTATTTATTTACTGAAAGAGGAACAGGCGGACTGTATGTCTTGGGCATTCTGTACCAGCCTACCAAGGGTGGTGAAGAAATTAGATGGCTTATTTGCTACAGAGAAGAAATTCTACACTAAACTGTAAATTACAATGAAGTTATAAATAAGTAAAGAAGCAAAACATACAATACGTTCCGTAGCAGCCCGTTACATAGGGTCATTTAGAGTTGTCTACTTTTTAAGTATCTTTATTATCATTTTAATGCTGTCCAAAAATTAAAACAATACGTGCCAATAACAATTTTACTTCAAAGTGATCTTCTGTCCTGCACAGAAACCTAGGAACCCATATGTTCTATGTTACTGGTTTGGTTTCCGCACTCAGTCCCTCCAGTGGACCATTGTGCGTGGAAGGAACCCATATAATATAACTAAAATAAATGTGGAAAGTGACACTGTCTATATCTATTGCCACTTCTTGTTTTCTAGCTTAAAACTTAAATGATCGTTGTTCGACAGATTAGGTAGTAGAGCCTGGGACCTGGAAAAAGACATCCATCAGATTCAACAATTTTTCCTTAAAAATTACACAATACCTTCAAAAAATATACAGATAAATGTATATAATATATACAGAGGGATTGCCTATAAATATGGATACAAATATACCGTTATTAGGTATGTTGAGTGTACCGCATTTGTCAGTGGCTACTTGGCTAGGTAAAAATACAGAGTTAGTACCTAGTTATGAAGGTATATTGCTAGTTCAGCTCACCCACGGGGCCGCAATTCGAAGGTTATCAGGAAAATAAAAGCTACGGTTAAGGCCCTTGAATTAATTCATCGGTCATCGAACCTATCACGCCCGTGTGTCGCGAAAATAATTAATTAAAATTCTGTGAAACTGTGAAGCGGCGCAAACTACGTAAGTGAGTGGATTGTATGTAGGTATACTTGTAACAACACGCGTAAATAATACAATAAGTATTTAATTGACAGCTGTATATTTTACGTACGATACTTAGTGTGTAGGTAGGGCATAGTTCTACACAAATGTAGCTGTACAACATTTGATCTCAATTTAACAACTGTTCAAAAGTTCTACTTCAAACTTAGCTGTTTTGTATATAGGAACTATATTAATTAGCAGCGCCTCGGTTTCAAACGAATAATAATTTTCAATCCAGTTTCGGGATAAAATGTGTTAATCCTGTTTATATAAACTATCTACTGCCATCTATCTTTTTTTTTTCTTATTCCTCCGCTATTCTTTTCTGATTAATTTCGTTGCGGGACCCAAGACAGTTGAATCATTTCTCCGGGACTCGTCGAGCTTCACTGCTCAGCGTTTTTCTGACGGTCTCCACTGTTGATTCTGGCTTTCAGGAGTTGCAGTGGGTGGGAAAATGTGTGGTGGGTTTTGTCCCATTAAAAAAAAAACTATCTACTGCGCTAAATGTCAACTAGGTACAACCGTTTCGTTTTTGCGTGAAAGAGTAACAAAGCAATTCAAAGCATCCATCATCACAAACTTTAGCGGTTTATAATATTATACCTACCCTACTACACTACATGTAAAAAATTAAATAACTAAGTAGCATTCATGATAGAATAGAATAGAAAACTCTATTATGTATACCATATAAATTACAGAACATAAATATAAAGATTTTACAAAAGATGACACAGGATACTTATTTTTAGTAAATTGAACACTAATAATAAAAGGTTTTTGTGAAATACAGCCACTTTTAATTAATGTCCTTCGCGAAAATAGTTAAGTTTAGCTTTTGTTATGTTTACATAAGTGTCTATTATTTATGCCATAAGACTGTTGAAGATTTAAATATTTAATATGCGAGGGGCACTCGAGCAGGTGGTTCAAGACCGGCAGATATAAGAGTACTTCCAATGGAGGGTCAAAGGACTACTCAAGGCCGCAGCCACGACATTTCGGACGTCGATAACCTTCGCTAGGCGCCTTCGCAAGTTCGTTCGTACCTCTAATACTTCCATATCATAACAAATATATAGGTACAAGGCACCTCGGATTTACACGCGTAAAAACGCTATTAATAGACTATGACTTTTTAAGTCACGCTTTAAGTAATCTGCTGTTTTTTATTTTATTTAAAATGAAGCATTATTTAATTTTAAATTATATAAGTAACCGAAATAAACTCGTGTTTTGTAATTTATTTATTATATTTTATTTTGTAATTTATTTATTATAATAATGAATTATAACTTCATAGTAAAATCAGATAAATCTGCTTCCTGCGGGGCAGTCCTAGCCGAATCCTTGAAATCTGAAAATGACTCATTTGCTAGAAAATTAGTGTTTGAACCGTAATATATGGTTAGAATATATAAAACTTAGTGATAATTATTATTTACTTTAAACCAACGTATACACACGGAAGTAATGAAAGATCATTAGATTTTACACTAAGTCTTCTGTAGCCACACAATAGTACATGACAGACATCACGCTTACAAGTTCCATGTGTAAGATTCAGTATTTTATTAGAGTGCAATGACATGCAGTTACACGTACGTGCTACAATTGCATACAATACATATAAATTACATATTATTTATTGGATTAGCTAAATAACATGCAGTGCAACAGTGTATTACGACCTTGTCATACTTGCACGTGTTTTCAATAATGGTGAAGTTATTGCCATGGAATTATGTTGGATAGAGCTTAGGCCATAAAATAATATATAAGTAGGTATAAATAGATATTAAAAAAAAAAATAACTAAGATAAAGAAGAATAGACTGAAAGTGGATTTTATCTTCTGCATATTTCCACAGGACATTGAAGCAGCTTGCCCTGTTTTGTAGGAAAATGGAGTAAACAGGAGCGGTAAAGTGAAACATGATCATAATTGTAAAGAACAACAACAATGTGTTTAAACGCCTACGAGAAAAGTAGCGTATTTTACTACCAAACAATTTGAAATATCTAAAAAAATGGTTTGAGGTCGTTTAGCAACTTGGACGTAGCGTGGTTGGTCACAGTTCTGACCTAACGTACTCCACCTAGTTCAGTCTTTTAGGTATTGTAATACGTACCCGTTTATAAGTTACTATTTCAGGGAAACAGGTTTTGGTGAGCATTTATCTATTTTGGTAGGCAAAAAGAATATAAAAACAACACGTACAATTAATTATTCGGCACCTTGTTATGGAGCGAGTATATTTTTTTAAAGCTAACATATTTTACTTGGTACATCTTAGGGTCAAAAAATTATTTTGGTGAGCATTTAAATATAATTTGTGATAACAAGTGTATTAATCATTCCTGTTGCATAAAAAGCAAATTAAGACATCTTGTTGACAATGAAATGCTTTTTTTTTATAATTATTTATTATTTGGGTGATAAACTTTATCTGCGTATGATTTCGCGCACGTTGTCGATCGTTATCGATGTGATATCGATACACCTATGCCGAAATTGTTAGATGTGTGAATTGAGTGAATCGTAGTTCTCCCTCTTTTATCATTTCAGTTGTACAGTTATCAGCTTGTTGTGTTACCTGAGCGGCGCCATACTTACATATTTTACTGAATCCTGAGCACTATCACGGTCACCTGTAAATGGTTATACCTACTGATAGTAATAAATATTATAAAGGTGAATAACATTGTTTATTATTACGATACTTGCCTTAGTGTAGAATGCAATATGTATAATATACAATATGCAATATAGAATAAACAGAACCTAGTAGTGAACACAGAAAACAAACATGTACTATTAAAATAAAACTAACATTTCTAACGTAGATCATAAGCCAATAGGTAGACAGTATTATACAGGGTGTTAGGAGAACGCTTCCGAAGCCAGAACGTAGATTATATACAACCTAAATGCAAACGGATACCAATAACCTTTCGCTTTAAATTGATTATTTTCAAGACTTCATATTTCGTAAACAAGCATTGGATAGTGTACGAAACGTGAGGTCACTGACACGCAAGGTGACGTCGCACTACCGCGTCCGCGCTAATCCGCCGCCGAAAAGAGCCGATTTATACCCAATTTACAAACATCACTTTCAAAATCGCAATTGTAGTCCATTGTAAAAAGCTGACAGAGGCATTTTACGTACCTGTCTAAATCCTTTGCGACCTTATGAGGTTTGGCTCGAACTGAGTTCCATTCATTTCAATACAAAGCCGGGCCCGTCGCTGTGTCGATCCGTGAACACGAGGCATCAGTATTCCTCAACACATTCTTCACGTAGTTTATTAAAAACACTCACTATTCTGCCCCGCATTTCATCAGCACTGTCACATTCCCGATCAAACACTCTTTCTTTCACATACCCCCATAAAAAGAAGTCCAACGGCGTTAAGTCGGGTGAACGGCCAGGCGTGCGGCCCCAGCCATCCGATCCAGCAGTCATTAAAAAGCTCAGTGAGACGCTCGCGGACGGGACGCGTAACGAGCATGCTTCCATCGTGCTGGAACCATGCTCGACGAAATTCAGCCACAGACACATTCTAGCATATCATTTAAATGTCCATTTATAAAATTAAGATATGCTGATCCATTGAGACGCTGCGGTAGAAACACTGGTCCTAGAATTCTTCTCCTAAACACATCAACATGTTGCCGTATTCACGAGCACTGTACACGTATGCCTCAGGCATTGTCTAAAACAACAAAAAGTTATAACTAAAAAGAATAAAACAGCACTAAAAACGTAACAATACCTAATAACTAAACACAAATTTAAAACTAACAAAACAATAATTAAATAATCGATTAAAAACGTAACCGCTCACGAACCGAGTCGGGAATGAACTGATTAATTATTTACTAAAGAAGTACTATGAAGGTCAAACAAGCCCGCGCGGACGTCGACACACGCATTGGGGACATCCCCTCATGAACGAAAGAATAATTACGAGATCAGAAATCAATTGATTTTAATTGTTAGGAAATTGTACTTATGCTTTATTACAAACTGTTTTCATTTTCTAACTTTTAAATAAGATTTAACTGGTTTCTTAGATTCAATTAATTTAATTATTCACTTTAAATTGATTAGGTTTACTTACTAAATGAAGGATCCAGTTCTTGCAATAAACGAGCACGCATCGTGTGACTTTAATTACATTGTTATAAAGTTCAAATTCAATTGATTCACGGGCGCAACTGTACATGCGATGAAAATTTTTTAGTTAATTACAGCTGATGTCAGCGATCTTTTACTTTATTTCATTTACTATCGATTATCGACATAATACAAAACTGTTATTAAATTCACGATCAATCAATTAAAACTGTTGACGCCTCTGTAATGTTTATTTTTCTTTATTTTAGCGGCGCTTTACAAAGGATTTTTATGGCCTTACAGCCACACTGCCGGCTGTAGGTATCTAAGTACCTTCGATATGGGCCTCAAGGTTAAGCAAAGTAAACTGGATTTTTCTGATTTGTAAATTTGAACGTTCAGATCAAAATAAAATTGTAACCCTGTTCAAGGGGAAAATCATTACGATCCTTGCACGAATGGAACCCGTAAGCAGATATCCCACAACTAGGTAGAAGTGAACTGAAAAGACATTTGCTTCAAGCGATCGAGTGAAGGTTAGTAGTTTAGGAAGATAGTCCGATCACATGGGCCCGCCGCACTAAGTCACCCGGCGCATCGCACGTCGCGCGTCGCGATGTCGGTGACCGCACGCGGCCTTTGAACTCGAGTATGCGCGAGCGTCAGCTGTCAGCTGATTCATTATTTACGAATACATTACTTGTTAGAGTTGTAAAGAAAAAAAAAATGTTTAATCGCAAATAATGGTTTCATTTAACTCATTTAACTGTTCCCACAGCATAGTGTACGAAAAATGCTTAAGTAAAATTGTAAAAAAAAAATCCTCATTTTTTGATGGTATCGTATCGAGAATCACTAGCCTTATCACCTGTCTTCGTTTTCGGAAGCGTTTCCCTGGCACCCTGTATATTTTTTCTGTGCCCATATGGATACCGTATCATGTAAAAACAGTGCCAGGTGATGGGTTCAATGTTCGATGCAGCTTTTATTTTGTTTTGAAACGTAGCTTCGTCGGGGCCCCGGCAGGGGTTGCAACTGCTACAAACTTCTATCCTACCCACAAAAAACAAACCTACCAAGTGCGTGTCGGACCGTTCACAATAAATATAATATATAATAAATATATACGGACAAATATATCTCAAGTAGTACTCTGTAGTGGATAAATATATCTCAAGAACAAACGTAACATTGTTGTTGAAGTTTTTAAAATTTTCTTTTATACTTTCAAGAAGTGATCTCCATTTTCAATGTTGATTCACGTTTTACCGTCTTTAGGTCACACAAATTCGATTTATATTACAAAAACAATTAACAGAATTATATGTATTAAAAAAAAAAAATAGAATCAGAAAAAACAAATTGTTGCAGACGGACAGATAAGACATACTAGAGATCCTTCAAGAATTCTGTTTTTTTATTCGGACTAATGGATGTAATGTAAAGCATCGCCAGGTGGATCAGAGTATGCTGTTTAGGATACCGTACCTTAAACAGCATACTCTGATCCACCTGGCGATGCTTTACATTACATCCATTTGACTTCAATCGTGAAGAAGTTCGAAAATTAATTAAACTTTTAACTAATACGATGATATCGCGTTCAGGCTTGTTTATTAAGAACACCTGCTTGAACACAATATCACTTGCCCACTTATTTACTCTGACGCTGTATGTAGATGTACGTAGGTAGGTAGGTAATACACGTACATACAACGTGAGTATTTTTATGTTCACTGCATACAATGTCCTCTAAATTAGGTGAATTAAATGTAAACAATATACTTAATTAAAAGTTCACTTAAGTAATTAGGTATACATATTAGCTAATTAGTAAAAATAATTAGGTAATATACCTGTATTATCTAATTTATTTTGAATAAGTAAATATGTAGTTTATTCTATTTAATACACAATTCGTTTAATGGTGTCGGCACTAAAAATAAGTTACTTAGGGTTTTTGGAACTATTACGAAAGTCTGGATATTTATCTGAATTTTAAACGCTCGAATAGGGAAAGCTTTTGTTTGAACGACGCATTAAGCGAACATGGTGTAGCATAATATTGTTGTAGGCATACATTACATGAATGCAGGGATGGTTATCAAAACGCACATGTGTGTCCGACAGCACGAGCTCGGGACACGTGCTGCCAACAGCTGCTGCGGCCCACTCAATCTACATAATACAATGAATCAAGAAAAAAAACACCTTTCTTATACTTTGTATGAAGTTTTTTCGACTATGTATTGAGGAACATTATCCAGATGTTCCAAAAGGTATTGGATTAGTTATTCCGTGGTATTAGTCAGAGAAGATGTAAATGTTTAGTGCACTTCTTACTTTTTGCCGCAAAATGTAAGAAAGAATGTGTTATATATTTTTATTTGTTTACATGGGAAGTACAAATTATGCAGTTTAACAAATAACGGCATACAAGTCGTGGTCACTGAAATAGGGTTGCCGTTATCGAAAAAAAATATTTTTATTATTTTTTATGACCATACCTACTACTGAATAGAGTACGATGCATCTACTTGCCAAAAAACAAAAAAAAAACTAATAGGAACATTGTATTAATTTACATCTGCATCATTACAATGTTTTAAAGATGTTAATACAGGGGTAAATTTTTGTAGATTTTTTAATATTAATATTATTAAATTAATAGAATATTATGAAGCAATTCATTTTACACATAACTTTATTTAACGATGATTAAACTTAAAGAATAACATTTTGATGCCATAGAAAAACACACATGACGCAGATTGTGCACGATGCATCGGACGCCACACGATGCTGCAAAAATCTATTAGATTTTATTGATTTGTTCCCACTTCCCGTTCTTGACATACACGCCGAGAACTTTTCTTCTGAAGCGACTCGAACAGTCTCGGTTAGATTGGAACCTCCCCCGCCCACCCTACTTAGAACTTAGAAAAATAGTCACGTGCGGTGCGGTGCGTCCCTCAGTTTGAAGAATTATAGGTAGGTACTTACCCAAGTACTTTTCTTTATTATTAGAATCGTCGCTCATGAACAAAATAGTAATCTTTGACAGCATTAAATAATTAGAATTTCTTAAACTTTTTTATTATATTTTAATAGTAAATACCTACTTCAGTTTTTCTTATATATAATACAAATTGTTAAGCCTTGAAGTTTTATTTATAGATTAATTTTGAAACTTACCGTCAAGAGTCGACTTTTTGAAGGGTAAATACTTAGAGAGGTGGTAATCAAGTGTAGGAGGCGAGAGAGGGTGACATGCCACGCTTCGTCCTTCCACGCATAGATTGAACTCAGAGGGGTAGAGTGGGTTGCGACTGTGGAATGGGGTCTCACAAGTACACCAAGCCGCGCGCGCCGCCGCGCCGCGCCTCCCCCCATACATACCGACCGATGCGATTATTCTGTCTAGCGAGAGGGAGACGTAGTCAATGCTCCGTTCGCGTCAGGTCGCTTCGTTGCATTCCAGTATTAGTTGTCAGTCCGCAACTCCGCAACGCGCCGTTTGATCGAACGGACGTACGCGTGCAAATAACATCGGAAAATTATCGTTGTTTATTTATTTATCTTGTGATTACATATCTCTTAAATTTACTTGTGTTTAAAATTTGTTTGAACTTTATTTGTGACTACTTCGTGCTAAAGAACAAAATCAACCTTCATGAACTGTGATCGTGTTTTTGCCCGTTTCAAACAATAACAAAACGGAAGAAAACCAGTGTTGAGACAAGTCGAAATGAGCGGATTGACCAACAGAGTTAAAAGAGGATCGAGAGGCAGTGCAACTCTTCTCGAAGCAGCTAACAGGATTTTGCGGTTACTTGGCGTTAGCTCCACGAAGCGCGGGAAACAGCCCTCGCCCAAATCTAAGGTAAGGTCAATGACTGTCTGCAGCCCGTGTTTATGTGTACCCCCATGTCTGTCTGTTTTTATTATAATGTTCAATAACGATTGACTCGAGTTCGATTAGGTTGAAATGGATAATTTTTGTCATAATATAATTTAAGTAGTGTGGTACATGATGAAAAAGGTATTTTGTAAATATTTATAAAAGATTTGACTAATTAATTAGTTCTGTACTTAAATAATTATTTATTAGGACGTAATTTTAATAAAAGTATTTTAAAAGATGGCAAAAAATAATACTTATTGTCAAACTACATAACTTCACCGCAGTTTCAAAACTAGCTTGAAAATATATCTAATTGAAAAAAGTATCTAGAGACGAGGAGGTATACAGACGTGGCAATGTTTAAAGTTTGTAAACTTTCGCTGTGCAAAGCGGTGATTGCACACTTTCGCCCTGTTTTTCTGTATGTCATTGGATTGGATGGCTCGGTACCGTGCTCCGTTCACTACGGCGAGTGTGACTGTGTGATACAAACAAACACCGTCAGCGGGCGCGGCCACAGCACTTGTTTGTTCACGCGTCGACGGCGTGACCAGCTTGTTTACCACTGCGAACTCTTCACGATCTCCGCATTCAGCAGACCGCTACGGCTGCAATCATACAACGATCGGTAAACATAACGTATCCTTACACACAGATTGTTCAGTTAACATTGCCGCGCAAATTGCATGATTTACACGACCTTTAAAATAAAGCGATACTAATGTGCTCACGTGGGTATTAGCCGAAATATTTTTAATTATGAACATGTCTCATTATACATATGTAACGAAGACAAGTATTGGTATAATATTTATTATCTTTCCAAAACATTAGCAATATTCATTAAATCAAAATATTTTGCTGTTAAATTTCGCCCTTTACCCAAATACTGTTATCTAGATAAAATGATACGCCAACGCCATCGAAACGAGAATGTTTGTTCATACGTCACCAGCAGTGATGTTGTGGCGTAATACTCTGCGGAGGAGGTTATGTACACCCACATTCTTTATCTTTCCCGATAATTTTTGTGGGGCTTGTGCCATTATGCCTTGTGGAAAAACACTGATTTCACTGGAAAGTAAACTAATTAAACTAAAGTAACACATATTGGTATTAAATAAGTGTTTAAACGGCATCAACGCTATTGTAGCACAACTGTACACAGGTGCCTACTTCGTCACTAACTTAAATTACCTTCTACAAAAACTTACAAATCATGTTTGTAAATTTTTGTTTACAAGTGTAAACGTAGGTAGGCAGACTCATATTTTATAATATTAATTAGAGGTCGTTCTGAGCGCGACGAAGGATGTCGCTTGTTGTTGAATGTTCTCAACAAAGGTTGTTTACAGTTCGTGATTCACGATCACGCATTCGGAATTCTCATTCATCTTTCACTTTTCTTGAATGTACACAAAGTTTCAATATAAAGTAGCTTATCCGCTATATTAACTGTTAAACAACTGTCAGCATGCTGACTAAACATCAGTTACCTCTAAACCGGATGTAGATTGTAGGAGGGGTAAACATAAAATGCACCACATCCGTCTGAACTTGATAGGCGCTTTTATTGCACCTTCTAGATTATCATTCTTCCCGTTATTTTTTTTTATTCACAAAGAAATTATCGTGCTATCTTTACACGAGAAAACGTAGTTAGAACTGCAGTATTTTATCCATACAAATCTCAAGCATTACGTAAAGTCGTATAAGTACCTATGTTGCAAACGGCATTGAAATGCGTAAAGGAAGGTTTGGTGGTGGGGATGTAGGTCGGCTATGAAGTCGATGTTAGTGGACAGTGGAATGGAATCCGTGGCTGTGGGAATGCGAGTGTAAGTACCGTTGTGACGCTGGTGTACACTGCCGCACCGTCCCAGCGCCCCAGCCACGGAATGCGAGACCCATTTGCGGCGCTTACAACCAAGCTTAATTATTGTTAGTGACTCATTCCTTCCTATTCAAATTTCAACGAACCATGCAGAAGTGTAGACTATGTAATGTCCTGTTTATTTTGATTTTATGAAATGAGCGTAAACGAACTTGCTATTTATCTTATTGTGATATTGTTGACTGAAACTTTCCTTACACAATACGTGCAACTTGACGGAAAGTTGCACGTATTGTGCAGCGCTAATTATTAGAGCTTGTCTAGAGATTAGCATAGACTAGGTCTTTAAGGTTTAGGCAAAGAGATTTAAGATAAAATAATTTTAATGTCTTTGGGTTTAGGCTTTTCTGTAAGTACATATTATTCTGACCGTTGCCGTGTTAGCATTACCGTCGTCATATCTGGCCTCGGGGACAGTTTATTTCTTAACTAACAAATGTAATTAGCTGTGGCCTAGTGGTAATTATAGTTTGTAACTCATCGCCTCCCGCAACACCCTAGTATTGGCATTCTTCACCAGTTAATTAGCACCGTTTCTGAAATAAATACTGCCCCCACACAGGATCCACAGAAACTTTCACTGGAAGTATTGAGAATGTTTCGCAAACACCAAAAGAATGTCTCAACCTAAAAGAAACTGAACGAAAATTTAAGAACGGATATTCCCGCAAAGTAACTGTAAAATAATTATAGTTACTTTCATTTGCTTTTCATAAAGTTTGTTTTGGCTAATATACCGTTAAACACGAACTCGCGGTATTCTGTAGCATTGCTAGAAAGAGACAGAATTGCAAATGCAGCTATCTCGTTCTGTCTCCACTCACGTTGAATGGAAGCGTCATTTTTTGTTCGACGACGGCCCCGTAAAAAATGAACTAAAACTCAAGCTACGAACTCGAAAAATTGGATCATCGAACTGTAGACGAGGCCAGTGAACGTGGCAGCCGGAACATTTTGACTATTTAAATCCTCGATGCTAAAAGCTTATTTTTACTTCCAGAAAGTAAAGATCTGAAATATTAATTAAATGTTAATTACTCGGTTACGCAACAGAATTTTATATTGGAAGAAAGACTTTCGCGTAAAAATATTTGCAAACAGTTTTAGAAAGGGTAAAAACCTGCATGCATGCATTAAAAACATTGTCTACTTTGACGTTCCATTGACAAACTGTTGTAAACAGGTAAACACATCACAAATACGATGGTTTTTTTTTACAGTTTGATTCACCTAGTTCTTAGCATTGTTTACGTATTTAGCGGTCACCTAAATTAAAAGAAGCCGACACTGCAGACAGCGCGTTGCCCCCTGGCCCCCACCGCGCATGACGTAGCCACCATCACCGCCGCCACCGCCGCCGCTGCTGCCAGCCGATAAACAAGTGCACGCTTTCGAAGCGCGACGACGTCGCATTTCTCTCACGACGTTCCACTAGACAGAGTCCGAAATCTCGTACAGTTCCGTGAATAAGTTTCAATGTTATTTTATTCAGTGGGTGTTTTTATTATTCCAGATCAACGGTCGAGCGTCTAGTGAGTTACGGGCCCCAATTGCTGCGGCCGAAACCGTAGTGGAGACGCCGATCAAAATGCAAGCTGCGCCTGCGCCCGCACCGGCCACGCCGGCGCCCGCGACTGCCGCCCCCGCTGCGCCAGCCTCCTCGCCAGCACCTAGCCAGGCGCAAAAGCCTACCAAAAGAACTGCTAAAGACTATATTTTTGGAAAGTTAATCGGCGAGGGCTGTTACAGCACAGTGTTTCTTGCAAAGGATATACACAGTGGAAAGGAATATGCAAGTATGTATTAGTAATTTATTTATTTTTATGTTTTTTCGAATTCAGTTTTCGTTTCCTACCTATAAATAGTTAGGACACCAATAACCAAATGTTTTGATTGCGATTCATAAAATAATCTGTTCATTTTCTTTTTTCACAGTTAAAGTATGTGAAAAACTTCACATAATCCGAAAAAAGAAAAGAGAGTACATCAAACGCGAAAAAGATGCTTTGAACATGTTGTTCAATGTAGCTCATGGTTTCGTGAAACTTTACTGCACATTTCAAGACGAAGAAAGGCTGTACTTTGTTTTATCCTTTGCAAAAAATGGCGAATTGCTGTCTTACATAAATCAAGTTGGCTCTTTTGAGCTAAATGTAGCTAAATTTTATGCGGCCGAGTTATTGTTGGCCTTAGAGAAAATGCACGCCAAGGGCATAATTCACCGTGATTTAAAACCGGAAAATATATTATTAGATGAAAATATGCACTTGCAAATTGCTGATTTCGGAACAGCTAAAATTCTTGAGCCTGAAGAGATACGTGCCTCACCAAATAATACAGATAATGACACGCAAAATGAACGATCTAGAAAAATTAGTTTCGTTGGAACACCGCAGTATGTTAGTCCAGAATTATTACATGACTGTGTAGATACACGTGCCTCAGACTTGTGGGCGTTGGGATGCATCATTTATCAAATGATTTCGGGTTTACCTCCATTCCGCGCAGCCACAGAGTTCCTCACGTTCCAAAAAATTCTCAAGATGGATTTTGAGTTCCCGGAAGGTTTTCCAGCTGACGCAAAAGATCTTGTGGAAAAGCTCCTGGTACTAGACCATACCAAAAGACTTGGAGCTAATGATAAGGGAGAAATTTATGATAGTATTCGCAACCATCCGTTTTTCGCTGGAATTGACTGGGATAATGTGTGGCAGCAGACACCCCCGACAATTAGCCCATATTTACCCGGAGGTTCGTTCGAAGAGGAATACAATGTACCCGATCATCTTGAACCAGGATTGGGCAATAAGCAACTTGTGAGACTGTGGGAATTCGACTTATCTACCTCTAAAGGTAATTAATTTGGTTATGTTTATTCTTGACTCATATACTAGATTGTTGTCTGTATTTTTTCAAAGCCAGATTATAAGGATAATTACATCATATGGCTATTTTTGAAAATATTAGAAGTCTAAATAGATGTTAGTAGGTTGAGTATGTAGTCGATGTGGACAATTACAAAGTCTCGAGCGAGTGCAGTGAAGCGACGAGTAAGAGGCAACTGGTGCGTCCATGACCTGAATTCTTGGCAAATTTATACGCTTCTCGTTTCATAACTAAACCGAGTCCAATAACGTTTTATTTTGTGATTATTTTCCAAATAAGCAGTATGTCTTAGGAATAATCTTTAGACTCATAAACTCTTATTTCTATACATATGTAATTCTTTTATTTAAACATGTAGCGCGTCGTAATATGATCCTTGCACTCGCTGCAAGAGTAGCCACTAGCCACTACGTCATCGCATTCACTGCTATACACATTTGGAACGGACGTCCTCAGTCGGTGCATGGTTTACGGTTTTATAGTTGGTATGACGTCAACCTTCCGGCACGTCGCTGTCGTCCCGGAGTGGCACATTCTCAACCGCTTATGCCATGACATGAATGACTCGCTCGTTACGCCCTACGTGTTTTATTAATGATGACCTTATAATCAGACACACTCATTTTAGGATTTAGTGAGATATAAATTTTTATTACATAGTTTGACAAAGAAAATTTTGATCATTTTAAAATAAATCGATTTTAAACTTGAATTTTTCTTTCAGGAATCTTAAACATCAGCCCTGAAGAAAAACGTCGTCGCCTCGAAATTCAATCTCGGGAGAGCAAGTGGCACCAGTTCGTCGACGGAGAGCTAATTTTAAAGCAAGGCCTGGTAGACAAAAGGAAGGGCTTGTTTCCTCGACGCCGTATGTTGCTGCTCACAACAGGACCACGCCTATTTTACGTCGATCCAGCAAACATGGTGCTCAAGGGTGAAATCCCTTGGTCACCCGAGTTGCGGGTCGAAGCCAAGAACTTTAGAATATTCTTAGTGCACACGGTGAGTTCTTCGATAGCATAAATTCTATCACTTGATAACAAAAAATACCCTCTGATTAGGTATTCAATACCCCTGATATAGAAACAAAATGTAACGGGATTGTTCTTTTTATTACAGCCAAACCGTACATATTACTTGGAAGACCCCGATTCGTATGCTTTGGAGTGGGCAAGCGTAATCGACGAAGTCCGCATCGGTACATATGGACGGGACACGACTTAAGCGACGGCGCGGCCGCAGCTCCGAGTCGCGAACGCGCCGCCGCCGCGGCCCCCCGGGCCTCGCGCCCGCCCTCGTACCTCACACGGCGAGATCACACTTCTAGGTTACTTCTAGCCTTGATTTAGAGCATGGTAAATTCCAAGCCGAAAGCTTTCGCATCGATGATCGAGCTCGTGCGTGTCCTAAGTTCCGCATCAGCCGGTGCGGGGCCGTCGCCGCCGCTGCAGAGTGCGCCGTGAGCCGCGGGCGCGCTACATATGTTCAAAAAGCGCCCGAAGACACGCCCGCGCCCGCCGCTCCGCAGGCGGACGGTAAAGAGACGACGACCGAGCGACTACTGCTCGATCACTGTGGATACTGAATGACTGATTCCTATTAATAATAATATCCCGACTATCTTAAATTATTCTAATTTAAGTTCCTTATTTAATTGTGGAATACCGACGATGATGTGTAAATATGTCTTAAATTATTATTGCGATTGCTTAGTAATAGTTAATTGTGGGGGCGATGTAATTTTTATAATATACAAGCCTCTTGTAAGAATGGACTTGTTATTCACCACCTGCGTGTTCACAAAGCCCATTCCGGTTGGTAACTAGGCAATTTATAGCTAAAATTAATATTTATTTTATGTTTAATTATTTGCCAACGGAATGTGACTGCTGTACAGTTATAAACGTAGAAAATTATGATTGGTATATTCTACTTCAACTATGTTTATCGGTGGCAATTGGAAAGTAAACATAAGAATTAGCAAATTTGTATATTTTAAACTGAATTACCAATTGTCACACACTGGTTGCTGTAGAAATAGAAGAAGCTAGACTTAAGAAGGGTAGCTTCCTAACTAAATGATGATGGTAATGAGAGTGTTGGTAGACACCAATCTGATAGTGAGCGGTCGCCATGCTTTCACAACTCAGTCCGAGTATAATATTAGGCTCTGAAATAGCAAGGAACACATTGTTGAAGTGTTTCAATGCTTTTTGATGTGCAAGATACTTGTGCTCTTCAATTCAAACATAGCGAAGGTATACGGATACTGCCACCAAAGGTGACAACTATTGCTATTTCATCGCTTGGTAATTAATTGTCTAAAATATATTATTTTTGTTAATTACAGTTGAATTAAGACATTGGGATTGCTTAATGGATAGTGACTAGTGCAAATTCGTTTTTTTAATGTTTTGTGTTGTTATGAACAGTGATTTTATGGCCATAGCAAATATTCAATGTCATGGCAGTTTGTGTTCTAAAATTGTATTTGAATTTTAATGGTGACTTATCATTTAATCATTTTATAATAGCAGGTATATTAAAATGCCTAAAACTTGCCTGTAATATTTAACATTAGGGCTTAATGGGATTTAATCCATAGTTCATTACGGAACCCTCATTTAGCAAAATGTAGCAAAATAAGATTTCACTAGTATGAAGGACTGTTTTATTCATTTTATGGCGTATTATGGGCAATATGAGATGTAATATTATCAATTGGTCAGCATATATAAATTGGACTTTTCCATGACATTGTTATCAATAATTAAAATTAAAACCTGCATTTAAAATTTAATAACTGTTAACTATTGTAATTATATTTTACAACATTTGTATTGCATAAATTCCATAAAGTAACAAAATAAGAAATTGAAAATAAATTGAAGTTGATTTTTTATGATATTTCTTTTTTTCCGAGTCTATTCCCTACAAACCACAGATTAAAGAATACCACCTCCAAACACAACATGACCTAAGTGTCGTTGCCCACACATACAAAATACCAAATTTGGTAGCAACAAATGATAACACAAAGACTAGACTTCAAAAAAACATTTGTGATGATAGATATCAAAAATATTTGATATTAGAAAAAGTGAAGCAGAGAAAAAACTGATCTTGATCTCGATCTGCTGATGCCCGGTATCTATGGGTATGCAGATGACAGCACAGTTGTGGAGAGATACCTGCCGGATGCTCGGGCTAGTAGGGAATCAATCCGGTCCGAAAGAGAGGCCATGGTAGAGCGAACGAGTGTTGCACTTCAGGCAGTCTCCGAATGGGGCAATGCCAATCTTGTAGCATTCAATGCCGCCAAAACGCAGGCGTGTCTTTTCACCGCCAAAAGGAGCCCGTTCACCTTGGCTCCTACTTTTCGGAGTGTATCCTTGGAGTGTACCGACCGCCTTCAGCTTTTGGGTATTGAGATTTCCTCGAACCTAAACTTTGGGCGGTTCATTGAGTCCAAGGCCAAGGTGGCTGCCAGAAAACTTGGTGTAATCGCAAAGGTCCGGCAGTACTTCACACCAGGGCAGCTTCTAATGTTGTACAAAGCACAGGTCCGTTCGTGTGTGGAGTACTGCAGCCACATTTGGGCTGGTGCTGCTAAGTGTCACCTGGCCACTTTGGATTCAGTGGAGAGGCGTGCGAAGAGGCTGATTGGTGACCCTGATTTAACTCGAGTTGGTCTCCAAAGCCTAGAGCACAGGCGTAGAGTAGCCAGCCTTTCGGTGTTCTATAGGATACATTCTGGGGAGTGTGCGAGGGAATTGCACGATTTAATTCCCCCATCTCCGTTCCACCATCGGACGACCCGTCGTACGGCGAGTTTCCACCCTTATGTTGTTAACACCTCTACGATCCGGACGAAGCGTTTCGCCTCCTCCTTTATACCGCGTACATCGAGGGACTGGAACAATCTGCCGGCGGCGGTGTTTCCGTCGGACTACAATTTGAGTGTCTTCAAGGCTAGAGTGAATAGGCTCTTAATAAACTAGTGCGCTTTACCATCAACGATTGCGTCACTGCTTACCATCAGGCAGGATTGCGGTCAAGCGCTGGTTTATACATTAATAAAAAAAAATAAAAAAAAAACTTCACAGCATGGGTAAAATAATAATATTTTTTCATTCAAATCAAATATTTCAATAAAAGTTTAAGCATAAAACTTTTACCTTATCACATATCTATGTATAACGCAAATGCCAGGATTGAATCAGGCGCAATCTCAAACCACCAGTAGTCTCCCCTCCAATGATGGTACACTCCAGTCTAATCCTTCACGGTTTGATGTGTGGTGGTGTGATGTTATGTTAATGTTTAGTAAAACACTTATATATTACTATCGGTAGAAGAGAATAATTTTTTCTCCACTTTACAGTATCAGTACTAGGGATGTAACGGAGGTAGTTATATCGGAACTGGAGTCGGAGTTTTTAAATTTGATTTATCGGAGGCGGAAGCAGGGTCAGAAGTGGTGGTGGAGAGGGATTTTTTATTTAAACACAAAAAACATTATTCAGTCAATTTTTTATTGTAAAATTAAACACAAACAGTGATAAGAAAATTGGCATATTTCTAAATGAACAAGAAATTAAATGATGTTAATTAAAACCCAAAGTAGCATAATATATGACGTTAAATGAACAAAATCTTTGAAACAAATTAAATCAAATGTGTTGACTCCAAAACTAGCGAAAAATGCACGATAGAGTACACGAAGCAGGAGTCAGGGAGTTCCCTGCGTAATATGTATGAACCTGCACTCCAATCGCGTAACGCACTATAGGGTATTTGACTAAAAAAAACTAATTAGTCCGTCAGTCAGATTTCCAAAAAATACTAGACACGTATTTATTGTTTTATCAAAACAATAAACATTTACAAATATAAAAGGCATCAAAGATCAGGAGTGGTGGCTGGTGACGTCACTGGCCAGTAAAAAGTGTACAGTGTTGTGACGTCACTCGAGTTTTCAACGCACTGTGTCGTCTGCATTTTTTGTTTATATGAAAAAAGAAAAAATACGTGCCTAGTATTTTTTGGAAATCTGACTAACGGACTAATTAGTTTTTTTTAGTCAAATACCCTATTATTATAAATTGGAATCATATTGAAGCATATTGCTAGTCCATTACTCCATATATTCAATAAATGTGTGTGCTCAACAACGTAAATAAGGCAATGAATGCTGTTGAACTGTCAAAATGAAACCCATTGCTACTGATAGTGTGTTACGCAATTACTGTGCTTTTCATAACAGTCGGCATTCTGCCGCCGCTATGTTATGATTTAATAACCCCCGATTTCATCGAGGCGTCACTCGTACGGAGTGATCGTGTTGACGTTGTGTCCGTGACGAACTAGCTAATCGCGCATCATACGTATACAACCGAAACACTACTATTGAGTGCACGCGCACTGCGCGCCGCGATTCTCGCGTTTCATTGTTATGAGATAATCCTTTTTTGCCACGATAATGTCTGATAGCGAGAAAGAAGATCCCTATTCAAGTACAAGTGATCGTAACTTAAGAGAGGCCATCAGAGTGTCCGAGATAGTTCAATACAACAATTCACAAGGACAATTTTATACAGAAGCACAATTAAATTACCAGGAAGTTCCGACGCCTAATAAACGTGGGCGTGAAGAAGACGATATGGACTGGACGGTGGTCGGTAGTAATGGAAAGAAAGTTAAGGATGATAACAATAAAATTGAAGTATATATATCTAGTTCTGAAAAGCTGCCTAAACAGTTTGGCTTAGCAAAGATATTTAAGGAGCAAGGTATATTTGATACACTAAAAATTAAATACATAAACCCATATAGAATAAGAATAGAATTTAATAATGAATTAAGTGCTGAGAAATTCATTACTTGTGACAAATTCGCTTCTATGGGTTGGAGAATTTCTAAGTCTATGGAAGTTGGTTACTCGTACGGCATAATTAAAAATGTTGATTTAGATCTGAGTGAGGAGCAAATACTAAAAGATATTATATGCCCAAGTCCAGCGCAACTTGTCTCTCTGAAACGCCTTAACCGACGTAACGATAACGGTGATGGATGGATTCCGTCTGAATCAGTTCGATTATGCTTTAAGGGTCATTACTTGCCAGCATATGCAAGCGTAGGCAATCTCAAAGTCAAAATTGAAAAGTATGTCTTCCCAGTGACACAATGCTCTCGCTGCTGGAAACTAGGCCATATATCTAAGAAATGTGAAAGCAAAGTGGTGTGCCCAAAATGTAGCGGAAATCATGCTAACTGTAGTACTGAGGCATTGAAGTGCCCTAATTGCTCAGGACAACACATAGCGCTGTCCAAAGATTGCCCATCATATAAAAAAGAAAGGAAAATTCGTCTTATTATGGCTGAGTTTAATTGTACATATCGTAAGGCCCTAACAATGTACCCTACTCCAGATTCGCCTTCTAACTCCCCACGCCCGGCATCGCGTATACTGTCAAACAACCAGGCAAGTAAGCCAATTGATAAAAGTCCACCTACCCCCACCTTTGCGGATATTGTAAAAGAAGGTTCACACAGTAAACACCTAAGTCATCCCAAGACTACGTCTAAGAAAAAAGAAAATGCCAAACCGAAACGGACTACAAGAGAATCTAGTTTAAAAAATTGGAATGTCATTCAATCCGACACGGAATCCGAAAATAGCGAAACAAATAACCCTAGAAACCGGTTTACAAAGCGAGCTCCGGAGGGTAACGTAACAATTATAGAATTAGTTAGAAAAATAAAAGAAGTAATTTTTTCCAAAAGAGACACAATGTCTGTTAAAATCCGAAGTATTGTTAAATTATGTACTGAGTGGTTAATCATTTGGTTGGTAGGTAATATATCAGAGTGGTCATTATTCAAAAAGTTATTTGACTTTTCGCTTGCCTCGGACAATGACTCATCAAATTAAAAACAGTAGCTTGAATATTATACAATGGAATTGTCAAAGTCTTAAACCTAAATTGCGTAATTTCGAAAACTTATTGTTACTAGAAAAAATCCACGTTGCTGCCCTTAGTGAAACTTGGTTAGATCCCGATTCGGAACTTAGATTAAAAAATTATTATGTTTACCGCAATGATCGATCCGATGGCTACGGAGGCATAGCATTAATGGTTCACAATTCCTTAAAATCCAGTATTTGCGTAATCAATTGTCAAAATCCAGGAATTCAAACACTTAAAATTGAACTACTCAATTGCAACGACATTAAAACTATAATAGCTGTTTATTGTCCTTCTTCGGTGACGACATCTTCGAATGACTGGGACTGCCTATTGTCTCAAAACAACAGCAATACTCTGATACTGGGTGACTTTAACGGTCACCATAGTAATTGGTCCTACAAAACAGACCATCGAGGCAGTCAATTATTTGAATTCTTATCTGATAATAACTTCATAGTATTAAATGATGGAAGCCCTACCAGGATAAAATTAGTAAATGAAGTGGTTCAGAAATCCTCACCCGACTTATCTCTGGCATCATCAGATATAGCTATTAAGCTGGACTGGTTTGTGACAAACGAATCCCTAGGCAGCGACCACTTAATGATAAAAATTAAAGCTAGTTTAGGGGCTGATTCCCGACGATGCCAAACAAAACGTCGAAATTTTAAAGCGGCCGACTGGAAATCATACAAAGAGTTAGCACAGTCCTTATTTAACAATTTTACACACTCAGTAGATTTACAAATTTCATATGACTTATTTGAAAAACTTATTAACGCAAGCGCAGATAAACACATCCCATATTTTAAAGTATATACTGGGCCTACCTCCGTTTTCCGTCCGAAACCCTATTGGAACCCATCTTTATCTAAATCTGTCGCAGCTCGCCGCCGCGCTCTCGCTAATTTCCGTCGGAATCCTATTGCCGAAAACTATGATGAGTTAAAAAAGAGAATTAAGGAATCAGAAAAATTAATTAATTCGGCCAGCCGTTCGTCCTTCCGTGAATTCTGCTCGACTTTAAATAACCAGACTACGGCCTCAGATTTGTGGCATAAACTTCGGTGGATAAAGGGATACGTGTCACCTAGGGCCGACATTAATAAAACCGACATTGAGTGCCTTCTCACATCTTTGACGCCGGACTTTGTCAGTATGGCTAGCCCACATTTCACGTCATGTAATACATTACTGGATGCACCCTTTTCCAAACATGAATTATTAAAATCGATAAAATCTAAAAATAATGCGCCTGGCCAAGATAAAATAACATATAGTATGATAAGGTACCTCCCGGATAACGCAAAAAATATTCTACTATCCTTATTTAACTAATTTTTCCTTCACGGGTTTGTACCTAAACAGTGGCGACAAATAAATATTATACCTATACCTAAACACACACATAGTACATCTGAAACTACGAAACTTCGGCCTATATCCATGATGTCTTGTATTTGTAAAACATTTCACTATATGATACTGACCAGAATCGAGTGGTATCTAGAACATAATAAGATATTCTCGGATAATACCGTGGGTTTTAGAAAGTGCCGTTCCAGTCTAGATAATCTTGCCAACCTAACTTCTAGAATACAGACGGGATTTTCGGAGGGACTGCACACTGTGGGGTGTTTCATTGATATTGAAAATGCCTATAATAATATCGAAATTATTCCGCTATTACGGTACATGAGCGAAACATTACATATTGGATCAAAAGTTTGCTTATATTTGTGGAACTTTCTCCAAGACAGGCAATTGAGTATACGTATGGGTGATGTTACAATTAGCAGAAACACCGGCCGCGGTTTGGCTCAAGGTGACCCTCTGTCTCCGTTATTGTTTAATGTTGCTACTGTACCTATTTGTAATATTATAAATAACGTTCATGTAGCACAATATGCTGATGATTTCATTTTATACACAGCAGACAAGAACTGCCAATCGGCTTCACTAAAGTTACAGACGGCTTTGGATAAATTTAATAATATTATTGTAGGTTTAGGTCTAGACATTTCACCGTCAAAAAGTAAGGTATGTGTATTCAAAAGAGGATACAAAAGAGAAAATGTAAACTTACTTGTTAATGAATCCCCTTTAGAAGTAGTTGACAATATAAAATATTTGGGAGTATGGTTTGATTCCAGACTTATTTGGAGGAAGCACATTACGGAATTAAAAGATAAACTACTTAAGTTCGTCAATATCTTTAGAATGCTAGCCGGTTCGGGATGGGGAGTGCACCCTACCCACCTAAGACGCGTGTATATAGCCACTCTGAGAAGCCGCATGGATTATGGTTGTGCTCTTTATGGCAATGGCAGTCGTACACATTTAATAAAACTAGATAGGATACAGAATTTGTGTTTACGTATAATAGGGGGTTTCATTAAGAGCACACCCATACATATTATGGAAAATGAATTGTGTATTGCGCCTTTGTACGTCCGTCGGCAATATCTTGGAGGTAAATTTTGGCTAAAATGCAAATCATTTAAAAATAATGTCACTATTGATATACTTGAACAACTGTCAGCGATGTGTTCGCATCGCTACTGGAGAAACAAAACAAAACCGGTTCTAGTTACGATCCATGACTCATTTAGAAACGAACGTATCTACTGCACGGATATCATAGAAATGTTTAGTTTACCCACTTGGGTCAGCAACGTGGACCTAGACAATAATATAATTCCAACCATTGAGGGTATTGATCAAGCCAAAAAATATTATAACATGACTCATTTAAAATCCCTGTGTGTTAGATATCTACAAACAAATTATACCGGTTTATATACAATTTATACTGATGCGTCAATGTCTAATAATGAAACTGGGGCTGCGTTTTTTGATTCACATTTAAACACCTCGATTAAACTTAAAGTGGATTCTGTGATTTCGATAATGCACGCTGAATTAATAGCAATTTTAGAGGCACTGTCTTATATAGACTCTATAGCATGTTCTGAGTTTCTAATTTTAACGGACTGTCGCAGTGCCTTACAGTTACTAAGACGATGCACCTTACCCATACGAGGGATGTCCATTGCCTATGTTATAATAGATTTAATGTACAAACTCAAAAGCAAGAATAAAAATGTTGTCATACAATGGGTGCCTTCTCACATTGGCATTAAAGGTAATGAGATGGTCGATCAGTTCGCTAAAGAGGCATCAACCGACGGTGAAAAGTATTCCTGTCTCCCGTATTATACTGAACTTTACTGGAAGATAAAATGCCTGGGTTATGACAGCTGGCAGGAATACTTTAATGAAAGGAGCCGCAGTAAAGGTATATGGTATGCCACTATACAACCGAACATCCTCAAAACTACATGGATAGACAGTGCCAATATGGGAAGGCAGACAATCACAACAGCTCTGCGACTTCGCTCCGGACACATACCCCTAAATAAATTTGCTTTTTTAATGGGTAAAGTCGAGTCACCAAATTGTTTGGAATGCAACGTGATTGAAGATGTTTACCATATAATCATGGAATGTGTCCGGAATGAGCCGGAAAGACAAGATCTATTTATAGCTATTAATAATATGTGCGAAACTGGGGTATGTAACAGCGTCCTTGCTGCTCCTACTTCGGAAGCAGCCAGGATGCTGTACAGGCTCGTGGATATTGGTATCCTTCGCAGATCTAATGTAAGAATGTAAGTTGTAGTTGTACATTAGTCAGTAAGGTGGAGTTGTAATGATGAGGGTGGCATAATCTATATAGATTAAAACCCTCCATAAATAAATTAGAATAAAAAAAAAAAAAAAAAAACCCCGATTTAAAAGTATCGGAACCGAAGTCTGAACTGAAGGTATGATAATAATCGGAAGTTCCGACTTAACGGAGTCGGAGCCGAAGCTCCGTAACATCCCTGGTACCTACACTACATACCCTAAATATCTTACAGCTACACAGGTAGGTACCTACTGAACTAAAATTTGTGAATTTGATTCTCTGGGGTTTATTTGTATTATAAAGTCTAGCTGAACATGTACTGCTGTTGTGCCGTGGTTATTGCAGTAAATATGTGAGTATATACCTACATACCAAACAGTATTACCTAGGTGCAAGAAACTTTGCAGTGTAAAAAACATTGATATTGAGGTAAAGGAAAGAACTCCATCATATCTACTCACTTAGATCATATTGCAGGTGTAGTTATATAGTGACTTGTATAAAAGTTTTACCGTAATATTACGTGTATTTTCTTACACAGTAAGTACATACTTTCCTATCTAGGTATACATAATTATAAGTACTCAACATTACATATCATGTAAAATGTAGGCTCTATCGAATCAGTGACAACGCTAAAAAAGCAAGCAACGTTACGCCAAATCTTTAGTAAAAATCACATAAAGATAATTGGATTTAAGAGAAAACTGTAGCAGTACGTAGGTAGGTATTGTTTCCAAGTACCTACTCTAGGTTACATTAACTGAGTACGTACTAATATAATAGGTACAGTAAGTAGTACTTACAGTAGTTACTAAGTACATATTTTGGGCTCTTTTTAGTCCTCCGCCACCATAGATCTCAAGTGTTACTACTTATTTCTGCATGTTATACTTACAATAAGTACCGTAAATAGGGGGGAAAAGCAATGTTTTTCAACTTTGTCATAAGAATTTGTTGTCTTTTACTTTTTAATCATGAGTTATTTTTATATCATGTCCGGTACCATAAAAAAAAGAGCTGACACATTTTTTTATTAAACTTTAAGTAGAGGTTTTCTATATTTTTAATAAAATATGTATCATTTCTATTCACCCGACGATAGGGGTCAATAGAAATGCATAAAGGGATGAATGGAAAAACTGCTAGGGCTGCCAAAAATAAGTTAGGTAAGCAACATGCAAAAATGTAAGATAATGTATTAAAAAAAATTTTTGTTTGTAAATGCTAACTGAAATTCAAAATTTATCTATATATGCGGATAAACATAAATAATTAAGAATGTTTGTATTGTAATCGATTTAATTTTACGAAATGTTATCTCTGTTCTATAAATTACACATTTAGGTACTTCATATTCGTATTTGTATTAAAAGCCACTTATACATTAACTTGCTTCTAAATGAACAATGAATCTGCTAAACTTATGATCTTTGGCCTCCATTCTGCTTCATATCCCGAGTACTGTGACAATACAACACCGACTTGTGTGTGAACTTCTTATGTAACATTTCGTTAAGATACATTACTCTTCCACAGATTTTTTCATGATTTCTAGATTATATTTTTTATATATTTTTTGGTAGGATCGGATTTGTAGACACGTGGCACGATACCTGTAAATGAAACTTTTCACTTTAAAAATATTATTTATATAGCAATCAATAAATCTATCTCTTGTCTAAATATCACGGACTTACAATTTATTAATGCAGAAACTATAAATAAATAAATAAATATATACGGACAAATCACACAGTTTGAGCTAGCCCTAAAGTAAGTTCGAAACTTGTGTTATGGGATACTAACTCAACGATACTATATTAATAGATAGATAAACATCCAAGACCCAGGTCAATCAGGAAAATATCGTTTTCCATCATGTACTGGCCGGGGATCGAACCCGGGGCCTCCACGTCGTAGGCAGGCGTGTTGACCGCTGCGCCACGGAGGACGAGGGAGAATTATAAAAGTACTTAGATAGTTATTAAGGATTTGACCACCCTATTTATTTATCTCTATTGACCCCTCATCGGTTGCTATTCGATATGTAGGTACATTATGATATGTTAAAATTTAAAATTCGGCCAAAATTTTTCAACGCTAAATAATAAAATTTTAATCTTAAAAACTTTGCTGTTTTTTTTTCTATTCGCCCCGCAATTTCTATAAGCACACCCCGTTTTACGGTACTGAATTAAACGATATTCGCTTTTCTATTATTCACTGCCAATAGGATTCTTTCTAATAACGTAATGTCAACACTTTTACATAACTGCAAAAACAATAGTTACGAATACCAAACGAAAACATACAATAATAAGTAATGAAAAAATCAAGATAAAAACAACAGGAATTATTGAATTGTTAAAGGAGTGCGTGCCATCTGTCGGAAACAGGGAATGCTATTTTTATTTATCCAACCTTCAGTAACCAGGGATAGATGGCGGTAAAGTACAAAACATAAAAAAATAATCCCATTATGTTCCATGCGAAAATTCATTCTATTTAATCAAATATGATAATTATTTTCTTGACATTTTATGGAAATTCATAGATTTTAATGGATTTGGTCCTATAGACACAATGAATGATTTTTTTTTGGTTCACTTCTTTCCGTTCAGAGGAACGGAAAAGGCAAAGGCATAGTACGCCATACAGCCTAGTCCTCGAGGTCGCGGCGCTCGTTTTGCCAGGCCGGGCACTCCACCAGGGTGGGCTCGGCCGTGTCGTCGGGGGAGTCGCAGTGGTGACACCGCGGTGACTCCTCCCGACGGGCGACCCTGTGCAGGTAGTGACCGAAGCAGCCATGTCCGGTCAGTACCTGCACCAGGCGGAAGGTAAGGCTGCCATGCCGGCGCCCAACCCATCCCTCCAACACCGGACGAATCGCTCCAATCGTCCGGTGGCCGGCAACTGGGGAGCGGAGCGCCTCCCTCCATCGGCTCAGGGCCTCCCCCTGAGCCGCTAATCGGACCCGCCTTACTTCCTCGAAGGCGGGTCGTTCCCCCCGTTCCCGGGCCGCGACACGGTGTCGATGCACCTGGGACAGAACCAGGGCATCGACCTCCCACGGGGGCGTGCTCGCGAGCACGCAGACCGCCCCATGACTGACCGTGCGGTATGCCCGCACGGTCCGTGTCGCGATGACCCTCTGCGGCCTCCGCAGCAGGGCCACTGTGCGCCGGGAAAGATATCCTAACTTATCCTAATTTATCCTACCTTATCCTAACTTAACTTAACCTATCTCCTTTCGTTTCCCACGTGAGGCCGACCAGGAGGGGTTTGGGGTAAAGACATGAAGTGACCACTATGCTACAATATTTCACTGTTCTTTATGAATTATTCACTGAATGCACTTTTTACTACATAAATCACGCGTTTTTATTTAGTAAACGATACTATAAATAATTTAAAAGTCCAATGAAAAATGAACGTGGCACTCATCTTGGCATTCCCCCACAATGAATGATGATGGAACTAAAACTTTTTTTTTTCATCCTAGCTTAGGCTATGTATTCACTGCAACAATTATTTCACTCTTGAAGTTTTTGAAATGTAATCGTAATGTAAGCGTAGAGTCATACTTGCCACGGCAAGTATGACTCTACGCCGTGTGATTTAAAAGTTAAAAGCCGACTTAAAAGTTAGATTCAGACCGAATATTTACATTTATGACCGCTTTTAAAATAAGGATGATCTTCGAAACGTTTGTTTAACCCAGACACCAATTTTTTTCAAGATTTTCGGTACCTATTTAACTTTCACTTAGTTAAATAGCGGTGATATCACCCATTGAAGTCAAACCACAATAGTAGAAGGTATACTTTCACAGTTACACATTTGACTGAGATTTAAGGTGTGCGTGCTAAATATAAAAAAAGCTTTTTTATACTCTACACCCTATATTGTTCAATGTTTAATTAAATGTGCTGTATATTTTAAGCAAGCTATTTTACATGCTTTATAAAAACATGCCTTTTTAAACGTAGGTATTTGTTACGGCCAAATGGACGGGCCCTAATAAACTACGGTACCTGATCATTGACAGCATATTTAAAAAATACTTTCATACTTTCCAGGTTATTATTGTCTTATGGTTTTGTCTATAATTGATCAAGTGTTAATGTGAAAAATAGTATGTTAGTCTTTAAAATCACAAACTTGTTTGCTACGTACTTGCGCTTGCGATTTTGCTATTCACTACAAATAGAGATAGAGAGTAATATAAAGTATATATATTTTTTGTTTTCCTCATATTTAACACATTTCTTCGATGTTTGTCTAAATAGAATTGAAAATTAATAAAAATTTCAATAAATAACAAGCCATAAAACAAATCTATGACAGCCGATGACATTCGATGTACTATGATTTAGTGTTGCCCTACTTTTAATCAATTTTAGTTCCCCAAACATTAATATCATGACTTTATAGACAAATTGTAGATGGCATCAAGTGAGACCCACCATAGTATTTACCATATTTGCTATATTAATTACCAGTTCATTCACGTCTAACACCCGCATACAACTAGCTTAGATAGAAATTAAATCGATTGTCCAGCTAAATGGCGTGTGGCGTGAACAAACATCTTTATTGCGACGCAAAGCTAACGCCGAGAGTTTTGGTGGGAAAGTCAAGCTGAGTGTCACGCTCGTTTTTCATTGGACTTTAATAATTATTTATAGTGTTGTTTACTAAATAAAAGTGCGTGATTTATGTAGTAAAAAGTGCATTTAGTAAATAATTCATAAAGAACAGTGAAATATCGCAGCATAGTGGCCACATCATGACTTTGTCTCAAACCTCCATCGTAAGACGGGTCACGCGGCCGTCTTTTTCTATATGAACAATTCATTACGTGACATTGGCTAAATGCGCAAACCGTGCGAAGCCAAAAAATAAAGAAAGAAGGAAAGCTATTGACATTGGCACAAAGATACTCTAGTGCCATTAAAAAAAAAAAAAAGGAAAGCTAACGCCAAAAAAAGAAACGTCACTGTCAAATTGAAACCTCTCATTCTCTGTTCTGTCAAAGTGTCAACCATATAATATAACATAACCTAAAACTGCTAAAAGAATAGCAAAGGAAACCGACTATAATAATAGTGTTCGTCACGTCTTTCTATTAAAAAATGTCTTCGGGGACTTCCACGGTAATAAAATATGTCGGCCGAACAACGGATTTCAAAGGTAAAACTTTGTGGGAAATTGTTGGAAGCCTGAAGAATTTCGGCGTTGGAAGAATCATTGTTCGATCTGTTTTTGAAAGATACCCGGAACCTAGTTTCATGAAAATTGTTAAAGTTGAGGCTTGTCCTGATGAGGTGAGAGATCATTCAGTCATTTTAATTTTTAAACTTAATGTTAGCTTCGGTATCCAAAAGACCACTAGCCACAATCAAGTTATATTAGGAGAGGTGAAATTAATCAGCCTTTGCAATTATAAATTTTCGAGCCAGCAAAGAATATCTATTTACATTTAAGAATGTTACTTACTGAGTTTCCAAAATTTTCAGGAAAGGCGTCGAGTGCGAGTATGGGTTGAAAAAACGTTCAGGGGCCGCAAATTGCCGAATCTGACAGAAATTTATCGTACATCTTACAAGACAGATTATAAACTAATACCGAAAAATGAGGAGGCCAAATTGTTAGCAGCTATAAAGAAAGAAGGTGAACAGCCATTAGATATCTTACCTAACCGCATTGAGATGCCACCACTAATGAAGAAGTTTATTATCAAAGATCATGAAAATAAAGGACTGGAAGTAAGTACAACTATTTTACCACAAATAATTATCATTAACAAGTTTGGACGAGTTATTTCATACTGGCTGAAAATCATAAGAATAATGACTTTGACTTATCAACAATATGGGTGCATTGCATGACGCCGATGATCCGCGTACAGTAGTTTTAGTTATGTTATATGTATTTATAGTATTTTAAGTTTAGGTTTAAGTTTTATATTTTTTTTTGTATTGTATAGTATTATCATATTTTATTATGGGCCTTTGTTGCCTGAGCCAAATAAATAAATAAATTGGGGTGCCACCACCATCTTTTGACTCAAGTCAACCACCACCAGACAGTGCACCTGCTGATTTACGAACGGGTCCCTGATGCCAGATTCCCCTTCGGGGTTGAGAGCTACACGGGCACCCATGTAGATCAGCCTGGCCTGTGGAGCATAGGCACTTGTGAATGCCTATTTCAAAAAGAAACCGGAGCACTTTGTTACCTACCGGAGCGGGAGAAGCGCTACCCAGATCGACTTCCTACTAACTAGGAGACACCACATCTGCAAAGCAGCCAACTGCAAAGTCATACCCGGTGAGAGCCTCACTGCACAACACCGTGTCCTTGTCATGGACCTCTGCGTCAAGGCCCAACGTAGACGTGTAGAGCACTGCCGGTGCCAGATCCGGTGGTGGCTGCTTGATGAAAATAAGTCCCAGGAGTTCGCGTCGGTTATCGGCGACAAGTGCGTTGGTACCGACGGCGAAACTGTACAAGAACACTGGGACAGGATCCAGGCAGCTATTGCTGGGGCGGCGCGGGTGGTGCTCGATGTCTCTAAGGGCGTTCGCAAAAGTGACAAGGAGACCTGGTGGTGGGACGACACAGGCCAGAAGGAAATAGGGTGAAGAACGCCTTCTTCAAAACGTGGCAGGCGACCGGATCTCCTGAAGATCGCGACGCATATAAGGTTGCCAAACGTGCCACTAAAAGAGCTGTAGCCAGAGCCAGACGTGCCCACTTGCAACTCTACGAGAAGTTGGGATCGTCTGAGCGGCAGAAGCTCATTTACAAGTTGGCACGTTCTAGGGTCAAAGCGGCACAGGATATATCCAAGTGCCGTTGTGTAAAAGACCCTACTGGCAACCTTCTAAGCAAGGACCTCGCGGTGAAGGAGAGATGGCGCTCGTACTTCCACGAGCTGCTGAATAAGCAGCACCAAGAGGTGCAGACACGGGAACTCCCTCCGAACCTTGGACCAGTGCCCCCGATAACGCCTGAGAAAGTCCATACGGCTCTTCGTCGCATAGCGAATCGGAAAGCTGTCAGAGCTGACGGAGTCCCCATTGAGGCTTGGAAGGCGATGGGTCCTCGCGGTGTGGGCATGTTAACGAACTTCCTGAATCGCGTGCTCCTGAACGGCAAAATCCCGAGCCAATGGAGGCTGAGTATTATTACTCCAGTCTTCAAAGGCAAGGGCTCGGTACAGGAGTGTGGTAATTACCGCGGTATAAAGGTCATATCCCACACCATGAAGATCTTTGTGAGGATTTTAGACTCCCGAATCCGGCAGGAGTGTGCTGTCTCGACGTGACAATACGGATTACGTCCAGGATACGGAACCATGGACCCTATCTTCGCCCTAAGGATCACCATGGAGATACAGCTCGAAGAACACGCCACTGCATATGCTCTTTCTAGATATGCAGAAGGCCTTCGACTGTGACCCTCGGGGGGTGATCTGGTGGGCACTGAGTTCCAAAGGGATACCAGAAGCCTATGTTGACATAATTCGAGACATGTACCTTAATTCCGATTCCATTGTTAGGACCGCTGTTGGCGACACTAAACCCTTCCCCGTCACCGTCGGAGTTCACCAGGGATCCGTCCTTAGTCCGTTTCTGTTCAGCGTGATATTGGACGTCGTGTCAGACAGCATTAAGAATTCCCATGAGTAACCTCCCTGGCTGCTCATGTATGCTGATGATATCGCGTTGGCAGACGCGGACAGGGAACGGTTGGTGCGGCGGGTGAATGTGTGGAAGAACTCGCTTGAGAACGGCGGTCTTAAACTCAATGTGGCGAAGACGGTGTACATGGCCAGCAACACGACAGACCCTATGTCTGTGTGCATAGGCGGAGACATGGTTGATTGCACAGACCAGTTTATGTACTTGGGGTCTGTGCTCCACGCGTCCGGCGACATTGACTGCGACGTTAAGGCACGCATTTCCGCAGCTTGGGCAAAATGGCGTGAGGTGACAGGTGTCATTTGTGACCCCAAAATACCGGTTAAGCTTAAGGGACAGGTCTATAAGACCATCATTAGACCTGTTCTTCTGTAGGGCAGTGAGATGTGGCCTGTGATTGAGCGACACAAGCAGGAGCTGCGTGTCACAGAAATGAATATGCTGCGATAGATGTGTGGAGTTTCGCGGAAAGACCGCATCAGGAACTCCCCATCCGTGGCAGTCATCGTGTCCGTGACATAGCAGACAAACTGCAAGAGGGTCACCTACGCTGGTACGGTCACGTCTTACGAAAACCGGCTGTTGCATGGCAAGACATTTGTTACGTGGGTAACAAATGTCTTGCCGGATATCCGGCGAAACTTAGCCGTTTGCGCAGGCCGCGATAACCTGCGAGCTGGATTTTTATCTCAAGTCAATACGAATTGCTCGCAACTGCGACCCTTATTCTTGGTGGGTAGCTAACGCCAAACAATACTCTACCTCCCAATGCAGAGAAATTATAGTTCTTCAAATATAAGAAGTGCAATTTGACGTTTCATACTTGTCATGACGACACAACTTTGTAAGTACATGCGTAATTCAAACATTTTCATTTTTTTTTTTTTTGTAAAACCACGCAATTTTCAAGTTACGTTTATTTTATCACAAATTGAACAATTCTTAATCGCTTCATCATCATCATCAACCTTTATATCGTCCCACTGCTGGGCACAGGTCTCCTCTCATACAGAGAAGGATTGAGCGTAATCACCACGCTTGCTCAATGCGGGTTGGCGATTTCAGACTTAGTCCAGGTTTCCTCAAGATGTTTTCCTTCAGCTTCGGTCACTGGTGTCCAAGATATACTTAGAAAGTACATATAACTTTAGAAAAGTTACATTGGTACTTGCCTAGCCTGGAATCGAACCCGCGCACTCATACTTGAGAGGCTGGTGTTTTAACCACTAGGCCACCACAACATCTTAATCGCTTAATTTACATAAAATTTTTTCAAACAAAGCAGTGTAACCAATATAGACAATAAACAGTATTTTTTCTTGACGTCGTGTCAAAGTCACGTAGTAAGGTACTATACCGTAGTGTTGTGACTCTTTAAATTCACTTGTATACCAATAAATAATAATCGTTAAAAATTAACGAATAATCGAACTTACTAATAACGAACGTTTTCACTGAAAGTGTCCTTTATTATTTTATTATATTTTTGCTGATTTCTAATTAAAAATAAAATTAATAATGTATAACGCATAATTTATAATATTTTTGAACAAAAGATTTTTGGAGAATTTCTTTTATCTAAAATTTAGAGTTTACAGTCATAAAACAAATTAATCTGTAACTTTAATCGATTAGAAATTACAAAGAAATAAAATCAATATCTCGTGTTAATTATAAGGATATTGTAGTAATCGATTTTTTTAATCCAATCCCTATTCTTCAGTAATTTAGAAGTGTCAAATTGTACTTCTTACATTTGAAGAACTGTAGTATTCATTCACCATAATTTGCCCTTAGTGCAATATGAGTACTAATTCATTAATTTTCTTTGTATTACATTAATTTACCATCGTGTGATTAAAAATATTTTAAACTAATTATATTAAAGTGAAACTAGATAAAGCAAATAATTACTCAAAAATATGTTTCTTTTATCCAGTCTTTTTAATTATTCGGCCTATAGACATCCGGCCGAATATTAGCTATCTGGTATTCGGCCGGATACCGGATAGTTACCGGATATCCGTGGCATCTCTAGTCTAAACACTAGTAAAATTATAGCCAACAATTATTTTTTGTAGAATATAATCTCTAACCTAGTTCTGCAATTGTGTAACAAACTATCAGTAGCAATGGGTTTCATTTTGACAGTTCACAATAGCCTTCAATGTGTTATTTACCTTTTAAAATATTATGTAACAATGAATTAGCAATATGTTTCAAAATGGTTACAATTAAATCTGCTCATCAGTCATTCATAGTCAGATGCTTATTGGAGCCCATGTCAACCAATGCCAGTGTTCCTTAGGGGTCTGTTCTCTCTGCAACTCTCTTCCTGGTACATATTAATGATCGGCTGATACCTGGAATCTATGGGTATGCAGATGACAACACAGTTGTAAAGAGGTAACTGATGAGTGCTTGGGCTAGTAAGGAAGCAATCCAGTCTGAAAGAGAAGCTATGGTAGAGCGTACAAATGTCGCACCTCAAGCAGTCTCCAAATGGTGAACCAAACTAGTGAACCCAATCTTGTGGCATTCAACGCCGCCAAAACATAGGCGTGTCTGTTCAAAAGGAGTCTGTTAACCTTGGTGCTGCTTTTCGGAATGAATCCTTGGAGTGCACTGACCACCTTCAGCATTTGGAAGTTGAGATTTCCTCAAACTTAAACTTTGTGCCAAGGTTGGGGGAAGAAGCTACAACAATATGTTAATAAAGTTTTATTGACTAAATTAATATTATTTTGCATTGATTTCCAGATAATGACTGACTTCACGATGCCTATCAGTTACAATCACAGTCCAAACAGAGTGAAGAGGATAGCTAAAGGTGATGAAAAACCAACAGTTCAATTCACAATGGGCCTCGGTACCCCTGCCAGCCCTTCTCTCTATGAGGGAGTGCCTCTTAATTGAAGGAAATAAGAAGCAATATTATTATTACATGTGTATTTAATATTAGTAATGTTATAGAAATATACAATAGATGATAAATGTACAATTTTACTTGATTGAACCCTTGTCAAATTAATTATTCTCAATGTAATTGCAGAAACAAAAAGCTTGTATGTATCTCATGAATCCACTCACTAAGGGTTAAATCTGAATCTTGGTTTGGTATAAACAAAGATGGCAAAAGTGTGTTAGCAATCATCCTTCTTGAACACAAGGCTTATTGGTGTTATTCAGTTGCTCACTATCTTAATAAGGTACTTAATTACTTTTTAATATGTGACGAGGATGCAAATGCTTTGGCCAAGAAAGGATTGTTCTCAATGAGTTCTGGGTTTTGGCGTTCCACTTCAAGTTTCTGGAACATTTGAGAAAAAAATCTATGGAAAAGTACACACACATGGTAAAGTGTTGATAATATTATGTTCTTTATTTTTAGCACATTAATCCTATAAATCGTTTGATTCTCGGCCTTGACTACGCGTTCTACATGGACTTTAGTACAAAGACATTGCTGCTCACGGCCATGAAACTCGTACGGATGTGGGGCTGATGATGTTAACACGAGTGAGCTTCAAAGATGCACACTAACTATAACGGGGACCCTAACACCCTGTTCAGGCAAAACACAGAGGCCTAGCTCGAAGGCGACGTTGTTTGTTTATACTAACGTTGTTGATATGAATTATCAGTTCGCCGCGTACCTAGGGAAAAGTAGATATCTGATATAGGCATCTAGACTTCATGATCCTACGTAGCCAACGTGCGTAGCCTCTATGGCAACACCCTATAGGTACGGTAAAGGAACAGCATTTTAAAAGTCATGAATCGTCGGGCTAGCTCACACTTTCTGTCAATGCGACGTCACATCGTAGTTTTAAGACTCAACACTAATTTTCCCAAGTTGTGTGATAGTGATAAGGATACTGATGATTACCCTCCAGAAGTCACGCATTTCTTGAACCTCCTCTAGTCTTTGTATGAAGTACTGGCGAACAGTTTTTTGTATGAGAGTGGCAGCGTACTCCTCGGGCCATAACCAGGACTTGGGATAATACGGACGAGGACTGTAAAGGATTTCAAATTAACTTGAGAGCGCAATTTAACCGTGTGGGTGACGCAAGTGGAGTTAAGAATACATAGAGTAATTAGAATCGAAACCGATATGCTTAAGGTTTCCACAGTTTTCTGAGAAATTGAAAATGTAAGCTTAAGAACTGATGTACTTATGTATCCAGTGTTCAGTAGTTCAGTGGAAGTCTTACAGTTGAAATTATGAAGATGATAATACCTACTTATTAAATAGGTATGTACACTGTACAGGATACTAAAGATCGCGCGAAATGGAAGAAATTGAGCAAGAAAGGGGGTCATGATGGAAAACGATCTTTACCCGAGTGGCCTGGGTCTTGGTTGTTTATCTATATATGTCATCATCATCATCATCTCAGCGTATAATCCCGGTCGCATCCGCGGCTTTCGCGTTGGAGCCCGGGGTCCGCTTTCCTACTATTACGCCTCCATTTCGCACATGTTTATCTATATATGTATCTATTATAAAATATAGTATCGTTGCGTTAGTGTCCCATAACACAAGTCTTGAATTTACTTTGGGGCTAGCTCAATCTGTGTGATTTGTCCGTATATATATATGTATTAAATAGGTACGTACTTAATCTTAAGAGTTGCTCTGACCCACGGCATGTTGAATATATGTAATTCTCTTTCCTTACGTCCTGGATAGCGAGGGTTATTATTCCACAGAACCTAGAAACATTCGGATAGGTATGCAATATGCATAGTTTCTTTTTTTTTATTTTTGCGTTGCGAAATTATAATAGATAATTAGGTAGGCAGAAAAGTCATGACGGGGACGGGAGAGCACCAGTTCGTCTTCCCTAAGGCTAGGTACGTATTGAAAGGCTAGGTACGGCTTGCTTAGCGCCTAGAGCCTAGTTCGCTAGTCACCTTGGGAGTAGCGTAGTGAAACGAATGTTCTGCGAACGCACCGCGCGCCTGTCGCCTCGCTATTCGCCTTGCGTGTATGGAAGGATGTAACTCACCAGGCTCTAGGCGCTAAGCAATCCACCTCTCAGTGCATAGGTAGCCTTAAAAACTCTGCTTAATTATCGAATCGCTTTTCTGGCATTTTGACGTGGCTAGCTGGCATATGATAAATAATTTTTTTGTGTGTGAAGCGACTGCCGTCTGACCTCCACAACCCGAAGGCGATATCTAACCATTGCAGCTAGACCAATTGTTAGACTTGAGGGCTCCAACAACCCATAACGATTGCCACTAGATGTTCGTATGGCAACCGGGACCAACAGCTTCACGTGCTTTCCGAGGCACGACCAGACCAGTGCAAATATTCATATTCATGCATACAAATATTTGCACTGTGCGGGGATCGAACCCACACCTCCTTGCGCAACGGCCGCTTTCGCTACCGCTATGCCACGGAGGCTGTGAACTGGCTGTGTGTTGTTTTGTATAATTTACTTGCATATAATAGCACAAAACTTATACCTGTACGATGTGGTCTATACCGTTGAAGAAACACTTATCTCTCGTAAAAGCTTCCCATATCTTAGCCTTGTTCAAAGTTTCCACTAAAGCCGGTACGAGATAAACTAATACCTCATTCTTAATATAATCGGTTTCAGTTTCTGTAAGTAGAAAACAGGCTGAAAAATCTAGCGCAACTATTTATCAGTAAGTACTTAGCTTCTTTTTAGCCACGTTTGGGAAAAAGAACAATAGGTACAAAATAAAATAATGTAATTATTTAAATTACACTATATGTATATTTTAGTGATATTTTATCTTGTAGTAGGTACATAATACGTAACTAGAGAATTATTTTGATTTACTTATAGTATAAGTACACATATTTTTTATGTTTGTTCGCGAGTAACTTCGTCGTTTATGAACCGATTTTGATCCTTTTTTATTGTTGACTGACTTCCAAAACAACACTACAAAGTGAAAAATAACTTATTTCCGAAGTCGGTGGCAAAAACGAATAACCAAAACCATGACCATAAATATTCGTTTTTGCATATATACGCATGCCTTCACATTGAGTAGCACTTAGCAATCGAATGATCCGTTCGCATGCCTGCATCACCGACGACAGCCAAACGGCGTCGGAGACGGCCGAGTACCTACGGATGATGGTGGCACAGGGCCTGTGGCAAACCGTTACTTAAAGCGCTTCAGAAGCTATTTAATTTCGTCATTCTCAAAGGCGAAACGCCTAAGGCATGGCACAGGTGCGTGGTGATATTGTTTTTCAAGAAAAGTGATAGGTAATACCCTCCTGAAATACTACAGTCCGATATAACTCCTGAGCCATGTCTATAAGCTGTTTTCTAGGGTCATCACGAATCTTATTGCTCGCAGGTTCGAAGACTTCCAGCCTTCCGAACAGGCAGGCTTACGAAAAGGCTACAGGACTATAGACTATACAGAGGAGTAATAACAAATCACTACGCTTAGCGCTTGTGGACTGTGAAAAGGCTTTCGATTCGATTGAGACTTGGGCGGTGCTTCAGTCTTTCCAGCGGTGTCAAATCGACTATTGATACATCGAGGTGATAAAGTGCTTGTACTAAAACACCACAATGTCAATCCTTCTTCAGGACCGGAACTTAAACCCGACCCAACTGCAGCGTGGACAAGGAAATGTCATATCTCCCGAATTGTTACTGCTGCGTTGGAAGATGTCTTCAAGCTCCTGGACTGGAAAGGACTTGGCATCAATATCAACGACGAGTAAATCACTAACCTCCGATTTGCAGATGACATCGTGGTCATGGTGGGGACCCTAGAAGACTTGGGTAAAATGCTCGATGACCTCAGCAGAGCTTCCCGATAAATGGGTCTAAAGATGAAAATGGATAAGACGAAGATCATGTCGAACTCCCATGTCGTATCCACCCCAGTTCTAGTTGATTGCTCTGCACTCGAAGTTGTGAATGAGTATATATATACTCGTTACCGCCTGGGACAGACAGTCCAACTAGGTACATCATCATCATCAACCTTTTTATCGTCCCACTGCTGGGCACAGGTCTCCTCTCATACAAAGAAGGATTGTATGTAATGACCACGCTTGCTCAATACGGGTTGGCGATTTCAGACTTAAAGTCCAGGTTTCCTCAAGATGTTTTCCTTCACCTACACTATGATTTCCCTAGAACCCTAATGTGAGTCAAAATCACTCACACCGCGCGCGTAACCGCGCCCCCTCCACCTGCGTCGCTCTATCCCCACCACCGCCCGGCAGTGCTATAACCAGGCAGTCGTCCGCCAGGAGGCGAGGAGGTAACAGATGCTCCCGCGCTGCGCTCCCAGGTGAGTTTTTCGAAAAGCTAGTGAGTCAAATATTAGTCACTATCGACCAACATTAAGGATCTAGGGTTAATTCGAGTCAGAAAAATTACAATCCCAGTGTTGCAGATTTTTTGTCCCAAATAAATAGTGATGTGGTAAATCGAGATTTTACAATTAAAAGTTAGTCGAGATTGCATTTTTTTTTATTAAAATTCAAATTTCGTGTGTGTATCATCATCAATCTTTTTATAGTCCCACTGCTGGGCACAGGTCTCCTCTCATACAGAGAAGATTTGTATATAGATAAAAATACTGGGTGGACCAAAAGTCCGTTTATATTTGAAATAATGATAAAAAAATAACAACTGTAGGTAGATTAAAACTGTTTATTGTTTTCGATGGAAGACAGAAGGGGAATTTATTTCTTAAAAATCATATCATCCATATGCAACCAATTTCATTCTCATCATCAATTCATTATTCTAGCATTACTACAATCTAGAGCGGGAATTTTCGATAAAAGCTTTACATGTTTTTATTGTGTGTTTTTGGATTTCTGTCGAATACGATCCTTTAATTCATCAACTGGGTTGGTGTCGTAAACTTTAGCCTTAAGATATCCCCAAAGAAAAAACCCATTGGGGATAGATCCGAGCTACGAGGCGGCTAGTTAATGTCCCCTCTTTTCGATATCACTTTTGGGCCAAAAAAGTCTTCAAGCTGCCCTTGACGATTCAGTACATGTACACTTATACAGAGCGGTGCTGACAATACGACAATAAATTTAACACCGCGTACCTCAACACATTCTCAATCTACCCATAAAAAATCATATAAATATGTCCATTACTTTAGTCACAGGAAATTATTTTTCATTTTTCACTTTTTCTGCATGATGTAGTACATGTTGATAAGGAAGCGTTTACAGGTTCGGTCATTAGACTGCCGCAACCTGCGGTACCGAACTTTAATAATAATGGCGCAAGTCGATACAGGACGCTGTCGCCGACCGGAGGTCAGTGAACCAATATTTTTAAAGGATGCTCTATTCCGTTTGCAATTTTAAGCGATTTAGTTTGTTTGAAATTTTCATTTTTTTTTTATTTTTTGTGCTAGGTTTTTTTTCCATGGTTTAGGATTATTCCTGTGCATTGTTCGTGTTTTCATTTATTGACGTATTGTCAGCACCACTCTGTATACAGTCGACTCTCGTTAATTAAAACTTATTTTGGAATCGAATAAAAATAGTATGGACTATCATGAAGAAAATGCATTCGGAGTATTTTGAAGAATGGCTTAAAAGCATATTGCCAAATTTAAAGCTAAATGCGGTGCTGGTATTAGATAACGCATTGTACCATTCTAGAAAAGTCGAGCGTATCCCCACTTCAAACTGGCGGAAGGCTGATATTATTCAGTGGTTGGATGACAAAGAAATTAATTATCAAACTGCAATGATAAAGGCTCAATTAATGGAACTAGTAAAGTTACAAAAACTAATTACGAACGCTATGCTGTGGAAGAATTGGCCGCTGAATACGGTGTCACAATCCTGCGTCGGCCCACTGTGAGTTGTGTGATCACTGTGAGTTCAACCCAATAGAGTTAATTTGGGCTCAAGCAAAGGGGTACGTCGCCAGGAACAACAAAACTCAAAATAAAATACGTAAAAAAATATTTGAAGAAGGCCTGAAGGAAGTGACACCGGAAAATTGGAGAAAGTGCATCAATTATGCCATAAAAGGTGAAGACGAAATGTGTCAACTCGACCACATCATGGATGAATGTGTGGATTCATTAATTATAAATGTAACTGATTCCGATTCGAGTCGTAATCAATAAAAAAGTAAAGAATAAAAACGTATAAAATGATTTGTATTGTTTTACTTAATTCCTCTGAATCGCTTTAAACATTTTTTCCCCAGCTCTTGTAATAATATTGTAGTGAGTTTACTATGCTGATAACGTCCATATTTCTAAAATTATATTGTTAAATACGGTATATATTACACATTTACAATAAAAAAACCGCTTTTAAACCTAATAAAATAATGCATGACTAAATGTCTAAGTATTTTATTTACTTCTTTCCGTTCAGAGGAACGGAAAAGGCAAAGGCATAGTACGCCATACAGCCTAGTCTTAAGTAACTTTTTTTCTTCAGTTTATATCCTAACTTATCCTAATTTATCCTACCTTTTCCTAGCTTAACTTAACTTAACCTATCTCCTTTCGTTTCCCACGTGAGGCCGACCAGGAGGGGTTTGAGGTAAAGACATGATGTAACCACTATGCTACAATATTTCACTGTTCTTTATGAATTATTCACTGAATGCACTTTTTACTACATAAATCACGCGTTTTTATTTAGTAAACGACACTATAAATAATTTAAAAGTCCAATGAAAAATAAGCGTGGCACTCATTTTGGCTTTCCCGCCAAACTCCATGTCTAAGTATATTGATTGCCGAACTTCACTATTGTAGCGGGTCACCCTTTTTCGTATCAGTAACAGTTGCCCTTGTCATTTTTCGGACTCGAATTAAAAATCCCACTGTAAGAGTACCTATGAGTTCAACCGCGGGTAAAAAGACAAATATGTAGGTAGGGACTTGACGAAACTTTTTTTTTTTTAACTGGTTCCTTGTTTTACATTGGAACATTAATAGCAGGTCAACCCAAAAACTTTCCTTCCCTTAATGATCTTCAAAGTGTTGCACGTTAGTTCGAGATGATAAGAAAGTACTTGTAACTTACTGAGGAACGGTGATTTAGGTATAGCTACAAGTTTGCTCTCATTGTATTCTTCTAATTGTTTATGCCACTTATCACTTTCGTCGAGGACATCCTTCCAGTTCGCGCGGTGATCCCGTCTTATAAGGACCGGAAAATCAATCTCGGAACAAGGGAGGCTATGCGGTAAAATGAATCCTGCTGCGTCATTTTGTTCAATGGAAGTACTGAACTTGGGTACATTTCCTTTTCCTTTACCCCTAGCAGTCATAGTAATATCCAAAGAGTAAAACAATATAATAAGCGAGCATAGCAATCGCTAAATTGACTTTTTATTTTCACATTTAAATGACAAGTGACAGGTGAGAAATGCTAGCAGCCTGCATGTTTTGATAAAAAAAAAAAATACAAAATGTAAAACGAATAGCAGGATAAATAACACAAAAATGTAATTTCTTATTCATACAGTTTATTATTAAATATAAAAATCTGCATACGCAATTACTCGGATGCTCTGGATATTACCACCCAAAGCTTAAAAGTAATAAATATTAAATAAGTACATCTAAACCCTAAAAATAAATAGAAGATGCTTACACGATATAGGTGTCGTGATAATTTCGTTTGTAATTACTTAATCATAATTTTTAATTTATAGCATCTTTTTCAATAATTCGAAAACTTTCCAGTGATCTGTGAGATCCAGTCTAAGTATTGAGCAACTTTGACGTAGACTCCGGGCACTCCAGGCTGGCCACAGCCGATGCCCCATGAGACTACACCCACAATCTGCCACGTGCCGCTACGCTCGCATACCAAGGGACCACCGCCATCACCCTTGCACGCGTCCTTGCCATCCTCACCTCCAGCGCAGAGAAAGCCGGGGTTCAGTTCATAGTTGTAGCCCAAGCGTGTCTGCCTGAGTTGTTGTTGACACTGACCGTGTGGTAGAATAGGTACATCAACTTCTTTTAAGATGTTCTGATACTTTCCGTTATCTCCGAAGGCATCCTTGCCCCATCCTGTAGTCCAGCATCTTTGTCCAGCATAGTCGGAATATTTGTCAGGTAGACAAGCGGGACTGATGTGGGGATATTTGGTCCATTCGACGGGATGGTCCATTTTTAAGATAGCGAGGTCGTTGTCTAAAGTGCCAGCGTAATAAAGAGGGTGAACGTGCACAGAAATTATGTCCCTCTCAATGTATGGGTAGAACTCAACGTCGCGGTTCACGTCCCACTCACCAAGACGCACTCTTAACTCGAAGCCTTTGTATCTGGAATGAGAAAAGTTAATTTAAATTTTTAGCTTTGATAAATATTTAATTTACCTAATAAAATACTTAATTCTCAAACACTACTGACAGTAGAACCGAAGTATACTTACGATTTAACACAGTGAGCGGCAGTCATAATATGAAGGCCATCAATGAGTGTTCCTCCGCAAACGTAGACGGATTCCTTGGGGTCCTTCTTCAAAATAGCTGTTTGCCATGGGTACTCTCCGAATTCACTCTCTCCGTCTACGTAAGAAGGAGTTTTGACCCTGCCGTTGATGCCTTGGGAATGTCTAATGCCGCATTGTCCTTTGTTAGCAGCCTGAGGTTGTAGGGGACGCCGGCAACAGACTTGGTTATGTCTGCATTGCTGAACTGGAGGACGGCCGAAATACCCTTGACGCTAAAAATAATAGAAACATCCTCAGAAATATAATTTAATGTGGAAATTTAGGAGCCATATTATAAAAGCGATTGCTTTGCACGTGAATTGATATTAGAACGTGTGACAAAGGAGGAATTTAAGAAAAGTGGATAAATTACCTCTAGTGCAGTTATGGACATATTTTCTAGAACGATTTCCCTCTTCCTTCGGTTGTCAGGAAATCGGATTGTTTGGTATCCCCGGTTTGCCGGAGGAGGTGTCGAAGGAAAGTCATAGGAGCGGGAATAAGCGGACCGATTCGCTTGAGTCAGGACAGTATCGTCAGTAACTTTTTTAAATCTATCGTAAAAATTAGAACTTCTATGTTGGGCCTGAGGATAATCCTCACCACCGTAATTTCTACCATGCTCATCATTATAATCATCAAAACCTGAAGGTTCAGAATGATCATGATTTTTGTAGTGAATTGGCTCGTAATCAGCGTAATTTGGGGAGTAAACTGGAGGCCCGTCATAGGGCGAGTGAGAGAGAGGTCCGTCGTAAAGGGGTGGATGATGAGGAGGGCCATCATAGTGACTTGGGTGATGAGGAGGTCCTTCATAATGAGGGTGATGGGGAGGTCCATCATAATTGGGTATGTACTGTGAGTATGTAGGATGGGGTGGATATGCATAATGTGGATTATGCGGCTGAGGAGGGTAGGCAGGTGCAAAAGGTACGGGATACACTGGAGGAATTGGGTGAATCGTATGGTAATGAAGATGTTTGTTTAACAGAAGTGCCTTTTTATGATCCAACAGATGAGAAACGGCCTTGAGTTTCTGTTGGCTTGGTGTAACATGAAAATGTACAAGAGGTTTAAAAACCTTTTGTCCTTCTTCATCTTTGGTTATTTGTAAAGAGAGTAGTGGATTAACTACAGCAAGTCCTAGATTAATACCACCTGCTGTGACAGCATGTGGGATTGGAAAGAGGTGGGAATTAAAAGGGTGGTGATTATTCTGACTGGGATAGCCAGGTGAACCGGGGGGCAAGCCAAAAGAGATACCAAACGTGGGCTGCACGCGTCTGTAGTCAATACCGGCATGATCGTTGAAGCCAGGCAATTGAGGGTAGCGGCGCTGTAGTGATATTTACTTATATCAATAATGGAAACTATATTTTAATGTAATGTTAGAGATTGTGTCAGTGCCCATTGTTTAGTATATCTTTTGTAACCGCTGCATTAGATTTCGGTATTTAATTACCATTTATATAATTTAATCCAAGTGTAACAGTGTTACCCCAGGCTTAGATATAATGACGAAATGATTGTCTAGGTTTTAGGGTTTCCTATAGGTGAGTGCTGAGAATAGGACGAGGAGGGGTAAATGTTAAGGTGTTTTTAGGAAAAAGCTTGAATTGCGATGTTTAGGTATTGTATAGAATGAATAACTATAAATAAGGGTACTTTATGCTTACCGGTTCAGCTTCTTTCTCAATTTCCGCAGGAATATTTTCTTTGGTTTCACGTTTGCTTATGTTCTTTGCTTCTGTAGCATTTAGCGAGCTTTCAGTGATTGTAACTGTGTCAGTTTTGTTTAAATTGTCTAATTGTTCTTCAGTTAATGCAACGATTTCGGTACCTTTATTACGTGGATCAATTGGTAAGTACAAGTCATCTCTGCGTCCAATTACTTCTTGGCTTGGGCACTGATCATAGTTTACGCACACACATTCAAGTCCTTGTGCTTTGGCTTCATGATAATTTCCGGCAAAGCTGTTTTGCCCGAAAGTTGCTGGTCCTTGATTGTAAAGATTATTTTGAGATCCTCCCACATGTAATTCTTTTTTGTAAAATTCAGTATTCTGAGAAGCGTAACTACCGAGACTGTTTCCATACTTTTGGTCTTCGAAAGCGTTGTTGGAATACTGATTTGGGAGGCCTTGAGTCAAAATGCTGCCACTGTGACCTACTTTGTTAGAATTGTGCCCGTACTGTGAACCATAAATTGTATCAGATTCATATATCGGTTTGTTGCTGTTCTCTAAAGCAAATCCGCCGGACATGGGCTTGAAACCACCCGAAGTAATGCTGCTATAGTCACCACCTCCTGCAGTTAGGATATCAGAAGATTGAGAGAGTGATCCGTAACTATTTTGTTCATTTAACTGACCGATTGATCCTACGGGAATGGCTACTGGTTTAATAATAACTTTGGGTTCTTTGTTGTCAGCATCGTGCACATAATGATGATGGATGTGTTGTTGTACAGCAGAGCCTGTTTTTGAATCGGTGTGTGTAGATGAACCTTTATTGTAAGAAGGTTTAGTATTCTCAAAAGCATACGGTCCTTGGGTCGCTTGGTGGTAAATTGGTGGTTTGGTGACGAAGTTAGTTTCATGCCCGCTGTATTGTGCACTGCTTTGGGAGAATTGATAGTTGCCTCCCGCTACGCCATACTTTTCTGAGAAGCCAGGTCTGGCATTGCCACCATATCCGATTCTCTTAGGTGGGTATTTCTGGGGTCGCGGATGGTAAGGCATTGGCCGAGGAGGGCCATAAGCTCTTGGGGGACCACGGACCTGAACTGATGCGATTGGTTTTCCAATAGGCTTAATATCGACGGGTTGGGCGTAAATTACTTCATCTGGTGATAAGTACGTCTGTTTGTCGTCATCTTCACACTGAAATTATTCAATTTACTTATTTATTTATATATTCTTTATTGTACACCAATCAAACATCGAAGAAAATACATTCAACACAAAACATACTATGGGTAACAATGATTTGATGTAATTTAACATGACTTCAAGAAGTCGGTTATAAGATAATTAAATACTGTGATACGTACTTGTATGAGACCCAGAGTACACAATCTTCCTTTGATCAGGTTCCTAGCTTCAGCGTCATCTCCTGCGTCCAAGGCATCCTTGATCGTGGGATCGCTGTACACTTCATCAAACCCGCCCAGACTTCTACCTTGTTTACTGCTCACCAGCTCGTCAACAATGTCATCTAGAACGGTGCTGTTAGATTCAAAGTTTTTCTCTTGAGCTTCGGGTAACAGTTCTCCTTCCAATAAAACTGAAGGTTTCTGCTCGGGCTGGTCAGTGGTCTTGGTGTCCGCTTCTCCACCCCATGACCATTCTGCGTTCGTACTCGCTAATATTATAGGTAGCAATAAAAAAGTAGCTTTTGTCCACCGCATGTTCTGTAACAAAACAATCAAAAAGCTGATGTCATTTGATCCTTATTTAGTAAAGCATGTCATTGTTTCGAAACAGCAAGCGAAGAATCACTTTTACTTTCGCAGAGTCTGTAGTTATGTAAGGCTCCATAACGTCAGCCGAGTTGTGGCTGCGCGGTCATTGGAAGGCGTGGGGCTACGAAAGCACTCTCGCACGGTATATACCGAGCTAAGTAAGTACGGTTTACGTATACATACCTATACGTTGGGTAATATCGTCTTTTGTAAACACTAGCATTAATTACTACAATTTATCTCTTATGTTAGTTGAATTTATCATAAAATAAGATTTAAAGTAAAGGATAATTAATTGTATCAATTATAATTCCAGGATGATCATGCGTTAATCATATATGTGTCCTATTAAGTTTTCGAGGTCAGCTTTTGTCTTATGTTATGAAAGAAAGCCTAAAATTGGTGTCAGTGTCGTGGTGTCGAACTTAACTGGCACAAACAGCTCGTTGGTAGGCCGCATGCGTCTCGAGCGATGCGTCACAAATTCGGTAACCGGCGATAATCATTACATAACTTCCGATATTATTCCATCTTATTTTTTATGCAACACGTTACAGCATGATCAGGCGAAAATTGCCATTATTATTTTTCCGATTTTATTTTTATACCGCGGTAAGTAGAGCGTACGCGCATATGACACCTAGAAAACATAAATGAAAAGTATTTTGAAAGGCGTGTGATCTGATGCTGGCGTTGTTTGAAAGTGATATGCGCGCGCATTGTGGTCCTGCGCACGTTGGATGCTGAACGTGACGTCATTAGTTAAAATATTAATGTATTTATTACTGTTTCTATTATTTTTATTTAAAAAAAAAGTAATGCTTTGGCAGGGCTATCCTTTTTAAGTTCCATATTAATTTACATCAAATTTCCCAACGCCCGATATTTTTATTCCACAGCTAAATTTAAATTTTTGACAGCCCTTCCAAGCAAAATCTCAATTTAAAAATCAGTCCTAATTTGATTAATTTATTTCCAAACAAGGGAAAAATCTTATTAAATATGGATAATAGGTAAGTATGCGTAAATTTTATAAGTCACACTAAGTGCAGCATGGTTTTGTTGTTATGCAATGTTTTACATATTCCTGATGTTGTGGTTGAGACCGGCGCGGGTGCACAAATAACCGACCGGAAAGTGAAAGTTTGCGCGAGGATTACTTACTTGGAAAATACTTAATCTTTTTGTAAATCTTTTATAGAGATCAACTTCATTTTTAGAGTAATTAAGCTAAAATAATATATTAATTGTACCATGTTTTGAATTACTAATTATTTATTTTATTTCAAAATAAGGTAGGTACAGGTTAGATACTGATTAATAATGGTGAAATTGATGATTCAAATTTAATTATATTGATACGTTAAATCACTGTTATGTATCCGCACGTTAAACTAATGATCACGATGCTAATAGGACAAATTACACCATTTCTGCGTAATGAATGTGTTTAGATACAGCGGTAGTTGCTTTCCACCGTCGGATATCGAAAGAGAAATTCTATAACGAGTATGATGTTCTACCATGTTATTGTTTCCTTCACCGCAAATCCTGTGATGTAACCGCTGAACGAACTTTAGAAACACTTCAACTTACGTTTAAGTTCTTCACTCCTTGTATGTCACTAAAACTATTTGAAATGATTAAATTTTCACAAGTTTACCGGCGCACTGTCTGTGGCCGAATGACTGCCACTTCTACTACTACGACGCTTTATACTTCGACCAACACAAAGATGCACGCGGACAGATTTTGTAAGACGATCGACGCAGCCTTCTACCACTTCACCTCAGATCAACAAACGACAGACCTAACATAGCTGCATCTGGTCGTTATACGGGTGTCGAAGTGCTATCTGGGTAGAGGTGATGACGTCTGCCATAACATTGATCAACCCTTAGTTCATTCATGTTCCAAGTAGAAGTTTGGCAATATGGGTTTTTGAGGTCGACTTAGCGGATCTGTATTGTTAACGTAAGCTGAATACTGACATTAAGTTACTGACATCATACATTTGATGCATGCAGTGGATGCTAACTTATATCTATGTATTTCAAATGTTGTGGTAAGAAAATCCGTTTGAGTTTTATATAAGTTAATGTTAATAATTGTTGTGACCTGAGACATACATAAGAAAATTGTGTAGAACTCAAAAACGTTTATATATGTATGTTTCCAGTGCAATAGACTGTCATCACAAATACTCCTTATCGCTCCATGAAGTAGCCGTCTGGGGTTTATGTCAAGTACCTGTACCACAGATAAAGTTATATACAATGTTTAAGCCTAAACTATCTGAGATTAGCATAATTTAACAGCATGAGCCTAAGAATAATGGGAACAAGCAAGCAATCACTACAACCCTCGAAGTTTATATAATTCTATTGAATTACTGTTTTGAGACCAATCAATAATACATAGGCTCGGTCTCCGTGGCGCAGCGGTCAACACGCCTGACTGCGACGTGGAGGCCCCGGGTTCGATCTCCGGCCAGGTCATGATGGGAAACGATCTTTTCCTGATTGGCCTGGGTCTTGGATGTTTATCTATATATGTATCTATTATAAAATATAGTATCGTTGAGTTAGTATCCCATAACACAAGTCTCGAACTTACTTTGGGGCTAGCTCAATCTGTGTGATTTGTCCGTATATATTTATATTTATATTATATTATATTTATAGGCTTACAAAGTCAACGCACAAAAAACTATTCAATATTTGAGTTTAGCCTGCTATTCTGGTGCTAGCCCCTTAGGAAGAGTTATTATTGTGCTGAAGTTGTCTAAAACAATAAAAATCCTTCAAGCAATATACATTATTTCTTAAATTTATTTTTTCAATGTCGGCCACCATATTATGGCATCAAAAACAATACAATTGAACCAATCACTACGTATCGCCCGCTTCCTTTATTATTATGATTTTAAATTATAAAAGATAACAAAGGATGATGGTACCTACTCTTGAATATAAACCGAACAACCCTTCCTGTGGAATCTACTCTGAAATATCGAAAAAAAAAAACTGCGATTCCATAGACTTCAAACGGTTTCTACTTTTCTATGGACCAGCCGATTTTCATAAATAAACAACTGTTGCATGTCACATACAATAATATGTACCAATCTGATGTTATGCAGTTATGTAATAGGACATTAAGCCGCCCACATGGTTGGAGCTCACCCTTCCATATCAAGATAATAAGCCACTTTCTTAGGACCATAGTTTTCTAATAAGGCACGATGACCTAGTAACTTCTACTCGCAGTTTTGTAAGTATATTGCCGAAAACATTTACATGATAAGTATGCTGTTATTGTAAAACTATTTTAATAAGGTTCTGTTGTGGTACAAGTACGAAATAGAATGCCTCCGAATGAATGGGTCAGAGTTAAAATATCAAACCTAGAAATCAGTGACGTGATGATGGGAGTTCTCCAGAAGAGCCAAGAAATACTGTGGGAGGGTTTTTTTTTTATAAATTATAAACTAGTGCTTGACCGCCATCCCGCTTGATGGTGTTGATGGAAAAAAGGGCGCTAGTTTATTAAGAGCCTATTTACTCTAGCCTTGGAGACACTTAAATTGTAGACCGACGGAAACACCACCGCTAGCAAATTGTTCCAGTCCCTCGATGTACGTGGTGTAAAGGAGGAGGCGAAATGCTTCGTCCGGATCGACGTTTGCACGTCACTTAACTTGAATCATCGCTTATGAATAAACCCCTTAAACTCCACCGCTAGCAAATTATTCCAGTCCCTCGATGTACGCGGTATAAAAGAAGAGGCGAAACGCTTCGTTCGGATCGTTGTGGTGTCAACAACGTAAGGGTGGAAACTCGCCGTACGACGGGCCGTCCGATGATGGAACGGAGATGGGAGAATTGAATCATGCAATTCTCTAGCAAGATCGCTCGAAGGATCTGGAAGAACTTAGGCTAGTAGCGCGAAACAATACTGGTTAAAATAATGAAAAGGCTGTACGATTGGGACAAGACCGTTTCTGATCAATATACCGTCTATGTTAATAATCATTTCTTGCACATGCACACAAGTAACAAAACACTCTTACTATTTAGTTTACGTGCATATAACCATGTATATTTATAATGTTCCCATGCACTGTTGGGATACATGCTTCCTCTTGGTCAGAGAGTTAGCCGTGCTTAAATTTTTGGTTCTTGGAGATGCCGGTTTGCTCAGGTTGTTTAACTTCACCGTTTCGAGGGCAGTGATGTTGAGATAATTGTCATCTGTAGGCCTAGTATGAGTTTTCTATACGAAACTCGATCGTCGATATCGAGCGCGTTTGGCGCTCTCATTGGTTGAAAGTACTTACGACCTTGAAGCGGGCCAATCGCTGAGTCAAACGCGCTCGATATCGACGATCGAGTTTCGTAATGAAAACTCATACTAGGCCTACTGTTCAGGATCGAGCCTACGACTTAACTCGTAAATTGCGGCCTTTTCCACTTGGCCACCACTGCTCTTCTAGTTTGTGCATATTTTGATAGAAAACAACAGACAATTTTTTTAAATGTACTTGTACACACTATACCCCCTTATTAATAAACGCTTCTTAAAGTTAACAAGAAGTGATTAGCGATTCTTTAAACATACATTTTAGACGTTTGCACGTCACTTAACTTGAATCATCGCTTATGAATAAACCCCTTAAACTCTGTGGTGGTTATTCATAAAAGATAATTAAAGTTAAGTGACGTTAAAAGGTCAAAAATTTATAGTTAATGAATCGCTAATCATTAGTTAACTTTAAGCAGCGTTTATGAATAAGGGAATATGATTAAGGTAATATAAGCCAGTATTTAGCGTCTTTTATTCTGATAACTGCTTGATTTTACAGGTTAAGCAGTGTTTTCATACCGCCCCACAACTGGGCGTAATCACCACGCTTAGGTACTCAATGTGGGTTGACGATTTCAAACTTAAAGTCCATGTTCTCTCAAAATGTTTTCCTTCGCCCTGTAATTCAGTCATTGGTGTCCAAGATATACTTAGAAAGTACATATAACTTTAGAAAGGTTACATTGGTACTTGCCTGACCTGTAATCGAACCCGCGCATTCATACTTGAGAGGCTGATTTTTTAACCACTAGGCCACCACTACACTTCTCGACTCTTAACATTCATTTAAAAATAGTTTCCCTGCAGAATCGAGTGGTGAGATCTTAGACAATTAGTATGAGATGTGGATTGTGTAAGTGAAGGGGTTAGAACAATGGTTTCTCTAGAATATGGAACATGTCTTTCAAGGAAATAAACACTGAAATGTTGGCTGATAGAAGTTTCTTGGTGGTAGGCCATAACATCGGCCGCCGGCAGAAGTTACCACCCACCAGACAAAGCCTTGCTGCCAAGCGATTTGTCGTGTTCCGGCATGATGTCTGGCGAAGCCGTACGGAGGACGGGTCTGAGCAGTTGTGTTGCGATGTGCGCCGGGTACGATGCGGCTAATGTTGTTGTGTTGGGTGTTTGCTCGTGGAGGGTCTTCAGATCAATCTCCGTTTGGCGCAGCATCGTTGGTCGTGTTGTTGGGTTTAACATTGCATCACCTCGCTCAACTGCCGTCTTCCTTCCTATTCGCTCAGTTTTTCTTAGTGAATAGGCTCTTAATAAACTAGCGCGCTTTACCATCAACGATCGCATCACTACTTACCATCAGGCGGGATTGCGGTCAAGCGCTAGTTTATAATTATAAAAAAAAAAAAAAAATATTAGGAAGCACATGATCAAGGTCTTACTGTGGAAGTTTGAGGAAAAATTAAATCATAAAAATAACCAACCTTGATCTCAGGCCCGCGGGTTGTTTGAAACAGATTTTTTGGCCTCTGGCGCACAGGCAAGTAAAGGAACTAGGTGGGTTTTTTTAGTAAGTAAAAGTCTGACACGCCTTGCCGTTCCACCCAAAGCAGGAGAGATCATTTGATGAAATCACATAAAAAAGTCTTATACAACCTGAAAAGCGAGGATGTCTATTGTGCAATTAATTTTTTTTTTATTAATTTATAAACCAGCGCTTGACCGCAGTCCCGCCTGATGGTAAGCAGTGACGCAATCGTTGATGGTAAAGCGCACTAGTTTATTAAGAGCCTATTCACTCTAGCCTTGAAGACACTCAAATTGTAATCCGACGGAAACACCGCCGCTGGCCAATTGTTCCAGTCCCTCGATGTACGCGGTATAAAGGAGGAGGCGAAACGCTTCGTCCGGATCGTAGTGGTGTTAACAACATAAGGGTGGAAACTCGCCGTGCCATGTATTTGTATTAGAATTTATACAAGTTTAAATAAACCTGAAATTACATTTATATTTTACACTTTGATTGACATAATTTTCTTGCCATTATACCAAATTATTTAAAGTAGGCGCAACATGTGTTTTCTTTCATTTTAGTCGCCCCCTTTCTACCTATAAAGGGTGTATCTGACATCGACGTACAAACGAGTACCATGGATCCAGTACATGATTCTGAACCCCCCAGTGGTGGAGTTTTTCGAACACAAACAATAATTAATTATTTAAACATTAGTTAATTCGCTAATTACACAAAAAAGCACAATGAAAACAAAACTCGAAAAACTATCTTATCAGCTGATTTAATAGGGTTCACATCAGGGATTAACGTCATACCTACAAACCCGCACGGCGGCACGCTTGCAACGTTCAAACGCCGAGCCGACACTTTATTAAACACTGTGAATTTTGTAACCGTTCATTAACGACATAAATGACTATCATAATTTTATTAGTGCATGGGGTGTAGCCTTTTCGCGAAGTTTGCGTTACGATGTCAGATACACCCTGTATGATTATTCACACAGCTCATTCATCATTTCCTTAAAAAAAAAACAGTTATAAAATATATATTTATGATTTCGCTACAGTGACTCTACTACATACATACTTTTGCAAAATGTATCTATTAGCAAAAGATTATAATACTAATACCGATTATGTCAGTATAAAAGACATCAACGCGTCACACGTACCTATTGACATTATGTCATTAAAATGCATTCGGTACATAACGCTAAGTTAATGCGATTAGCCACCCATTGTGCTTTGTTCATTATGTAAGGACTTAACGTTCAAATTTCATAATAGGATTCATTTGGAACTACTAATTCCTCTGTAGGGTTTGTTGTTTTGATTTCGTAACCGTTGGCCTTTGCAGTATCTCGTTCAAAAAGGTATGATTAACCAATATTTATTGCTATAAGTTGAGATTTTTAATTAACACATGAATCGTGTTGGGTCATCTTATGTAATGAGTTAGTATTATAAAAAATATAATCGCAAATGTTTTAAGACAGATTTGAAAGATTTTTATAATAATCATATTTATGTTCTGTAATTTATATTGTGTATACAATAAAGATAATCTAAATGTTATGTGCCCATACTTTAAAAATATTTATTTCTAGTATCTAGTTATTGCTAATTAGAAACAGGAATTAATTTTTTCGTCATTGTGCACATATGCACCACTGCTTGCACAAGAGGGGCTTTCCAGCGGCGCGAGCCGGACCTGCGCGGGCGCAATGCACGCTGACGCTACCAAACACTTGCGCAACAGTTCGGTGAACCATTTCTAAGACTTCAATGCTCTATTGAATGAACTTGCGTGTGGTTTGTTGCCAAATAATGTCAGTAGGTACTGTAGTTGGTACTTAGATAGCATTATAGAGATGTATCGAGAAATGTCATTTGCATTGAAAAGTAGATCATGCATAATGACGATACTGTGTTGCTGTTTGGTACTTTTGGAAAATGGTAACATGTAGTATTCGTGTCATAGGTACACTGCGTAACAAATACAAGCGTGATGTTATCTAATGTTTCATTAATTAAAATGTTACTGTACAGCAGATAACAAATGTTGTTGTGTTGGGAGTTTAGTCGTGGAGGGTCTTCACATTAATCTCCCTCTGGCGCAGCATCGTCGGTCGTGTTGTTGAGTTTAACATTGCATCACCTCGCTCAACAGACGTCTTCCTTAATTTTCATCGAGTTTTTTTTTGAGTGAATAAGCCATATACCATCTACGATTGCATCACTGCTTATTATCAGGTGGGATTGCTGTCAAGCACTAGTTTATAATCTTTAAAAAAAATTACATTTGGACTTAAAAGATTTTGAACTATCTGGTTACTTTGTGCAGATTATATGAATTGAGAAACAACTATTCATGCATTGATTTTTCATTACGGAAACCTAAATTATTTAAGAAAAAACGTTTCAGTTGTTGTAACTGAAAAATGTTCACGTAAATATTATTTTGTGTTTCTGTATTGGATTCGGATGTATGTTGTTGCAATAATTTAAACATAAAAGATGTCCTTGGCCCCATACAGTTGAGGATAGGAACAAAATATATAGCTTTTGGTCAGAAAAGTAGAGAAATCGAGAGAGTGAGTCATGGTGTGTGCGATTAACATTATTAAGTAAATATACGTGTGCGTCAGAACTTATATAATATTAATTTATGTATGTGCGTGTGAGTTTTGTTGCTCTGTAATAGCTATTATATTAACAACAAAAATGATGACAAAGCATATTTGTTAATGAACTTTTTAATTAATATTTTTTGTAAATGTAATGGCAATGTTAATATCAGTTTCGTTAAAAACGTAGTTGGCTTGGTTTATTCATATAATCCTGTATGTATACCTAAAGTACATAATATAGACATTTAAATAAATAAAATTGACGTAGCTACCTATTTAAAAAAAAAACAATAAAATATATACAACATTATTTTTTGTTTTATTATGCGAAACCCGTAACACGTGTCCAGTATTTTTAAGTAATGAATCTATGTACAAAATTTCAATAAGATACCATGAAAAACCACAAAGTTATGAGCTTGTTATCCTACTTGGCTGTCCCAACAAAAATATGGTTTACGCTCCGCTCGTGCGGGCGAGTTGTACGTTGACCTCTAGCATCAGCTGTTGCACGTATGATCTATCGTAAGCTGCGGGGCGTGTTCGGTAACCACACTGCAACAATTTTTAAATGTTTTTGGGAAAAAATATAATCTATATTAATCTATAGGAAAATTAAAATAAATGGAATTGTTTATATGATTTTTTTATGGGTAAACTGAGAATGTGTTTTTGTACACGATGTTTAATTTTTTGTCATATTGTCATCACCACTCTGTATATGTATATGTATATAGTGATAAAAAATTATACTAAATACATATGAAAATATTGACATAATTTTATAGAGACCATTATTTAAATTTTATCTGTGTTTGTTCCAGCTAATCTCCGAACTGGCTGAACTGATTTTGACAGGATGAAGATGGAGAAAATAGGAGCAGTGAGTCTTTGTAACTATCTCATCGTTAAACTTAGGTGAACTGAGCTGTTGTTTCAACTAAAGCTAAGGAATTGACAAATTAACAGCTCATTCTAAGCTCACGTGACCCATCATTTCTCGGTCAGACTTTTACAAAATCGGACGGCTAATGTTATAAGGAGTAACTAATAATAATAATAAGCCAACTAACAGGCCAAGCCTGATATAGTGATGGTGGATCGATCAGAGCGGCGTGCAATGATTGTTGACATAACCATCCCGCATGATGAGAACCTCGTGAAAGCCGAGAAAGATAAACAAATCAAGTATCTTGACTTGGCTCACGAGGTTGTCGACATGTGGGAGGTGGATTCAGCAATCATTGTACCGATAGTCGTGACAGCCAATGGCTTAATAGCCAAGAGCCTCGACCAACACCTCAAGAGGCTCTCGTTAGGCAGCTGGATCAAAGGCTTGATGCAGAAAGCTGTACTTCTGGACACGGCTCGCATTGTCAGGAAGTTCCTCTCTCTGGAGCCCTGACCGCCGATAGCTTGGATCCTGTTCTCGATGCCGGTGGGCTACTATTTTTTATATTTTTAAATGTTTTTTATGTATTGTTTATATAGAAACTAGCTGACCGGCAAACGTTGTTTTGCCATATAAATAATAGATTAAATTACTAAAATGGCTATTAAAAAATAAGGGTTGATCGTAGAAGGGTGAAAATTGGGGATTGTATGTATTTTTGTATGTTGTATCATAAAAAAATAGAAATTAAAAATTTTTTTGTCTAAAAAATAAAAAAAAAATTGGGGTGGACTACCCCTAACATTTAGGGGGATGAAAAATAGATGATGGCCGATTCTCATAGATACCGGATAAGCACAAAAAATTTCATGAAAATCGGTCGAGCCGTTTCGGAGGAGTTTAATGTCGAACACCGTGACACGGGAATTTTATATATTAGATTTAAAGATGTAATTTATATGTATATACAGTGAAATAAAGGAATAATAATAATAATTTTATTCACATAACGGTACATTTGTACATTAGTATACACATATTAACTAAATGCTAACAAATGGTACAGAAATCTTGGCGCAGAGTCTGTTGTTGACAAACTAAACTAATTTTAAGTTATGTGCATGTTTTTCTTTCCATTTCGGTTTAGACCTGTCCAGTCCATTATTCCCAATTTCTAGCGAACCTAAGTCTGTGAACTCGGTGCTCACTGAGTATTTTGGGGCCGCGGGCTGGGCGGTGACTGTGTATACTGGCAACGAGAAGCCTCCTCCTGACCGTCCATAGACTACTATGTACATTTCTTATTTCTTGGAGGTTGCTCTTAAGATCCACATACGAAGATTTGCAATTTCTTAATGCGCAACTGACAAGAAAACGATCAGACCAGGTCGTCTTTCGACGGAACCAGTCTCCTGATATCGCTGCCAGGTTCTATGGACCTTAGACCGACTAACATTTAGCCTCGTAGCCACGAAGCATTGGCTGCAATCCTTTTCAAGCAGCGCGATAATTTTGGTAGCTTTTACCACTTTATCTACCATTTTTGATATAGCCAAACAGCAATAAGTAAAGCTTTGACAGTCAAGGATATTAAATTAATTAATAAAAATTATGAAAGTCGATGTTAACTTCTGGAACTTCGCGCCAAAAATGTAGGATTAAAAGAGGTTTCCTGTAAAAATGAGCATCAAATGAAAATTTGAATTTAGAACGTACTTTTTAAATACCACAGCATTTTTAAAATCGGCCAGTAACGTGTACAAACGATTGAAACTTTTTTGAATTGTATCTTTTTAAAAATCAATGAAAATCAAAACCGCCCGTTTTTCTCAAATGAGTTTATAAATACAATAGGAAACCAGGGGGAAGGAAAAGTTAATACACCTCACGCTGTTTTGCCCAAGCTGCGGAAATGCGTGCCTTAACGTCACAATCAAAGCCACTGACTCGTGGAGCATAGACCCCAAGTATTTATAATGGTCTGTGCACTCGACCATGTCTTCGCCTATACACTCAGACATGGGGTGTGTCGTATTGCTGGCCACGTACACCGTCTTCGCCACATTGAGTTTAAGACCTCCGTTCTCACGCGAGTTCTTCCATAGATTCACCCGCCGCACCAACCGTTCCCTGTTCGCGTCTGCCAGCGCGATCTAAAATCTTCTCAAAGATCTACATGGTGTGGAAAAAAAGAATAAGGTGTCTGGGCAAAAAGAAAAAAGAAATAACCACGAAATCCGCATAATGGATTTCGTGGTTATTTTTTTTTTCTTTACACGAAGAAAGTCGCAGGGACTCAGAACTCGAATTTTTGTTGTCATTATATGTGATAGGTGATTTTAATTATATGCGTTACTTTTACAGTAAAGAGGCAAAAATAAGCATACATAACTCAGTAGTGACGTCAACGAATTGATCGAAACCTATTTAAAATCATTTTACACTACAGAAGCTGTATTGAGTTGATCAAGTTTGGTAATAAATATTTGTAAAGTTAGGTAATGTGTTATGTACACAGAAAGAATTCTTTCACTTATGAAATAAAATTATATGCTGACTCATAGAATCATAACAAAATCTAGCATTCGAAAAAAAGAAATAGTACAGACTCTTATATTTAAGATCCCCTTACTCGTATCTGTAAGTAGTAAATAATTGCTAGTATAGTGAGTCACTTCTCGTTTCCATACTAAATCAATCCAAACATGAATGAACGACGGAGAAATGCTCCGAGCTCTCGCCGTACGCAGAAATGACGTTTGTACGTTGTTAAAATAAAAAGCGGTCTTACTACTTGTATCTTTACAATCAATCAAACTAGAGGAGGTAGCAAACTGACGTGTAAGTAACCGAGTTGAGTGCATTGACCCTATGACGTCACTATGTTGATACTTCACTACTTGTACGGAAATGGAGTCTAGTCCTCAGTACAAGCTGTTTACATTTTTTATGGCATCTCCACTGCATTTGGCTGACTGTTACGTAACTAAAAGTACGTAAGATCAATGACTTTGTGCTCTGGTAGTTGCGTCTTCTACAGGTTCTGACTTCCGACAGTTTCTTTTTTGTTTTGATTTTAACTAGAGCTAAAGAATGTAAGAGCGTAGTACAAATTAGTTAAGACAGTTACAAAAATACAAATAACTTTCGCGCATGAGATTCCTGGCGGAGGAAGCGGTGTCTCGTAGTGGAGTAATGTTGGCGGTGTCCTTGGAGATCACTAACACCTTTAAAACTAGCCAGGAATTGTATTCGGGAGGCATTGCAGTACCATCAAGTTTCCTTCTGCGAAACAGCAGTCTCGCAGAAGGAGCCCGCGGAAAGGGAGAGGGAAATCTTGTCTGCTCACCCGGGCCGCAGCAGGCGCACCGGGCGTCGGCAGAAGGCGGATAACGTCTTCCAATCCGCTTAAATGGGTCCAGGGGTCACAGACCCGGGGACGTCTGTCGCTCCCCAAACATTAGGACGAGCAGGATCGCGCCACTCTTATACGTTACGGGGGAAGTCAAACACCTCACGCCCTCCCCTGATCCGAAGAGGTCCACTGTGGCTGGCCGGCACCAATCGGAGGTTGCGGAAGCAGTGTTCGTCTCGCAACCGCCGGCGTAGGAGTGAGATGGGACGCCGGAGTGGTTTTCTGGTGGACATCCATGAGGATTTTTTACCCCGGAGAAAAAAAAAACGAGTGTGCTTAAATATTTAAATTTATTTCATGCTTTCATTTATAAATTAATATTTTTGCATAGACCTCCAATTTAAAAAAAAAAAAAAGTGGATTCCCTCGGGGCCAAAAGGTCGGGCTCTTCCTCCTGAATCAGGGGACCCCAAACTCGGGTAGTCCACGACCTCTGGTTCCCGAGATAATCCACGGGGGGGTGAGGTAACTAAAGGGGGTCGGGGGGGGATAGGTTTCGTGGGGTTGCGGGGGAGGGAGGGGGAGGGGGAGAGGGGGCAGTGGATTCCCTCAGGGCCAAAAGGTCGTTCTCATCCTCCTGATTCAGGGGACCCCAAACTCGGGTAGTCCACGACCTCTGGTTCCCGAGATAATCCACGGGGGGGTGAGGTAACTAAAGGGGGGGGGTGGTAGATTTCGTGGGGTTGCGGGGGGTAGGGGGGAGGGGGAGAGGGGGGAAGGGGAGAGGGTGGAGTGGATTCCCTCGGGGCCAAAAGGTCGGGCTCCTCCTCCTGATTCAGGGGACCCCAAACTCGGGTAGTCCACGACCTCTGGTTCCCGAGATAGTCCTCGGGGGGGTGAGGTAATCAATGAGAGGGGTCGGGGGGTGTTCGCAGCGTCATGTTCTCGAAGAAATTCATAGTTCTTAATCAATCAAGGTACTTAATAATTGAGCTTATGAGGCTCGAAAGCAATTTGTACTTTGTGTCCAGTTATCGTATTGTGACGATATCTTCTTCTATACTTTCAATTATATCAGAAATGTTCAGCAAAAATATATAAAACAATATAAAAGCCAGAACAGAACGAAATTTATAAATTATTTGTGCTCTTAGGTAATCAATTGTTAATAAATCTTAAAAAGATCCAAAAAATATATATTGCCTTCGGCGAGATGCGAACTCACAACTTCATACTCGACTCAATTGTTAACAAATCTTAAAAAGATCCAAAAAATATATTTTGCCTTCGGCGAGATGCGAACTCACAACTTCATACTCGACATGTCATGCAATTTTTACATGAGCCAACTCCTTGGTTGTAGTACAGACGAAATAGGACTATACTTTGCTTCCGTTCGCCTTGCCCGATCATTTTTCGTAACGCTTTCGCCAGTTTACTCCCCAAGTCAAGCGTGCCTAAAGAAGTTTCACTTCAAAAAATGGTTACTAATAATTTGCATCAACATCGGCTGCCGGCGGAAGTTATCACCCACCAGATAAAGTCTTGCCGCCAAGCGATTCGTTGTGATCCGGTATGATGTCTGGTGAAGCCGTACAGAGGACGGATCTGAGCAGTTGTGATGTGTGCCGGGTACGATGCGCCAAATGTTGTTGTGTCGGGAGTTTGGTCGTTGAGAGTTTCCAGATCAATCTCCCTCTGGCGCAGCATCGTTGGTCGTGTTGGTCTTGGGTTTAAGATTGCATCACCTCGCTCAACTGCCGTCATCTTTCCTATTCCTAAGTTTCTTAAGTGAATAGGCTTAATAATCGTTCAACGATTGCATCACTGCTTACCATCAGGCGGGATTGCAGTCAAGCACTAGTTAATAATTATTAAAAAAAAAAATCGAAATTAAATTTTATGAATGCGTATTGTAAATCATTTCGCGGTTTATCCTAACAGGTCGAGGTTTTTACTCGGGTTACATTACCTACAGCTTTATTTGTAACGCCTAACTCCTAACCCTTCTCGTTATTCATGCATTAAAACTTCCTTTATAGGCTCTGATTATGTAGTAAAATGTAAATAAACTTAATTTAAGTACATTCTGCAATAACTTGAAAACAGCATTCTAATAAATTCTTGGTTTTTCCAAACAATTATTAATCAAGTTACAAATTTACTCATGAAATATTGAATGTTTTGGTAAATTACTGGGAACTCGCATTGCAAGATGCGGGTTTTCCTAATTGCGCTTCGGTATTGCAACGTGCCTCGCACAAGGCCAAGACAGAAATTTTTATATCGAACTCAGAATGGATGGAGTCGCAGTAGTATTTATTTTTATCCATATTTATTTTAACAAGGTATATTAATTACTATTAAACACAATTGCATTGAAGAAGAAAAATTTCTCTAGTTCAGCAATCTGCTTTGTGAGTCACAAACTAAATTGAAGTTCTTTCCATTTCATTAATAATAGGACTGATGATAAATATTAGTTTAGTTCTGTCAAATTAGTCCGTGCCTGACGTAGATCGATGTATTTTTATTCGCTATGTTTTTAATCGCGTCTAAACTGTCTATGGAGTATCTTAATATGACAGGACTAAATTAATATGTGTTTTCTTCTAACTTTTTTTAAATGAAATAGAAAGAAAAAGTTGCACTGAACTTTAAATTAGTTTAGTTTTTGAACAAGACAATCAATACCAATATCTAACAATGCACTCATGTTATGCAAGAAGCATGATTTTATAATAGGTACTTACTGCATGCAACTGATTGCATAAAATCTTAAGCAACGATATTATTTGTTTGTAAGCCACAGTGTCAGTCGCAGCTTTCGTGTAAGTAATAGCAGTTGCCGCATAGACCTTTAACATTTAGACATGGAATTTTTCGGGTGAAATCGTTAAAGGAAATCAAAATTAAACTTGAACAATGTTTATTTTAAATACATAATATAACAAATCGTTTTTGAGCATGCATATTTTTAACATTAGTATGATCTGATGACTGAAGGTGAAGGAAAACATCTTGAGGAAACCTGGACTTTAAGTCTGAAATCGCCAATCCGCATTGAGCAAGCGTGGTGATTACGCTCAATCCTCCTCTGTATGAGAGGAGAACTGTGCCCAGCAGTGGGACGATAAAAGGTTGATAATGATGATGATGATCATCTGATAACAGCAATAATCTTTAGCTGTGAGGTACCTACTATTAAACAGTTAACTTATTTACCACAATTAAATTCGGGCTTTCATGTGAAACTTAAAAAACAACACAAAAAATATAGTTGTAACACAATTCACGGATTTCTATGTGCAAATTAAATCGATGACCTAGATTGCGCCCAGTCGCCACGTAACTCTGGGCTTCCCTAAGGCTTCCTCCAAGGACTCCTATTCAAATCTACGAACCTGGTGACCCACGGGTTTTTTTTGCAGGTCTCATTGAGGTAAATTAATAGATAGGTTCTTTGATAAGTACTCATTAATACTTGTCATGTCAACAATGCTTGAACAATTTGGACAGCACTCAAAAAACTCAGCGAGTCTTATGGAAGTTAGTATTCTTTTCTTCATATGGGCTAATGTATTCAGCGTGGACATATTCTAATGCTGCGTTGAGGCTTTAATTAATAGAAACTCAGCGTAAAGCATTTTATGTTTTATTTCGGTTTAGATTGAGGAGGCTATTCTCTTACCATATATTTCCTTTTTAATATTCCTGTTTGTGCTTTAAGTACCGCTGTACCGGTTCAGCATCCTAATAATTGTTTAGTCCATTGGACGACGTCATTATGTCGGCTACCTTTGTTGCTGGAAACCAGCGCTGTGGCAGCCACAGCCTATGCTCGCAGCATAATGCTGAGTGATAGCCGTTTTGCGTGAATGTGACGCTTATTTCCCTCATTTTTTATTTTTTCTTATGGAATTTGTTCTTTTTTGCGTCATGTAAACGCCCGCCCTAAATAAGCGTATTTTCTCTATTTCTTCTTTCAGATATATATTGACCACAGGAGCGCCAACAAAAATGGGTACCTATACCTAACCTATAGGGATAGATCAGTGGCGAAGGGTGAAATTTTGACAAAGGGAAGCCGGTCCAAAAAAAAAAAAAAAAAAAACACCTACTGCAGGATATTTTGTTAGGGAATAAGAGTCAAGAAAAAATTAAATAAAAATTTACAAAACAATTAAAGTGTTAAAAACCGAACCACACAAACACCGATCCAAAACCAACAAAAATATTAAGCAAAAGTAGTGGCGTGGTTTCTTTGTCTCTTTCTAATAGAGGAGAGGAGAGTACTGCAAGCCGTTTGACATTAGCCTATAATTATCAAGTTTTACCGACAGTTAGCGAGCATTAGAAAGAGATGGTCTGACACGCTCTGTCTCTTTTCGCCTCATAGTAAAACGTTGACCGAGGTAAGCCGACATTCGTCGAGTTGTCTTCATGTACGAAAAATTGAAGCGCTGATTAATTTACGACTATAAAATGAAATGTGATACTTAGGGTATTGCTAAGAATTACTATTGCTATTGTAAATCGCGCAGGCATTTGATTAATAATACTTTGTTAATGAAATAGAATGTAAATACTTTTGTATGAATATGGAACTGATTTTTGAAAGGTAACCCGGTGGGAATCGGCTTGTATGGACTCTTCGCCACTGGGATAGATATGTATAAATAATGAATTATAGTAAAAAAACACGCTCTTTGCATATTATTTTATCTATTTTATTAAAAAAGGACAGAAGATAATTAAATACCCACACACACACACACACACAGATTGAGCTAGCCCCAAAGTAAGTTCGAGACTTGTGTTATGGGTTACTAACTCAACGATACTATATTTATAATAGATACATATATAGATAAACATCCAAGACCCATGCCAATCAGGAAAAGAACGTTTTCCATCATAAACTGGCCGGGGATTGAACCCGGGGCCTCCACGTCGCAGGCGTGTTGATCGCTGCGCCACGCAGGACGACCGTAAAAGATAAATACCGGACCGGGGAAGATAAATGTTACTTAAGTCCTATCAAATTAGTCAGCGCTTGACATACATTGACGTAACGTTGTCATGTTTTAATTATGTTTAAACTGATTATGGAGTGTAGCTAGACGCAATGAACTTACATTTAGTTTAGATTCTGAATGAGAGAATCGGGGTCATTGGCGAATTAATGAAGATGTTGTCTAATATTTTGAACAGGATTACATGAGACTATAAACCTGATTTTTTTAAATAATTGAGTCTTTGATGTTTCTTATGTATAGTGCATTACTACTGTCTGACACTCTATGGAGAAAGTTTCTACGCAATTACTTAAAATATTGTATTTGATGCACTGCTTAATATATCATTACCATTCTTTGTTTTATATTCTCATGCCGATCTAGATAGAATTGTAAGAGGCGTATGCTAATGCTGCGTAAGTTCTCACAGAAAATATGTGAAACTATTGAAATGCTGACTGCGTTGAAATATTTGTTTTAGTTTAGAAGAATATAATATGAGAACTAAATGTTTAAAGATCTTTCTTTTTTAGGGTTCCGTAGTAAACTAGGAATCCTTATAGTTTCGCCAAGTCCGTCTGTCTGTCCGTGCGCGGATAATTTCAGTGACCGTTAGCATTACACTAGAAGGCATTTTGGGGCCAATGTGTCAATCAATCACGCCGACGAAGCGATTAAAAAGTGTAAAAAATATGTTTGGGGAGAAAAAGAAAAAAATCACTCCCCATTTTACGTGTATGGGACATACACGTAAACTGGGGAGTGATTTTTTTCTTTTCTACCCTAACGTGTGATATGTTGTTGCATAAATATTTAAAAATGAAAGGGGCTTACTAAAATATATTTTTCATAAAGGTAATAGTTTTGGAAATAATCGCTCCAAGAAGAAAAATAAATTGCGTTCCCCTCTGACTTTTGAACCATTAGTTTAAAAAAAATTGAAATATTAAACTTGATAGGATGTACAGTTTTTTTTGCAAAATTGTACAAAATAATTTCTGAAATAAGTTTTTACTTTAACCGTATACGCAAATATTTCTTTTTTTATTTTATTTTACATATTTTATTATCCTGAAAGTACCTTCCTTCAAATAAAAAAATAATTGTTAAAATCGGTTCACGCAATCCAAAATTACCACCGAAAATTCATACGTAACCCGTCTAGTTTATATAAATCTGTTAATAACCCAATTTCCCGAGAGAAGGCGCTGTTCTTTGGGTTATTTCGCACTGTTATGATTTTTCATGTTCGGGACGGGTATGAGCTATTAAATTATTAAATTGATCCTTTGGTGTCTTGTTATCATTGAAATTTGTTCATTATCGATAACGTACAGACGACATCACATTGAGCTACCACTATCTGTCAGAATACTTTATTACATTTTCAACTTTATCTTTAAAGCATTAAGGCTCAAGGCTGATTGGAAATATTTGACAGTTTCGGGTAGCTTGACCTGCTGTCGTCTGTACAACGCTTGCAGGATATGGTAACCGATCCGCAGACAATGGCATGCGACATTTATTTCGCTGTAGAAACTTGGTTTTGCCGTGCCTAGTTACCACTCTATGATACAACCCCTTCTCACTAGTCGTGGTGGGGTTCAAATGACATAATTTTCTCGAACTTACCATGCGTAGTTGGAGAAAGTTGAGAAAAAAGCGTGAGGCGCTTAATATATAAAAATTATGGCACAAAGCGCCTCACACTTTTTTTCTCATTTATATTAGTATTGTTTATATACTATTGTCATAAATTAAATTTTAACATTATTTTTAACTTTTTAGTTTGGTATTATTTAAAAGCACGTTTTTTTAGTTTTTTAAACTATATTTATTTTTAACTCTTTAGTGCGGAAATTTATTGTGACGGACGGGAAACTACATAACAGAACTTTACACTGAGCGTGGCCCGATACGCTCTTGGCAGGTTTTCACGACACGTACGCACGGATGTGTTAGAGGTAGCCAAGCGCATTATAAATTAAAATTACGAGATCACATCACTGAGTTCCACAGGTGCTAAACTTAGCATTCACATTCATTCATTCATTCATAGTGGTGCACTTAACCACTTTTTATGCACTTAACCACTCTATATACATATCTTCTTCCGAACGCTCGGGGAATACGACCGTTGCCGAACAGTGACGAAGATTTCTATGCGCATAATCACTTTGGGAGACCTGTACTTTATATAGATTCAATTTCTTAGTATTATATAATTACATAGCACACATGTGAGCACTATATAGGTACTGATTGTAAAGTTATAATTTACTGGGAACGTCTTTCATTGACTTGAATGTGCTCTGGCCCACTCCCTCTCACCGACAGGAGGCCTTCCGCCTAACAGTGAAACCATTATAGGCTAGGCTGACATTAGCTGACAATGTTGTGCTCTGGCAGTTGAGTGCGTCATGCTCACTCTATTAGTCTCGCTGATGATGGTGATGTGTGTTGGATTATTATGAGCCAGTTAAAATGGTTGAGCTAAATGGTGCTGATCCATACATCATGTTCATGAACTGGCGCCGTAAGTGAGGATTGGTCATGTCTTAGTTGCCACAGAATACCTTTTAATAATTTTATGACTTTAAATAGTTAAATAAATATATAAAATAAAATTATTCATATGGGTATACTTTGGAATAGGCAAGTAGCTTTTTCTTTTTGATTGACCGACAGAACGACCCGACCCTTTGAAAATCAAAAGTGCCTGTAACTGGTTTATTTGAAATAAATGCTTTGAAATTGATTTTTTATTTTGGCAATCGGAATAAAGTTAAAAGAAATATTGATTACTTAAGTAATAAATTACATGCGCAATTAATGTGAGTATAGCGACATCTGTCGTGGAAACTTGGAACTGACAAAACGAGCAACTCACTGACCTTTTTGTAGCAATATAGCCTTACAATCTGACTAGTATCGTGCACGTTTATGGTACGCTTACTTTTCCGTTTAGATACTACTGACTGTATTAGTGTGTCTATTCTGCGATAGAGGGTGTGATTTTAAGTTCTTCTGTTTTAATCACACGCAATCATTATTACTTTATTAGAACTATCTAGTCTAGAGGATTAAAAGTTAAGTTTGACAGTTTTTGTGTGAAAATTAGGCGTTATTTATTTCGAGTAACGAGCTTTAAGTAAATAACTGAATATAGAAATAAAAACATAGGTGTCAACAATTTTACTTAAACAATGGCTTCAAGTTTCCTTACAATCTAAGTTCAAACACAAATAAAGGTAGATGATGAGAGCACAAAAGAACGTATAAATTAAATAAAATTATCAAAAGGAAAGTCCTTAGGCCGGGATTGAACTCGAAAACCTGAGCTTCGAGACCAATAGGCTTTATGGCTTATTGTACGTTACTCAATGTTTCGCAAAACTATGTAGCTTATCAATGCTTATGCTTATGCCTGGAGGATAAGGGCGTTTCGGCAAGCTGGGGACAAAATGAGAACAGTTAGCCTTGCAAAACATTCCAATTCATTATCCAACCTACACTTTGTAAATAGACGCAAACGCTGTTGTTTCTTCTATTACTCGCATACAAACTCGTGCCAGCGTTATTCCAGCCAGCTTTTATCGAAAATTGTCAAGCTGCTGTAATGAAGAACTTTAACGGTAAACGGTATGCCAAATCGTTTGAAAGTTTGTTACAGTAACGCTTGTATGGATACAAATGTACTATTTTTTGTTGTAGTCAAAATTGCCCATTAGTTTTGATTTTATAGGCATTTAAACTTACGATAAAATATCGAACCCCGCAATAGTCACTACACTATAAGTAGTGTGGTGACTATAGCGGGGCTTGCTTTCATCTGCACAGACTCGAATGTCCATCATCCGCTTTGGATCAGCGAGACATCTAACCCCAGAGGAGAGGTACTATCCACCTATTTGTTGTCAACTAACCTCAACATTATTAGCTGAACCCACTTGGGTTACAGTCCGAGGACAAACGATCATAGACATAACACTAGCTACAGAAAACGCGATGGGCCTTATTACGAATCCGCATGTATCGGGTGAACCTTCTTGCTCAGACCACAGTAGGATCCACTTGGCACTAATACAAGAAAACCCGTACTGACACTTAACCCGCGGCGCACCGCTGTGACCGGGTACAAGCGCCTTCTAGCCGCCCTACAAACTAGGCACTTGTCACAAACTAATATAAAAGAATCGGCATAGTAACAAAGCCTCAGAATACCTAATAGAAGCTTACCAACTTGCTGTAAGCTAAGGACACTACGAGGCAACAGCAAGCAAAGTCCGTGGTGGAATCCCGAGTTCGGTAAGCTCAGACACACACTACGGAAATACAACAGAGTCAAATACAGTAGGCTTATAGAAGACTGGGAAGTATACAAACAAACCGCCAGAAGGACAGCATAGCGGAAATTCTGCGATTCCATAGAAAACAACAATGAACCTGCAAGGGTAAATAAAATCCTATCAATGTTCAAGACCGAAACCCTGAAGCTCAAAAATCCCGACGGCACATACACATAAAGGACTAGTTCCCAGAGGACAGGACAGCCTACACCGGAATAGATCCCAACATAGCAGGACTGGTCCAGTGCCCACAGACTAATAACTGAAGATCTGTTAAAGTGGACAATCACCAACTTCACCCATACAAGTCCGTGGATGGCATCTTCCCAGCCCTACTATAATGGGGGTTAGAACACATCACACCATGCCTTGTAAACATCTTTCAGGCATGTATAGCGTTCAGACAAATACTGCCTGGCGGGAAGTGAAGGTAATTTTCATACCCAAACCTGGCAAATCAGACGACACGCAACCCAATCGTACCGATTTATAAGCGTCACATCCTTTTTACTAAAATCCCTAGAGACAATGTGCGACCGAAACATTCGCGACGGACCTCTACTGGCAAAGCTACTTCTCTAACAATAGCATGCGTACTCTTTCTACTCTCTCTTGTACTCTCAGACAAATCAACAGAATCCACGCTAGACAGCGTAGTATCCAAGATTGAATGCGCCGTGGAACACAAATGCTTCAGCACTGGCCATCTTCACCGACGTCGAGGGTCTTTGATAAGACTACATTCACAAGCATTATCACGGCTTTGGGCTGGCACATCATAGACCCGTCACTCAGAGGCTGGATCGCTAATATGTTCGAAGAACTGTACAAATGACTGTGAACGACACTATAAGGGCCATCGTGGCGAAGGGATGCCTGCAAGGAGGCGTTCTCTCGCCATTATGGAACCTGGTTGTTGACAGCCTAATAAAAACATTATTTTAATAAAGGCAACTATGCCGTGGGTTAGCCGATGGCGCTCTGTGCAACCTAATGGACCGGGCACCGAAAAAAGTAGAAAATGTGTGCAATACACACCGACTATCTGTGATGTGAACCCAACCAAAACCGAGATGAGCCCTTCACAAAAAAGAGTAAGCTCATAACACTACAACTACCAAGATTCTTTACACTACCCTAAGCCTATCTGCTGAAACAAAATATCTGGGTATATACCTGGATAAACAGCTGAGTTGGGCTAAACGTACTAGCTATATCAAAACGAAAATCAGCATATCCCTGTGGCAATGCAAGCGGATGCTTGGTAAAAACAGGGGAATCAGCCCCAAGGTCACTTACTGGCTTTATACCACAGTTATCCGGCAAATTATCACATACGGCTCGCTAGTCTTGTGGCTAAGAACTAGTCTGAACACAGCCCAAAAAGACTTCGAGAAACTACAGCGGTTGGCATGTGTGGCAATCACCAGCTGCATGAGAACCGCACCCACAGCCGCCCTGCAGGTAATGTTGGGACTGCCCCCCCTTCAACTCATCGTGAGGGGGAAAGCGACCCTGGCTGCCTACAGACTCCACTTATCAGGAATCCTAAACAAAGACTCCAGGGTCAAATACACGCCTAAAGATAGATGCAATTAAAAGGCAACCAATGATGGAAACAAACGAAGTGTGTAGGCATAACACTAGCCGCTCACACCTTAAAAGCCGGGAGAGTTCTGGACACTCTTGTTTGCATACTCACTGACAGCGCTTCAGTACTGCAACTCCTAAAGCAGGGATGCATCACATCAAGCTTAATACTTGAATTCCACGACTCACTTGAACGGGTAACCGTATCAGATCTCAACACAGTGACATTACAATGGCTAAAGAAACACACTGATTCACTAGGAAATGACGAAGCTGACGAGCTGACTAGACGAGCATCCAGCGCATCGGTCAGCGGACCGGAGTCTCTATCCTTTTTATTCAAATACGCAGCTGGCTACAGAAGTACACCTATACACAAACGGAGATTTGGTGGTCCTCGTCACCGGGCTGCAGGCAGTCCAAGAAAGCTATGCCATCCCTGGATGACAGGCTAATCAAAAGATTGTTGCACCTGAATAGGAATGGCCTGTGTATTGATGAGGGGGTCATCACGCTAAATAAACTTTTCCCACATAATAGCCATAACAGACGGTCTCTGTGTAGAGCTTACATGGAGGTTATAGCATGGAGGAAGGACTAAGTGTGGAAACCAAACCCGTAACATTACATTACGGGGTTCCGTTTAGTAGCACGGCGCCAGCACGTAACAGTAGGCAGTAGAGCTTATGAGCTTGTGCAGCATTTCGTTTTGTTTTCATCCGTGCAGTACACTAATTAATCCATACTTATACTATAAATCGGAAAGTGAGTTTGTTTTTTTGTTTGTTCCGCTTTCACGCCGTAACTATTGAACCGATTGAGATTTTACAGACGTAAAGTTAGAAGTCCGGATTAAATAATAGGGTACTAAAAAATTAATGTTACCGAAGGAAAACTAAAAAGCGCGATTTAACCGAATTCCACGCGGGGGAAGCCGCGAGCGAAAAGCTAGTATTCTATAAATGAAATTGATGAAGGATTTGCAAAAGGGCAATCGGATAATCTGCCTAAAATAGATGCACTGATGGTTGCCCATATTAATCTACTAATACTTATTTCGTTGTTGCTGAAATGCAAGAAATAAAAATGCAATGACTTAACTTTTCTTGCTATTTAGAAAATAATTTATTTGCTTTGCATTGTTTTATTAAAACTAAATACACAACTGATTTCAGGCAGGAGTATGTACCAAACCTTTTAAGTTTTACTGCAATCCCGCCTGATGGTAAGCATTGATGCAATCATTGATGGTAAAGCGCGCTAGTTTATTAAACCCATTCACTTAAAAACTTAGTGAATAGGAAGGAAGACGTCCGTTGAGCGAGATGGTGCAATGTTAAACCCAAAAACACGACCAACGATGCTGCGCCAGAGGGAGATTGATGTGGAGACCCTCCACGACCAAACTCCCGACACAACAACACTTGGCGCATCGTACCCGGCACACATCGCAACACAACTGCCCAGACCCGTCCTCCGTACGGCTTCACCAGACATCATGCCAGAACACGACGAATCGCTTGGCGGCAAGACTTTGTCTGGTGGGTGGTAACTTCTGAAGGCAGCCGATGTGGCCAACCACCGAGAAATGGAAACAAATGAAAAGGTTTTTTTTTATTTCTTACTTTACTTATCATAAACCTCTTGTAGATATTATTTATCAAAAATGTAAGCGAAGTCTGAATAAATCTATGTAATATATAAGAATAAAATGTAAAATAATTGTGTAACTTTGTATCACTATGGTCATTATTAAAACCTACAATTATTATTTTTCCGAAATTTTACATGCGTTTTCTTCACAAATTTTATACCAATGTGAAAGGGCAAATGCTGAGCTATATTTTGTAATTGTGCCTTCCCCGGTTGCAAAGTTATTCAGGTTTTTTGTTGGAGTAACGTTTGCGTCTTTTCGGATCTTTGAAACGATTTGGCCGATTCTTATCATGTTTTGTACTAGATTTCTTCGTAATTAGTTTTAACTAACGACAATACGTATGTTTATTAGAATATAATAGAATAGAAAACTCTTTATAATGTATTCCATATAGATTATTATACATTATAGAATATAAAATATAAAGATTTTATAAAAGCTGATATTCTTTCTGGGCTGATTTCTTATCGCTAAGAGTGATTTTTTACAGACAACCTTTGAATGGGGAATATGGCTTTAATTTCCATGACATATGCTAATAATTACAGAGTAACGGTATTTGTCTTGCGTTTTTCACACACTGAGATCACTCCGGAGCTATTATTTTTAAGCTACCGTTATTTGGCCGTTATCTTATCGTACAAAGTTAAAATTCTGAAGTGAGCCTAGTAACGCCATCTAGTATTGGGCTTGATAACTTAACAATTGACCATTAAAATGGACGTACAAACTATGTTACTAATACACTAATACTTGCTAAAAATACATACAGATTGTGACATCATTGCCGCAATGTGACCGAATCAGGCGACACATTTTAGTAGTGGTAAACAAAAAAAAAAAACCAACCTGATAATTATATAGTAATAAAAAAAACTGTAAAATTAGAATCAATAAATAGAGATGCTTAAAGATCTCTGAGAAAATACTTCATTCAAGACAAGACTTACTGAAATCTGCAACGTACCTATATATACATAAGAGGGACGCTAGAGCGTTAGCAGTACCTACTCTTAGTGCAGTGTTGTAAATTAAATATTTCTCGTTCACACAAACCCAGTGCGTTATTAACTTAAAAGTAATGCTTAGTAAAAGCCTATGTTTTCAACTCTCCGCGCCAAGCAAAGGGTTGAACATCAACGCGTTTTTTTAGGCGAGGTAAATGTATTATGTAATACCTAAATAGGGATCGAGGTGTATACCTATTTTAGAGGAAATCTGTAGATCGATTTTGTAAAAATATCACCGTGAAAAGTTAAGTGAAGTGACTTTGGAACAGGCTCTTAATATTGTCAGTCTTTAGCTCAGTAGTCAGCTCACTCCGACTACTTTACCTAAGATGGCTCAGAATCTCACTGCAGGAATATGGTAACAAGAGCCTTATTACCTAATCATGATCGGAATATCGATATGTAAAGTAGGTACAAATAGCAAGCAACCTTTAAGTTGAGGTGCAATTCTAGCATCTGCACTGTTGTGAACTATGGCATTATCCGGAATAATTAATAAAAATTAAGTGCATAATTATCGTTCTATTACGAGGACACGAAGAAAAAGTTTTTATATTTGTACGTATCAGCGAATTAATAGCGTAGGTAATATCGTACTTAAATCGAAAATGCTGCTAAGTTTCATGTAGTTTAATTGCAGAAATCTCGATAATAAAATATAACACGAGAATAATATAAATAATAATAATAGTTTTTATATACATTTTTTAAATAATTACTATTATTTAATATTAATAGAAATTATTTTTGAATATCAGTATTTATTAATATTTTAAATTAATAGTATTTATATTATTCTGTTACGGTCATTTGTCTTAGTTTTTTTTGTTAACTGTGTCTTAAACTCGGAATTACTCTAGTATCCAGTTTCATGAAAAAGTAAGAGAATTATTTTCATTGTGTACAGACACCGCGTGTGGTATTGTTTTATTGCAAATTAAGTTTTCCTAGTTTAGATTTCATAATCAAAAGTACTTTATGCCTTCAGATTTTGTAACGATTGTTTTAGGCGTGAAAAGGGTTAATACAGATAGACTAGACAGAGTTACTTTCTCATTCATAATATTACTTAAGATTATGGATAATTGAATATGCATTTAAGTTGAAGGCTGTCTACGAATATAGTTGCCAAAGTCGAGGATCTAATCTTTTGGAGTTAGATGCAATTTATGCTGAAAGGAGAAGCAATTTATGCAATAGCTTTTCTAATAGATAGTTAGAAAATATTTTCATTTGAGGGGCAAAAGCTCATTTACAAGTTGGCACGTTCCAGGGTCAAAGCGGCACAGGACACACTTTGCGAGGACCTCGCGGTGAAGGAGACATGGCGCTCGTACTTCCACGAGCTGCTGAATAAGCAGCACCAAGAGGTGCAGACACCGGAGCTCCCTTCAAATCTTGGACTAGTGCCCCCGATAACGCCTGAGGAAGTCCATACGACTCTTCGTCGCATGGCGAATCGAAAAGCTGTCGGAGCTGACGGAGTCCCCATTGAGGCCTGGAACGCGATGGGTCCTCGCGGTGTGGGCATGTTAACTAACTTTTTGAACCGCGTGCTCCTGACCGGCAAAATCCCGAGCCAATGGAGACTGAGTAGATGTAAGAGAAAACATAAGTAATGCTAATCAAATTGTTTGTACCATTGTTATCATAGTTAGTATAGGCACCCACTGGCTGAGCTGTCAAGGGAGTAGGTGTAACAAGTTGAGGCTGGAGTGGCTTGGAGCAGGTACAACAAAAGGAGCGGTGTCGGCGTTTATACGCCAGCATACTGCGGAGCATGGCCCTATATGGGGCCCCAATTTGGGCGGACTCCCTCCATAGGAGGAGAACCTCACCGATATTCGGGCGCCCCAAAGGGCCATCGCCCAGCGGGCAGCGCAGGCCTACCGCACGGTAGGCCTCGCTTCGGCATGCGTTCTGGCGAGCACCCCGCCCTGGGAGCTCGAGGCCTGGGTGCTCGCCAGAGTGTACGAGTGGACGGCGGGGCGCAGGGTGCTGGGCGAGCGTCCGGCCCCAGAGGTGAGGGAGGCCGTCCGCCGGGAGGCGAGGGACGCCAGCGTCCAGCACTGGATGCGGGACCTCGCCTCCGCGGTGTTCGGCCGCCGTATAATCCTTTAACTCTTGTATTAAATTGACTTGTTTGTGCCTTAGTTGTTGTTTTTATTTTGTTAATTTTTGGGCGTTTCATGGATTTTTGAGTTGATTGAATCTATTAATTAATATTTTTTTTCTATGTTATAGTGTAGTGAGGTGTATGACTCCCCACGTGACGTCCAAGAGTGATACGCGTGGAAAACTTCGCCACCTCGGGTCTTAATGTTTGGGGGACATCTGTCTCCCCTGGACTCATTTAGAGGGGCTGGAAGAGGGCGTTATCCACCCTCCGCCGACACCCGGTGCGTCTCTCGAGGACGAGATCTCCCTCTCCCTTCGCAGCCTCCCTCTGCGAGACGACTGTTTCGCAGAAGGAACCACATCCCAGGACTCTTCGGTGCCGTGTCGACCATCGACTCGATTACGGCCTGCAGCGACAGGTCACTGCCTACTTCAGAGATTAGGGCATGGCGCAGTTCCATCCAAGCGGCACACTCTGCCAGCGTATGCTACGCCGTGTCCTCTCGGCAGTCGAGGCAGTGATGACACCGGGCGTCCGGCTACCTGTTTATGCAACACAGGTCCTTTCCGAAGTAACTATGGCCCGAGAGTACCGGCCTGATTGCCTCAATGGCGGCGGTAGCGCGTGAAAGCCTGTCCCGCCAGTCTGCCACCAGGAGCGCCCAGGCGGCTCCCAGGGCGGAGATCCATCCAGTAGGCAGGCTGCCTCATAGGAGATGCTGTGATACCCATGTATGACTTCAGAGAGCAGAGAGCGATGGCCGTCGGCGTCTCTCTGCGGTTGTCGCACTACTGCGATGTTGCCGGCCGTCAGGTCAGAGGCTGGACCGAATCTACGATTCCCGTGTAGAGCCGCCTGCAGGCGGCGCTCGAGCCCAGAAGGACACCACCGCGTCCCACGACTCTGCTTTACCGACCATATTCCGCACTACGGCCGGCAGCGTCAGGTCGCCTTCTACTTCATTTGTGAGGACACGGCGCTACTCTTCCCAAGCTATACACTCGGCGAGTGTCCTTCCCGCATTGGACGCAGTGGTGGCACCGAACGTCCGGCTCCTTGTCTATGTGGCACAGGTACTTGCCGATGCAGCCGTACCCCGACAGCACCAGCGTCACCCGGAACGGCAGAGAGCCATGCAGGCTAACCAAACCTTTTTTTTTGTTCCGGGGTGGAAAATCCTCAATGAGTGTCCGCCGCCCTGGGGTAGGCGACGGGTCAGACTCCTATACTGACTAAAAACCACCCCGGTGTCTTTCGGTCACGTGCGCACGGAGCCGCGGGAGTCCTTGATTCTGCCGAGGCCCCACACTCTCGTACCGGCCCGGTCTGTCCGGGCCTCGCCTCCTGCACGGGATAGTGAGGTATTAAACTTTGAAGCGCCTCGTGCGGGCCTCCGCCTCGGGGTCCAACGAATAGTGGGCGGGAACTTCCCCATATCCCTTGCCCCTGGAGGCTAACCAAACCTAACCTAACAATTTAGTTATGCTAAAATCTTCATTGTGGTAGGCTTTAAGAATGACTAAATGTGGGCAGAAATGTACTCCTAGTTTGACGTCTGTGATACAGGCACCGCATGTTAGCAGCGTGTACCTATCTATAGCAAAATCCGTTAATAATACTGGAACAAATCCCGGAACTGTACCTGTTTGAATCTCATTATGTATGGGTGATCTTCACATTAAAATGTCATACTAATCATGTAAACAGATGGTGCTACATTTTTAATTTAATTAACATATTAATTATAAAAGCCAAGCTGACAAAAAACTAATTTCTTATTACTGGATTCTGCAATCTAATAAATTATCTCACTAATGTTATAAACTTGAAAACAAATATATGTCGGAGACAGCGACGGCAGAGCGGTAGGGTCGACAGCATCTTGGTGTGGTGGTACAGGTTCCATTTCGTAGGTGAGTTTTCAATTGAAGCACGACGTGTAGATATACCCTCCAATCTTCATAATAACAATTTGAATAGGCAAACCGACAGTTTCGGTTCGGAGATGTGCCTTGGTCCGCGTCTCGATGCAAAGTCCCCGTTCGACGAACCCCACTTTCCAAAGCGACTCTGTCCATGTGACGTCATCACAAAATAACGTCACAAGCGTTCGCCCCTCTACTACGTAAATCAAATCAGCAACTTCTATTAAAATTAATCGACGATCTCCGACACGGCCAGACTGACTAGTTGCACGTCCTCGTGCATCATCATCATCATCCCAGCGCCAATCCCAGTCGCATCCGAAGCTCCCTCAGCCCCGGAGTCCAGGATCCGGTTCACCAGGCCAACCGCCGATTCCGGCCAAACTTCGATATTTCCCGTTGCACGTCCTCGTGCATGTCTGGAACAAATTTAAAAAAAAGCACAGAAAACCGACTTTTTGCAGCATTTTTGAGAGCTCGGCCAACCTGACCGTCACACGTCACGTTTAATTACTATGACTATTAGAAAACCAAACAAACTTAATTATTTTAACAACTTAAACACAGAAGCTTCCTTCAAGCTTCATAATTATCGAATTTCAAAAAGAAAATACAAAAGGTTCCTCCAAGCCTCATAATTATCAAATCAAAATCATAATCATCAAAAAGAAAACACACCATGGTTCGCTACCACAGTAGCTAAAGACAACTCTAGAGTCCACGACTCCCAGGTCAACACATGACCGTACAACTAATAGTCTCCTCCGAGACCCAGGTCCCCGCCACATCACTAGCTGCCCATCGCCCCCTGAACAACTCCTCACTGAGTTGCAGTTACGACTACAGACTAGTGCATGCAGTGCGACCATATCTACCAAAGTCCCCGCCACATCACTAGCTGCCCATCGCCCCCTGAACAACTCCTCACTGAGTTGCAGTTACGACTACAGACTAGTGCATGCAGTGCGACCATACCTACTAGTGTCCCCGCCACACCACTAGCTGCCCATCGCGCTCTGAACAACCCCTCACTGGGTTGCAGTTACGACTACAGACTAGTGCGTGCAGCGCGACCACATAGCCATGATACGTGTTCTATTTGCTGGCGGAGGCACCCTCCTCACCATCTTCTACATTTTGAAAATCTAACTCAGCAGACATTACTTGGAAAAATCTTTCGTACTTATGCGGTCGTGGGGTACTTATAAGTTCTGTTTCCAATCAACGATTTCAATAGGTAACGATCGTCATTATCGCCATCAAACAACTCACCTAAACTTCATTACTTATTATTCCTTAACTGCAAATTTCATTACTTTAGCTCATTTCTATCAAATTTACATTTTTCGTAAATAGCACTCATTTCTATGTTTGTTACCGCTTGTTCTCTTGAGAAGATTTAATAGTCTAGCCACACATACTATCAGAAGCTCAAGTGAGCTCGTAACTATAAGCCACAGTGAACTTTAGTTTTGAATTAAAGACAAACCTGTTCATAATTTTAAAACCCTGATTTAAAATTTCTCAGTCCATTATAACAAAGAATACGGGTAGTCCAAGAAATTAAATTTGCAAATAACTCTTATTATCGTATCGCAAAGAAATTGTTCAGTACACAATACACTGGCACAACCTTGTACACTGTATATATACTGGCGCGTGTGTACATACACCAATGAAATTACAGATTGCTTGACAAGAGAACATTCGGCCACGGAATCAAAAGAAAATTGTACGACTCACCGGATTATGGCAATTTCCCACAAACACCTGCCACTTGGCAGTTTTCAACCGTTGCACACCAGACATCTCTGAGCTCTCATAAAGCCCCATTACGTTACCACAAACGTTTTGGGTATTTTGAAATCTTCTCATCGCCTGCAGAGTAGATGCTCAAGTCTTGAAACCTTGGGCATTCCGCAAGGCGCACGCAGCTCCGGCTGCGCCGCACGCAGCTCCAGCAGCGCCACACGCCATTGATGCGATTCACCAAGCAGCTAGAAGCGCGCTCCTCAAGCGCACTTTGCACGCTCCGCAAGCGCACCCTGCGCGCTCCGCAAGCGCACCTTGCGCGCTTCACAAGCGCACCTTTCGCGCTCCGCAAGCGCACTTGCATCAGCCAGCACTGTCGTGCGCCAAGCAACAGCCAGCACTGTCGCGCGCCAAGCAAGCCAGCACTGTCGCGCGCCAAGCAACAGCCAGCACTGTCGCGCGCCAAGCAACAGCCAGCACTGTCGCGCGCCATGCAACAGCCAGCACTCTCGCGCGCCATGCAATAGCCAGCACTGTCGCGCGCCAAGCAACAGCCAGCACTATTACGCGCCAAGCAACAGCCAGCACTGTCGCGCGCCAAGCATCAGCCAGCACTGTCGCGCTCCAAGCATCAGCCAGCACTGTCGCGATAGCGCCGCGTCCAGCCGCACTTGCACGCCTGCCGCGGACTCCTGCAGCGCACTCCTGCAGCGCACTCCTGCAGCGCACTCCTGCAGCGCACCCTCACGCGGAGCGATCTCTGCGCCAGCAATTGAGCGCACCTCGTAACTTCACGTTCACTTCCAGCCTCACGTTATTCTGTTCCTTGATTTATAACGAGATTGTGAGCAGTGTAGTTCTTTATCCAACTTCTGATGTCGGAGACAGCGACGGCAGAGCGGTAGGGTCGACAGCATCTTGGTGTGGTGGTACAGGTTCCATTTCGTAGGTGAGTTTTCAATTGAAGCACGACGTGTAGATATACCCTCCAATCTTCATAATAACAATTTGAATAGGCAAACCGACAGTTTCGGTTCGGAGATGTGCCTTGGTCCGCGTCTCGATGCAAAGTCCCCGTTCGACGAACCCCACTTTCCAAAGCGACTCTGTCCATGTGACGTCATCACAAAATAACGTCACAAGCGTTCGCCCCTCTACTACGTAAATCAAATCAGCAACTTCTATTAAAATTAATCGACGATCTCCGACATATACATCTGTTACTCTTTCACACAAAAACTACTAAACGGATTTGATGAAATCTGGCACACGATGGTTTACAGCCAGGAAAATAAAAAAAAGACGCAGCGTGGGTAGGCCCCGACAAGGTGGACCGACGATCTGGTGAAGGTTGCTGGAAACTCCTGGATGCGGGAGGCGCAGGACCGGTCGTCTTGGAGAACTTTGGGGAGGCCTATGTCCAGCAGTGGACGTCTTTCGGCTGAAATAATGATGATGATTATGAATGGCGCTGATTCTCTTGTTCACAAACCAAATTTATCTAAAGTTAAGTACATCTTTTTCTTTCTATTTTATCAAGAAAAAGATAGAAGATAACATTTTAGTTTAATCCTGTCAAATTAAGATACTCCATAGACAGTTTCGAGACGCGATTATAAACATGGCGACTAATAATACGCCAGTTTACGTCAGGAGCGCACTAATTTGACAGGTCTAAACTGACATTTTATCTTCTGTCCTTTTCTTAACGAAATATAAAGAAAAGGACGTACTGAACTTAAATTTAATCTAGTTTGTGAATCTCACGGGATCAAAAGTTAAACTCGCTTAAATGCGGGTGAAACCGTGGAGCGCATAGTATTATTATTAATAACTAGCAGCCGCCAGCGACTACGTTCGCGTGGTTTAGTTATGCTCCGCTCCTATTGGTCGCAGCGTAATGTTATATAGCCTAAAGCCTTCCTGGATTAATGGGCTATCTAACACAAAAAGAATTTTTCAAATCGGACCAGTAGTTCCTGAGATTAGCGCGATTAAACAAACAAACAAACAAACTCTTCAGCTTTATGTATTAGTATAGATAATACATTTACAACTAGAATTACTTATGTGCCATTCGATTATTTTATTCAACAGCCTATACTTGTTAATTGCGGAATTAAGGCGGATATCGCTTGCCCTTGAAGTAATAAATATTTCTAGATCACAACAAGTTCACAAAGATTTTTTGCGATATGGTCCGCCTACCGTCAGCAAAATTCTCATTAATGTCATACATATCTATTATATAGTACACTACATCATGACACGTTACAGCAGGGTAATTGGGTTGTATCCTAAAAATAATTTCATGTCCAGCAGAGAGATTTTTAAAAAATATTGAACAAGTATTTTTATTTTTCTTTCATTCAAATACTTAGGAAGATATATTGATTTGAAATGTCGCATGATGTCATGCCCTGGTGCAAAATATACTACGGTGTGACGTTATTAACCCCCGCTCCGTAACTAAAATTCCCTACTGAGATATAGCGTATTAAACGCTATATCTCAGTAGTTTTTGGTAATTTTGACAAAATAAAAAATACGGGTCTTTATTTTTTTTATTATCTATAAGACGAACTAATTATTTTATTGATTTTCATACCTTGGATACATCACTCTTGCGTAACAGACTATTAGTAGAAATAGGTTTCATTTTGACAGTTCACCAACATCCATTGTTTTATTTACGTGGTTGAGCAGATACATTATTCGAACATATGGAGCAATGAATTAGTATTCTTGTTTTTGCGCAATTAGGGTGCTAGTCTACATTAGGGGTAACCAACAAGCGCGACCTTTTAAAAAATCTGCTGATTTAGGTGAGAACGACAAGGACGGTCGGTTTTATATTCCTGGCCGAACAACAAATTCGGATGCTCATACATACATTATTATTAACAAACATATACGTATAAATAGCGGGACGATTCTAAGTTTATCATCAGTCGACCGAGTTCGGTAAGAAGTGATCGTCCTCATCCGTATCTCAACACAACCTCTTTCACTATGAGATTCTTGGTGGTGTTGTTCGCTTTCGTCGCCGTGGCAGTGGCCGCCCCGGCATCTAGTGAAAAAGAAGCCGCCGGCACTGCGAAGAAGAGATCCATCGGACATGTGGCCGTCGGGTACTCCGTGCCGTCGATTGTCTCCCACGGGGTGAGCGTGCACTCTTCTCCCACGGTAGTGGCTGCTCCGTTGGAATACTCCGTGGTATCCGGGCCTGTTGCTGCGCGTACTGTTGCTGTTGCTCCTGCTGTATACAGCGCCCAGCAGTCCAGTGTGAATGTACATCACAGTCCCGCTGTCGTCGCCAGTTATGCATCCCCCGTGGTGGCCCAACAAGTAGTCTCTTCCCCGGCTGTGGTGGATGCTCGCACCGTGTACTCTCCCGTCTCTGCCGTGTACTCCGTTCCCTCTGCCGTGTCTCACCAGTCCCGGGTTGACGTCCACTCGTCTCCTGCGATCGTGTCACACCAGGTGTCGCCTGCTGTATACTCCTCTTCCGTGTACTCCCCATCCGTGTATTCTTCCTCCGTGTACTCGCCCTCCGTGTACTCGCCCTCCGTGTACTCCCCTTCCGTATATTCTTCCTGGTAAAATACAATCTTGTTACATTTTTATAGTAAAAAAATGCGTGTATTTCTATAAAAATACAAATTTTATAAATACATAATATTGTTTTTTATTAATTGCATCCGGATATTTTCGTGTGATGTTATTTCAACGTAATGGCATATGCATTTGAGAACCAACACCATACTTAAGATTGCGTGTGGGTATTATAGTTCCTGTTTAAATTTACTGCAGTTGTTTATGCTAATTACAACATTACTTTTTGGTAGGTAATGTATTCATAAGTTTTATTTAGTTGTCATGAGTTCACTAATAAGGATTATTAAAACAATTTTTGTGAATGTCTGTTTGTGAGTTCACATCCACTTACAGAGTAAGTAGTAGATACTGCTCCTGTGTTAAGTAAGAAAAATCTGTGTAAATTTCATAATGACTTACCAATCACCAACAGTTAGTTTTGTAGTGAATAATTTCACCAATAAGAGAAACTCTTCGTATTATAAGAAGCTTATTGCTTCGCGGCGATGTCTATCGATTTGCGGCGTTTCTAAATGACTAGCGGCCGCCAGGGACTTCGTTCGCGTGGAGTTAGTTTGCTCCGCTCCTATTGATCGCAGCGTGATGTTATATAGCTTAAAGCCTTTCTGGATTAATGGACTATCCAACGCAAAAAGAATTTTTCAATTCTGACCCGTAGTTCCTGAGATTAGCGCGTTCAAACAAACAATCAGCTTTATATATTAGTATAGATTACATTGTAATATCACCAAGAAATGGTTTAACGTGACCATTACGCACGTTTGTTTTAGTGTATGTTATGTTACTATTACTACATCTGATGTACCTAAACAGTTCCTCAGTGTGGGCGGACACTTGCATGCACGGCTTGCACTTTTACATAAATATACTAATTTACTAAGGCTTGCCATGGGAATGATGACCGTTCGAATAGACGTATTCTAGAGTGGAGACCGCGAATGGCCTTTCATTGGTACGTAACCCGTAAACCCATACGTAAGGTGGGACGCCGTCAGGCTAGGTGAAGCAACGAACTTGGCAGGATGGCATAGATGAGAGGTGAGGAAAGTCGAGTAGAATGGTGTGAAATGGGAGAGGCTTATGTCCAACAGTGGACTGGTATAGACTGATGATGAAGGCTTGTTTCAATAAGATACTTTCATTCCCAATATTAATATAGCCTTCACGTGCAACAAACATTAGAACCTGGACAAACAGTTCCTCTACCAATTCACTGACTGGAAAATATTTACCGCGGCATGAGGACTTCTCGTATACTTGCCTAGTTTGTGTTGTCTCAGGAGAGAAGACGTCGAATAGTTTGTATAATTGAGATATCCTAATATTGATATAGCCTATATATTTAGGTAATCGTTGATGTTAACATTTCAAAGTTGCTCGTGGTGACGCATTGTTTTAAGGTAATTATGCGTTGAAATTCCGTTTAAAGACATTTAGTTCTCAACAGAACAAATTGCAGTTCACCTAGAAAGAAACTTAAAAAATAGCAATATTGGTTCCCGTTTAAAATTATTAAGCCCTTTATGCCTGAAGGCTTTTATTTAGGTAACATGTTTTTACTTCCTTACATTTCCATTTTTATTTTTTTTGGCTTTGCTTAAATGTTCTTGGAATTTGTTCCCCATTCTCCTCTAGAAGTCCCTGATCAACTTCTTCTTTTTCTTCAGCTTATAGATGTCCACTGCTGGACAAAGGCCTCCCCCAGGGTTTGCCACGATGACCGGTCTTGTGCTGCCCGCATCCATTGGCTTCCCGCGACCTTCACCAGGTCATCGGTCCACCCAGAACCTTACTGCCCCTTCGGCCATTGGTTCTACGAGCAATGTGCCCTGCCCACTGCCACTTAAGGCTGACCTACTACAAAAATAAAAAAAAAAGATTATATTTTTTTATTTTGTTTTTTTTTTGTGGTGATCATAGGATAACTCGTAACGTCTCTTCCTTATGAATTCCAAATATATTCTACACACGATAATATTTAGAATCGTTTCATTTTTTTCAATAAAAGCATCATACATTGAATACCCGAAACCCGCGCGAGTGTATTTTAATGAGCGCACAATTATTTTGGTGCTACGTCAGTTGTGTTCAGTTTTCAGCCGACCTAACCTTCGCCATTATCAGGCGAACTCGAATCGTTTCAACTGCGTGACTCAACTTCGAGAGAATAACTCACGAAGTTCCGAAACTGTTCGTTCCACTGGTTTCCTAAGGTCACTTTAGCAGTCACGTTGCAGATACAACGCGATGAACTGTAAAAACTAAAAAGTCTTGAAACTCGTGTTTCGTTCTTTCGTGGTAGAATTTTTGGCATTAGCGTTAAAAAAAAAAAAAATAAAAAAAAACATTATTATACCATAACCATTTACCATATGCCAGCTAGCTACGCCAGCCCTCGCCCACATGTGGGAGTGGCGAGAGGAGGCAAAACGCCAGGATATAACTCCGCTACTGCGAGAAATCGCGGTACGGTGGACAGAGCTCCGGCGGGATCTCATGGCGACATGGAGAGTGCGATTGTCGCAACCCAGTGCTGGGCACGCCACAATAGCGGCGGTAAGTCCCCTCTTTGAGGAGTGGCTGGAGAGGCGCCACGGCGCCCTCACCTTCTGCCTGACGCAGGTCCTCACCGGACACGGTAGTTTCGGGAGGTTCCTGTTCCGTATTAGGCGGGAGGAAACGCCAGGGTGTCACCATTGCGTGGAACTCCCTGAGGACACGGTGGAGCATACGGTGGAAGTCTGCCCGGCTTGGGTAGAGCACCGCCGTGTCCTCGTAGCGGCGATCGGCGGATATCTCTCGCCCGACCCTGGTCTAGGCCATGTTTTTTTTTTTTTTTTTTTTAATGATTATAAACTAGCGCTTGACCGCAATCCCGCCTGATGGTAAGCAGTGATGCGATCGTTGATGGTAAAGCGCGCTAGTTTATTAAGAGCCTATTCACTCTGAAAAACTGAGCGAATAGGAAGGAAGACGGCAGTTGAGCGAGATGATGCAATGTTAAACTCAACAACACGACCAACGATGCTGCGCCAAAGGAAGATTGATCTGAAGACCCTCCACGACCAAACCCCCAACACAATAACATTAGGCGCATCGCACCCGGCACACATCGCAACACAACTGCTCAGACCCGTCCTCCGTACGGCTTCACCAGACATCATGCCGGAACACGACAAATCGCTTGGCGGCAAGGCTTTGTCTGGTGGGTGGTAACTTCTGCCGACGGCCGATGTTATGGCCTACCACCGAGAAGGTCCGGAGCGAGAGTGCATGGCAGGCCGTCACCTCCTTCTGCGAAGCAGTGATGCTGGCAAAGGAGGAGGCGGAGCGCCCTCACGCACTAGACGCCGTGGTCAGGAGACGACACCTAACTCCCAGCCAAAGAAGGCACGGGAAAAAAAGAAAAAGCTAGCTACCCCTATTTATATTATGTTATGTTTACGCTAGCTATATTTTGTTATGTTAGTTACTTTACATGTATAGTAAGTATTGTATAAAGTCATCTGTTTTTTTTATAAACCAAACACACAGCTGTTCTGCTGGGATGTTTGTTACACCACTTTTTCTTCCCAGCGAAAGCAATAGGAAGTGGCGAATGGTGGCTATTTTGAAGGAACTGTCTTACGTAATATAGACGTTCAAAATTTGTTGATTCCTAACATAATTTGAATAGGTAGGCTATAACATCGGCCGCCGTCGTGGTGACACGGCCGCCCGGGACGCCACGTTTGACCCGCGCTCCGCAATCAATAAATTGGAAAGTTGGTATAAAGTTCCAAATACCACCCGTGTCATACACCAAATTAAGCCCGTTCGCAAGACGATCACGGATAGCCTAAAAGTACGGTGAAACGTGGAAAATTGTGAAAGTTATAGTGAAAAAACCGTCAAAATACACAAAAGTTTACTTAAAAACATAAATAACTGTTTTTTTTTTAAATTGTTACTTGGACCACCGCACCGAGTAGAAGAAGATAGAAGAAGTACCATATATTTCTCGCGCGTGCGCGCGAAAATACAAGGGAAGACCCGTGGACAAAGGAAAACGTGGCCCCCCTTTTTGGGGCTAAAAAGTGCATGTGACAATTCCACAAGAAGCAGAACGGTACCTGGATCCCATATCCCAATATTAAGAATAAGTGAGGTGGACACGTATTAATTTAGAAAACAAATTTATAAAAACATTGTGCGGCTGTGAAACTGACACTGTTTCGCCTCATCCCGAATATCCCAGAAATTCAGCGACGACCTGGTCTGGAATATTGCTAGAAGCTGCCCAGAACGACACACAACTCGGAATAAGAGTTGTGAAATTTTTTGAATCAACCTTTAGCAAATAGTTAAATATTAGTGACTTTAAAATTTTTCCCCGACTGCAAAATAAGTTGGTCCGGAGCAACAAACAAAAACAATAAATAGTGTGTTTAGTTATAGATTTTAATTAGATGTAAGTTGGAAGACTGGCCTGGAGGTATTGGCAAATGTGTACAAAAATTTGGGGAGAATCCGTCAACTGGTTTAGGAGTTTCGGCAATTTTCCAAATTCGGGTTTTACCCCCCGATTCGCATACGTGCACGGCTAAATTGGAACAGCTGTGGCTCCTGAACGGAAAGTCGCAGAGGGAGAATAATAGAGGGAAGGTCATTTTAATCACATAAGTTACCTAAATAGAATCTCCCCTGTTGCGTGTTCTACCCACAAGTTTACCCATCTTGAGAACTTGTTTCACTGACCTGTATAATTACCACTGGACTGGCTGTTCCGTAAGTTTGACAGCTATGTTTTTGTGCCTATTTGAAGCGCCACTAGCGAGTGTCCACAGAACTAATTTTGACGTATATTGTAAATGGCTGCGAGAGAAGTGTTTGTTTACAGTAAAGTAATTTTGCATTTTTAAATATTTGGTTAGAATTTTATGTTGTGATTGTTATAAGCATTATATAAAAGTTATCAAGAATGAGGTCATGTGTATATTGTAAGCGACGCTATAAAAAAGGCAGTGAAATATCATTCCACAGGTTTGTTGTTTGTAATAATTTATTTAGTCATATTTTTACATATCAGAAACTTTACTCGTAATAATCCTGTCTTCTTACTTCTTTTATCATGTTTTATTCTAAAGAAACATTAATGCAATTATACGTATTACTAAAGAATCTTTTTATTTACAAGTTTCAACTAGAACCGTCAGTGGTTGCATCATATCGATATTTTCATTATCGATAGTTAATTTAACACATTTTTTTCCGTGATATTGATATAACTTGTGTAGTCAAGATCAATGATCATGGTCAGGATGCTAATGGATATGAAATGTTCAAACCTTCATTGTAAATTATGTTACTTAATCTATATTTTTTCCAGATTTCCAAAGGACTTTGAGGAGAGAAAAGTTTGGCTTGAGAATATGGAAACTATAAACTTGACTTCTAAAACATATATATAATGTTTCGACAAACATTCAGTAGAACAACATTGAAACCAGGTAGCATTCCGACAATATTTGAATGTTTGTTGTTTTTATATAAATTAATTTACTAGAAGTACTTATATGATACAGTTGCCCTCCTTACCTGATCAATCCTTATAATTAATCAAAGGATCCATCGCACAGACACTGAGTGCCACCATTTTCTCAGACCTGGGTCTATTACTCGGACCAATGTGTTTGGTTGGTTAAATACTGATTCCTACAATATCACATGTATCTGGGTATCTGTTTCATAATGTGATACTTATGTATCTTTTATGATAACTTCATTGCATTGTCATGGTTGACTGGTAGAAAATGCCTATGGCATAAGTCCGCCTGCATACATTTGTATGCAAAAGTATAAATAGATATGCAAGTATATACATATATGTGGCACCTAAATCTCTCGAACCGAGCAAGCATATTTCTGGATGTGTATATTAACATCAAATCTACCCTGTGTTTTCATGCTAAAATTATCATAAATATTCATTGAGATGTGATATTAAGATTTTTGTCTACTTTTCAGGAACATCTACCTTTGCATCATCGCCTCGTCCGTCAACTTCAACTTCATTGCCTCATCCGTCAACGTCTACATCTTCGCCTCGTCCGTCAGCGTCTACGTCATTGCCTAGTCCGTTAACTACAAAGTCGGCTAATGTAGGTACTAGTTCAGCCAAACGAAAATTATTTTGTGATGCAAATATTATAGAATTATCGGATAAGTCAAAGAGAGATCAAGAACAGCTAACTGATCATGATTATGATGTCTCATCAACTCCTAAAAAGGCAAGAATTGAATTTGGATTTTTACATGACCATTGTTATGAAATTACACCAAGGTCGTCAAAAAACCTTGCCCAACAAAGGAGAAGATCCTTAAAAATTTCAAAAGCAAAAACTTTAAGCCAATTGTACGGAGGTTGAAATTCAAAATAATCAACCTCAAAAAAAAAAAGCGTAAATCATGATAAATACCCCCCACAGTTACGTGCTTTTGCAATAACTCTTCATTTTTATTCAGCTCCAAAATCAAATAATTTGTTTCCAGAATTACGCGTTCTTTTTTTAAAAACAATGATGTTTGAAACTTTAAATAGTCATTTTGATGTATTAATTAAACAAATTATAATTTACTTAATTATAATTTGTTTCATCGATGTAAGAATTTTTGCAGCTACGAAAAATTATTCTTTGTCGATTACAGGTCAAAGTATAAGAAATTTCTTTCTTCTTAATTAAAAATATAAAGTAAAATTATAAAACGTGTTTTATTTTACCTTTACGACTATGTTACTTAATTCATTATTCCATGGCTTCTCGTAGCCAACCGATAAAAATATCTATAGGTTTGTTAATCCAGGTATCTAACATGTGCCAAATATCGTATGATTATGTAGCTAAGGCCCGTATTCCAGAAGCTCACTCAAAACTCAAGCATTACTTTTAAACTCGTTTCAAGCCATTTGATTGGTTGAAACTAGTTTAAACAGAGATAAATGCTTGAGTTTCCTTCTGGAATACGGACCTAAAAGTGAAATTGTAACAAATATTCATCTTAACATTCGCAGTATAAAATCAGTCTGATTAAGACATAGATCGTGTATTTTAAGACTTCAAAAAAGGGGGTTATCCTTTCTGCCCTATCTAATATCACTAGAATTGCATAGTTTTTGCATACACGTATGTTAGTCTATACCAGCGTTTTAACATGTGTTCCAAATTTTTATGTATGCACGCTTGTCCGCGTACATCTAAGAATGAAGTTGGATTGCTGAAATTCTTTTAGTTAGTAGTTTAACTTGGGGAGCAATGCAATTAATATAATATCGGACAACTATCACACAACGCCGTCTAGTCCCAAGCTAAGCAGAGCTTGTGTTATGGGTACTAGACAACTGATAAACATACATATATATTTCTAAATACATACATATAATAGATAAATTACAACTAGACAGAACAAATGATCGTGCACACAAACATTTGACTTGGGTGGGAATCGAACCCACGACCTCCGGCATAGTAGTCAGGGTCACTAACCACTAGACTAACAGGCCAATTGCAACATTAATGAAGAAAGCTAAAAACAATAAGATAAAATGTTAAAAAAATACATTGAAAAACCTAAGAATAACGCTTAGATTTGGCGTCACGGGACGTCTGGCAGATGTGAAACATCGACATTATTTTGTAAAATATATATACCATCATACGCCAACATACCAGCCACGGTATGAGTTCGGTTTTATGTGCGGCTATAGATGTTTCACATCAAAAACAAATTATAAAAACACTGACTGAAGAAAATTAATATTTATTTTTGAGGTCGGGTTTTAATCATTTTAATTAATATTTTATTTACATAAAGTTAAGCAACTACTCATATTTAGTGTTTTGTAGATTGTTAGTATAATATAGGAAATAGTTATGATAATACTTTTATTTATAATTGTAAACTTATTATCAAGAGTTATCGATATATTTTGTTCGCTGATGTCGACATCACTAGTTTTAGTACCACAGACACTCGCTACGTTCGACAGCGCCAAAATGGCGATTATCAAACAGGCACAAAAGCACTTTGACAGCCGCCAGTCCAGTGGTAATTATAGAGGTCAGTGACTTGTTTATTATTTGTCTCTGTAACGCATTACAAGTGTACCCACAAACAAAAAAAAAAAAAAGCTAATATTTGCATAAGTACTAACATTTACTCAAGTTATAACTTTGCATCTCGGTGACGCATTTTGACGCTGTTTTCAGCTAATTTCATTGTTTTTATCTATCCGTAACGTTCCCACTAGGGATAATTGACATTTTCGCGGAAATTAGAGTATTCGGCGGGACTCCACATAGAAAAATACACACATAAAATTTTTATTTCAAAATTTCCGGCTAAATCTAACTTTGTAGTTATTGTAAATTGTACCTGCCTTACCTGTATTCCTGTGCGCGTTCCGCGTGCTGGAGTCCCGTTTGGTAGTTGTATTTCAAGGTTTTAACGCATTTTACGGTCAAAATTTAAGTTTTTGTAGTATTATTTCAGTTTTTCTTCAGCGTAAATTCCAAAACCCTCATAGATAACTAACCCCGTCTAAGTTTATTTTATTGTGTGGAGGATTTTGCCGGTTTTTGCTCACTCTGCGTTAATTAGCGCCTCTGAAAGCATTTGATTACATCGGTTAATTACGTGACCGAGTCTTCCTTTACAAGGCTCGTGTTCTATTCTTGACCTTTGTTTTTGCTATCCCCCCTTTACAGGGATACGGAAGCATAGGCGGTGTCCCTGACTGATCAATTTTCACCTATGAACCTAACGTTCACCAAGGCCACCACAATGTACCGCACACCGGTAAAGACATGCGAAAGCTCACCAGGTTCCAGGGTCTTGCCGCGCTCCATCGAAATAGCTGGACCCTCTCTTTCCAGTGTGAGGCGAAGTGTCGTGGAATGGGAGGCCGGGAAAACTGAGCTTCAAGCCAAGGCCCCCGCCAACCCAAAGCGCGACGCCACACCACCTGTTCCAATGACTCTGGAGAAACGGCGAGCATCTGGAGAGGTCACTAGGTCACCTAAGGTGCCAGAGTCGAGGTTCCCCAGTCTCACGGCGGAGGCGAGAGCTTGCCTGAATAAGGCCAAGCTGCATTTAGGCAACTCTCGCAATCTCAAGACTGAGATAAGGACTGGGGTTACCGAAGCCATACACCGGCTCTACGAACTGGTGAAGGAGTCGGAACGTAGAAAGGCTCCTACTATGCCTGTACCCGCGGTTGCACCTGTGGCTGCACACGCGGTCGCCCCTGCGGTCATGCCTGCGGCCACACCTGCCGTTGCAACGGTGGTTACTCCACCAAACCCGACCACATATCCGACAGAGCTGATGGAGACCCTTGTGGCAGGCCTCAAGGAGCACAGAAAAGCACTGCAAGAATGTCAACAGCACACACAGGCTCTGTCGGAGCAAGTTCGGCAGGCCCCCTGCTGCGCCCCAAGCCAGAGCCCGACTTTCGCGCAAATGGCCGCCGTCCCGAAGCAGAACATCCCGGAACCTCTTCACTCGGTAGTAGTATCATCTGTGAATGATCAGAACACCGGTGAAGAGGTTCTTGAGAAGCTTAGGACGGCGGTCGATGCCAAAAATGAGGGCATTAGGGTGGAGCGGCTGCGCAAGGCGAGGGACCAAAAAGTGGTGGTTGGCTTCAAGACCAGGGAGGAAATGACGAGGGTGACGGAGAGGATCCGAAGGGCGGGCAACCTGGTGGTGGAAGAGCTGAAGAATAAAGATCCTCTTGTCATCATCAGGGATGTCCTCTCCTGCCATACGGATACGGAGCTGCTGCAGTCTCTGCAGCGGCAAAACACCCATCTGATAGGAGACATACCTGCAGGGGAGCTGAGGTTGAGGGTGAAGTACCGTCGCAAGACGAGGAACCCCCATATGTGCCACGTGATCCTGCAGGTGTCCCCTCCTGTGTGGCAGATGCTGACGTTGGCGGGTCGTGTGCACATTGACCTGCAGCGGGTGCGAGTGCTGGACCAGTCACCGCTGGTACAGTGCACTCGCTGTCTGTGCTTTGGACACAGCCGGAAGCTGTGCACGAGGCCCGCCGACCTCTGCGTCCACTGTGGAGACCCCCACATGCAGGCGGACTGCCCGTCGCGGCTGGCATCGGAGACTCCAAGATGTCACAACTGCCTGACAGCCAAGATGAACAGAGTCGACCACAACGCCTTCGACAGCTCGTGCCCAGTTCGCATCAAGTGGGATGCATTGGCGCGTCTGTCGGTGGCGTACTGCTAAGATGCTGCCAGCATCACATAGGTTTAAAAAATACAACGGTGTTCACGCCAGAGGAGAAAATTGTAATCAATTTCTTTTGAAATTGGCCCAATTGAAAACTGACTCCAAAATAACCTCTTCCCAGCGTGTTAAAACTTGCATACCGTTGTGGTTTAAAGAACTCGCCGAAGTTAAAATAAGTAAAAAATTAGCACTTGTGAGTCTGTCTCAAACTAAACAAATATATCTTAAAACAATAGGAAATAGGTATGTAATAGGTAAAAATGAAAATAATTAGGATTAGAAATGATGACTATTTGATATATTACAGATATATTAAAGTAGCCATTAGGTAATGTAATAAAATAATGATAAGTTATATATTATGAAATATTAAATTTAAGGTTATATAAAAGGAACTCTAAAAAAATTATAAAATTAAAAAGAAATAAAAATTAATAATAATATAAGCATATAAAAAGTTTATATTTTAGATATGTTAAGAGGAAATTTATTTGAAGACTCATTAGTTTAGTTAGTTATTAATGTCAAATTTATAATACAGCAGTTAGTTAAATTGTGGCGACTTATAATGGAAATTCTTTACCATTGCATGACGGTTGTCAGACACTAAAAACACAAAGTGCGACCGCGGACAGAACAGACCGAGTGACAAGGGCTCTGATCACGTCAGAGGAACACTAAGCAAAGGCAGGAGTGGGTTTTAGCCGGTAGGAGTCCGGCACTGCCCAGACTGGTTCATTAGTGAGGCAGTCTGGGCGTCCATGAGGATTTCCCACTCCTGCCAAAAAAAAAAAAAAAAAAAACATCGGCAGAAGCCGGCAGAAGTTACCACCCATCAGACAAAGTCTTGCCGCCAAGCGATTTGTCGTGTTCCGGCATGATGTCTGGTGAAGCCGTACGGAGGAAGGGTCTGAGCAGTTGTGTTGCGATGTGTGCCTAGTACGATGCGCCAATGTTGTTGTGTTGGGAGTTTGGTCGTGGAGGGTCGCAGCATCGTTGGTCGTGTTGTTGGGTTTTTTTTTTTTTTTTTTTTTTCTTATTTTGCCGTCTGTCACTTCTTGCATGGCAAGAATTCTTTTTTGCCTTTATATTTCTTTTCCTTTTCTTTTACCGCTGTACTTTTTTGCGGCTTTTGCCTTGTCTTTTTGGGTCACTTTTTTCCCACGTCTGTTATCTTTTTTATTTCGTTTCGTCATTTTCTTTTGTCATATTTTCATCATTTACATGTCTTAAGTCTATAATATAATTATAAAAATATCTTCTTATCATTCTATACTTACATTTCTATTTAAATTCTTGCCGACGGCACAGTGCTTGGCTGTGCTGCCCTCGTCTGATTCCTTTCAACACATATTTTAGCCACTTTGAGGCAAAACCGCTCCAGGTACGGCCTGGAGTGTTTGTCCGCCATAAGGTCTGCTATGGATCTTTCAGTTAATGTTCTGCCAGTACTTACTTCCAGGTCGTACCTGTCGCGGTCGTGCCTCGGGCATTCCGGCAACAGATGTTGAACCGTTTCCGTGGCCTGTGTGTCACACACACAGGCTGGACTGCTCTTCAACTTGAACTTGTGCAGGTACGCGGCGAAGCCGCCGTGACCCGTCAGGATCTGCGCCCAGATGGACGTCCTGTCGAGGCACTTCAGGACCTTGCGCGCGCGCACCACATCGGGGAAGAACATTCGCGTGACCCCAGCCGTGGCCCCGCCGGTGTACCTCCCGTTCCAGACAGCTACTGTGCCCTCTCTCAAACGTCGTTTGACGTAGGAGACTGGACACCTGTCATACGCTGGGGCGACCCTGGACTGGGCCGCCGCCTGCCTAGCCAATTCGTCGGCGCGCTCATTGCCGGGGATCCCGACATGAGCTTTCACCCAGAAGAACTGGAGGATTTTACCACTCCCCTCTTGCTCCCTGATATTCTTACGAATATGGGTAGCAAGGGGGTGGTGCGTTTCCGGGTTTCGGATCAAGTCGAGCGAGGATCGAGAGTCGCTGAGCACCGCCGCGCAGTCGAAGCCTCTCAGGACAACCAGGTCCGTAGCCCTGGCTATCGCGAGCAGCTCCGCCTGAAAGACGGTACACATCGGCTCCAACCTCATTCGCTTGGTCCGAATCTCGGACCCATCCCGCCAGTATGAATATGCCGCCCCGATCCCTTCATCCGATTTACTACCGTCTGTGTAAATCAGAAGAGCGGGGAGCTGTAGCTGAGCCACAGTTTCGGGGAGCATATTCTCCAGACACTGGTAATCAACATCTGGCTCACTGGCGGGGTGAGGGGCCTCCGTGAAGGCCCTACGCTCCTCCAGTTCGCGGGATTCAAGCTCTTCTATCGGACGTCCCCGTTTGCACTCAAACAGCCGGGCGACCTCCAACACTCGAAGATCGAGCGGGAGGAGACCCGACAGCGTGAGTGCTGCATTGAGCGACACCGTACGATGTGACTTGGCGATCTTCTGTGCAAAGGTTCTTTGCACAGAGATCTTCTCGGCGGCTTTCGCCCAGGAGCTCGCGCCGTACAGGATCGTCGGTTCGACGACTGCGGTGTATATCGTCCTGATGATCTCCGGACACAAGCCCCAATCCACCCGAGCCATCGCCGACAGTTTCCTATACAGGTTAGTTGCCTTACAACAAGCATATGAAATATGCTTGTTGAAGGTCAACTTACTGTCGACGATGACTCCGAGGATCTTGAGCTCGGTCACCATCGAGATGTCAACGCCACCCATCTGCACGACCGGAGTGTCATATTTAAGCTTGCGCGTGACAACCATCGCCTGAGTTTTTTCGGCGGAGAAGCGCAGCTTATTTATGACACCCTACTCGTGCACACAGACTAAAGCGGCATTGGCATCCCGCTGGATCCCGAGCGCCGTGTGCCCAGAGAACACCAACACGATATCATCCGCGAACGCCTGCACGTACGCGCCCAGCGCATCCAGGTTGTCCAGCAGAGGGTCCAGCAGCATGTTCCAGAAGAGAGGCCCACCGATGGAGCCTTGGACACAGCCCTTGGACTGGGGCTTCCGCATCGTCTTCCCCGCGTAGCGCACGACTACGCTCCGGTCCCTGAAATAATCCTCGACAAGACGTCTAAGATTAACGGGAATCCTCTTCTCAATCATTCTGCACTTTATAGCAGGCCACCATGCATTGTCAAACGCCCCCTCGATGTCAAGAGAGACTATCAGGGCGATCTCCTTCTTGTGGAGGATGCCTCTGACGTGTTGCATCAGGTCTCTTCTCTAAAATCTTGCCCAAGATGGAAAGTAGTCCAATGGGGCGATACGACTTTGCGCGGGCATAGTCTGGACGCGCCGGCTTCCTGAGCACCACGACAGATGCCTCCTTCCACGGCGCTGGGAAGCATGCCAATTCAAGACATCGGTTCAGGATGGCCAGGAATAGCTGGATATCCTGGTTAATTACTCGGCAGCATATATCGCTCGTAAAACCATCCGGACCCGGTGCCTTCTTAGGGTTGAAGCTGCGCAGAGTCCGGACCAACTCCCCCCTGGTAATCGGGGGGTCGTCGGTCTCTCCCGGTAGGCGCATGCTGACCAGATCCGCCCGACCTCTGATGACGGTGTGGACCTCAGAGTCCACAGACGCGTCATCATCGGCGAAGAATGTTCCGGCCAGCAGCGCGACCGATTGATCCGGGCTCTGCACAACTCCACCCTCCACGAGTAGCTGGTCCTCGTGGCGACCTGACGCCCTTCTCAGCACCCGAAAGATACCGTCCCACATAGACTCCCTTTCTTGCATCGAGCAGAACTGCTTCCAGCTCGCAGTTTGGGCGCTGACTGCCCTCCGCTCGTACTCCGCCTTGGCACTCAGGTAGTCTTCCACAACATACTGTCTGCGACGCGGCACGGCACAGCGGATCCTGCGCCGCTTTGTGTTCACATCGCGCCGCAGCCTTTCAAGCTCGTCGTTCCACCAAGGAAAGCCCTTCTTAGGTTTGGGTGGTCTGTGCGGGGGGATAGCCCTCCCGCACGCTTCGGTAACGGACTCTACATAGTCCGAGACCACCCTTTCGAGCTCGCCCTTTGTTTGGGCGTTGGATATCCGCTCCAGGGTGAGCCCTCGAGCGGATATCCCACTTCGCATTTCCTCGGTGAAACGACCCCAATCAGCCTTCCGGGTGTTGAAGCGCCGACTCGTCCACCGGGTGTTGTTGGGTTTAACATTGCATCACCTTGCTCAACTGCCGTCTTCCTTCCTATTTGCTCAGTTTTTCTGAGTGAGTAGGCTCTTAATAAACTAGCGAAAAAGTTTACTAGGCTCTAACTAAACTTTTTCTTACTAAAAAAAAAAAAACGTTATCCGAGAAATTGAAAAAGAAATAAGTTTCACTTTGGTTTGTTTAAACCGATGTCAACATAATATTAGTTTTAGTTTCAATGAACAGACCAGAGCTTAACACAATGTATGTCATTGTTACATTATCATTACATCTCAAAGTTTTCAGGGCCGCAACGACCCCGTGGCATTTCCACTGAAAATGTCACAAATAGTGTTCACCTCCTACCATACACAGCCATGTACACGTACACCTATACCTACATACAATTGTATTTATATCGTCGGCTGACATTTTGTAGTTGGTATTGTAGTTTAGTTAATTATAGCGAGGACTGTCTTTGAGCGCCTGTCAAAAGTTTATGATGTTGTTACAGTTGTAACGGCAACAACTATATGATTAATGTAGTGTATGTTTAGTAAGTTGTTACGAGTACGAATGAATACTTAGGATCTTATAAATAAATATACATACTTAAAGTGTTTTTGTAATGTGAAAATTACCCTTTTATCAAATGCGTTTGACTGTCTGTCTGTCTGTTCCGGCTAATCTCCGAAATAGCTGGAGCCGAGGGGAAGTTCAAAGTCTTGATGGTCTAGTGGTTTAAACACCAGCCTTTCCAGTTTCTGGGTCAGGCAGGCGTACCAATGTAACTTTTCTAATTTATATATACTTTATAAGTATATCTGGGATACCAATTCCTTATTACAGGGCAAAGGAAAACATTTTGAGGGAACCTCGACTTTAAGTCTGAAATCGTCAACCTACATTGAGTACCTAAGCGTGGTGATTACGCTCAATTCTTCTCTGTATGAGAGCAGGCCTGTGCCCAGCAGTGGGACGATAAAAAAGGTTGATGACAATGATGAGGAGCGATTCTCGTAATTTTAAGAACGTTCACAGTTTGATCTCAGTCTTATTCTGTCAATAATAATACTTTAAATTTCTCTACATTTTGACAAGTTTCTGACAATTGTTTGTCACCGAAATGAGACTGAGACTAGATTTGGAACGGGGATATTTGACAGGAAAGCTAAGATGAGTGTCACGCGCATTTTTCATTGGAATTTTAAAATTATTTATAGTGTCGTTTACTAAATAAAAGCGCGTGATTTATGTAGTAAAAAGTGCATTCAGTGAATAATTCATAAAGTACATTGAAGTATCGTAGTATAGTGGCCACATCATGGCTTTGCATCAAATCTCGTAGTAGTCATCAAACGCAGCCGTTTTTTCAACTGTCATTGCCGATATCCGCCATTATTGTGATAAATAAAATTTTTAAAGAATTTCTATAGTTTGTTACACGTGTTATTGGCAAAATTGTGGTGTCTAACCACAGAGGCCATTGAAGAGTTGAAGTAGTATTTATTCACTCTTAAGAAAAGAAAGAAAAGAAAATATATTTGGAACATTACAAATTGGAATTGGCCCTCTGGAAAAAATTACAAAAGACAGTCCCGCAAAAACCCCCGCTCTTCATCATTTCCTAGTGCTTTGATGCGCTGCGATGCGATGTGTAATTTGATGCGAGAAATTGCGATGACAAGAAGAAGTGGCTAAAAAACCTGTTCATTTAGAAAATACCTCAATCTATACAATAGGCATGTAAAGTAACTAAAATTATAAGACACAAAACATTAAATTAAATTTTTACCACATGTCAGCTAGGCATATAATTTTAATGGCTTTTTTTGGGGTTCTTTGGTATACGGTCCGACGAACCCTTAAATCAAAAAATCAAAATCAAAGCATTTATTTCAAATAAACCAGTTACAGGCACTTTTGAATTGTCAGAAGATCGGTCAGTCAGTAAGGTGAAGCTAGTCGCCCATTCCAAAGAGTAGGTACCTATGGAGAAGAACGGGCAAGAAACTCCATAGACACTCTTTTAAATTATCAAGCTATTGATACAAATATTTGATTACATCATTCATTTTGAAATCAATCGTGTGAGAACGATGCAGAAATATATTGTACGCTGAGAGCGTCCATTATGGAAAAAAACAACAATTCAGAAATTAAAATACGCCGTAGCAGCTAAGAGATGACCAGTCCCCTCTGACGGCGTCCGTTCACGAACATGACGTATGGATCAGCATCATTCAGCTCAACCATATTGAAGGGAACCTAATGATCCAACACACAAGCCACCACCAGCGAGACGTTTGAGTGAGCATGCCATATTCTCAACAGCCATAGCACAATCAAGTCAATAAAAGACTAACCCAACAAATAGATGCTTTACAGCAAGTACATTATGTTCACACGTGTTCCATGCAATTATACAATACTAAGAAATTGAATCTATACAATGCAAAGACAGTTTTGTCCAAGGTTCAGCAGCTCCAACGGTGTTCCCGAATGCTAAGTTTAGCTCCTGTGTAGCTGCTTATATAAAGTATATAAAGATTACGAAACAAAATTTTAAATGGTTGTAAGGCGAGCTGCTCTGCTGATCTATATACGATGTGTACATGTATTTGTATACACAATATGTTATGTGATCTTCTGTTCGTGGCAGTTACGTTTAGTCGGTATTTCCAAAGGTCTCCGAACAGGTAAAGGAAACGTCAACGACAAGAATTGATTGCTTTTCCCGTTGTTGCATTTTCCTTTGCCCTTTTGGAAGTTGAGTCAAGTTTAGTTTTACCCATTTTTGTTTTGTTTGCTTTCTTATTTGTATATACATAATAAAATACATAAGGATAAGAGAAATTTAAGATCTGAGTAGTAGTGTTTTGGCATTTCCTTTGTTTAAAATGGTTGAAGTTCGCTGGCGACGACGGGCAAAGGTTCAGTAGCAAAAGTAATGTATTTGATGTATTTGTATTTAGTATGTAGTTATGGCCTTACAGATTGCCAAGTCTGAGAAAGCTCTCTAAGTAAGATTTAAAAAAAAATCTGAGTATAAAGGTGCTGTTTATTTCTCAAGAAGAAAAGAGATCTTAATAATATTTCTGTGTTTTAGAGAGTAGATGATAATTTAAATGGATTCGGCTCAAAATTTGGCTTCATGGTTGGCGCTATCATTAGAGTCTCTCAGTTCCTGTAACGTACAGCTGACAGGACACGCAGGACTTGATATTAAGTGTCCTATAGTTTGTAAAACAGCACTACATTTGTCTTCAAGACAGAGTCGTCAATGAATCTTCGTCTTAATTTCTTTTAATCGTCAGGAAATATAAATTTAATTTTATTACGTTTGAGTAATTCGCATTATATGATTGAAAATGGTTTGATACTTCGATGAAATGATGAACGTCCAAACGTAAAAGACATTATATAAATCATGTATTGCGGCCACATTTGGGCTGGCGCTGTAAAATGCCACCTGGCAACTTTGGATTGGGTGGAGACCTCTCCACCCAATCCAGAGTCGTCCGTCGTCGTCGTCGTTCGCACACCTGTGCGAAGAGATTTAGCTCAAACGGTCTCCAAAGCCGCAGGCGAAGAGTAGCCGGCCTGTCAGTGTTCTATAGGATGCATTGTGGAGAGTGTGCGAGGCAATTACATGACATAATTCCCCGATCTCCGTTCCATCTTCGGACGACTCGTCTTGCGAGTATCAACAGCGTACATCGAGGCACTAGAACAATTTGCCTGCGGAGATGTTTCCGTCTGAACGTCTTAAAGGCTTGTCTTCTAGGCTAGAGTGAATAGGCTCTTAATAAACTAGCGCGCTTTACCATCAACGATTACATCACTGCTTACCACTGATTGCAGTCAAGCACTAGTTTATAATTATAAAAAAAACTTTACTTTATCTTTGCATACGTACGCTTGTTATCCTGTGAGTGTTCAATCCAGTTCAGCGGTAAAATTTTGTAAAAAAATCTCGCTGTAAAAAGTTATGTGACGTGAGCTTTTAAATCGAAGTGAGTTTGGATAGGCCCCTGACAAGGTGGACCGACGACCTAGTGAAGGTCGCGGGAAAGGGCTGGATGCGGGAGGCGCAGGACTGGTCGTCGTGGAGATCCTTAGGGGAGGCATAGGCATAGGCATAGGCATGGCAGCCGAAAGACGTCTACTGCTGGACATAGGTCCAGCAGTAGACGTCTTTCGGCTGACATAATGATGATGAGTTTGACAATAGTTTTTTTTTTATAAATTATAATCTAGTGCTTGACAATCTCTAGCAAAAGTTGGATTAGCAGCTCAATTCAAGCTGACCTCACTTAAGTTTTCATAGTTACAGATGGTTACAGAATAGCATTGCAGTAACACGAGCGTGCTGATAATTGTAATATATTTGCAAACCTCGTATTATTTAGATACTGGCTTGACGAAAACCCAAACAAATTGTATTCCGCTCGTGATCTCAAATACATAAACTTGAAACAAGGCTTGCGTGAGAGTATGTAATTATAATTTTGCATATAATTTTAGTATTTTACTTTCCGTAACCACCTTTTGGTATTTATAAAAAACTAGCTTTCCGCCCGCGGCTTCGCTCGCGTGGAGATCGTTTATATCGCGCTTTTAGATTTCCCTCGTGAATATAATTTTTTCCGGGATAAAAAAGCACCCTATTATTTAATCCGGACTTCTAATTTTAAGTCTGCAAAATTTCAAAACAATCGGCTTAATAGTTACGGCGTGAAAGCGGAACAAACTCACTTTCCGATTTATAATATTAGGATATTTGGTGTACACATACAAATATTCCAGTAATCTCCCTTGGGAACTTGATGTTTTTTCGGGACCAAAAGTAGCCTATGTTACTCTCCATCTTTTCAACTAACTGTATGCCAAAAATCAGGTCGATTGTTTGCTTAGCTACGGCGTGAAGGAAGGACAAACAAACAAACAAACACACTTTCAGATTTATAATATTAGTATGGATTATGATTAAAAGAACAAAGCTGAAGAAGACTCGAATAATATCGATGTAAGTTTTTGGTGTAAAGTATAAACAATAAAGTACATATAAATAAATAAATAAGACATGTTTTTACAATTTTAAATGAAAATAGAATGTTACGAACAATATCGATCTACATCTTCAGTAGGTATTCGAAAAAAAATTACTAAAAAACCCAGCCAGGTTCAACTGTCATTTTTATGTGGTAGAATTTTCTATACTTATATATAATCACAATATGTACCCCTTATTTCCAGAATACTAAACCAAATATTATAGTTATTTACAAGTAGGTTAGTGTTGTAGGGCGTGACATAGATCCACGTCTAAGGATTAGGTAGGTACTGTGTTACCATAAAGCGAAAGACAATACAACTTACCTACAAAGTTATTATGTAACGTAGTCGTTACACCAGAAATGTTGGCGAAATATTGTTCTATACCTTGAATAATATTCTATCTTATCTAATCAGAGATACGGCTTTCTGTATGCATTACGCATGTTGACGCTATTTTTATTTATATGTTATACGATTTATTTTACCTTTAAGCCATGATCACTTAGGTACATGGCTGCCAGGTCAGAAGTGTAATTAAGTACACCGCAAAAGCTACCTTAGTGCAAGGCTGATTACTTTCATTATGACACTTGACATTGCTATTCACTACCTAATGTAATTTAAGATCTGAGAAATTATGGACTGTGTATGTACCCAGCTTATGATTTGCCCGTTCGGACTATAAAAGAGTCCAATAGCGAGTGAAAAGTATCAGTCGGCCGTTACACGGTTTGAAGTGATCTTGTGTGTCGTCGAATCTCACAACACAGACCACGTTAAAATGAATACGCTGGTGGTGTTATCCGCTCTCGTTGCCGCGGCGTGCGGCTCGCTGGTGCCGCTGGCACAGCCACCTCACCACCCTGCTGTCGTGCTGGACCCACACGGCCGCCCGCTCGATACCGCCGAGGTGATCAATGCCCGCGCCGTGCACCTGCAGGCTAAGGCCCTGGATGGACACTACGCTCCACTCGCGCACGCCGCTGTCATGCCCTACGCCCACTCCGTAGCAGCGCCCGTCGTACTGGCCGCGCCCGCAGCCGTGTCTCACCAGTCTCGAGTTGACGTGCACAGCAGCCCCGCCGTCGTCAGCCACTCCGTCGTCGCCCCCGTGGTCGCGCACTCTGCCTACGTCTCTCCCCTGCTGGCTCACTCCGGTATCGGCTACGCCGGTCACGGACACTACCTGAAGAAGCGCTCCTTGGGACACCTCGCATACGCCGCGCCTGTTGTCGCCCACGTAGCGCCCTCCGCTGTGTCGCACCAGTCCCGCGTGGACGTTGTCTCTAGCCCCGCGGTAGTGTCTCATGCCGTTGCTCCCGTCGTGTCTTATGCCTACGCCGCTCCCGTGGTGGCGCACGCTGCCCCCGTGCTCGCCGTGGCTCCCTCTGCCGTTTCCCACCAGTCCCGCGTCGATGTGCGCACCAGTCCCGCTGTTATCTCTCACGCCGTCTCTCCCCTCATCCACGCCGCCCCCGCATACGGATATGCCGCCTACGGTGCTCACGCTGGACTCGCTCTTTCTCATGCTCATCTCTTGAAGAAGCGATCTCTAGCTCACTACGCAGTTCCCGTCGTACACGCCGTCCCTTCTGCAGTGTCCCACCAGTCACGTGTTGATGTGATCTCCAAGCCCGCGGTAGTGGCTACCTACGCTCACGCTGCTCCCGCTGTATACGCCGCCCCCGCTGCCGTGTACGCTGCGCCCGCTTTGTCCCACTTCGCTCCCATAACTCACTCCGCCGTCTTGAGTGCCCCCCACCACCTGAGCGCCGCACTTTGGTGAAGCAAAACTGGGATTCGACGAATCAAAGAAAAAGACTGTAGTTTTCGTTTTAATACTTATTTTTTATTAAAATGAATAGACAAAGAATAAAATAATAATTTATATTTCCTGATTTTTATTTCCTATAATAAATTGTATGCCTGTATTTTGTAGCAGTAGGATCGCCTAAACATGCGCTCAAAATCAGCCTATAATATCCCCACCGCTGGGACACAAGCCTTGTCTCAGTGGGAAGGAATGGACCGTTATCTACTACGCGGGTTGGTTTTCTTAGAAATTTTGATTTGAGGATACGCCGCGTTTACTCGCCGCTAGAAGAGCAGTGGTGATGTAATAATGTACAAAACGTGAACCGCCTATCAGACGACTGAAGGTGAAGGAAAACATCTTGAGGAAACCTGGACTTTAAGTCTGAAATCGCCAACCCGCATTGAGCAAGCGTGGTAATTACGCTCAATACTTCTCTGTATGAGAGGAAACCTGTGCCTAGCAGTGGGACGATGATAATGATGATGATGATGAAGCGCGTATCTAGGTTCGAAACAACGACATACGCCCCCCACTGCTCGGCATAAATATATAAAAGGCTAAAATAGTATTGATAATTTAATTAGTTTATAAAAATGTTGATGATTATTTATTAGTGCAAATAATTCAAAAGAACTTTGTTTGCCGATGGATCCGGAAACCGCAGTGATATGTGAATTCGTTTAACTTCATATGTTAATAACGTATAGTGAAACGTCACTATTGCCTCGAACTAGGCGTCACGATTATTACATTATACAAGGTATGACGCCATGGTTTACTTAATTTGTTCTAAGTAAACTACGTCATTAATGTACGCTGGTTACTATAATGATCTGCCTCTTCTGGAAATAGCTAAGACAGGATGCATTGTTGACTGATCATAGTAGGGGCAATACGCAATGAAATGGACGTGTTGTGAAACGGACACTCACTGATGTCTTAGAATTTTTGCACGAAAATATTCATGTCGTTTGGTTATTGGCTACACTGATGAATATAGAGAAACCCACAAAAATGACGGCTCGCGGCAGCCATTGCTTGCCTTGAATATTTTCGTACAACAATTCTAAAATATCATTCAGGAGGAGTTTTTGACAGGAGAGCTGAGATGAATGTCACGCTCATTTTTCATTGGATTTTCAAATTATTTATAGTGCCATTTACTAAATAAAAGCGCGTGATTTATGTCGTAAGAAGTGCATTCAGTGAATAATTCATAAAGAACATTGAAATATCGCAGCATAGTGGCCACATCATGGCTTTGCATCAAATCTCCTCGTAGTCGGCTCACGCGGCCGTTTTTTCAACTGTCATTGGCGATATCCGTCATTATTGTGAAATAAAATTTTTAAAGAATTTCTATAATTTGTTACACGTGTTATTGGCAAAATTGTGGTATCTGACCACAGGGGCCAATGAAAAGTTGAAGTAGTATTCACTCTTAAGAAAAGAAAGAAAGAAAGAACATCATTCAGTGTCTGTTTCACAACGCGTCCATTTCATTGCGTATTCCCCCTACCTACTTTAGAAAAGGTTGTGACTAGCCGATATAGTTGCGCGACTGTATGTAGGTCTTTCCAAATTATTGCTATTTTTGTCATAGGTATCAAAAACCCAAAAAGTGTACAGATAGATATTAAGGCAAATAAGGAGGATAAGGTAAACACAATGCTTATACGTAATTCTAGACCATATTGTTTATACTTAGTATTAGGAAGCGGGATACGGTCTAAGAAATATTCAACAGAAGTAAACGTAAACGTGGTCGCTTACAATGGGCTTCATACGAAAGCTCAAAGGGCGATGGAAAGAGCTATAAAAAAAAAAATATCGAAACTTACGCGGATGGAACCGCGCGACGCAGCTAGTCGCACATATTACAGATAAGTAATTTAACAAGACCAATTCTCGTTGTAATTAAAAAACATTCAAAATCTTGTCTCAATCTTATATCAGTTACTTATCAATGTAAAAACTAGTCAAAACTGTAGGAAAAAAATTAGAAGGATTTGTGACAGATTGAGAGATCGGACTGTGAACGTTCTTAAAATTTGTATTTTGTGCACTCCTCAATGAGATGTCAGCAAATCGTGACCCATCGATGACATCGTGACCACCATTTTTTTTTAAAAAAAGGAGACCGGATCCTCATTTGTTTTTTTATTCATTTCATTTGAATTGTGCTATCTCATATTTGAATATATGCAGCATGAGTGAAAACATGTGACTGTTGTTATGGAACTTCCATTAACACACCATCTCGAGAAGCTCCTCAAGGAAGAGTTCTGGCAGAAAGGTGTTGTGTACCGCCGGTTTCGTGGCCTGTTATGGACACCAGTCAGCGAAACACAACGCAGGCACTTCGCGTACATATGCTGTAGTTAATTATATTACATAATACTTTTAGTATTTTTAAGTTTTTTATGTTAATATAGTATTGTGTATGAAATAAATGGACAAATAAATAAAAAAATATATTAAAACATTGATTTCTGGAGAGAGAGCAGTGAACAGGTCCACAATAATGGTTCTCCAAATACGGAGCGTTCTTTAACATTAAAAAATATTGGTGAAAATGACAGATTTTCATGACGTTATAAAGGATAGTCCTACCTTAACGCACGATGTTAATTGTTAATAAAACAAGTTTTCAAAGAATTATCTCAATTGTTTTTTATGATAGAGACATTTTTGAGAATTAAGTGTGTAATAAAATACCCGATAAATGCTTTTTACGGCTTAGGTGGCATATATATATTTCATTGTCTATATTTTTAATGACGTTGAGGCATCTGTTGAGGCATAATTGAGTTTTAAAGTCGTTAATGGGTCGTATTATTTCATCTAATGTTTCTTTAGTTATGTGGCACCAACCTTTTGGAACCACTTAACGTCTAGCTTCATATTCTTAATTTCTAGTTACAAAATGGCGATTATATTCTCGCGATAGCAAACACCATTGACGGTATCTGTTTTGTCGACCTCATTTTAGAAAAAGTATCTTAAATTAGATTTTCAATATAATCATCATCGATCTTTCTATCATAACAAAAAGAAAATTCTCGGTGGTAGGCCATAACATCAGCCGCCGGCAGAAGTTATTACCCACCAGACAAAGCCTTGCCGCCAAGCGATTCGTCGTGTTCCGGCATGATGTCTGGTGAAGCCGTACGGAGGACGGATCTGAGCAGTTGTGATGCGATGTGTGCCGGGCACGATGCGCCTAATGTTGTTGTGTTGGGAGTTTGGTCGTGGAGGGTCTTCAGATCAATCTCCCTTTGGCGCAGCATCGTTGGTCGTGTTGTTGGGTTTAACATTGCATCACCTCGCTCAACTGCCGTCTTCCTTCCTATTCGCTCAGTTTTTCTGTGTGAATAGGCTCTTAATAAACTATCGCGCTTTACCATCAACGATCGCATTACTACTTACCATCAGGCGGGATTGCGGTCAAGCGCTAGTTTATAATATAAAAAAAAAGTAAGATACTTAATTCTCAGAAAACTTTTTGTTTTATTTAGAACCATGTTCATCATACATTATGGTTGGATCAACGTTTAGTGTCAGGGTTCCTTCCTATTTAACTTTTCTGGGCAACCTACTTAACTCGGCGTCATAGGGGTTGGGTCTATGGGACCCGTGACGTTTTATTTCGCTTTCAGTTTTGTTACTGTGTGTGCGACGTTGCCGTTCTTCTCAGTAGCTGGAGCTACTGAGTTGTTCTATGCGTCGCAAGCAACATATTAGTCGTGGCACAACTGCCGTGGGAGTTACAGGTGCGCAAAGTTGAAAAAGGTACGTAAGACCCATCCCCGCAGTCAGTGTAACAATTTCACGCCATTTTGTTTTCATATTGTTTTACTCATTATCTGTGTTTTTATCCTTTTATGTTTAATTTATTTTTGTTGTTTACAGTTGTTGTTGCTAATAACATAGTTTAATGTATTTTATTTTTATTTTTGTAGGTACTTAGTAAAAAATAGAGGTGGCCATTGACAATTTTTTATGCCTCGTTAAACATAGCTGCCATTAATGGCCTAATCATACACAAAATAAATAATAATTATTCGAAAATTAAACGCAGGCGATTTATAAAAATATTAGGTATCAGCCTTGTCATGGAACACCTAAAACTTCGCCAAAATGTATCAGTGCTTCCACGTGAGTTGAGACGGAAAATTGGAAATTTTTTTGGTGAATCTATAGAGGAACCTCCAGCGAAAAAGGCTAATATTCGCAAACGGTGCCAAGTATGTTCAGCCAAGAAAGACCGTAAGACGAACTACACCTGCCAGAGTTGCAACAAATATATCTGTGTAGAACATATAGTACCTTTCTGTGCTGACTGTACCAAAGATAATGATTCAGAGTGATTGATTGTTTATTTTTTCCTAAAGTTAATTTAGTTTGATACAAAAAAGTGCCATGAAAACATTAAGGCTAATTATTAATTAATAATGTTATTACATTTAAGTAGAAGAGAAAATTTTTGTTGCCATTTGTCGCTCTTTTTTAAATTGATTTTAAATATAATTAAAACATTATATAATATTATATATGTGTTTTATTTATTCACAAAACTACTTCAAAAACTATATACAAATAAATATTAACTTCATTTTAATAAAATATAGGAATAACTTTGATTTAGTCGACGGGTCTGTGAGACCCACTCCAACGTCCGCGTAACACTTTCCCACCCCCATGACGCCGGGTTAAGGAACGGTTAACAACACCAACTAACTTATTATAATGATGTAGTAACAGTGTTAAACTCGGCTGCTATTTCATGTCGTCGAAGCGACGATCGCAAGGACATCGCACAACTTTAATTGCCAACCTAGAAGGTTAACAATTGGCAAATATATATCATTGAGTAGATATATTAAACAAACGCATTCCGCTAAGTATTATATAACTAGCTCTAAATGCAGATCTATTTTGGTAACTACTTAATCCTTTCTATTAGACTATTATGCGTACTTAAAAATGCTTATGTATGCTTTTATAAAGTGGACGATAAATAATCATTTTCTGTCAGTTATGAAACTTTTACACGTTCAACTTGGCCGATTTAAGTAAGGCCTTCACTTATTTATTAAGTAACCGTTATAATGTTTTAATAGAGACGTTTTGCTGAAGTTTGACTTTTAAAAAATAATGAAATACTTCTTGGAACTTTAAGCTTTACAATTAAAAAGGTTACGCCTGATTGGAACTCTGATTAAAATCAGTAACAAGCCTTAGGAAATCGCGTCCTCGAACTCTTGATTGTAATTTGGCTGTTCAGGTAATGCTTTGTTACACTTTGTTACACAGTGGCCGAATCTTCCATGCAGTATGGTCTTAGTAGCAGTGGCGTAGCTACCTTGGGTGGCACCCGGGGCGGAAGTTGATGGTGTCACCCCATGGAAAGAAAAAAAAAAAAACAATAAATTTTATATGACAAAGGACACGTATTGATATCATATTATGGATATTATTGGATCTATATATACAGGATGTATTGGATGCAGTGAGGTCCCACCACCATCTTTGGGACTCAAGTCAACCCCACCTGCCAGACGGTGCACCTGCTAACATACGGACGGGGCCCTGACGCCGGCTTCCCTTTCGGGGTTGAGTGGTCAGACGGCAATCGCACTCGTAATAAGCCAAAAAACCGCCAAACATGAAAAGGAATAGAAGAAAGGCACGAGTTTTCTTTTCTTAAGAGATGATATGCGTGCCAACAATCTCACACCACAGGATGCCAGAGATCGTGCGAAATGGAGGCGTAATAGTAGGAAAGCGGACCCCGGGCTCCAACGCGAAAGCCGCGGATGCGACCGGGATTATGCGCTGAGATGATGATGATGATATACAGGATGTATCTAACATCGTATCGCAAACTTCGCGAGAAGGTTACACCACATGCCACTAATAAAATTATGATAGTCATTTATGTCGTTAATCAGCGGTTACAGAAATAACAGTGCTTAAAAAAATGTGTCGGCTCGGCCTTTGAACGTTGCAAGCGTGCCGCCGCGCGTTTTTGTGGGTATGACGTTGATCCCTGATGTGAACTCTATTAAAACAGCTGATAGGGTAGTTTTTCGAGTTATGTTTACATTGCGCTTTTTTGTGTAATTAGCGAATTAATTATAGTCATACCACCAGGGTCCAGCACACTACCATTCTCAAGCGTGATCCGGTCGGGATCAAGGCCACCTGAGGCAAGCCAAGATGCAAGTCCTTGTTCAATGCACGCCCGACGTGTTCAATACACGCTCCATAATCTTGCAGAGTATGGAGGTTATTGAAATCGGCCGATAGTTGGTAGGATCGGCACGATTACCCTTTTTGGGCACGGGCTGCACGTTGGCAAGCTTCCAGGACTTGGGCACTATACTAGTCCTAAATGAGAGGCGATACAAGTGCGTTGATACATGAGACAACTAGAGCGCACATGCCTTAAGAACAATCACTGGTATACCATCTGGACCACTAGCCTTATTCACGTCCAGATGAAATAGTACTCTCAGAACCAACTCGCATTAGGAACTTTGTTCCTAATGCGAGTTCCTAATGTGAGCGAACCTCCGGCATTGAAGTTCCTTAATGAGGAAAATTAGGTGGAGTAGCACTGGTATTTTCAAGATGCGAATTGAGATGCAGAGACCTTTCTCTCTCGCCGTATGAGCCAATGAAATGAAATGAATTGAAATCGTTTATTAAGCAAATAGGATCACCGATCACTTTTACTCATGTTTTTTTTTTTTATGTAGATGAAGCCGGCATTTCCTAACTGACTACCTCTGAGAAGAAATAGCCGAAACAAACTCAGGGATCATCGTCTTTTTTCAAGTCCAGACATTAAAAATGAAAATGTTTACAATAATTTACCTTATAATTACGCATATTTATTGCAGATGACAGCACAGTTGTGGAGAGATACCTGCCGGATGCTACTATACTTTCCGGAATGTATCCTTGGAGTGTACCGACCGCCTTCAGCTTTTGGGTGTTGAGATTTCCTCGAACCTAAACTTTGGGCGGTTCATTGAGTCCAAGGCCAAGGTGGCTGCCAGAAAACTTGGCGTTATCGCAAAGGTCCGGCAGTACTTCACACCAGGGCAGCTTCTAATGTTGTACAAAGCACAGGTCCGTTCGTGTGTGGAGTACTGCAGCCACATTTGGGCTGGTGCTGCTAAGTGTCACCTGGCCACTTTGGTTTCAGTGGAGAGGCGTGCGAAGAGGCTTATTGGTGACCTTGATTTAACTCGAGTTGGTCTCCAAAGCCTAGAGCACAGGCGTAGAGTAGCCAGCCTTTCGGTGTTCTATAGGATACATTTTGGGGAGTGTGCGAGGGAATTGCACGATTTAATTCCCCCATCTCCATTCCACCATCGGACGACCCGTCGTACGGCGAGTTTCCACCCTTATGTTGTTAACACCTCTACGATCCGGACGACGCCTCCTCCTTTATACCGCGTACATCGAAGGACTGGAACAATCTGCCGGCGGCGGTGTTTCCGTCGGACTGCAATTTGAGTGTCTTCAAGGCTAGAGTGAATAGGCTCTTAATAAACTAGTGCGCTTTACCATCAACGATTGCGTCACTGCTTACCATCAGGCGGGATTGCGGTCAAGCGCTGGTTTATAAATTAACAAAAAAAAAAAAAAACAATGCTTAACAAAGCGAGCAATGCTCCATCAGTCTCAACCAGCGGAGGTAGTGCGGGCCAATAGAAGTTCGCCTCGACTGATTTGGCAAGGGATCAGAAAGATCTGCTACCGGATGGCTGCTTGCTTGCAGAGAGCTTGTTGCTAATATGAGTAATGCAATCGAAGCGAGCCTTCTTAAGCGCCTTTTTAGGACTTGGCAGCACGATTAATGGCTCTTTTCTTTGAGCTAACATTCGGAGCTCTGTGGTCCCAAGCTTTAACCCAGGTGAGAAAAGTCGTGTGCTTCCGCTGTTCAGCTTGAATACCGTCGGCGTTGAACCTTGGACGAGCCGAGCCACCGACGGGCACATCACAAAAAGAGATAGAATACTTCATAGCACCACCACATTGAAGAAGAGCAGCATATATATATATGGCCAAATCACACAGATTGAGCTAGCCCCAAAGTAAGTTCGAGACTTGTGTTATGGGATACTTACTCAACGATCATCATCATCATCAACCTTTTTTATCGTCCCACTGCTGGGCACAGGTCTCCTCTCATACAGAGAAGGATTGAGCGTAATCACCACGCTTGCTCAATGCGGGTTGGCGATTTCAGACTTATAAAGTCCAGGTTTCCTCAAGATGTTTTCCTTCACCTTCAGTCAATGGTGTCCAAGATATACTTAGAAAATACATATAACTTTAGAAAAGTTACATTGGTACTTGCCTGACCTGGAATCGAACCCGCGCACTCATACTTGAGAGGCTGGTGTTTTAACCACTAGGCCGATATACGACGATACTATATTTATAATAGATACATATATATAAACATCTAAGACCCAGGCCAATCAGGAAAAGATCGTTTTCCATTATGACCTGGCCGGGGATCGAACCCGGGGCCTCCACGTCGCAGGCAGGCGGGTTGACCGCTGCACCACGGAGGACGAACGACGAGCAGACTAGCTGGCAGGGATAAAACATTCAGTTCAGTTTATTTTTATGTATTTTTTTGTTAAAAAGAACAATTTATTTAATAATCTATATATAATATATCAATAAATCACTAAGAAACAAAATCGAACGTTCTGTATCCCCGGCAGTTCCTGAGAATAGGCTTCGTAAACAGCGCAACAATGCGTATGGCGACTGAAGTACAGGTAATAATTATTTGGGGATTTATTAATAGTCTACCCTCAGAAATAGACAAATGTTTTACACGTAAAAACACCTTCTGTAAATTTAAGAAATAATAAATAACTATTTTATGTAAAAAATATTGTAATCTATTTAAATACCTAAATATGTAATTGTATCGTTAAGAACGCATACATATGAGCCATATTAGCACAAGTTTAAACCTTAGTGGTTTTTTGTTGCTTTTTAATCCTGTACGCATTTGTATAAATGATAAGTAAATTAAAAATGCGGGTTGGCGATTTCAGACTTAAAGTCCAGGTTTCCTCAAGATGTTTTCTTTCACCTTTTTTTTAATCAGTTATTGGTGTCCAAGATATACTTAAAAAGCACATATAACTTAGAAAAGTTACATTGTTACTTGCCTGACTTGGAGTCGCCCGCACACTCATATTTGAGAGGCTGGTGTTTTAACCACTAAGCCACCACGACGTGCTGATTACGCTCAATCCTTCTCTGTATGAAAAAAAGACCTATGCCCAGCAGTGGGACGATAAAAGGTTGAAGATGATGATGATGATAATGAAAACGTAATGAAAAAATACTAATAAATACTGAAATATAATAATTAAGAGATCATTTTAAAAATGAAGAAGGGCAACTATATATACATAGAAAAGAAACAAGTTGTTTGAAATTCACAAATTGATTACTCAAAAAACTACACGGACTCGTATCTTTACAGGCAGAGTGGGATCGTGGCCGCGATATTACTATTTGTGGTTGCTGTAATTTTACCTGGTTTCCTGCAAATTTCTAAAAAATAGAAAACGCAAAATCTTTTTCTACAAGGATTTTCGTATTATAATTATGTTTTTAAGTTGAAAATAAAAGTAGTAGATCAATTTTTTTGTATTATTTATTTCATAAATACCTTTTTATTTTTTACATCGTCTTAATTTCATTGTTTTAAGTGTTTGTCAGTATCGCTGTTTACCAAGCGTGGCCGTGGGCAAGGGGGGCAGAGTGGAGGAGTCCAGCATGAGCACCGTACGCGGCATATCCATGAGCGCTGTATGCGGGTGCGGCGTAGACGGAAGCGGCATGGACGACGGGAGCGACGGCGTGAGAGACGACAGCGGGGCTGGTGCGTACATCGACACGAGACTGGTGAGAGACGGCGGACGGAGCCACGGCGACTACGGGGGCAGCGTGTGCCACCACGGGAGCGGCGTAGGCATGAGACACGACGGGAGCGACAGCGTGAGACACCACCGCGGGGCTAGAGATAACATCCACGCGGGACTGGTGCGACACGGCGGAGGGCGCTACGTGGGCGACGACGGGTGCGGCGTATGCTAGGTGTCCCAGGGAGCGCTTCTTCAGGTAGTGTCCGTGTCCAGCATAGCCGAGAGCGGAGTGGGCCAGCAGGGGTGAGGCGTAAGCGGAGTGCGCCACGACAGGGGCAACAACGGAGTGAGCGTAGGGCACGACGGCAGCGTGCGCTAGGGGAGCGTAGTGTCCATCCAGAGCCTTAGCCTGCAGGTGCACGGCGCGGGCGTTGATCACCTCGGCGGTGTCGAGCGGGCGGCCGTGTGGGTCCAGCACAACCGCGGGGTGGTGAGGTGGCTGTGCCAGCGGCACCAGCGAGCCGCACGCCGCGGCCACGAGAGCGAATAACACCACCATCGATTTCATTGTGAACGTGGTCTGTGTTTTTTCTGACGAACTAGAAGATCACTTCAAAACCGTAGACGGTCGACTGATAATTTTAACTAGCACGCATGTCTATTTATACTGACCGGAAATAAATTAAAGGTAAAGCAATTTCAGACATAATATATTCGTTGCTATATTGTTTCTAGCTTTGCATTGACCTTGGTGAATGTGTGGCGGTCAACCTAAAATACGTCGGAAGTGTAGTTATGCCTAGTACCGCTACACAAAACGTGTTGTGATGATTTAGCAATCTTTCCTAGTAAATGAAACTGGTTAACCTAAGTTTGCGACTTATGTGAGCTGGTAAATTAGGCCAGAGAAAGTGGATCTTGAATAACCAGATGGAATGAAACCCCTATAATTTTATTCTCCCTAGGTTTTTCTTTCATAAATTATAAACTAGTCATCATCATCATCAACCTTTTTATCGTCCCACTGCTGGGCACAGGTCTCCTCTCATACAGAGAAGGATTGAACGTAATCACCACCGCTTGCTCAATGCGGGTTGGCGATTTCAGACTTATAAAGTCCAGGTTTCCTCAAGATGTGTTCCTTCACCTTCAGTCAATGGTGTCCAAGATATACTTAGAAAATACATATAACTTTAGAAAAGTTACATTGGTACTTGCCTGACCTGGAATCGAACCCGCGCACTCATACTTGAGAGGCTGGTGTTTTAACTACTAGGCCACCACGACTATATATAAACTAGTGCTAAACCGCAATCCCACCTGATGGTAAGCAGTGATGCAATCGTTGATGGTAAAGCGCGCTAGTTTCTTACGGGCCTATTCACTCTAGCCTTGAAGACAATTCAATTGTAGTCCGACGGTAACACTACCGCTGGTAAATTGTTCCAATTCCTCGATGTACGCGGTATAAATGACGAGGCCAAGTGCTTAGTTTAGATCGTTGTGGTGTCAACAACATAAGGGTGGAAACTCGCCGTACGACGGGTCATCCGATGATGGAACGGAGATAGGGGAAATTAAATCATGCAATTCCCTCGTACAGTCTCCAAAATGCAACCTATAGAACACCGACCGGCTGGCTTCTCTTCGCCTGTGCTCCAGACTTTGGAGACCGTTTTGAGCTGAATCTGGATCAACAATTAGCCTCTTCGCACACCTCTCCACTGAATCTAAAGTAGCTATGTGGCACTTAGCAACACATGCCCAAAAGTGGCTGCAATACTCCACAAACGAACGGACCCGTGCTTTGTATAACATTAGAAGCTATCCTGGTGTGAAATACCGTCGTACCTTTGCGATAACTTCACGTCTCATAAAAGTGAGAATTAGAAAAATAAATTTTCATAAACCTGATAAATATTTGCCAAACCCGACTTTATTACATTGTCAGACGAACTTCTTTAAATAAAAAAGCTTGAATCTGGTTCAATTTTTAAAGCAGTCTGGCGTACTTTGTTGTAGTTATTTTAGGTCAATTTCGGCACTTACTGCATCTGATTGCTTGATTAGTGAGGTAAACATTTATAAGAAAAAGCCCTACTAAGCTATAGTAGGGCGTTTCTTCGTTAGTTACTTTTTACTTTTCATTATTTTCAGTTACGTTTTAGTGAGTTTTACAATATTTTTAGAATCGTCTCTTCATTTACTTTATTTTTACACCCCACACGGTCCGTGCTTGTCACGTTAGTTGATTCTTTGTTAGAATACGTATTAATATGGCCTCGAGGTGAATAATAAATAGAAGGAAAAGTGTAATAGTTTTTAAACAATTAAATGCTTAGGTGTGAGTAGGAGGCGCGTTTGGTCGTTTTTTTTTTATCAAATCAGGTATGTTTATTTTGTCGAGGTTTCTATCCAGTAAGTTTCATAATTTCAAAATTGGGAACAAAAATAGTAAATCAAACAGTAGGAAGCTAAATACACGTCTGTAGTGAACAAACTATTATTATTATAACTCTCTAGTGAACATCAACAAATACTGTTTAACACACATACATATTTATTTTTATGTGGGCGGATTTTGCACTTAAACCTAGATTTCAATACTTCATTTAGTTTTGGATGGGTAGTTTTCCTATGACTTCCCCAGTTCTTAACGAAATGTGAGGGCAGAGTCTCAAACTGTTACTGATTAAAACCTAGCCGTGTTACTACTTCATTTGGGGCCACGGTATTTTTTTCGAACAACCCGCAGCTCTAGCAATCATCGGCTATAGTGGACACGCGTGGAACACAACGCGCGGTCGATCTAGGCCTGATCCCTTTCAGGCAGCTCACCCATTACTCGTCACCCGCCATCTCCTACATCCAGGTCTCCCGCAGCGATTAGGAGCGGTTGCGTGCAGGATTACCTCTCCCACGAACGTTCCACCTTCACTTTTGCGAGAATTACTGCCCCGTAGAAGGCTTCACTCCAAACCAGGGTCTAAACCAGGGCCTACACGAGAAATCACCACAGCCGATCACCGCCAGAAGGGCTTGACGTTGCTCTACCCGAGCCGGGCAAATCTCCATGCTCCATCGTTTCTTCCGGATGATCCACAAAGTAGTATTTCCAACCGCCTTATACTAAATAGGAACCTCCCGATACAACCGTCTCCAGTGAGGACCTGCGCCTGGTGTGCACCGTGGCGCCGCTTAAGATACACCACAAAAGTAAGATAAGGAAGGTAAAATTGCTTAGGGTTGCGGGTTGGTTAAAAAAGAAACCGTAGCCCTAGCCGTCGTACAGGCAAGTGAAGAAACACGGGTGGGTTTTAGTCAGTAAAAGTATGACACGCCCCTCCGCTCCGCCCAGAGCGGGAGAAGTCAATTGATGATTTCCCATCCCAACAAAAAAGTTAAAATTGCTTCTATACAATGGTTAGCTAGACGATCAGTCACAACAAGCAACACCCGTGCATGAGCATAACGGTAAGATCAGCCATTAACCCTAGCCATATTTGAGGGAAAGAAGCAATTGAACTTCAGAAGTAACCACAAGCAGGGACGATTAATTAAGTGTAACGAATATACTGTACATATACATCTTAAGTAGAATCCTAGATCCTAATAGATCCCTCATAAAAGACCTAACTTGCTCTGACTACTCATTTAGTTTAAAGCCTAAAGTTTTGAGGTAATAATACATAGATATTGCTGGAGCTGCTGTACCTTGGACAAAACTATCTTTGCATTGTGTAGATTCAATTTCTTAGTATTGTATAATTGCATGGCACACGTGTGAGCACAATGTACTTGCTGCAAAGCATCTATTTGTTGGGTTAGTCTTTTTTGTTGTTGTTTTTTTGTGTGTTTTCCATAATGGACGCTCTTAGCGTACAATATATTTCTGCATCGTTCTCACACGATTGATTTCAAAATGAATGATGTAATCAAATATTTGTATCAATAGCTTGATAATTTAAAAGAGTGTCCATGGAGTTTCTTGCCCGTTCTTCTCCATAGGTACCTACTCTTTGGAATGGGCGACTAGCTTTACCTTACTGACTGACCGACCTTCTGACAATTCAAAAGTGCCTGTAACTGGTTTATTTGAAATAAATGCTTTGATTTTGTTTTTTTTTTTTTTGATTTTGATTAATGGGGTCGATTTTAGGGTTCACAAACTAAACAAGTAATATAGTTTTGCAAGTAATATAGTATTGTATAATGTAAAAACACTTTTCATGTTTGTGAATGTGCCATGGACTATGGTTTGTTTTTTTTATATAACTTGTTTGACATTACGAGCATGGCAGTTGAGAGTTTGTCATGCTCACTCAAATGTTTTGCTGAAGGTGGCGCGTGTTGTTGGGTCATTTGGTTCCCTTCAAAATGGTTGAGCTAGGTGGGGCAAATGCGTGCGTCATGCTCGTGAACGGGGGCCGTCAGTGGAGACTGGTCATCTCTTAGCTGCCAATTGGCTTAATTCATTTTCTATCTTTTAATTAATTTTTATATGTGACGAAGAAATGTAACCCATACTATGATTTTAAAAGAGTGTCCATGGAGTTTCTTGCACGTTCTTCTCCATAGAGATCTACGCTTTGGAACGTGCAATTTAGCACTTTTCTTGGACTGACCGACATTGACTATTCAAAAGCACCAACGGATGGTTAATTTGAAATAAACAATTTTGATTTTGATCTTTTAATTTTGAAACTAAATTTGATTTCAGTGCAGCTTTTTCTTTCTAGTTCATTAAGGAAATCATGTCAAATTAAGATATATCTATAGACTGTTTAGATTTGATTAAAAATATGATATATAAGCGCTGACTAATTTGACAACACTAAAATAATATTACTTACTACTACTTACTTACTTTAAATTAGATTGGTTTGATAGCAGTTAGCAAAATTTATAGCAGGACTGACTGTTTAAATCTTCTCTATATCAAAAATGTATAGAAGGAAAGGTCAAATGCACTGACAATTTAAAGTCCTAGTAATAGTGAACTTTAACAAAAAAAAAACTTGTCCACAAAACGAAGGTGGATATCTAAACTTGACCTAAAACTCAGGTTTGAATTCCAAATCATCGTTACTTACATTATGCACCCATAATAAAAAATATCCCCGGCCAGGTCATGATGGAAAACGATCTTTTCTTGATTGGCCTGGGTCTTGGATGTTTATCTATATATGTATCTATTATAAATATAGTATCGTTGAGTTGGTATCCCATAACATAAGTCTCGAACTTACTTTGGGGCTAGCTCAATCTGTGTGATTTGTCCGTATACATATTTATATTTTTTTTTACACTATTATTGTATGGAAATTTGCTTCTCTTTTGTTATGAAATTAATGATATTAAATTTAATAAACATTAACGAAGGTCAATAACCGTAACTAAATAAAATAAAAAATAATTAAACATGCATATAAAAATTAAAACCATGTTCCTACTAACTTCTCTCAGGAGCATAACGAGATCGCCACACTTGGAGAACAATTAGCCAGTAATCATTTTCTGCATTTTGGGCAGAGCTCAGATTTGTTATCTATGTAAACAACTCTCGTTTTTACAACTACAATTTAGGTATTTTTTGTGAAATTTTGGAGACACATATCATATACTTTAAAAATATAGGTTTGTAGTACTTCTACTAGTATCAATAAAAGCAAAGAATAAGGTTTATTATTTATTTTATAAATAACTTTTTAAAATTTTTCTTTACATCATCTTAGGTTCATAGTCTTAGGTGTTCGTCAGGATCGCTATTTACCAGGCGTGGCCGTGGGCAAGGCGGGCAGAGTGGACGAGTCCAGCATGTGCGCCATATGCGGGGGCGGCGTAGACGGATGCGGCATGGACGACGGGAGCGACGGCGTGAGCGACGACAGCGGGGCTGGTGCGTACATCGACACGAGACTGGTGAGAGACGGCGGATGGAGCCACGGCGACTACGGGGGCAGCGTGTGCCACCACGGGAGCGGCGTAGGCATGAGACACGACGGGAGCGACAGCGTGAGACACCACCGCGGGGCTAGAGATAACATCCACGCGGGACTGGTGCGACACGGCGGAGGGCGCTACGTGGGCGACGACGGGTGCGGCGTATGCGAGGTGTCCCAGGGAGCGCTTCTTCAGGTAGTGTCCGTGTCCAGCATAGCCGAGAGCGGAGTGGGCCAGCAGGGGAGAAGCGTAAGCGGAGTGCGCCACCACGGGGGCGGCAACGGAGTGACTCACGACGGCGGGGCTGCTGTGCACATCCACTCGGGACTGGTGGGACACGGCGGCGGGTGCGGCCACCACAGCGGGGGCAACTACAGAGTGGGCGTAGGGCACGACGGCGGCGTGAGCGAGGGGAGCGTAGTGTCCATCCAGGGCCTTAGCCTGCAGGTGCACGGCGCGGGCGTTGATTACCTCAGCGGTATCGAGCGGGCGGCCGTGTGGGTCCAGCACGACCGCAGGGTGGTGAGGTGGCTGCGCCAGCGGCACCAGCGAGCCGCAAGCCGCGGCCACGAAAGCGAATAACACCACCATCGATTTCATTGTGAACGTGGTCTGTGTTTTTTCTGACGAACTAGAAGATCACTTCAAAACCTTAGACGGTCGACTGATAATTTTGACTAGCTCGCGCGTATATTTATACTCACCGGATATAAATTAAAGGTAAGCCAATCTTAGATGTAATATATTCGTTGCTGCATTGTATCTAGTTTTACATTGACCTCGGTGAGTGTGTGGTGGTCAAACTAACATACGTCGAAAGAGTAGTTACCCTTTTTTTGCACACTACACAAAATGAGAGGATTTTAGTATTAATTGAGGTATGTAAGTACCTATGTTATATAAATCAATTAGCCCGCAGAAAGCGGATCTCGAAAACCGGGCGAAATTACAAATGGCGAATCTAATAAATTTCAAGTAATGGGAAGTTTTGTCCGCGTTGGTTGAACGTTGGCATTTAAGTGTTATTCTGATCAAAAAAGGTACTCCTAGTCGCTCCAAGGGACAGATATTTTGAGAGACGCATCATGTAAGTAAGTCATCAAAAAAGTAAGTAAGCTTCCTTTTTTATAATCAAGATGAATACTTTGCCATTTGCTCAGTGTATTAACATATAGTTAATCCAACCTTAGTACTATATGTATATAGACTAATATATTATGTATATAGTATATTTAACACACCTTTAAATCAACCAAACTTGACACTGAGAATGGATAGACAGCACACGATTAATTTCTCTAGGGATTGCAATGCTATTTTGTGAAAGTCACGACTATTTGACAGTAAATTGTTAATATTATTCATGAGAAACACCTCAACCTCAGGTCTCAAGAACAATGTAGCACATGTAAGGGAAGCGGATCGGACTCCCTACGCAATTTACTCTGCTGCCCACATTCGGCCTTAGATATCCGAGTTAAATAGCTGAATAATACAGAGACTGACAACGGCTATTTTGGTTCTCGTCATAGATTACAATGTTTAGACAAGACAATTTCATTAGTCATTTCGGCTGCGCATTGGTAAGTAGTACCTTTGTTACCTCCTCTAAATGACTGCTTCACTTCTCGCTAGTCGATCTGAAGCTAAATGTTCATCTGAACATGCTTATTTAAATTAGTATGATAATCTTTATGGTATTTCATCCAAATGTTGTCAGTAAAAGATCGCTTTTAGCGATAAGATCGGTCTTTGTGTCACTTTTTGTAAAATTTTCATATTTATGATCTGTAATTTATATGATGTACATAATATAGAGTAAATCAAATTGTGACTGCATCAAAAAGCTCAAACCTTTGCTCAGTGTTCAAGTCTGCTGCCCTTTGTAGCAGTCATTTTGGTTCAGTCTTAGATTTGATGCCACTAAAAGCATTAAATGCTTAAAAGAAAGCTTAGCAGTCGGGTTTTTGTTATATATTCTTTACATATTTACCTTTACGTTTGTTATATTTATAGAATTGATTCCTAAAATCTTTTATTTTTATGCGTCACAAGCGCCGTCTTTGTCACAGGAATGTTTCCTTTTCACAGATATCCATATTAAGTTTTCTAAGAATACGTGTTATAGAGTTTCGGATCAAAAACTACAAAGAAGGAAAAGTATTTGGTTTTAGGGGAATTGAACTCTTAAATGCGCGTTGGACTCACGCTTATCAAGACTGATGTGTTGACTGTTGACATACATACGGCTGTATGTGCCCCGCCCCGCAACTATGTTCATGTATGAACAGTTTTCTAATAAATACATTTTACAGGTACAATGTACATACAAAGTTACATCAAAAATTCTGATCATTGGTTGAAAACTGCCTCGTTTCTTGCAATTCAACTTAAAGTCTGGTGATTTATTGAAAAACTTATAACAAATCAATAGAATAATATAATAATAATACTTATAATCAATCTTAGAACAATTTGCCAGCGGCGGTATTTCCGTCACACTACAATTTGAGTGTCTTCAAGGCTAGAGTGAATAGGCTCTTAATAAACTAGCGCGCTTTGCCATCAACGATCGTATTACTGCTTACCATCAGGCGGGATTGCGGTCAAGCGCTAATTTATAATACATAAAAAAAAACAACAAAAAAACATCAAAAGGTCATCTCAGAAGTTTCGAACAGACCACACATTATGTTACTCTTTGTAAAAATCATTACATATTATAAAACAAAGTCACTTTCTCTTTCCCTATGTCCCTTTGTATGATTAAATCTTTAAAACTACTCAAGTGATTTTGTTGCGATTTTTTTTAATAGATAGAGGAATTAAAGAGGAATGTTTATATGTATCATAACATCCATTAAATTGTGGACAAATACTATTATTTTTGAGGTTTCTAATGTGATGTCGTAAATAATTAATTTTTTTCCGCGTTTGCAGTGAAATGCAGGCTGAACCCTACCAGATTTATCAAAATAATGTACTAAATGTTGTACACATTGAAAAGGTCTATAAAAAAGTCCGTGATGGTATATGTGTATCCCTTATGGATCTCCCACAATAAAATTTTTTGTGATTTACTTTTTACGACAAATACCGGCTAATTGGATTTTCGGACATTTCATCTTTTACCAATTATGAGTACCTAAATAGTAAGTACCCACAAACAAAGTAGGAAAGCAGGTAATGTAAACTTTTCCTGTAGTACACAGACTATTAAGATTATAATAATTTAATTTATTCATATATCACATCAGAAGTCGATTGCCTTCTTAACAAATTGAACTAAATTTTACATTTTACATTACTAAAATAACAGAAGATAGGTAAATATTAGATGAATCCTATCAAATTAATGAGCGCTTGACGTAAATTGACGTATTATTAGTTGCCATTGTTATAATCGCGTGTTTGGAGTATCTTATTTTGACAGGACTAAGCTAGTATTGTGTCTTCGTCTTATTTAATGAAATAGAAAGAAAAATGAGCTGTAGGTACATAAATTTGACATAGTTTAAACAAGAAAACCGGCGCCATTGTATAATTAAAACTAGTAATTCGCCCGCAATTTTGCTAGGTGATTTCAAGACACCTCCTTCAAACCCTTCTTTGGGTAGTTTTAGAAATTTATTCTTTGTGCTGTTTATTTACCAAGATAAGGCCCATTGTATGTTTTGTTGTGTGGAATGTATTTGGTTCGATGTTTGATTGGTGTACAATAAATAATATATAAATAAGAATATTATATTCTAAAAAATTGATGACCCCTTTTCGTTCCGATATTAGTGTGAAAAATAATTAAGTGTATTTGGATTTTATTACTTCGAGATCCTTCATACAAACTAAGAGTTGATAGAAGCAAGCAGTAAAATCCTCCTTTACAAAATTGATTTCTATATTCACCAAGTTAGGGCTTAAATTAATTAGTGTTTAAAATTCATTGATATTTCCACACAAAGAATACCTTATGGGAGCCTTTACTGGAAACTATTTTATTCTCGCAGTTAATTTTGTTAGCTACGTTTCAAATTTATAAACCCAAGGAATAAGATTTTTCATATTGGACTGCCCGGGAGCCTAATAAATATAATTTATACACACAAAGATCATAATTAGGTCTGACGAATTTCTATCAGGAGCATAACAGGATCGTCAAACATGGAGAACCCAGTTAACAGTTTCTCTATTTTTCGTAGGACTTCCAGGGCAACTGAGCTCTACGCAAAATAGACAATGAATGTAAAGACGAGATTTTGAACTATGTAAAGTACTCGAGTATTTAAAACTAAACTTTACCTAAGCTGTGAAGAAATACATGCATGGGATGTGAAGTTATCAATGAAAGTAAGGAATTAGGTTTATTATTTATTTTATAAATAACTTTTTTTTTATTCTTTTTACATCATCTTAGGTTTATAGTCTTAGGTGTTCGTCAGTATCGCTGTTTACCAGGCGTGGCCGTGGGCAAGGGGGGCAGAGTGGAGGAGTCCAGCATGAGCACCGTACGCGGCGTATCCATGAGCGCCGTATGCGGGGGCGGCGTAGACGGAAGCGGCATGGACGACGGGAGCGACGGCGTGAGAGACAACAGCGGGGCTGGTGCGTACATCGACACGAGACTGGTGAGAGACGGCGGAGGGAGCCACGGCGACTACGGGGGCAGCGTGTGCCACCACGGGAGCGGCGTAGGCGTGAGACACGACGGGAGCGACAGCGTGAGACACCACCGCGGGGCTAGAGATAACGTCCACGCGGGACTGGTGCGACACGGCGGAGGGCGCTACGTGGGCGACAACGGGCGCAGCGTATGCGAGGTGTCCCAGGGAGCGCTTCTTCAGGTAGTGTCCGTGTCCAGCATAACCGAGAGCGGAGTGGGCCAGCAGGGGAGAGGCGTAGGCGGAGTGCGCCACCACAGGGGCGACAACGGAGTGACTCACGACGGCGGGGCTGCTGTGCACATCCACTCGGGACTGGTGGGACACGGCGGCGGGTGCGGCCACCACGGCGGGGGCAACCACGGAGTGGGCGTAGGGCACGACGGCGGCGTGCGCGAGGGGAGCGTAGTGTCCATCCAGGGCCTTAGCCTGCAGGTGCACGGCGCGGGCATTGATCACCTCGGCGGTGTCGAGCGGGCGGCCGTGTGGGTCCAGCACGACAGCAGGGTGGTGAGGTGGCTGTGCGAGCGGCACCAGCGAGCCGCAAGCCGCGGCCACGAGAGCGAATAACACCACCATCGATTTCATTGTGAACGTGGTCTGTGTTTTTTCTGACGAACTAGATCACTTCAAAACCGTAGACGGTCGACTGATAAATTTGACTCGCACTCAGCCATATTTATACTGGCCGGATATAAAATTAAAAGGTACCTAACGCAATTTCAGAGGCGTAAGTATATTTGTTGGTAACATAGATAGAACAATCTCAGTTGTCAATAATATGACCTCGGAGCGTGTGTGGCGGTCAAACATTACATAGTCAAAGAAATTTCGTGGTCGGAGTATGTAGTGCGCGACGATGTCAGCGAGGTGTATGACGCTGTCCAAATAAACGCAATGAAATTGCAAACGAATTTTGTACTATATTTTAATTAATTAAAACAACAATTTATGAAAGTATTTTAGCCTTCGTATGGCTCCTTTTGATTGCAGTATTAGGAAAGTGCCTTGACTTTAATATAGTGCTTACTAATCTAATAATACTTAGCCAATTGTAGCTTTTGCTTGACCTAAAAGATTTACTAAGTTATAAGTATCTACTATTATTACAATAGCTGCGTTTTAGTATTATTGAAGAGAAGTAAGTATGCGAGACTGTGTAATTTAAAATCATTCGTATGATCATTGGCATTGAGATCAAATTGTATATGCGGTATCGAGAAGCTCGGACGGTGCGCCCGCGCTTCGTTCGGCGGACAATGAAAGGTTCGCGCCCAGTCAAGCGGAGTAGTGTCCAAGAACACGAGGAATTACTCGATTACTAATATACAGTTCCGTGTTTTTATTAACATAGCACATACGACAAACATACTTGCGCTGTTTCTTATACCTAAGGTAAAAAGTGCGACGTATGGAAGGTTTAATAGTTTTTTGAAATATTATACATTAAGATATTGTCGGCAGAAACTATAATTTTATTCACTAATCTTCTTTTTCTCTTCTTGATAAGAAATAATTTATAATAATGAATAACGTAACGTTTATACGGAAACAGTTATGAAAAAAAACATTTCTATGATTTATTAGAGGCTGCAATGGCTTTTATTGATAGAAGCTCGAATAACGATATCCAATATATACTTGTATAAGTACGTAATTATATCATGCATATTAGGTACGTACCGTACCTACTTTAGATAGTTGTATCATTTAAAATTTTTTGAATGACCGGATACTAGTACTTATACTTATATATTTGTACATTTTGAATCTTATCTATACTAATATATAAAGCTCAACAGTTTGTTTGTTTGTTTGTTTGAATGCGCAAATCTCAGGAACTACTGGTCTGATTTGAAAACTTCTTTTTTTTCGCTGGATAGCTCATTAATCCAGGAAGGCTTTAGGCTATATAACATCACGCTGTGACCAATAGTAGCGGAGTATAACTAACTCCACGCTAACGAAGTCGCTGGCGGCCGCTAGTACCTACAATATATGATAGAAAAACGGGCACTACCGCACAGAAGTGACAAAAGTTAAATATTTTATCATTACGTGACCATTTGCACATCTCGGGCGAGTAAATTTGTGTGAATGGATTAATGAGCCGTCAAACTGAAAGCCCTTGTTACTGTTAGTATATACACAAGTACCCCTTAGAAGATTTCAATTCATACAAAATTTCTTTTCTTATTGAAGTGCACAGTAATTAGTTGAATAGACATTAACTATATAATGGAGCGTAAACGGACATAGGTACCTACCTACTCGATACGTTCGATAAAGGATATTAAACTATTCTAATTAGTTATTCTGAAATAATACTGCGTCACTTATTTTTTATTACAATAGTCCAAAAATTGCGGAAACGGAACTTATGGAGATAAATATAATGAATATATAAACGTAACATATAGTATGTATAATATAAAAAAAAAAACAAAAAGCCCAACCATAAACACGAGGAGACGATATACTCAACGTCTTTTTCTTAAAATTACAAATATTTCAATTTTGGTAAGTTTGAGATCAATCATAGTCAGACGACTCAAAGGGGCAATACTCAGTTATTTTAAAAACGTTCACGGTCGTCTGAACTAATTTTCAATATATCCAAAAGAAGTCCAATTACCCTGTATTTTTTAACAAGCTTTTGTTTGACATTTATTATTGCTGTCTATGACAAATTGAGCAGCGGTGACTTAGTGGTATTGACCGCGACTTTCAAGTTGTAGGTCGTAATATCGAATCCCATCAGGCGCTTTACCTTATGTAAAAAACACTTTCAAAACTGTGAAGGAAAGCATCCTGAGGAAACCGCATGTCTGAGAACCAAAAAAAAATAAATATCTAAGACAGGTGACATCTATCAATCTACACTCACATCTCACCGACAGGAGGCTCGTGTCCCAATAGTGGGAACAATTATAGGCTGATTACATAATCATCCATGACAAATTTCGTTTTTAACATCGGCCGCCGGCAGAAGTTACCACCCACCAGACAAAGCCTTGCCGCCAAGCGATTTGTCGTGTTCCGGCATGATGTCTGGTGAAGCCGTACGGAGGATGGGTCTGAGCAGTTGTGTTGCGATGTGTGCCGGGTACGATGCGCCTAATGTTGTTGTGCTGGGAGTTTGGTCGTGGAGGGTCTTCAGATCAATCTCCCTTTGGCGCAGCATCGTTGGTCGTGTTGTTGGGTTTAACATTGCATCACCTCGCTCAACTGCCGTCTTCCTTCCTATTCGCTCAGTTTTTCTGAGTGAATAGGCTCTTATAAACTACCACGCTTTACCATCAATGATCGCATCACTGCTTACCATCAGGCGGGATTGCGGTCAAGCGCTAGTTTATAATTATTAAAAAAAAAATACTCTCCAGTAACCATAGTTTCTGGTTTCTTATAAACAGTTGACGAACTGATAATGATAAAAATTCACACCTCACTTTTTTTAAATGTCCTAAGTGCCTATTCACCTGCTCCTCAGATGACCTAAATGAATAAATGCCACTGATTCTGCAGAATCAGTCAACGTGGCTACATACTGGGCCTAAACTAACAACTAACTGTATAGAACTCTTTGTTTGTCTGGTTTTAATATTTTTAGTCTCTACACATAGTATTAATTTCTTTGCATATAGGTAGCTTCTAGACTTAATTCCAGAGAGATGCACATTCCTTTTATTGGTTCGTGTGGCCGACTACAAGGAAGGATAACATCAAGTTGGTACAGGGCCAAAGTAAATGACATTAGGTAACGAACAAAAGTACGTAACTATGGCTCACCTTGGAACCAATCAATACGGACTGATTGAATAAAATTAACATTTCATTTACGCATAATTGACAGATCATTGAGAGATCGTTGACTGGATTCCTCCGATACCCAGTTCTGACAAAACTTCGATCCACTTGCTGGAGTTTTTCTATTGTCAGGTCATCTACACTGGGGGAAGTAGTGAATGCCTCTGACGGATTTACATCAGCAAAATAATTTAAGAAAGTGTCATTGATTTGAATAGAAAAAGAAATTGGTCAGTGAACCCCGAAATATCTCTGATCGGCGAAAACGGTCACAAAAGCATTATAGGGCTGTTAAAATGTTTTTAATGTGAGAGCAAATGGAAGGTATTTTTATGCGTGTCTCTGTTTCCGAACAAATTGTTTGTTTACTCATACTTCGGTGCAAGAAACTGTCTATTTATAACGCTCAAACGTGACTGTATTTCGGCCGAAACTCCAATCCCTGTGGACATGTCTCAAATGACTTAGCAATAAGTCTCTTAACGATATTTAGCACATACACCTTGTTGATTTGCGTTTCATTTACAATAATAAACATTAACAATTTTGTCTCTGAATTGGTTAAAAATATAGCCCCCTAAGTCTTCTTTATGATATTTTTATAACTCTGTCATCCTGATTTTTTCTTACCGGCCATCCGAGGTCGTCAACCAAACAGGAAGCCGGTCTGATCCGGTTTAAAACGCTCTTTAGCTGTCACAGCTGACTTATCATTTAAAGTTAGTACTAGCATTGGGCTAATATTGCGTTTCCATTGGAGCAAACCTTTATGCCAGGTCATTGACACTAAAATGGGTCCGTTCCCTCCTATTTGAGCGAGGTCCGTTAACTTGGGAAATTAGTTATCGGTTCTGTTCTTGATGAAGTAAGAGCGACATTGCGCTGGTGATTTATTGATCAGTCAACATAACTTTTGCATTACAAGAATTAACTATAAGAGAGAAGAAAACCGGCATAGTCTAACTTTTAGGGCCGAGGGAGAGGGTTCTATACTTTGAAAACTCTTGAATAATTTTTAATTAGAAAGATAAGACCGCCAATCTATTCTGTAAGAATCGAACCATGAAAAGTTAGGTGAAGTGGACCTAGGTGTGAGCAGTTAATGGTGCCTAGCACTAGTTGGAATTTCAGCTCACTTCGCTCTCATTTCACCTAAGTATTCACGGTGAGATGGTTACAGAATCGCACTGCAGGTTAAAAATTGTACAGAGATTGTTGTTTTCTAATGAGGTATTCGGTTTTTTAAAACGAGATAGACGGTTTTTTAAAATTAGTTATTCGGTTTTTTTTAAATGTGGTATTCGGTTTTTTTAAAATGAGGTATTGGGTTTTTTAAGCACTTGAATGTCGCTACAATTATATATTTATGTCTCAGCTGAGTGTGCAATTGATAAAAAAGGCCAGCTAAGATTAGTGCCACTTAGATTCATGTTATTTATTTATCACTTACATTGATTGAACTCATTGAAGCAGATAAATACATTATGACCGTGAAGTCTAGCCACTGTTAGTGGTTATAGGTGCGATTGTGCTTTTAGTCTTGCGACAAGCAAGCTTTATCACGAAGTGATACTATTAGTATATGAATAACTAATTCAATTACGCATAAATGCGATAAACGTTTTTAAATGCTCGTTAACGATTAGCCCACATTGATATAATAGTAAATAGTAGCAGGCGTCATATATGTAGATAGATATGTATCTAGGCATATACCAAGGAAGTAAAATTGTGTATGTTGAATTATCATGGCTACTTCTTCCCGTTCACAACTTTTGAACTGTGAGTATTCATATACTGATACTCATATAAAGGGGGTGTATCTGACATCGACGCACAAACGAGTACCATGGATCCAGTACATGATTCTGAACCCCTCAGTGGTGGCATTTTTCGTCGGCTTTTTCATGACTAAAAAAATATATATTTAGTTTTTTTCACTTTAGACCGTTCATAATTGCTATGCTTTTATAACCCAATATTATTTTAAAGTAAAAATTAATTAATTCGCTAATTACACAAAAAACCGCAATGAAAACAAAATTCGAAAAACTATCTTATCAGCTGATTTAATAGAGTTCACATCAGGGATCAACGTCATACCTACAAACCAGCACGGCACGCTTGTAACGTTCAAAGGCCGAGCCGACACTTTTTTTTAAACACTGTGAATTCTGTAACCATTCATTAACGACATAAATGACTATCATAATTTTATTAGTGGCATGCGGTGTAGCCTTTTCGCGAAGTTTGCGTTACGATGTCAGATACACCCCTGTTGAAGATAAGAGTTGCGGTTTTTTTTAAATAAACGACGAAATATTTCAATGAAGTTGTGTCAAGCGTCTGTACTCAATCCACTGTAAAAGGTTCTGCGTCGATATTCTTTCCATCTCATACATAAAACTGTGATTTCACAGTTGAAGTTTGCGTTACGATGTCAGATACACCCTGTATTTAGCATTACTTACGTACTATCGATGTAATATTTTCCAAAGCACAATTTTTTTCGAAACTTTCCTTTACACTAGGAATATCTCATGTAGGTATCGTGGGGGCGTTTACAAACATATAAACTCACATACACAAACAGCCAGGCCAAATAGTTGTAGGTCATACAAATATTTGTTCGGGAATCGAACCCGCGGTACGCTATCCAGCAGTCAATAGCTTAACCACTGCGTCAACCGTGCTGTCTAAATTGAATAGCATAATATTGTCTTAATAAATATGCTTTAGGCACTTTATATAATTTATATTTTATTTAAATTTGGCTCATGTGTGTAATCTATCTAAATCTTCTTTTTTTACCTGAATTAATTTTAATGGAGAATGCTATGTGCATATATAATATAATATATTTATTTTTTTAAGAAATCTTTATTTATTTAAGAATCAGTCTTTTTCCCAGCATTTGTTTTTTCATTAAATTTATTTTGTATTACGCGATACTCTCAAATATGGTGTAAAAAATTATGTCGGTCACTATAAACGGATAAAATTAATTAAAAACGGGTTATAATAAGCGATATGTCACTAACGGTGAAGTCATTATATCATTCAACATTGTCTTAAAATCTTCGTTATGTAATTACGACAAATTAGGCGGTTGATCAATATGGGTGGAGTCATAATAAACGAATTCTAATTTATAAAATAATTATATCCAAAGTTTTTTTTTGTTCTGGATGGGAAATCATCAAATGACCTCTCTCGCACTGGGAGGTGCGGAAGGGCGTGTCAGACTTTTACTGACTAAAATCCACCCGTATTTCTTCACTTGTCTGTACTGATAACCGTGAACCGTGGTCTTGGGCTACGGTTTCTTTTTTGACCAACCCGCAACTCTGACCCAGAAGGCATCGGTCTTCGTGGACCCCGTCACGATGTGCTGATATCTCTTTGAGGCGCGCGTGAAACACAACGCGCGGTTGACGACCCGGGCGTGATCCTTACCGTCTGTACGCCCGCAAGCCGCGCTTACTGTGGCCGGGAGTTTGATGTTGTCTCCCGATCAGGGCATCTACTACGGCGTCTAGAGGCATGAGGGCGCTGGAATTCTCACTCCCTCACGCGCTCCGTCTCCTCCTTTGCCAGCATCACTGCTTCGTTGAAGGAGGTGACGGCCTGCCATGCACTCTCGCTCCGGACCATGCATGGCCTGTACCAGGGCCGGACGCGAAAAATCGCCGCCGATCGTCGCAACGAGGACACGGCGGTGCTCTACCCAAGCCTGGCAGACTTCCACCGTGTCCTTAGGACGATGACGCCAGGGTGGGGCCTGGCGTTTCCTCCCGCATTATATGAAACAGTAACCTCCCATAGCAGCTGTGTCCGGTGAGGACCTGCGTCAGGTAGAGGTGAGAGGGCGCCGTGGCCCCTCTCTAGCCACTCCTCAAAGAGGGGACTTGTCGCCGCTTTTGTGGAGTGCCCAGCACTGGATTGCGACTATCGTACTCTCCATGTCGCCATGAGATCCCACCGGAGCTCTGTCCGTCGTACCGCGAATTGTCGCAGCAGCGGAGTTATACCACTATGAGACCATTAAACTTCAAATTAAGACTGACAATTTGGTGGCCAAATATGGCAGGAATTGAGGTAAATAGAATGTTTATTGTGTAGAAATGTCAGTGGTGCTAAGTGTACTTTTTACGCAGCTTGCATAAATATGCAAGCTGCGTTAGACCAGCCCAGCTTACTGCTAGCGTTCATTAATTTGACCCATAAAGATTTATAGGACGTTTAATTTATTTACAAATAGTTCTGAGACATTGTTCATGAGAAGTACTAAACTATTTAAGCACCAGAGTGAAATGTTGTTCTACGATTTTTCTTATATTACGTACCCGTGTTATGTACTGTTATAAAATCGTTAAAATACCACACTATGTCATAAGGAAACTCAAGACAACAAATATGAACGGTTTTTGTAAATCGATTTACATTTTTCTTAGTAATTGTTGATTTCATTTTACAACAAAATGAAGTTATGGTAAGATAAAAATATTTCGTTGAAACAATCTATATAATATCCTGCTATAGCCGCAAAAAAACTTCATAGTAATCGCACTTTTTTGTTAAAGCTGTTTAAAAAAAAAATCACAAATACGAGTACAGAACATGGTGTAAGTGTTGATTTTAAATACACTGGTCTGCTAAACTAAATATCACACTTTTGAAATTGAAATAACTGCTTAAGGAGTAGGGCACATGGAATACTTTCAAAATAAAAAGGACTGCAAAAAGTTTAATTTTGTATCTAAACTTCACAGTCAAGAAACTTCTTTTTTTTTTTTTTAAATATCTTATTTGAATAAAAAAAATTACCATTTTTTGTTTTCAAAGCTTTTCTTGATCGATGAGTCTTGTTACAAAAGTTAAGTTGGGCAACATTCAGCGCGATGAAAAAAAGTGATTCGCCCGTGAACATTATATATACAGTGGGGTTAAGAATTCAAGTCATGAATTTTGTTCACATATAAGACTCGATTCTCACTTTACACTTTCGATAGAAGGCGGCCTGGTGAGCCATACATGGACTTTATATATTCAGAAGGTCGTATAGATTTAGTGTTAGTGGCCACAGAAAATGAAACTTTAAATTGGGGAAAGAAAAGAGTAATGGATCGATGCTGCTGCATGATAATGCCCGGCCAGACGCGGCTCAGGTCGTGCAACAGTATATTGAGGAGGCTGGTATTAGCTTGATGGCTTGACCATCCAGATATACTGATCTTAACCCGATTGCTAGAGAGGTGGAGAGGCTAGTCAGAAGCCGCATACTACCAACTGAGCACTTAAACAGGGCCTGATTGAAGAATAGGAGAATCTTCTCCATCATCGGTTCCGGAACCTCGTATGTCAAACCGGCTTGAAACTATAGTCGGAGCCCGAGGAGCCAATATCAGTTATTTAAAATTAAATAACATGTATAACATATTTAATATATATTAATCGAGTTTTTTGACACTAAGCTAAAAATGACTACTTATATATGTGGTTTTTTTTGGATATGTTACAATGTTTTTTGTATAGTTTACTAGTTGCAAAGAAAGCTGATAAAATTTGCTATAAAACGTTTTATATTATAAATGTCTAACTTCTATAGTTAAGTAAAAATAGAAATTTTAAAAGTGGTTAGTTTTGTACGCCAGTGTACGTGTAGTTTTTATGTACAGTCGACAGCACAGTCTGTCAGATTTCCTTATTAGATTTTCTACTTTATCTCTAAAGCATTAAGGCTCAAGGTTGTTTGGAAATATCTATCAGTTTGGGGTAGCTTGACCTGCTGTCGTCCGTACAATTGTAAATGTACTTGTATTATTAATTTTGTTCCTGCGTTGAATTGGACTACTATTTCAGTAATTTTCCTTTAAAGATCAATTAGCTTTTTAATTTAACTATCTATGCAAGTCGTTTTTTTCACCAATGTGCTAAGAGTAAGCCAGCCAGTGACTATACATTTAAAATCGATTTTTATAACATTTAAATTAAAAGATAATATTACATATGGGGCATTTAAATGAGCCATGTATCACGTTTGTGCTTATTATTCTGCCTTTGAGATTAAATAAATGATTGTTATATGTCTTAACTATGTATAATCCAATTGTTTGCCTATTTCTCAATCCTTTTACGGTGTTTTTAATCAAACGACTTTACATTGCCAAAATGCGCTTACATTATGCACAAACTGCAGTTGTGTATGTGTGTCATATGTGCTTAGACTGACGAAAAGACGAAATTTAAACTTGTATTTTTGTTGGGCATTCTGTCGGCGTTTTGTACACACTGATTGTGAAGTAAAAAACTGTAGCAAAAAAGATTGAGACCGGTATTTGAGGAATAAGGATATAAAATCGAATGTCGATCATTTAGCGATATATTTGACGATACGGCCAGTTTTTTGTATATCAGTAGATAGGTGATTACATAGAATGTTTTCTAGATTTGATCACGAGTAGGTTTTTAAATTATATAGCTGCTAGTTCATTAAGTAACAAAAAAAAGACACTTAACATTCACATAAATAAAGGTATCAGCTCTATTTTTAAAATGTAGCAAAACTAATCAGGGCAATCAATATATTTATGTCGTTTTTCTTCACAGTATTTTATGCTTAAGTCACTGAAACCGTCTAGATAAGTACGTTTACAGTTCTAGAAGACACTTTCTAGCATATTGTTGAAGAGGAAGTAATAAGTTATGAGTATTATGTATGTATATGAGTTATTGTAGGTCGTGAGTTGGAACTTTATCAGGCGCTTTACTTTGTAGAAATTATTTCATCATTGTTCTCAAAACGACGAAGGAAAACATCGCGTGTTAGATTACGGCAACTCCCTCATATTGAGAGGAGACCTGTTGACAGAAGTGGCAACATTATAGGTCGATTTATGTATAGAGTAAGTACAACTTTTTTTTTATTTGTTTGTGGCAATTTCTGAATAGTCCTTTATCCAGCAGTTGAGACAGGAGATATCAAGATTTCTTAAAGAGTTCGTTGTGTGAAATTTCTTGTATAATATAATAAAGTAACGTTGCGCTGTAACTTGTTCTATAGGATACATTTTGGGGAGTGTGCGAGGGAATTGCACGATTTAATTCCCCATCCACCATCGGACGACCCGTCGTACGGCGAGTTTCCACCCTTATGTTGTTAACACCTCTACGATCCGGACGAAGCGTTTCGCCTCCTCCTTTATACCGCGTACATCGAGGGACTGGAACAATCTGCCGGCGGCGGTGTTTCCGTCGGACTACAATTTGAGTGTCTTCAAGGCTAAAGTGAATAGGCTCTTAATAAACTAGTGCGCTTTACCATCAACGATTGCGTCACTGCTTGCCATCAGGCGGGATTGCGGTTAAGCGCTGGTTTATAAATTAATTTAAAAAAATAAAAAGAATAATGAACTTACAGCAAAATATGTTCCTCCTCATTTGCCTATTTTGCCTACAGTTGTGACATTAAAAAAAAAGTGTAGGTAGGCTTAATAGATAAGCTGGACTTAACATTGACGTCTGTTTAAGGTCAGATCAAGATGAAATGTAGAACTTTTAAAAAGGAATTATAATAATGTACATTGTATATATGATATAGAAAGGACATTTACGGATTAGGCTATGTCAGCCGTGAGTGGAGAAAAACGTGATCTTAGTATGTAGTACGTATCTTAAAAGGAGTTCTCATAAAAGTATGACAGTTATCTCAGTCGTAAACGACCGACATGGTTGTAATGGAATCTACGTGATTCTTTTAATATTTCTTTGCGTTACGAAATAATAATTCGCACACAGGTTGCAGTGTATGTTATGGCATTTCGTGGGCGTCTCCAATGTATCCATACTAATATTATAAATGTGAAAGTGTGTTTGTTTGTTTGTTTGTCCTTCCTTCACACCGTAGCTAAACAATCAATGGACCTGATTTTTGGCATACAGTTAGTTGAAAAGATGGAGAGTAACATAGGCTACTTTTGATCCTAAAAAACATCAAGTTCCCAAGGGAGATTACTGGAATATTTGTATGTGTACACCAAATATCCTAATATTATAAATCGAAAAGTGAGTTTGTTTGTTTGTTTGTTCCGCTTTCACGCCGATTATTTTGAAATTTTGCAGACATAAAGTTAGAAGTCCGGATTAAATAATAGGGTACTTTTTTATCCCGGAAAAAAAAATATATTCACGAGTGAAATCTAACAGCGCGATGTAACCGATCTCCACGCGAGCGAAGCCGCGGGCGGAAAGCTAGTTTACATATATGTCAAGTTCAAGTAGGGTCTGGCTGTTTGTATATGTGAGTTTATATGTTTGTAAATGCACCCACGATACAGGAGTAATTCCTAGTGTGGGGTAACGTATGCAAAACTTCATCTGTATCTTAATAGGGACAGCGTGTGTATAGACTAGTAAAAGCTTAGAGAATTCTGTTTATTTGCTTTTGTTTAAAACAGTGCTTTTTTTCAAGTTCAGAAATTTTAGAAGACCATATATACATACCAGTCGTCGTGGTGGCCTAGTGGTTAAACACCAGACTCTCAAGTATGAGTATTCGAGTTCGATTCCAGGTCAGGCAAGTATCAATGTAACTTTTCCAACTTATTATATGTACTTTCTAAGTATATCTTGGACACCAATGACTGATTATAAGGTGAAAGAAAACATCTTGAGGAAACCTGGACTTTAAGTCTGAAATCGCCAACCCGCATTGAGCAAGCGTGGTGATTACGCTCAATCCTTCTCTAATTACAAAGTGAAAATTTAGGCTAACTAGCCCTGAAGTGAGCTGTTATTCCAACTAATAGGGATTGAATAGGGGGCTATTGGAGAGGGCTATGATTGGGGTTTTACTGCATGATCAAATTTGAAATGAGGAGATCCGCAGAAGAACGAGAGTAACCGACATAGGCCGTGGGACCGATGCCCGATGGGGCCAACGGGTTCTCGAGTGACGACTACGCATCGGAAGACGCAGCGCAGGTAGGCCCCCGGCAAGGTGGACCGCCGACCTGGTCACCAGTCACCGTGGAGATTGTTGTGGGAGGCCTATGCCCAGCAGTGAACGTCTTTCGGTTGAAATGAATGAATGGGAAATGAGTCTACACGAAATTAAACTGGTTCTTATTTATTTGAATACTTTATTAATTTTATAATGTATCTTTTTATCTTTTTTTTATTTTGGGGGTTTGTTGGGGATATGTCAGTCCCAACGTATCATTTACTTACACTGATCTTACTTGCTAAACACTGTACTATTGCTAATAAAATTAGTATAAGTATTAACAAATTCATAAGAATACTGGAGATCGTAATTAAACGGCGCAAAATTTTCGTTAACTCCGATGAATTTTATAACATTGGTTGATATACAGTGATAACTTTAACTCAGGTAAACTTGTTATAATTTTGGCAAAGTCGTATAATATTACAATATTTATACATATATGAGCACGAAGTAGATATTGAATGAGTAGATAAGGGAATTGCATGATTTAATTCCCCCATCTCCGTTCCAGCATCGGACATCACAACGATCCGAACGAAGCGTTTCGCCTCTTAGTTTGTACCGCGTACATCGAGGGATTGGAAGAAATTGTTTCCATCGGACTATAATTTAAGTCTCTTCAAGGCTAGAGGGAATAGGCTCTTAATATACTAAGGAGCTTTGCGGTCAAGCGCTAGCTTATAAATTATTTAATTAAATACTTATCTCTCACGTGATTAATTTATCTGTTTCGTGTTTTCTTTTGTGTGTTATGTTTGTTGTTTGATACATTTCAATAGTAGTTTTATTCTTCATGCATCGTCTTCACATTATAATGAAATTATATATTTAATTTAAACAATATTTGAAAATAGAAGTTATGTATCGGTGGAACCTATAGCCCATTCATTTTCATGCGAAACTGCTTTTCGAAAAGGGCGACCTGAATCAATTTTATTTGAATGTCTTCAAAAGTAATTTTTTTTTTTAAATTTTTCATAATATAATTATTAACTTATGTTCACCTTCAGCATTTGAGTTGACTAAGATTCTTTATGTTTTGCATGCACGTATGAATATTGGTACGCTTCTTGGCATAACATAGCGACCGATATAATTTAATTTAAGAACTGTATTCAATACCTATGTTAAACAAATAAAGTTGATTCTGATTTTTTTTTTTGATTTGCTATTTGAAATAAATGTTTGACTTTGATTTGTCTGTCTTTTAGTTCCGTCACCCAAAGCCTTCAAACTATAAATAGGTAGTAGGAACTTAAAGCTTTCGTTAGTGGCTCCTGATGCAAGTTTCAAATACCTTTCGTCATCACCTCCTTGTGCAACTTTCAATTGATTAAATAGATTGCTTATCAAGTACTTTATTTTTAATTGCTTTTTAGTTCCCAACATGTATCTAAAAATAATAAGCAATGTAATTTAATTTGATTGCCAAATGCAATTGAACTGAGGCATTAGTATAATTTTAATATCAACGGACAGATTTCATTAAGAGGGGACTCTAGTGCCGAGGAATTTGGAAAATAGATATTTGAAGAAACTATTGCCGTCGCGCTGCTTCCAACCTCTCCCGGTAAAGTCCAAAAAGGACAGTTGCAGCTCAGGCTGATTTTACCCACAAAAACGTTTACCAAAAGACGTTTCGTATACCGCTGTTTTTTTTTTTTTTCAAAACACGACAGTTCTCAATTATTTTTATATCACAATTTAGAGGAAAAGTATACCTATGCTTCTATTATTTTTTTTTGTCAAAAACTTATCACGTTTGTCTGACAGTGACATCTGAACATCACGGTTAAAATAGGTTATTTTTGGCGATTTTGAAGTATCATATTTCTTTTATTAATTACTTTTCGGAAAAAATCAAATGATAGGGGCACGGCATAATCACGGTGTAAAATTGTAGAAAAAAAATTGCTTTAAAAGCATTATTCATGAAGAAAAGAGCGGAATACGTTTGTATAGAGAAAGCACAACTGGAGTTCCCTCTTAACAATTGCATTTAGAATTTGAACCGCAATTGCAGTTAGATTTTGCACAGACTTGATTTTAAGCCTCTACTGGATACATGAATGACTTTTGAAGTGTGAATATAACTTTAAGAAACGGCTTTTCACTGTATGTAAAATCGTACTTAAGATATAAATAACTATATCAGTAATTCATTTATACAACGGACGTGTCAAAAAGGGACTGTGAAATGGAGGCAATACAATACCTACATGCCACAAAAACTGAAACCAGAATAAAAAGTTCAAGCAATGTGTTGATAAATAAATGCGTTCTTCCATATATGACGGGGTGGATATGATAATTGAGAAATAATGATAATATATAAGGTAAGAGCAGTTCACTGAATGTCAACAGATTACGTGCCGGCCTCAGTGACTGCTAAATACCAAGTACGTAGGTACCTAATTTTTTTTCCGTTTGTGGAAAAATCCCCATACACTATTCTGCGCTCGGGGACGTGGAGGGGTGAGGCGAACTCTTACCGGTTATAAAACCACCTATGCGTTCATCATCTGCCTTTCCGGGGTGTCGGGTCCTCCCAATTCGACGATACAAGTACGTAGGTACTTAGGGTGATCTGGGATTGATTAAGACCACTATCACTCTCCTGCCTTTATCCCATTTTATATGGGGTCTACGCAACATGCCTCTTTCTGAAGCCTTGCCGCCAAGCGATTTGTCGTGTTCCGGCATGATGTCTGGTGAAGCCGTACGGAGGACGAGTCTGAGCAGTTGTGTTGCGATGTGTGCCGGGTACGAAGCGCCTAATTTTGTTGTGTTGGGAGTTTGGTCGTGGAGGGTCTTTTTCCCTTTGGCTCAGCATCGTTGGTCGTGTTGTTGGGTTTAACATTGCATCACCTCGCTCAACTGCCGTCTTCCTTCCTATTCGCTCAGTTTTTCTGAGTGAATAGGCTCTTAATAAACTAGCGCGCTTTACCATCAACGATCGCATCACTGCTTACCATCAGGCGGGATTGCGTTCAAGCGCTAGTTTATGATTATTAAAAAAAAAACCTCCGCAGTCAATCTTTTCTTAACCATATTACCATTCACACATTCCATTCATCGTTTCTTTGTCCGCTCCTCTTATACCTATAGTCATTGACATTCTATTATTCGTTTTATTGTATGAGTAGAATAAAATAGAGTATATTGAATAGAATAGTCGAGTCGACAGTTTTTCTTGGATTGACTATTGACTCCAAGTTACAATGGGGTCCTCACATTGAGAAGCTGTCGGGTAGACTCAGTTCTGCCGCTTATGCTGTTAAGAAAATTAGACAGATAACTGATGTGAATACAGCCAGAATTGTTTATTTTAGTTATTTTCATAGTCTTATGACTTATGGGATTCTTCTCTGGGGAACTTGTGCGGACATCAATACCATCTTTGTTTTACAGAAAAGGGCTGTTCGAGCCATCTACAACCTTGGTCCTAGAGATTCTCTTAGAGAAAAATTCAGAGAGGTGAACATTCTGACTGTAGCTTCGCAATATATATTTGAAAATCTTATGTATGTACATAAAAATATATCTAATTTTAAGAAAATAAGCGATGTTCATAATATAAATACCAGGAACAAACACAATCTTGCTGTACATCACACTCGTCTCCACAGAGTAGGCAACTCGTTCATGGGTCAATGTATACACATTTACAACAAGCTTCCCATGGACATTCGAAACTTACCCATTAAACGATATAAAACCTATATAAAGTCCAAACTTTGCAAAAAGGGGTATTATAAAATCTCAGATTATTTAGAGGATAGAGAGGCTTGGGACTGAGCTGCTCGCTCTGTTAAACATTGTTATTAAGCAATATGCGTAATTATAACGTAAATTATTGTAAACATTTTCATTTTTAATGTCTGGACTTTAAAAAAGACGATGATCCCTGAGTTTGTTTCGGCTATTTCTTCTCAGAGGTAGTCAGTTAGGAAATGCCGGCTTCATCTAGTTTAAAAAAGAAGAAAAAAAAACATATGACGTGTAAAAGTGATCGGTGATCCTACTTGCTTAATAAACGATTTCATTTCATTTCATTTCATTTCATTTCATTTCATTTCATTTCATTTCATTTCATTTCATTTCATTTCATTTCATTTCATTTCATTTCATTTCATTTCAATAGAATTATTAATTTCAGGTATATAACTAACTCTCACGACTATGGGAACTCTCACCAGGGAAGCGGGCAGCAGCGCTTCTCCTGTGGAATATTAAATTACTGCGATCTCCAACTCAAACGTGGGAATTATGGTAAACTCCAAAAAGCAATGAATGCCTCGGGGGAGGCCTTTGTCCAGCAGTGGGTCTCTATAGGCTGAAGAAGACGATAAAACACTCATTAAACAATACTACGGGAAGCTACGATACATCTTCTCGTCGCCCAAGATACCACAGTGTCTCAAGACTAAAGTCTTTGACCAGTGTGTGTTGCCAGTGATGAATTACGCAACTGAAACGTGGTCGCTCACAATGGGTCTCATACGAAGGCTCAGACTCACGCAAAGGGCAATGGAACGAGCTATGTTCGGAGTTTCTCTGCGTGATCGAATCAGAAATGAGGAGATCCGCAGAAGAACCAAAGTCACCGACATAGCTCTGCAAGTCGCTAAACTTAAGTGGCAGTGGGCAGGGCACATTGCTCGTAGAACCGATGGCCGATGGGGCAGTAAGGTTCTGGAGTGGCGACCACGTACTGGAAGGCGCAGCGTAGGGAGGCCCCCAACAAGGTGGACCGATGACCTGGTGAAGGTCGCGGGAAGCCGATGGATGCGGGCAGCATAAGACCGGTCAGCGTGGAAAGCCTTGGGGGAGGCCTTTGTCCAGCAGTGGACATCCATAGGCTGAAGAAGAAACAATACATATCAAAATCATGATGAATATAAGTATATGAAATAATTAATTAAACAATATAAATAAAAATAAAATACAGAATGACATTATAAAATTAAATAAACATAAAGTATGACAAACAAAAATTCAATAACACGCCTGCCTGAGTCATTTGTTTGTACTGACGTTAATAATATAACAATGGTTAATACGTATACTGACAACCAAATTTATTCGCAAAATAGAAAATTCGATTGAGACGAATAATGTTACAAAAATAAAAACTTATAAATAAAATGTTTCTTGGGAGGATATCGACCAGGCTATATAATGTTCATGACTTTTATATTGATATTAGCTGTTACTTTGTCGTTTATATGAATTTGTCGTTTATATGTAAATATTTTAAACAGACTTCAAAAAATGAGGAGGTATCAATTCGACTGTATTATATAACCTTTATATTGTTTGCTCGCGGATAACTTCGTCGTTTAATAAATTTAAAGATTCTTTTTGTTAGAGACAGTTATTTTGCGGTAAAGATTTAAAAAACCTATTACCATATGCCAAAAATATTTTCAAAAATATCCAATAGTTCTGAACTTATTTTTTTATGGAACTTTTATGAAACGCATTCTTATTAATCTAATAATCTCTGTTAACTCGACATGGTCGTTATTTCACGTAACCAGTTACAATAACTAGTGACGCGACGTGTAACTAAATACCTAGTTACGACTCAAATTAAAAAGTAGTTATTTTTGTAAATGCGTTATTTCATACACACTTTTTGCCGTAGTCGTATCATGCATCACACATAATTTACGGCATAATTTATTGATTTAACTGTATAGGTACACACTCAAGAATGTGATTTAATTTAGTTTCGTTACATGAGTAACTGCATAGTTGGTGGATCACAGTAGCTGAATGAAGATAATAATATAATAATAATACATTTATTTTCAAAAAATATACATTTCAAGGTACACAAATAATAGTTTTAACTAAAAAAATCAAAAAGTACAGAAAATAATGTGTCGTTGTTGTGTGTACTAATGAATTAAATCACTGTATCACAGCCACCAGATAACTAGCTACAAAAATAACTCGTTTTATAACAGGTGACGCCGACCTAGTAAATGGTTATGTTACGTTTCTTGAAAAAGGCCACACCTACTGTCAACGGCCACAGTTTATAGGTATGTATTGCGTCTTATTTGTGGGTACTTAGTTTTTTAAAGCAGGATGTCGAAAGAAGCACTATTATCTATTATTACGGTCACAAAACTGGGTCTGTTTCGCTTTTGTTTTACAAACGAGAGCTGCACTTTGGAGTGTCGCACCTTTGTTTCTTTTTGAGAAGTTATTTTGCAAGGTTCGAATGCTGCTCATTTCTTTAGGATTTCCATTAAATTCTTCTCATCATACTAAATGGAAGCTTTCTTGTTTCATTCAAGACGTGGAGCTGGGATTTGTCTCTGTGCTTGTGATTTTTTTAAAATATAATTAAAACTAGTACTCGACCGCAAACCCGCCTGATGGTAAACAGAGATGCAATCGTTGATGGTAAAGCACACTAGTTTATTAAGAGCCTATTCATTCACAAAAACTGAGTGAATAGGAAAGAAGACGGCAGTTGAGCGAAGTGATGCAATGTTAAATTCAACAACACGACCAACGATGCTGCGCTAGAGGGAGATTGATCTGGAGATCCTCCACGACCAAAAATCCCGACACAACAACATTTGACGCATCGTACCCGGCACACAACGCAACACAACTGCTCAGACCCTACTCAGTACGGCATTACCAGATATCATGCCGGAACACGACGAATCGCTTGGCGGCAAGACTTTGTCTGGTGGTCTTTGTCTCTGTCTCCTCATCATCTACCAAGTATATTGGGGTCTACCTGCAACTGAGTACCATGAGCGACTGTTTCTGTGTTTATCTGACTTGCACAACCTAATTACTGGGTAGTATGAAACACCAACCCGCATTGAGCAAGCGTGGTGATTACGCTCAATCCTTCTTTGTATGAGAGGAGGTCTGTGCCCAGCAGTGGGACGATAAAAGGTTGATGATGATGAAACACCCAGGTGGGACTGGTTATCAGACTTATGGGCTGTGCTCGTGATAATACATAGTATATCTTCTTTTTATTTTTCTTTATTTTATCGATTTAATACAGTATCTTTTGTATACAGACATTTCTGTGACACATTTACCAGTTTTCTCAAATCGACAGTCCAGATCATTGAACCTCACCCACTCAGTCACTTTGAATGATTATTTCGGCACCCAGTAAACGGTTACCCACATCACTATCCTTAATGAAAGCCTTCATTGGTGGTATCGCTAAAATCTCTGAAATTCAAGGATCTAGGGCAACCCGACCTGGCTTGGATTTTAGGGGTGGCGTTGATCCTTCGTTAACGTAATGACTTGGTCTTTCGATTTTAGGAAATATTTTGCAGGTCATGATTAAAGTTTGTATTTCATTGTTCATTGTTGATTATTTTAGAACTAGCTTTCCGCCCGCGGCTACGCCCGCGTGGATTTCGGTTATATCGCGCTTTTTAGATTTCCCTCGGGAATATCAAATTTGCCGGGATAAAAAGTACCCAATTATTTAATCCGGACTTCTAGCTTTACGTCTGCAAAATTCCAAAGTAATCGGTTTAGTAGTCAACTCACTTAGTAGTTGTATAGTTATCGTTTAATATCATTCAAAGGAGCCATGCCATTGGTATGTATGTATATACCCTTTGCGTTACACGTTGTATAAATAAGATTCAATTACTTCCGCTATAGTTATCGAACTAAATAAGCGTGCTTAACAAGACGAGAGGATAAATAATATATTATACTGTATTTTATATACAGATCAACATTTAGGCAAATTCCTTTATTTTGATCTCAGATTATCTACATACTAAGTAGTTGACTAAGATTTCATTTCGTTTACATGTCTCGTGTAAACATTATTTAATATTCATCGTTTATTACAAAAGAGACAAAAGCTTCTATAAATAGCTTATCTGGTGACGTCAATGAAAAATTAAATATTGTATCTCGAATGATTTTCACTAAAATATTCAAAAGGAAACAAGATATTAATTCTTCTGTATAAAATATACAGCGTTGATATTATAATATTATACAAAATACGATTTATCCTTATTAATATTATAAATCGGAAAGTGAGTTTGTTTGTTTGTTCCGCTTTCACATCGTAACTACTGTACCGATTGCTTTGAAATTTTGCAGACGTAAAATTAGAAGTCCGGATTAAATAATAGGGTACTTTTTATCCCGGAAAAGTTTGATATTCCCGAAAGAAATGTAAAAAGCGCGATATAAAAGAATTCCACGCTGGCGAAGCCGCGGGCGGAAAGCTAGTTCTGTATAAATCTCACCACGAGAACTTGCTGGGTGAAGTAAGCTGTCAATAGTACTCTAGTGTCCGCAGTGCGATTCTGTAACCATCTTATCTTTAATTGCTTTTTTCGTTTTTAGTGTTTACAAACATAAACTCACATACTCAAACAGTCAGAATCGGAACAACTACTTGTAGATTATATTTGTTGCGTGCGGGGATCGAACACGCGACACGCAACGCGGTAGTCAAGTTATCTGTCATCATTCTAACTTATGCTATCATAAGTTAGAATCAATATCTTATCTGTCAATAGTGCCAAACCCTATTTTTTTATTGACCCGGTTTATTTTCTATTGACAGCCCTACTCTAATCTCATTTCATCTAGACACTCTTATTCTTATAGAATCTAAGAGCCTCCGGCTAGAGGAATGACGACTTACTTCAAGTTCTCTCTCATTTAAATTTTCACTGTGACATTTTTACAGATTAGGCAGACGCAACTTTGAAGCAAATATTTTACTGTAAAGTGTTATACGGAAATGTTTATTATGTACTCGCGATTGATGTTGATGCCCAGTCCTTTCCAGTTCAAACCCTTGAAGACATCCTCCAATGCAGCGGTGTAACAGTTTCGGGGAGATAACATCACCCTGTCTGACACCACGCTACAGAGGTATTGGTTTCAAGGTCTAGTTCTGTATTGGGAATGACAAGGTGGCGTTTTCATACAAACCCTTCAGCACTTCAATATACCGATAGTCTACTTGGCACCGCTGGAGAGACTGCAGTACAGCCCAGGTCTCGATCGAATCAAAGGTTTTATCGTAGTCTACAAACGCCAAGCAAAGTTCTATTAACTAATAGTCCCCGAAAATGAAACTTATTAAAAAAAAAATACTTTGCACATCTGTGTTTTTGGTCATAGTATTACACCATCTAACCAACCCCCATTGAGCAAGCGTGGCGATTACGCTCAACCCTTCTCTGTATGAAAGGAGACCTATGCCCAGCAGTGGGACGATAAAAAGGTTGATGATGATGATTACACCATCCTATCAAATTTCTTCAAATTGGGTCAGTAGTTCCGAAGAAAATTGACAGACGGACGCACTAGTGATTCTATCCGTTTTTTGTACAGAATCCTAAAATTGCCATAAAAAAGAACGGATATCTTATACTGGTTATGTATTTCAATCACTTAAATTTTACTTATTTTTAGATAACTTTTAAGTTATCACTTATTAGTATACTTACTTATTAAACACAGTTCTAACAATTAACACAGTCAGTTTGTCATTTTGATGACGAGAACAGAACCGCGGAAAAAAAAACAAAATCAAGTCAGACGTTACGTTAAGCGGCGCTCCGAAAAATTTCTTGTAAGAGTTAGTAGAGTGAGAGAGACAATAATAATTATACCGACCAAAAATTGGTTGATTGATCTGAGTTGCCATTATTGCCAACCTTATGGTGGTTTGGTAGATCTTCTTTTATTTTAGATTTTTTATCAAATTTAAATTATCCCCTATTGTTTTGTTTTTGGGCCCTTGTAACCTTGGGGCCCTGGGCTGCAGCCCAAGCTGCCCTTAGGTAGATCCGGCCCTGTAGATATGTCAAAATGTAGGGAAAATAGACGTATGTTGTGACAGATTGAGAATTAGTAGAATAAGGTTAAGTAATAAGTTAATATATCTGTTTTGTATGTGTGTATTATATTTATTTATAAATAAAAAAACTTGACCGTAGTCTGTTCCAAAGCTTGGTAGGATCATGTGTAAAAATACATTAGGTTAAAGAGGAGCTGATAAATACACACATCAAAAGTGTCTAGGGATCAAGCATTTTTATGCGGATTTCTTGAGATTGAGATGTGGCTTTGTAATAAATTTATGATTTTATAAATTTATATGGATCCTTTTTGGTGCATTTCATAATTTGAATCAGGAACTGTGAATCAAATTCGAGTAAAAGATGAAAATCAGCTGTCAATATTTTCCCTATAAAAACATACAACGCATTGAAGACATTATTAGTGCTACTGTTTCCCTACTACTGATTAAAACCAACGTTATTATGGAGCGGCGACGTCATTTAAGCAGGGAAGAAATGCTCAGAGCCGTGGGAATGATAGAAGCTGGTTCCCGGCAACGTACTGTGGCTTTAGCTCTGAATACAAGTCAGAGTGTTATCAGTCGACTTTGGACACGTTACCGAAGCACTGGTACCGTGGCTGAGCGCCATGGAGGACGGTATCGCTGTACCACACGGAGACAAGACCGATACATTCAAATCTTAACTCGAAGAGCTCCAACAATAACCGCCATGATGTTAGCCGTGAGGCTTCATCACTCTTCAGGGAACTTAATTAGCGACCAAACAGTCAGAAACCGCTTGCATGAAGTGAACCTTCATTCCCGAAGACCGCTACGGGTACCACCTATAGCAATGCACAATCGTAGGATTCGATATCAATGGGCTCTTGAACACAGAAATTGGGCAGAAGAACAATGGCGTTTCGTGTGCTTTTCTGATGAGTCTCTTTTGGTATGAGACCGGATACAAGACGTATACGACACTGGAGACTCTCGCCGCAGCTAACATCAATGTCCTGCCCTGGCCTGCTCAGTCGCCAGACTTGAACCCGATTGAGCATGCATGGGATATGCTACAGAGAAGAGCTCTGCCGAATATGGAGGGTATCCAGTCGCAAGAAGACCTTTTTTTGTTGTTGCAACGAACATGGGCGGCCATTCCACAGTGTGATTTGGATGAACTCATTTTGAGTATGCCAAACCGATGTTCTTGTGTTGTTAGTGTTCGTGGTAGAAACACGGATTATTAATTGTTTAAGTTACCCAATAAAATTTTAGAGAAAACTGTTATTTCAGTCTTTTTTTCGAACTTTTGTGTTAGTGGTTCAAATGTCAAATATCCCTTTATTAGGAAAATGGCAAATTTCTTTATTAATGCAAAGGTGACTTGGTTTATCGTTACTGTGACAAACGAAAACACTTTATTTGATGAATCCTTAAAGAAAATTTTAATTAATATCAATCAGGAGAAAAGTTATTGCAAAAATATATGTTGATCCCTAGACACTTTTGATGTGTGTATTATATGTTCTTATTGATATATAATTCGTACAACTGCAACTGAATGTTGTCGATGATGATCATAATGTATATAGTTTGTGTGTGTTGTAACTACTACCCGTTCGCTTCGAGTTGGCCGCTCCCACCCGCCACTTTTTTTTTTTTTTTTTGCCGGGGTGGAAATCCTCATAGGATGCCCGCCGCCCTGGGGTGGGCGACGGGGTATGTCAGACTTTTACTGACTAAAACCACCCCGGTGTGTCTTCTATCACGAGCGCGCGTGGGGCCGCGGGAGTCTAAATTCTTCCACGGCCCCACACCCTCGTGCTGGCCCGGTCTGTCCGGGCCTCGTCTCCTGCACGGGGTAGTGGGGTGTTAAACTACCCCGTGCATCGCCTCAAAGGCGCGCGCCGACACTCGCGCGCGCCTCCGCCTCGGGGTCCATCAATGGGGGGCGGGGACTTCCCCATGTCCCTCGCCCCTGGACCCATTCATGGGGGGCGGAAGAGGGCGTTATCCGCCCTTCCTCGGCGCCCGGTGCGTCTTCTGCGGCCCGGGAAGGGAGTTGATATCTCCCTTTCCCGTTCCGCAGCTTCCTTCTGCGACATCACCTCCTCGCAGAAGGACACCACCGCGTCCCACGACTCTGAGCTGCCGACCATCCTTCGCACTACTGCCGGCAGCGTCAGGTCGCCTTCTACTTCATTTGTGAGGACACGGCGCTGCTCCTCCTAAGCTACACACTCGGAGAGCGTGTGCTGCGCCGTGTCCTCCCCGCATTGGGCGCAGTGGTGGCACCGAGCGTCTGGCTCCCTGCCTAAGCGACGCAGGTACTTGCCGAAGCAGCCATGCCCCGACAGTACCTGCGTCACCCTGAACGACAGGGAGCCGTGCCTCCTCCCGAGCCAGTCGTCGAGTACTGGCCGGATCGCCTCGACGGTAGCGGGGCCGGCGGTAGGGCGCATAAGCCTCTGCCGCCAGTCCGCCACCAGGACCTGACGGAGCTCCTCTCGGCGCAGCTCGATCTGCCGCTGCACCGGACTGGAGCCCCGTGTCCGCTCTTCCTCGCGCCATCGGTACAATGACGCGAGTACTTTCGCCTCTAGGTCCCAGGGCGGGGATCCGGCCAGGACGCAAGCCACCTCGTAGGATATCGTGCGATACCCGCGGACGACCCTGACGGCCATCGCCCTCTGCGGCTTGCGCAGAATGGCGAGTGTTCCGGCCGTCAGGTCCATCGCCCACACAGGGGCCCCATACAGGGCCAAGGACCGCACGATTCCCACGTACAACCGCCAACAGGCGGCGCTCGGGCCCCCCATGTTGGGAAGCAACGTTGATAGTGCGCCCGCTGCACCCATCAGCTTGGGCGCCAGCCGCCGGAAGTGGGGTCCGAAATCCCACCGGCTGTCGAGCACCAATCCCAGGTACTTGGCCGCTCCCACCCGCCCCGACCAACCGCACCGCACCCCTAGACAGACCCAAGATAGCGTTGCTAACGGTACTAATTGGGTCTGTCTAGGGGTGCGGTGCGGTTGGTCGGGGCGGGTGGGAGCAGCCAACTCGAAACGAACGGGTAGTACAATATGCTGGCGATACTTATTGTATATATCGAAGTATATATATAAATATCACAGCAACACTTACAGAATTATAGTCATGGCAATAAAGTTGAGAATGATCCACTAAATAATTCCAAGTACAGTCACGAGAATGAATGAATGTATGTACTGAATATACTTAGTGTATTTCAAAAGCGATTTACTCCTTTATGTCTTAATGAAAATTTAATGAAAATTTTGCAAGTATTGATATCAACACTTGCAAAATTTGAATACCGTGGTTAGGTATTAGTGCTCGTTACTTTAATTCATATTATATGTTCATTTATTTCGACCTTCTGTAAGTAGTTGTTAATATGATGGTTCTACCATCAGGCGGGATTGCGGTCAAGCGCTGGTTTATAAATTAATAATAAAAAAAAACTTCGATATTTTCCGTGAAGCGACTGCCGTCAGACCTTCACAACCCGAAGGCAATATCGAAGGATTGTAGTTAGACCAATAGGGTATTTGACTACAAAAAACTAATTAGTCCGTCAGTCAGATTTCCAAAAAAATACTAGACGTATTTTTTATTTTATCAAAACAATAAAAATTGACAAATATAAAAGGCATCAAAGATCAGGAGCGGTGGCTGGTGACGTCACTGGTCGCTTAAAAGTGTAGCGTGTAGTGACGTCACAGGAGTTTTCAACGCACTGTGTCGTCTTCATTTTTTGTTTATATGAAAAAAGAAAAAAATCGTGTTTAGTATTTTTTGGAAATCAGACTGACTGACTAATTAGTTTCTGTTAGTCAAATATCCTATTGTCGGATTTTAGGGCCAACGGCCAACGGCTTAACGTGCTTTTCGAGGCACGACCAGACCAGTGTTATAATATTAATATTTATTCATATTCATGCATACAAATATTATAACTGCGCGGGGATCGAACCCGCGCCTACTTACGCAGCGGTCGCGTACGCTACAGCTACGCCACGGAGGCTGTCATGTTGAATGGTCTCGTTTAATATTATATTTAATTTTCAATTTCGTCCAGATTTATGCGCTTAAAGTTTTGTTAGTTAGCATATGCTATCTAAGAGAAAGCAAGGAGAACTGTAACCCAGGTTCTGTCTTCAACACTTTTCTTTATTTGAGACTAGCTGCCGCCAGCGACTTCGTTCGCGTGGATTTAGTTATGCTCCACTCTTATTGGTAGCAGCGTGATGTTATATAGCCTAAAGCCTTCCTGGATTAATGGGATATCCAACGCAAAAATAATTTTTCAAATCGTGCCTCTAGTTCCTGAGATTATCGCGTTCAAACAAACAAATAAACAAACTCTTGAGCTTTATACAGTATGTTAAGAAAACTCTGTCCGACTCATAAGGATAATAAAGGTTAGGTAAACACATAACCAAATATAATATAAAATTTTACGTAATCATCATAGTACCAATACAAATGAATTTTGAAATAATCTTTTTTACCCGCGAATTAATTCCAACTTCCCCGAAATTTGGTAATTTTTAAAAAGTGACAACACCGGTATTATTATGAGCGAATAGCGATGCGACCACGTGCCGCGTGCCCTGCCGCTCGCCGCCCGCGGAAGGGTGCATAACGCACATTTATTAAGTTACCTTTTTTTGCGAAATAATATTTATTTTTAGGGGGATTTTTTTTAAGTTTAGCCCGGTTTTGTATGCATTAGTACAATCAGTTATCGATACCTAACAACACCTTCACGGGTCGGACAGGGTTTTCTTAACATACTGTATATTAAGTAGTACTTTCTAAATCAGTGCTGATAAATGCTGAGATAATTTAAGATTTATGATTATACTAGCTGCGCACCGAAATTTTATCCACATAAATTTCGATTCTCAGGGAATATTGGGATAAAGATATCTAAATTCTCTGTGTTAATCCTGGCTTTAAACCACCTATGTGCCAAATTTTATTAAAATCCGTTCAGCAGTTTTTGCACGAAAGAGGAACAAACATCGATACATAGAAACTTTCACGTTAATATTGTTAGTAGGATGGTAATCGCAGTATTATGTATTTGTTCAAGATCATAGATGGCGCCTTGTATATACAACACCTTATCCGAAATATCAGGGCCGTGTTTTTTTATATCCAATCTGTATTATCTCACATGTTGGCTAAGATCTTACCCATAACTTTCTACGGTTTTTTTTGTTGCCTTCTGTGGCCAATCTCCTAAACTAGCAACTAAATCATTCCTTACAGTTTCCGGTGTGTTCCTCGGTGGCGAAATTCGTTTTCTAGGGTTGAAGGAACAACAAAAAAATAACCCGTACCTACAAAAATAGACCTCAGTTGTAATAATCGTGTGGACACATTAACTTATACTGTCCTACTTGTTAAGATAATAGAAGCGCTGCTGGACGCGGGGGCGAGCTGACTGCACAATACACCTTTGTAGTAAACCGGAGCAATCTGATAAGACGTCAGCCGCCATTTTCATTCGAACAATACGTTGTACCGCTCACGTTTGCATAAAAGCGTCCCGCTGTTACACCGAAGTGTTACATAAACCAATCGGCCTTTTAAGGCAAATATTGAGTGCTCGGTTGCTCGCTGTTGATGTCAAGCGCGATTTATCGCTACTGCGCGTCGGCGCCTTTCGATAAGATGGCCGATAAAAGGCTTTTATGAATTCATGAAATAAAAGTAAATATTTTTTTATGAGTGAGTAGTTATTTGTGTAGCTATTTATTCTCTTTGTAAAGATCAAGGCTTTTCGTTGAAATAAATTGTATACGGCAATATAGAGCAACATTCGGTCATTTCTTGTTTTTTTTATACGGTTTCTACAAAGCAAATGTAGGTAAACGTTACTTGACACGTTACGTAACAAGTGTCATTTATATTATTTTTATTTATTTATATATACTTTATTGTCCACCAAAACCATATATTACTATTAAAAATACAATCAACACAATAAAATATACAATGGGCGGCCTTATCGCTAATGCAATCTCTTCCAGCCAACCAAAGAATGGACAGAGATTTTCGTAGACATTAAATAGAAGAAGGAATTTTACTAATGATGTATGTTATTGCAAAGTTTTTACGATAGGATGAATACTTTGAAGTAGATTACTACTTCAAAGTAGTAGGTACCAATACTCAAATTATTTGGGCATGTGTCACTAAAGGGATACTATTCCGTAGAACGACTAGTACTGCAGGGAAAGGTCGAACGATCATTCGTTCGACCTTACCACACAGCAGCAAAACCAAAAGTGTTGACTTTTGGTAATAGAAGAGTACTCTATGACATCTGGTGTTTCCTTATTTGTGGAAAAATCATCAAAAATATGACTTATGACATTCTAACACTGTCAGTTATTTCTTGCCATAGACTAAATTAACAGCAACAAATCAAATTAAAAAAAAATACCAATAGTTATGGTAGCGCAATGGGTTTTATTTTGACAGTTCAACAACATTAATTGCATTATTTATGTTGTTGAGCTGACACATTTTTCAATCATATGCAGTAATGGATTAGCAATATGCTTCAAAATGATTCAAGATTCCAATTGACAGTAATAGTGTCTTACCCAATTAGGATGCAGATATAATCCGCATTGGGTTGTACTGTAGCATGAGTGTATCCATGTAATGGCCCATTACACAATTGCATACATGTCACAGCCGACAGACAAGGGTAACGTCGCATAGTGAGGCAAAACACGGCTGTCCGAAATTTGAGTGAAACGTGGTGACCCCGACTATCCTGTCAAGAACACACCGACAAAGAAGACGATGTAGAAAACGGTTTTCGCCAAGACTTATTTATATCCAGACCCGAAATCAACCGAAAAATGTTTATTTTTTAATATTTTCGTTTATGTTATCTCGAAAAATATTATTATTTACGCGTACGTGTCCTAGTAGGCCGGCATTGACATTTCCTGAAGGGAACAGAGTGGTGTAACACATGACCTGATTGCTTACGTCATAAAATCTCACTTTATACGCGTACTATGTGTTGTGGCCGTATGAATATTTCAAGTCATGTTCGCGTTAATTGGGACGCTGAAAATAATCTGGGTGCTTTACCTAAAAAGGTGTTTTTGTAAAATATAAAAGAGTAACGTAGACTCACTATATGTCAAAAAGATTAACAGCTTAACGTTGACAGACCCTGTATAAAATTCTGCTTAAAGCGGTCTACTTCCTCATTTTTTGTTACATTTGTATTTCACGGAATTGTAGTTCTCTTCCCGATGTAAAGTACTTTGATTCTGTGTAAACTGTCTTACTTCTTGACATTTTTATGGGCTACGCTACAGCCGCGTTAGTAACTAACTTTACTAGATCAAGGTGATCCACATCAACACAGGTAGTAAGTTGGCATAAGCTAAACATAAACTGGCCTACCCCCGCAAAACGAGTCCAGATTAACTCAATATTGCGATTGTTGTCACAACATTGACCATTTGTGATCGAGTGGTTTGGATATCGAACATATTGTATAATTGAGACTGGATCTCACGGCTGGAATGGATTAGTATGGGGTCCTGAACTGAATGAAGTTTTAATTACTTAGCTATTAAACATGTCGCACATCAATAAGTGACTTATTTATTTTATTTTTTTTTAATAATTATAAACTAGCGCTTGACCGCAATCCCGCCTGATGGTAAGCAGTGATGCGATCGTTGATGGTAAAGCGCGCTAGTTTATTAAGAGCCTATTCACTCAGAAAAACTGAGCGAATAGGAAGGAAGACGGCTGTTGAGCGAGGTGATGCAATGTTAAACCCAACAACACGACCAACGATGCCAAAGGGAGATTGATCTGAAGACCCTCTACGACCAAACTCCCGACACAACAACATTTGACGCATCGTACCCGGCACACATCGCAACACAACTGCTCAGACCCGTCCTCCGTACGGCTTCACCAGACATCATGCCGGAACACGACAAGTCGCTTGGCGGCAAGGCTTTGTCTGGTGGGTGGTAACTTTTGCCGGCGGCCGATGTTATGGCCTACCACCGAGATACATATTTACGTACACATAATAAAATACGTAAGGATATGAGTTAATGAGTTCTAGCTACCTCACAATGTAAGTAGCTAGAATAGCAGGATACAGGCAAGATGCATCCAATATTATTTTTCTGATCCATTAGTTTACACTTCCATCAGAGATTTTTGGAACAGATATGCACAATAATCATGATCACCCTAGCCTTTTTCCACTTATGTTCGGGTCGGCTTTCAGTATATGTCCGGATTCCGTTGAAGACCAGTATATTACTTGAAACGACTGCCTATCTGACCTCCAAAATCCAGTGTTTGGTAAGACTTGTGGTCAGAAATTCGGACTTGTGACCACCTGTAACGATCGAAAATGTATGAATGACAGCCGGGAGCGGGATCACGTGCTCTCCGAGGCACGGTATGATTATATAAAATAAATGCATCCGTATAGGCCATTGTTGTTCCCCGGTATTCCTCCATAAAATCCGGGTCAGAGACACATCGCTCTGTGAATGTGGACTGGATGAAGGTACATTAGAGCATATATTTTTCCAGTGTTCCAGCCCATGATCTGTATAGTCGTCTTCCTAAGTTACATATCCCTGTCCCAACTAACTTTCCATCTTTACTATAATTAATTTTTAATATAATATTTATTTAATATAATTATAAGACCAAAAGAATAAACAATTTAGGTAAACAATTTGTCTTAGCTACGTAAAATTAGGCTTTTCATTAGTTTTATTAGTTTCTGCTGTGGAACTGGGTTTATAGCAATGTTTTTTAAGATACAGCCCCTCAAGCCCTCGGTCTGTAAATGCAATTATGAGCTTAACTAAGAGTTTTTAAAATATGAATATTAACAAAAGAATGAAAGGTTGAAAGGTTGATGTCCTTTAGGTGTGTTAGGTGAAAAAGGTGACTGTATCTGTGTGTGAGGGTGTGTAAAAATAAAATAAATTTAGCTAGTAGATTTTTTAGGGTCATGCGGAGGCCGACGAACTGTTGTATCACTATTTCTGGATGGTCAGCATATTCTCAATTTGGTTATACGAAAGTCACAGAAATACCGATAAAAATATATATGAACAACTATTAGTCTATAATATTCCTACAACTGGGCTGCAGGCCGTTTCATGATAAGAACGTTGGCAATACCGTAATCCACCACACATATGAGCCCAGTTGGGGTTGGTCGCATGTCATATATTTTATCTTTTTTGGCTCTAAGAAATGCTGGTTTTCTTACGACGCGCGACGTTCCCTTCACTGGTTTAAGAGCGGCGAATGAAAACATTTCCACAATGTAAAACGCCCGTCTGGGTTCGAATCTATGACCTACTACTAATTCAGACCTCAAAGTTCCAGTTGTTGCTAGGCCCTGCTTGGAATAGACAATAATATTTGTTACAAAAGTTTTTCAAGTTACCCACAAATAGGGAGGCGGTCCTTAAGAAGTCGTTGACGTTAGATATTATGTTACATTTTTGTTACCGTTATCATTTTGCTGATACCTAATATTCTTAGTTTCTAGCTCGAGTTCGCAGACAGTTACGCAGTGATGTTAATATCGATACATATCTATACACATTACCATGATTACGTAATAAACGTAGCTACAATACTTCGTTATTGGTTGGGACGGGAGAACTTATTTGAGGGTCAGTTAACATAAAGAACATAGGTAAGTATATACAATAATTACGATATGAACTTGAAGCTTTTATCAATACAAAAGTGACGTTTGTATCTGTTTGTGTAATAATAATAATAATAATATATTTATTTGCATAAAAACACGGTATACAGAGATGGTAAGAATACAATTTGGACCAAGACATGTTTTGCCAATGTAGGATATTTAGAATTCCATTTTGATATTGAAGCAGCCCAGTTGAAGACGTCAAACGACTCTTGTCAAAAACAAAAGAGCGCGCTATATATAATTTTTAAAAGAAGCTTCTAGAACGTTCTAGGTACGACTCAACCTCTTTGGCCAGGCGGGATTGTTTGCAAAAAGATTCGCGTTGTATCCCTTAGTATATAAGAAAAAAATTGTCTAAACTTATTTTCAACTTTGTCTAATTTTAATATTTAAAAATGGCAACCTGCTTAAAAGACGTTTGCCTCACTACTGTTATTATTTAAATAAGCTGTGGCTTTTTATCCTCAATAGTGACCGACATCATGATTAATAAGTCACAAAATGATAGTATTTATGTTATAAACTGGGTTAACTTTATGCTAATTATGTGAGATAGTTGTATAAGAACGGTGTCCACTAGCGACACGGAATGGTATTCGTTATGGCCTTGCTTTGTTTATTCAATGTTGATTTTTTGTTTAGCGTACCTACACTGAAATTATAACAGAAATGGCCAGTCTTGATTGGATAATTAGTACCTGCATAAGTTGTTAGAGCGCTCACTGTTGGTGAATGGATTTTTGTGAAGCTTAATAACATACACATATTAAATAAAATAGTCAGACGATTATAATTAATAATACTACCAAAAACATAGATGTAAACAATGAGAGCCAAGTTCAATATTATGACATGGTGTGATTGTCTACATCACCGACAAAAGAATTGAGATCTATATGGGTGCCAAGTTCTGTTTACAACATTAGTTTAAAATGTCATTTATAAATATCGAATATTATTTTAGCAGAAAAGAAACAAGAAATTATGATTTGAATTTACTTAAGAAATTTATACATTTTTATAAATAAGTTTCAGGAACATAATTATATAGAACTTGACACCCATTTGAAACCCAAATTTGCTGCATTTAAGTTAAATAGATTTTGATGAGGAATGGGTCAAAAGTGGTGTCACACACGTTGCTGCTTGCCAACTTGAACTTGGCTGACACGCTACCTCGTGTCTAAATTTTATTGGAAAACCAGATGTGTTTGAATACTGAATAGTGCAGTGACATTGTTATATTATGTTGCTGGTCGTGTTTAATTTCTACCGGAAACTATACATTGCGTCTGGCCTGCAGATCAAATTAATATTTCTGGAAATTTTAGTAGGTATGGAGCAAATATAAATTAAATATATTTACATGAAATTAATTGGGCGCAATAACTTCTATTTTAAGATTTGCCGGCAGATTTGTATGTGTTTAGGTACTAGATCTACTCGATAGATAGCAACACACACGACAATGCATGTTATTACTTGTCAGACACGCGTAGGTACGTTGGCCTTAGAGTTAGTAGATTCGCACAAATTTACTCGCACGAAAAGGGGTAATACACCTCACATAAGATATACTAGTGTAATAAATAAAAGGTGTAGGAACTTTTTAATTGACGAAAAACGGAGGATGTTCTTAAGTCGACGCAAAGGCATTATATATATTTGTGTATAATACAACTACAGCTGCGCCCCGCAGTTTCAACCGCATAAATAGTAGTAGTAAAAATTGATACAAATTCCTATTCCTCTATACAATCGTTAGGCCTATTCTCAGGCCTAACGATTGTATATACGAAATTTCATTATAATCAGTTCAGTCGTTTTAAAGTTTTGTTTGAGGACAACCATTGTGACAGGAGAATTTTATATAATAGAAGATATCTATTATTATTGATAAATCTTTTTATCTAAATTTCATTGTACAGCATTCAAAATGTGTCAGTAGCCTTATATTTCTACGGTCGTCGATATGCTTACAAATTAATTAACTTCGTGCGAGTCGCTTACAGAAAAAAAAAAAAAAAACAATTAAACAGCGACGTCTCGCCTGCTTTGTGCTTATAAGTCCGTGCGAATAAACTATATGTTCTTCCAAACTGTTGAATTGTTTACATTAACAGCTGTTTCAACTAGGAAGCTATAGACCGCCTTATCCGCCACCGCCCCAGGCTCCAACCTGTACAAACAAACATTGCATAACTTTAATGTTACAACAGTAACCAAATGTTACTAATAATCACAGAATAATTGATTAAATGGGCTAATGCTGTGTACTGAAAGTAAAGACTGATTATAAGATGGTGTGGTTGGCACTGTGGCTGAAATATAATTTAAAATCATAATTACCTAGTTTTTTTTATCCGCTACAGCGATCGAACCGAATGAATATTTGGCAAGTACAATAGCGTTTCGCCGCTTGTAATTTTTGGGGGTGATGTTCAACAGGGGTGTTTCGAGACATCTCGTCCTCCGTGGCGCAGCGGTCAACACGCCTGCCTGCGAAGTGGAGGCCCGGGGTTCGATCGGCCAGGTCATGGTGGAAAAGCGATCTTTTCCTGATTGTCCTGGGTCTTGGATGTTTATCTATATATGTATCTATTATAAATATAGTATCATTGAGTTAGTATCCCATAACATAAGTCTCAAACTTACTTTGGGGCTAGCTCAATCTGTGTGATTTGTCCGTATATGTTTATATTATATTTATTTAAATCGTTTTATAACAAGACTATTTCATTTTCGTGCAACATTTACCAGCAGAAACACGATATGTATTTAAATCATATGACTGAGACAACCATATCACTGACCCTGTCTAACTTCCTTTGCGTTCCTGTGAGTTATAGCGCAAGAGGCTAAAAACGACTATAAAGTTAATTATAGTGGCAGTAGTAGGTTATTCCATTTTTGGTAGCCACGTCACGGAAGCTTTAAAAGCAGCTGAACCATGCGACTGATTCGAAAATTGTTATGAGAATTGCCTTCTCTCACATTCTCGTCTACTGGCTATCCAACTTAACTTATCGTACAGGTAGTTCGGTTTCTGGTATTGCACCACACCAAACAGAAAACACACCAAGTGTTCAAGTTAGGGTTTGTTTATAAATAGAGTCACGTGACTTCTGGGAGGATGTAGTAACAAAACGGAGCGCAAGCATTTTGTAGAAACTGATCAGTGTGAACCAACAGGCACAGGCCGTAGACTCTCTCTGCGTAGCCTAAACAAAACCAGGGTTTCAACTAGCCGCTCCCATAAAATTTAAAATATAGTAAAGTATTGGTATTCGGCTGAATACGTTTAGGAAGCCTACCCCAAAATAGATGTGAAAAGTACACGAGAGTTCCTAAATAGTCGTCTCTATTAATATTTTCCTATGAAAGCCGGTCACTGGACCTAACTTACTGATATTCAAATTTTCTCAGAGGTCATTCAACTTTGTTCCCCTTGGAACCTTTTTAAGTGACGGTAGACTATGCCGGAATGTTCCTTATTCAAATTTTCGCAGTACGATGAATTCTTAGAACTTTGACCATAGAAAAGGCGACAGCGATTTTTTTTTTAATAAAAATATTTGTCTATTATTCAATTTATTGTTTAACTTTTGACATTACATTTTTTATTCTGATATTCATTACATACTTATATTTTGGCAACTGAACCGACTATTCTTTATTTTAAATAAAGAATAGTCGATATCGGTTCAGTTAAATATTCGGTGAAATAAAAGTTCGGTTATTTTTACCTCGTCTTCTGGAGACGGACACGTCGAATCTTGTGTAATTACAAGATTTTTTTTTAAATAAACGGGTATTTAAAAAAAAATCTTGTAATTCACACACACATATAATGAAAAGCCTATTATTTAAACAATAAACGTACACAGAACAATATTTAGATCTCGAGTGGCAGCCCTATTATGATAATAGAATAATAAAGCATCAAAAAGTCAATTCTGGTAAACAAAACCGTTTATAATCTAGTCGCAATCTCATCTCAGTGATAATCTATGTAAAAATTAAACAAAAATGTAGGGATTTTAGAGGTGTTTTTGAGAGTCTCATTACCTTCTGTGTGTCTCAGTAAAATTAAGAGAATTCTCTCTCAGATCAAAACAAAATCAGCAAAAAATAAACAAAGAGAATTTAATATAAATTCCATGTCCACATTCCACTGAGATATGATCTATTAAACAGTTACGCCATAAAACTATGATGTAATTTGACTTTCCATTACATCAGCTACACGCCCCACCCCCGACTTCCCGTCTCGACATTAAATTTGTAAATCCAATACTTAGGTACCAAGGTTCTAAGAACGCAAGATACGTTAACAGAAATCTTGAATATTGTGTTTAGGTGAAGAGCTGGCTTATAAAAAGGGACCGCACTTGTGAGGCACCGCAAACACAAATCCACATCGGCACTTGATCGTCAGAAACTAGATATACGGTCCCAATGGGTCGTTTCCTATAGAAAAGGGCAGCCAAGAAACTTCATGTGTACCTACTCTTTTTAAATTATCGGTTTTTATACTGTGTCCAAATTACAGTGTTATTAGGGCCGCCATGGGATGGCGTAGGGCTATCAACGAGTACCGGCACCCTAATTGCGTCACACACTATTATTATAAATAGGAATCATTTTGAAACCAATTGCTAATCCATTGCTCCATATGTTCGGGAAGTATGTCTGCCCATTAACATAAATAACGCAATGAATGATGTTGAACTGTCAAAATCAAACCCATTACTACTGATACTGACTGTTCTTGATAAGAATGGTCTACAAATCTAGTCCAGAAAACCTCCAATGCTCTTACGTTCTCAAAATATAACGTCTCCTATGAATCCCGCCCTGACCGAAAACTAGTTACGGATAATCGCATTTATTATGTTGTTTTAGCGCTCCAGAAAGACGCTTGTTCACGCCGAAAGAGGGCGCTGATTTGAACGTGACGATTCCATACCATGTTTGGACGACGATTTTGGGTTAGAATGCGTCCATATGATAGTTTAGGTCTTAGTGCATCTGAATAACCAATTTTTATTGAGTTGCAAATATGCAAAATTTGAATAATCTTCGTATCAAAACTATTCGTGAAAAGCGCTTCATAGTGGGCGAGGAACTAGCGGGTTTGACTGCTCATGCTAAGACCGATATATTTCTTATGTTAAATTTAGTATAAGTTGTAGTTTATTGAGCTATATTAAGTTATAGTATTTTTATGTTAATATAGTATTGTATAAATGTTTATATGGGCCTTGAAGCCTGTTATAAATAAATACATTAATTTAAACCGATCGTTTTAAACCACATAACTAAACTAAGTACTATTTTGAAAGAAAAAAAAAAAAAACTGACTTTTAATGGCCGATTTTTATGATTGACGGACAGTTATTGGTTAAATTAATTTGTATTTTTTTGTTAATATTGAAGACTTCTCATCTTTGCATAGTATGCCATTCCATCTGGCAGTAACTATAACAGATAAAATTATCTTACAAATCTATTTATAGGCCCAGTTTGTCAATAAAAAAAATTGCCAAGTTCATATCGGAGTCACGCACAAATGGTTCCGTAGGTAACATTGATGTATGAAATTAAAGGATTTAACTTATTTGTATGAAAAATTTCGCGGTAATAAGCGGTTTACTATTTACGAGGTATTAAAAAAAACTACTTACTAGATCTCGTTGAAAACAATTTTCGTTGGTAGTTTTTATAGTAACGTATATCATATGTTTTTTTAGATTTTTATTTTCTTACTTTAGAAGTTAGAGGGGGCGTTTGTCACGCAAACTATTCGGTTTAGAAAAAAAAATATATTTTAGAAACCTCAATATATACCCCACACATATATGTTTGATGAAAAAAAAAATGAGTTCAATCAGTTCTAAGTATGAGGAGCCCCCAATATTTATTATAATTTTTTTATTATTGCATCAAAATCTTAATGCAGTTTATAGAATACATTTACCTACCAAGTTTCAACAGCATAGCTCTTATAGTTTCGGAAAAAAATGGCTGTGACATTCAAACGAACAGACGGACAGACAAACATGACGAATCTGTAAAGGTTCCGTTATTTGCCATTTGGCTACAGAACCCTTATAGTGCCAGATTCGTTTTTTTTTGTAGGAATCAACCATTAGCCAAATCCAGCTTGTATATTCGGATCACACACCTCATGTCAGCGAAATGCTACTACTACTGACTTCTTTATGTTACTATTTCTGCTCTGTGCTCGTGATTCAGTATAATCTGCCTAGCCTTTTGCCAACTATGCTAAGGTTCGCTTCTTTTTTTTTGTTCCGGTGTGGAAAATGCTCATGCATGTCCGCCGCCCTGGGGTTGGCGAAGGGGTCTGTCAGACTTCTAGTGACTAAAAACCACCCTGGTGTCTCTTCTGTCACGAGGGCGCGTGGGGCCGCGGGAGTCTAAATTCTTCCGCGGCCTCACACCTTCGTGCTGGTCCGGTCTGTCCGGGGTAGTGGGGTGTTAGACTACCCCGTGCATCGCCTCAGAGGCGCGCGCCGACACTGGCGCGCGCCTACGCCTTGGGGTCCATCGAATAGGGGGCGCGGGCTTCCCCATGTCTCTAGCCCCTGGATCCATTCATGGGGGCCGGAAGAGGGCGTTGTCCGCCCTTCCTTGGCGCCCGGTGCGTCTTCTGGGGCCTGGGAAGGGAGTTGAGAGCTCCCTCTCCCGTTCCACAGTTTCCTTTTGCGACATCACGTCCTCACAGAAGGACACTACCGCATCCCACGACTCTGCGCTACCGACCATCCTCCGCACTACTGCTGGTAGCGTCAGGTCGCCTCCTACTTCACTTGTGAGGACACGGCGCTGCTCCTCTCAAGCTACACATTCGGAGAGCATGTGCTGCGCCGTGTCCTCCCAGCATTGAACGCAGTAGTGGCACAGAGCGTCCGGCTCCCTGCCTATACGACGCAGGTACTTGCCGAAGCAGGCGTGGCCTAGCAGTACCTGCGTCACCCTGAACGACAGGGAGCCATGCCTTCTCCCGAAAGGTTCGCTTCTAGGCTAACCAGTTGCAGCTGAATAGAAGAATTTTACATGGAGAAAAGTAGTGGTGGCCTAGTGATTGAAACACCAGCCTCTCAAGTATAAGTGTTCAATTCCAGATCAGGCAAGTACCAATGTAACTTTTCTAAAGTTATATGCACTTTCTAAGTATATCTTGGACATCAATGATTACAAGGTGAAGGAAAACATCTTGAGTAAACCTGGAATTTAAGTCTGAAATGGCCAAACCGCATTGAGCAAGCGTGGTGAGAGGAGACCTCTGCCCAGCAGTGGGACGATAAAAAGGTTAATGATGATGATGACATGGAGCAACTGCCTATCTGACGTCTCCAACCCAGTTACTGGGTAATACCATACCGCTTGGTTAGACAGATAACAACCATTTCAAGTCTATCAAGATTTTCTAGGTTTTGATGACTCGTAACGACTGTCAAAGAATGACAGCCAGGACCAACAGCTTAACATGCTTTCCGAGGCACAGAGAAGTCTTGGTATACAAAGATGGTCACCCATCCACGGACTAACCGTGGCAAGCGTTACCTGATCGTTTGTCCCATCTAGCTACTATTACCTAATCACAAGCAGGGACTTGTGATAAAGTAATAAGACGGCAATAGACTACGGATCACATGCGAAAGAATGTTTGTTGATGATTTTGAGTCCAACGAGCAGGTGCTAAGTAAATCGCGCCCGCCTGATTACTGTAGACACATTCACAGTAATATACTAATTAAAACTTCACCGAATGGTGACATCTGTCGATACAGAATAGAATATAATACCCTGTAAAGTTTAAACAAATTTCAATTGTAATTGGAAGGAGCCGTACAGGACTTTGTCGCGTCTCAACTCATTCGGAGTTTTCTCTTTTCAGGATCAAGTACAAAAGTAAAACTTCCACTATGAGTACAATGACCTCTTTAGGTACGGGGTTACCAGCCTCGGGTTCCCACATAACGGTAGGAGAAATTCACATCGGCGTCGGGTCGACGATGAAGTAACTGGGACTCGTCCTCGACAGCCGGTGGAACTTTGAGGAGTACTTCCGACGTTTGGCTCCCAGATTGGAACGGTCCGGGACTGTCCTGAGGCGGCCCCTTCCCAATCTAGGGGGACTAAACGCCTCCTACCGGAGGGTCTACGCGGGGGCCATGCGGTCCATGAGCCTTTACGGGGTACCGCTGTGGGTGCGGTCAGCGATTCAAGGTGTGGAGCTGCCGACTATTTCTGTTCTGTGCTTGTGTTTTTTTATATAATTAAAACTAGTGCTTGATCGCAATCAAAAAAAGACATGTGATATTTACCAGCACGCACGGGGCCCACGTGATAGATCACAACTCAGGCCTATGTGCTAAAAAAATAATACTATAGGCTGATCATGCTAAATCGACAGACTTACTTTATATTTACCGTGTATTTATCTACTTACATTCACTTCCTTATCACAGTCTATTTAACTATAAAAACCTTAACAAAAGCACGTACGTTAAATTATGATGTAGCAAAAACTTACCTCGTCATTTCTTCAATTGAAATCATCCTTGAATTCAATTTCATTTTCAACAATGCCAAGAGGCAAGGTCAGTATGGACATAGGGGCAAAAACATGAACGAAACTCGTTGTTAGTAAACGAGTATGCATATGTGTGAGGTACGTAAGAGCTGCGTACGCGCATGCAACCGGTTCACACGTCACACTCTCATGACTACACGCGATGTCAAGTTCATATGTTTGTTTATTGTATTGTTTATATTGTAACTGTTCTAAATTAATTTATGGTTCAAATTTTGTAGGTAGTGAAAGTTCTATGTTACATGGAGCTCATGAGGAGCTCTGGAGGAGTCAATTTGACCTCCAGAACCCAGTTACTGGGTAATACGAAATTCCTACATAAGACCGGTTTTCAGACTTTTAGCGTTCTAATGACCTACACGAAGAACTCTCGTTTTTCGTGTACGTAACGAGGGTAACCGACATAGCGCGAAGAATTGCAACACTTAAGTGGCGGTGGGCCAGGCACATTGCCAGTGGGACCGATGCCCGATGGGGCCGATGGGTTCTCGAATGGCGACCAAGAGCCGACGACTTGCTGTAGGTCACGGGAGATGCAGAACCGGTCGTCGCAGAGAACCTTGGAGGAGGTCTATGTCCAGCAGTGAACGCATTGCGGCTGAAACGATGATGGTGACACGAAGAAAAAAATCGACAAATGACAGCAGGGACCAACGGGTTTTTTTTTTGTTTTGATTGGGAAATCATCAAATAACATCTCCTGCTCTGGGCGGAGCGGAAGGGCGTGTCAGACTTTTAGTGACTAAAAGCCACCAGTGTTTCTTCACTTGCCTGCGCGCTAGGGCCATGGTTTCTTTTTTAACCAATCCGCAACCCTGGCCCAGGAGGTATCGGTCCCCGTGGACCCCGTCACGATATGCTGACATCTCCTTGAGGCGCGCGTGAAACACAACGCCCTTTCGACCCGGGCCTGGTCCTAAGCGGGCGGCAAGCTGCCCATTGCTCACCGTCCGCAGGCCTGCGCCTACGGTGGCTGGGAGTTCGGTGTCGTCTCCCGACCAGGGCGTCTCCTGCGGCGGCTAGTGGCATGAGGGTGCTGGGGTTCCCGCTGCCTCACGTGCTCCACCTCCTCCTTTGCCAGTATCACTGCTTCGCAGAAGGTGGCGATGGCCTGCCATGCACTCTAGCTCCGGACCATGGCCTGGACCAGGGTCGGACGCGGAAGATCGCCGCCGATCGCCGCTACGATGACACGGCGGTGCTCTACCCAAGCACACCTCCACTGTATGCTCCACCATGTTCTCAGGGCGATCCACAGAATGGTGACACCCTGGCGTTTCCTTCCGCCTTATACGGAACAGGAACCTGCCGAAACAACCGTGTCCGGTAAGGATCTGCATCAGGCGGATGGTGAGGGGGCCTCTCTAGCCACTCCTCAAAAATAGGACTTACCGCCACTATTGTGGCGTGCCCCGCACTGGGTTGCGACAATCGCACCCTCCATGTCGCCATGTGATCCCGCCGGAGCTCTGTCCGCCATACCGCGATTTCAGGAGGCAGCGGAGTTATGCGGAGTTATTGCCACTCCCACATGTGGGCGAGGGCATTGGCCGTCAGATCCCAGGGCAATCCGACAAGGAGGCCCACCGCCTCAGCGGAGACCGTGCGGTATCCCCGCAACAGCCGAACGGCCATGACCCTCTAGGATGCGGACAGGCATCGGGCTGGTCGCTTCCTTAGCGACCGCGCCCACACTGGTGCCCCGTTAAGGGCAATAGACTGCACAGCCCCAGCGTAGAGCCTCTAGCAGGAGGCCTTTGGTCCTCCTAGATTGGGGAGGTGCCACCTTAGGTCAACCCTGGCCCAGCAACGGCTTAACGTGCGTCTGTTACAAAAAATACTCATTTTTTTTTATAACTGGTATGTCAAAATGATAGTTTTTTACTTAATTTATATTATGGCAAGTGCGAGTAGATACGATATGATAAAAAATAATTATTTTAAAACTTTTTGCCTGTGAATTTTCGCCAAGTCTGTCTGTCCATCCTTGGATAATCTTAGTGACGGTTAGCACTAGAGCGCTGAAATTCGGTATCAATCTGGGAACGCCGCCGACAGTGCATAAGTAAAAAGTGGAAAAAAATGTTTTATTAGGGTACCATCCCCCTATACACGTAAAGTACCATCCCCATCATACACGAATGATTTTTTTTCATTTCCACTCTAATGTGTGATATATTGTTACTTAAATCATTTTTTGATTCTGTCAACATTTTCGGAAATAATGTAACCAATAGTCCGTTTTTATCATTGGAAATAATCGCTCCAAAAGTAATCACGTGCTCGCCCTATAACTTTTATATGTTTAAAAAATATGAAAGTAGAACTTTATAAAGACTTTCTAGGGAAATTCTTTTGATCTTGATAGGTGGAACAGTTTTTGAAAATTTGTACAAAATAATTTCTGAATTAAACTTTGTACATTAACCGTGTATGCAAGCATATTTGCTATCTCACTTTACATATTTCATTATCCTGACCGTATATTCTTTCAAATAAAAAAATAATTATTAAAATCGGTTCACGCAATCCAAAATTACCACCGAAAAAAATCACATAACCCGTCTAGTTTGTATAAATTAGTAATTCAAATTATCTAGGTCAAAATGAGCTACAGAATATTTGTAATCTATAACTCTTTCTTTAGTTATCATTATTCTATGTAGGCCCGTTTTTAGAATAGGGTATTAGACCAAAAAAACTAATTAGTCCGTCAGTCAGATTTCCAAAAAATACTAGACACGTATTTTCTTTTTTCTACTCGTGAAAACTCGTGTGACGTCACTGCACGCTACACTTTTTAGCGACCAGTGACGTCACCAGCCACCACTCCTGATCTTTGATGCCTTTTATATTTATAATTTTTTATTGTTTTGATAAAACAAAAAATACGTGTCTAGTATTTAGACGGACTAATTCGTTTTTTTTAGTCAAATACCCTATTCCCTACTTAGTATGTCAACTAATTGTAACAAATAGCCTATTTTTTAACTCGTTTGGGGACACTTGTTATGATGAACTGGAAACTACGGAACCCTGCACTGAGCGTGTCCCGACATGCTCTTGGCCAGTTTTTTCTGTTAATCTTTGAAATGCGGCATCCACGCGGGCGAAGCCGCAGTCACAAACAATGCTAATATGTCTTGTGGCCTCTCATTGATACACTATTATATTAGCAAGATGGATGAAGACTAAACACTTTATTTTCCTCAAATATGTAAATAAGTAGTAAATCGAATATTTGTTGCTGGTCATAGACCTTTACATCGTATTTTGATTTACTCGTATTGTATGAATAATATGATATTTATCTTAATAGAAGATGAGAAAACTTATTAAAGATAGAAAGCTATTCCTTATAATCTCGAATTGTTTTGTGTGTTTGTACATACCACGTGTTATCTATTTATTTTATCAACAAATATATACGTAACTTTATGTCAAATAAAATATGTTAATTTTGAAATAATATAGCTGGAGATATTGATTGTTTAAACGTATATTTCTCTAGAACTATGAGTTGCATTTGAAAAATTATTATTACGTTTGATATGCTTAAAGAGCAAGGCTTTAGAGCTTAATATCACATTATGACCCTTACGAATTGAGCAAACAAGCAAATAGAAAAAAAATAAAATGAACACTACGCATAAACGAAGTTTTAGCAAAAAATAAATACATACACTACATTTGGGAGCTTACTTTTGGTCGTGCTACCCTAACATGATACACAACTTCTACAGTCCAGAAATTGGAGCTTATGATAGCATTTAGAGCTTTAAGCTTGAGTGTAGATACTAAACGAGATATTTGACCTAAACGGTCATTTAAAAAAAAAAACAAGTTCCAACTTAAGACCTGGCTAAGCGTTCGACCCAGTTATTGTATTTTGAACTTGACCAAACCCTTTTGAAAAAATAGGTGGTAAGAATAATTAAAATTTTCGTGACGCAAAAAGTTTACAATACAAAAAGTAATTTGTAACACTTTTTTTTAAAAGCTTCACAAACACAAAATAAATTAGAATTTCAATTACCGACACTAATTCAAGGCATTTTTTTTAACAAAACACTCTCTCAGAGTGAAGTTATTGTAGACTTTATTAAATTTGGGTTCAGGCGGTTCAAATAAAGTGGAATGCGATGAAAGGGTCGTAATAAGGAGCGAGTTCATTGACCGATCCGTTAATCGTCTACTTTAACAACATCTTTTTTTACCGTAAATTGTTTTGTATTTTATTTTCTATTTATGTTAGGGAATTTTTATGAATTTTTTTATAAATAAAGTGAGTACAGTGGCCTCCAGAAGGAAGTTTATTTTTTTCCGCTTCAGCAATAGATATACAGTTATAAATTTATGAACTGCTATAGCGTTTTTCTCGACAATTTCAGTGACTATTTACTGAATTACCATTGACTTCAATGACTTAGAGTCATAATGTATCATCACAGCCTAATAATCATTCGTTCGTCTTGAGTTTGTGATACGTAATTCCTGATTTTTTTTTATATAATTATAAACTAGTGCTTGATCGCAATCCAGCCTGATGGTAAGCAGTCAAGTGCAATCGTTGATGGTAAAGCGTGCTAATTTATTAAGAGCCTATTAATTATAGACTTGAAGACACTTCTGACTACACTAAATGGTAGTCAGACGAAAACACCGCCGTTGGAAAATTGTTCCAGTCCATCGATGTAAAAGACGATGCGAAACGCTTCGTCCGGATCGCATTAGTATCAACAACGTAACGATGGATGGGTCGTCCGATAGTGGAACGAAGATGAGGAAATTAAGTCTTGTGATTCCTACGCACACTCTCCAAAATGTATCCTATAGAACAACGACAGGCTGGCTATTCTTCGCCTGTGCTCTAGGCTTTAACTAAACCACCATAAAAACAGTCGATCGATCCTGTAGAATTCTCAACGTGAAAAGTTAGGTGCTTAGCTTAGAATGAGCCGTCAAGTGTCATTCCCTTAGCATTAGTTGGAATGACAGCTCCCACCACACTCACTTCACCTATTTCTTTTTATAAGTGGGGAAATCCTCATGGATACCCTCTGCCTGGGAATAAGCGACCGCCATCACCAAGTGCAAACCCTAAGACGCACATACTGTATGTCCCCTCCTTGAGCCTTAGCGCTCGAGCGACGACACGGCCCCAATTTCATCGTCCGCATGGTTTTTCCTATCATATGGTACGCTCACTTCACCTAAGTTTTCATTGTGAATAGTGAGTGGTGAGTAGAAGGAAGAGTAAACAACATAAGAGATTATGGTTTTTTTTTTAAGAACGTTGCCCCTATTTATGAATTACTCCTGTATCCTGAGTGCGTTTACAAACATTTAAATTCACATACTCAAACAGCCAGACCCGAAACTACAACTTCTAGGTCATACAATTTTTTGTTCCGTGCGCAGCGCAGCCGTCTTCTATTATACAGTATGTTAAGAAAACCCTGTCCGACCCATAAGGATAATAAAGGTTAGGTAAACACATGACCAAATATAATATAAAATTTTATCTACTCTCATATCAAAAAATTAAAAATATAAAACTAAAAAGGAGTTTATATTGACGTACAATTTAGTTTACGAGTTTTTTAATAGTATCACACTCGTGTGATACAATTAAAAAACTCGCTTTGCTCGTTTTTTAAACTCACACTCGTGCATAATATCCCTCATTATGTAACAGTTTCATAAACTACTATTACGTAATCATCATAGTAGCAATACAAATGAATTTTGAAATAATCTTTTTTTCCCGCGAATTAAAAAGTGATAACACCGGTATTATTATGAGCGAATAGCGATGCGACCTCGTGCCGCGTGCCCTGCCGCCCGCCGCCCGCGGAACGGTGAACGCACATTTATTAAGTTACCACTTTTTGCGAAATAATATTTCTTTTTTTAGGAGGATTTTTTTTAAGTTTAGCCCGGTTTTGTATCCATTAGTAGAATCAATTATCGATACGGGTTTTCTTAATATACTGTATTTCTTCAATCTTAAGAATGGCGATGAATATGTATTTCTATTTTTCAGTCGACAAAAGTCTGTAATGTTTGTACAATCGATCAATTTATTTTTTTCTATTTTTGATACTTGAGTAGAAATATTTCTTCTCAACAAGTGTCAAAAAGTCCACTTCACATTAGACTAAGACAAGAATCTACATCGATTCTAATATTTGCCCTCCGTTGCTATAAAGAAAAAAAGTCGTCCTAAAAACTCGGGTTTCCATGTTATTGGATATTGGAGGGCGACTCATAGGCTCGAGTCTGTCGTCCCGTGCTCGTGCAGAAGAAATGTCGAGTTGGCTACCACAGATCATCATTGAATGAATCGCTTATGTTTCAGTAAGAAAGTGTAAAGAGTAGAAAAAACTCTGGTATATGGTTCAATAAAAACATCCACAGAAAATATATTTTTGTGATACATAATAGGTCCAATACATACATATTTTACGACTAGAACCTGACCTACGCTGGCCCTTAGAATACCTGAGAGATTAGGCATCTACAAATAGTATTAACGACTTGCTTAACTAGCAATACGACCCGGATATTTTTAGCAACCCTCGGGAATGCCAGATGGTGTTCTTAATGATCCGTCCAGGTATAATATCATTTTATAAAGTGAAAATGTATCTGTTTCTAAGAAAATTGTCGGTTATTGACCCTTGTATTATTATCTTTGTTTTGTTTCAAAAAATATAGTTATTTGAGTATTAAAATACTACAATGTTATATTGGGTGACATGGTAATTAGTGATGACACTTGAATACATGATTCATCATGTTAAACAACGCTCAACATTTATTTTTATTTATAAAGTCCTAATAATTTCAATAAAATATTGAGTACCTACTTAACAGGAATATCACTATCAGCTGTAATTTAATTCTTCGAAAATCTTTTTCACTTTTTCCGTGTATTATTCTTTTTTCATTTTGTAGTTGGCTAAATTTAAAAACATAATTTCTTGGGGAAAGTTGTTTGTTAGGATAAGTGCAATCATATATAATTATTATTAGTCATTAATTGCCAGTCAACTCAATATACATAGTACGCTAATAAGAATTATTAACTTTAACTTAAATCAGCTAAAACGTAAATTCAAGCCTGGCCATAATATTTCATGAGAATAAATATCCGACAGTCAGGACGAAGTTCACCAAACTTTTATATCTAGAGTAGGTAAGTTTCATCTTAAGAATAAATTTTGAATTTGTGAAAGTTTTTCCATACTGTCTGAAACTTCTCTCTGAGAATTCATAATTATTCTAATTATTTTGATTAAAGATGTTCCTTTGAGCAGGATTTTAGCTAACCGACAAAATTAAAAAAAGAAAACCTTTTCCCCTAGTGAAACAGATATGCTATTTTTTCCTCCTCTCTGCTATGGTCTGGACAGCCTTTTCGAGCAATAGGAGTGAAAAACACGTTTACAGAATTTTCTATAAATGTAGAATCTCTTATTGTATTGTTACGGAGTGTTAAGGCTCTCGCATATAACTGCGACTGTAGTTAGTAGAAATTTTTTTTTGAAAATTTTATGGAAATTGTGCTATAAGATTCTCGCCGTGCCTATTTGCGGGAGCTCGTCGCTTCACATATCAAGTTCAGTTGAAAACCAATGTTAGACACTAGTTGTCAGACATTTTTGCTGGTTTAGACCTTTTTCCTGCTACTGCTAAGCTCTACTTTTAACTGCTATTTTTTACCTCGGGGTTTATACTTTTTATTATATTTTTATTAGTATGATGATGTATGTTTATTTTGTATTGGGTCAGAATAAAAGACATATAATACACCTTTATTATATGTCTTATTCTGACCCAATTAAATGTATTTTCATTCTTTTTTTGTCTTACGGCTCTGTAAAATCAATAATATGTCATATGTTAAAGATTTTATAAATTCGAGTAAAATTATATTTCTATGTATTTATCGATATCTAAGTTAGCTATTAACATATATATATATATACCTATCGTTGATTAAGAATATGTTTACTACCCATTTCGGTTGACGTACCTTAGTGCTTTTCTCAAGCGTCATTTGTTTAAATAATTCATGGTTCATGATCATCTAATCTTAATAAAATACAACTAGGCGACCTTTAGATTAAAATGTGTTTACAAATTGTACGACATAATAAAGAATTCATAGACATTCTGTTTACCTCACACTCTCACATATTAAAATTTATTTTATAACGAAGACGAGTGAGTAAATTGACGTCATCTATTATACGAGCGAATATCATTACGCACGGCTGAGGGGTAATTTAGAATTTTTGAACATCGAGGTGGATAATCATTTGAAGTGAACGGCCCTTTATCAATGTTCAAGGCGAACAGGGAAGTTCTGTCTATGTGTGTCACTTCTGAAGTTAATTTCGAAGGTATAACGATTAGTTTAGAGTTGTCTTTTGCACTACTTGTGGCGCCTGCGCTGCCCCATGGTCCTTTTCTCTCCACCGGCGACCTACAGCCACCGCCTAGCCGCATATTTGCCGACGTCACAAAGGTATCTGGAATACGCCTACGAAACTGATTGGTATATAAGTTGAAGCTTAGAGGGTAAGAATCACAGTTGCTCTTTGCTAAGAAAACAATACAGACCACAATGTACAAGCTGGTGGTGTTGTCGTCCGTACTCGCCCTGGTGGCTGCTAAGCCCAGCGGTCTCGGCGTGCTCGGCCTCGGCCCCCTCGGCCTCCATGGCTTAGGCGTGGGAGCTCCGTTGGGTCTGGGAGCTCCGTTGGGTCTGGGCGCACACTTGGGTGCCCCACTGGCTGCCCCCTTGCTGGCTGCACCCATTGCTCACGCTCCCGCCGTCGGCATCGCTGGTCCCGCCGTGGTCCCTGCGCCTCTGGGAGGTGCTGCCATTAACTACAGAGGACCCGTGTCGCTTGCTCCCGGCCAGCCTGCTAGTATCATTGCTCAAGACGGCAGGCCTCTGGATACCCTCAGTGTGAACGCCGACCGTGCCGTGCACTTGACCGCAAGGGCCGTCGACCAGGCTACTGGAGCGGTCGCAGCTATCGGAGCTCACGGAGTGATAGGAGTTCCCGGTATTCTAGGAGCCCATGGACATCTGATTGGCAAGCGCTCGGCTCCCTTGCTGGGTGCGCCGATTGGCCTGACTGCTGTGCACGGTCTGGGACCAGCAGCGCTAGCAGTTCCCGCCGCTTCTCATATCGCATTGCGCGCACCCATCGCTCCTCTTGGCTTGGGCTTGGGTCATGCCGGCGTCCTAGGACCTCATTATTGAATTACTGTGTAAAGAAAGTTAAGTGTGTTCTACCATATATCTGCCTATAATTTATAAAGAGAGTTACCCGGAAAAAGCATTTTGTTTTATATTATTCATATCCCTATTGATATTTCAAGCAATCGATACAGGCACGTAGGTAAAATCCATTTAGGATTTACCTACCTATAATCTAACCTGCGTGACGAACTTTGAGAGCATTACAATCGCTGATGTACACACCATAATACCACAATTTATTTATTTAATTCAATGCTGTCGATCTTTCCGTCCAATTCTTACAAGCCTTAGCAACTCTTTAGGTTAGGTCTTCTGTGACGGCGACTTCTGGAATTTCGGGATTCTTCTTCTGACATTATGTGATCACACAGGAGACACTGAACTAGTATGGGAAAGCGATGTACTTCGCATTCTTTATCATAATAGTATGTCACGTTTCATTAAGTTTATTTAGTAACCGCAAAAATAGAAATTAAATTAGAATCTTTGTATTTGACCGAGAATGGCGCATAGGGTTCGCGCTTCGTTATCATTTAGATTTCATCGCAACTATAGCACAATTACTTAATTCACAATATTTTTAACACTCAAAAACACCACAGTTATACTAGAACTTTAATTATTTACATTTCAAAAAGGGCGCGAACCAATTTATTAACAAAACGACCCGTCGGCGGTTTTGGCGGGAAAGTCAAGCTGAGCGTCACGCTCGTTTTTCATTGGATTTTTAAAATTATTTATAGTGTTGTTTACTAAATAAAAGTGCATGATTTATGTAGTAAAAAGTGCATTTAGTTAATAGTTCATAAAGAACAGTGAAATATCGCAGCAGAGTGGCCACATCATGAGTTTGCCCCAAACCTCACTAGTAAGACGAGTCACGCCGCCGTATTTTTCGACATGAAATGAATAATTCATAATTACGTGACATTGGCTAAATGCACAAACCATGTGAAGCCAAAAAATTAAAAAATAAAAACAAAACGACCCGTCATAATATTTTTTTTTTTTTATTACAATAATCAACGCAAGAAACGAAAATGCTGCCAGGCACATAAATTTTTTAAATAATCATTTCTTATTTCTATTTACAATAAAACTGTCCTAAAACAAATACAAAATGTTTGAAATGTTACCAGCCGAATAAATTAACGAATATTTTAAATTTACATGAATGTTACCAGGATTCTATTTTAACAGTGCAATACCTAAAAACTATTTGACACAAGCGTTTTAACATAATAAATTATAAGTTTATGGATGGGTTTGGTCGGGAAAGCGAAGATGAGTGCCACGCTCATTTTTCATTGAACTTTTAAGTTATTTATTGTGTCGTTTACTAAATAAAAACGCGTGATTTATGTAGTAAAAAGTGCATTCAGTGAATAATTCATAAAGAACAGTGAAATAGTGTAGCATAATCGCCACAGCATGTCTTTACGCTAAAGGAGTTAGATTAGATTAAGTTAAGTTAGGATAAGTTTAGGGTTTAAATAGGATAACTTAGGTTATAAACTTTTTTTTTTTTTTTTTTTTTTTTTTTTTTTTTTTTTTTTTTTTTTTATGGGACAAAACCCGCCACACTTTTCCCAACCACTGCAACTCCTGAAAGTCAGAATCAACAGTGGCGACCGCCAGAAAAACGCCGAGCAATGAAGCTCGACGAGTCAAGAAACGATTCAACTGTCTTGGGTCCCGCAACAAATTAATCAGAAAAGAATAGAGGAGGAGTAAGAAAAAAGATATTTTTTCCACTTCCCTCCATAACAAGCAGGAGACAGAACAGAACTAGGCCAATCGGCACAAAGGGACATTATTGCAACTGGGAGAAGCCCAGATTGCCAAACACCACGGAATAAAATTTGATTAAGTTAATGGGTCCTAAGTAGGTATTAGCTGTTACAATTGATTCCAATAATAGGTATGGCAAAAGCGCCTGAACGCACGGAAATTGGTTCTAGTTTCTACAAGGTCCGTATAATAAACGACTCCGGATGTAACTTGTACACTATCCAACATAATATTGCGTTCATTCTGCCAAAGAACACACTCCCACAAGATGTGATGTGCGGACTGTTCAAATTCACAGTTCGATGTAGAACACTGACACAAAGGGGAAGGAACAAGTTTAAAAGAATACAGTTTACTTTTAAAGTTGCCATGACCTGTGAGAAATTGGGCAACGCAGTGGTCAACCTCCAGCCATGTCCTAGCCAGCCGATCGCCAACGGATGGAAAGAATAGATGGAGGTGCCGGCCCTTGATGGAATTATCCCACCTACTTTGCCATTCGGATAAGAGGTCCTCCCAGACTTCAGTCTGAGGTTTAAATAATCTAGAGATTTTATTAAAGTCGCGTTGTGTAACAAAATTAGTGTCCATGGCCTCCCCCCTCGCGGAGTAGTACATTGAAGCACGTCGCTGTACCTCAAGGTCGACTGGAAGTACACCTGCCAGTACCGGTAAGGCTTCAGTACTGACCGTTCTATACGCCTTGCATAAAAATATCAATGCCAAACGTTGGCTTTGAAGCAGTTTACGTCGTGCCGCCCCTATGCTGGCCCTATCGGCCCAAACAGGTGCACCGTAGCACATACATCCTAAGTAGGTAGCTCCATATATAGTTTTTAAAGTTAGGAATGATAGACCCCAAGTTGCTTTCGATATTCTAGTTAGGGCATAAAAGTTCCTTTTAGCTTTTTCACCAACTATTTTTATATGTTCTATAAATGAAAAATTCCTTTCTAAGATCATACCAAGATAGCATACGGATTGCTGTTTTTTAATGGGAACGTTATTAAATTTAATAGTAGGCAATGATTTAAGATTACCTTTTAGTAGAAGTTGATAGGTTTTATGTGGCGCAAACGTTAGGCGGTTACGCTCACCCCACTGAGATATTAAATTTAGGCAAGTATTGGCCAAGTTCTCAAGTCCAGCTCGGGTACTTGACTGAATGAGCAGTAGGCCATCGTCCGCGTAACCAGTAAGTGAACAGCCGCAAGGAAGCGGGATCGCGAGGAAGTCATCAAAACCCAAATTCCATAAATAAGGACCGACAACTGAACCCTGAGGACATCCCATGGTTAGTGTTTTAGTACTAGAAAAATGACCGAGCTTAAGTACCGCGGAACCGTTTATAAAGTAAGAGTAAACGAGATTATATATGTTTTTATAGCAACCGCGGGTTTTTAATTTTAACAACAGCATAGGCCACCAGGCGTTATCAAAAGCCCCAGAAATATCCAGGAAGATCCCAATTACGTACTTGTTTTCGGATTGGTTAACGGTTCTTCTGACAGAAAGCGCCGCGTCGACTGTAGATTTACCTATGGTGAAGCCATACTGATTATTATGGAATTTTGGACCGTTCGGTAGTAAACGTGGAACGATGAGGCGCTCAAGAAGTTTACCCAAAGATGGTAGAAGTGTGATAGGACGATATGACTTCGGATCATCCGGAGGTTTGTCACCACACTTTGGTATTATTCGTATGAAACCGCGTCGCCATTTACGAGGAAAAACGCCTTCAGAAATGCATCGGTTGTATACAGTTAAGATGGCATCACCCGCTGTTTTACACGCTTCTTTAATCATCCTATTAGATATTTTATCTTCACCTGATGATTTGTTGACCGGTAGTTTTCTAACAATATTTATAAATTCGTCATTAGATGGCACGTCTGACATTGGTGATTCAGGTGGCACAGGAGCCCACGCTCTAATCTGTTGGTGGTAGTCGCTATCGTTAGCCGGTGAATCATCAGGGATAAGTGTATTAATTAGCACTTCTGTTGTTTCCTCTATGCCTGTGGTATGCTTATCATTGACTTTAATGTTTTGAACGTATGCAAGGTCGACCGATCTGTTAGCTTTAAATTCGTGATATAAGGGAGACCACGGACCCTCCCTGTCAAGTTTATCAACGATTTTTCGCAACAAGTTACCCTTAGATTTTTCCACCGATGCTTTGTAGCGTGACTTGGCAACTCTAAAAGCATTTAAAGCGAACGTAAGAAGATCTCCAGTAATCTTTCGGCTCTTGAGTTTATTTAACTGTCTACGCGCTCTGCGATATCTTTTACGCTGTTCAACTAAATAATCACTCCACCAGTCACATCTACGAATATTGGTCATAGATCCGCGACCAATGGCAATGTCAGCACAGTAGGTAAAGGTTTCTGACATAATGTCAGCACTTTCTTCGGCTGACAGCCCGTCCCGAGTGAATTCTTTGGCGTGACACGCAAAAAGCGAGCCGAAAAATTCCCAGTTCGCGCCTTTACATCTATATCTGAAATTACCGGGAATATGAGACGGACCCTGAATATAACCAGGAACAAATTCGTACACGATCAGGCGATGATCACTACAAGACGCGTCCGGTAGGACACGCCACCTATCCAAACGTACGTCGGCACTTGAAAGTGTGACGTCAATACAAGATTCGCCCATTTGGCTGCAGAAAGTAGGTGGTGCATCAGGGGTATTATGAATCGATAGGTTCATCTCAGCAATGAAATCCTCAACAGCGCAGCGTCGTTCGGTATCGGTGGCCCAGAACAGTGAAATAGTGTAGCATAATCGCCACAGCATGTCTTTACGCTAAAGGAGTTAGATTAGATTAAGTTAAGTTAGGATAAGTTTAGGGTTTAAATAGGATAACTTAGGTTATAAACTTACTGAAGAAAATAGTTACTGAAGTCTAGGCTGTATGGCGTACTATGTCTTTGCCTTTTCCGTTCAAAAGTACGGAAAGAACTGAACCAAAAAAAAAAGTCCTTGTACTCAGAGTTGTCATCATCCTCTATCATCAGCTAATAGCAGTCTTCAAAGTTATGGTATCTGAAACAAGCGTCTCTGATCAGTGATCACACTCATTTCATTTCATCTTCGGCTATCCACCTCTTGCTGCTATCAACTAGTATCCGAAATTGGAGTTCTTAAAGGTATACTTCCCCTTCTCTGTTGCTCTTGAATGAGTAGTTTTTTATTTTATTTATTTATTTATTTCAGACTATTACAGTCCATAAATCCAATTTCACATTAAAATAATTCAAAAAGGAAATCAAATAATAAAACATAAATTTAAACAACAAAAGAAAATAAAGACAAAATAAAATAATAATCAAAATACATAAGATTAACATTGAATAGACACACAGAAGTTTTACAATAATGAAATAATAGTAATGATGAGATAATAGTAGAAGTAGTAGAAATGAGATAATAGTAGTGCCGTGGAAAATATTGGATTAGCCAATTAGCAAGATGGTTGGTCGGTTTTATATACTTTACTAACAATGCTCCGCCGGTTTCACCTACACATCAGAATAACAATTGGGAAAGTAGTGTGATCATCATAATACCATCCTATGTGCTATTATGATGTAGAAACTATTAATATATGTATTAGTCTAAAGTTTAACAAATTTCTGTAGTTATACGAGAAAGAGTAACCAACATCCATCCTTCTATCCCTACAAACTTTCGCGTATTATTGCTATACTATTGTACAACACAAATATAAATATCAAAAATAGATTACATGCTACAAAAGACTAGGCAATTTTGAATTTGGGACTGTTCTATATTCGAATGTATTTAAATTTTGATTCTAAAAACTGTTGTAAGTACATATTAGATATGCTATTGTTTAGTCACAGTTTCGATTGGAATCTGCAGGTTACGTACGAAAATGAATCTTTGTAAGAAAAATGTTCGTGCAATAATTCTCTGCAACTTTAAAAGAGGCCTGACACGGCTTCAGAGTCGAATAGAGAGTTTTGAAGAGCTAACATCTGTGTTTAGTGATAAAGCCCCATATATGCGGAATGTCAGACGCCATTATTTAGTATTCCAGTGTAGACATACTAGTGTTAGTGACAAATTTCGCGAAGGATGCCCGAAATCCGCTTTCACTGAACATAACATCACTGCTGTAAAACAGCTAACTCACAGAGATCATCATATGACATATCGAGAGTTAGAGGCTCTACTAGGCACCTCAGGCACCAGCATTCAGAATATCTTGCATGAAGCGCTTGGTGTGAGAAAGCTAGTTTGCCGTTGGATACCGCATCTGCTTTCCGACGATCACAAGGTGGCCCTAGGTATACACCTTCTGATGTGCAAAGGACAGATGTGAAAACTCTGCAAAGTTTCAACAAAGGATAGTCAAATCACGTCTACGACGTCATTAGTGGTGGTGAATCTTGGGTCTGTGCCTACGATCCTGATTCCAAACAACTACAATCTACAATCTGGGTCTTTCAAGACAAGCCAAAGCCAACAAAATGGAGGCCAAGTTTGTTGAAAAAAAGAAACAAAAAAAATAACGAGAGTGGTATACCATAGTTTGAAATTCGAAAACTAACTCAAAGCGATCATCCTGCAGCACGGCAACGTAAGCTCACACAGCGTTCGTCAAACGATTAAGTATTTGAAGCAGAAAAAAGTTGAAATTCTTGACCATCAACCATACAGTCCTGACCTAAACCCTAACGATTTGTTTACATTTCCTAAAATTAAGGAAAGTCTGGAACCTATGACCACGAATCATAGGTTCCAGTCCGGAGAAGAAGCAGTCGACGCTTTCAAGTCAGCGGTTTTGAACACCACCGTTTTAGAGTGGAATAAATGTTATACTAACTGGTTGAGCGAAAAGGAAACTATATTTAGATACGCAGTGAATACTTTGAAAAACAATATAAGTTCTATAAAGTTCTAGTTGTGTTTTTTTCGACAAATGACAAAAAGGCACGCCTCGTAAACAGTTGGCGCCTTGGAATGGACATTAATTTGCCTAGAGATAAAACGAGGCTGCCGTTGGTGCAATATTACGAGGATATTGCGTGATATACACTTCTTATTGAACCTAAAATAGATATACAGATAATATACATGTCCTAGATAATGTTTATCTATAATAATATTTAGTTAGTCGTCGGCTTACTGCTTATAGTTGTTGTAATAAAACTGACTTTATACTCTCCATAAAATGTATTCAAAATTCTTAATGTTCCATGTAACTAGGTTACCTTATTAATACTAAATTAAGTAAGAAACCTGATAAAACATATCTATTCTTTCATTATCAAATACAAAATTAGAACAATAGTGAACCAAACGCACATTCAAGAATCGCACTTTCGTTGAGGCGCCATTGCTCTACTAACTCTATCTATATTAATGCCATTTGTTAAAGGAATTAGTTAATAAATTGGCAGATCTGCCAGTAAAACATAAACGGAGTGGAAATTGTTCAACAGCATAAACGTGAGAGTTCTTGTTTCAAAAAATATAGTTATTTGAGTATTAAAAGGCTACAATGCTATATTGGGTGATATGGTAATTAGTGATGATACTGGAATAAATGATTCATCATGTTAAACAACGCTCGACATTTGTTTTTATTTATAAAGTTTTAATAATTTCAATAAAATATTGAGTACCTACTTAACAGGAATATCACTATCAGCTGTAATTTAATTCTTCGAAAAACTTTTTCACTTTTTCCGTGCATTATTCTTTTTTCATTTTGTACTTGGCTAAATTTAAAAACGTAATTTCTTGGGGAAAGTTATTTGTTAAGATAAGTGCAATCATGTGTATTAATTGTTATTAGTCATTAATTGCCAGCCACTAAATATACATAGTACGCCAATTATTAACTTTAACTTAAATCAGCTAAAACGTAAATTCAAACCTGGCCATAATATTTCCTGAGAATAAATATTCGACAATCAGGACGAAGTTCACCAAACTTTTATATCTAGAGTGGGTAAGTTTCATCTTAAGAATAAAATTTGTTTTTGTGAAAGTTATTCCATACTGTCTGAAAAATTCTCTCAGAGAATTCATAATTAATCTAATTATGAATAAAGATGTTCCTTTGAGCAGGCTTTTAGCTAACTGACAAAATTAAAAAAGAAAACCTTTTCCCCTAGTGAAACAGATATGCTATTTTTCCCTCCTCTCTGCTATGGTCTGGACAGCCTTTTCCAGAAATAGGAGTGAAAAACACGTTTACAAAATTTTCTATAAACGTAGAATATGGGCGTCTTTTATATTTCCTGAGAATAAATATTCGACAATCAGGACGAAGTTCACCAAACTTTTATATCTAGAGTGGGTAAGTTTCATCTTAAGAATAAAATTTGTTTTTGTGAAAGTTATTCCACACCGTCTGAAAAATTCTCTCAGAGAATTCATAATTAATCTAATTATGAATAAAGATGTTCCTTTGAGCAGGCTTTTAGCTAACTGACAAAATTAAAAAAGAAAACCTTTTCCCCTAGTGAAACAGATATGCTATTTTTCCCTCCTCTCTGCTATGGTCTGGACAGCCTTTTCCAGCAATAGGAGTGAAAAACACGTTTACAAAATTTTCTATAAACGTAGAATATGGGCGTCTTATTGTATTGTTACGGAGTGTTAAGGCTCTCGCAGATAACTGCGACTGTAGTTAGTAGAAAAAATTCTTTGAAAATTTTATGGAAATTGTGCTATAAGATTCTCGCCGTGCCTGTTTGCGGGAGCTCGTCGCTTCACATATCAAGTTCAGTTGAAAACCAATGTTAGACACTAGTTGTCTAACATTTTTGCTGATTTAGACCTTTTTACTGCTACTGCTAGGCTCTACTTTTGACTGCTATTTTTTACCTCGGGGTTTATACTTTTTAGTATATTTTTATTAGTATGATGATGTACGTTTATTTAAGGTATACCTTAAACGTAAATTCAAACCTGGCCATAATATTTCCTGAGCATAAATATTCGACAATCAGGACGAAGTTCACCAAACTTAACTTTCTTTTTTTGGTTTACGGCTCTGTACAAAATACGAAGACGAGTGAGTAAATTGACGTCATCTGTTATACGAGCGAATATCATTACGCACGGCTGAGGGGTAATTTAGAATTTTTGAACATCGAGGTGGATAATCATTTGAAGTGAACGGCCCTTTATCAATGTTCAAGGCAAACAGGGAAGTACTGTCTATGTGTGTCACTTCTAAAGTTAATTTCGATGGTATAACGATTAGTTTAGAGTTGACTTTTGCACTACTTGTGGCGCCTGCGCCGACCCATGGTCCTTTTCTCTCCACCGGCGACCTACAGCCACTGCCTAGCCGCATATTTGCCGACGTCACAAAAGTACCTGAAATACGCCTACGAAATTGATTGGTATATAAGTTGAAGCTTAGAGGGTAAGAATCACAGTTGCTCTTTGCTAAGAAAACAATACAGACCACAATGTACAAGCTGGTGGTGTTGTCGTCCGTACTCGCCCTGGTGGCTGCTAAGCCCAGCGGTCTCGGCGTGCTCGGCCTCGGCCCCCTCGGCCTCCATGGCTTAGGCGTGGGAGCTCCGTTGGGTCTGGGAGCTCCGTTGGGTCTGGGCGCACACTTGGGTGCCCCACTGGCCGCCCCCTTGCTGGCTGCACCCATTGCTCACGCTCCCGCCGTCGGCATCGCTGGTCCCGCCGTGGTCCCTGCGCCTCTGGGAGGTGCTGCCATTAACTACAGAGGACCCGTGTCGCTTGCTCCCGGCCAGCCTGCTAGTATCATTGCTCAAGACGGCAGGCCTCTGGATACCCTCAGTGTGAACGCCGACCGTGCCGTGCACTTGACCGCAAGGGCCGTCGACCAGGCTACTGGAGCTGTCGCAGCTATCGGAGCTCACGGAGTGATAGGAGTTCCCGGTATTGTAGGAGCCCATGGGCATCTGATTGGCAAGCGCTCGGCTCCCTTGCTGGGTGCGCCGATTGGCCTGACTGCTGTGCATGGTCTGGCACCAGCAGCGCTAGCAGTACCCGCCGTTTCTCATATCGCATTGCGCGCACCCATCGCTCCTCTTGGCTTGGGCTTGGGTCATGCCGGCGTCCTAGGACCTCATTATTGAATTACTGTGTAAAAAAAGTTAAGTGTGTTCCACCATATATCACCTATAGTTTATAAAGCGAGTTACCCGGAAAAAGCATTTTTTTATATTATACACTTACCTCTATTAATATTTCAAGGAATCGATAGGCACATAGGTAAAATCCATTTAAGATTTACCTACCTATAATCTAACCTGCGTGACGAACTTTCAGAGCATTGCAATCGCTGATGTACACGCGACATCGCTGACGATCTTTCAGTCCAATTTTTACAAGCCTTAGTAACTCCGAACGTGTATGCTGTTTTACTAAACATGTCCGGTTAGGTCTTCTGTGACGGCGACTTCTGGATTTTCGGAGATTCTTCTTCTGACATTATGTGATCACACAGGAGACACTGAACTAGTATGGGAAAGCGATGTACTTCGCATTCTTTATCATAATAGTATGTCACGTTTCATTAAGTTTATTTAGTAACCGCAAAAATAGAAATTAAATTAGAATCTTTGTATTTGACCGAGAATGGCGCATAGGGTTCGCGCTTCGTTATCATTTAGATTTCATCGCAATTATAACACAATTACTTAATTCACAATATTTTTAGCACTCAAAACCACCACAGTGACACTAGAACTTTAATCACTTACATTTCAAAATGGGCGCGAACCAATTTATTAACAAAACGACCCGTCATAATATTTCTTTTTTTATTACAATAATCAAAGCAAGAAACGAAAATGCTGATAGACACATTTGCACTGGCAATTTTTTAAATAATCATTTCTTTTTCTATTTACAATAAAACTGTCCTAAAACAAATACAAAATGTTTGAAATGTTACCAGCCGAATAAATTAAGGAATATTTTAAATCTACATGAATGTTACCAGGATTTTATTTTAACAGTGCAATACCTAAAAACTATTTGACACAAGCGTTTTAACATAATAAATTATAGTTTATGGATTTGGCATAGTCTCTGTACTCAGAGTTGTCATCATCCTTTATCATCAGCTAATAGCAGTCTTCAAAGTTATGGTATCTGAAACAAGCGTCTCTGATCAGTGATCACACTCATTTCATTTCATCTTCGGCTATCCACCTCTTGTTGCTACCAACTAGTATCCGAATAAGGAGTTCTCTTTTTTTCTTCTTCTTTTTTTTGTGCATTCAGCCAATGTCAAGTGTGTTGGGATTGTTAGGAACTAAAGGTAGGGAAACGGATTTCAAATTTTACGGAATTTTGGATAGGACGGAGATATAGGATCAGTTTTTTTTTTGTAAGAATTATGTGAAGTTTACAATGGCAAATATTTACAACTTTATATTATTTAAGGTGATGAATGAGACTATACATTTATATACAGGAAAACTATTTTTACAAAGTAAAGATAGTATTGAGGTAGGAAAAGGAATATCAAGGGATAACAGGTTACAGAAGAAGGAAGAACGGTCATACAAGGGACAGGAGAAAAAGATATGGTTAAGGTCGCCTACATCCGTGCCACAAGAGCAAATGGGGTGGTCAGTAATGTGAAATTTGGAAAGATGGGATGGGGAACAAACATGGCCCAGTCTCATTCGTAATTCGTATTAGAATAGAGGTCTCCATTTTACCAAATTTTGCCCTGCCAAACCATGGTTTTTCCGGAATCTCGGGTTGGACAAGAGAAAAGTAATGTCCCTTCGATCTGCTACTGGTATCAGAAACTCCATGGAAACTCTTTTAAATTATCAAGCTATTCTATTGATACAAATATTTGATTACATCATTCATGTTGAAATGAACCGTGTGAGAACGATGCAGATATATATTGTACGCTGAGAGCGTCCATTATGGAAAACGCAAAAAAATAACAATTCAGAAATTAAAATAATCTAACAAATAGATGCTTTACAATAAGTACATAGTGCTTACACGTGTGCCATGCAATTATACAATACTAAGAAAATTGTATACATTACTTTTTTTTTTCTGATTCGATTAAATTCTGTTTTCGCCAGTGCCGTACTGAAGATCTTACTGCTATCCTTAGCCGAATCAATCGTTCAAGTGTCAAAAATTTACGCGCCGACAGAGGGATAGATGTATCAGTTTCAAGATATTTTTTTTTCGTTGTATACTTATTCCGGACTCCAATGTACTTTTCCTGTGTGATGTCCTATAATAGCTGTAACACCAGACAAAGCATTATGTATTTTGATTTTTATATGAGCGTTTGCTCCAGTAACAGTCTGCTTCCACTGGTATCATCGGGATATCATGAGTGTAACCTCGTAATCGAGCAATAGCTGTTTCCTCCTGAGCTGTGAAAATCATACTTTCTTTAGCGGCATTTTTCCACATGTCAACTACTTTGTACATGATATCCTTACTAATATTACAAATCGGAAAGTGAGTTTGTTTGTTCCGCTTTCACGCCGTAACTACTGAACCGATTGCTTTGAAAATTTTCCAACGTAAATTTAGATGACCGGATTAAATAATAGGGTACTTTTTATCCAAAAAAAAAAAAAATATGATATTCGCGAAGGAATTCTAAAAAGCGCGGTATAACCGATCTCCACGAGAGTAAAGCCGTGGGCGGAAAGCTAGTTTACTATAAGTGAATAATGACATTATAGGTAAGTTCATCCATGCAACTACTTCATTTAAATTTGTTAGGCCTATTCCTGATATGTATAGTAGTTCATTTGTTTGTGTTTCGTCGTGACTACTCAATTTGAATTTAGAATCGCACATATTATTACATTGAAAGAATTTTAACAGTAATCCTATTTTATTTTCTTTTATTAGTGTAACATTCTTCAATGGACGGACGACAGCAGGTCAAGCTACCCGAAACTGTCAAATATTCGCAATCAACCTTGAGCTTTAATCCTATTATGGAGATAAAGTTAAAAATCTAATAAGGAAATCTGACAGATTACGGTAGCTTGATGTGCTATCAACTGTACATCCAAAGCGATTGTTAAGGTTTGCAATTTCAACCAACCCTTCAAATAAATGTTGAACATCGATGATTCTCCTATTAACTTTTATAGGCTCGTTAATTAGATTCTGTAAAAAAGTAATGAATCGCCCAAGTTGTTTTCAATTAGTTTGATTATTCCTACCAAAATATACAAATTTATTGCTTCTTACCTCTGCAGAAGAACGTATATCATATATTATAATAAACTACTTCGAAACTTATATTATACGTAATCTTTGAATCATATAGTATAATAAAATATTTTGAATCTAAACTTATTTTCCTGTTCATTTCAAATTATATTTACTTAAGTGACTTATTCACCCCTAGTTATTAATTGGTATGATAAAAAGGCATAATAATTATAACGGCTCAAGATGTTTAGGAATGAAGAGAATGAGGAGATCCGCAGAAGAACGAGAGTAACCGACATAGCCCGAAGAATTGCAACACTGAAGTGGCAATGGGCTGGACACATTGCCCGTAGGACCGATGCCCGATGGGGCCGACGGGTTCTCGAGTGGCGACCACGCACCGGAAGACGTAGCGTGGGTAGGCCCCCGACAAGGTGGACCGACGACCTGGTGAAGGTCGCAGGAAACCGCTGGATGCGAGAGGCGCAGGACCGGTCGTCGTGGAGAACCTTGGGGGAGGCCAATGTCCAGCAGTGGACGTCTTTCGGCTGAAATGATGCTGATGATGATGAAGATGTTTAGTCCGTCTCACTCAACGCTAGCTCGCTACACTGGTCGCGGTGTGTGTGCGCACACATCAATAATGTTGCCGTCATTTACCTAAACTCGAGCGTTTAAATTTTGTGAAATGGCTCTTAAAAATACTAAAAACACTCCGAATCAAGTGCGAGTTGGAGTGTTTTTAGTACTTGCTGTTATAGCCCCAACAGAAATATACCGTCTGTGAGAATTATGAACAGTCTAGCTCGGGTTAATTGACCCAGTTCCGTGATGTGACTATTTGGAGGATACGTTACAAACATGACATGTGATGTTACTGATACCTATTTTTTTTTTTTGAATAATTTTAAACTAGTGCTTGACCGCAATCCCGCCTGATGGTAAGCGTGCTAGTTTATTAAGACCCTATTCATTAAAAAATTGTTAAACCCAACAACACCACCAACGTTGCTGTGCCAGAGGGAGATTGACCAGGACACCATCAACGGCCAAACTCCCGAAACAACATTCGGCACATCGTACCCGGCACATATCCCAACACAACTGCTCAGACCCGTCCTCCATACGGCAAGACTTTGTATGGTGGGTGGTAACTTCTGTCGGCAGCCGATGTTGCTACACGTATGAGAGAAAACAAAGAAACATAAATTAGTATTTCTGGGAAAATAAAACAAACATTACAAAATTTTCAATTTATTCGAAAAAGAGAACAAGCTTATAACAACCACAGAAATTGCAAGAACAGCATTTCAGCAATGCTGATTGATGTTCAATACGATTTATTTATTTAAACGAGACGACTACTGACAACAACACCGACTTATAGTAATGTAGGTTGTTAGTTGGTTGTGTGGCGGAGAAACAATAGTATATCGCATATTACGTGAGTGAGACAGTAATACAATACCAGAATTTAGTTTGATTCATCGAAATATTGGAGAGTAGTGATGGCCAAGTGGTAATAGTCGCGACATATGAACACCTCGACCATCTGGTCGTGGGTTCAAATCCAGACAGGTGCTAACTTTTGAGCTAGCTTTTGCTTTTGTTTTGACTTTTTGAATTTGCTTTAAAAAATTTCATAGTCACGTAGCTATGAATGTGAAATTGTATTATTATTTGTGTAATTGTCGTATTATTTCTATTATGAGTCAGTGATACTCGAAATACATAAAGTTACATTATTATTTGCATAGTTCAACTCGGACGGTATTAATCGCAATATTACTATGACATATGTAGATCTTAAACGTCGTTTGCCTAAGGACTAGCCGATGTACTTAGAGGTAGGTAATCATTTGAAGTAAACAGCCCTTTATTCACTCAAGGTGAACGGCGAAGTATTGTCTGTGTGTGTCAGCTCTGTAGTAATTTTCAAATGTATACTGATTAGTTTAGAGTTGACTTTAGCATTACCTCTTAACCCGCTTCGGCGGATATTGCTTGTGGGGCCTGAGCCGCCCCATGGTCCTTTTCTATCCACCGTCGACCTACAGCCAACGCCTAGCCGCATATTTGCTGACGTCACAAAGGTATCTGGAATACGCCTACGAAACTGATTGGTATATAAGTTGAAGCTTAGAGGGTAAGAATCACAGTTGCTCTTTGCTAAGAAAACAATACAGACCACAATGTACAAGCTGGTGGTGTTGTCGTCCGTACTCGCCCTGGTGGCTGCTAAGCCCAGCGGTCTCGGCGTGCTCGGCCTCGGCCCCCTCGGCCTCCATGGCTTAGGCGTGGGAGCTCCGTTGGGTCTGGGAGCTCCGTTGGGTCTGGGCGCACACTTGGGTGCCCCTCTGGCCGCTCCCTTGCTGGCCGCACCCATTGCTCACGCTCCCGCCGTCGGCATCGCTGGTCCCGCCGTGGTCCCTGCGCCTTTGGGAGGTGCTGCTGTTAACTACAGGGGACCCGTGTCGCTTGCTCCCGGCCAGCCTGCCAGCATCATTGCTCAAGACGGCAGGCCTTTGGATACCCTCAGCGTGAACGCCGACCGTGCCGTGCACTTCACTGCAAGGGCCGTCAACCAGGCCACCGGGGCGGTCGCAGCTATCGGAGCTCACGGACTGATAGGAGCTCCCGGTATTCTCGGAGGTCACGGGCACCTGATAGGCAAGCGCTCGGCTTCCTAGGTCCTGCCCACCGCTGCTCATTCCGCATAGTGCGCCCTCGTCGTTCCTCTGGGCGTCGGACATGCCGGTCATGTCCTGGGACCTCATTGGTAAATTACTGTGTAAAGACAGTTTAGTATGTTTGACAATGTATGTATAGTTAACCTATAGTTTATAAAGAGAGTTACCTGGAAAAAGCTTTTTTTTAAACATCATACACTTACCCCTTTTTAATATTTTGATGAATTGTTTTAAATAGGTACTGTGCCTTCGTCACTCACCTTTTATGTGTTATATGATAGTGTATCTTCAAAATACTTAGGTAATTATTTTAACAACAACAACTAACACCGACAATAACCATTCTAGATGGTAGTAGTCGATGTTTTTGTAATTTGTACTGGTCTACAGTGTTGAGACCGTTACTCTTGACATCTCTTCGGGTAGGCGGCAGTGGACATGTGGACAGTCGGGCTTCCTTCCTCAGCTAAGTATAGACTTAACCATTTTTATCATTTACCGTAGTAAATTCTATTTATTCTTAAATTTTATTACATGTACGGACGACAGCTACACTTGACGATAGGTCAAGCTACCCCAAATTGTCAGATATTCCAAATCAACCATGAGCCTTAATGCTTTAGAGATAAAGTTGAAAATCTAATAAGGAAATCTGACTGATTGTAGTAACTTGATGTGTATTATCATGTACACACTAGTCCAGCACTAGTTATTTTACTCCACCACGAAATATCGTCGCGATCAAAAAAGTTAGAATTGATGTCTATAGAATGTTGCAATTGTTGGTCTCGCTGACGAAACCAACATTATTAATAGACATTAAAAGCGCTACCATTTTCAACGTCTCAAAATTGCGGCCAAGCGACTGTTCTTTTCTAACAATGAAGCGGCTAGTTCCAGCGGCAAAGCGTTGGCATCATGCTTTTAGGGCGGCATAATCACTGTCAGTCCTTGGATTGAATATGTGACAAATGTAGTCACCCAACCACTGGAAGTTCATCCTTTATACAGTAAGCATATTTGCAAAACATGTATTTGTGTCACTTTGACCGAATTCTCGACCTGTGATGAAGAATACAACAATCAAGAATTGTTAGGATTAGCTACTTATTGTGAATTGTCAGAGTTGTGATTCAAAACTCAATAATCAAGAAAGAAACTTGGATTTTGAATAATCTCTCTTGAAGTGCCTATACTATCATTCTAGGAAGGCAGTGAATATAATATTCAAGATTTATGGGACAAGAGTTTAACCTATAATAGAGTATCGAATTAATAAATTACTAATCTACTCTAATGTAGGTCTATAGAGAGCCCCAAAGCGCCCACCCATTAGGATGGAGAGAAGAAGTGGGCCAATAAAGTCTCCAAGGATGCCTCTATTAGTTATAAGAACTTAAATAACTCCATCAGCCTACGATGAATATTATGATGAACAGTTGTTGCCCGTGACTGCGTCTGCGATGCAGGATAAAAAGTATAAATTTCTCCACATCATTTATCTCACATCTCCACTCTACCCATTTGCAATCCAAATTCGTCCAGCCGTTTTAGCTTAAAATTGTAATTTTAAAATATTCTAATTTTCTGCACAATTTCCTTTATTCTTTCACAAGCACCTTCTCCCAACAATAATGTGTAATAATACTGTTTTTATATAAAAGATTTTTTTTTTTGCATACACAAGTCACGTTGTCACCTCACACATCAGATTCAATTGAAAAACAGTGTCAGGCACTAGTTGTCTGGCATTTTTGCTAAACTGTGCCTTTTTGGCGGAGCTGGGAATCACATATTCCTGCTAGTTTTCTACATTTGTTTTTCATTTTACTTGAGTTTACTAAAAAGACACGCAATATTTCAGAATATTGCGTGTCTTTTTAGTTAGTGTTTTGTAATGAACACAAAAACAACGAAACAACGGTAATTGTTGATTTGCTATAAAATAATTTTAGTAGTTGGAACTATATCATGTACCTACTATGTAACTGACACCCCTGTCTACTTTAGCTGAGAGTACAGACATTATGTGCATTGGAGCATATTTTTTGTATCTGATAATGTAAAAATTTTAGTTATTTTCATGATATCTACTAAGTAGGTATATTATTCGTGTAAGATTAGGGCTCCGTGAACCTTTCGATACTGTCACCAGTCTTGGGCCACTATGTCATCTGTTTTGGGATGAACTTGTGATACATTATCAACTACATAACTCATATTAACCGAGAGGAGGGACCTAGGGATGGTTGGTAATGTACCACAAGCTTTTGTTAGGTGTAATATTCAAAGTCATACTTTATAATGTATTGCACGGGATCATACACATTTGTAACAGTTGCCTTCTTACCAGCATCATTTTTGCCGAATGACATCTTCCTATAGGAATTAAAAAAGCTTCGAGCTTGACATCCTATAAAAGGAGATGCCCTTAATAATGTTTGTCAATTTTGACACGTTTTCTTGGTTATTACGCCAGTGTATCAAATATCAAACTATCTGTCTAAATAACTTTTTACAATTATGAGAGAAGATTTCACTGGATTACAGAAAGAAAAAAAATTTAGATTTTGGCATCAGTTCGTTTTATTTTACTCGTTTCAGTATGCGAAGTTGTTTACCAGTAGCGAACGATAGGTGCTCCGGAGTAGGCGATGGGAGCCACGGCCAAGCGCGAGCTGAGCACAGGCGCGGAGTAGGCGATCGGTGCGCTATGGATCAATGGGGAGGCGACCACAGAGCTGACCGGTGCGATCAGCGGAGCCGAGCGCTTCTTCAGGTAGTGGATGCCACCGCTTAGAGCCTTGGCGGTGAAGTGTGCGGAGCGGTCCAAGTTCACGTCCAGGGTGTCTAGAGGCCTGCCGTCAGCACCGAGGATGTTAGCGGGCTGACCGGGAGCAAGGGATAGCGGTCCTCTGTAGTTGCTGCTGTAGGGCGTCACGAGAGGTGCAGAGTAAGCAATGGGTGCTGTGTAGGCAAGGGGCGCGATCAGAGCAGCGGAGCGCTTCTTCAGTATGTGTACACCACCCTCGAGAGCCTTAGCCGTGAGGTGCGCAGAGCGGTCCAGGTTCACATCCAGGGTGTCAAGAGGCCTGCCGTCGGCTGCAAGGATGTTGGCGGGCTGGCCAGGTGCCAGAGACAGCGGTCCTCTGTAGTTGCTATTGAAGGGCGCCACTAGCGAAGCCGAGTAGGCAAGAGGCGCCGAGTAGGCGAGCGGCGTCGTGTAGGCGAGGGGCGCGAAGGGCGCCAGCAGGTTTGCTGTGGCCGCAGCCATCATGAAGGACAACACCACCAGCTTCAGCATATTGTATGTAGAGTGGTCTGTGTTGATATCTTGCCTCAGATGCACTGATGCTTTTGTACAATGTCATGCGCCTTATATACTAGTGTGATAAAATTAACTTGATGGGCGACTCCGGAACATATCGCTGGCCCTGAAAAGACTACTTTCCTACGAGAAAACAAAACTTATATGAACAGAGCATTTGATCAGGATCTTTTTGTGATATTTTGCAAGTACAAATTACTATTTAATTTTTTTTTTGCGTTTCAAGGTATACCAACACCTTGAAACACAAAAAAAAATCTCAAAGATCAAAATATATTATTGTTAGCTTTCCGTTAGGCATGTAGGTACATGTATTATCAAAAACCTTTGTTTAGCTTTTAAATTACCTTGTTGATCATCTTTTTCATAATATCTTGAATTTTACCTTTAGTATTCCTATATTAATGACCCGAATTTCAGAATAATATGTACCTATGTATAACCCGATTCAGACTATCTATTTGCTTTTTTACTATTACTTTTAATAATGATCACATGAGTTTCAGTTTCTGTCTTCCTAGCTTTTCTAAGCGACTTTGTCAGCGTAAAATTAAAATCTTCTGTTTCATTCACAAGTGCAATACCTACATTGTCAAAATAAGCAGCACATAATATTGATTTTATATGTGACGAAAACGATCGAGTCAGAAATGTTACGCTGTGCTCCATAAGCTAAGTAGAAGATGCATTTACTACTCCCACTTGGGAGTGGACTGGATGGAACCATGACGATCTGGTAACGTTCGCAAGGTCAACATGGCTTGAAGTAGCAGAAGACATTAAGGTTTGGAAACAAAAAAGGGAGATCTTTACCCAGTAGTGCGATACCAAATAGGCTATAAAAAGTACAGAAATGTGACGAAAAAAATATTTCTGGAATCATACATATATATTCGAGGTAACAGTTTACGCATTAGCTAACAATGTATCCTCATTCCTACAGTCCGCGCACTACGTAAATAAATGCTTTAAAAATAAAATATTAACGTTAGCGATTTAATTTTGCAGAACCATGAGGTTATGAAAAATCGAATCGCTATGCACCCTTAGCTTAAATAGAAGCGATATACCCATATTTTAGTAACAATTAATACAGAACGGAATGTTTACTCAAGATTAACACTCAATTTCTCACTCGTTAACGAAGTAATTAACTAACTAAGATGCCAGAAAATCTCATAACAGCTGTTGGAATTGGTTGGCCAAAATAACAACATCCAATCAAATCACTTTAGAATCGAGAACTGATTAACTACAATAGGCTATCAGAAGCTGGTATTAATTGAACGAATAAGCATCGCATTCCAAAAATACCTTTAATAGTGATTTTTAGTATTAAAACATGGCGCTGCGTGCCGTGGGTTTGATTCCCGCACGGAACAAATATTTGTACTTATCAATCAAATCAAAGTCACTTATGGCTTGCAGGTAGTTGTTCCGAGTCTGGATGTTTGTGTATGTGAGTTTATATGTTTGTGAACGCACCCACAATACAAGAGAAATTCCATTCAGATACATCAACGCATATTAATATTAATACTAGCATATCGTTGTCCTAATCTAAGGCAAACGCACTTTACTTTGTATAAATTAAATTATTTCACCACCGCTGTTCCAAAGCAAAAAAAGAAAATATCCTGAGGAAACTCCTAGATCAAAAACATCCAAGATATGTGACATCCACCACAACAGAAAGAAGAAGCCTGTATCCCAGCAGTAGAAATATACGCTTATATATTATGCTTAGGTATGATAGTAGCCCATGTTAATTAGGTGGCTATGTACGTTGACTATGTGAAGTTTTAGGAAAGACACATTCCAGAAATCAAAATCAAAACATTTATTTCAGGTAAAAGAATTACAGGCACTTTTGAATTGTCAAAGGGTTAGTCAGTGATCAAGAAGCTTGTTGTCCTATCAAAATAGTAAGACTCTATTGAGAGAAACGCGTATGAAACTCCACGGAATTTTGAATAGCACAATTTATAAAAAAATGTTTGAATACATCGTTCATTTGTCCATGTGAGGACAATGCAGAAAGATGTGCGCGTTAATCTTCCATTATAGCCATAACAACAACTCAGAAATTAAAATAAGCCCTGGCAGCTAAGAGATGACCAATCGCCACTGATGGCGTCCATTCACGAACATGACGTGTGTGTGGATCAGCTCAACCATTTTGAGGGGACCATAATTATCCATGATCATCAACACACACGCTACCACTAGTGAGATATACTCTAAGAGTGAGCATGACATATTCTCAATTGTCAGAATTCTAACAATATTTCCGAATACTTGCATGTACTATGCAGTTTAGCCCCTGTGGAGTTGGGCCAGCGTTGAGCCAAACATTTAACTGCACTGTTAGCGCAGTGGTTAAGCTATTGACTGCTGCGCCGAGTGCACGGAACAAATAATTGTATGACCTGCAAGTAGTTGTTCTGGGTCTGGATTTTTGCTTGCGTTTGTGAGTTATATGTTTCTAAACGGACTCACGATATAGGAGAAATTCCTAGCGTGGGGCAACTTTAAAAAAAATAAAACCGTCTGTCAGCGATGTAATCCCGTAACTAATAATATTCTTGGAAAATATAGGAATATCTGTTTTGAGAAGTTACTTAAATAATATAAGAGTAGCATTGGCATTTATGGTCAGAGTATAATATGAGATTTTTTTATGTAAATATAAACGTGAAATTATTTATTGTTTGGGTAGTTTTAGTAGCAAACACCGGTCCTCTTGTAATCATTTGCGTCCGGGACGTGTTTACGAGATCATCAATTGTAATTGTCAATGCTAAATGTATTAACAGATAACCGTTTCAATTGCATTTTGAAGAATCCGGTTGCTCCCCCTGTAGCATCAAGGTCGACATTCGTAGAGAGACAATATCCTAGTCAGTCATATTATTTGTACAATCTACTAAACGAAGATCTCAACATCTATTCACTTTCTTACCATGAATGTAAAAACACAATGACTGCATGGCTGAAAACTAAAACTTATGACGAGGTAGAAAATATTGTACAGCCAATAAAAATATAATTATAAACTAAACCAGAATGGTTCATGCAGTTAATGGTAAATGATGTGTTTGCATCATTTTCCGATCCCAAAACCGTGTCGCAAGGTTAACTGGAAAATACGCAATCGTTCTACCATGAGCTCAAATAAACTCAAATCTAATAATCTGTTTACTGCCCCAACATTACCACACTTCTTACACATCCATATACACACACAGTTTTTTACTCTCATCATAAACATATGCAAATACTCCCACACTTTCACTCTCACAAACACACCCTCACATTAAACCGTATCACAGTCCAGCGTGCGAAGTATTAATCCAATTTATATTTTTTTATTTTATTCTTCTGCATTTTTTTTGGTTTTCTATATTTTTTGTTTTCTTAAATAACTATTTATTTTTATATAACATAGGGAGTGCGGAGCATCCTAACACAAGCAAATTAATTGTTTAAAAGGATGCTCCTAAATGTAACTAGCATAAGTTATTTAAGTTGCTGAATAAACATTTTATTAATTATATATTTATTTATTATTTATTCATATTGCGCATAAATCATGTAAATTGACAGATGCAAAGTATTGTTATGGGGTCTATTAGAATTGTTGTCTATCATACACATTACACAGTGGTTTTACCGTCAGGAAATTGCCAGTAATGTAATTAGTCTGGAGGGCCTGATTATTATTTGTCTATAGGTTCGTCATATCATGTACTATGTGACTTATATCCCTGTCTACTTCAGTTGAGAATACAGACTACAGACGTATTCTGTGCATTGGAGCATATTTTTTGTATCTGATAATGTAAAAATTTTAGTTATTTTCATAATATCTATCTTTAAGGTAGGTATATTATTCGTGTAAGACTAGGGTTTGGTGAACCTTTCCATACTGTCACCAGTCTTGGGCCACTATGCTATCTGTTTTGAACTGAACTTGTGAATATTATCAACTAAATAACTAGCATTAACTGAGAGATGGTTGATAATGTACCACAAGAGATGTAAGATTCAAAGTCATACTTTATAATGAATTGCAGAGGATCATACACATTTGTAACAGTTGCCTTCTTACCATCATCATTTTAGCCGAAAGACGTCTTGTCATAGGCATTAAAAAATCATCGAGCCTGACATCCTATAAGAGGAGAAGCTCTTAATAATGTCTGTAAATTTTTAAATGTTTTCTTGGTTATTACGACAGTATATCAAATACCAAACTATCTGTCTAAATAAAGACTTATACTATTTTAAGAGAAGGACTATTTTAAGATTTCTCTGTATGAGAGGAGACCTGTGCCCAGCAGTGGGACGATAAAAGGGTTGATGATGATGATGACTATATTAAGAGAAAATTTCATTGGATAACAGAAAGAAAAGAAATTGTAGATTTTGACATCAGTGCGTTTTATTTTAATCGTTTCAGTATGCGAAGTTGTTTACCAGTAGCGAACGATAGGTGATCCGGAGTAGGCGATGGGAGCCACGGCCAAGCGCGAGCTGAGCACAGGCGCGGAGTAGGCGATCGGTGCGCTATGGATCAACGGGGAGGCGACCACAGAGCTGACCGGTGCGATCAGCGGAGCCGAGCGCTTCTTCAGGTAGTGGATGCCACCGCTTAGAGCCTTGGCGGTTAAGTGCGCGGAGCGGTCCAAGTTCACGTCCAGGGTATCGAGGGGCCTGCCGTCAGCACCGAGGATGTTAGCAGGCTGACCGGGAGCAAGGGATAGCGGCCCTCTGTAGTTGCTGCTGTAGGGCGTCACGAGTGGTGCAGAGTAAGCAATGGGTGCCGTGTAGGCAAGGGGCGCGATCAGAGCAGCGGAGCGCTTCTTCAGTATGTGTACACCACCCTCGAGAGCCTTAGCTGTGAGGTGCGCAGAGCGGTCCAGGTTCACATCCAGGGTGTCAAGAGGCCTGCCGTCGGCTGCAAGGATGTTGGCGGGCTGGCCAGGTGCCAGAGACAGCGGTCCTCTGTAGTTGCTACTGAAGGGCGCCACTAGCGACGCCGAGTAGGCGAGGGGCGCCGTGTAGGCGAGGGGCGCGAAGGGCGCCAGAAGGTTCGCTGTGGCCGCAGCCATTATGCAGGACAACACCACCAGCTTCAGCATATTGTATGTAGAGTGGTCTGTGTTGATATCTTGCCTCAGATGCACTGATACGTTTGTACAATGTCATACGCCTTATATACTAGTGTGATAAGAATAACTTGATGGGCGACATCGGCATGCATCGCTGGCCCTGAAAATACTACTTTCTTACGAGAAAACAAAGTTCATATGAACAGATCAAATGATCTAGACTTTTTTGTGACATATTGCAAGTACAAGTAAGTATCTAATGCGTAGCGAGGTGTTAGTGGCGTAAAATGTATCGACTTTTTTATTTTTTGTTGATTAGGTTAGATTTTGAAGTTAAACTACTTTGAGCACCTACCTAAAAATCTTGTGCTGAAATCGCATATCACAATCACACGTTTTTCGTTTATAATTAGATACTTTGTATTTTTAGGGATTGGCTTAATTTTTATAAAACAAGCTATTGATTTAATTGACTTGTGCGTTTATAACTGAAAGTATTTAAATGCTTGATTCTCTTTTTCAGAAAATAAATTAACGTCGCTTTGAAGAACTTTTTCATGTAACGCACTGTCAAGATTCACAAGAACTGTTGGGATTGGTTGATATCCATTTAGGTATTTTATGAAGAAAGCAATGGGACCCATTCCAAATGAATAGAGTTTGGAGGGCTGGGTTAGGCCCAGCGGGTATTGCAGGTTGGTGGATGTCAAATGTCTTCCATTTATAGGTTCTGGAATATGCTGGTTTTCTTCCAGTTTTGAGCGCAGTGGTCATGAAACAATCTATACAAAGTAAAGTGCCTGCTTAGATTTAAACCTACACTTGTAAGTTATTCATTTATTTATTTATTAAGTACACCAATGACTTATTTACAAGGGTAACAATAAGTAATCAAAGTATTCTATTCTGATAATTCATTAAATAATATTTTAATATTAATAAAACAATTAATGCAACATTTAATATTTAAGATTAGATTACGAATTGAAGGAAAAAAGAATAAATCAATACAATTCTACAAAATCATATAATTGCACTTAAGGTATAGTATTGCTTGGAAATAACACGAGTCGATCACCGGATAGTTTGCAATGTCAGCTGGTATGTTAATCTTAATCCAATAATAATTTATTGTGACATTATTTTCGCTTATAACAGAGGAAATAAATAAATCAATTTGTTATTTGCACCCTTTCAAGCTAAAAATGGTTGTTGTTGTACTTTTGTGTACTTACCAGTTCCTATCTTCTGAAGCGGTCCCTTAGTACTACCAATCTTAATATTTATATTTTTACTGAGTTATTTGAATTCATTATTATGTCTTAAGAAAATATATTTTTCTTAATCTTTGAAATCTCGATTTTTGAGGTTAGAATAATTAAGAATTATTTGTTTTTTGCACCCTTCCAAGCTATGACTTGTTGTTGTTGTTGTACTTTTGAGTACATGCTTATCTGTTCCCTACCAATCTTAATTTGTAGGTTTGACAACTTCCAGCCTCTCGAACAAGCCGGTTTCTGAAATGGCTTCAGCACTGGAGACCACATACATACGCTGCTGCAGGTTATACAGAAGGCCGAGGAGTATAACCTACCCCTTTATTGGCGTATGTGGACTACGAAAAAGCTTTTGATGCGATCGAGACCTGGGCTGTACTGCAGTCTCTCCAGCGGTGCCAAGAAGATAATCAGTATATTGAAGCGCTGAAGGATTTGTACGAAAACGCCATCATGGCAGTGTCCGTATACAGGATCAGAGCTCGAAACTAATAGCTCTGAAGCGTGCTGTCAGACAGGGAGAGCTTATTTCCTTGAAACTGTTCACCGCTGCATTGGAGGATGTCTTCAAGGTTCTGGACTGAAAAGGGTTGGTCATCATCATCAATGGCGAGTACATTACACACCTTCGGTTTGCTGGTGATATTGTAGTCATGGCTGAGACCGTGGAGTACCTGTGTTCAATGCTCGAACACCTCGGTAGAGCCTCCGAGCGAGTCGGTCTTAAAATGAACATGGACAAGACGAAAGTCATGTCTAATGCCCATGTTGTACCGACTCCTATAAAGATTGGAGACTCTGTTCTCGAAGTTGTTCAGTTACGTATACCTTGGAAAAACTTTCAAGTTAGGTGGGTCCAACTTCGAGAAAGAAGTCAAACGTCGAATTTAACTCAAGAATTGAATCACTTACGTGACAATGGGCCGGGCTCACTGCCTGGAGGACCGATGCCCGATGGGACCGCCGGGTTCTCAAGTGGCGACCACGCATCGGAAGACGCAGCGTGGGTAGGCCCCCGACAAAGTGGACCGACGACCTGGCGAAGGTCGTGGGAACCCGCTGGATGTGGGAGGCGCAGGACCGAGGCCTATGTCCAACAGTGGACGTTTTTCAGCTGAAATAATGATGATGACTTAGTTATTTGAATTCATTATTTTATCTCAAGAAAATAATTCTTTCTTTATTTTTAAAATCTTGATATGTGAGGGTAAAATAATTTAATTAAGAATAATAAATAATATTTAATGTTGTGTTAATCCACAATATAAGGTATCAGTGATCCAAATTTAATTGAAATCGATACAACTGGTTTTACGCTAATCCGGAAAATACATCCAGAAAAACGTATAAAAATTCTTTGTTATTGTTGTCAGTGCCAATGTTGATAGGTAATTAGGTAAGATATAGAAAACGTAACACAATACTTTGGCCAGAGAAGAATGTGTAAGTATTATTAAAGCTAGTGCAATTTTTATTATAAAAATAAATTGTTTGTTTGGTGTTAGCACCTGTCTTTTATTTTTCTGTGTTAAACTGTCACGGTGATTTAGCAAGTGCGACTGTTGTCTCAGGAACTAGATTTAGATTTCAGTTCCAGGTTTAAAATTCGAGGATTTCCAGGGTTGAAATTGTAGACTGGGTAAAGTCTTACTCATTTATTCATCAGTAAACTCTCTGCAGTTGCTAAGGGTGAATGCCCTTTTAGTTAGAAATAGGTCTACCCATTAGTACGACTGATTTAGAGGGATATATGGTGAAATGTATAATGCACATCCCTGCCTAACCCAGTTGAGAATATAAGCGTGATGTCATGTATTGCATCACTTTCGCTGTATGGATATTTTATTTTATATCAGGCATGTGACTAAGGTTCCCTGAACCTACCTACTCTGTCACTCGTTATTTCAATTGCCGCGCTTGAGTCACACCATTTTGAGCCTGAACGGCAGTTGTATCTCTAAACAACATTTCAGTCAAAAAACCACACTGGACGTAGCCCTTCCCCAAGAACCTTCACTTTTTTTTTAAACCATTGCCCCACACTAGAAATTTCTCCTGTATCGTGGGTGCGTTTACAAATATAATATTAACTCACATACGAGTACACCAGCAACCAGAACCAGAACTTGTAGGTCAAAGTCAGGTTCATATTTGCTCCGTACGGAAAACGAACCCGCAACACGCAGCGAAGCAGTCAAAAAGCTTTGAATAGTTCTGTTCCCCTAATCCAGCGGATTGCTGTAGCCGCCACAGGGCCATCATAGGTGCCATAGGCCCAACTTATGGGTGACTAACGCGACGTCAACCTGGAGTATATAGTAATATTGTATAAATCTTAATATGAGATATATTTACGCACGTACATTCGTTGTTGTACTGGTGATAAAAAGAAGGAAATTATAGATTTCAGAATCAGTTCGTTTTTATTTTATACGTGAGCGAAGTTTTTTATCAGTAGCTCCAGATTAGGCGATGGGAGACATGGCCAGGCGCCGAGTAGGCGGGCACTCTTTGGATCAGTGGCGAGGCGACCACATTGCTGAGTGGTGCAATCAGATGAGCCCCCGTTGAAGTGATTCAGATGCACCTGGACGAGTTGTCAAGAAACCTGCAGTCACCAGCGAGAATGTTGGCAGGTTGGTCTGGCGCCAGTGACAGTGGGTCCTCTGTGGTTGCTGCTGTAGGTCGTCAGGATTGGCACCAAGTGAGCAAGGGGCGGCGAGTAAGCGAGAGGAGGATGCTGCAGTAGCAGCAACCACTAGTACATTTAAACATGAACATTCTGTTTGTGATCTACATACAAAATGTGCGGTATCTCAACTTCGATGCACAGAAGCATGTGCAGAATAGCTATCGCCTTTTGTAGTAGTACACATGTAATGAGACTATTGACTTCACAGGCGTTGCCGGAACACATTGCTGACCTTGATAGGACAACTTTTGCTCGAGAAAATAAAGTTCACTCAATAGTTCTTTATCAGTTTGTAAATATTAAAATAAATAAGTGGTCATTTGTGTATTTAATATTATTATTGTAGGGACAGGTCGAGTGGACGTCAAAGCCAGATATTGTGAACATCAAAATTATGCATATTGCAATTACACGCGTGACTTAACACCCCTGTGTCAGGCATCTATTATTAAAGCCACTACAATTTCGGAGTTTGTTTTGTTTTGTCGGACTGTTTTTCCTGCAAATAAAACGCATTAAGGGCTAATTTGCGATTCAGCAGATGATGATGAAGAAGCTAACATAGCTTTACCATCAACAGTTTGCTTAATGTCCTATATTTTTTTTCGATCATACAATGACTAAAAGTAGTAAATGAGGCTTAAGTGAGATGATGTTAGTATTGATTATGTGTATGTCTATTACACAAACATAAGGACTAAAAGTAAACAAGACTTATTATTGCAATACATTCTGGTGGAAAACAGACTATGAAGGTGGCAAAATAGAATAAGGCATTTATGTTGACCTATGTACGCGAGTACTCTGCAACTTAATTAGACTTTTTAACTAGGTTTTGAAATTAGTGTCTACTGATCTACAGCCTAATATAAACTACTAACACCATATCAACGCTATATGTAAAATGGAGGGCATAAAATGACGCAACTACCACACGTGTGGGGAGTTTGCTTCGCGACACAATGTTGGCATATTACAAGGACTTTCTATTGATTTTAGAAATGGATTGTGGTGGTAAAGTTTACTTGGTAACCACTTTAAGGGAATCGAATTACTCTATACCTAGTTATATATATAAGTAAATGTATTCTTTTTTGTAGTTAACGCTTCCTACAAATTATTTTATTTTAATGGACATATTTGTAGTTTCAAATTGGTGTACCTACTCATACCTTGTCGGTCTTTGTGGCGCAGCGGTCAACACGCCTGCCTGCGACGTGGAGGCCCCGGGTTCGATCCCCGGCCAGGTCATGATGGAAAACGGTCTTTTCTTGATTGGCCTGGGTGTTTATCTATATATGTATCTATTATAAAATATAGTATCGTTGAGTTAGTATCCCATAACACAAGTCTCGAACTATATTGGGACTAGCTCAATCTGTGTGTTTTGTCCGTATCTATTTATTTATTTATTTTTTATTTATACCTACATATCAGATGTATGACATAATCGCTGCATAAAATGGTTGTGTTAAATATATTTTGTTATATGTTGTATATATATATGTTTGTTATGGGAAATCATCAAATGACCTCTTCCGCTCTGGGCAGAGCGGAAGGGCGTGTCAGACTTTTACTGACTAAAACCCACCCGAATTTCTTCACTTGCCTATGCGCCAGGGCCACGGTTTCTTTTTTAACCGACCCGCAACCCTGACCCAGGAGGCACCGGTCTTCGTGGACCCCGTCACGATGTGCTGACATCTGTTTAAGACGCGCGTGAAACACAACGCGTCGTCGACTCGGGCCTGGTCCTTACCGGGTGAACTGCCCACTGCTCACCGCCCGCAAGTCCGCGCCTACGGTGGCTAGGAGTTAGATGTCGTCTCCTGACCAAGGCGTCTCCTGTTTACAATACTTTACATAACTAATTATTTACAACAGAAACTAAATTGAATCATTATCATCTTCTCAGCGTTAATCCAGGTCGTATACGAAGCTTTTTGAAATTTGGAGTCTGGGGTCCGCTTTACCAGTCTAACTCCTGATTTGGCTTAGCTTCGATATTTTCCGTGAAGCGACTATCGTCTGACCTCCACAACCCGAAGGCGATATCAAAGCTTTGCAGTTAGATCAATTGTTGAACTTTTGAGGGCTCCAACAACCCGTAACGACTGCCATTAGGTGTTCGTATCGCAACCAGAACCAACGGCTTAACGTGCTTTCCGAGGCACGACCAGACCAATGTATTCATATCCATGCATACAACTATTTGCACTGCGCGGGGATCGAACCCGCGCCTCCTAGCGCAGCGGCCGCGTTCGCTACCGCTACGCCACGGAGGTTGTCGCTGACAGAAAACGCAACAGAAACTAAATTGAATCATCACCATCATCATCTCAGCGTTAATCCCCGTCGCATCCGAAGCCTTTTCCAGCTCTGGAGTCTGGGGTCCGCTTTACCAGTCTAACTGCTGATTTTGGCTAAACTTCGACATTTTCCGTGAAGTGATTGCCGTCTGTCCTCCACAACCCGAAGGCGATATCGGAGCATTGTAGTTAGGCCAATTGTTGGACTTTTGAGGGCTCCAACAACCCGTAAAGAAACTATATTGAATGACTAACTAAAATCGAATAGATATTATATTCGTTTGCACCGCTGTCACTCGGAAACATGTGCAGAGAATTGTTATCAGTGCCATGTTGCACTGTTAATAAAAATTTCCTTATAAAGCAGATGCACACTTGCATGATGCAGACCCGAGCGTTTTGCTCGGGTCTTGGGCCCGAGTGTCCATCTCTATGCGACTCCAAACGGCTCAAAACTGTTGCTACCTATATGGCTACAATATTTGCGAAACTTGAAAGTCTTAATAGCCAGCGCCAGGATAACATTACGACATACCTTTAATGTTCGATTAAACCTGGTACAATGGTTGAGCGAACAATTATTTGATTGCGCTTTGGAATTGTCTATTTCAGAACTGAATGTACCTACATATGTATATTTAAAGGATGAGCCCGCTGATTGAGATTGTAAGTAATAAAGTTTTTTTTTTAGAGCAGTGTGCGTTGGCCCAGTGGTAACCACGGCTAAGGAGTTTTTAAGCCGTAGGGTCGTAACCAGAATGGCACATTGTGTAAATTATTTAATCACCATTGCCCTCAAAACGAAGAAGTAGACCGATATTCCCGAGAATCGTAAATTCGGAGACATGTGACATCTGCCAACTCATAATGGACCCGCTTGTATTACGAGCTACAGGGAGTAGGCCGTATACATGTGTATGAATAGATGTGTTCAATCAAGGAACATTATAGGCCGATACAAAATCCAAGGAAAAAATTTAAGTTCTATCTTCAGTAAAGGTATCATAGTAACAGCAGTAGGTGCCATGTTCCCAGAGTTCCACAATAAGCTTATTGTTCAAATGTAGGGACGCTCATGGAAATGTGTTAACAAACTAATTGTATTTGTGTAAAGTAGGACAGTGTCTGGCGTCACGCCACAGGTACAAGAAGATACCGTAAATTAATTATTCATATCATTGTCACCCTGTGTTCGGGGAATTAGCGTGGTAACAACAGCGTCCCTGGCAACAGAACCACATTTGTATGAAAATAATTATGACAATGAAAATTGAGAATAGGTGAATACGTACAATTTCCATGTTTCTTATTTGAACTGTTTTATATTGCGATTTCCGGAATTTTTCTCAATACGATTGTACTGGTTTTTGTTATGTAATGGCATCGAATTTGGTGAAATCGATTTCATACAAAAATCTACACGATCTATCATCATCATCATGATCATCTCATGATTTCTACATGTACATACATTCTATATTTTAGACGGCAGTACCTACTTCAAGCTACCTCAAACTGTAAAATTTTCCCCATCAACTTTGAACTTTATACAAATAACGATAAAGTTGAAATCAATCCCCAAATCAATTTCTCTCATGTATGTACCAGTGTATGGTATATTCAGATCAATAGACAATTCCAAAGCTCAGCAAAATAACATGTTCGCTCAACCTATCTACCACCAGGTTAAATCGAACATTAAAGGTATGTAATTTTGTCCTGGCGCTGGCTATTGTGACTTTCAAGCTTCGCAAATATCCTATCAAATACCTTACGTTTATTTTTTCTTTATAGTTTTAAAGGGACTTTTACGCATAACGTATGTCAGTCCCGTCGTAACCTAAACAATTGCACTTTCACAACTCACAACACGTGGGATATGAATTTGAACAAACCTTTCACAGCGTCACCATTTGGTTGGGATAGAATTGTATGACATCAGTTCTGTTTAAATTCAAAAAAATTACGTCAACAGTGCCATTGAACGTGGTAGTGATAACAATTTATAACCGACTTCAAAAAGGAGGAGGTTATTAACCAATTTCAAAAAAATTACGGGTAAAAATTTAAGTAAACAAAATGCGTCCTTTGCTTGCTAGCCTATTCCCAAATATGTTGGTGGCGGCATCCAGTCTGACCGGATGCAGCTGAACAGTACTTTTTGCAACAAAAAAAAAAAAAAAATCGACTTCCAAAAAAAGAAAAACACTACAAAGTGAAAAGTAACTAATTTCGGAAGTCGGTAGCAAAAACGAATACACATGTTCACGATCATGGTGTCTTTGGTTTTTGTATATTTGGACATAAGAGTTTGATGGTGGAAGACCAGGAAAGAAATCAAGGGGAACTTTAAAAAATTGTAGGGGCGCCTAATCCATTTGTAAGTTTTTTCATTAGATATTTCAAAGCACTACAATTTAATAAAGGTCTGAAGTAGGTCTTATGATGGAGCCAGGAGACAGGCGTGGGAACTCCTCAACGACTTACAGCAGCTGCATTGTGTTTGTGCTTGATTAATTTGTATGAATAAGAACTTTTCACCCATATGGGTAATAATAAGAGTCTCCAGTAGATCTGATAATAAAGATCATAGACAGTAGAGCGAATTCCTCAAAAATTTACAGCATTGAAATTTTACGTAGGACAACCTATGCGTCATGCTGATACAAATGCGACAATAAAAAAAAAAAAAATACAAGAAACTGAATTTAAGTTGCCAGCGAATTTAAGTCAGGTTCCAGAGGAATTATATAATAAAAATCGGTTCAGTAGTTTGGCATTTAAACCAAAATTACGGGTAAAATTCAAGTACAAAAATTGCGTTATTTGCTTGCTAGCCTATTCCCAACTATGTTGGCGGCAGCGGCCAGTCTGACCGGATGCAGCTGAACAGTACTTTCCTCAACTAAAAATTGTAAAAAAAAACAACCGACTTCCAAAAAAAGTGAAAAAAAACTAATTTCAAAAGTCGGTGGCAAAAACGAATATTCAAAGACGATGAACATTTTTTTGGAAATAGGTTTTTTTTTTTATTTCGAAATTGTAAGTGATTTTAATAATAGCCGCCTGACACAGGGGTGTTGAAACTAAGTCGTGGTGGTCTAGTGATTAAAACACCAGCTTCCTAAGTATGAGTGTGCGGGTTCGATTCCAGGTCAGGCAAGTACCAATGTAACTTTTCTGAGTTGTAGTTACTTTCTAAGTATGTCTTAGACACCAATGACAAGGTGAAGGAAAACATCTTGAGGAAACCTGGACTTTTGGGTCTGAAATCGCCAACCCGCATTGGGCAAGCGTTGTCATTATGCTCAATTCTTTTCTTATATGTTGTAAGAGCGGATGTATAAGCCCAGCAGTGGCACGATAAAAAGGTTGATGATAATGACAGGGGTGTTAAGTCACGCGTGTAATTGCAATATGCATAATTTCGATTTTCGATCTGGCTTTGACGTCCTCTCGACCTGTCCCTACAATAATAATATTAAATACACAAATGACCACTTATTTATTTTAATATTTACAAACTGATAAAGAACTATTGAGTGAACTTTATTTTCTTGAGCAAAAGTTGTCCTATCAAGGTTAGCAATGTGTTCCGGCAACGCCTGTGAAGTCAATAGTCTCATTACATGTGTACTACTACAAAAGGCGATCGCTATTCAGCACATGCTTCTGAGTATCGAAGTTGACAAACCACATTGATGTTGGCTATTGCTGGAGCATCCCCTTCTCGCCTACTCGATGCCGCTTACTTACTTGGTGCCAATCCTGACGCCCTACAGCAGCAACTACAGAGGACTACTGTCACTGGCGCCAGGCCTCTTGACATATGGTCATGTACCTGAACTGCTTCAGCGGGGGCTCTTCTGGTTGCGATGAGAGCTCAGTAATATGGTCGCCTCGCCACTTTTACTCGCCACAATACAAGATTTAATATAATATGATTAGATTACTAATTAAAGTAAAAATGATTATGTTTACTCATATCGAACTAAAGCAATATAATCCTACAACATCATATAATTGCGCATGAGGTATTGTATTGCTTACTGTAAATATATGATTGGTGTGCTTTACTTACTAAATAAATAACTTACAAGTGTAGGTTTAAAACTAAGCAGGCACTTTACTTTGTGTACATTATTAATTCATCACCACTGTGCTCAAAGCCGTGAAAGAACATTGGAACGAAACTAACATATCCTAGAACTCAAAGTTAGAAGGCATTTGATATTCCAACCCGCAATAGACTCGCGCAAGTAAAGCCCACTTCCTCACAAAATTTATTTATTTACTTCAATCTTAATTCAAGATTAGATCTTAATATTTCATCGACCAACCCCAACAGTTTTTGTGAATCTTGACAGTGCGGTACATGAAAAAGCGCATCCAATCGACGTTAATATATGTACGAGTATTTTCTAAAAAAGAGAATCAAGTATTTAAATACTTTCAAAGCTCATTGAACTTTAGATTGCAAAAGTGATTGTCATAAAGGTGCAAGTCAATTAAATCATTAGCTTGTTTTCTGAAAAATTAAGCTAATCCCCAAAAATACAATGTAATAATTTTAAACGACAAACTATGTGATTTGTGACTTTACTTTCAAAACCCAAATACCTTATCCAAAAATATAAAAAAGTATCGGTACATTTTACATCACTAACACAAACAACAAGTAAGCGAGCTATGCATTAGATACTTACTTGTAATTGCAATATGTCACAAAAAGTCTAGATCAAATGATCTGTTCATATGAACTTTGTTTTCTCGTAAGAAAGTAGTATTTTCAGGGCCAGCGATGCATTCCGATGTCCCCCATCAAGTTATTCTTATCACACTAGTATATAAGGCGTATGACATTGTACAAACGTATCAGTGCATCTGAGGCAAGATATCAACACAGACCACTCTACATACAATATGCTGAAGTTGGTGGTGTTGTCCTGCATGATGGCTGCGGCCACAGCGAACCTGCTGGCGCCCTTCGCGCCCCTCGCCTACACGGCGCCGCTCGCCTACTCGGCGCCTCTTGCCTACTCGGCGTCGCTGGTGGCGCCCTTCAGCAGCAACTACAGAGGACCGCTGTCTCTGGCACCTGGGCAGCCCGCCAACATCCTTGCAGCCGACGGCAGGCCTCTTGACACCCTGGATGTGAACCTGGACCGCTCTGCGTACCTCACGGCTAAGGCTCTCGAGGGTGGTGTACACATACTGAAGAAGCGCTCCGCTGCTCTGATCGCGCCCCTTGCCTACACGGCACCCATTGCTTACTCTGCACCACTCGTGACGCCCTACAGCAGCAACTACAGAGGGCCGCTATCCCTTGCTCCCGGTCAGCCTGCTAACATCCTCGGTGCTGACGGCAGGCCCCTCGATACCCTGGACGTGAACTTGGACCGCTCCGCACACTTAACCGCCAAGGCTCTAAGCGGTGGCATCCACTACCTGAAGAAGCGCTCGGCTCCGCTGATCGCATCGGTCAGCTCTGTGGTCGCCTCCCCGTTGATCCATAGCGCACCGATCGCCTACTCTGCGCCTGTGCTCGGCTCGCGCTTGGCCGTGGCTCCCATCGCCTACTCCGGATCACCTATCGTTCGCTATTGGTAAACAACTTCACACACTGGAACGAATAAAATAAAATGCACTGATGTCAAAATCTACAATTTCTTTTCTTTCTATCATCCAATGAAATCTTCTCTCAAAATTGTGAATGTCTTTGTTTAGACAGATTGTTTGGTATTTAATACACTGTCGTAATAAGCAAGAAAACGTTATCAAAATTATCGAACATGTTAAGGGCCTCACCTGTTATAGGATGTCAGGCTCGAAGTTTTTTTAATGTCTATAAGAAGACGTCTTTCGGCTAAATAATGATGGTCAGTAACTGTTACAAATCTGTATGATTTATTATATGTGAAGTATGACTTCTTACACTTAACAAAAGCTTGTGGTACATTACCAACCGTCTCTGAGTTAATGTAAGTTAGTTGATAATGTATCACAAGTTTAGCCCAAAACAGATAACGTCCAAGTCGTTCTCCATCTCTTCTATAGACTTCGTTCCTTCCGTCGTTACCATATAGCATAATTTTACAGTCATCAGAAAAGAGGACTTTGCTCCATTGGACATATGACCAATTTAAGTGCTCACGTGCAAAGTTAAGCCGTTCTCTCCGATGGTCTCCAGTTAATTTCGGTTCGTTTGCTGGTTTGTGCGTTACCAATTCAGGTTCCTTCAACCTTCTTCTAATTGTAGAATCACTTACAGATACACCACGTACAACATGAAGCTGCTGCTGTAGTTGAAAAGCGTTAAGGTGTCGATTTCGTAAAGAAGTTGGTACAATAAATCGATCATCTCGCTCCGTAGTAACGCGATTCCTGCCAGATCCTGAATGGCGCGTGAACAAACCAGTCTCCCGATAGCATTTGTAGACTCTATGAACAGATGGCAGAGGCTTAGATGCAATCTTTCAGCGACAACACGCTGACTAAATCCAGAATCCAGTAATTCCACCACTTGGGCGGCCTCTGCCGGTGAAGTGTCCATGTTTTATAAAAAATAAAAACTTTTTCAGACGTCCCGAAACCGCAGCAAACAAAAAAGAACAAAAACTGTCAAGATAAACGGAAAGTTTTAGTTTACAAAGGTAAAATGTACTCTAACTCTAAACACACATTTGTTTCAAAACAGTGATACATTTCTTTTGTAGATAAACACATTAAATTCTAATTTTTAATTTAAAATTTTCGCTTACCTTTTTAATGGCCAAACTGCCAGCTATACATGATGTGTGTGTGTTTTTTTTCATGGAATAAATACTCTTTTGTGTAAAATTAGGATAGAAACCATAAATAGGGAAGTGTTTCGATTTCTCTTTTGAGAAGTGTATAAGCGTGTTAAGCGTATTTCCTTACGATGTTTTTGTTTTTTTGCTTTGGAACAGCGGTGGTGAAATAATTTAATTTATGCAAAGTAAAGTGCGTTTGCCTTAGATTAGGACGACGACATGCTAGTATTAATATTAATATGCATTGAAGTTTCTGTCTGACCACGACCATGGCCTACAAGTTATAGGTAAGTTACTCCTGTTACCACTGCGACCCCAATGTTCTTGTGAATTAAATCAATTCGTGAACATGAAAGTGATAATGAGAATGACAAATGAGTCGCTTATGAATATAAGACCTGGAGCTTACACATGACGTCACATACTTGCCTATAAGTTGTAACTTATAGGCAAGTTACTGCTTTTACCATTGTGGCACCAATGCTTAATCTTCAATTCGTTACACACCAGATCTCAACAGACCAGGTTTCAATCAAAAGCTTTCTCATACTTCACAAAGGCATGATGTAGGGGCCGATTATACCCCTCGGACTTTCATATAATCTGCGGCTCAGTGTGGATGTGGTCTATAGTACTCCCAGAGAACAGGTTAGAATAGAAGAGCTCCCGAAGCTCAGGACGTCCTCCCGCTTTCAGAAGCTCGGTCGTAATCCAGTCCTCACCAGGGGTTTTTCAATTTTTATAATCTGAGTGATAGGTGGGTTTTCACCTCGTTCAGCCATAAGCTCTAAAGTCTCTTCCGAAAGTTAGGACTTCTTGCCCTTTTTTTTATGGGAAATCATCAAATGACCTCTCCTGCTCTGGGCGGTGCAGAAGGGCGTGTCAGACTTATACTGACTAAAACCCACCCGTGTTTCTTCACTTGCCTTGGTTTCCAAGGCTTTCTGGTGAATAAATTCCTTTATGACAACGTAATGGAAATCTCCAGTATTTCGAACAGGGTAGCGTACCTTTTATTGACGCTAACCGAGAGGTATGCTTTAAGGTAATTCAGGTTTACGCACCGTTCTTGGTACATTCGGATAACGAAGTGAATGCAAGATCTTGGAAATTATCGCAAATATTCTCGAACAATTCCACCACTAAGGCCCACTACAACATTGATATGGGGCATTTTAACGCTAAAATAGGAGTACAGAATTGCAACGTATCGGTAGTAGGATCCTACCGGTTTTGCAGCAGAATTCATAGGGCACAAATGTTCGCTAACTTACTTGAAAAAGAGGGGCTTTTTTGACGCATACTTTCTTTAAGAAAAAACCCCAAAGGAAGTGGACATACCGAAGTGTCAACAAAAAATGAGATAGAATTCACCATAATATACAAAAAGCATATATTCAGTTATGTATCGGTGATAAACAGTTTTAATAACGGCAGTGAGGGAACTCCGCCTTGGGATAGCTGGGGTCCTTCTCGTAAATATATAAGACCCAGGGTTATTGTGTCCTCTCCTGATCTTCGAACTTTGCTCAACCCAAGAATGTGCCACCTTATTTTCCAGAGTTCTTCTTCGAGCATTGCTTCAGTGTATTGCTAATGATTTTATTAATGTTTTAGATGATTGCATGCTGAGTAGTAAACAGTTGACACGTGATACTACCATTTTACGACAAAACAATACGCTCTATATGGTAAAAACAATTAAAAAAAAATAAAATTACGCATTATAATAATAAACACTAAGGTTGCATGTTTAAATAAAAGTGTGATTCGTTTAGTTCGAGAATTTATTTAGTCTATCATAAACAATATGTACATTTGAGAGCACTATTTTAGATTATGGAAAATTTTGGATTTACATTTAGAAGTACGGACATTTCATTGTGACGAATTCTTATTTAGTACACGTGAGATACGGCCAGGGGGCTAGAGTAAGCTACGGGGCTGGAGTAGGCGATGGCTGGGGAAGCATAGGATATAGAGGAGACGGGGTTGTGCAAATCGAATCTTGACTGATGGGAGTAAGAGGCGGGGGCGACCAACAGATTAGCTGATCATTTCTTGATGAGGTGGGTGTAAAGAGGATTGGAGATCAAGGGTTGAGAAATTAGGGGCTGGGAGATCAGGGGAGTGCTGTAGATAGGGGAGGATGCCAGAACTGGAGTGGAGGCTGCGTAGGTGGTGGGCGCGAAGTAGGCAGGTGCCAAAGACCTTTTCTTGATGAGGTGCAGGGCAGGTACTGATGCGATTGGCGCTGGCAGGATCTGAGTGCTTTGGATCAACGGTGCGCTGTACGAAGTGGCGGCATAGTAGTTAGGGTAGAAGGCAGCAGGCGCGGTGTACGTCAGAGGGAACTGCGCCGAACGCTTCTTGATGAAATGAGTGTACGCCAAGGGAGCCTGGTAGAACAACGGTGATGGATGAATTACGCTGCTGTCCTGCCGGGTGATGGTAGTCGCTCCAGGCGTAAGGACGGTCGAGTATTGAGTGATTGGCGCCGCGATTAGAGCACCCGGCGTGGCAACCGCTGCGGCGAAGAAAGCGCACAATACCACCAGCTTGAACATCTTGGTATGTATTGTTTGTGGGTCGGATGAACGACTGATACCTTGACAGTGTTTCGCTTCGTATTTATAGAAAGTATTCACTAAAGCTAAGGGCGATCTCGTTTTACAAACCGGTGCAAGTCGGCCGTTCAGGAAGCTGGTATTTAACTAGCAGTAGCAATCAATCAATAATATTGTAGATTAACAGCTTAACGTGCTGGCTTCTGTACATAATAAAGAATATTCTATTCTATGAATATATGTATTTGTATTATAATACCTTCAATGAGCTTTAATTACTTTCGTGATATGTTTAATCTGTAATCTACATAATCTTGTATGTCCTCGTGTTCATTGATATTTATATTACGTAGCGGGCTGATATTTTGCATGTAGGAGCGTTGACTGCACCGTCTCTTTTATTTTGTTGACTCGTTGGCATTATGTATCACAACAAAAGCATCAAGACGATGATGGACTGACCAGACAGAGTTGTAGACGACCTCGTAGATTTTAAATACCAGCTTCCTGAAAATCGAAAATTTCTTTTCTTTCTGTCATCCAGTGAAATCTTTCTCTCAAAATTATGACAGTCTTTATTTAGACAGATAGTTTGGTATTACAGTCGTACATACACTGTCGTAATAACCAAAAAACGTTATCAAAATTGAAGAACACGTTAAGGACCTCACCTCTTATAGGATGTCAGGCTCGAAGCATTTTTAATGTTGATAAGAAGACGTCCTTCGGCTAAAATGATGATGTTAAATATGTAACTATTACAAATCTGTATGATACCGTGCAATTCATTATACTATGTAAAGACTTTGAGTCTTACACCTAACAAAAGTTTGTGGTATCAACCAACACTGGGTTAATGTAAGATAGCTGACAATATATCAGAAGTTCAGACAAAAACAGAATGCATAATGGCCAAAAGCTAGTGACAGTATCGAAAGGTTTACAGAAGCCTGTCTTACACGAATAAAATACCTACCTAATAGATGTCATGAAAATTTTTTAAAATTTAAAAATTTTCACAGATACAAAAAATATGCTCGCACACAATATGTCTGTAAGCTGAAGTTGAGAGGGATGTGAGTCACATAGTACATGGTATATTTTTCTTGATATTCTTATAAGTCAAACTTATTAACAGATGAGCCTATTGACAAATACACTGACGGACTCATAATCTTCATCAAAGTTCAAGATTACTTTGAAATGATTTTTTTAATAAGTATGTAAATTTTTTATATTAAATTATATAACTACGGAGAGACTGGCTCTTAATCTTAAAAAAAAGCAAAATTTAAAAATAGAACTGCAATAGTACAAATTGCCGGGAAAAGGAAATTTACTCGTAGTATCAGATTTGCGTGGTTTTTTTTTTATAAATTACCAGCGGCCCGATACGTGCTTCGCTACGTATAAAGTGAAATAATAAAAACAAATTTATTGGATTATCAAAATTATTTATTCAAACATAAAATATTTTTTTAATTGCTAGCAATTTTAAAACTTAATCCAAAACATTTAGATTATATATACCGCGTACATCGCGGTATAAAATAGAAAGCGAAACGCTTCGTCCGGATCATAGTGGTGTTAACAACGTAAGGGTGGAAAATCGCCGTACGTCGGGTCGTCCAATGGTGGAACGGAGATGGGGAATTAAATCATGCAATTCCCTTGCACACTCACCAGATTGCATCCTATAGAAGACCGACAAGGCTTAGATTTGAGGTATAAATTTTTATTTTTTTGTCAATTGAATTATTGTTACCAGCAGAACAGTTGGGTTACTTTTTTAACTCATCGGGAGTTTTGAACCATAATATGGATACTTTGTCCGGCCAAGCGGCTCAAATTGTAGCACTGGTGCGGGAGGGCTTCGATCAACGAATGATTGGTAGAAATTTAAATTTAAACCAGTCTACGGTTTTCAGATTTTACTGAAGATTTGTGGAGACAGGTTCTTACAGAAGGAGACGTAGTACAGGCAGGACTCGAGCAACCACCGGTCGAGATGACCGATTTATTGTTACAACTTTCATGCGAAATCATGTCTTCTAGTCAGTTAACATAAAAACAGAGCTTAATGAAGTGTGTGAAGTAAATGTGAGTGCAAGAACAATAAGAATACCAGAAAATAGTCCAAAGATGTCTGTAGCTCACAGACAAGCTCGCTTAAGATTTGCGCGTGATCACCTAAATTGGACAGAAGAGCCTTTGCTCTTCTGTCCAATTTACGACACGGATTAAACAATACGGAGACCCTTTGGTCTCCGTATTGTTTGCAGAAGAGTCTCTCGTCGACATGGGGAGCTATATGCTCAAAGTTACATTGATGAGCGTGTTCCTTTTGGAGGCGGTTAATGTATGGTCTGGGGTGGCATATCGATGAACGGGCGAACAGAACTTGTGTTCATAGACATGGTCCGTCAAAATGGTAATAGAGTTCGTCAGCGGCAGTGTTTCCGTCGGACTACAATTTGTGTGTCTTCAAGGCTAGAGTGAATAGGCTCTTAATAAGCTAGTGCGCTTTACCATCAACGATTGCGTCACTGCTTACCACCAGGCGGGATTGCGGTCAAGCGCTAGTTTATAATTTATAAAAAAAAAAAAACTTTAATGCAGGATAATGCCCGGCCGCACGCTGCTGCACAAGTTCGACAATATTGTGAAGAGCTTGGGATACGTACAATGAATTGGCCAGCACGCAGCCCTAATCTTAATCCCATTGAGCATGTTTGGGACAATTTAAAAAGAGCTGTATATGCGAGAAATCCCGTGCCCATGACAGTAGCAGTACTAAAAAACAGTACTTTCAGAAGAATGGGACAATATTCCGCAAAATCTTTTAATAACCCTAATAAAATCTATGCGAAACCGATTAGAATCCGTAATAAGGGCACGTGGAGGTAATACACCTTATTAAAACATAAATAGATCATAAAGTTTGTGTCTATTGTTAAAACCATTTTTTTATTAAACCTATTTTCCTTAAATTTCGGTTTTTCTTCAAAAAAATCTTAAGGTCCTTTCCAGTACACAAACTTAAACATATGGATATACCCTACGCTGTTTTAAAGTTCATGAACCAATCTAGAGGTTTCAATTTAAATCTGTATAGAAAGTTTACATACTTGGTTAAAATATATATTTCAAAGTCGTCTATTACTTTGATGTCTATGTCAGTTTATGAGTCCGTCAGTGTAGATTCCAAAACAATCCTTTGCTTCTGTCAATTTCTACATGAATTATGCGCAATATGATAGTCTTCAAAATGCAATTGAAGCGATTAAGCAGTCTGAGAGTATGTTTGTCTGTAGTGGTAGTATGTTTGTTGGATGTTCTCCTCAAAATTGTTGAGCTGATCCACACACACGTCATGTTCATGAATGGGCGCCGTCAGTGGAGACTGGTCATCTGCGTGTAATGTTTCTGCTGGGACACAGTTTCTGTCTTGTCACATATGTTGGACGTTTTTGTTCTAGGAGTTTCGATGGTTGACGATGTTTTTAAGTAAGTAAGTTACTCCTGTTACCATCGCGACCTCAATGCGAAATAAATCAATTCGTCAACAAAAAACTGATAATGAGATAGACAAATGAGTCCCTTATGAATATAAGATCTGGAGCCTATACGTGACCACGACCTACAACTTATAGGTAAGTTGCTGCTTTTACCATTGCGACACCAATGTTCAATCTTCAATTCGTTACACACTAGGTTTCAACAGACCAGGTTCCAATCAAAAGCAGAAAGCTTTTGATTGAATAGCATAGTCGTAATTGCATAGTCCACAAAGACAAGACGTAGGGGCCTATTACACCCCTTGGACTTTTATATAACCTGCCGCACAGTGTGAATGTGGTCTATGGTGTCCCCAAAACTGCGCGAAATGGATCTGTAATTCTTCAGAAGGGTCTTTCACTCTTCTTAAAGAAAAGAACGACCTCGCTCATTCGCCAAGCTTCTGGAGTTCTCCCAGAGAACAGGTCAGAATAGAACAGCTCCCGAAGCTCAGGACTTCCTTCCGCTTTCAGAAGCTCGGTCGTGATCCCGTCCTCACCAGGGCTTTTCCATTTTTATAATCTGAGTGATCAGTGAGTTTTCACGTCGTTCAGCCATAACCTGTAAAGTTTCTTCCGAAAGTTAGGACTTATTGCCCTTACGAAGCATTTTGCAAAATCGCGCGCTTTCAGCCCTGACGATGTCCACCATTTGGTCGAGCTTCTGGTCCTCTTCATTTGTGGGTTCCACGGGAGTGACGCGAATCTCCAGATCTGGAGCACATTTTGAGGGACTTGACTTCACCAAACGAGTTCGCTCGAGCTTAAAGTTGATATTCGGAGAGCCTCGAAATAGTCTGTGATCGCTACCGTTATTAAAACTGTTTATCACCGAGACATAACTGAATATATGCTTTTTGTGTATTATGGTGAATTCTATCTGATTTTTTGTTGGCACTTCGCTATGTCCACTTCCTTTGGGGCTATTTCTAAAAGAAAGTATTCGTCAAGAGAAGCCCCTGTTTTTCAAGGAAGTTAGTGAACATTTGTGCCCTATGATTTCTGTCGCAAAACCCGTAGGATCCTACTACCGATTTTAGCGTTAAAATGCCGCATGACAAAATTGTAGTGGGCCTTAGTGGTGGAATGCAAACCTTTGAATTGTTCGGGAATATTTGCGATAATTTCCAAGGTCTTGCATCCACTTCGTTATCCGAATGTACTAAGACAGGTGCGTAAACCAGAATTACCTTAAGGCATACCTCTCGGTTAGCGTCAATACAAGGTACGCTACCCTTTTCGAAACACTGGAGATTTCCGCTACGTTGTCACAAAGGAGTTTATTTTCCAGAAACCCGACTCCGCCTTGAGATAGTTGGTGTCCTTCTCGTGAATATATAATAGATGAACTGATTCCAGGGTTATTGTGTCCTCTCCCTCTCTTCGAACTTTACTCAACCCAAGAATGTGTCACCTTATTTTCCAGAGGTCTTCTTCGAGCATTGCTTCAGTGTATTGCTAATGATTTAATTAATGTTTTAGATCATTGCATGCTGAGTAAACATTTGACACGTGATACCATTTTACGACAAAATAATACGCTCTATATGGTAAAAACAATGAAACAAAATTAAAATTACGAAATATAATAATAAACACTAAGGTTGCATGATTAAATAAAAGTGTGATTCGTTTAGTTCGAGAATTTATTTAGTCTATCATAAACAATATGTACATTTGAGAGCACTATTTTAGATTATGGAAAATTTTGGATTTACATTTAGAAGTACGAACATTTCACTGTGACGTATTCTTATTTAGTACACGTGAGATACGGCCAGGGGGCTAGAGTAAGCTACGGGGCTGGAGTAGGCGATGGCTGGGGAAGCGTAGGATATAGAGGAGACGGGGTTGTGCAAATCGAATCTTGACTGATGGGAGTAAGAGGCGGGGGCAACCAACAGACTAGCTGATCATTTCTTGATGAGGTGGGTGTAAAGAGGATTGGAGATCAAGGGTTGAGAAATTAGGGGCTGGGAGATCAGGGGAGTGCTGTAGATAGGGGAGGATGCCAGAACTGGAGTGGAGGCTGTGTAGGTGGTGGGCGCGAAGTAGGCAGGTGCCAAAGACCTTTTCTTGATGAGGTGCACGGCAGGCACTGATGCGATTGGCGCCGGCAGGATCTGAGTGCTTTGGATCAACGGTGCGCTGTACGAAGTGGCGGCATAGTAGTTAGGGATAAAGGCGGCAGGCGCGGTGTACGTCAGCGGGAACGGCGCCGACCGCTTCTTGATGAAATGAGTGTATGCCAAAGGAGCCTGGTAGAACAACGGTGATGGATGAATTACGCTGCTGTCCTGTCGGGTGATGGTAGTCGCTCCAGGCGTTAGGACGGTCGAGTATTGAGTGATTGGCGCCGCGATTAGAGCACCTGGCTTGGCAACCGCTGCGGCGAAGAAAGCACACAATACCACCAGCTTGAACATCTTGGTATGTATTGTTTGTAGGTCGGATGAACGACTGATACCTTGACAGTGTTTCGCTTCGTATTTATAGAAAGTATTCACTAAAGCTAAGGGCGGTCTCGTTTTGCAAACCGGTGCAAATCAGCCTTTCAGGAAGCTGGTATTTAACCAGCAGTAGCAATCAATCAATAATATTATAGATTAACTAAGCTTAACGTGCTGGCTTCTGTATAATAAAGAATATTCTATTCTATGAGTATATGTGTTTGTATCATAATGTCTTCCATGAGCTTTAATTACTTTCGTGATATGTTTAATCTGTAATCTACATAATCTCGTATGTCCTCGTGTTCATTGATATTTATTACTTAGCGGGCTGATATTTTGCATTGCATGTAGGGGCGTTGACTGCACCGTCTCGGTTACTTTGTTCGCTCGTTGGCATATGTATCATAACAAAAGCATCAAGACGATGATGGACTGACCAGACAGGGTTGTAGACGACCTCGTAGATTTTAAATACCAGCTTCCTGAACGGCCGACTTGCACCGGTTTGCAAAACGAGATCGCCCTTAGCTTTAGTTAATACTTTCTATAAATACGAAGCGAAACATTGTTAAGGTATCAGTCGTTCATCCGAACCTCAAACAATACATATCAAGATGTTCAAGCTGGTTGTATTGTGCGCTTTCTTCGCCGCAGCGGTTGCCAAGCCCGGTGCTCTAATCGCGGCGCCAATCACTCAATACTCGACCGTCCTAACGCCTGGAGCGACCACCATCACCCGACAGGACAGCAGCGTAATTCATCCATCACCGTTGTTCTACCAGGCTCCTTTGGCATACACTCATTTCATCAAGAAGCGTTCGGCGCCGTTCCCTCTGACGTACACCGCACCTGCCGCCTTTATCCCTAACTACTATGCCGCCACTTCGTACAGCGCACCGTTGATCCAAAGCACTCAGATCCTGCCAGCGCCAATCGCATCAGTGCCTGCCGTGCACCTCATCAAGAAAAGGTCTTTGGCACCTGCCTACTTCGCGCCCACTACCTACGCAGCCTCCACTCCAGTTCTGGCAACTTCCCCTATCTACAGCACTCCCTTGATCTCCCAGCCCCTAATTTCTCAACCCTTGCTCTCCAATCCTCTTTACACCCACCTCATCAAGAAGCGCTCAGCTGGTGTGTTGACCGATCCCACCTCCGACTCCGATCTGTCATCAATCGACTACTAAAGCTCCGTTGCTTACTTTAGCCCACTGGCCGTATCTTTTGTGTACTAAATAAGAATACGTCACAGTGAAATCTCCGTATTTCTAAATGTAAATCCAAAATTGTCCATAATCCAAAATAGTGTTCTCAAATGTACATAATTTTCATGATAGACTAAATAAATTCTGGAACTATTAATATCAATTTGTTTTTATTTTATTTAAACTTGCAGCCTGAGTGTTTATTATTATAATGCGTAATTTAAATTTTGTTTAATTGTTTTTACCATATATATTATATTATATCTTTTGTATTTCCGAGAGGGACACCAAGGCGGAGTCGGGTTTCTGATAAATAAATATTTTTGTGACAACGTAGTGGAAGTCTAGTGTTTCGAACAGGGTAGCGTAACTTGTAGTGAAGCTAACCGAGAGGTATAGCTTTATGGCAATTCAAGTTTATGCACCGACCTTGACACATTTGGGTAACGAAGTGGATGAAACGGCCAAGGACATTTCCAAGGTCTTGCATTCCATCACTAAGGCCCATTACAAAGTTGTCATGGGAGGTTTCAACGCTAGATCCCTAGCGTTGAAACCTCCCATGGGAGTAAAGAATTGCAACGAATCGGTGGTAGGATCCGAGGGGTTTGATAGTAGCAAAAATCATAGGGGACAAATGCTTGCTAACTTCCTTGAGAGAGAGGGGCTTTTCTTGACGAATTAGTTACTTAAAAAACAGCCCCAAAGGAAGTGAACTCCCGACACTATGAAGAAAAATGAGATAGACTTCACCATAACTTACAAAAAGCATATATTCAGGGATGTCTCGGTGATAAACAGTTTTAATACCGGTAGTCACACAGGCTATTTCGAGGCTCTCCGTATATCAACTTTATGTTCGAGCGAACCAGTTCCGTGAAGTCTAGGCTCCCTCCAAATATGCACCAGACCTGGTGAGGCGATTCACTGCCGTGAAAACCATAAATGAAATTTCATTTATGGTTAAAGTGGCAATGGGCCGGCCATATTAGCCGTAGAACCGATGACCGTTGGAGTAGACGTGTACTTGAGTAGAGAATACGATTCGGTAAACGTAAGGAGGGCCCCCTCAGGCTAGGTGGTGCGACGATCTTCGTAGGATGGCTGTAAATTGGATTAGAGTTGTCGAAAATCGAGTTGAATGGCGTGAAATTGGAGAGGATTGATGATGATGATGATGACGATAGTAATACACCTGAGTACTAAAATGATTTGTGTTACCTTTACTTTAAAATACTTCTACTGGTTTGGCCCTTTCGACTAATCAGTATTTGACAAAAATTGTAGGGTTATGAGTTTGATCATCAATTTGCTGTTATGGTTATTCTGGATAATTGTTGTTATTTAAAAGCAGCCTTATTTTGTTTGAAATTATATATAAAATATAACGATAAAAAATATTAGAACAGCGCCCCAATTTTCAGAAAAAATAAAATATGTTCTCATTCACCTTTGTAGCAATTGTACACAACCTTCCATAGTTCACTTTTCTTTTCTCGTGGACCAAGAAAACATACCTAATATACTTACGGTTACAGTACAATTTCAGTAAAACGAGATTCTAACACGTGCCAAATGACCGCATTTATCACGTGATCTAGAGAAATCACGTGAAAAATGTGGGCAAATTGTGAAAATTAATTAGTATTTGAGTCTCACGGCACCGTTCGGAGACGTATGAAGCAGTATATGTGCAATGCACCCTTAGCAGTAACGTGTACTTGATACGTGTTGTACAGGTCACACATTTCCTCAACTATACTGAACAAAGAGATTTTTTGCCCAGACTTCCACACAATAGGCTCGTTCAGATGTATTGTAAACACATTAAACACTACAGACGTGAGTTGTTTGTTGTTTAGTTTGGGAGTAGAAATTTTGGTCATATTTTGACGTTAAATGCTTCATTAAAGTAAAAACCTAAAGGAAAGTAGTGAAAATACGTACGTGGTCTATTGTTTAAATTATTGTAGGTACACAAATCATGAAATATGAAAATATTGGATTATAAAAAAATAATGCTTACTATCATTGGAAAGCTATGTTGATTGTAGAAGCACTTCATTTTTTTTTCCAAACATGAGAGTATAAAGGTAATTAAGAACAGTGTGGAAAATAATTATCTGACACGAAAGTAAAACTTATTTATTACATCGCACAAAATAATATTTATATTCCATTATTTCAGAAAATATCTTAATAGCATAAATATTTTAATACACAACTAAAATTAATTCAATCTGCTACACGTTGGCGCCTGTACTCTTATTCACAAATTATACTAAATTAAAGTACAGTGCATCTTTTTCTTTCTATTTCATTAAGAAAGAAATAGAAGATATAATATTAGTTTAGTCCTGTCAAATTAAGATACTCCATAGACAGTTTAAAAGTGATAAAATATAGTGACTAAAAATATGTCAATTTACGTCAGACGCGAACTAGTTTGACATAGGTGAACTAATATTTATTTTATGTGACTTAAATTTATTTTAATTTGTGAACAAAGAAATCAGAGCCAATACCTAGTTTTAGTTTTAGTTAGTCCTAGCTTTTTAAAGTCTTATTCTCATCTTCTTAACATTAAAACCCAATTCCATTCGATTTCTTATTTTTTTTTTTTATTAACAACATGTAATTAATTAACAAACACCAAAATTAGAACATTATGTTATAATCATAATACATACACTGAATTTTAAATTTAACGTTTATATGCATTGTTATTTATTAAATTAGTTTTCCAGTTCTTGGAGAACGAAGACCTTGGAATATGGTTATTTTTCTTTATTTTGTATTGAATGATCAAATTTGTATGTATACTAGTATAATTGCAATTTTAAAATATGACAACAATTTCCGTAGTTTTAATTACTTTTGGGATAAAAATAATTACATATATTAAAAATGATATAAACCGATTCAGTAAACGATTCTGAACAGACTTTTTTCAGAAAGTGCGTTAATTAATTTACATGTTGTAATATCAACGTTAACATTTGGAAAATAAACAAAAGAAAGTAACTTTCTTTTTAATCAAGGTTCTGTGACATCACCTACTTTTGGTCCATCTGTGGTACTTGTTACTCGATTGTTATCGTACGCCATAATTATGTAATTTTTATCTTCCATTACTGGTTTTTCTTCCGTCGTTCTTTCTTGCACAGGCGTTTCTGTTATTATTGTGTTCTGTGTGTCATCGTCAAATATTGTGAAAGATTCATTCTCTGCATTTTCTCCTTGTACTTTATCGATCGAGATAGGATGTTCAAGTGCTCTCGCCAACGGTAAATTATGGAAAAAGCTCAATGCTACCGGTGTAAATATGGTATCTGCTGTAAAAATTGGGGATACCAGTGTCTCTTGAGGTTTACCATTAGGCTGGTGATTGGTATGCAACGTTGTTCCTGGACTATATACCAACGAACCAGTTATGAAGCCAGGGCTATGTCTAATATCGATTCTGGACTGATGAGAAACTGCACTTGGCACCGCGTATATCAAAGGAACTATTTGTCCATGTACTGTACACATTGCACTCAGAAATAAAAGTAGCGTAATCATCTTGTCACTTGCACTCAACTCGAAGTGTGTATGAAATACAGATGGGATGTTACTTTATAGTTACATAACGGTAGTTGTTACGTAGTGCGCCGGCGCAACGGGTTCAAGTTCTCGGCCGCGGCTCTGGGACAGGTCGTTGCGTCACTGCCCCGGCCGCGGGGCACTGGCCGGATTGAGATGCATTATACAAACATCATTTATTACCAATATTATGATTGATGCGCTATTACGACATAACCACAGATGAATGATACCTAGTTAGATAATTTGTTCGTGGAACATTAGTTATTACACGTTTTTATTCACAGCTAATTCAGGGTCTACCTTCAGAAAGGCGACAATTTTGTTATGAACACGTACTTTATCTATTATGTTTATAAAAACCAATTCAGTTGGAATAAACTGGCGAATTCCAACTTTTTTGTGATAACAATCACAATGTTCAATAGCACGACAAAATGTATTAATAGTTTTGATCCTGTCACTGTGATTCAGCATTTGGGGTATAAGAAGGTAGCCCTCGAGTTCTAATATCAGTCAACTCTTGCAGTTTGCTCAGATTTGTATTCTTGAAGTAATAAGTTAAATATGATTCGTGTTGTCGTGTTGTTTGCCTCTCTGGCCTTTTGCAATGGCCATGCAGTGCCTGTAGTAGCCCACCACGCTGCTGTGGTGGCTCCACTAGTTGCAGGTTATGCTGGTCACGGTTATGGTGGACATGGATATGGAGGATACGGCTACGGCGGAGGACTTGGAGGCCACGGAGGCCTTGGCTACGGAGGACTTGGTCATGGAGGACTCGGTCATGGAGGATTCGGTCATGGAGGTGTCGGTCTTGGAGGCCTTGGTCATGGTGGACTGGCTGTTGGAGGACTTGGTCACGGCGGGCTAGGTCATGGTGGACTAGCTGTTGGAGGACTTGGTCACGGCGGGCTTGGTCATGGTGGACTAGCTGTTGGAGGACTTGGTCACGGCGGGCTTGGTCATAGTGGACTAGCTGTTGGAGGACTTGGTCATGGTGGACTCGGCGGATTTGGCGATATTGGCGGACATGGTCACGTCGGACACGGACATCATATTCTGAAGCGGTCTCCTCATCTCGTTGCTCCGCTAGCCCATGTAGCTCACGTGGCTCATGTTGCCCCAGTGGCTCATGTTGCCCCAGTGGCTGTATCCCACCAGTCTCGTTTGGACGTGCATCATTCGCCAGCTGTCGTTGCTACCTCAGTGGTGGCACCAGTAGTAGCTCCAGTGTTGCACGCTGCACCTCTTCTGCATAAGTCGTTGGTCGCAGGACCTCTACACTTCGGTGGAGGTTACGGCCTAGGTGGTGGCCACTATGGACATGGCTATAGCTACGGCCACGGCTACGGCCACTACTAGTTCCAATATTTCTGATCATGTGTTCAGTATTGCAAATTAGATATGAAGCGTGCAATTTTATGATATAACGTTTATATGAAAATAAAAAAAGTGATATTTTATTGTTGTATTATTTAAACCTGCAAACTATTTATGAATATCAAAGTTAATAAATGTATTTTATTCTCACATTGTCAATTTATATATCAAAACTATCTGCGACCCGCGTTTACATCTGCGTAGGTTTCGATATGTTTTTTTTTTTATATGCTCCGCTCCTATTAGTCTCTGCATGACGGCATATAAAGCCTAGTCTAGTTTGTTTGTTTGAAAATTTCTTTTTGCGTTAGATAGCCCATTAATTCAGGAAGGCTTTACGCTATATATCATCACGTTGTGACCAATAGGAGCGGAGCAGATCTAACTCCACGCGAACGAAGTCGCTGGCGGCCGCTAGTAGATAGATATAGATGAGTGCCGAAACATTCCATGTTGAGTTTCTTAACATTTTGATCCTCTTGTTACTACGTAGGTACAAAGCATAACTAAACATAGACACACTTTTGATGTCGGCGCTCTGGTTAAGAGGTAAGTAATAAGGTTCCAATATCACCCTTTGGGCATGGAATCCTAAAAATAAAATGATTTTTCTTGGTAGGATTTGCTCCATTAACAACTCATAGTACCCGGCTGTGTAGCCAAGAACTTTACAAATGTCCGTATTTATGCAAAATTTAACCACTCGACAAATTAAAAGATTTTCTTGTTTTAAAGTATACTAATTTAAACGTGGTCTAAATTCTTATAAAAAAAGAACCACCTTGTTGTTTTTTAGCAAAATCATGTATGTGGTTCTTTTTGTATGAGAAATTTAGAACTCTTTTGTAAATAACTAAGTTTAAATTTGTCGAGTGGATCCATTTTTCATAAATACGGACAAATGGATCTACTCCCGACAAACCAATAAAATAAACAATTTTTCAATGCCCTTTGCATTGAAAAATTAATAGTTTATCTATTGTTATTACAATTTATTTTACGGGTATGTTCACTTATTCTATAATCGCGGAAGTTTAATTTAAACACATTGTTTCCCCGATCACGTATACCTAATAATTTAATAATTTAGGAACTGCTAAAAAGTGTTTTTTATAGCAGCTGTTTATTACAGCTTAATAAACCCAATTATAACGAGAGGCTGTTCATTTTGGTGTGAGAATAAACTAATTTTAACTGTCCTTCAGTTTTATTAGGTAAGAGGTATACTATTCCGGCTGTGTTCCTTATAGAGTAGGTAAATGTATATTTTTATAATGCACTGTTAGATTTCCTACATTTACTTTTCTGGGTTTATTTATTCATGATAAGTGTCTACTGTCCGTCCAAATATGTGGGCTGTATCTTTTGAACCCTAATACGTAGTAGTAGACATTTAAATTTTTTACAGTGTGTTCTACTATTGGTATACGGCAGCTATTATAAAAGATTTAGGGAGTGGGAAACACCCCATTTAAATAAGGTATTAAAAAAAATCAGTGTTATTAAATACCAGCTTTCCGCCCGCGGCTTCGCTCGCGTGGAGATCGGTTATATCGCGCTTTTAGATTTCCCTCGTGAATATAATTTTTTTCGGTATAAAAAAGTACCCTATTATTTAATCCGGACTTCTAACTTTACGTCTGCAAAATTTCAAAACAATCGGCTTAGTAGTTACGGCGTGAAAGCGGAACAAACAAACAAACTCACTTTCCGATTTATAATATTAGAATATTTGGTGTACACATACAAATTTTCCAGTAATCTCCCTTGGGAACTTGATGTTTTTTAGGACCAAAAGTAGCCTATGTTACTCTCCATCTTTTCAACTAACTGTATGCAAAAAATCAGGTCGATTGATTGCTTAGCTATGGCGTCAAGGAAGGACAAACAAACAAACAAACACATTTTCACATTTATAATATCAGTATGGATTGTTTTGTGATACGTAGTTAGAATAGTCTTTATTATGTGTGTACATCTGAGCTACCATGGAGTCGTTTGTGTGCGACTCCGACTCGCACTTGGCCACTCTTCTTAGTGCAAAGTAGCTTATTTTAATCCTCAACACGTGTGAGATACGCTTTGTAAGGTAGCTTGTTAAGATGCATAAGATGGAGTTAAGGTAAGTTATTTCTAAAATCAAATTCAGTTAAATATGTTAGATTGTGATAAGGCTCACAAGCCATGTCATATCATGTTCAAAATAAGACAAGAAATAAAAAGTGGCAAGTAATAATAAAATCGTTTATTTCGGCAGTGATAATTTTTTTTACATATCGTTTTAAGAAAATTTACAGGTTGATTCACTTTGATGGCTTAGTAGGGGTGGACGCTGAGGGCCTTGGGGTACACAGAAGAGTAGGAAACGGGGTGGCTGTACGCGGATACCACGGAAGTGGGGTAGGCAGAGTAAGCAGACACGACGGGAGTCGAGTAGGCGGACACAACAGGACTAGAGTAGGCTACGGGAGACACCACTGAGCTATAGGCCACTGGGGCAACGCCGACGGATCGCTTGCGGAGGTGGTGGAGGCCAGACAGAGCCTTAGCCTGGTAATGGGCAGCGCGGGCAGCGACTACCTCAGGAGTGTCGAGGGGCACTCCATTGACGGCATCCAGGACGACGGCGGGGGAGTGTGGGGCCTGAGCGAGTGCGACGTGGGATCCGTAGACTGCGGGTGCAGCGTAGACGGCAGGTGCGGCGGCGTACACTGCAGGTGCGGCAGCGTACACAGCAGGGGAGCCATGCACCACGCTGGAGCTGTACTGCGACACCGAGCTGGAACCAGGCTGCACAACGGTACTGTAGGCCAAAGGCGCCACAACACTAGGCTTAGCGGCAGCGAACGCCGCGACTGAGAGTAACACCACCAGCTTGTACATTGTGAAGTGGTCTGTGTTGTGTGTGTGAAGAAGTTGGATCAACTGATGTCTAACGCACTGTGACGGATCCTTTTATATGAAGCGTTGAGCAAGTACTCATTATCAAAACTAGTGCTGCCCAAACAACCTTCATAACTACTATCTATGCCTTGATATTTAAACAAACTAATCTTTTTATTCATTTGAAAGATTTTTTGTCATGTGTGATTAGCTTCCGGAATCGTTTTACAGATGACAAATGTTGCGTAAACCCAAGGTGTGCAGTACATTATTGTTGAACAATCGATTTGTTGAGTCCCATTTTGTGTTATGTGGGAAAACCTGATTAGTTAACATTATTGAGTTTTTGTTATATCCTATTATTTAGTTCATGTTTTGCACAGGTTATGTGAAATCAAATGCTGTTCTAAAAATATTAAAATATATACCTATAATAAATTAATAAGGTAAGCAGTCGCTCCGTGCAAAGTATTCAGCTGCAACTGGTTAGACTGGGAGCTGACTTCAACATATTTGTAAAAAGGCTAGGCTGATTTTGATTATTATACTTGTCTGCTGATTGGTTTTGAGCCTGGTTGATGACAATAAGCTCGCGCTTTCACAAATTTGAACACTTCTGGTATTTATACAGTATGTTAAGAAAACCCTGTCCGACCCATAAGGATAATAAAGGTTAGGTAAACACATGACCAAATATAGTATAAAATTTTACGTAATCATCATAGTACCAATACAAATGAATTTTGAAATCATCTTTTTTTCCCGCGAATTAATTTCAACTTCCCCGAAATTTGGTAAGTTTTAAAAAAGTGTCAACAGCGGTATTATTATGAGCGAATAGCGATGCGACCACGTGCCGCGTGCCCTGCCGCCCACCGCCCGCGGAAGGGTGCTTAACGCACATTTATTAAGTTACCTTTTTTTTGCGAAATAATATTTATTTTTTTAGGGGATTTTTTTTTTAAGTTTAGCCCGATTTTGTATCCATTAGTAGAATCAATTATCGATACCTAACAACACCTTCACGGGTTGGACAGGGTTTTCTTAACATACTGTATAACTGGGGTAATGTGGGCGGGTGTACTTAGATGTACCTCTGCCTAAACTTTATTCATATTCTGGCGTGATAGTATGTTATTTAAAATATATAAATCAAAGGTTTTGCTCTCAGGAAGATCGATTTTACCAAGGTATGAAACAATAATTATATTATTCTATCATGACCTGATTGCACACTGTTCAAGTAAAAATTAATGACAATTATGTTTATTGTGCTGACTGTATTAATTCACTAGCTGTGCCCCGCGGCGTTGCCTCCTGATTAGGGGGGTAGCTAGTAGTGGAGTAGGTAGCAGGTTAGTCTTACTGTATTTCTTTTTCGCTTATAATAGTAGTTTATGAAACTGTTACATAATGAGGGATATTATGCACGAGTGTGAGTTTAAAAAACGAGCGAAGCGAGGTTTTGAATAGTATCACACGAGTGTGTAATACCTAATTATGTACAGTTTCATACACTACTTTATCTAACCTCATACATTGTATTGAATACATGAAGTTATGAAGTAGCACTTTTATTCATTTTCTATCTTAAAAAATCTTGATAACATTTATCGTATAATTTTCTTGACATAATTGGTAGTAAATTAAGACTGACTGCTGTCGCAGCCTCTAAAATATCGGGCGGCGTCAAATTTTCTTCATTGTCACTTGAAATTTTAAGAAATAATAATAATCAATTATGTGTCCAGCGAAACACAACAACGACTTGCAATGCAAAGAAACGTATTTGGCGCCAAAATTCTGCACCCTCATCAGCGCGCACGCGCCAAAGCGCACGCAGCCACATATAAAAATGAAATAGTGCTGTCTATGGTTTGTAATCTGTACGATAATGAAAAAAATAGTAGTTTATGAAACTGTTACATAATGAGGGATATTATGCACGAGTGTGAGTTTAAAAAACGAGCGAAGCGAGTTTTTTAATAGTATCACACGAGTGTGTAATACCTAATTATGTACAGTTTCATACACTACTTTATCAAATCTCATACATTTTAAGAAACAATAATAATCAATTATGTGTCCCGCGAAACACAACAACGACTCGCAATGCAAAGAAACGTATTTGGCGCCAAAATCTGCACCCTGCTTCAAAGCGCACGCGCCAAAGCGTGCGCAGCCACATATAAAAAAATGAAATAGTGCTGTCTATGGTTTGTAATCTGTACGATAATGAAAAAAAAAATTATTATAACATTATTTTGTTAGAGTAATAATGTTATAATTTAATTTTTTAATTTCGTTTCGATATACTATGAGTAAAGTACGTCAATATAAACTCCTTTTTAGTTTTATATTTTTAATTTTTTGATATGAGAGTAGATAAACACCATTTTACACTTTAATAATTATTATATACGTTAGGTAATCATCAACTATTTAGTTTCATAATCGTATAAGGACTGTAGCAGATTGTGTAGCAGTTACACGAGTAAGAGTATATGTATGTAAGTGTATATGAGCTAAAGTATGAGATGATATGATGTATGAGTAGAATCTAATGTGTATAACTAAGCTGACCGATTTCTCACATGATACCTCTTTTATTGATTTAAAAGAAGTATCATGTGGGGTCGATCCCAGCGCAGTGCAAATATTTGTATGCATGAATATGAATATTTGCACTGGTCTGGTCGTGCCTCGGAAACCACGTTAAGGCGTTGGTCCCGGTTGCCATACGAACAACAAATGGCTGTCGTTACGGGTTGTTGGAGCCCTCAAAAGTTCTACAATTGGTCTAACTGCAATGCTTCGATATCGCCTTCGGGTTGTGGAGGTCAGACGGCAGTCGCTTCATGGACAATATCGAAGTTTAGCTAAAATGAGCAGTTACACTGGTAAAGCGGACCCTAGACTCCAAAGCTGAAAAGCTTCGAATACGACTAGGATTAACGCTGAGAACAAAATTTTTGTCTATTTTTTAATATTCTAATAATAGCGTAGAATTTCGAAACAATTCGAAATCAAATTATTTTTAAATAGTGCTAGTTCAGGGAAGTTTAGCCGAGCAGCTAAATATTACAATAGCTAAATATTAACCAGCTTGTCGTGGCTGGTCCGTGGATGAGTACAATCTTTAGATCGGAAAGCAAGTTAAACACATGAAAGTCGTAACGTTTCACCAGAAGCCTGTCCAGTCTTGCCAAAGGGTATCGTATTCCACAGTGACAGTCGCGTTTAGCTGTATCTGGTTAAAGTAGAAGCAGAACCGAACATATGAAGCTGGGTAAAGGTTAAGTATTGGCTCAGGAAATTGAAACAATTAGTGATTAGGAATTGTCAACTGCGACGGTATAAGCGATGATTAAATCCTGCTAATTAGGATGCCATAATATAATACGTATGTAGGAGGGTAGCCTACGCTGGTACGACCACGTCTTACGCAAACCGACATGTTCCGTGGGTAACAAATGTCTTGCCATGGCGCATCCGCCGGGCCGGAACAAGCGGGGTAGACCAAAGAAGTGCTGGCTTGACGTTGTAAGAGATGACATGCGTGCCAACAACCTCTTACCACAGAATGCTAAAGATCGCATAAAATTGAGGAGAATGTGCAGGAAAGCGGACCCCGGGCTCCAACGCAAAAGCCACGGAAGCAACCGGGATAAACGCTAAGATAATGATGATGTTGAATATAATACGTATAAAAATATTTATTTTATTCAAGTAACATGGACTCAATTTTGTTAATAAAACTTAAGAACTATGTTATTTTTTTTTATTTTGGGACAAAACCCGCCACACTTTTCCCACCCACTGCGACTCCTGAAAGCCAGAATCAACAGTGGAGACCGCCAGAAAAACGCCGAGCAATGAAGCTCGACGAGTCCCGGAGAAACGATTCAACTGTCTTGGGTCCCGCAACGAAATTAATCAGAAAAGAATAGCGGAGGAGTAAGAAAAAATATATTTTTTCCACTTCCCTCCATAACAAGCAGGAGACAGAACAGAGCTAGGCCAATCGGCACAGAGGGATATTATTGCAACTGGGAGAAGCCCAGATTGCCAAGCACCACGGAATAAAATTTGATTAAGTTAATGGGTCCTAAGTAGGTATGTGCTGTTACAATATGATTCCAATAATAGGTAGAAGCTAGAACCAATTTCTGTGCGTACAGGCGCTTTTGCCATACCTATTATTGGAAAGAACTATGTTAGTGAAAAACATTTAATATTTAATTTATTTTCATCCCGTAGGAGATGATATTACAGTGATTAATATACATACAATCGAGCCAGCTACTGATCATTTTCAGGATATTGTTGGAGCTAACCTGAATTCTGCGAACCAGAAAAGCACATCTTATTCGCATAGTTGCGAAATACAATTAATACGTGCGTCCATGAACATTCTCGATGCACTACAAAAACGGGACAGCCCCATCAAGACCCTGAAGGCATTGTTATATTGGACACGAAGGGCGATGGGCGACCGTTGGGTATATCTAGCCCACAGGCTGCACGTGTAAAAAGTTGTACAGTAAACTCGAAACCGAGTACTCATGACTTTAAACGAGAGGCGTGCAAACCTGCGAGCCAGCATGTTCGCCCTTATCGACAACGCCCTCCGTTCCCGCTCAATATCGAGTTTGTCATTGAGGTCAGGGGTCAATATATGAACAAGATATTTGAACTTTTGAGCGAAGCACCATTGAAAAATACAGGTGGCACATACTTCGGGCCACCACAGCCTCAAGGACCATTAATTCCGATTTATTGGAGTTGTATACCAAATCATGTGTTCTAGCTCGTACTGCTCACATTTAGCGATCAATTTCCTGAGACTACAACAGATTGACTCGCTCAGTAGCACCATGTCGTCTGCATAGCTATTATTGTTTACACATCTGTACAGCATCCTACCCTGGTCCCACTGATCTCGCCAACCCGTTAATATACAAGTTGAAAAAAGCGTGGCTGAACTTAACGCATTCCAACATGTATGGTCCGGCAAAAGTTCCAACCCATCGTAAACCAATATTTAAAGATGTTTAGCAACTCCGTTTGCAACTTATTCTACTACATCTTTTTTCATATTAAAACATAAGCAACCAGATTAAAAGCTCTGGATAAGTCGAGTAAGGCCGCATGAATCGGAGTTCCACACTTCGCATAGTTTGTGACAGTATGCTTAAGACACAACACTGCACTGCTATTATGCTTTCAACAATAAATTCTATTAAAAATCGTGACTACGACAAATAAGGACTAATGACAAACACATGTCAGCGTATTTACCACTCACAATTGTCGAGCATTATTGTCTAAGATTCAATGTTCTGTCTAATCTCTTCCAGATACGATCAAAATGCCTAACAGCCCCTAAATTCACACAGTAAAAACCATAATGATCTTTGTTCTTTTTACAATAAGGTTCTTTTAGGGGTGTACCTACTAACAAGTCTTTCATTAGTAGTGCTCTTTATTCTCGACATGACAAGGTTGCTATTGGAATGCTACTGTCAGAACTGTAAACGGACTTTAGCCAGCAATCACATCTAGTATTCAAACGTCAGACACAAGTCAGTGAGTAATGTTGGTCAAAAATTAAACAGTTTACACAACAAAGTCAAAAAAAACTTTGTCAAGACTTTGATTGTGTAACGCTAGCCAGTGCCATATCACATACAGCCATATAATATAATTTATTTATCTTGTGCTTTGTTACAGTTAAGATTGATGTTGAATTTTTTATAATAAACTTTTATATTATACCAACAGTTATTCTTAAATCAACTCATTTGACCGATCTATCTCACAAATTTATGAGGTTTTTAATAAATAAATAAATTATTTTCACGTAAACCTATGTCCATGTTAAAAAGAAGCGAAGAAGAAGCAAATTGGCAACCCAAATTTGGTTCAAAACGGTCTCCAAAGCCTGGAGCACGCATTTAATGCACGCGTAAGATGCATTTTGAAGAGTGTGTGTGGGAATAGGGTGTTTGACTAAAAAAAACTAATTAGTCCGTCAGTCAGATTTCCAAAAAATACTAGACACGTACTTTTTCTTTTTTCATATAAACAAAAAATGAAGACGACACAGTGCGTTGAAAACTCGTGTGACGTCACTGCACGCTCCACTTTTTAGCGACCAGTGACGTCACCAGTCACCACTCCAAATCTTTGATGCCTTTTATAATTGTAAATTTTTATTGTTTTGAGAAAACAAAAAATACGTGTCTAGTATTTTTTGGAAATCTGACTGACGGATTTAATTCCTCCATGTCCGTGTCATCATCGGACCACTACGACCCGGACTAAGCGTTTAGCCTCGTCTTTTATATCGCGTACATTGAGGGACTGGAACAATTTGCCAGCGGCGGTGTTTTCGTTGGACTACAATTTAAGTTTCTTCAAGGCTCCATCGAATAGACTCTTAATAAACTAGCGAGCTTTACTATCAACGCTTGCATCACTGCTCACCATTAGGCGGACTTGCAGCCATGCACTAGATTAAAATTAAAAAAAAAACGTAAAAATAACCTTTTAGAATCTAGGATGGCCAGTACCTAGAACGCTTTACATTTTACTATACATAACATAATAAGCCTATAATGTTCCCACTGTTGGGACACATAAAAATTTCTTATTCTTATTCCCCTCTCGGTACTCGTACTCTCGACCTCCGTGGCGCAGCGGTCAACACGCCTGCCTGCGACGTGGAGGCCCCGGGTTCGATCCCCGGCCAGGTCATGATGGAAAACTATCTTTTCCTGATTGGCCTGAGTCTTGGATGTTTATCTATATATGTATCTATTATAAATATAGTATCGTTGCGTTAGTATCCCATAACACAAGTTTAGAACTTACTTTGGGGCTAGCTCAATCTGTGTGATTTGTCCGTATATATTTATTTATTAATTTATTATTTTATCTACTCTCATATCAAAAAATTAAAAATATAAAACTAAAAAGGAGTTTATATTGACGTACTTTACCCATAGTATATCGAAAGGAAATTAAAAAATTAAATTATAACATTATTTCTCTAACAAAATAATGTTATAATAAAAATTTTTTTCATTATCGTACAGATTACAAACCATAGATAGCACTATTTCATTTTTTATCTGTGGCTGCGCGCGCTTTGGCGCGTGCGCTTTGATGCAGGGTGCAGAATTTTGGCGCCAAATACGTTTCTTTGCATTGCGAGTCGTTGTTGTGTTTCGCTGGATACATGATTATTTTTGTTTTTTAAAATGTATGAGATTAGATAAAGTAGTGTATGAAACTGTACATAATTAGGTATTACACACTCGTGTGATACAATTAAAAAACACACTCGTGCATAGTATCCCTCATTATGTAACAGTTTCATAAACTACTATACTACGCGAGTTCAGTGCGTGTTGGCAGATGTCACATGTCTTCGAAGTTATTGCTTCTAGGATATGCCGGTTTCCTCACGATGTTTTACTTCACCGTTTTGAGAGCAGTGGTGATGAAATAATTTACTCAAAGAACAGCGCCTGGTGGGGTTCGTACTTACGACGTAAAACTTGTAAGACACGGCTGATTCCACTGAGCCACTGCGACATTTTACTATAAGTCTACCAAATCTGAAATGTTTCCTAATCATGGAAGCAGGGGTTTTATTTAATTTTACTAGGTCAAAATGGCGTTCGCCAAAATAAGTCGCTGTGTTTATTTATTTATTTAAAAAGTATTCCACATCACAAACATTAAACATTGAAAATAATTAAAACTATTCAATTTATGGCCTGACGCATGCGACAATAATGGCGTACATAGCATTTGCAGTTCATTGGCTCGAAGATATAATACAATAGAGATAAAATAAAATAATACCTAATAAAAATACACTTTAAAATTTAACAAATAATACAGTAATAATTGTTGAAATATTAATAAAAATGTCTAATAAATAATATGTCATATAAAAAAAAGAAGAAATGTCAATACAATACCAAGTAACAATAAGTCAAGATATAAAACAAAAAATTATAACAAACAATGATTAATAATTAAAAGTAAGGTGCATTATTATTTTGCTTCTAGATATACGCAACGTATTGTGGAACACATCAAGATCGGGTATTACCATGAATAGGGAATGATACTCATCAATTATTCTACGGAGAGGTGCTTGCCGTCCCAAATTAGATTTTACAGGTGGGGTATAAAAAATATATTTGACTGTCCCGCGAGGACAGGTACGGGGAATCTTTAAAGGCATGTTCTCTAGAAAGTAGCTACACTGATATCAGGGGCGTGCACAGAGATTTTCTTGAAGGTATGCATAGATATACCTACTACCCAAATCTCTGTGCTTATATATGGTAAAACTTAAAAAACGTAACGTAGACGTAGTTTCAATTTAACATAGTCGCGTACTTTTTCGCATGTCTACATTGAATTGATGTTTGTGCGTGGCTACAATGAACATCTAAGTATGTGATTGATGATAAGAACAAGTCAAATCCATACTAATATTATAAATGTGAAAGTGTGTTTGTTTGTTTGTTTGTCCTTCCTTCACGCCGTAGCTAAGCAATCAATCGACCTGATTTTTGGAATACAGTTAGTTGAAAAGATGGTGAGTAACATAGGCTACTTTTGGTTCTAAGAAAACATCAAGTTCCCAAGGGAGATTACTGGAATATTTGTATTTGTACACCAAATATATCCTTACTAATATTATACATCGGAAAGTGAGTTTGTTTGTACCACTTTCACGCCGTAACTCCTGAACCGATTGCTTTGAAATTTTGCAGACGTAAAGTTAGAAGTCCGGATTAAATAATAGGGTACTTTTTATCCCGAAAAAAATTGATATTCGGGAATATCAAATTTTTTCTATAAGAAATCTAAAAAGCGATATAACCGAAGTTAACGCGGGCGAAGCCGCGGGCGGAAAGCTAGTAAATGATATACGTGGGGTGTTAGGTATTTTTTTTTTGCCCAAATGAATACAATGAAATCATCATCTCAGGGTTAATACCAGTCGCATCCAAAGCTTTGGAATCTGGGGTCCGCTTTTCCAGTCTAATTGCTGATTTTGGCAAAATTTCGACATTTTCCGTGAAGCGACTGCCGTCTGACTTGTGGGCTCCAACAACCCGTAACGACTGCCACTAGATGTTCGTATGGCAACCGAAACCAACGGCTTAACGGGCTTTCCGAGGCACGACCAGACCAGTGCAAATATTCATATTCATGCATACAAATATTTACACTGCGCGAGGATCGAACCCGCGCCTCCTTACGCAGCGGCCGCGTTCGCTACCGCTATGCCATGGAGGCTGTCAAAATACAATGAAATGGTATTACTAACTCAACTGTAAATAAGTAATAATTTATTTCTCAAAAAACTAAAAAAATATATTTTACTATCTATAAATTAAATCAACGCGCCTATCTATTTTTAAATAACACTGTAAAAATTAAATATATATAAGATCGTTGTGAAATCGCTAAAAGTTCTTTTAAAATGGAAATATAGACAAATCTTTCATAAATATGCGTAATGCACAACTCATTGGAATCATAACTATTAAATTTTGCTAATTTGTAAACTTCAGGAAAATTATTACAATATAAAGTATAGTATTGAAATTCAAAAGCAAGTAGGTTGAAAAACTTAAGGTCTTTTAAGGTTTTATAATGACGAAGTGTCAATGCCGTGTTTTAAAATAATATACCTACACGAGAAACAAAACAATTTATTTGTGTGTACACACTACACAGCCTGCTAACCACATATAATTATCATAATACTTTTTATAAAGACAACCTTTCTTTTGTGTTAAACCAAAAACTCTAAAATAAATGAATATTTAATTCCGCTTAAAACAACCAATATTGAAACACCAAGCTGCTAAAATAAAAAGGTATTTGAACGAACAACAATCATGCTATATTTCTGAACTTCTTAAATTCGTCGCATTATTAGAAGCTGTGCTTATCGTGCCCTTAAAAGTCAATGAAATTTCACGCACACGTACACAACAATTTAGGCACACAAGCAAATAATTTTATACACAGACAGATATGGAAGAGGCACATTTTGTTTGTGCTTACGGCCGCTACGAGAAGTGGCGCGGCCGTCGCGACGAAGGCCAGTGATATTTCGTAGTTAGCACTAGGCCCAATAGATGGCAGTGTTTTCACTAACTGATTAACAAAGTCTTTCAGTTTTAAGTTTGTAGTATATAAATTATTATATATTTTTTTAGAAAACTATTAGGGTATGCAGAGCTTTTCTGCTTGTATGGAGCGCACGCGCCTGACTGATATTGACCGCTCACTATTTTATGAAAGAAGGACATGCCTGATAAAAGTCTCCGTTCACGAAGAGAATGCATACGAAACTTAATTAGACGCTCTTTGTAAGGATTTCTGTGGGAAAAACCACTAGAATTAAAAGCTAGATGCCGAGTGAATGCTCTTTGTATGCTTTCAATGCGCGCTGTGTTTGATTATAATAATTCACATTCGATACTTGTGAATGCTATCTTACCAGTCTTTTTACCGATTTTCGTTATTTGGTTGCTTTTTTATTATTTCGTTCTCTATCTATACTAATATATAAAGCTGAAGAGTTTGTTTGTTTGTTTGAACGCGCTAATCTCAGGAACTACTGGTCCGATTCCTAAAATACTTGTTGCGTTAGATAGCTCAATAATTCGGGATGGCTATAGGCTATATAGCATCACGCTGCGACCAACAGGTGCGGAGCATAAATAATTAAAATGTATGCTGTATATTTTAGGGTTAAAATAAAATTTTCAAATAGCTAACGCGAATGAAGTCGCAGGCGGTCGCTAGTCGTTAATAAAAATCTTTCTATATATTATGACCACGATTTATTAAAACATTTAAACTCGTCTTTTTTTTTAAATTAAATGTTGTACGTTGTACGACTCTACTTATATGAAACTCTTTTGTTTAAAGCTAATGCTAATAAAGTTTATGTAAGTTTATGGAAATACAATAATAAACAAGAACATTTAAATAAACCAAAATAATAAATATAATTTGTCATAATTACGATTACAAGTATTCATGTATTCAAGGCTAGAGGGAATAAGCTCTTAAAAAACTGGTGCACATTACCAACAATGACTGCATCATAGCTTACTATTAGGTGGAATTGTGGTTAAACATTAATTTCTACGTTTAAAAAAAATCATTAGACCACAATACAATTAGAAAAAAAAATTAATACCTGTGCGAGGCCAAAAGACTCACATACATCATCATTTCATCATTATCAACCTTTTTATAGTCCCACTGCTGGGCACAGGTTTCCTCTCATACAGGGAATTATTGAACGTAATCACCACGCTTGCTCAATGCGGGTTGGCGATTTCAAACTTCCAGGTTTCCTCAAGTGAAGTAGTTTGTCCAAGATATACTTAGAAAGTACATATAACTTTAGAAAAGTTACATTGGTACTTGCCTGATCTGGAACCGAGCCCGCGCATTCATACTTGAGAGGCTGGTGTTTTAACCACTAGGCCACCACGACTTGGTTTCAACACCCCTGTGTCAGGCGGCTATTATTAAAGCCATTTACAATTTCGGAGTACAAAAACAAAAACAACCTATTTCCAAAAAAAGGTTCATGTTCATGGTGTCTTTAGTTTTTAAATATTCGTTTTTGCCACCGACTTCTGAAATAAGTTATTTTTCACTTTGTAGTGTTTTTTTGGAAGGCGGTGTGGAGGCATGAGGAACAGAAAGTAAAGCTCACTCATCCTCCATAGAAAAGGGAGGATCCTCCGACCAGACGGGTGTTATGTCCGGCGGGCACTTGCCCAATGGTTGAAATTGGCAAGTTGTATGTATGCGAATTGCACGGTAAACTCTGATTGCGAGATGTAGAATTCGTGTGACGTCAGTATGACGCGTCGTTCATTTTTGTGGCGTTTGTAGGTACCGCTACATCACTCCCCTCCGGAGACCGGAGGTCGATAGTGGGCTGAGTCTTGTATCTTGTGATTCTTGCTAGGCCAGCTGAGGTTCCAGTGAGTCGGAACCGGTTGCCGCGTAGTTCACGGTGAGTCGGAACTGTCTTTGAAGATTCCCCAGTGAGTCGGGGTGGTGGGGCGCTGCGTTGTACTCCAGTGCGTCGGATGTCGTACAGCGTTGGGTTGAGGCTGCGTCGAGGTTGCTGATGAGGTTGAGGGTGATGACCAGGTATGCGCGGTCGCTGCATGCTTGTGGTCAGGATACCCGTTGAAGAAGTGGGTGCTGGCTGGGTGGGTGATTCGCCGATGAAGCTTGCGGGAGTGATGATGATGAAGTCACGCTCAAGTCATTGCACGAAGGCTGCGCTGACGTTCATGCTCGGGGTCACCATTGTGGAGGCATGAGGAACGGTAAGTAAAGCTCACTCATCCTCCATAGAAAAGGGGAGGATCCTCCAACCAGACGGGTGTTATGTCTGGCGGGCACTTGCCCCAATGGTTGAAATTGGCAAGTTGTATGTATGCGAATTGCACGGTAAACTCTGATTGCGAGATGTAGAATTCGTGTGACGTCAGTATGACGCGTCGTTCATTTTTGTGGCGTTTGTAGGTACCACTACAGCGGTTTTTTTTTTTTCTAAAATATAGTTTTGTTTTACAATTTTTATTTGAGGAAGTTATTCCATAACCGGAATATTGAAATTTACCAATGTCATCGAAATTATTTTCAGCCACTGTTCTCGTGGTAAGTATTTAAGTCTGAGGGTGTCAAAGACTTCCTGAAGTTCATAACTTACATACTGATCTAGTGATATTTGGGTACTTGCAAGCATCATAATTATAATTATATCATATATTGTTGTCTTCAATGAATAGAATAAATTGAAATGTGTCTTAAGTACGCATAAAAGACTAACATTGTTAACTTTAAGATTTTGGGATTCAAATTCGAATTTCGAAAGGTTGTGGGGAATTCGAGAGGTTTCTCGATTATTGTTAAAAAACATCATTTAGGCTTCTATTTTCTTTTCTGAAACACGTAGCCCGACACTAGCATTTTCTGTACGTGGGTGCGTTTGCAAACACATACAAACAGCCATACACGGAACGACTACTTGTCCTGCAAATATTTGTTCCGTGTGGGAATCGAACCAGCGAATCGCAGCGTTGCAGCAATTGCTTGACTATTGCACCAGCTTTGCCAATGTGTGTTTATGTACGAGAATATTCAATTATTAGTAATCATTAAAATACAATAATAAAAACACAGAAATCATTTTTAATAAATTTATTTATTTACAAGTCATTTTATTATTTGTCGCTCGATCTGAACCGAGAAAAAAATCCCGTTATTGTGGTAGCGTTCAGAAGGAGTGCACGCCGTACGCCTTGGTGATCAGAGGGGCGGAATAGGCGAGAGGCGCGGAGTACGCCAGAGGAGCGGCGTGCACGGTAGACAGCACGGGGGCAGACGAGAACGTGGTAATCACAGGGGAAGCCAGGCGGGTGGACAGCAGCGGCGACGCGATCAAAGTAGCAGAGCGTTTCTTGATAAGATGGGCACCAGCCAGAGCCTTAGCTTCGAAGTGGGCAGCACGAGCAGCGATCACTTCAGGAGTCTCCAGGGGCACAGCGGCAGCGGTCAATGCGGGAGCAGCGTACGCCGTCTTCAAGAAGGCGGGTGCCACGGCACCAGCGAGGACTGGCGCGTTGTAGCTGAGGGCAGCACCATAAGCGACAGGAGCTGCACCGTAAGCGACGCCGGCACTGTAGGCGACGGGCGCAGATACCACTGTGCTGCTGATGGCGGGTGTTGACTTGATATCAATGCGGGACTGGCTGGACACGGCGGCGGGCAGGATGGCGGCTTTAGCGATGGCAGGAGCAGCGACCACAGCAGGCTGTGAGATCACAGTGCGGGCGATTGGTTCAATCGAAGTTGATACTACTGCTGGCGACGACTTGATGTCCAGGCGAGACTGGCTAGACACTGCAGAGGCTCCGATAGCGGCAGGGGCGGCGTAGATGGCTGGTGCGGAGTAGAGAGCAGGCGCGGCGTACGCAGCTGGAGCGGCGAATGCGGGAGCAGCGCCGAGGATTGGTGCCGAGAAAGATGTAATCCCCGAAGGCTTGCCAGCGACGAACGCCACCACAGATAAGAACACCACCAGCGAATTCATCGTGGTCTGTGTATATTCAGATGCGAATGACAAGGGAATGAGATGAAACTGATGCTTTCTTTTGGTTTGCGAATGTATTTATACTGACCGCGATGTCCTGAATGGAAAGTCAAGTTCGACAAGTTTTATATCAGTACATGCAATACGTACATTTTATTAAATAATCTCACTTAAAGTTGAAACAATATATAGTTTTTTTTTATAGTCTGACTAAGCTTCAATGACGTTATCAAATCTGCTCATAACCTTAAGTTGCTACCTTTCCAACAAAGATGGCCATAGCTACGGATGTGTATGCTGCCTAATATGATAAATGATTTTTATAGCTTACCTTTTGTTTTGGTCGGAAATTATCAAATGACCTCTCCCGATGCGGGTTCAGCGAATGGGGTTTCAAACTTTTACTGACTGAAGCGCCACGGGCCATGGTAGTTTTATAGTACATCTTCCCACTTCGCTTCACCACTTAGTCTAGGTGAAAACGACAGAGCTGTTTTTATGTTTCTTTCTTTATCGCATTAATTCGCTTTATCGTTGTCCTCCGTAGCGCAGCAGTCAACACGCCTGCCTGCGACGTGGAGGCCCCGGGTTCGATCCCCGGCCGGGTCATGATGGAAAACGATCTATTCCTGATTGGCCTGGGTCTTAGATGTATGTATATATTAAAAACTATAGTATCGTTGAGTTAGTATCCCATGACACAAGTCTCGAACTTACTATCTCAGGGGGAGGCCCTGAGCCGGTGGAGGGAGGCGCTCCGCTCCCCAGCTGCCGGCCACCGGACGATTGGAGCGATTCGTCCGGTGTTGGAGGGATGGGTTGGTCGCCGGCATGGCAGCCTTACCTTCCGCCTAGTGCAGGTACTGACCAGACATGGCTGCTTCGGTCACTACCTGCACCGGGTCGCCCGTCGGGAGGAGTCACCGCGGTGTCATCACTGCGACTCCCCCGACGACACGGCCGAGCACACCCTAGTGGAGTGCCCGGCCTGGCGAAACGAGCGCCGCGACCTCATTGCGGCGCTCGGAGGCGGACGCCTCTCCCTGGCAACCATGGTGCGAGCCATGGTTGAAAGGGAGAGTGCATGGGAGGCTGCCGCCTCCTTCTGCGAGACCGTCCTCTTGCAGAAGGAGGCTGCGGAGAGGGAGCGGGAAGAGGACGTACTTGCCGCTCCCCTCCGGCGTAGACGGGTGGGGCGAAGAAGGCGGGGGACGAACCCCCGTCTCCTTTAGCCCCAGGGTGTGACCAGCGCGTGCGGGTAGCACCCGCACGTGCATTGCACAACGGTCACCACGTCTGGGGATTATTCCGTTACCGGGTAATCCCCCTTTGGCGCGGAAACCGGCCCTACAGGGGAGGGCCGGCAAGCCCTGAGAGTGGCACGGAGTACTTGGCCTTCGGGTCGGCCCCGTGACACTCTCAACACAGGGCCCGACGGTAACCGGGTGGTTTTAGTGGGTATTCCCGGCTTCGGCCGGGCGAGTCCCACACACGCTCGTCGCCTAGCTAGCGACGGGTATGGTGCGTAAAGGCATTTCCACTCGTTAAAAAAAAAAAAAAAAAAAAAAGTCTCTAACTTACTATGGGGCTAGCTCAATCTGTGTGATTTGTAAAAAAAATAAAAAAAACATTAAATTTCTTTTATCGCATCAAAGGGAAGTAGCAAAGCTGTCCAGCACATCTACATATATATATATATATATATATATATATATATATATCATCATCGTCATCATCATCACAACCTTTTTATCGTCCCACTGCTGGGCACAGGTCTCCTCTCATACAGAGAAGGATTGAGCGTAATCACCACGCTTGCTCAATGCGGGTTGGCGATTTCAGACTTAAAGTTCAGGTTTCCTCAAGATGTTTTCCTTCACCTTCAGTCATTGGTGTCCAAGATATACTTAGAAAGTACATATAACTTTAGAAAAGTAACATTGGTACTTGCCTGACCTGGAATCGAACCCGCACACTCATACTTGAGTGGCTAGTGTTTTAACCACTAGGCCACCACATATATAGTTATGCTAAATAGCTTAGCTACCTTATACTTACAAGCTGGAAATGCCTAATCCTGTGTTCTAACCGAAAGAGCTCGTCGCTTAAGTAAAGAAAGAAAGAATAATGTTTTTAAATTTGACGGCAAGATTGATGTAGTGGTTGAGCGATAGACTGCTGCGCTGAGTGTCGCGGGTTCGATCACCGCACGGAACAAATATTTGTATAACCTACTAGTAGTTATTCCGGATCTGGCTGTTTGTGTATATAAGTTTAAATGATTGTAAATGCACACACGATACAGGAGTAATTCCTAGTATGGACTAGGAAAGTCTCTTGTAGTGTGGGTGCGTGAACGATTTCATTTAGATTTTACTAAACTTTTAATAAACAATAAAAGGGAATATTCCAAGAAAAGGAAACCTATACGAGGCAAAAAAGGGACGTCCTCGAGCGATCAATTACATCAAGTGCAACTCCTGTCGCTTATGGTGCTGCCCTCAGCAACAACGCGCCAGTCTTCGCTGGTACCGTGGCACCCACCTTCTTGAAGACGGCGTACGTTGTTCCCACATTGACCGCTGCCGCTGTGCCCCTGGATACTCCTGAAGTGTTCGCTCCTCGTGTTGCCCACTTCGAAGCCAAGGCTCTGGCAGGTGCCCATCTCATCATGAAACGCTCTGCTACTCTGATCCCCATGTTCGCGGCCGCCCCCGTGCTGTCCACCGCGCACGTTGCTCCCCTAGCATACTCCGCACCTATTGCCTACTCCATCCTACTTCCTTGCCGGCAACACAGTTCACCAGAAGTTCGGCAAACCACGTGTGTTTTTTTTTGTTTGCACAGCACTCAGTTTTTCCTTGAAGCCACGAGTGACGCACCAGATTTGAGTGGGGCAGATAAGTACTTATGATCAAACTGATCATATCGTTCAGCGATTAATTGCGAGAAAAAATAACATTGCAGAACAATGCGATTGCAGCGGATTCAAACAGCCGTTGGCGGAATAAGACTGCGGAGCGGTTAGCAGATTACTTAGCGGAGCCCCAGCGGGAGACTGACCTTCCAAGCCTTAGATCAATGGCGAATAGCGCCATCTCACGGGGCGGCAGGCACATGACATAATTTCGGATCGGAAAGGAATCACTGGCATCTTGCACAACAGTATCTTAATAAATAATAACAGAACGCTCCAACAAGTGTTTTATGTTCGACTTTAATAAAGAGATAGAAGCTATGCAATAGCTTAAAAATGATGTTATTTTCGTAATCACCACCCCCGATAACAACTGTCGCGACTTCCAAGTCAAAGTATCATGAAATTTGATTTCTGCCATTTTGGATTTCAAAAATGACATCGTTTTTGTGATTAGCACCCTCAAAAACCCTTGTTACGATACTCAAGTCAAAATATCATAAAATTGATGTCGCCCATCTTGGATTTCAAAAATTACGTCATTTTCGTGATCTGCATTCCCGAAAACCCCTGTCACAACACCCACATTGAAATATTAGGTTCTTATATATGAAATTGGCATTTTGTTGTACTGGCCACTTTAATCTCAAATATCTCCTCTTTGGTTTAGAATTTCAAATTCAAATTTATACAACTATTTACTCATCAATTTGTGTCTCGAAAACCGTATTTCTTTTGTTTTTTTTTTGGTTTTTTATTTACGTCATTGAGTTTACAACATGGAAAATTAAAAATTTCGCGTTATTTACGAATATGAGTTCCGCCGTGGCACCAGTGCTGCAGAAACGGTTGGAAGAATTAATAATGTGTATGGCAGTGAATAAAAGTTTCAACTTTAATGAGATTATTTAAGTGAAACATTTTTCACAACTCGATTTCACTCTTGAAATTAATATTATAGTTATTTATTAATTAAAATATCTACAAGTACTAGTTGCGAAGAAAGTGATTTATGTTGTACACCGCCCAATATAAGATGTGCCTTGATGATGCCCTTGACGTTATGCAAAGTTTAATACCTGAAATTTGATTTTACGCGACTTCAGCCTGTGTTGTGTGTTGAACCTAATTATTGTTTCTTTTTTTCAGGTTGCTTTAATATTTGGTGTAACTGGTGCCTGTAGGATACAAGAATTAAGAAATATAACCGTAAAAACATAGAGAACCATGGCCAGATGCTTTTAGTGAAGATATCTATAACGAGAAATAAAATACTGAGGTTATTCCCATACACGGTCCATTCTATGAAATTGTTAAGAAGTATAAAAGTTTACGGTCACCAAAAGCAAAAACTGACCGTTTTTTCTAAATTACCAGAATAGTAAATGTACCTGTCAGCCTATAGGTATAAGCGAGATTTGGTTGTAGGTATGCCTAAAGAAATCGCTAAGTTTTTAGGTTTAGCAGATGCTGAGAGCTACACTGGACATAGTTTCAGAAGAACTTCAGCTATATTGCTGGCTAATTCAGGAGCTGATATAAAGACTTTGAAGCGTCATGGTGGGTGGCGATCTAGCAATGCAACAGAATCATACGTAGAAAATTCCATACAAAACAAGAAGGAAATTTGTGCCAAAATCACAAAAAGAATTAAAATTTCATTCAGAGGCGCTTCCAACTGATGAAACCCCTACATCAAATGATTGGATTTCACCAACCCACACAAACAATGAACCATCTCGACAGGACATGAAAATATTTCAATAAATAATCTTTCTGATAAGACCGCTATGCCTTCAAACACAGTTAATTACAATTTTACTAACTGCACATTTACCAATTGTTTCTCTAAATACATTTTTTTGTACTAAATAAAATGAGTTTTTGTTGTTATTTTATTTACAAGTAAATTGAAAAACTTAAACGCATAAAAGACTAATTGTTAAATTTGTTTAAGGTTTTGGGATTCAAATTCAAGGTTAAGGTTTCTCGATTATTATTAAAAAGTACCTTCAGGTTTCTTTTTTCTTTTCTGAAAAACGTAGCCCCACGCTAGCAATTTCTGTGCGTGGATGCATTTGCAAATCCATACAAACAGCCATAATCGGGACGACTACTTGTCATCCAAATATTTGTTCCGTGTGGGAATCGAACCAGCGACTCGCAGCATTGCAGCAATAGCTTGACTATTGCATCAGCTTTGCAAACGTGTATTTATGTACGAGAACATTCAATTATTTAGTAATCATCAAAAATACAATAATAAAAATACAGAATTTATTTTTATATATTTATTTATTTACAAGTCATTTTATTATTTGTCGCTCGATCTGAACCGAGAAAAAATTCCCGTTATTGTGGTAGCGTTCAGAAGGAGTGCACGCCGTACGCCTTGGTGATCAGTGGGGCGGAGTAGGCGAGAGGCGCGGAGTACGCCAGAGGAGCGGCGTGCACGGTGGACAGCACGGGGGCAGACGAGAACGTGGTAATCACAGGGGAAGCCAGGCGAGTAGACAGCAGCGGTGACGCGATCAGAGGAGCAGAGCGTTTCTTGATAAGATGGGCACCAGCCAGAGCCTTAGCTTCGAAGTGGGCGGCACGAGCAGCGAACACTTCAGGAGTATCCAGGGGCACAGCGGCAGCTGTCAATGCGGGAGCAGCGTACGCCGTCTTCAAGAAGGCGGGTGCCACGGCACCAGCGAGGACTGGCGCGTTGTAGTTGAGGGCAGCACCATAAGCGACAGGAGCTGCACCGTAAGCGACGCCGGCACTGTAGGCGACGGGCGCAGATACCACTGTGCTGCTGATGGCGGGTGTTGACTTGATATCGATGCGGGACTGGCTGGACACGGCGGCGGGCAGGATGGCGGCTTTAGCGATGGCGGGAGCAGCGACCACAGCAGGCTGTGCGACCACAGCAGGCTGTGAGATCACAGTGCGGGCGATTGGTTCAATCGAAGTTGATACTACTGCTGGCGACGACTTGATGTCCAGGCGTGACTGGCTAGACACTGCAGAGGCTCCGATAGCAGCAGGAGCGGCGTAGATGGCTGGTGCAGAGTAGAGAGCAGGCGCGGCGTACGCAGCCGGTGCGGCGAATGCGGGAGCAGCGCCGAGGATTGGTGCCGAGAATGATGTAATCCCCGAAGGCTTGCCAGCGACGAACGCCACCACAGATAAGAACACCACCAGCGAATTCATCGTGGTCTGTGTATATTCAGATGCGAACGACAAGGGAATGAGATGAAACTGATGCTTTCTTTTGGTTTGCGAATGTATTTATACTGACCGCGATGTCCTGAATGGAAAGTCAAGTTCGACAAGTTTTATGTCAGTACATGCAATAAGTGCATTTTATTAAATAATCTCACTTATAGTTGAAACAATAAATCGATTTTTTTTCATAGTCTGACTATAAGCTATAATGACGTTATCTAATCTGCTTATAACCTTAAATTGCTACTTTTCCACCAAAGACGGGCATAGCTACGGACATGTAGGCTACCTAATAAGATAGATAATTTTTATAGCTTCCCTTTTGTTTTGGTCGGAAAATTATCAAATGACCTCTCCTGATGTGGGCGCAGCGAAAGGGGTTTCAAACTTTTACTGACTAAAATTCTCCCCCATTTGCCTGTGCGCCATGGGCCATAATAGTTTTATAGTACATTTTTCCACTCCGCTTCTCCACTTAGTGCTGGTGAAAACGACAGAGCTTACCTACATATCTATATGTTTCTTTCTTTATGAGCAAAGGGAGGTAAAAAAGCAGCTTAGCTATATTATACTAACAAGCTGGAAATACCTAATCCTGTGTTCTAACCGAAAGATATTGTCGCGTAAGTAAAGAAGGAAAGAATAATAGGTTCGATCCTCGCACGGAACAAATGTATGTATGACCTAAAAGTACATAGTTGTTCCGGATCTGGCTGTTTCTGTGAGTTTAAAGGTTCGTAAACGCACCCACGATATATGAGTAATTCCTAGTTTGGGGCAACGTTTTTTTTTAAAAAAGAAAATACAAAGATACTAGTATTAATAAAAACCGGCCAAGTGTGTGTCGGACTCACGCACAAACGGTTCCGTACCATTGATTTATGAAATTAAAGGATTTAAGTTATTTGTATGAAAAATTACGCAGTAATAAGTGGTTAACAATTTACGAGGTATTAAAAAAACTACTTACTAGATCTCGTTCAAAACAATTTTCGTTGGTAGTTTTTATAGTAATGAACATCGTATGTTTTTTTTATTTTCTTATTTTAGAAGTTAGAGGGGGGGACCAACTTTTTTCCACTTTGGAAGTGTCTGTCACGCAAACTATTCGGTTTAGAAAAAAAAATATTTTAGAAACCTCCGTATCGTTTTTGAAGACCTATCCATAGATACTTCACACGTATGTGTTTGATGAAAAAAATTTTTTGAGTTTCAGTTCTAAGTATGGGGGCGGGGGGGGCCCAATATTTATTATTTTTTTTTTATTTTTGCATCAAAATCTTAACGCGGTTCACAGAATACATCTACCTAGCAAGTTTCAACAGTATAGCTCTTATAGTTTTGGAAAAAAATGGCTGTGACATACGAACCGACAGACGGACAGACAGACATGACGAATTTATAAGGGTTCCGTTTTTTTGCCATTTGGCTACGGAACCCTAAAAACAGTAAAAGGGAATATAACAACGAACAAAGAAAAAAAAAGATCTTTACGAGGCCAAAAAACTCGTGCTCGCCCGATCAATTAAATCAAGTTCATACGTCATAATTCATGTAAACAATCGCGTACTTGAGCGATAGTCGGTTTTGATTAAGAAGCAGTCTTACAAACCTACATGGTCTGTCAAATATGCCACGCTTTGTTATCTAAGTAGCTCACTCGAAGCTTGAGTGATAGCATCAACAAGTCGGTATTGTGTACATAAATGTCAGTATCTTAGCACGCAGGTCTATTTAATTACTTCATAAAAAAACAAACTTGACATTTACATATGGTACAGAATATTTCATGCATGCTTATTTGATTTTGAAAGTTTACATGGCATACTTACAATGCAGCTGCTGATAGTGCTTGTTGCTGCTGCGCATATAAAAGGTCGTTTAAACGTTTTAATAGATCATGATCTTCTTTACCACTTTCATCCTGAACTTCATAAGATAACCGACTAAAGTTTAGGTTATAATTTTCATCAAAAAATCTAAACATTTTAGTTCACATAAACCTATGTGGGTACCTATGAAACATCAGAAGCTATACGATTGCAATATCAAATCAAGTCAAAAGTCATTTATTCAAATTAGGCTGTGAATCAGCACTTTTTGAACGTCAATATTACACAAGACAGTCCCCCAAAACGTCCACCCATCGATACTTCCTAGTGCTTTCGCTTTCCTCGGTGGTAGGCCATAACATCGGCCGCCGGCAGAAGTTACCACCCACCAGACAAAGCCTTGCCGCCAAGCGATTTGTCGTGTTGCGGCATGATGTCTTGAGCAGTTGTGTTGCGACGTGTGCCGGGTACGATGCGCCTAATGTTGTTGTGTTGGGAGTTTGGTCGTGGAGGGTCTTCAGATCAATCTCCCTTTGGCGCAGCATCGTTGGTCGTGTTGTTGGGTTTAACATTGCATCACCTCGCTCAACTGCCGTCTTCCTTCCTATTCGCTCAGTTTTTCTGAGTGAATAAGCTCTTAATAAACTAGCGCGCTTTACCATCAACGTTCGCATCACTGCTAACCATCAGGCGGGATTGCGGTCAAGCGCTAGTTTATAATTATTAAAAAAAAAAAGAAGAAGTGGGAGAAGAAACTCCCCAGCAGAAGAAACTAAAACAGAAGAAAATAGGTCTTCTTAAGTGTAGAAAATCCGCAGGGTAAAAGCGTAACACATTATCAGTAGCAATGGTTTTCATTTTGACAACACAGCACTCATAGCGTTATTTACGTTGTCGACCATATATATTTACGAACATAGGGAAAAATGGAATAGCAATAAGCGTCAAAATGATTCCAAGTGATATTAATGTGTTACATAATTAGGGTCATCATCATCATCATCATCATTTCAGCCGAAAGACGTCCACTGCTGGACATAGGCCGCCCCCAAGGTTCTCCACGACGACCGGTCCTGCGCCTCCCGCATCCAGCGGTTTCCCGCGACCTTCACCAGGTCGTCGGTCCACCTTGTCGGGGGCCTACCCACGCTACTTCTTCCGGTGCGTGGTCGCCACTCGAGAACCCGTCGGCCCCATCGGACATCGGTCCTACGGGCAATGTGTCTAGCCCATTGCCACTTCATGTTGCAATTCTTCGGGCTATGTCGGTTACTCTCGTTCTTCTGCGGATCTCCTCATTCCTGATTCGATCGCGCAGTGAAACCCCAAGCATAGCCCTCTCCATTGCCTTTTGAGCGACTTTGAGGCTTCTTATAAGGCCCATTGTTAGCGACCACGTCTTAATTGCATAAGTCATCATTGGCAACACACACTGGTCGAAGACTTTTGTCTTGAGACACTGCGGTATTGTGCAGGTACTGTGTGCGGGTGCTGGCATGAAACTAAAGCCTCTCTTGCTTGCTTGTGAGATAGGTGACCCTACCCTAATTGTTTGCAAAGTAACTCTGCATTGCCATTGTTTGTGAAGAGAAAATAAATCATTTGATTTTTACCCGATTTCTCTACAAACGGGATAATGAAGTAAATTTTGTACATTGTCTGTAATTTTTTCGATAATCAATTTATTATAATCTCGTACCAACACTGCGCAAAAAAAAAGTTAGAAAGAATTCAAAACTTTTAATAAATCTACTTTTCAAACTTTTGATTGAAAGTTCAATAAAATTATCTTCGGTCATGCTTCAAAAGTTATTTGTTCATTTATCTGCCCTATTTTATTTCTTAAAGGAGGTAACCAATGATATCGAAATTATTTCACATCACGGTTCACATGTGTATGTAAGTCTAAGGTTCTTCATAGAATTATTGAAGATGGTAATATGAATGCTGAGTAGTACTTTTTAAATACTTAAAACTGTTCACATTTATTTATAATAACTTATTTCCAGAAAACGGCACTGGCTGGAATACTTGGGAAAACACGAACATTGGTGCGTATTTATCAACGTAGATACCATGGCATGTCTGTATGAAACGTCGAAATTTTATGCAATAGGGTAGTTGACTAAAAAAAACTAATTAGTCCATCAGTCAGATTTCCAAAAAATACTAAACACGTATTTTTTCTTTTTTCATATAAACAAAGAATGACGACGACACAGTGCGTTGAAAACTCGTGTGACGTCACTGCACGCGACAGTTTTTAGCGAGGAGTGACGTCACCAACCACCACTCCTGATCTTTATGCCTTTTATATTTGTCAATTTTTATTGATTTGATAAAACAAAATATATGTACCCAAATTTTTTCTGTAATCTGAATGACGGACTAAATAAAATATTTTTTTTTTTTACCCAGGAAACATTCCTATTATCGTAGCAGCCAGCCTAATAGCCGTAACCTGTTCTAAGGACAATATATTTTTTGGAAATAAATGAATAGAATAAATTGAAATGGGTTATTAGTACGTATAAATTACTAATTGTTAACTTTCTTTTGTTTATGGGTCTTAAATTCGTGAGGGGTCTCAATCATTAAGGATTCTTATCCTTAATGATTGAGCAAAGCAGATGATGAAAAGCAGAAATTATTTCTTATACATTTATTTATTTACAAGCCATTTTATCATTTGTCGTTCGTCAATCTGAACCGAGGAAAGTTCTCGTTATCGTGGTGACGTTCACCAGGGGTGTACGCTGTACGCCTTGGTGATCGTAGGGATGGAGTAGGCGATGGGCGCGGAGTATGTCAGGGGAGCGGCGTGCACGGTGGACAGCACGGGGGCGGCTGCGATTGTGGGGATCAGAGTAGCAGAGCGCTTCTTGATGAGATGGGCACCAGCCAAAGCCTTAGCTTCGAAGTGGGCGGCATGAGTAGCGAACACTTCAGGGGTATCCAGGGGCACAGCGGCAGCGGTCAATGCGGGAGCAGCGTACGCTGTCTTCAAGAAGGCGGGTGCCACGGCACCAGCGAGGACTGGCGCGTTGTAGCTGAGGGCAGCACCATAAGCGACAGGAGCTGCACCGTAAGCGACGCCTGCACTGTAGGCGACGGGAGCAGATACCACTGTGCTGCTGATGGCGGGTGTTGACTTGATATCGATGCGGGACTGGCTGGACACGGCGGCGGGCAGGATGGCGGCTTTAGCGATGGCGGGAGCAGCGACCACAGCAGGCTGTGAGATCACAGTGCGGGCGATTGGTTCAATCGAAGTTGATACTACTGCTGGCGACGACTTGATGTCCAGACGAGACTGGCTAGACACTGCAGAGGCTCCGATAGCGGCAGGGGCGGCGTAGATGGCTGGTGCGGAGTAGAGAGCAGGCGCGGCGTACGCAGCTGGTGCGGCGAATGCGGTAGCAGCCCCGAGCACTGGTGCCGAGAACGATGTAAGCACGGGCTCCAGTCCCGAAGGCTTGCCAGCGACGAGCGCCACCACAGATAAGAACACCACCAGCGAATTCATCGTGGTCTGTGTATATTCAGATGCGAACGACAAGGGAATGAGATGAAACTGATGCTTTCTTTTGGTTTGCGAATGTATTTATACTGACCGCGATGTCCTGAAATGAAAGTCAAGTTCAACAAGTTTCATGTCACTGTAACAGTACATGGAATAATTTAATTTATTTACAACATTTATAATAAAATTGTATTGGAAGGTGCAACAATAAATTGAATTTCGCACAAATAAACAAATTGTGTTTTGTTCAAATATAACCCTACATTATCCTTCATCATGTTACCTAGTTTGCGGTGTCCTTACATCACACAAAATAAATAACATATTTATTACACTTTCATTAGTCTACATTTCAAACATTTTGAATTTTGTAAACATTTTGGAAAAGACACTGTTTATTGAAAGATGTCACGTAAGCTGTCCCAAAACACCAAAAGAAATCACTGTCTAAAATTATTTAATTGCTTATTCGGCACTATTGACCTCTTTCATTATAGAGCAATGGTATCGCAGTGATAACCGCACTTCCATTTACAGGTAATGGGTTCGAACTCCATCAGGGAGGCACTTTGTGTAAATAATTTTATCACCACTCGTCGTTTTTGAGAAAGACGAGCTACGAAAACATCGTGAGTCAAGGAACCAAACATTTGAACAAATGTGAAATCTACCAACCCGCATTGGGTCCGTGTTGACAAGGATAGCCCACTCTCTCTCGAGGTGGGAACATTATAGGCTAATTTTGATCTTGTAGAAGTTCTTCAAACATTTGATATTAAATTTCTACTACATGCAAACAGATACCTTGTTCTACTTTTCAGCGCGTTGTTAGCAATCTAAATGGACACCTGTTCTGAAAAAAAAAAAAAATCAGATTCATGAGATATTTTTACTAAATTATATGTTTCAGATACCACAGTATCTCAAGACTAAAGTCTTTGACCAGCGTGGGTTTCCAGTGATGACATACGGAACCGAAACATGGTCGCTCACAATGGGTCTCATACAAATGCTCAAAGTCACACAAAGTGCGACGGACAGAGCTATGCTTGGACATTCTCTGAGCGATCGAATCAGGAATTAGGAGATCCGCAGAAAAACCAGTCACCGAAATAGCTCTTCGAGTCACTTCAATTAAGTGGCAGTGGGCAAGACACATTGCTCGAAGAAGCGATGGCCGATGAGGCAGTAAGATTCTGGAGTGGCGACCACACGTACCGGAAGACGCAGCGTAGAGAGGCTCCCAACAAGGTGGACCCATGATCTAGTGAAGGTCGCGGGAAGCCGATGAATGCAGAAGACCGGAATCATTTTGGAAAGCCTTGGGGGAGGCCTTTGTCCAGCAGTGGACTTCTATAGGCTGAAGGAGAAGAAGAAGAAGATATGGTTTAGAATGCGCTGGTAAGGGTTTTTTTTGGGAATTCAAACACAATAAAATGGTAAAAACACTCGTTTATCAAAAATTATAATTTTGAATAATATAAATGTAAATTCATCATTTTTATGAAATCTTTTCTTTTTTTTCTTAGTACTTCAGTGAGTCTTTTTCTGGAAATCAGAAGAATTTGTTAGTGTCGCGCTTAAGCATCCAACAGTAGTTTGCAAGCATAGTGACATCCCATCTTCCTTGGCCTCTAAATATCCGGATATCGCAGATATCATAGTGAAACCGCTCCCCCTGTTCTTCACTGTCAATTCCCAGGTTTTCAGGAAAATAGGTTTATTTTTAAACATATTATTTTATTATTAAAATAACACGTTAAAAAATATGATATAAGTATGATTGAATAATTTTCCTGCTTTTGGTAGGACAAAATCTACAAGAAAAGGTAAAAAAATCCTATGCAATTTTTAGTCGCAGACCTGCGTAATTTTATCTGTATGTCTTAAGAGTTTTGCGTATTGCCCCGTATTTAATGTACTTACATTCAATAGAGACTATTAATTGAAAAAATTACAGATATGTTTCATTTAATGTAATTTTACATTGCTTCATACGGCCATTAAAAATCTGTACTATATACACTATTATTAAGATTGAGGTATATTTGACGATGATATGCTTTTCTTTTGATTTTATCGCAATTTTCCAGATAGATTTATTTTGGTAATTCTAACTAACAATTTTTCTAACATTTGATGCAATAGATACCGATTATTGTTTATTTTCAATGAAATTTATAAGGATCAAATTTAGTTACCTAGCAAAACTTTTGCCGATATATTGGGTAGCGATGTCTATAAATGATAAACAAAAAATATTAATTTTAAGTTTTTTTGAAGATCGTTAACCACTGTAATGGGTATCACTTAAAATATCAGTTTGAAAATCAGCTTTTTATTGTGTAAACTTTACAGAAGTCACAGATATCGGTATCTCAACACGATATAACAAAAGAAACACAAACTATGTTCGTTGAGCCCAAAAAAGCTTCATATCTTTTTTATCTTGTTAAGATGTTTATGTAGTTGCAGAGGTTGTATTTAAAATTATCAAAATTGATTGAAATTTTAAAGCAACGGAAAAAATTTACTTTACATACATATATGTATATTACTATATGCAAATAGTAGTTATTAAACTGCTATTTATGGAAACAAAATAATATAAGAGAAGTGCATTAAATATGAACCTGCAATGAGACAAACAAGAACAAGTGGTGTGTCAGTATGACCGTCGTAAAAAAGGAGTATTGAGTTTATTTTTTGCAGCAGTGTGGCCGGTAAACAAAATGTTAAGGTTTGCTCAACCTTGGACGTGCTTTCATGCCCAGTCTGATTAACTGGGCGTAGGCTTGACTTGTATAACTATAGAGTTGTTAATACGCGTTGTTTTTTAGATTTTATTAAATTATTCTAAAAGTAACGTTCACTTTTTTAAGTAGACCATGTGATTTGGCTGCGTACGGTTGGGGTAATTGATTGTTAAGCATCATTGTCTTCTTGCCTAAGTCCGATTGTATTTCGGGTCGCAGAAACACGTTTTCTGATTTCATTGTACGCCCTTTTTAGTGGATGGGGGATGGGAAATCATCAAATAACCTCGCACGCTCCGGGCGGAGCGGAAAGGCGTGCCATACTTTTACTGACTAAAACCCACCCGTGTTTTTCATCACTTGCTCTGTTCGCCGTACCACGATTTCTCGCGGCAGCGGAGTTATGTCCTGGCATTTTCCCTCCTCTCGCCGCTCCCACATGTGGGCTAGGACTTTGGCCTCCAGATCCCATGGCGTTAATTTGGCAAGGAGGCTCAGCGGAGGCCGTGCGGTGTCCTCGGACCAGCTGAACGGTCATGACCATCTGGAACGTGGTCAGGTGTCGGGCTGGCCACCTTGCCCACACCGGTGCCCCGTAAAGGGCCATAGCCTGCACGGCCTCAGCCCAGAGCCTCCAGCAGGAGGCGTTTAGTTCCCCTAGATTGTGGAGGAGCCGCCTCAGGAGCACGATGGGTCGGTAAGCGGATGGAGAGTCCACAGGGCGCACTGGCTTCTTCATGAGAACCCATTTCCTCGTCTTCCAGCCGAGTGGGAACTGGCCCTTCTCCAAGCATGCGCTTAGTAGAGTCGAGACCCGAGAGTCACTAAAGCCAGAACCCAGGCTTTTCCAGGTAAGCCGTCGGGTCCTGGGGCGGTAATTATGGCATTCAGCCTACGTACTGCCGCTCTCAGCTCTACCTTGGTCACCTTTGGAGTATCATCGTCATCGTTTCATTGTACCCCCTAACCTTTATTTTAAAATTCATTATTTGCATAGATATATCTTATTTTTGGTTTCCTTTTCCTTCAACATTTATATTCATCACTATTTTTGTGATATTTTTTCCGTCATATACACCTATTCATTACTTACTAAATCCATATTTGCCACTCTACAGATTCATCTCATTACAAACGAATGCCAAAAAATAATAGTTATGATTTAATTTATTAAACGTTCGTTAAGTTTGTTGTGAATTTATTTATAAATGTAGTTTCCTTTCTTTAAAATTTAAAGATTGTTTAAAATGATTGAATATAGCGTGTAAATAGTGGCTAAATATAGTTCAAATTATTTAACCGAATTAGGTCAGACTGGAAGCCGACCCCAACATAGTTGGAAAAGGCTAGGCAAATGGTTCTTCAAGTCGCTAAAATTAAGTGGCAGTGGGCTGGGCCCACATTTGCTCATAGAACCGATGGTCGATGGGGCAGTGTGGTTCTGGAGTGGCGGCCACGTACTGGTAGACGCAGCGTAGGGAGGCCCCCAACAAGGTGGACCAATGACCTGGTGAAGGTCGCGAGAAGCCGATGGATGCGGGTAGCACAAGACCGGTCATTGTGGAAAGTCTTGGGGGAGGCTTTTGTTCAGCTTAGCAAATATAGTTTGTCAAACTATCAGTAGATGCACAAGATCATCTATTAGTTCAGTTCAGTTTAGTATTATTTGGTACTGAAATCATTTGTCTCCCCATTCACTGTTTATATTTCTACCGGGCTTAACAACATTAAAATACCATAGGTAATGCACTTAACTTTTATTCATTACTTACCCAGTATTGAACTGAAAAAAAACATACACATTTAATTCTTTGGCACACATACCAACAACTCTCTTAATATATGTATCAAGAGTGTCAACAGTATGGCATTACGCATGATGTGGCATGCGGAATGACTGGCCGTATACGGAGACAACCGTATCTACTATCAAGTCCGAGCTTGCACATACCTATACTGTTATACGTAGGTGTGTAAGTTTAAGATTTAAATATATACTCTTAGTCAAATTAGGCAGTTAAAGTAACTGCAGCAAATAGATTAAACATTTGCAATACTACTATATTACTACTATATTCTCGATACTCAGTTTTTTTTTAAATGTATTAGTTAAATACCCATTTGTTTTATGTCAACTTATGTTAAAACAAGCTATTTCCTAAATACCGCCTAGAATAAGTCCTGAACAAAATTTGAAAAAGAATTTTGTTAATAATAACAATGAATAATTATAATTATTCATTGTTATTATAATTATCGATATTTTGAAACATTTCTTTAATAATTGCCAATTTTATAAATACTGTATTTTGAGGAGTTTGTTCTTGAAAGTGACATGTTAACTTTAATTATAATCCAGGAATAATCTACAAAAACATGACATTTTCAATGAGACTTAATTGCTGCTATTAACATGAAGCTTTGAACCGGTTATTCTCGATAGGTACCGGCTCCTTTGTTCGCTGCGCGGGCGCGTGATTAGTAGTTGACAAGTTTCGATCGAACCTTTGGATTAATGGAGACTGACTGAAGTCCGTTTATTTTTAAAACTAGTAAGTAATATCCTGATATGTAGTTGGATACATAATTTAAGAATAATCCCGAATTAACTTAACATCATGACTTGCTTAACGAAAGGGTGGGCAGAGTTGTGCACATATCGAGAGTTATATTTAAGTCCTATAAACAAAGGGACTCGCCGTTTGTTTATAGGACTTACTATGCCTTTTGCCCTTCACTGGATACAAATCAAAACTTCGAGTAATAATAAGTTTTTGATTCTATACACGGAAATTAATACAATTCTAGGTCTGTGTTGGCAAAATATCAGTTTTATACAGAATCATGATAGTATATATGATATACAAGCTTTTTTTCTGGTTATCTTTATACACCTCTGGACACATCTATTGGCCCACCTTACAGTTTAGGTTTCGATGGCCCCTACCGAAATATGATTGCTAGATTGAACAAAAACTATTGATGACCTGATACATTTTACCATCTTTTTCGATCGTATTGTTTTAAATTTGAATTCAGAATACCATACGACACGGAGCTACGCCTAACAAGTGAAATATGCGCCTTGTTAAAGGCAATTGATTTTTGAATAAAAAACATGTCTTATCCAATAAAGGTTTAATTTAATAATGCGTGTTGCCTCCATGGGAATCTACCACAGCTCTCGTACGATTAGGAATAGAGTTTATCAACCGCTCTATGAAATTTTGAGGGATCATCTCCCATTCCTCTTCTATGGCAGTTTTCAACTCCTGCATCGTCTGGGCAACTGGCTGACGAGCCCTAACATGACTTTTTAGCTCGTCTCACAGGTGCTCAATGGGGTTCATGTCTGGGCTCCTGGCTAGCCAGTCCATAACTGTGATGTTCACATCCTGAAGATATTCCCTGACGATGCCGGCCGTATGGGCTCTTGTATTATCATGCATAAAAAGGAAATTTGGGCCCACATAGTCCGCGTATAGTATCAAGTGAGGTTCTAAGTACTCACGAATGTATTTTTCAGCATTTAATGTTTGCAGCCGTGGTTCTGTAACAACCTCAAGTTGAGTTTTGCCGCTCGTGGATATACTTACCGCCCCAGACAGTCCATGAGCCACCGCTATAAGCAACCCTCTCTTCAAAGCAGCATTGTACGAGACGCCCTCCCTTACGTCGGTAGACCTCCTTCCATCCATCATTGCCATGTAACACAATTTTAGACTCACCAGAAATGAGTACACGGTTCCAATCTTGCTGCGTCCAATTTAAATGAGTGCGTGCGAAATGAAGGCGCGCTGTTCGGTGGGCTCGCGTTAGTTTGGGCCCATTAGCTGGCTTGTGTGGTACCATATCGCGTTCTTTTAACCTTCTCTGAATAGTTCGAGCGCGCACAGATACTCCTTGGAAGTCGCGAAGTTGGTTTTGTATCACAATGGAGGTAAGGTGACGATTTCTCAAACTGGTCATACGATTAATCGATCCTGCCTTTCAGTTTTGACCCGAGATCGTGGCCTTCCTTGGCGACAAACAAAGCCGCCAGTCTCTAGGTACCTCCGATAAACATTTCGGACCACAGATCGACTTAAATTAAGTTGAGCACTCACATTTCTTTGGCTGTGTCCGGCCTGAATAAGTGCCACAGCTTGGGCGGCGACTTCAGGTGAAGTATCCATAGATTATTGTTAGAACCTCACTTTAATGTTAAGAATAAGTAATGTTTGTTGCAAAACCAAAGATATCAATCACTTTTTGAAGAATTAAATCCAAGTAAACCAATAAAATCAAGTTTTCTTAGTATTCGATTGTTTGATATCAACAAACAGGTTCCAAATTGTCTTTTGTTTCTTTAAATTCTGCGTTCGAAATTCAAAAAAAGACTGTTGGATGAAATTGTGAATGTGCCAGGTTCAAAACTGCATAAAAACTTTTTGCTCGACCTAATATAAAATTTTAGCTAGGACCAAACGAAACTGAAAATGCAAGGTGGGCCAGAAGTGTATGTTCCGGCTAGTTTTCGATGTGGCTGGAGCAGTGGTGACCTGACAGTTTTTCACTGGTTTAAAAAAAAGCTGATGTTATAAGAAGTGGAATTAGGCTTAATTTATTTAAAAAAAAAGAATTTCGTTTCCGTGTAAGAAAATAGAAATCCTAAAACTCTGTGTGAGTTTTCTATTTAAAACATCAAACCGGCATCACGCCGGCAAAAGCTAGCTAAGTATAATATTTCATCATCATCATTAACCTTTAATTGTCCCACTGCCGGGCAAAAGTCTCCTCTCATACAGAGAAGGATTGAGCGTAATCACCGCATTTGCTCAATGCGGATTGGCGATTTCAGACTTAAAGTCCAGGTTTCGTCAATATGTTTTCCTTCGCCTTATAATCAGTGATTGGTGTCCAAGATATACTTAGAAAGTACATAAAACTTAGAAAAGTTACTTTGGTACTTGCCTGAGATGGAATCCGCACACTCATATTTGAGAGGCTGGTGTTTTAACCACTAGGCCACCACGAATTTAATAATATTGTCGTGTGTTTATTTGTGTCCTTAAAAGGATTTATTTTATTATATTATTTTATATTAGTAATAAAAGAACGCATGAATTTACTGCATTTAATTACAATTTCAAACATGGCACAATTCTCCAACTCGTATTATGGCTAGATTTTTGCTTGAATCTGACATTCCGAATGAGTTTTACAACTATTAATGATATAGATACTGAGTAGATGTTGACTGTTGCACTATCCGGGAATAGGCTTGGGTGGTTTAGCCTGAATTATATGGAGTGGCCTGCTAGTTGGGTGTTTACCAGCCGTGGGCTACACCGTAGGCAGGGGCGGCCACGATCGGCGCGTGCGCAGCGACGATGGGAGCATGGGCAGCCACTATAGCAGGAGATGCGAGCTGGAAATACATCATATGTGGTATGAGGTTTTTATTGTTAAAATATGTTTTGAAATAAATGATTATGCAGTGATTGCAGAAAATAATCGGGTATAATTTATCATGGATAATATCTCTGTCCGCCAATGTAAGTAAGAGGTCCTGGTAACATAACTATTAACTATTATTCATCATTTATTAGAAATATAAATATGACGAAGTCAACGACGGCGAAGCGGTAGGTTCGTCACTTCGCCGTTCGACAATCCCCACTTTTCAAACCGACTCTGTCCACGTATCGCCATTACAAAATAACGTCACAGCGTTTGCTCCACTACTACGTAAATCAAATGAGCGACTTTTATCCAAATGATATTGAAATCCTCGACAAATATATTATTATTTACCCAAATTGGTCAATATCCATATTAAGATCTAGAAATAAAAACATATAATCAAATTTTCCTGTTAAAACAAACCAAGTCAAAGTAGACAAGGCATCAAAGATTTATTCGCGCGATGTACAACTTAGAAAAATGTGTTCAGGATAAAAGACATCAACGCGTTGTACATTTTTTTTATTAAAAGATGTACAAAGTTCTTGATGTTTTAGGCATCGTTTCTAGATACCTATTATATTTTCAATCTATCTAGAGTGCTTGCTGAATGGGGGTTGTTGACGCTGCGAAAGTTGTCACCTATATATTATGTATAGCATCAATCCCTAGATCTTCTTAAAGTTGTTAGATTTTACACTGATTGAAATTACGTACTAATAAAATATGATCATACCTTAACAGTGTTAGCGTATGAAGTAGCGACAGGTACGGCGGTCTTAACAACGGCGGGGGCGCTGTAAATGGGGGCGCTGACGATGGGGGCCGCGGCGTAAGGAGAAGCATAGCCACCGATGTAGCCAGGGGCGGCAGCGGCGATGGCCAGCAGGGCGGAGAAGACAACCTGGAATAAAATAGTTATAAGAGGAATAAGTATCGTAAAAAGCGGATAAATGCGAATTGGTACCCGAAGGATACGTAATATTAAAGAAAAGAACTCGTTTTTTGAATAGTTATAATTTATTTTTTAGTGTATGTACTACAATATCTGTTATAGTTTTTAAGTGTCTCTCTATTAAGGTTCAAAAGTAACAACCCAAAGCAAACGGCACAGAAAGCGATATCCCAAAAACAGGGTCCTAATGGCACCCTTTGCTTCTGCAAGAGTTAGAAAATAGATGAAGACGATTTAACGTTAAATGTTAATACTAATTTATTGTTTCTTCTTCCTAACCACATACGTATATATTGGAAACTTATCCGAGAATTATAAAATTGTAGATTATATTTTTGTAACGCAAAGTTTACTAAAAGTGACAGACAAGTAGTGTGATATTCTACAGTTCGGCCGTCGAGAGTATGTGATACTGACACCTGCCAATGCGCTCAAACTGACAGATGTCAGGGCCATTCTCTTCTCAGACACTCTGTACTTATGTATAATGTACTGGAGCTGTGTTACTGTGCAGTAAAATAAGTTATAATACTTGTATCTCGGGGTTAATATTGAAACGTTACCATAAAGTTAATGTTTAATTTTGAAGACAGATGTTGTATTTGCATTTTTATATTGTTTTTTGTTAATTTTGTTTTTAATAATAATAATATAGCTTTTTAGTTTATACGGGATTTTTAATCATCACGAAAATTGTAACCTTGAATTTAGCGTTAGATTCAAACACTTAGAATTTTTTTGTTACTTATGAATTAAACAGATTGGGGAATGGACTCTAGAATCTATTATACTGAATTCATAGTTAGAATTTACACACCAGTTTTTTTTTCAGTAATTCGTTTAATAGATTTGTATAGGTTTTTACGGCTTCATTTAGAATCTTAATCATTTCCCTTACGTCACTGGGTTTGTTAGCGTTCCATTATTTTCTTATTCAATTGCCATATTACGCTTCATCAAAATCGAAATTGAACAGAGCACTTCAACGTATAATAGATTGCGTTACCTCCGCCACAATGAAACAATCGGTATAGAACAAAAATACACTATAATCCAATATAATTTGGGGACAGATAGACGAGTTTCCTTTCAGAAGTTGTAAATGGCTACAGAAGCCCTTCTGAATGGCACAATAAGAACACGTGGCCAGGCGTAATGATCGTCTTTTGTCGGATCTATTGTGGCGATCTCTCACGCGCCTCACATATGCTCACTAAAACAATCACTCGATTATATTAGTCTTATACAACGGGCTTTCTTTTGTTAGCCTTCTTCCAATCTGATTAGAAAATAGAAGTGTTATGTTTTGATTTGATTTTAGAAGAGAAATTACGATGTCTGAAGTTATGTGGTGATGTCATAAGCAATCAAAACAATCTCAAAGAAATTTTAAACACCAATAGCTAAATAAAATGATAGGCATTGTTTTTGAGTATAATTTTTGATCGGTCTAAAAAATCAGTTACAACTAATAAATTACTAATTAAATTGATACACACATCGTAGGTACAAGGATTTCTTAGCTAAAACTTCCGCTAATTATATTTAAATAATAACATATAAGGTTAAGAGATGTTTTAATTAATTAAACTTATGTAGGTATCTTTTTTTTATCATAATTGACGAGTTAAGAAAAGTACAATTTTTACAAATAAATCACAAATGCCTATCATAAATGATAAGTAGTTTTCGGACACTGTGTATTTAATTTTGCCGTTCTAAAAGTGCTAAATTTCAGTGTAATTTTAATTAACTATTTTGATAAATAAACAAATGAAATTAATATGTATTCTATTTTTCTGTCAGTAATTTGTATAGTGTACATAACAATAATATATTTATTCAAGAATACGAGACAATGTGATACAGAGTGACAATTTAAACCTTGGTTAGGCAAGAACAAAAATCGTTTACAGTAGACTTTTGGAGAAAGTGAAGTGATAAATTGTACAGTTGTTCATAATAAAGAGTATTCTATTCTATTCAGGTACGATTTAAATGAGAATGACTAGTATCAATTAAAGTTTACGAGCAAAAGGGCGTGAGTAGGAGGACATATGATGACTTATCTAGATCACGAGTAATTTCCAGACCGGTCCTTATAATTACGTTACCATTAACGATTAGTTCTTGACATCAATTCAGCAGATAGGTGCTTTTAGTAGATAGTTAGTACTTATATTACTAACAACAGGAAATAACTTCCTTTAATTGTTAAGCCATGGTGAAAATAATTTGGCAAGTTGTTTTTTTTTGAGGAAAATGCATCGATCTTACCAAAAATTGTGCAAGTATTAAGCCATCTAAAGTAGTCAAAATAAATATACATTAATTTCAAATCAGCCTTAATTAAACGAGTTCGTGGTACATCAAACATCAAACCAAATTCAACCTTACACGCACGCATTAAAGTCAGAATTATAAAGTAAGTACTAAATGAAAGAAGCACCCAAGTGCTGCGTTGTGCGCTTGTTCAGTTCAACCATTTTTAAACGTTGATTGTGAATCTAATCTAGTGTATATATAAGTGATCGATGGGAAAATGTCATTTTAAGCCAATTTAATACTTTATTCCTTTAGAGTCCGTATTGTATTTTAGAAAATAATTTAATGTATTAGTAATTTTAACTGGAGGTAAAAATTAAAATGTCAACTGTATTACATAATCATCATCTGCTTAACCTCTCCTCAATTATGATGGGGTCAGCTTCCCGTCTAACCGGATTAAACTAAAGACCAGTATCTATTTTATGCGTGGAGCATGAAGCAACTGTCTATCTCTATACATATTACATAAAATAATTTTTTCACATCTATAATTAATTTCTTCGAGGTGAGTTACTTTTTTTTTTCTTCAACAAAGTAACTGCTAGGCAACTTAAAGTAATCTCACGACTAACTAATAATTACTAAAGTGGTGGTCAACATGGTCTGCGGCATTAAACAGTAACCACAAACAGGTAAATTACTGACACTAGATTTTTACAAATAGAATTTGGTATTACCGCACAAATTGCACTTGTTAAGTTAAATTAAAATCTTCAAATTATGATACAAAGGAATATCACTCATAATTTTTTGTTAGTCTGTGTTCTTCACACTCTTGTCTTAAAGAGGATATAATAAAAAAAAAAAATAACAAATCGATTAATTTTAGAACACATTGGTGTGAACTAAAAACCTATTATTATTATCCGAATATAATGATACCTAATCGATTATCAATAATTAGGATACATCTGATTCCAGCGAAGTATCTTAATAAATCGAGTCGACCTCGTAATTAAAGGAGTAATCCTAGCAAAATCATATTTATTTAATTACATATTCTGCCCATAATAAACGTTTTTAAGTGGAAGCTAAGTTAATAAAAAGTGAAATAAATGGCTTAAAGCTATTCATTCATTATTTTTTGCGGAGCTTAGTAATAATTTAATCCAGTCGAGTTTATGGTACAAATAAATTTTGTCATGATCGCAGTGTAAAGAACATTATATTGTATTGGTTTGGGCTATTTGGACTGATTAACGACTGTATAAGTAAAAAGTGCTGCTGCTCGAGTACCGGGTGGAAACTAGTTTGACCTCGGCGGGTCGTTGCCGCTGCAGAGAATGTCACTCAGCAAAAAATGGCAGAAACTAAAAATATAGGTGGTTTGTGATTCATAGACACTTTTTATCCTTTGAGAGTAATTGGAGGACGAAGGTATACTCTTGTGATGGGTGATTAAGTCGTTTATTTAATTTTTATTTATCTAAGTAGAGTCTATATAAATATAGTATAAAAAGAGAAATGAGAAAAAACCATTAGGCACTTTGTGCCATAATTTTTGTATATTAAACGCCTCACGCTTTTTTCTCATTTTAAAATTATTTTTAACTTTTTAGTTCGATTTTTTTTTAATAATATACGGATAACACGAACGCATAAGTGGTGCTCATTTGTTTTTACCAAACTTTTCTTGATCTCCAACCGACAGAATAGCAAGTGCTAAAATTCGCAATGACGCGTTACCTAAGTAACTAAATCTAAATCTACATCTAAAACTAAATCTAAACTAAAAAATACTTTGCCTGCACAAATTAATGTAAGATAAGGTTGAAAAAAAATTTGAGTTAGAGACGGACAAACAAACAAGCAAACATATAATTGAATCTAATAAAAAGCATGTAAAAATTGAAGTTGTCAAAATATTTCGCAATTGTTCATAAGTTCGTTGTAATTGCTCAAAGTTCTAAACAAAGTACCTACTTCTTTTGTTAGTGTCTACGTGTATTCATAATTAGACCAAATTTTACGATGATTTCTAGAAATCATACTTTCTATATCGTACTTGAACTTGTTAAGAAAGGGTATTACACTGGGATTTCATTATGTACCTACGTAAAGGCATGATATATATGAGATAGGATAAAAGAGTCAAATCTTACCAGCTTGTACATTTTGAAGGGATGGGGGTGTTCCGTAAGTGAAGAAGGAGGATATATGAGCGAATGTGTCTAAGGGCCCGTTAACTGTGCCTTATATACCTCATAGACACATGGCCGGCCAAATCCGTCTAACCCTACCCATAGCCTAGGCCTAGGTCACTCATTACTTACAAATTAGAGTACAGACAGAAAAAAAGGTTTTCTTCCAAAATTTTGTTCTACTAGTTCAAATAGTTGTGTTCACATAGGTATTTCAATGAAATCCCGACACATTGAACACTGGCATTGTTAAAAGTCTAGTGCCTAAATATTTAAGCCCAGAATTCGTATTTCGTAACAGCCCTTTCAAGTTAATACAGTGGGCAGTTACTGCCATTCTGGTTTGATTATTTGCGGCGAAATATTATTAGCAATATTGTTCGAGTGTTACATCATTGTTGGTTTACGTAATTATATTTGATCAATATGCAAACATACAGAAAACAAAGAATATTGGCAACATAATATGAAACACGACGCTGAAGGTTTCAAAATGAAAAAGGATATTATATTTTTTATTGATTATTAGAGAAGAGAAGCAATTTTGTATGAAATGGATATGGTCTGGTATTAGTTATTAATTTCTTTAAGAAAGAAAAATTAATAATAATATATTATTCTCAATTTATTGCCGGTCAGTTGATATGATTTTGTCGGTTTAAGAATATTCAAAAGTTCAGTAGTGATTTACAATACTTGTTTGTAATGTTTTATTGTTTAGGTTGTATACACACAATTACCCATGTGTTTTTAAAATGGAACACCGGGTTGTGTTCGTAAATTAAATGTAAGTTGCGACAGAACAAACATATATGGTACGGTTTATAAAAAAAAAAATGGATTGGAAGAAATAAATGTAGGAGTAAATGACGTAATTATTCTTCTTTATTCTAAGTCCAGGACGACCGCGTTGAACAAACTAAATGTAGCAATGTCTTTTATTTTGGCAGTTCAATATCATTCATTGGGTTATTTAAGCTGTTGAGCAGACAAATTATTCAAACATGTACAGCAATGGGTTCTTAAATCGTTATTAAGCTTACATATTTATTCCGATTACTTAAGATTGCAGTGACAATACAAGATAAATAATTCCTACCTATAGTTATCTAATCTAGCGTATTTATAGGCTCGCATTTCACAATAGGTTCTCCTCAATCGATTCCTGATATAATAGAATATACCCTATGCGTAGATGACTGGTCTTTCTAACGGCCATTGTAGGACCGCCTGTACAAGTTTTCGTAAGGCTTCTAAAGCCTCGTTGCTAAATAGTAAAAGTTATTAATACATGTCTGATTCGTGGAACCATATATAGAAAACTTGATCGTTTTGAAAGGGACTTATGGAAGCCGGCTAAATCTATGATTTTCTAGAATTGCACAGGAGCGTTTCCGTCATGAAAATCTGTATCCAGTGTTTTACATTAAGATGTTACAAAATGCTCCGTATTCGAACATTTTGGCCATATGTGACAGTAACAGCTCTTGTAGGAATGCGTAGGGCTCAATTTCTCCTTCTTTTGTTGAACAGCGATTAACGTTAGAAGTTTTTGTCGTAAGAAGTTACGTTGTTAGCTCAAAAGATCGAACTGATATAAAAAAGTTGAGTAATTTATTTACTTAAGTACATCATCATTTCAGCCGAAAGATGTCCACTGCTGGACATAGGCCTCCCCCAAAGTTCTCCACGATGACCGGTCCTGCACCTCCCGCATCCAGCGGTTTCCCGCGACCTTCACCAGGTCGTCGGTCCACCTTGTTGGGGGCCTACCCACGCTACGTCTTCCGGTGCGTACTACTTAAGTACATAAATAAATAATAAAATAAAATAAAATAAAAAGCCTTTTATTTCTTGCATAAAAAATATCACATTACAATTTATATGTTTATAAAAGATTTGTTATTTAGATATAATAAATTAATTTGCGAATTAAATTTCAATTTAAATTTACTAATTTAATTAATTAATTTTTATTTTTATTTGAACATGCAGGCATGCAAGAACCCCTCTTTAAATGAGGGTGAAGGCCTCCTCCAGACTTTTCCATTTGACCCTATCTTTGGCTATTGTCATCCAGTTTTTTCCAACAATTTTTAATATGTCGTTTTCCCACCGAGTTACCGGTCTTCCTCTTTTTCTTATACCGGCAGGGCCGCGCCATGACGTCAGTCGAGAAGTCCATCGGTCCTCGGTCATCCTGGCCACGTGTCCTGCCCAACGCCACTTTAACTTCTGCGAGAAATTTAGAGCATCTGTTACGTTGGTCTTTTTCCGTATAATATTGTGTGGGATTTTTTGTATTTTTCTCACATGTGTGATACTTCTCTCCATACTACGTTGGCAGGATCTGATTTTATTCCTTACGCGTGTCGTGAATTTCCACGTTTGGCAACTGTAGGTGATAGACGGGAGCAGGCACGTATCCATTACTTTTTTCTTTAAATTCATAGGCAAGGTCCCCTTTAGTATTTCTTTTAGACTCCAGAATTTTTTCCATGCGCCTGAAATTCTTCTTTCAACCTCTAATTCATTATTTTGTTTACTAAAAGAAACTTGTTTGCCCAGGTATATGTAGCTATCGACGTATTCCAACGGTTTGTGGTCGAGATAGATGGGGTGTTTTGTATTGTTGGACATAATTTTTGTTTTATTTAAATTTATTACCAATCCTACTTCGTAACTCATAGCTTTCAGCGAGTGTAACATTGATTCCAACTCCTTAGCACATTCGGATAGTAAAATAATATCGTCCGCAAACCTCAGATGGCTGATGAATTTGCCGTCAATATTTAGTCCTTTTCTTTCCCAGCTTAGCTTAAGTACATAAAAGAAAATAAATATATAATAACTGGCACAGAGCAGAAAGAGTGCGCAGCTGCATGCTGTGATTGTGGACAGTGGGTTTCCAATCACCACGATACTGTGTGTTATAAGCACTCCTCAACGGTTTTTTCTATAATACATCATTACCCATATCATAGCGCTGATATCTTGTTTAAGAATCGTCCCAAAAGGAGGTTTTTCATGATCACAAAAGCCACATACCATAGACCATAGAAGATGTCCAATTCTTGTCATAGATGTTGTGTTTGATCATTTTCTTGCATTTATACCGCTTTATTTGGAATTGGCATAACCCATCTTCATCTTTCATACTCTTTTTTGGTCCATTATGGAGATTACCGGTCATATCAGTAATTTACTATTTGGAATAGTTTCATTCAAAAGAAATCGAATAATTTAATTAAATAAATAAAAAAACAGTTTCAGTTAAATCTTTCAATCTGACGGTACTTGAACACTTGGTAGTTCAGTTAGATGTATTTTTAATTCTAAACACACGTTATGTTCATACAATAATAACGGTACAACTAATCTTGAGACTTTAAAAGTAAGTAAGTTTTAAGTAAGAAATTTCTTAAAAAATAAGCACCGTTGTAATTAGATCTTAATTTTGTATTATCCTTATATATTTTATTGTGTGTACATAAATAATAAAATGAATATAACTCAAACAAGTTTTTAATTACAATATAATTATATACAGGTTAATAGGTCTATAATGTTTCCACTGCTAGGAGATAGGCCTTCGGCTCTTGAGGAGAGCAGTGGGCCTTAATCCATTATAATAATCCATAGACCAAGTGCTGGTTGGTAGATCACATATCATCACAGTTTTGATAATAGGATGTACCGGTATTCTCAAGATGTTTCCTTCACTGTTTTGAGAGCATTGGTGATGAAAAAAATACACAAAGTAAAACGACTGTTTGCGTTCGAACCTGCGGCTAACAACTCATTAAGCTGCGGCCACCACTATCCTCATCCACAGGAACATTACAACTATATTATCTTTACATTCTCGGGGGTTAAAAGGAGCCTCTACGAGTTATGACTGTTTCACCATTGAACAAGTAGTTGCTGGTCGTTCTAGAGGAGCTGGAGTGGATCGAATAATATATTTAACTATTCGTACTCGTATATAAAATAGCAGCCAGTATATACATATAACCGTCACCAATGATGAATGCCATCATTGGTGATCATTTACATTTATTATACCCATATAAAAAAGGCAACTAATAATACCACCCGGTATTATTTGTCTGTCTTTTTTGTTTTTGCCAGCTTTAAATAAAAAAAACTAAAATCCTTTAAGTTTTATCTCAAAATTTACGTTGAAAATATTTGACTTTTTTAGCATACCTTTTCGTTGCTCAGTTGCTCACTTGTCTACTTCACCAGCCAGAGGCTGTATATTAATTTTTACACACTGCATAAAGATCGTCCTGAAATGCTTGGTCTTTATTGTTTAATCACTGAAAGCTGGTCCCACAATCTTTTGGACAGGGTAATTATTTCACATCATAATGACGGCTGATAGTAGGCGGCTGGTGATTTTTCAGTTTTGGGAATTGTTGATTTCCTCACGATTAATCTTTACTGTCTCGACAGCATATAGCATGGTGACAATCAAAACGATCAAAACGTAGCAAGCGGACTACAGACTTAGTTAATATAGGTTGACTAAAATTTATTTGTCCATACATGAAATTGCTTACTCGATGGTCGTACACAAGCAAAGGAGGGCAGGGCGTTCTCAATGACACCATTAAACATACTCACTCAGTCAGCTGACTCGTTATCTTTTCATATCACTATGGGAACACTTAATTATATGTTACAAGTATAGACAGTGTCAATTATCGCTTATTACGTTTACTTTAAAATTAGATTTTCATTAAACTCCTACGAACAGTTTTATAAGTAGTGAGGTATGTTTCTTTTTGATACAAAAGTCAACAGGAGATTGAAGACTTAGATTAAAAAAAAGTAAAAAGTAACATTTACTTTAATGTGTATTTCCAACCGCTGATTAATTATAGCAATAGATCAAAGTTAAATTGGAACTCAAAACTCAATTATTTATAATTATTAAAATGGACCTCGAAAACAAACGCCCACTTATCCATCAGAGACATGAACAAACAAAAAGTTTGATATAAAGCTACTTCTAAATAAGACACAATTTATTTAATTTTGAAAATTAAACGATGTCTTAGCATAATCAGCTAAATGTTTCCATTCTTGGAAGACCAGTCCTTCCCTCTGTGTGAGGGTACATATGTACATACATATGTATATCTATCGTACATATGTAGAAATTTTAGCTCTAGTTTTCGCTTTCATCACGATGTCGGTCACTGTTTTGAACGCATGAATGACGTGTTCCAATTAACTTAATACTATAATAGTAATTAATGATATATTCTTAATCTCCTGATTGTTTATATAAAATAATGAAGTAATATCATAGAAAGTTATAAAGCCTGCCGGCAGAAGGCTAGATTAATTAATAATAATTTTAAACAATTATGATAATTTAACTGACCTCATGTACTTGAGTTTGTTTACAGTAAGGGTCAAAAGTGCATTACCACTTTTGAACTTTATTGCACTAACGATAAGTGTCAAAAGTGTTACTCCACTTTTGATCCTTACTGTAGATACATTAAAACAAATAAGGAAACGGTGTTAAACTTTATTTCATTAAAAATAATTTAATTTATTTAGGTTTACTACCTATTGGCCCCGATTCCCTGGTTCACTAACTAAACTAAATTAAGTCCAGCGCATCTTCATTTTTTCTATTTCATAATGAAAAGAACAGGAAGCAAATACCTATTAGTTAACTCCTGTCAAATAGCCCGCGTCTGGTGTAAATTGCCGTATTAATAGTAGCCATGTTTTTAATCGCATCTAAACTTTCTATGGAATATCTAGGACTTAACTTACTTACACACACACACATATACACATAGTCCAATACACAAATACAGACTCACCATACACACAAACACTTACTCACGCTTGCACACACACGTGCTTACTTTTAGTTTGCGCTCACATAGATTTAGTTCATACCTGTATTCCTTAATTACTGGTTTCAATTTAATTAAGATGCTAAGAAATATGTAACCAAGTTAAGGGAGAGCGGCCTCTCCTGGCACAAGTGTTTTCAAACTTAAAAGGAGAGGTCAACCTCAATTTTGTTTGTACCAATTTAGTTTTTGAATAAAATATTATTCCTTTTTTTTAACTATAATATGACAGGACTAAACTAATATTTTAACTCCTATTCTTTTCATAATGAATTAAATGAATAAGATGCACTAATTTTAAATTGGCAACAATGGGCCACATACGAAGGCTCAGAGTCACACAAAGGGCAATGGAAAGAACTATGCTCGGAGTTTCTCTGCGTGATCGAATCAGAAATGAGGGACGCGCAGAAGAACCAAAGTCACCGACATAGATCCTCGAGCCGCTAAAATTAAGTGGCAGTGGGCAGGACACATTGCTCGTAGAACCGATGGCCGATGGGGCAGTAAGGTACGCAGCGTAGGGAGCCCCCAACAAGGTGGACCGATAACCTGGTGAAGGTCGCGAGAAGCCGATGGATGCGGACAGCACAAGACCGGTCATCGTGGAAAGCCTTGGGGGAGGCCTTTGTCCAGCAGTGGACCTCTATAGGATGAAGAAGAAGAGAAGGAGAATTTAAATTTATTTTAATTTGTGAACAAGAAAATTATCACAATTGTCGTCTTTCAGTTTACTCTTTCATTGTCAGTCAAATTAATACAATAAATACTTCATTGATTTATGTTTCAGAAGTATAACCTCGCCTGCAATTTCCCTAGTTATATTAAAATCTTAAGTGAAATGGGAGCCTATTACCTCCAACCTGTTACCAACCTAGGTATGGGCTACTAGGACATTCTTGATGACATATAGAAGTATGAGGAACAGGGTGTAAAGTTCACTCATCCGCCATAGAAAAGGTAGGATCCTCGGACTACAATTTGATCGTCTTCAAGGCTAGAGTGAATTGGCTCTTAATAAAGAAGCGCCGTGTGGTGACGGCCTTAGAATAAATTTTGTCACCACTCCAATACTTGCCCGGGATGTCGTAGGAGGTGACTAAGAGGTACTTATGCACCTAACATCTTTGCGAGAGAAGGAAAACTCGAAACAAAACCCTCTACCAACCCGTCTGGCCAGCACGGTAGTAGTAGGCCATTACATTTCATGACAGGCACAACAAATCGATGGCCCCCAGTTCCCGGCGGCCTTGATATCCCTGGCCAAGGCGGCGGCCGTGGTAACGTCAGGGCAGGGGGTGTTAGGAATCTCCGGGTTACGGCAGGCCGCCAAACCCAATACCAACTGACCCTGGCAACATTCAACACCCTGAAGGTAATACAAGTGTACGCACCAACATCGACACACTCGGATGAGGAAGTAGAAGATATGTATGAGGACATATCCAAGGCCTTGCACAACACCACAATGGCCCACTTCAACGTTGTCATGGGAGATTTCAACGCTAAAGTAGGAGTACAGACTTGCTGCGAATCGGTAGTAGGATCACATGGTTTCGGTATCAGAAATCATAGGGGGCAAATGTTCGTCGACTTTCTTGAAAAAGAGGGTCTTTTCTTGATGAATTCGTTCTTCAAGAAACGCTATGAGGAAAAATGAGATCGACTTCATCATGACGGACAAAAGGCGGATATTCAGAGATGTATCTGTGATCAATAGGTTTAAAACCGGAAGTGATCACCGATTAGTTCGAGGCACTCTGAATATCAACTACAAGCTTGAACGTCTCCGTCTGATGAGGTCCACGCTCCGACCCAAACTGAACCGAACTGTTGCTAGATCTGAAGCGTTCCAGCTAAAACTGGAGAACCGATTCGCAGCTTTGGATACCACAGTCGACGTTGACATTGACCAGGACCTTGATCGAGTAGTTGGAATCTTGCGAGAAGAAGGCGCAAATTTCAGCGGGATGAAACGAACTGGCAGAGGGTCTAAACTTTCTTAGGAGACTCTTCGGCTTATGAAGGGTCGACGAGAAAACCCACCATCAACCTCGTCAGAACTCAGGGCCCTCAATATGAACATCTCAAAAGCGGTAAAACGAGGCCTCCGGAGCTTTAACACACGCTCCATAGAGGAAGCGATAGAGCTAAACCGTGGGTCGCGAATGTCTTCGTACAAAAGTTTGGGAGGAGCCATCTGACGAAGCTGACGACATCGGATGGGAGAGTCGTTACTTTGAAGCCGGAGGTACTTGCGGAAGTTGAAACCTTCTATAGTCAGTTGTATACCTCGCAAGCACCTAAACCAGTTCCCCTGCACCAAAGATTCCAGAGCTACTCTCACACGGCACTACACCGAAGGCCTCCTTGAGATCAGCCTAATCGAGATCGTGGTGGTTCTTGGACAGCTTAAAAATGGGAGGGCCCGGGAGAAGACGGGATTACCTCGGAGCTGTTGAAATCTGCAGATACGCCTGTGCTAAAAGAGCTTCAGCGTATATTTAATTCTGCTCTTTTTTTGGGGAGAACTCCTAAGGCATGGAACAGGAGCGTAGTGGTTCTGTTTTTCATGTGACCCATTTCGCTGTAGAGCCATGTCTAGAAGCTCTTTTTGAGAGTGATCACAAACCGACTAACGCGCAGACTCGACGAATGCCAGCCGGGTTTCGAGGAGGATTTAGTACCAAGGAGGATCTAGTAATAATTAACTAGTGGGAACATTTTCCATCACACTTGCAGGCTTAACTGCCGTAACGGTCAAGTGAATGTAGATATTATTATGTACTTTACTCGAAAATTCTTTGTACATTATGCCGTGAACTGTAGTGTGTGCTCGGTAACCACACTGCAAGAATTTTAAAATATATTTGGGAAAAAACATAATATGGTGTAAAAATTATTGGAATATTTTTTTTTTTTTAATAGTTATAAACTAGCACTTGACCGCATTCCCGCCTGATGGTAAGCAGTGATGCGATCGTTGATGGTAAAACGCGCTAGTTTATTAAGAGCCTATTCACTCAGAAAAACTGAGCGAATAGGAAGGAAGACGGCAGTTGAGCGAGGTGATGCAATGTTAAACCCAACAACACGACCAACGATGCTGCGCCAAAGGGAGATTGATCTGAAGACCCTCCACGACCAAACTCCCAACACAACAACAATAGGCGCATCGTACCCGGCACACATCGCAACACAACTGCTCAGACCCGTCCTCCGAACGGCTTCACCAGACATCATGCCGGAACACGACAAATCGCTGAATAAAGTATATTCAAGTTGTATATAAAGAAAAAATAACATTGTACATGCTAGTTAAACGTTAAACTCTGTTTGAGAGATGTAGAATCCTTGTGAAATCAGTATGACGCGTTGTTCTCATATGGCTTTTGTAGATATCGCTACGCTATTTTAGAATACATGCGTAATAATCTAACATCCTTTCACTATGTCGAACATCAAACATATATTCTGTACTTTAATTTCGTGACATACTTGGATTTGGTGTAAATCGATAAAATTTACAAGTCTATATGCATGTAAGCTATCCGGAAAGCTTAGCTTTGATATTAAGACCTGTCTAAACCTAAAACAGGAATAACAGGTTCCAGCGTAAAGCGGAACCATATACATGCTATGAAAGGCAATACCGGGTTTCAGTTTGGTATTCATTATAATAATGAGAGTTAAAGCGGAGAGTTCGATATAAGAATTCAATAATAACATCTATTAGTGTTCTGTGTATTACCTCATACAAGAACTTTTTCTTTTTTATCTGTCAAATAAATAAATGCAAAACGAAACAATCACGGAACTGGCCAATCAACGTTGAAACTGTGAAAAAAGTTTAACTTCATTGTTTTGCGTTTTTCTATACCTATTCATAAAAAACTTTGGCTAGTGTTTAATTTTGCTTTTTAAAAAATTAAGACTTGTGCTAAAATAAGTTACGCTTAAAAATAATGTTTTTTGAATAGAATCTTTCGGTGAAGTGATCAAAGGATCTATTTTGATTCTGCTTTCACGAGGAAATTCTTTTTTCTGCGAATTACCTTTTAAGTAAATGTTCAGATAAGTTTTTGTTAATAAATTAAGCGGTAGTAAAACAAAGTCATTCTTGATAATTTCGTTATACTTTTAATCGAATTTAATCACTTGTTATTATTATTCCTTAAATAGTACACAACGATATTGGTTCACGTGGACGAATCGTTGACTAAAAGCTTTTAAATTTTATTATAAATCACTTCTATTTTTTACAATATATCAAAGGATTGCAATTATGTGCGATAATCGGTATCTCAACCTTGTACCTGTTGTAATTGAATTATATTATATATATAGTTACCTAAAGCAGTTCGTAGGTGTTAGCCAATTAGTTATCTACTTTAGTGAAATGTATTCTAAGTTGATTTTTGAGTGACCATTCGTAACAAAAAGGTATGTTTGGTTGCATTTGAATTTGAACTTTGATAAGTACTTATTGCATTCAGTTTGTATTGCTTGGAAATTAATAAATTCTTAAATATATAAATATTACGTATTATAAGGTATATTTCTTTGAAGAAGTAGTGTACTACTTCTAATTTACTTTTCTTCAGCTTCCCTACAACTATACATAGTTGTAACATATGACGATGGGAAGCTGAAGACGGGATGACATAAGTTTGCATAATGCACCTTGTGTAGGCGTCTGACTCGGGCATTCTGAGTCAACATCTTTGCGACATCTCATGTTCCTAGTAAGGAGGGCTGTGATTTGAGCCATTAGGGGCCAAAACGTCCAAATTTCAAGTAGCTCAAAACGACACGCGCACTGGGGCTAATGATTAATGATCATGTGATCATGTGTTCGGCACTGGTACAGCTACACAGGAGCTAAACTTTGTATTCGGGAACACTGTTGGAGCTGCTGAACTTTGGACAAAACTATCTTTGCATTGTGTAGATTCAATTTGTTTATATTGTATAATTGCATGGCAAACGTGTGAGCACAATGTACTTGCTGTAAAGCATCTATTTGTTGGGTTAGTCTTTTTTTATTGATTACTGAATTGTTGTTATTTTTGTTTTTTTTTGTGTTTTCCATAATGGACGATCTTTGCGTACAATATATTTCTCCATCGTTCTCACACGGTTGATTTCAACATGAATGATGTAATCAAATATTTGTATCAATAGCTTGATGATTTAAAAGAGTGTCCATGGAGTTTCTTGCCCGTTCTTCTCCATAGGTACCTTATCTTTGGAATCGTCGACTAGCTTCACCTTACTGACTGGCCGACCTTCTGACAATTCAAAAGTGCATGTAACTAGTTTATTTGAAATAAATGCTTTGATTTGAATGGGCTGACTCGTTTTTTGGGCAAAGAATTAGCATTGCAATTCAACTGTGATTCTATTTCTTGGACGTACGTAACAGCAACGTGTCGAGACGACAGCGATGCGTAAATTAATTGATTTCCAAACCTAATTTTAAGCATAATCGCCTAGTAATAAGATTTAGGTGACTTCAAGGCTAGAGTGAATAGGTTCTTAATAAACTAGCGTGCTTTACCATCGACGATTGCATCAGTGTTTACTATCAGGCGGGTACGCGAACAAGCACTAGTTTATACATTATTGACATTGAATAAAAAGTTTATTTATAGATACCTAACCGAATTTTTTTGGTCTTTCGATTAGTAAACAAACTCACTCCACGTATATATTTTTTTGTATGTGAAGTCACAAGTTAGACGAACTTATCGTGCTATTGTAATATAACCAAAATAGACTGCTTTTAATAGTACAAAAAAGTTTTTCTTGCAATTATTTCTACTTATTATTAGTAGCCGTGATCATTGTTTTCTTGTAACATTTATTTTTAGATCGCAGAAGAGTTTCAAATAGAAATAGATATTTTTTATAGTATTGCCAGTGTAATAGAAAACGAGAAAACCCCACAACTGCCTTATTACTTTGACTTCTTTCTGTTTTTTGAATTACATTTATTAACGTTTTTATTATTCACGTTTATTTCTCAAACTATTATCTTGTGTAGTCTGACGATATATATTGAAAATTCAAGCATAACTTAAAAGTAATTTTATCAATATATTTATTATTTTTCTGAAGAAGTACGATGTATTATTTTCCGATTTTCTTTAAATTAACCCCCTGGTTGATTGATTTATTTGCTCTTTAAATTCAATAAATACCTACCTTTTTTCTAGTATTGAACGGGTTCTTTAAAAATTCCCTGACATAATGTTACACAGTTGATTAGTATTTTCACTAGTATTTTGAAGAGCCAAAATTAGGAATTAAGATTAAGATTGTATTTAAGATTCACAAAAAGAGTCAGAATCATATTTCTTCCTACAAATAAATTAATCTTATGCATTGTGTTGACGAAATATAATTAATATCAAGTGTTTTATAATAATTTATAATTCATTTGTAATCTGGTCGAAATGTTAAATTAGGTAGGTATATGAAAATGGGTGTACCCCTGAAATAATTATAAAATAATTTGATTTTGATTATCTATATTGATATATAAAGCTGAAGAGTTTGTTTGTTTGATTGCGCTAATCACAGGAACTACTGGTCCGATTTGAAAAATTATTTTTGCTTTGGATAGCCCATTAATCCAAGAAGGCTTTAGTCTATATATAATCACGCCCCGACCAATAGGAGCAGAGCATATAAAAAAAACATATTGAAACCTATGCGGGTGAAACCGCAGGGCGCAGCTAGGGTTAAAATATTTAAAGAAACATACAAAGGAAATTATCAGAGGTTCGATAAAATACACGATTTTAGAAATCTGGAAATCTAAAGCAACCGTAGTAAAGTACATAGATAAAATACAGTTTAGTTAGATGTAGATTGTAGGACAATGGCGCCGATTCAGTTGTTTACAAACTAAACTAATTTTAAGTTAAGTGCATCTTTTTCTTTCCATTTCGTTAAGAAAAGGACAGAAGATAAATTGTCAGTTTAGACCCGTCAAATTAGTGTGCTCTTGACCTAAACTAGGGTATTTTTAGTAGCCATGTATATAATCGCGTCTAAACTGTCAATGGAGTATCTTAATTTGACAGGATTAAATTAAAATATTATCTTCTATCTTTTTCTTAACAAAATGGAAAGAAAAAGACGCACAAAACTTGAAATTAGTTTAGTTTGTGTACAGGAAAACAGAATTAGAACAGGGCCATTATTGACATATATCTGTTTAGTTAAAACACATTAAATTAAAGTCATTAATATTAAACCCTAGGGCTATAAACCGTGTTTAAATACATAAAATGTTATGATCATTTATTAACATAGTAAGTGGGATCTAGTTAACAGTTAACGATTATAAGTGCTGATATGTCAAGCTAGTTTTCTTGTTAAGTGTAAATGCAGTTAAATAATTCATACCTACTAGATTATCGTAGAATTGAGTGTACTAACTGACATCTGTACCTTGTAATATCACACATGTTCACTTTATTTATTCTAATGCAATTCGTTTTAAATTGCAAAGTACGCATTGGATTACCTGTAAAATGATATAATATTTTATATATTTATGTTACGGATCTTGTTGTATAAAGGTACTTGTGTTTTGCTAACGGCACTTGAATGTTTTGGTAATCGCAATGGCTTACTCGGCCCCATACTAGTTGGAACGCGGTGTGTGGCAATGGGGTCTGACTTCACCGAAGAACCTTAAAGCAGCCGGGTAATTGCGTAAGACCTGTACAGGACAGTCGGGGGGATAGTCCAATAAGGTACATTGCGTTGTTTAGTTATTCAGCCGACACATTTTTTCGAACATAAGGAGCAATAGATTAGCAATATGCTTCTAAATGATTTAAATTGATAGTAATAGTGAGTTACGCAATTAGGGTGCTGTATGTTAATGCGCTGAACGGTTCAGCAGCACGCGTGTTGGTTCCCATTTCGGATAGGTGTGCTTAAACAATATCAATAGGCTATTTGACAGATTTATAATTTTTATCTTGAATTACTTGGTTGCGGTTAAGAAGTTCACCGAAAGTATTTCTTTTTTTAATTTTAAATATGTGTTTCGTAAGAAACATGCAAATAAAAATTGAAAATTCAAATAAGCCGCCGAAACGCTTTATTCAGCAATTCCGCAGTGGTGTTTGTGTTTATTTGTTATTTGTTGTTGTTTATCTAATAAAATGGTTTACAAGTGGTGTGATGTACCGGGTTGTACAAATAAATCGTTAAAAACCTTCTAAAAACTCTAAAACACCTGAGAACACATAGAACGACAACAAGTGTTGATGCGCGTATGACGTCATCGTTACATTCTCTAGTGTGAGGGCACCGAGATTCCCGTTCCTTCATGCGCTACGCCTCATCCTTTGCCTGCATCACTGCTTCGCAGAAGAAGATGGACCAGACACGACAGATCGCCAGCGATCGCCACCACGAGGACCCGGCGGCAGTGCTCCATCCAAGCCGGACAGACATCCACCGTATCCACAGTGGTGACACCCTGGCGTACTCTCTCACCTTATCCGGAACAGGAACCTATCGAAACAGCCGTGTCCTGTAAGAACCAACGTCAGGCGGAAGGCGAGGGCGCCGTGACGACTCTCTAGCCTCTCCTCAACCCTACTTTACCCCTTCAGGGCAGATGATATTTACTTAAATAATTGGAAACATTGCAAAAAAAAAAAAATTAAATAACCAATTTTAGGTTCAAACAATTTTATATTGATTTTGTATTTATATGGTTTTGGTATTACTGATTTATTATCGTAGATATTTTCATTATTGTTTCTTTTTATGGTTTTTTAATTTTTCATATTATTATTTTGAAGTCTAAAATAATAAATATACTTATACAAAATATCAAGTTTAGGGATATATATGTACTATCACGACCAAAAGTCGAGTTACAATCTCACAAAACTATGACCAAGCAATACTAGTTGTAGTTACGACCTTCTACTATAATAAAATTTGATACACACTCATACACTTTGATAACTTGCTGCCTGCTTATGATTGTTAGGTACTACTAATTTCAACACTCGCCGTAAGTGTCTCGGTAGCTAAGTGGTTTTACCGTGATAAGCATTCAAGATAGTTCGAGTTCAAATCTAATGATTTAATACCGACCCGTAACTTAACAATGATACTTTCTTTTACATTTTTTCCATATTAGAGTCATGATAAAACGATGAGGGTAGATTTGAAACAAAGTGAATCACTAGTTCACATATAATATTCCACTACCTATTAGCTACAATAACTCAAATAATATTACTTAGCTGTTGTTCGTTGGTGAAAATATAGTTACGAGTTTGACTTATTAGTTTTATTTTTTAATGAATATGCAGGCTAATACATTAAATAAAAAAAACAATATATCTCAATATATCTCAAATATGTATCATATGAAACCAGCTTTTGTGTAAGTTGTTTTTATTATTATTTAGGCAAGGTGCAAACTAATCGCATGTTGCAATTAGTGTGTAATAAAATTGTTATTGTTTTAGTGAATTCTGTAAGCCGTTTGATCAAGAGGTTGGAGGACGAAGGTATCTTAAAGTATCGAGAGAAGTGGAATGAAACAACAATACTTACCGTTGAATAAACAATTAAATCGTGCGATGAAGGGAGGTTGCATTTATGGTTCAAAAGTAAACTGGCGAGACAGGTGGAGACTTGTCGAGCTAAACAAAAAAACAATTTATAACAATTACAGTGCAGAAGTGTCCTATAGAGTGTTTTAAATATATAAGTGGTTGTGAGTTCAAACTCCAGCAACAACAAATTACTTTTGGTACATTATAAAAACAATAATTTCGGAATTCGAAAAGAAATAAATTCATTAAAAGAAAGAGCTTGAACATTATAATCTCATGCCATCAAACTCTGAAAAAAGTCACTGCAAGGTGGCAGCACTAGTAACATGCTAAAAACATATAAAAAAAAATGTTAATGTAAAAAGTACTGTTTTGTGTTCTATAGATTATTTTATGATTGTAATAATATTCAGGTTTCAATCCTCTTTTCTTTAAGAAAATGAATAATTAAGCTAAAACATTTTTGATTTTTAGATATGAAAATGATAATTTTATATGTTATCATTAAAGAGGATATCTCATGATGATAACATATAAAATTATTATTTTCATATCTAAAAATCAATAATGTTTTTTATATTTTTTACCATAACACTATCATACGTTTGTCAGGGATTACTTTTAAATAAAATATTACAATGCTGCCATATCAAAGTTTGTTTCATATATTAGTGTTATTATATTACATCTATAGTATACTAAAACATATATTAAAAACCTTTTATCTATCAAAAAATTAAAAATATAAAACTAAAAAGGAGTTTATATTGACGTAATTTACCAATAGTATATCGAAAGGAAATTAAAAAATTAAAGGAAATTAAAATTTTTTTTTCATTACCGTACAGATTACAAACCATAGACAGCACTACTTCATTTTTTATCTGTGGCTGCGCGCGCTTTGGCGCGTGCGCGGTGATGCGGGGTGCAGAATTTTAGCGCCAAATACGTTTCTTTGCATTGCAAGTCGTTGTTGTGTTTCGCTGGACACATAATTGATTATTATTATTCCTTAAAATGTCAAGTGACAATGAAGAAAATTTGACGCCGATATTTTAGAGGCTGCGACAGCAGTCAGTCTTAATTTACTACCAATTAAGTCAAGGAAATTATACGATAAATGTTATCAAGATTTTTTAACATGGAAAATGAATAAGTGCTACTTCATAACTTCATATATTCAATACAATGTATGAGATTAGATAAAGTAGTGTATGAAACTGTACATAATTAGGTATTACACACTCGTGCATAATATCCCTCATTATGTAACAGTTTCATAAACTACTATTTTGGTATAAATATTCAATAAATTTTCCTATTCGTTTAAATATTATTTGTAAACATGTTTACTTTAAAATATTAATCAATTATCATAATTTTAAATTATATGAAACAATAAAAGAGTCTCTATTAGAGTTCGAACCCACAATCGCACGCATTTAGCACCATTGTTAAGTGCGGCCGCTAACTTAACTTCAACTGAAGTAACGAAATTTTGCATTAGTTTAAAGAAAGACGAAGACTGCGATAAAAAAAAAACTGTTTGGTAATATTTTTTTCCTTGTCGAGCATAGACTACATCTTTAATTCTTCGTAGAAATACTACACAGCATGCGGTTGATTGGTTGAAATAATGCGTTAGTGTGCGTGGCCGGTTTAACGTAGGTGACAGTACTCTTTATGGTGGAAGGGGACTTCTACATGTGATAGACTGATAGTACATGTAGCTTTTTAATAATATGTATTTATTTGTATGTGTATATTATGTCAGTCTGTATTGTCATTATATGTAGGTAAATCTCGTCATTTCATTGAGAGAGTTGGAATCATGCGGAATATTAAGTAGCTTATGATGGTCCAACCTACTAATTATTAAACCATCTAAAGACCTAACCCTAAAATGCGCAGACTGAGATCGACAACGGCTTGATTCAAAGTTGTTTTATAAATAAATAGTCACACACACACGAGTCGAAAAGTGACGAAAGAAAACTATTAATATTTTTTAAATATCTATTCGACGACACCCCTCTTGAAATATTTTGTTGATTTTCATTTTTTTTATTTTCACAAAATGTCATTCACTTAATGACACTCGCAGGACTAAGAGGAATCAATTGACGTATGAATCATATGTGTAAATCGGCCCAGGCGTTTAGTCAGCATAGTACTTCAAAGGAACATAGTACCTATATAGATAGACTTATGAACACATTACCCAACTTTGCGGCGCGCAATCGGGCAAAAAGAACATAAATAAGTCTAAAATCACCAACACACTATTCTACACTACACTATAACACACTATTTCTAACAACTGGAATAATTTTGAAGCATATTGCTTATCTATTGTCCAAAATGTGTCTTCTCAACAATATAAATATCGCATTGAATATTGTTGAACTGTCAAATTGAAATGCATTGCTATTGATAGTGTGTGTTACCCAATTATCCTGCCGTTTCGAGGAAGGCTGGTGATTATAATACTCATCTTTTCTATATATATGTCATAAGTCGCCTTTGCCGTACAGTATGTCCCGTGTTTCTCTCATTGGGCTGTCATAAGTGAGCCTAGAAAATTAGTCTTCTTGGAATAAGAGAGAGGAAAATAGTATTATTTTAAGGAGATAGTAAGTTTATCCTGAAAATAATACCGAAGTGCAAAATGACCTTAAGGTATAAGTTATCGCGGTATATAGTTTGCGCGGGCTTGCGGGCGGTGAGCAGTAGGCAGTTCGCCGCCCGGTAAGGACCAGGCCCGAGTCGACGGCGCGTCGTGTTTCACGCGCGCCTCAAAGAGATGTCAGCACATCGTGACGGGGTCCACGAAGACCGATGCCTTCTGGGTCAGGGTTGCGGGTTGGTTAAACAAGAAACCGTGGCCCTGCCGTCGCACAGGCAAATGAAGAAACACGGGTGGGTTTTAGTCAGTAAAAGTCTGACACACCCTTCCGCTTCGCCCAGAGCGAGAGAAGTCATTTGATGATTTCCCATCCCTACAAAAAAAAGGTATAAGTTATCGAGTCGAAAATAATGGAGATTTCTCCAAAGAAATCTCCATTATTTTTACTTAGCCGACCGAAGGTTGGCCTTGACACTGGAATATACATTAGTTGGTGTGTATTTCGCTCATTATGGAACTTTAGATGGATTCCTGCTTCGATAAATTTGACGTACATAAATGGGTTTCAGTAGGTGTGTAGGCATTGAGTTTGGAAGGAACCCATAAACAGTGCGTACTTACTCGAATTTGTTCTCAGAAACTTTTCAATACTATCACGTATTTACTAATGTAAAATCACCTGAATTCAACAATGCTATTTGGTAAAAATATCACCGTGAAAACTGAGGTAGGGTAGCCTCAGTGGTGATAGTTCGCTTTGAGTTCACTTCAAAAAAACTTTCACGGTTAGGTACAGATTAGAGGGTGTCATTCCTGCTGAGGGATTAACACTATTGACTTTAAGCTCACTTCACCAGTAGTCACGGTATGATTTTATACAATACCGCTCTTTTTTGTTACTATCAATTGGGTAAGGAACTTTGTTGGTATTCCTATCATCGACATGGGCAAAATATCGATTTGTTGTGTTGACACGTACCATACTGGCTCTCGTATTGCAAAAGTAGTACATTCATTTATTAGTAATCTATGCAGGTCGCATTGTATGTTAACGATTGGTAAAGCCACATTCCGATCTCCGATATCTTTGTATTTTTTGGGCTTAAAATAAAATCCAAACTATGTATAAATTCGTATATCAACAAAATACATAATAAAAATAACTAGGAAACGTATTATCTGAGCAAGTCACTAGGCAATGATATCACCAAATTCGTTTATAGGATGTATGGGGCGGAGAGGTATCTGGCGAAGTATGGGGCTGCGGGAGCCACGACGGGAGCGGCAGGGGCGGCAACGTAGGGAGCTGCGGCGACATACGGGGCTGAGACGACCGGGGTGGCTACGGCGTGGTTTACAGCGTGAGACGAGTAGGAGCTGGCGTAAGGAGCCACGTATGCCGCAGGGGCGACTGGAGCGACCAATGCTGCAGGAGCGACTACGCTAGCATTGGCAGCAGTGACGGCGATGGCGAATACAACCTGCACAAAAATTATGTAAGTCAATGCATTTTAATTCTAAAAGACCTGTAAAGGTGACTCGAATTCAGAGAAAATTGTGAACCGCAATTGTGCCCTATTTCTATTGATCTGAAAGTCAAGTTAAGCTCTTTAATAAGTACAATTCACTTAAAATTCTGGGTAACAGATGTGTCGAATGTATTGATCTCTTACTCAGTTTGTATATGATTTGAGTAGAAGACCTACTTGATGTTAATATTACTCCAGCTAATATTATATAGTAAACCACTTGACTGGAAAAAGGTGTCAACCATCGTTTTATATTGAAGCAACATGGCCATAATTATAGATAGATAATTAATATATTGTCCTTAGTAACATTTATGCCCATGTCGCTTCAGTGAAGAAGGTAAAAGGATGAAACAAGAAGGCGGCTTTGTTGATTCACTGAGAAGCATGTTCATAATTCAGAAACGGAAGTGTGAACTTTAAAAGCACGAAGTCTAAGAATCAAGGAAGTTAAAAACAAAACACTCACAACGAATTTGGCGATCATTTTGCTTGGGATGTGTGACTGCTCACGAGTGAATACACTGAAAAATCCGATGGACTGTGCCGTCTCCAGGGCATCGTAACGTTTTATACCACTGCTGGTTTCGTTGAGCAATACCGCTGACGAACCACGCATGCTCGGCTAAATAATGCGCAGGACATCGCTGTTGGCTTGCCGTTGATTTTCGACCCAGACTAGGTTGACGGACCAAGCATTCTAATTTGAACTCTGTGCACACCAATTTCACTGTATGTTATGTAAGTAACAAAAGGAAAATTTACTGGAACATAAAACACATATTGTCATACATATAACTGCTTGTAAAGCGAAATCTAACTTGTTATCTACAATTAAGAAGTAGGTCAGGGTGAGTTGGAGAAATCTTCGTTTGATCTAATTCTTTCGATAAAGGTGGATTGTCGACAGAGCCTGCTTTGATTGTCTGCACGATAGCGTACTTTGCAAGTTAATGTTATACAACGACATCTAGCATTAAGTGACTGCTATATGCAACACTTTCTTCACACTAATTGATGTTAAGTTTGGAGTTAGTTTATACATTGCGATCATCAGCATAATTGGCAATTTTCGGCCTTTTTAAGCATCGCTTTTAAATGTCATTATGGTAACTTTTGTTACTAAATTAAGAGCTATTTGTAGACTTCTTGACCCCTAACTGTTTTATATTCGTCGTACTTTTATTCAGTTACACATTCTACATTAGATTTTGAATATTGATTACGTTTGATATAGATTTTTATTCCACTAACTTCGACTAAGATTCTTTAGTACATACCTACATGTCTTGCAGCAGAAATTGCACAGTGGTAAAGAAAAAAAGTTTCACAATGAAAAGTTTCCTAATGTGCTCCATTTCTCCGCACACGCGCCTCCGCGAATCCCAATTGACCGGCCGCAATACGTCAAATGTTTATTTTGTCGGACGATATCTGAATTACAATAAACATGGTATAAAAAGCCGATACTTTTTCGAGATAGTCACACTTCACATCCTCTTTTCGCTAAGGAAGGTCCACTACCAAAACTCGCAAGATGTTCTCTTTCAAATCTGTAAGTATATTTGCTAAACAAATGGAAATTTATGGTTTTCTGTAGAATACACAATTTACATATTAACTAAATATCAATTTCCGCATTACAGATCGTGCTCATCGCCGCGGCTTTCACAATTGGGGCTGAATGCAGTGGAGTTGCAGTGGCTGCGCCATTGGCGGCTCCGGCAGCAGTGGGCTATGCTCATGCTGTGCCACAGAACATCCCACCGTACGCGGCGCAGGTGAGCGTAGTCAGCAAGGCACTTAACCCTCTGGTTGCTGCGCCTTTCGCTGCTGCTCCTTTGGCTGCTGCACCTTTGGCTGCTGCACCTTTGGCTGCTGCGCCTTTGGCTGCTGCACCTTTTGCTGCGGCACCTTTCGCTGCTGCACCCTACGCCGCTGCGCCTTACGCTGCCGCCGCCTACGCTGCCGGGCCCTACTTTGCTGGTGCCGCACCTGTACTGCCCGGCCCATACGCTGCTCCTGCTGCATACGCCGCTCCTTACCCCTACGCTGCATCTCCTTTAGTACGCGCCTCTCCTTTTGGTTACGCCCCAGCGTACGTACGATAGATTAGAAGAGAACATTCGACTGACCTTCCTTTAATGTATCAAAGATTAGACTTAAAGTTTTTATACTTTTATAAAATAAAATTGATATTATGAAATAATGTGTATTTGTTCTTGACTCAAACAAAAAAGAAATTATTGAACAGAAGGTAAGTTAAAATTAGTTTTCTTATTACAATATTTACAAGTGAAAGATTTTTTTATCTTTACTACCAAAATTGATACATCAATCAAAAACTTTTGTGCGCTATTTATAAACTGACTAACAGCAAAACTGTTTCACTGGTCACCTATTTTCTTCAGTGATCAGTATTATTTATGACTAAATACTGACTATGCGGGACGATATATGAATTGGGTTAAAAGATAGTTACCAATATAAAAGAAGGAGCTGATTCTACCGCCTTGTATTTTTTTTTTGAATAATTAAATATTCTATTTTTAAGGCAGATCACAAGGGTCTCTCCCTTGTGATCTGCTTTAAAAATAGAATGTTAAAGTATAGAGATCATTGTCCTAGTAGAGACGGATTGAGGATTTACCGGAAAAGTTCAACGAAATTGTGATATATGTCTATCAATGTATTAATGTCGAACCCACCCTCTTCAACCATCGAGTAATGCTCCTTTCAGCGTGACGAAATAATCTTCGTAGATGACCCTAAGTTTATACGCCAGGTATACCGGTAAGTTTTTATCGGTTTTTCTTACAGGTGCTACTAGCTGTCAGTATGGAATAAAATAATTTATTTGAATGTCATTTTATTCTACTATCATTAATCGTCAAAAACTACTCATTTACATTCTGACTAAATAATAGTTCATAGTGTTGTAGCTCTGTAAATATGTCGAAATTCATACCTGACAAGAAGCATTTGCGTCATGCATTGCTTTTCCTACATATTTCATCAAAAGAAAAGGCCATTGAATGTTATTGTTTGCTGGTAGGAACCTACGGAGAGCATGCTCCAAGTGTAAAAAAGTGTGTTTTCGAAAATTTAAAAGCGGTGATTTTAATTTAATAGACAGTAACGTTCGGATAGATCAAAAAAAAATCTGGACGTGGTATTACAGGAGTTATTGGACTAAGACCAAACCCAACTTTAAAAGCAATAGGCAGAACGGTTAAAAGTGGCACAAGAAACGATTAGTGAGCTTCATTTAAAAATCCGGTAAAAACATTCCGGTACACCTATGTGTGTATTCAACATGTTATGTATTGCATCTTTTCTTGTCTAGTGATATTTCAAACTGATAACGATTTTTCTAGAAGTGCCTCGTATATAGTTGTCTATCGATTAAACAAATGTTTATGAAACTTTGGAAATGATGTCATTCATGCCATTGATTGCATTTTTCGTTTAAAATATTGCAGTTGGGTGAAATATTCAGAAATAACTCGTAAATGAAATCTCTCCAATAAATACGTATCTTTGAAGAGTATCTTTAGTTTTGCAAGTTGAATTGAGGTACATAACTAGATTATCTTTCAAAAATGCTACACATTCCTTGTATTTTACTTCAGGTAATTTGAATATTTCTTCATGTGGTAAATGAATAGGTTATTATATAAATAAGGGTAAAGGTTAAATTAAGGAATTTGTATATTTTCATAATTTATTTACAAAAGGTATAAAAATGACTAAGTTCATTTAACTAGAAAAAAATCACACTAACAATTAAATAAGACTAGATTCATTTCCACGCAAACTGTTTAAATAAAGGCGCTGGACCATATGGCACGGGAGCGTAAGGAGATATGCTGATGGGTGCCCTAGCCACGGGCACGGGGGCAAAAGTAGGCGCGAATAATGGGGCAGGCTGTGGTACTGCTACAGGCCTTACGATGGGAGAAAAGGGCGCCGACGGCAATGCAGGAACGACACGGGCGAATGCGGGAGCAGGGGCAAATACTGGAGCAGGGGCTAATGCAGGAGCAGGGGCTAAAGCGGGAGCAGGGGCTAATGCGGGAGCAAATCTAGGATATATAGGGGCTGGGAAGACCGGTGCGGGTGGGGGAAAAACGGGTCCTGGAGCTGCGAACACCGGAGCTGGCGCTGGCAAGACAGGCCCAGGTCCTGAGAACACAGGCGCGGGAGCTGGAAACACCGGTGCAGGCGCTGGAAGGACTGGTGCCGGCGGTGGTAAAGCTGGTGGAGGAGCCGCGATCAGAGGAGCAGGGGCCGGGAAGACTGGCGCCGGAGCTGCAAACACTGGCGCACGTACCACGGGCGGAGGCAATGCTACAGGTGCCGCCACAGCATGTATGGACCTCACTCCAATTCCATTTGGGAAGTTATAGAATGGAGCATATCGGACCACTGATAAGGCCTTGAACGCAGGACTTATGTGACCGATGCCACTAGCATTGCAGCTAGCTATGACGACGATAGTGGAAATGACCTGCAAAAGAAAATTATTTATTTATTTATTTATTTAAACTTTATGCACAAACATTGCACAATGGCGGACTTAATGCCTTAGGCATTTTCTACCAGTCTACCTTGAGGTGATGCAGAGACAAAACATGGTAGGTGCAAACAAATTAAAGTTAAAAGAGAGAAAAAAAAATTATAATAAATACATAAATACATACATACAAAATATAAACAGAAGAGAGAGTTAAAAAAAAATCATAGATAGAGAAAAGAAAAAAAAATATATATGTGATGAATCTGCCAATTTCTTGCGTAGGTAATAATATAATAGAAAAATGAAAGACCTTACTCCAAAGATTCAAATACTTACTAATCTTGTGAAGGACATTTTGATTAATTTGATAACTGAACTCGGTCAGTCGAGTGTCAACGGTGAAATGTATCGATGAATGTGTTACATGCCGTTATATAGTTCATACTGTTGCAAGCATTACGTCTATGTTGATAGCCGTCGGTTTCACTTTCCTTAGGCAGGACTTGTGCATGCTCAATTAGGTGTCTTATGGGTACCATCAGTTGCCAAATATGTAAAACTACCTGCTATTAATAGAAATATTATATAACTGCAACAATTAGACGCATAGCTAAGTGCCTCTTCGGGCCAAAATTTGGGTTATTTTTATTGCATGTAGCCTTGTAGTGATAGTAATTTTTTAAATTATAAAACTGCTATTACAAGAATAACAGTACTCCTTTAAATTAAGTACATATTATGTCTGCATGGAAACCCGAATAAGACCGATAAAACAACTATGTAAGTAAAAGTTAATCCTATTGATTTTAATATTCAGTGAGTGAGAATTAGTGCTGAAATTCAACGTACTTAACAAATTCGTTCATTATTTTGAACACGATTATAAAGCTTTATACTATCGAAAAGCATTCGCTTTCATAAACTTTAATTTTCTTTAACTACATCCACATTTTGTGTATTAAATGAGTAGGTAAGTAACAAACAATAATAACCCGAAATCTGTTATTCTAACATTCGGTTAATATACTTAAACGATAGATAATTTCAAGTCAATATTAGGAAAGACAACGGTTAATAGTTCATAATTTATCGAATAATCATGGGAATATGTCTTATAGTAACAAGATATTCTGCATGAAAATAATATATACATTTGTTACACCTGCAGCAAATTTCTTTACTAATAACAGCTGTTTATTATATATTGTATATATTGTAAGGAAACCCCGTCCGACCGATAAGGATAATAAAGGTTAGATAATCACATGACCAAATAAAATTTGATTTTTTTTATATAATCATCATAATAATATGAATTTTCAAATAATCTTTTTTTTTTTGCGAATTAACTGTAACTTCCCCAATACATATTTGATAATTTTTTAAAAAGTGACATTTGTCTACGGATGTCAATATTATAAATAAATGACATTACCACTATTTTGGTAATGAGCTTATGGCTGTTTCCGCAAGAGCTTTATATTCTACAATAAATACACCATCTACATCTTGTCAAACATGTCTTCATCAGGTTGTCGGTTCAACGCCAAAGGTCTCTGGCATGTTTCTATTAATAATAGTTAATAACAGTATCGTTTTCCTCAGTTATCCTTTGTAGAACTCTTAGAGGACTATGTCGCTCAGTGGATGACTAAACAATGGCGGTTTCAATCTTACAACATAGAATATATGAGCTCATCCAGTTTTCCTATTAGTAAATAATACACATATAGTTATAATATATAGTGCCTACAAATATATGAATCGGTGATTCACGAAGACTGTTTATTAATATGCAAACTGTGTAAACGAAAAGATGGTTCGTCAAAGAGTAAAAATGGTAGCTCTAAATATTATTCATATATGTTGACAGTATATATATATATGAATAATATTTAGAGCTACCTTTCAGGGATAAGTTTATAGTACTAGGATGTGCATATACGTTCACATTACGTAAAATATTTTTCTTAAATAACTATTCATGTTAAAATTCCAATTCATCCATAGTAATAGTATAGTATCCTGCTCGTAGATCCGATGGCCGATGAGGCAGTAAGGTTCTGGAGTGGCGGCCGCGTACTAGAAGCGTAGGGAGGCTTCCAACAAGGTGAACCGATGATCTGGTGAAGGTCGCGGGGGACCGATGGGTAAGTACAGCGCGAGACCAGTCATCGTAGAAAGCCTTGGGGGAATGGTATTATGATTTTAAGTAACATTGTTTGTGGCAATGTGATAGATGGCATCCTACACAATTTTTTGTTACAGTAGAACGAACCCGTGGGATTTACGAAATCCACATGAGCGATACCTCAAGCTTTTTCAAGCTCGTCTTTATCATTTGAATTAAGTAATCTGAGTCGTGTGCATATCATTAAGTACGTTTCCTCAATGGTGTTAGTTCTACAATCTACATTAAAGTCTTGCTAAGAAGCTGGAGAACACTGTCTTTAAAATTATAAACAGTTAATACCACGACCGTGATAGGTTCACACCCGATAGGAAATCATTCGTATTAATTTCTAGGTTTCTATATCCTGGTAAACGATATGTGCATAAAATAAACTCATGTCAATCATTTTGGTAAATGCCTGGTCACTGTCGGAGCAACAATTAGGTTAAATGTGACATTCTATAATGTACAAGCTTTGAGTACACAATATGTAAAGAAAACCCCGTCCGACCCATAAGGATAATAAATTTTAGGTAAACACATGACCAAATTAAATATGAAATTTTACATAATCATCAACAGTAATGAATTTTGAAATAATCTTTTTTTCTGTGAATTAAATCCAATTTTCCCAAAATTTGTTATTTTTTAAAAAGTGACAACGCCGTTTTTGACGGTATTATTATGAGCGAATAGCGATGCGACCGCGTGCCTTACCCCCCTTCGCCTGCGCATGTATTGCCTACCGCATATATATTAAGTTACCTCTTTTTGCGAAATAATATTTATTTTTAAGGCGGGTTTTGTTAAAGTTTAGTACAGTACGGTAACTGATTCTACTAAGGCCTACAAGGCCTTAGTAGAATCAGTTATCGATACCTAATAATACCTTCACGGATCGCACACGGTTTTCTCTACATATTGTATATAATAGGTAAGTTGAAACTCTTGTTACATCAAATATCACAACATCACGCCACTAACACCCAAAGGGTTAGGTAGAGTATAGTTTGTTTTTGTTCTCCAAAGCCTAGAATACGGGCGTAGAGTATCCTGTCGGTATTCTATTTGGTGCATTTTAGAATGTGTGTGCGGAAATTGCATGACTTAATTCCGCCATCTCCGTTCCATTATCAGGCGTCCCGTCGTAAGGCGGGTACATAAAGGGCCAGAGGCAGTATTTCCGTGTGACTACAATTTAAGTGTCTTCAAGCCTAGAGTGAATAGGCTCTTAATAAATTAGCGTGCTTTATTATCAAATATCACATCACTGCTTACCATCAGGTGGATTGAGGTTAAGCTTTATAAAATTAAAAAACAAGTTTATGTAATTATGGTTTGATATATTGTCAATATATTGTCTAGTAGATTTTCAAAGAAATACTTTTAATCAACGGAGTCAAATAAAGAGACGTATATTTTTTTAGTGGGAAATTGAGTTTCTCTGAAAATTTTCTCATGGTTTACTGAATAAAAGTATTTTTTTTTTGAGAAATGTTCTGTAATTCTTCTATTTAATAAAAGTTAAGTAATAAAATTACCTAATACCTGGTATTTTATAATGAGTTTTTCGAAGCCACGTTGAAAGGAAAAAAATAAGTAGTTATAAAGTATCTTAGAACTTGTTTAAAATTTAAAAAAAACGGTAAAATGAAAATGAAAATGATTATTGTTTACACCGATAACAGCTGGATTAGTAATTTATTAACTTTTTTAATTTTACACTTATTACTTTTTTTATTTTACAACTGTGTACAAAAGGTCAAATTTAAACAGCTGTCAAAACTCACTCCCAATTTTCACACACTGGTGATGGTGATCACTAAGATAGTCAGAAAGTAATTTTAACAGTGTTCCTCTTATTCCAATTTTTTCCAATTTGTGCAATAATATGGAACAAGAAATGGTGTCGAATGCTTTGGCAAGGTCTAAAAAGATCCTAATTGTGAACATGCCGCTATCCAGATTAGAACAAATGAGATTTGTCAATTTATGAACTGCTTGGTTTGTTGACCTTTTTGGTTTGTTGATTAATTAATTTAGTGTTTACGACTTTTTCCAAAATCTTTGAAAGTCTTGTTAATACTGCAATGGGTCTATAATTAATGACACTGTTTTTGTCCCCAGCTTTAAAACTGGGCTTACGGCAGATGTGCGTATCGACATGTAAACATATATAATAAAACAAATAATATATTACTTTAATTATTTTTTGTGTTGCGATCTTATACCGCAGTTAAATATTTATACTTCTTAAGAGGCATTGTTCACGTTTAATTAGTAATAAGTATTCTATTCTGTTTTATTCGGAACGGACGGAACGGTAAAATCCGCGCGACTGTCGGTTAATAAGCTCACGGATGAGCGACGCCCTCAATATTATGCTCAGAGAACAGAATCACCATGTATGAATCGAATTTTAATTACTATGCGCGTCACTAGTCCAGGCACTTTGTATTCGGAAGCGCACGCCACCGCCACGCCGATACAGAGAAATGGTGTCGCGAAAGGATACACCTTTTACTAATATTTTAGTAATATCAAGTATTGATTTTATTTTATTTTAGTTACGTCCATCACCCTGTTTAAATGCATTGCATGATTTATGAAGGGTTGCCTACAAAAAAAAGAAAAACAAAAAGTTTTTCTTTTTTTTTGCAAGCAACCCTTGTTCGTTTTCAAAACAAAAGTAGTTATGATAAATAATTTTATTTTTGAAAGTAGGTTTGTACAAACACTTTTGCACGTCATACATAACATAATTAGCCTATAATTTTCCTACTAGGTACTGGGACACAGGCTTCCTCTCAGTGAGCGGGCCCAGTGCGCCTTGGTCGGTTGATGGTTTTTCACGTCAATCATATTTTAAAAACTAGACGAGGTCTGCGTTTCTTATCTGGTTGAGAAGAAAGACCGCAACAAAATCAAAGGTCACTTTCTCTTTTAAAGCCCGGAAATAGTCTAGTCTTGCTCAGATTATATGAAGACTATATTAATAATAAGCCTTTATTTAACCATGAATTTCTTAAGTAATTCATAACATAATTTAAGTATATCGAAAAAAAGGAAACAATAAAAATAATAGTAAATAAATGAATTTAGATTTCCTTAAGATTCATAGCCCCTTTCGGTGTAGGCCTCCTCCAAATGCCATTTATTTCTGTCCGTTGCCACATTTAGCCAATTTCTCCTTGCGGTCTTTACTATGTTATCCCTAACAAACAGACTCTTTCAGATATTCCTGTGTAATTTTGTAATATATAATTTCTTTTTAAATTAGGAATCTGACACTGTAGTGACCTTTTTGTTTCTCCTGTGTAACAAAATATATGTCTGTCGTCTTCTAGGATACTGTTCCCTTGTCGTCTGACTTTCAAAAGTCCTATAATATCGTACTTTATTTTTGCAATACCTATTTCAAACAAACCATTTCTCTGGTGACTGTAAAGATCTAACATTTTATGAGCATACAAAGTGGTGCTGACAATACGACAATAAATGAAAACACGAACAATGCTGGTTCATAGCTATAATACTAAACAATAGAAAAAAACTTAGCATCAAAAATAAAAAAAATAAAATTACAAACAAAATAATCCCATAAAATTGCAAACAGAATAGAACATCCTTTAAAAATATTGGTTCACTGACTTCCGACCGGCGACAGCGCGGTCCTGTATCGACTTGCTTTTTTCGCGCCATTATTATTAAAGTTTGGTACCTCAGGATGCGGCGGTCATTAACCTGCAAGCGCTTCCTTATCAACATGTACATCATGTAGAAAATGTGAAAAATGAAAAATAATTTGCTGTGACTAAACTAATGGACATATTTATATGATTTTTTTATGGGTAGACTGAGAATGTGTTGAGGTACACGATGTTTAATTTATTGTCGCATTGTCAGCACCACTCTGTATATGAAGACTATGTGGGTCAATATTGTTTGAGAGTAGTTTGTGGAAGGAACCACCAGATTGATTCAGTGCCTGCATAATATCATAAATCGTCCAGCTCAACTTAAAACGACTTTAACTATTCGACGAACTACCACAACGACAATTGACACCACAACGATCCGAACGAAGCATTTTGCCTCTTCTTTTACCGCGTACATCGAGGGACTACAACAATATGCCAGCAGCCGTGTTTCCGTCGGACTACAATTTAAATGTCTTCAAGGCTAGAGTGAACAGGCTCTCAATAAACTAGCGCGCTTTACCATCAACGATTGCATTGCAGCTTACTATCAGGCGGGATTGCGGTCAGGTATTAGTTTATAATTTATATTAAAAAAAACAATGAAAGTGCAATTGGGCTGGACACATAAATTACTCAAACCGCCAGACCATAACAAAACCAATAGAAAAGAAATAAACAAAAAATTAAAATATTACATATTAATTCTCCAATTTTATTTATTTGTATAGATGTCGTCGAAAATTCTTAGAAATTTCAAATCGCAATTAGTAATTACTACGATATTTTTGTAACCTGCGTCAGACCCTTATTTGAAATGTCAACAATGTTTTATTTTAACGTAGAATGGAATTCTCCAAATTGGTATTTTTCGATAAAATCTGCTGCTGTTATATAAAAATTTGTTTCACCAGCCGATCAGAAGTATTTTCTTTATAGGCACGAGTTTACCCCGGATTTGTAAAGATTTGTAGATGTAATACGATTTGAAATTTATATAAAAAAACCTGATGTGTACTTCCTTAGGGGCTAACACATGAAACAACACGTAAAATGTTTTTATTTCCTCTTTTTGATAAAATTCTTAGTTTTAGCCTCAGGGTTAAAAATCAAGGAATTTTGTACAAGAGTTCCTTGTCAAACAAAAGTGAACAAAAAAGAAGGATTTTTGATAATCCGTACCGAGGACGGGTCTGAGCAGTTGTGTTGCGATGTGTGCTGGGTACGATGCACCAAATGTTGTTTTGTCGGGGGTTTGGTCGTGGAGGGTCTCCAGATCAATCTCCCTCTGGCGCAGCATCGTTGGTCGTGTTGTAGGGCGTCTACATTGCATCACCTCGCTCAGCTGCCGTCTTTCTTCCTATTCCCTAAGTTTTTAAGTCATCATCATCATCTCAGCGTTTGTCCCGGTTGCTTTTGCGGCTTTCGCGTTGGAGCTCAGGGTCCGCTTTCCTGCACATTCTTCTCCATTTCGCGCGATCTTTAGCATCCTGTGGTGAGAGATTATTGGCACGCATGTCATCTCTTACATCAAGCGAGCACTTCTTTGGTAGACCAAAGAAGTGCTCGCTTGTTCCGGCCCGGCGGAGGTGCCATGGTAAGACATTTGTTGCCCACGTAACGTGCCGTTTTTCGTAAGACGTGGCCGTACCAGCGTAGGCGACCCTCCTGCAGTTTGTCAGCTATGTGACGGACACGAAGACTACCCCGGATGCGGGAGGTCCTGATGTGGTTGTTCCGCATAACTCCACACATCCACCGCAGCATATTCATCTCCGTGATATGCAGCTCCTGCTTGTGTCGCTCAAGCACAGGCCACGCCTCACTTCCGTGCAGAAGGACAGGTCTAATGATGGTCTTATAGACCTGTCCCTTAAGCTTAACCGGCATTTTGGGGTCACAAAAAACACCCGTTACCTCACGTCATTTTGCCCAAGCTGTGTAAATTTATCGCAACGTCGTCGACGTCGCAATCAATGTCACCGGACGCGTGAGGTACAGACTCCAAGTATTTAAACTGGTCTGTATACTCGAACATGTCCCCGCCTATGAGCACAGACATGAGATCTGTCGTGTTGCTGGCCATGTACACGGTCTTCGCCACATTGAGTTTCAGACTTCCGTTCTCGAGCGAGTCCTTCCACGCATTCACACGCCGCACCAACCGTTCCCTGTCCGCGTCCGCGAACGCGATATCGTCAGCATACATGAGCAACCAGGGAGGTTGCTCATGTGAATCTTTGATGCTGTCCGACAAGACATCTAATATCACCCTGAACAGAAACGGGCTAAGGACGAATCCCTGGTGGACTCCGAGGGTGATGGGGAAGGGTTTGGTGTCGCCAACAGCGGTCTTAACGACAGTATTGAGGTACATATTTCGAATAATGTCAACATAGGCTTCTGGTACCCCTTTGGACCTCAGTGCCCACCAGATTACCCCATGAAAGACACAGTCGAAATCCTTCTGCATATCTAGAAAAAGCATATGCAGAGGTGTGTTCTTCGATCTGTATCTCTCCATGGTGATCCTTAGTGCGAAGATAGGATCCATGGTTCCGTACCCTAGACGAAACCCATATTGACACCCCGAGACAGCACACTCCTGCCGGATCCGGGAGTCTATAATCCTCTTAAAGATCTTCATGGTGTGAGACATGGCCTTTATACCGTGATAGTTACCACACTCCTGTACCGAGCCCTTGCCTTTGAAGACTGGAGTAATACTACTCAGTCTCCATTGGCTCGGGATTTTGCCGGTCAGGAGCACGCGGCTTAGAAGGTTAGTTAACACCGCGAGGACCCATCGCCTTCCAGGCATCGAAGGGGACTCCGTCAGCTCCGACAGCTTTCCAAATCGCCATGCAGCGAAGAGCCGTTTGGACTTCCTCAGGCGTTATCGGGGGCACTAATCCAAAATTTGGAGGGAGTTCCGGTGTCTGCACCTCTTGGTGCTGCTTATTTAGCAGCTCGTGGAAGTACGAGCCCCATCTCTTCTTCCCCGAGAGGTCCTCGCATAGCAGGTTGCCAGTAGGGTCTTTTACACAACGGTACTTGGATATATCCTGTGCCGCTTTGACCCTGGAACGAGCCAACGTGTAAATGAGGTTCTACCCCTCAGACGATTCCAACTTCTCGTAGAGCGGTTGCAAGTGGTCTCGTCTGGCTCTGGCTACAGCCCTTTGACAAAGCAACCTTATATGCGTCACGATCTTCAGGAGATCTGGTTGCCTACCACGTATTGAAGAGAGCTTTCTTCACCCTAGTCTCCCTCTGGACTGTATCGTCCCACCAACAGGTCACCACTAAGTTTTTTAAGTGAATAGGCTTAATAAACTAGCGCGCTCTACCATCAACGTTTGCATCACTTGAGCAGTGATGCGGGATCATCCGCCATCAGGCGGGATTGCGGTCAACCACTACTTTATAATTATAAAAAAAAAATAAACAAACTGGTTTGTAAAAGCACGTAGCCTTTACCTCAGTTGTTTATACAAAGGAAAACGCAAACGCTTATTTCAAAAGCTGCACGTGTTTCACAGACGGCAAAGAGTGAAAGAAAAGTTTACACAACACATTTCGATCCACGTGAACGACTCGGTAAGATTGCGTACAAGTTTTCAGTGTTTTTGTTCAATCGGACTGGGCAAAAAAGCCGCCCACGTTTTATTTCGACCCCGTTCTGCGTTTCTTCTGACGTAGGGTTGAATCTTATAACACGTAAAGCATGTGACTTGAAAGTGGAGCATGTTTTTGATAACTTATTTAGTAGTACCTACGCTGTTAAAATATATTTTTAGTTAAAAGTTAAATATTATTAGAAATTCTCTAAATATTGATGTAAGTGGGTGTGTAGAATATTTGATATAGAACCTATCTTCATTAAATTTAAACTCACATTTATCTAAACGTATGTATAGTCTTTGAATTATAATTTTTCGGTGTAGGTGACGTATGATCTGATCGGAATAAATTGTTTTGGTACTGTTATACCTATTCTTTTGTTTTATATAATCCCTTGCCGATGTTTTAGCTAGCACGTGTTAGCTCTAGATTACATGCCGAATATTATATAAAACTATAACTAGAATTTGTTGATGAGCATATTCATTTGGAAAATCATGCAGGAAATTTATCAATAAATCTTGTGAACATTGCGGTCCTATTAAACTAAATATCCAGCATTGTCATACAAATATTATTATTTAACTTTTATCTGTGACTTTCACTGGTTTATTTATTTATTTATTTGATAAAGGTTCGCCAACAGTTGCTACAGATATCACACATTACAAATACATACAAATTTATTGACTTAAATCTAACTGCACGACCAATTACAGGCAAACACCACACGCTAAGTGCTCTTTGTAATTTTATTAATGTAATTGCTTATATTCTAACCAGACTGGATTCTCAAGAGAACTAACACACTAATGACGTCTGACAAATGTCGATATTGAGTCAGCGTGGACGTCAACCAGGTCGCTGCGTTCGTTTAACAGTTTGCACATGCGAGGTACGGGTGAATTAGCACCAGGCACTGTATGGCAAAGAGGTGGAGTTAAGGGTGTTAGGATGTGGTCTACGTGGTACTCTGAAGTTGAACCTACATACCAATTGTGGGTAGTCAATGGCGTTATTAAGCAGTTTATATGCGAATCTCAAATCCAGGACTTCCCTTCCTTCTTCCTTCCCTTCCGTTTCTTTCAAATATTTTGGTGTGTTTGTGTATGTGTATGTTGTGTATGTGTGCGTATATATGTTGTGTATATATCTCGTGTCTAAATTAAAAAAATGTTTTTCTTTAATGGTCATTACCATTACTAAATGATTTGGATCCTATAACTATTTGAAAATCTTACCAAAGCATATTTGTGCTTTTATTTCATTCTTTTATTTCGTCTACAGACCGACAAGTATTACAAAACATTGAGGAAATACTTAAAAATACAGTTGCTCGGTGAAATTAAGTCCGTATTTTATTTCTTAAGGCAACGTGAATTGGAACTAAATTAGAATAATTCGAAAGAAAATGAATCACTTAGTTCACAAATCAGTGTGGGTGCGTAAGTACTGACTGTACGGCCGTGTTCATCACTTGGGCTACAATTGTATCCATTCCCTAAAATAATTATAATTTTAGTCTATTTTGATATCTGTATTTAGAAACTTGAAATCGATATCTGGGAAAACATACAAACAAGTATTTTTCTCGGTGATTATGTACTTAGACATGTTTATCAAAGCATTATCGCCTTGTACAGAAATAGGCCAATATAATTTTCCCTTTTGTTGTACGGCTTCTTTATGTAACAGGTAGTTAGCGCGTTTTGTTCGTTAGGCAAGTAGGTACTTACTTTTGCCAAGGACTGGCGAATTTCCTTGAAACTAAAAACACAACTTCGAGTACACACAATAACATGTGCGACTGGCTCCTTGTATGGGTTTATGACGACGAAGTAGGATTTTTAGGTATTGATTTTCTTAATTCATTAAATGTGAAATAATTACGTGTCACTATGCAAATCAGTATTAATATTGTATGCTGGTGTGGTGTAGTGTGGTAGTCAACTTGTACAAAACTTATTTTGTTATCCTGGTTATAGTAGGGTTAGGTTAGGTAAGTACACTAGTTTACACAAAAGAAAAGCACAAATAAGTCATAATTATATATTCTTCAGTATAAAAATGGGCTAAGTATCAGGCGTAATTTACTTGAGGGCGATAAGGGGGGCAGAGGGGGCGTAGTAAGGAGCTGCGGCGTACCGGGCGAAAGCGGGTAGGACTGGAGCCGGGGCAGCTACGTAGGGGGCAGCAGCGAGCCTAGCCGCAGGAGCGACAGCGTATGGAGCGGCGACGTAAGGAGCAGCAACAGGAGCGGTGACGTAAGGAGCAGCCACAGGAGCAGCCACGTAAGGAGCAGGAGCGGCGACTAAAGGAGCAGCGGCAGCGTACAAGCCGTTATAGTTCCTGGCGATGTACTGGGAGCTGGAGGCGGTGACGAAGGGTGCAGGCGCTGCGACCACAGGAGCTGCGGCAACAAGGGGAGCAGCCACTCCGCTGGGCTTGGCGGCAGCCAAAGCCAGGGTAGCGAGGAAGAATACCTGGAATAACAGGTTAAATAAGAATCAGAAAAAAAAAACTGAAAGAATTTAAAAAATACCTACAGTCGCAGTAACACAAATCTGATTGTTTACCGAATTTGTCTCTTTACTGTTTCAAATTACAATAATTAGATACTAAAACTAAATACTCACGATCTTGTACATGTTGATTGGTTTGGTGATGTCTGTCTGTGAACAGAAGATGTAAGTGTGATGTTCGAAGTTTGGTGACGTTACCTTTTATACTGTAGCCAAGTAAGATTCACCTTGTGTTTCGTTTCGTCACCGATTGCGGTGGCTCGTTAGACGCTAAGCACGCATTGAGGACGCATATCGTTACGACAGTAAAGCTGCCCAGACTGATAACAATATTGGACTAATTGACCAGTTTTGGGCATTATCTAAGTTCTTGCCAATTTGACATTTATTTTAAAAGTCGTACTGGAAATATTAATATGTAGTGTAAGCATGTTGGTTTGAAAACCAACTTTTTTTTTTTCAATAAGTTATTTATAGAAGAAATTCTTTGATTGTACGAGTATCATATAAGCGTTATTAGTTATTGTTAAATAAAATCTGTGCTGTAGCGATAGATTTATCTTTTCTACGTTTAGGTATAAGGACAGTTTATAGCTAAATTCCTACACGGAACAAATATAGCAAAAAAAAAACAACCTATATCTTCTCTGGTCTACCTACTATACATACACCTCCGCCTAATCCTTCGGGATTTACAGGCATAATATTATGTTAAAAGAAATACAAATTGAAATGAAAAAGAATTACAATTTTTTTATATTATACGTTCCATTCCACATATCTTTAGTATGTAAGTTCAAAAGCGATGCTACACCATAATGATTCTGTGCTACGAGTCTACGATATTTGCTACGACGGAGAAGATATTAATGTAAGGCATCGTAAAATGTTACGGCCTATCTGTGACTCATTATTATATTACACTTTATATCGCCACCGTCATACAGGTTGCCTGTCTCAGTGTAATTACAGCTCTGTGATTTAAATTTCTACTCTATAATTTAACTACCTTTTTTTTAATAATTATAAACTAGTGCTTGACTGCAATCCCCCCAGAGGGTAAGCAGTGATGCAGTCGTTGATGGTAAAGCGTGCTAGTTTATAAAGTCTATTCACTTAAAAAACTTACTGAATAGGAAAGAAGACGGCAGTTGAGCGAGGCGATGCATGTTAACCCCAACAACACGACCAAGGATGCTGCTCCAGAGACAGATTGATCTGGAAACCCTCCACGACCAAACTCCTGACAACAACATTTGGCGCATCGTACCCGGCACACATCGCAACACAACTGCTTAGACCCGTCCTCCGTACGGCTACACCAGACATCATGCCAGAACACGACGAATCGCTTGGCGACAAGACTTTATATTATGTTATATTATGGCCTACCACCGATGTATATTCGTGTTTCTTTTGATTTGTAGCTTTTAGGTGGTCTATTCCCTCAATATAAAGTCATTAGTTTCAGAGTGGCAGTGGCCTAGTGGTATTGGCCGCGACTTGTAAAATGGAAGGCTGAAGGTTTGAACCCTGTCAGGCGCTTTTCCTTGTGTTAGTTATTTCATCGCCACTGTTACCAGCATGTCCTAGAGGCAAAGCTTCGAACACTAGTGACGTCTATCAATCCGCACTGGGCACGCGTGATAGATTACGGTCCACTCCCTGTTGCCGGCTGGAGCCTTGAGGAGACTTGAGGTCCAGGCGTGCGAACATAAAAGACTGATGATATTATTTCGGTTAAGTTACGGGATATCAATACTATATATTACTTATGAACACATGATTAGTTTGTAGCTCAAACTAAAAATAACATTACGATCGGTTAGATGTCTATCCCAATGAGTAACCGGGGATTGAATTAAGGGAATTGTAATTATAAACGTTCAAAATCTAGTCGCAATCTCATCTCAACGACAGTCTGTGTCAAAAAGCATGAAAGGAGATTCCCTGAGCGAGCTACTACCAGAGCCACTTTACGCTTGACACCGACACGATAAGAAGAACAATGTATAAAATTTAGAGGAAGGTAGAGATATTAAGACTGACATCAGACTGTGCACGTTCATAAAATTACGAGAAGGACACATCTTCTTTTGAATGTACAAAAAAATTTAATTACGAATTTTAAAATTCGAAACTATATTTAAAAATCAAATTCAATTCTTTGGAGTTTATTTTGAATTTTGATTTAAGCAACTCATTCCGCATGGGTTCATATGTCCGTTGCTGGACTTAGAGAGGGCCCTAAACAACTTATTCCGAGAGTTTGTTCAGTATTTTTCTTATCATACCTCAAGATGTACTGGTATATATCAAGACCCTTGTAAAAAAATCTGACAAAAAAGGGACGATAAGCGGGACTGTCGGCTGTAGAGTTTTGTTGACTTTTCCGCTATTCGAAATTTTCAAGGACAGCCCAAACTTCAGAATTATGCTTGAATAACGGTAATAGACTCCTATTATGACTCTTAAACATACTTCTATAATAAATCATCTTCTTAAACATACATCCTTCTTATACATAACTTCTTGATTCTTGCTTACACATTGCTACCAAAACAGGTGTTATGTTATATTTAATTATCAGAAATAAATCATCATTTCTGCCGTACGGTGTGCACTGCAACTGGACACAGGCGCGGACCAAGGATCTCATCAAGGATGAAGCTGGAGGTGCAGAACCGGTCGTCGTGGTCCTTCACCAGTACGTCGGTCCACCTTGTCGGGGACCTACCCACGCTGTGTCTTCCGGTGCGTGGTCGCCAATCGAAAATCTGTCGGCGCCATCGGGCATCGGTCTTACCGGCAGTGTGCCCGGCCCACTGCCACTTAAGTGTTGCAATTCTTCGGGCCATGTTGGTTACTGTCGTTCATCTGCGGATCTCCTCATTTGCGATAAATAAATAGTGGAAATTTAATCCAATTTTAATTGTGAAACACGTCACTCTTTATTTTCAATGTTCTTTTTTGCTTTGTGGCAGAACTCCTAATGGACTTATTCCATCATGGGTGTGACGAAAGAATATGACTCTTCCACCTCAGTCTATGGCTGCATTAGTGAATATCTACAAAAAAAATCATGTATAATGTGATTAAGTAGTAAAAAATGTATAACAAAGTACATTATAATAAATTCAAAAGGTCAAGTCGCAACTCCAAGTTCTTAGAATCCTACACTTCAAAGATCATAGTTTTTCTTTAGGAACTTATTTTCTATAACCTTTCCTCTGAATGCTTCTAGTGACTTATTGACGGAAATAAGTAAATAAATACTAATAGTTTCAAAATTACAGTAAAAAGACGAATCGTCATTCTTCATCATCAACCTTTTTATCATACCACTGCTGGGCACAGGTCTCCTCTCACACAAAGAAGTATTGAGCGTAATCACCACACTTGCTTAATGCGGGTTGGCGATTTCAGACTTAAAGTCCAGGTTTTCTTCAAGATGTTTTCTTTCATCTTTTTATCAGTCATTGGTATCCATGATGTAATTAGAAAGTACATATAACTTAGAAAAATTACATTGGTACTTGCCTGACCCGGAATCGAACCCGCACACTCATACTTGCCTGACCTGGAATCGAACCCGCACACTTACACTTGAAAGGCTGGTATTTTAACCACTAGGCCACTACTACTTCTGAGCTTAACTCGACAAATGTAAAAAAAAAAACTGTTCTTTATCTATACGTATTATTAAATGCACAGAATTTATTGGAGATTCTCGTATTTACATCCATAATTATCATTATTTTTACCAAAAAGTTACTTTATAAATCGCCCGCTCTGAGAGCTGGTGCAGGCCACTCATTACTTTTAACTGTTACTAAAAAAACTAAATATAAACTACCATTTACAAAGGGAATGTATATAATATGTGCATATAATATTGTGGCTAATTTTGTCAGCAAAATGAAAACGAAGATAAAGGACTTTCTGAGAAAAAACTGCGGACTAAACCTATTTAAAAACACAGGAAATAATCTAGGAAACAAGGAATGAATACGTTAAACACTTTGCAAAAATGACCTTTTTTGTTATTTATTTTTTGATAATAATTTTAATCAACGACTGATCGAGTTGTCATCGAAGACGGGCAGGCGCAGATAAATAGCCACTACTTTTAAAGGCCCCCACATACATAGGCGCTAGTGGACTGTGACGCGTAGAACAATAAAATAACAATAAAAACTTAAAATTGACCTCCAGAATCAAGTCGTGCCTGTTTGCCTTTAAATGCTAAATTGTACCCTAATTGAGTAACACATAGTGTTACGCTATTAGGGTGCAGATAACTAGTCACTACTTTTAAAGGCCCGCACATATATAGGCGCTAGTGGACTGCGCGACGTGACGCGTAGAACAATAAAATAACAATAAAAACTTAAAATTGACCTCCAGAATCAAGTCGTGCCTGTTTGCCTTTAAATGCTAAACTGTACCCTAATTGAGTAACACATAGTGTTACGCTATTAGGGTGCAGATAACTAGTCATTACTTTTAAAGGCCCGCACATATATAGGCGCTAGTGGACTGCGCGACGTGACGCGTAGAACAATAAAATAACAATAAAAACTTAAAATTGACCTCCAGAATCAAGTCGTGCCTGTTTGCCTTTAAATTCTTAACTGCACCCTAATTGAGTAACACATAGTGTTACGCTATTAGGGTGCAGATAACTAGTCACTACTTTTAAAGGCCCCCACATACATAGGCGCTAGTGAACTGCGCGACGTGACGCGTAGAACAATAAAATAAAAATAAAAACTTAAAATTATCCTCCAGAATCAAGTCGTGCCTGTTTGCTTTTAAATTCTAAACTGCAATTGGATTGATTTTGAAGCGTGTTGCTAATCCATTGCTGCATATGTTCGGAAAATGTGTATTTTCAACAACGTAAATAACGCAATGAATTCTGCCGAATTGTCAATAGGAAATCCACTGCTACTACCCTGCTGAATGCATAATATAAAGTATTTTTCATAAAATTACTATGAAAAATATAGAGTATGTATGAGTGTTTCCAATGCACGATTTTCTCGCGTCTGCTGAATATATAAGCGGCACGACTGGGCTTCAAGGCTTCATCTACTTACTCTTAAATAGAGTAAAGCCTTGTGCTTTGAATTAATTGGAAAAATATTTCACTAAGATGTCACCAAATAGCATTGGAGGAACATTTTTCTTAAAGACATTGCCTCACAATGCGAATTACTCCTATATCGCATACACAAATAGCTAGACTCGGAACCACTACATTTAGGCAATACAAATGTTTGTTCGTTATAATATAACTTAACATAGGGTGACCAATTCGGGTGAATATAACTTTTTGTAGCCCGCCATTTTGTTTTGATCCAAATGCAGTTGTTTGATGTCTATTATTTAATGAAAATACGGCAAATCGTTATGCAGTCTATAAAATAATGACTACTACAATACGTTCAGTAATTTTACCGGAAAGTTTTTCAATTAATTTAAAGATAACCCAATTTGTATAATGTAAAATTTCAATTATCAATTATTCAGTAACGGATATCCGTTACTCATAGTCTTATAACCAAAGGTCGGAATAGGTAGAGTGACTTTTGGTACTTGTATCATAAATGTTCACAGAAAGAAAAACGTGGATAAGCCATTTTCCCGGAATCTAATTCCGGATGCAAGTCAATATTGTTAATGTTGGTAGTGACATTATTACTACTCAATTCATTTAAAGGAATGCAATAAAACTAAACTAATTGATTATTTACTTGTTGAAAAATAAAAACCTATAATAGACCTATAGTAGACCTATAATTACAAAAATATATTTGGACATTTTTGTTCGCAGGGAATATAGGAGTATATCAAAAATATGAGATTTTAGAGTTACAGTCAGATTTTTGCTGACTAAAGTCCACCCATGTTCCTTCACTTGTCTGTGCTCTAGGGACCACAGTATTTGTTTAAAATAACCCGCAGCCCCGGAATTTCACCCTGTACTCGTATGATAAATAAAAATGAATAAAAGATTATAGAATAAAAATGGTATAATTGGTAGAACATGCCAGCGAATAGGGATGTGAAAAACAAAAAAATAATTAGTCCGTATTATATATAATAAAAAAAAAAGAATTAAGACCCGTATTTTTTATTTTGTCGAAATGACTAAAAACTACTGAGATATAGCGTATTAAAGTTACGGAGTGGGGGCTAATTACGTCACGCCGTGGTATATTTTGTACCACGGCGTCACGTCATGCGTTATTTCGAATCAATATATCTTCCTAAGTATTTGAATGAAAGAAAAAATAAAAAATACGTGTTCAATATTTTTTATAAAACTATCTGATGGACATTAAATATTTTTTTAGGATACAAGCCAATTACAAATAGCACAGAATATATGTAAGTACATATAATGTAACCAAGTCACCACTAAAGCGATTACATTTGGTCTTTAGTTTCGAATTTATAAAATACGTTTGTCAAGGAAAACATTTACATGTACATACATATCTTGATGTGAATCAATTCTGTTTTACTTAAAGTTTTGCCACAAGCAGCTTTTCCACTTCATCAGGCTATACTACGTGTATACGTGTATCATCATAACTCATATTACGAATACATAATCAAGCAACATAACATGAAATTAAATTCATGGAAAACCCCTTGCTTGTCATGCAAATGTCACTTTCGTTACACTACTTTATAGGACCAGTGTCATTGACAAAGCGTGCACGTCTTACATGCAACACAACCGTTGCAAAACTAATAATGTCTCGTTGGCCTAGACCGAGACTATTACAATGTAATGGCACAGGAAATGCGTATAATTAAAACAAATATATACAAAAGTATAAATAAATCTATATTATCTGCTTCTTAATCATATTTACAATGTGCATTTTTATTAACGAGTGAACTAATTAACTATTTATTTATTATACCTTAGGCGGCTTAGTGTTGGGTCTAGGAAACGGGCTGAAAGTAGTAACTTCAATGTCTCTTGCATTAGCCCTTAAATTTTGGGGATGAATTTTCTTTACCTTCACCAGACGAACTTTTCTTGTTTTCACAGGTCTTACTATAATTTTAGCATGGCTGGCGGGTATATATGAATATACATGTTTCACAACTTTGAAGTGCGCATGGGTTTTGTGAAGTGGTGGAGGTGTAATGTACGCCAACGGTACAGGTACAACTTCTACTGAAGTCTTCAGCTTCTGAGGCCTAGCATGTTGCTGTGGCCATGGCTGTTGAGGCGCCTGGTATACCGGTCGGGGCGTCTGCGCCCATGCCTGGGGCTGGTATTGCTGGTGAGGTTGCTGGGCTTGTGGCGCTGGTTGGTACTGAGGTCGCGGTTGCTGAGGTGCTGATTGGATCTGCGGGCGTGGCTGTTGCGCTTGTGGCACTGGTTGGTATTGTGGGCGTGGCTGTTGCTGTGGGAACTGTGGCTGAGATTTTTGTGGTGGGAATTGACCCTGTGGTCGCTGCAGTGGAAACTGTGGTTGCTGTGGCTGGAACTGTGGGCGGGGTTGCTGCTGCGGGAACTGTCCTTGAGGTCGTTGAGGCTGGAACTGGGGCCGAGGCTGTTGAGGATGAAACTGACCCTGAGGTTGGAACTGCCCCTGAGGTTGTTGTCCCTGGAACTGAGGCCGAGGTTGGGTCGGCTCGAACTGCGGACCAGGATGATTAGGTGGAAACTGTTCATCTTGCGGTGGCAGTGGCAGGCCATACTGGTTGAAATTCACATCTTCGTTAGAGGGCAGAGCTTGTTGTACAAAGCTGTCATCGCTGCTTGATGGTATAGGCGTAGTTTGTTGGGTCTCTTGCGTTGTGGTCGCTTCAGCTTGTGTGGTTGACTGAGTGGTCGGTTCCTTGTTATTTTCATCAGGAATGTTAGTAGGTTGTTCTTGAGGAATGAAGCCAAAGTTTGGTGGGAATCCGAAGGGATATGGTGGAAGAAGAATAGTGGCGACAGGTGCGGCGGCATGCGCTGTCGCTATTGCTACTGCTACATTTGGATTAACTGGAGCCGCTTGGGTCGGTGGTGGGTTCACAGCAACAGGAACTGCTCCAGTAGGCTGAACAAATACTGGGGGGGCTGGAGCAACGTGAAAAACTGGTTGCACGGGAGGAGGTACTGCCGGAGCAACTGGAGCTACTACTGCAGGCACTACCAGACGGTTGTAGGTTCTTTGAAAGTACTGTGAGCTAGCAGCCGTAACCACTGGCGCTGGAGCGGCAACTGGAGCAGGACCTAAAACAGCTACGTGGTCAATGTGTGCCAATCCATCGTCATGTACTCCGGAACTAGTCACCAAACCACATATCCACGCTAACAGCAATACCTAAAACAAGAAATTCATATTACAGAAAAGGTCAACCACTATGCCAACATATTTTACCATTTTATTTGTTTTTTAAGATTTTACCGTTCGGATCATTTTGAAGGCCCCTGTCCTGGCCGCTTTTGATATTATAATGCGGGCGTTAGAATATTGGATCCCCTCTTTTATATAGGTGTAACAAATTTTGCATCGTGGTGAGGCAACGTGGCGGGTGTCGCGGAATACCTAATGGTACAATGGGTAAGGACACGGACCTTGATGGCTACAAAAATCGCATTGAAAACGTCGTGGGAATAATAACGATGGGCCATTGGGAAAGTACCAGCGGACACCACAACACTCGTAATATCGTATTTGCCTAGATATCATTCCCAGTAACCCACTTTAGGTTGCTTAATTGACATATTCGTTCGATACTTATCGTGTTTCGATACAATTCAATATTTGACTTTCATCAATCTCTAACCAAATCTGCAGCAGATTAGAGTAGCGGGTGTACGTTTTGAGGAACGAAAATATACTGAATACATTTCTACGGGATGCATTGTTTTCCTTCTTATAAGGAAAATTCATTCATAAGGTTACGCCAGTTCCTTTTCAAGGGGTAAGCAGGATTATTGGAGCAATATGTGCGTAAATAGAATAGTCCTTATTATATACACCATAAAAACGTCCACTACTAGATATAGGCCTTCCCAAGGATTTCTACGACGACCGGTTTTGCGCCTCCCGCATCCGCGGTTTTCCATATTGTCGGGGGCCTACCCACGCTGCGTATTCCGGTGCGTGATCGCCACTCGAAAACCTACACTCGAGAACTTTGGAGCATTATAGGCTGATCATCTTAAGAAAAAAAGTTAATAGTTATTTTGAGAGAATATTGGGATATTTTTTGGTATGGGTGGGAAATCATCAAATGATCTCTCCCACTCTGTGCGAAGCGGAAGGGCGTGTCAGACTTTTACTGACTAAAACCCACCCGTATTATTTCACCTGTCTGTGCGCCAGAGACACGGTCTCTCTTTCAATCACCCCGCAGCACTGGCCCAGGAGAGAATATTAGGCTTCATTGGTAGGTTTAAAGTTATTCGAAATGTTATGGTATATGAACAATGTTCAAAAATGTAATATAATGTTATTATAGAAACATTGTGAGAGATTAACTTGTCGTATTAGAGGTAATTTTATATTTTTTTTTAAATTCTAATTAAAATTTGCTTGTGTTTGTTTACTTACAACAAATTAATTTTGGTGGTAACTGTATTCATAATGAGAGGTGTTATAGCCAATAAATTTCTCTAGATAGGTATAATAATCGAAGTTATGTAAGTATATAGATAGATATACTATTTGTCAAATAGTGTTTATTATGTTTATTTTTTAATAATAATTATAAACTAGTGGTTGACCCATGACCGCAAACCCGCCTGATGGTAAGCAGTCATGCTATCGTTGATAGTAAAGTGTGCTAGTTTATTAATAGCCTATTCACTCAAAAAAACTGAGTGAATAGGAAGGAAGGCGGCAGTTGAGCGAGGTGAAGCAATGTCAAACCCACCAACACGACCAACAATGCTGCGCCAGATGGAAATTGATCTGGAGACCCTCCACGACTAAACTTCCGACACAACAACATTTGGCGTATCTTACCCGGCACACATCGCAACACTACTGCTCAGACCCGTCCTCCGTACGGCTTCACCAGACATCATGCCGGAACACGACGAATCGCTTGGCGTCAAGACTTTGCCTGGTCTGGTGGGTGGTAACTTCTGCCGGCAGCCAATGTTTAACACTACACATCCCTCTTAGGTAGGCTCTTAACACACTCTTATAAGCTGCACGAATTTTAACAAAATTCACACATGATCATCATTGTATCTGGAGGCCAAAGGAGGAAAAAAATCATCATTGTATAATATAATTTGGCCTACCACCGAGACGCTAACTGCTTAAGAGTATTAAGAATTTACAGGAACATGCAACATAGCTATAAAGAAATTCTATTATATATTCATGATCCAGGAAAAGTGAAGAGTATTTTATAAACCGATCATTCTTTCGAGCCAGTTGTTTGTTAATTGAAGACTCGTGTTGCTTTCCTATGATTCATTCATTTGCGCGTGTTCCATGCGTGTGACCATTTAACAACATAGAGTGCCTGTACAGAGAAGGGCTGAAACGAATTGTACTTATGATTCACCACATACACATTTGGCCAGTTATGTCTAATTCGACATTTTTCTGTTTATTTACAGATATACAGTATGTTAAGAAAACCCTGTCCGACGTGAAGGTGTTGTTAGGTATCGATAACTGATTCTACTAATGGATACAAAACCGGGCTAAACTTAAAAAAAATCCCCCTAAAAAAATCAATATTTCGCTTTAATTTTCAATTATCACTTTTTAAAAATTACTAAATTTCGGGGAAGTTGGAATTAATTCGCGGGAAAAAAGATTATTTCAAAATTCTATGATGATTACGTAAAATTTTATATTATATTTGGTCATGTGTTTACCTAACCTTTATTATCCTTATGGGTCGGGCAGGGTTTTCTTAACATACTGTATTTCGGTAGCGCCTGGTAAATTGTGTTGACTTCTTGCACTCTAAAGGCGTTATACATTGGAAGATTGCAGGCGTCTTTTTCATTTTTACTTCTTAGTGTAATGCTATGAATATGACGTTAGGAGCTAGTGATTTAAATGTCTTAAAAAATAACTATTACTTTGATTACTAAAATATATTATTATATATTAATAAACAAAAAGCAAACTTTTTATTATAAATTCGACATGATTTTAGCAACCTAGGTTGTCAAGATCGGAGAGTTTGAGTGTAGGGGTAGAACTTGTATATGACTGAACATGTATATTTTTGAGAAGCACTTATAGGTTTATTCAAATTATTTTTCAAACTCAAGACCAACTCAAGAGGAAGCCTTAGTATTATCTATTCATACATATAGTTTTCCAGAGAGTATTTCGTCCATGGTGTTCATCGGAGTTTAGCTAACAGCGCGGAAGCAGTGCAAAAGTGTGAAAAATCCCAATAAGACTGTGTGCGACCTGAAATTCCAAACTAGGATCCCACGTTTAGCAGGTACGCTTGCAAACTCGAGACCAACGTGACCGCTCGTCTAGTATTCTTATCTGTATACTCTGTTCCTAGTTTCCTCGGTCGTAGGCCATAACATCGGCCGCCGGCTGAGGTTACCATCCACCAAACAAAGCCTTGCCGCCAAGCGAATTGTCGTGTTCCGGCATGATGTCTGGTAAAGCCGTACGGAGGACGGGTCTGAGCAGTTGTGTTGCGATGTGTGCCGGGTACGATGCGCCTAATGTTGTTGTGCTGGGAGTTTGGTCGTGGAGGGTCTTCAGATCAATCTCCCTTTGGCGCAGCATCGTTGGTCGTGTTGTTGAGTTTAACATTGCATCACCTCGCTCAACTGCCGTCTCCCTTCCTATTCGATCAGTTTTTCTGAGTGAATAGGCTCTTAATAAACTAGCGCGCTTTACCATCAACAAACGCATCACTGCTTACCATCAGGCGGGATTGCGGTCAAGCGCTAGTTTATAATATATAGTTAAAAAAAAAAAATATTTCTTATTTAGGATAATACACGTACGCATGTCGAAAACCAAGACCTATTTTCACAATAAAACAAGTGACATCCTTTCAAAGGACCTTGTGCCATTAATGTTAATTCTCAGAAACCCTTATCATTCCCAAATAATTTAATTACAGCCGTCAATTTTCTTTATTGAAAGAGAGTTCTGGTAACTTCTTTGCGTATAATTTTTGATTGAAGTAATCAAATAACTATAACAACTAACTGTTTTAATTATCAGCAGTTGCACTACTGATAATTAAAACAGTTACCATCAAAGGGTATCGCAATCAAGCAATAGTTTAAAACATAAAATATCTTGGCAGTAGGTACTTATTTCGTGAGAAAAAAATGTGTTGTCGATATATTCAACTAGCTGGTGTATATTTACACCTTTGCCAGCAGCATCTTTTAGAATAAAAACTTTTCTACCTGTGGGTCAAATGTTTTGCAAAGCCATTAACTTGTCTAGATATTTATATAGCGTCTAAAGCTCTGTATGTCAAATCTACTTATATATTACAAAATATATTGGTAGGTATTAGGTATGTTAATAATACATCACCCTTAACATATGTTTACGAATCATTTACTACATACAACAGTGCAGTTTGTAAATCAAAAGGTATGGCGGTCCCCAGCTGTGATTTTACTGATTCAATTGGTGTTTATCTTTACAAAATAAAACATACAAATTCTAAGATCCTTATTGTGTATAGCACATTGTCCTGTCATGACTATGAGTCTTTCACAAGTGTTACCATTAAGTTGCTTCGTCGTAGCATAGTGATTTCGACGCAGTGAGTGACACACGGTCGATGCTAATTTTCTTAATGAAAAAACCGGCCAAGTGCATGTCGGACTCACGCACGAAGGGTTCCGTACCATTGATTTATGAAATTAAAGGATTTAAGTTATTTGTATGAAAGATTTCGCGGTAATAAGCGGTTTACGATTTACGAGGTATTAAAAAAAATACTAGATCTTGTTCAAAACAATTTTCGTTGGTAGTTTTTATAGTAATGTACATCATATGTTTTTTTTTTTTTTAGATTTTTCATTTTCTTATTTTAGAAGTTAGAGGGGGGGGGGGCAACTTTTTTACCACTTTGGAAGCGTCTGTCACGCAAACTATTCGGTTTAGATAAATAATATTTTATATACCCCACACGTATACGTTTGATGAAAAAAAAAAAAATGAGTTTCAGTTCTAAGTATGAGGAGCCCCCAATATTTATTACTATTTTTTATTTTTACATCAAAATCTTAAAGCGATTCAGAGAATACATCTACCTACCAAGTTTCAACAGTATAGCTCTTATAGTTTCGGAAAAAAATGGCTGTAACGTACGGACGGACAGACAGACATGCCGAATCTATAAGGGTTCCGTTATTTGCCATTTGGCTACGGAACTTTAAAAACTGTAGTCGATATTTCTGATAGATTAGAGTGTTAACGATCTCAATATATTTTATTAATTTATTGTTATTTATTGTTTATGTAATTTACGAGAATTGGCTTGTATCCTAAAAAATAATTTAATGTCCATCAGATAGATTTATAAAAAATATTGAACACGTATTTTTTATTTTTTCTTTAATTCAAATACTTAGGAAGATATATTGATTTGAAATGTCGCATGACGTCACGTTGTGGTACAAAATATTGCACGGCGTGACATAATTAGCCCCCACTCCGTAACTTTAATACGCTATATCTCAGTAGTTTTTAATAATTACGACAAAATAAAAAATAAGGGTCTTAATTTTTTTTTATTATCTATAAGACGGACTAATTATTTTTTTGATTTTCATACCTTGGATACATCCCTATTGCCTCTAAGGCATTGCAACGCTGTTTCGGAGGGTTCCTGTTCTGGATAAGGCGGGAAGAAAGGCTAGGTTGTCATCACTGTGGGGATCGCCCTGAGGATATAATAGAGTTTATAGATGGAGGTCTGCCTGGCTTGGGCGGAGCATTGATGTGTCCTTCTGGCGGCGATCGGTGGCGATCTCTCTCGTCCGGCTATGGTATGGAGCGAGTGTGCATGGCAGGCTGTCACTTTCTTCTGCGAAGCAGTGATGCTAGCAAAGGAGGAAACAGAGCGCGTGAGGGTGCGGGAATCTCAGCGCCCTCACACCTCTAGACGATGCAGAAGATCGCCTGGTCGGGAGACAACATTAAACTCACGGCCACCGTAGGAGCGGGCTTGCTAGCGGAGAGCAGTGGACAGCTCGCCGCTCGGTAAGGACCAGGCTCGGGTCGACGGCGCGTTGTGTTTCACGCGTGCCTCTAATAGATGTCAGCACATTGTGAATGGGTCCACGAAGACGAATGCCTGGCTCAGGGTTGCAGGTTGGTCAAAAGAGAAACCGTGGCACTGGCGCACAGGCACGTAAAGGAACACGGGTGGGATTTAGTCAGTAAAAGTATGACACGCCCTTCCACTTCACCCAGAGAGAGAGAGATCATTTGATGATTTCACATCCACACCAAGGAGGTGTTGGAAAGATTATTACTGGTTTGTAAACACAACCTAAACCTTGAAGGAATAATATGTCACTGTTCAAAAATAGAAACGTCAACGCCTCTTTTCGATTGTTCATGGCTCGTATGCTGAATTATGTGATCGCGGTTGGTCTATAATAAATCTGCTGAAATATCCGTTGTATTTTTCATTTACCACGATAATTTCCAACAGAAGGCGTTGCAACGCCGACGCAAACTACAAAGCCCGTATGACATCGCCCTTAGTATTGCTTCTTGTAGTTAAGTAGGTCGGTATGTAATTAACATACAGGTACCCACGTACTTTACTAGACTACACTGAACACTGATAGTTTTTACAGCAGTCTTTGAAGTACACAAGTACAAGTATGACGTGTTCACATATTAGTGTTACCTACCAATCAACTAGACTAATCGTAAAATTATACACACATCAAAAGTGTCTAGGGATCAACATATATTTTTGCAATAACTTTTCTCCTGATTGATATTAATTAAAATTTTCTTTAAGGATTCATCAAATAAAGTGTTTTCGTTTGTCACAGTAACGATAAACCAAGTCACCTTCGCATTAATAAAGAAATTTGCCATTTTCCTAATAAAGGGATATTTGACATTTGAACCACTAACACAAAAGTTCAAAAAAAAGACTGAAATAACAGTTTTCTCTAAAATTTTATTGGGTAACTTAAACAATTAATAATCCGTGTTTCTACCGCGAACACTAACAACACAAGAACATCGGTTTGGCATACTCAAAAAGAGTTGATCCAAATCACGCTGTAGAATGGCCGCCCATGTTCGTTGCAACAACAAAAAAAGGTCTTCTTGCGACTGGATACCCTCCATATTCGGCAGAGCTCTTCTCTGTAGCATATCCCATGCATGTTCAATCGGGTTCAAGTCTGGCGACTGAGCAGGCCAGGGCAGGACATTGATGTTAGCTGCGGCGAGAGTCTGTCTTACAACTCTTGCGGTGTGCGGTCGTGCATTATCATGCATTAACTGAAATAAGGGACCGATTTGCACTTGTAGAGGAACGATGACGTTTGATACAATCGTCTCAGCATAAATTTGAGCGTTGAGGTTGCCTCTGATCCAAATCAACTCAGTTCTTCCGCCGATCCAAATACCCGCCCATACCATGATGGTTCCACCACTATAAGGATGGACTTCCTGGCAGGATTTTAATCGCTGTTGGCGTCCAGGGGTTCTCCAGTGTCGTATACGTCTTGTATCCGGTCTCATACCAAAACGAGACTCATCAGAAAAGCACACGAAACGCCATTGTTCTTCTGCCCAATTTCTGTGTTCAAGAGCCCATTGATATCGAATCCTACGATTGTGCATTGCTATAGGTGGTACCCGTAGCGGTCTTCGGGAATGAAGGTTCACTTCATGCAAGCGGTTTCTGACTGTTTGGTCGCTAATTAAGTTCCCTGAAGAGTGATGAAGCCTCACGGCTAACATCATGGCGGTTATTGTTGGAGCTCTTCGAGTTAAGATTTAAATGTATCGGTCTTGTCTCCGTGTGGTGCAGCGATACCGTCCTCCATGGCGCTCAGCCACGGTACCAGTGCTTCGGTAACGTGTCCAAAGTCGACTGATAACACTCTGACTTGTATTCAGAGCTAAAGCCACAGTACGATGCCGGGAACCAGCTTCTATCATTCCCACGGCTCTGAGCATTTCTTCCCTGCTTAAATGACGTCGCCGCTCCATAATAACGTTGGTTTTAATCAGTAGTAGGGAAACAGTAGCACTAATAATGTCTTCAATGCGTTGTATGTTTTTATAGGGAAAATATTGACAGCTGATTTTCATCTTTTACTCGAATTTGATTCACAGTTCCTGATTCAAATTATGAAATGCACCAAAAAGGATCCATATAAATTTATAAAATCATAAATTTATTACAAAGCCACATCTCAATCTCAAGAAATCCGCATAAAAATGCTTGATCCCTAGACACTTTTGATGTGTGTATTTCTGTATACCTAATATTATTAATTAGATGTTAAGTATGTAACAAAGATTTTCATAGCTGTCATATTTTTATTGAACACTTCCTGATGAAGACCCAGTATTTGACGCGGATTTATTTAACTAAAAGATATTTTTTTTTATAAATTATAAACTAGTGCTTGACCGCAATCCCGCCTGATGATAAGAAGTGATGCAATCGTTGATGATAAAGCGCGCTAGTTTATTAAGCGCCTTGAAGACACTTAAATTGGGTTCCGACGGAAACACCGTCGCTGGCAAATTGTTTCAGTCCCTCGATGTACGCGGCATAAAAGAAGAGGCGAAACGTTTCGTTCGGATCGGTCGTTCGATGATGGAATGGAGATGGGGGATAATATAGTTAGATTTAGGGTTCTTCATAAAAGGCTAGACAATAATAAAATAATATTAAGTGTGTATAAAAATATTCTAAAGCTACTTTGGTATTTTCACAGGATTTTGTATAAACAAAAAAAAAATAGATCAATAAATAAAATGTAGCCCAAAAACTCTTCAAACCATCTTTAATATAATCAACAACCAGTGCAAAAATTAAGTCGTAGTATCACAATGAGCTCACGAAGGTTAGACCTAAAGTTTAGTAGGCAATGAGAGGGGCTGAAGCGGCCACGTAAGGAGCAGACGCAACATAGGGGGCCGCTACGTATGGCGCAGCGGCAGGAGCAACGTACGCGGCAGGAGCAGCGACGTACGCAGCAAGTCCACTATTGATGCGGTGATAGTATTGCGAGCTGGTTGCCGTGACTACCGGTGCGGGAGCAGCAGCTACCAAGGGTGCGCTCACCAAGGCAGGCTTAGCGGCAGAGATGGCGACAAGCGCGGCAAGGACAACGATCTGAAACAGAGCAATTGTTGTCATAAATATATCGTTTTAAGTGTACTGTTAATTCCCAGCCAACTAAATACTTTACAGTGTTTCTACACTGTGAAGTATTTAGTTTGCTGGCCGATTGCCATATGGAAGTAGGTTAAGCTATGTACGACGACGAAGGACGGAGTATGGAGGACGGGTCTGAACAGTTGTGTTGCGATATGTACCGGGTACGATGCACCAAGTGTTATTGTGTCGGGAGTTTGGTCGTGGAGGGTCTTCAGATCAATCTCCTTCTGGCGCAGCATCTTTGGTCGTGTTGTTGGGTTTAACATTGCACCACCTCGCTCAACTGCCTTCTTCCTTCCTATTCACTGAGTTTTTTAAGCGAATGGGTTTAATAAACTAGCGTGCTTAACCATCAACGATTGCATCACTGCTTACCGTCAGGCGAGATTGCAGTCAAGCGCTAGTTTATAATTATTAAAAAAAAGTATTGAAGGGCATCGCTTAGGCAAGGCAGGTACTCAGATTATATTTTCCTTATAGTTTCATGTTCATATTGGGCTGTCCTACATATTAAAACCTGCCCTTCAAAATTTAAACACAATTGCTTTAAGAAAATCATCACAAATATATTTTTGTTATCACTTTCATTAGTAAAAGTAATTACAATAATAACTAACTGTTTTAATACTGATCTATCTATGTACTTTTCATTAAATAAGATTAAAAGATACTTACTAGCTTCATCATGTTGAAAGTTGGGTTGGTAATGGTAGTACTGCTAGAACAGGACTCGTACTGTTTACCCGTTTGCCAGAATGTTATATACGTCGCAGGTGCCCATGGTGTTGCAACCGGCCATCCTCATTGACGTCTCTGGCATTGGTCGCTGCGTGATCAGAGAGCCAAGTCTCTGCCTTCGGGGGTCATCGGAATTCACGACAGCGGCTATACCTATTTTACTGCGATTCACCTGTATTTGTAAATCTTTCACTGTAATCGTAAAACGTTTATAAGGTTAAATTTGTGAAAATATGTAGTGATTGTAACAGGAAGCTTTTTGCTGTAACTATTTTGGAAGCATGATTTAAATGACATTGTTGTCGCACTTAATATATTCTCCCAACTGTTATCGAAATTTTTTATATATTTTATATACCTAGGATATATTCTGTGAAATAAATCCACCAACACTTAAAAAAACTGTGTGTTTTTAACGTATTATAAACCAGTGCTTGACCACTATCCCGCCTGATAGAAAGCAGTGATGCAATGGTTGATGTAAAGCGCGTTAGTTTTTTTAGGAGCCATAAAAGAAGAGAACAATAGAAGAGCATTACTGAACACGTATTTGTAGTCTTTGCTACAAGCCTATTCACTCTAGCCTTGAAGACATTTAAATTGTAGTTAGACGGAAACACTGCCGCTGGCAAATTGTTCCAGTCCCACGATAGTACGTGGTAAAAAAAAAATTCTCACAAAAACCATTTAAAACTAAATCCACAAAAAATATTCCTGAAATTGAATAATAAAATCATTATTACGAGTAACCCTGAGTCTCATAGTGACACAATTAAAACAACAATTACACAGAAACAAACAAACAGTCATTGCTTCCTCGTTCCAGCCGAAATACTGCAGCTGCAGCAATTGTTGTTACCTATAAATAAGCAATTAAGAAAGTTAGTCATTTTTACCAATAACTCCACAGCAAATGGAACAATTAAGAAGTTGGTAAACAACACGAGACCTTTGACAACTCCACGTGATGTCTTCATCTTACAGTGGCATTTTCCCTCAGTTCAAAGTTGTAAACAAATCAATATTTGAAATTGATCGACGTCTGCCGATTTTCATATCTACCACACCTAACACAAAAGGAAATCATTTAAAATAATGGTTTTGCGGCCATCCTTAGAGACAAAAAATCCTTGAAATTAGTTTATTCGTGTTTTGAAGAGCGGTTTTTATCATGAAAGATGAAGTCAAAGACAACATTTTTGTATATATGTTAAACATAGATGAAAAACTGGTTATCATATAGGATACAGTCATCTATTTGTTTTGCACTTAATGACTAACAAATTAAACTTTAATAAATTGAAATGGCAGGCTAATAGAGTATTATATATAATTATGTATTAGTATACATCTATATCCCAATATTGAGATACATATATTATATCCCAAAACAAGGTTTACAATATTACAAACCACATTTTTTTCTTACATTTAAATTTTTTGTTTATAATAAGTTTCCATAAGTATACCTAATAGTATAGGTTCTTATATTTTAAGTGTCTCATGCAGATCTTCCTCTATTAAAACAAATTAAATTTTTTATCGTCTATTCATATACATTGCAATGCTGAGAAGTAAGTAATGTAAAGTGATTTTAAAATTTAATTTAAAAAAAAACCTTTGTAAAAAACAAAACAAACATGCAGTCCGGGTTTTGAAAGTGTATTATGTGATCGATACTGTTTGCGCTAGTTTACCGATCGGGTCCGATTGTTAGTTAGTCGAGTCGATAGATGCCCGATCGGTACGGGCTATCGCAATTAGTATTGTCTATGGCGACGCGCGGCCGCCATTATTATAAGACAACGTGTTGAGACCCCGCCGCGTACGGCGGGCCGTTGCTTGAACTTCTTGACGAAATCCTCGCATGCGTGGCGTGTTTCGGACGAGTGATTTTCGGGAAAAATACCACCGGCCGCGTTTTGTATAGTTTGTCGCGATTGTTGCCCGTGTTTTGAAGTATTTACTTGAACTATAAAACGTAACAGTGACGTCTGTAAATTGAGTTGAATTTGAATCGGAAACGTGGTTTCATTGGCGATCTTTGTCGGGCGTGATTGACACTGCTAAATAACTTCTTACGTTGGTGAGCTTTGGTGCCCTATTAAGGGAACTTAATGTGTCGACTGGTATGGGACAGTCGACGTATTTGAAGACATCGGACGTCATTGTAAAGTCGGCGCGCGCGTCGACTTCTCCGAGACCTGCGGACGGAACACACTGAGTCCCAAGGTAAGTCCCGTAGATTTACCAGAGTGTGGTCGGAGATTAATTTACTTGTGGTATAAGCCGACCTTGTTTGTTGGATAAGCCGTGACAAATGCGCGGTAGATGTACGTGCTTTACTGGGGCGCCTACAGATACAATGATAAAACATAAAAAACATAAACCACATTATTACATATTAATGCTTCCTACGCTTCTTCGTTTTCTGTGAGCAAATGAGTATCGTAACCAATTTGTTGTCAGTTTTATGTCAAGTAATTACTGTTCTTAATTATCATATGTTATGCTCTAATTAAGATAAATTAAGTAGGCAAGCAAGCATTAAGGCTTTTAAGCCTAAAATTATAATTAACATAATTCCAACAAGGACCGCCTCGGGATACCGCTTGCGATTATTCGGAGATAGTTCATTGAAAGAAAAGACTAACAGCATTTGTGTGAGATATAAATACCTGTAAGTAACATACCTGTATATAACATTACAGCTTACGTTAGCGACAATAACTTATAGTTATATGCGTACATCAAAACTAATTATGGCGATGAACATTTCTGTGTAGATATACAAAAGCTCCACTGAATACAAACAAGGGATTCGGTAAGCGATTACATGTTATTTTCATGTACATACGTAGGGTCTCGAATCAGATCATTTTATGTAATGGTGCTGGATGAGCTTTTGTTTACATAAGCATTATGTTCGCTGAACATATGTAGGTATAGAGGACAACCTTTGTAATTTGGACGTCCGAAAAGTGAGAAAGTGAAAGATTTTAGCCTGATTTGAATAAATAGACTTTGATTTGAATGAAATAATGGTATACGGAATTCGTTTTTGACTGTGCGACTTTGGAAGACACCTACTAAGTTCTCGTTTGTTTGGTTTTGCAATGGACTTCGAAGCATTGTTAACTCTCTGTTCGTTACATGTTTAATTACTGTGTCTACAATAATTAAACATGTTACGAACTATGTTAAGCTTGCATGCAGCTTACAGTAGTGCATAACATATATGTTTAGCCGCTGCTATTGTTAATGATGCTAATGATCCCGCTGTTAGGACACATGTCTCATTTATGTCATATGGAGTAGTGGCAGCAGTGCAACTCATACGAGTATATCTCCGAAACTTATCAGCTCTAAGCTAATTCTTCCAAGATAATCCTTCTACGTTATTTCTGCAATAATTTGGTTTTATTTTTTTATTGAAAAGAATATACGTTGAAGATAATAAAATATTTTAACGAAGATAGACAGTATGCTTGGATATACGGTTAAAGTACAAACTTAGTTAAGAAATGAATTTGTACAATTTTTCAAAACTATTCTAGCTATAAAGTTGAAAATAGTTTTTATACAAAGCCCTTAAAATGTAACTTTTGTGTTTTTTTTTTTCATAATTATGTTTTAAATTTATAGTTCAAAAGTTAGTAGGGAGACGATTTTTTTTTTTTTGCGTTTGGAGCGGTTATTTCCAAAAATATTAAGACCCTCCAGATAACTAAAACCAAGAAAATAAAACGAACGAAACTACACAACCCTTTATTCATGAGAAATGAACAATATGTAATAAACAGATTCATAGTCATAGAGACCTACTTCAAGCAGGGGATGATATAGGCTAAATAGAAAAATAACGTTCTGTTATGTCAATGTAAGAAATACGAATTAATATTATATTCTTATTTTTAAATATATCCACTATTTCGTTCCCATCAATTTCTATCCCACAGTGAATGTTCATCAGTGTTATTCAATCTATTTTCACGAGTTGTGTTCCGCAAGTAGCTTTTAAGCGTTCCTAGGCTTGAAAAAGACCTTTCTAAGGTTGCATTGGAAACAGGTAACGTAGCCAGTATTTGCAACAATGTGTAAATATTTTGATAAAATTTTTAGTTATTAAGAAAATGTTCAGACGACACAAAAACAGTTATTTTGCAAAATTTCACCATCAAGGGGGGGTTTCAGGGTCATTAATCTATATTTTTTTATTATATCTAGGACAATTCTTTTTCTCTCACACAACTCATCTATTATTTATTTTTTAGCCGTTTATGAACACACTCATCACGAGATCTCTGGAAGTCCGATTGATTTCAAATTTGGTAGAAATAATCCTTACGCGGTGCAGACATCAGCTAAGAACGGATATTGTAAAATTCCACTCAAAAGGGTGATCGCATGGGCGTTACAAACTGAAAAAAATGTCACACTTAAAATCTATAACCCCTGCAGATCTGATACTTGGTAAGACTGTTATTTTCGAAATTGTAAAGTTAACCATGAACAAATTTCGCGAAATCAAGCAATGTATGTATATTGAAGCTGAGAAATTTTAAAAATTTAAATCGATTTCGAACCTGCAAGGGCTATTCTTGCGGGTTTGAAACCGAGCAAAGCTTTTATTTTTTTTTCTCGCCTTAACTATGGACAAATTTTATGAAATTCAGTCATTAAGTTTAAAAAAAAACTTAAATAAATTTCTAATATCCTAATTTTTTATCTGATTTTTTTCTATATTTCACGCTCCCAAATTTCAGTTCTCTAATGCTAACGGTCACTGAGATTATCCGCGGACTGACAGACAGACAGACAGACTTGGTGAAACTGTAAGGGTTCCTAGTTGACTACGGAACCCTAAAAAAGAACACATTCTATAGACATATCCAGGGCACATATTTCCAGGGAGAGTTTTTGGGTCAGTCGGCTATTGCGTAACAATAAGTGCGCAAAAGACAGTCGAGAGTAAATGGCGTAAACGTATGCAATTGACACTCTGTTTTATACCTGCGAACATCGATATGACGACTCCACATTCGACGTAACTTTTTTTCTTAAATCTTTTTTTTTTTTTTTTATTTGGGAATATTGAATAAGAGCACGTGATTTGTCCTATGATTGGTGAATGACTCAGATTGTTTATAAGCGTAGGAGTAATTTTGAATTTGACATAGGAGTTGAGATGTGGTGGTTTCACTATATTTGTTTCTTAGTTTTCGATCTAACTTGTCTGACTGAACACTAATTTTATTCTGCAAACAGTGCATATACAATAGTTCGTAAATAGGAAGTACAATAACTAAGAGCAACATACAAATTCTATTTCCTAAAATTTGGGTACCCATTAGCGGTGATAAAAGTTTTCCGATAATAATAATTATTTAAAAGATATTCGAAAAAGTTTATTACATAGCATAGCAACAGGCTGAAAACACAGGCACTTAAGAAATTCACATCAACCTAAACTGGTGAATTCAATCAATACCTATATAAAAAATTCAAAAAATATCCAGTATTTTAGCATATTGGCACGAATCTCTTGTTCACAAACTAAATTAAATTTAAGTTCAGTTCGCATCTTTTTCTTTCTATTTCATTAAGAAAAGGACAAAAGATAAAATGTCAGTTTAGGCCTGTTAAATTAGTGCACTCCTGACGTAAACTGGCGTATTATTAGTCGCCATATTTATAATAGCATCTAAACTGTCTATGGAGTATCTTGATTTGACAGGATTAAACTAAAATGTTATCTTCTATCTTTTTCTTTACGAAAAGGAAAGAAAAAGATGCACTTTACTTAAAATTAGTTTAGCGTGTGAATAAGAGATTGCGCCATTGTGTCACTTTAAGCACATTACACGTGGTGTCCTAATTTCATTGAAGAAATATGTAGGTCTCCTAGAACAGGATACACAAAGAAAAGCGAATAACAATGAGTATAATAATTTATAATGGTGGCCTGTATTTCTGTTTATTACTTCAAGTGTTTGATCTAAGTTTCATGAATTACTCGCCTTTTAACAAAATACTTTGTGCCTTTCTACTGTAATATTCTCTTTCAACAAATAAATATCACAAAGGTGTTAATTTATTTCATTGGAAATGGGACATGTTTGTGCAGGTCTCTATAGCAGTTAGGTAAATTTTGTATAAGAATTCTCCACGTGGTATTCACAAAGGGTCGCATGCTTGAGTTTTTACAGTATACGTTAGATTTTAACATGCTTATTTTTTTGTTACGTTCTTGCAGATGATTTTAAATATTTCCTTACTTTTCCAATTCTTCAGAATGCTTACGATTATCTGAATCACAAATTTTGGAATATTTTTAAAACGATAGATTCAGTCATTTTTTACTAACTTTATTGGTATTTAACCATTGGAATAAGTATTACTTCGAAGAAAAAAGTGAAACCTGAACTAGCGTTAGCCCAGAACTTCGTCTGCGTCAATTTCTATTATCATGGTCGAGATTAAGAAGACTTATATTATTTGGGTAACTTGAACCGTTTACGCAGAACACTTTGTCACATTTTCTACTAACTTTTCTATCAGCGTGATATATCGCCTAAAATCTTCCTCGATAAATGGAGTATTCAACACAAAAAGATTTTTTTAATTCAAACCAGTAGTTTCTGAGATTATCGCCTTCAAACCAACAAACTCTTCAGCTTTATAATATTAGTATAAATTAAAGAATCAGGGACATTAAAGATTGCTATAGCGAAGTGGTTACTTAACAAGCCTATATAACTATAACTTATAAATACTTACATACACAACCGTACTATTATGTGATGTCACGTTTTTTAAGGTGCATTCACAATTGGACAGTACGTGACACCACAAGATGTCAGTAAACGTAGATGTAAGTTTATGCAAATCCGATGAAATGAAATCGTTTATTATGCAAGTAGAATCACTGATCACTTTAAATGTCCTATTTTTTTTAAACTAGCTGGAGTCGGCATTTCTTAACTGACCACCTCTGAGAAGAAAAGCCGAAACAAACTCAGGGATCATCGTGTTTTTTGAAGTCCAGACATTAAAAATATAAATCTGTATGATGTTGACTAAGGCCTGACGGACGATTGTGATTTGTAACTCATCAACGAGTACTAATCACATATGTCAAAAGTGAAACATCTGATATTTTTGCATATACTATGCAACAACCTTCAAATGCTTTTCTATCGATAGAAAGTTCTAAACAAAAGTGTTGATTTCAAGTGAACAAAGCCGATGTTGACGCAATAGTCTCTGGGAACTCGTGTAAGGAAACTTTCAGAAGTGAATGGATCGTGAAACTTTCCATTAACTTATATACCTCCAAACGTATTTAAACAATTATTGAATTTCATCATGGCCGCTAAGAACATAATGCAATTGTAATTGATTAGTAAGCAATTTAGTGGCAGAGTCACGAGATGTTCTTTGTCTATGAATGTTGGTCTATGTATTTGGAGATTTGAATTTAGATTTAGGTACCTTTTATTTATATCGCCTACGTTCCAAACTATGACGAATCCGTTTAACTTACACGTTTCTGTTTAAGTTTGTGGAGCAAGAAATAAATGCGTACCTACAGTATCGTAACATTTATAACATGTGGACATCTTGTACATCGGGATAATTACATAACACATTATCATTAGCAATGGGTTTCATTTTGACAATTGAACAATATTTAGGTATTGCGTTGTTTACATTGTTGAGCTGACGAATTTTCAAACATATGGAGCAACCTTTTTTTATGAATAAAATGTCCGAAGTGATGACGTTTTAGTGGAACGTGTGGACACGTTTCACAATTTCATGGATGACTGATGAAATTTCATGCGTGATGCGTTCGCAAACACCAATGAAGAATAAAATTTGATATCGGTATAATGGTTTTACGTGATTCGATAAAAAGAAATTCCAATTTAATTTTTTTAAATCAGGTTTAGCCTTCCATTGAGCTTTCATATCGCAATAGGATAGGCAAATAAAAGTCGGAAAAGTTAAATCTATACTTATATATAAAGTTGAAGAGTTTGTTTGTTTGAACGCGCAAATCTCAGGAACTACGGGTCCGATTTGAAAAATTGTTTTTGCGTTGGATAGCCCATTAATCCAGGAAGGCTTTAGGCCTTTATATAACATCACGCTGCGACCAATAGGAGCGGAGTATAACAAACTCCACAATCTAGTGTGTCTAAATATTACAAGAATATGATTATTATTGTACGTTGTAATAGTTTTTTTTTTAAATTTTGTATAATCATTTGTATTTATGTGCATAAAACACGATATAAAAAGATAGGTTAGGTAAAATAAAATTTTGAACAAAATATGTTTTGGCAATATAAGCATGTAAATTTTTCAGGATGTAACTGACGTTAACATTTTTGTCAATGAAATCCTTACCTTGTACTATAAAAACTATTGTCAGATAACCATTTCTACATTTTATTTTTTAATAATTAATAATTACATTAGGTAATTTATTATATACACGTACACACATTGCACGGCAGCCTTTAATATGTTTAGTTAGACTTGAAATCTCACGTAACGTACTGTTGGAGTCTCGTCGATTTGGGACACAAATGTCATCTGCTTTGACAAATAAATTATGATGCTGCCTGACAGAATGATATATATAAATCTCATACTGATTTGTACAGTTTGATAGGATGAAGATCATCCACACGATTGCAGTAGGTACCAGCTTGTGAACCTTTCAGCGTAGAAAACATTCGTCAGTTATTAAACAAAAAATGTAATTTCATACATTTTGTGCGTATCTTTTCTTATGAATGTACATTTCATGTGCGAAAGATTAAATAAATAGATAAATACATACATATATAATATGAATCAGCAGATTTTTTTTTTGATAATCTATACAAGTTTTAAACGGGAATAATAAAAACAACAAACATCACATCTAAAAACATCCTATGCAATCAGGCAGTAGCGATAAAATGAAGCCACATGCGAACAACGCGTCATACTGACGTCACACGCATTCTACATCTCGCAAGCAGAGTTTTCCGTGCAACTAGATTACACACAACTTTCCAACATCAACCGTTGGACAAGTGCCCGCCAGACATAACACCCGTCTGGTCGGAGGGTGGAGGATGAGTGAACTTTACACCCTGTTCCTCATTACCTCTAAAAGGCCAACAACCGTCAAAACGACCCTGAATTATCTCAGTCCATGCTACTTACTTTTCCTTTTTTTTTATGATGTGACAAACATACATCTTGGGTGAATGCACAGCCAACTAGCTACCATTAAGTTGATTAAAGGCACCAGTTATCTGCTTTTGTGTAAGGGCATATATGCAACAGTGAGCTGATTAACTTATTGAGCCTTATTTCGGCAAATTCCAAAGTTAATTGCCAAATCGTTTATCCTTAAAAGGTTCAATTGAAAATGAGCATTAGACCGTATCTGTCTGGCATTGTAATATTGCTGAAATTAACTTGTTAGACCCAGCTATAAGACGCATATATGTGTTAAAGGTCTATAATGTCCCTCTGGAGAACAAACGTCTCCCTACTCCTACCATGTATAATAGGGATGTATCCAAGGTATGAAAATCAAAAAAATAATTAGTCCGTCTTATAGATAACAAAAAAAATTAAGACCCGTATTTTTTATTTTGTCGTAATTACCAAAATCTACTACTGAGATATAGCGTATTAAAGTTACTGAGTGGGGGCTAATTACGTCACGCTGTGCTATATTTTGTACCACGGCGTGACGTCATGCGACATTTCAAATCAATATATCTTCCTAAGTATTTGAATGAAAGAAAAAATAAAAAATACGTGTTCAATATTTTTTATAAATCTATCTGATGGACATTAAATTATTTTTTAGGTTACAAGCCAATTGTTGAAATCTCTAAAGAGCCATTTGTGGTCGAAGGAGTCCAACTTTTTCCATCATCATCATCTGTGCTTGTAGCAATGTCTCTTGCTCTTAAAAGGGGTTTATTTTAATTTGGGTATTATATTTCATAACATACATACATAATCAGCTTATAATGTTCCCACTCCTGGGAAATTGGCCTCCTTCTATTGGAGGTGGTGAGAGGGAGTGGGCCGTAATCTACCACGCGGGCCTAGCGCGGGATAGTAAATGTTACATGTCTTCGAAGTTTTGCTTCTATGACATGCCGGTTCCCTCACGATGTTTTCCATCAACGTTTTGAGAGCAGTGATGATGAAATTATTTACATAAAGCGCCTGACGGGATTCGAACCCATGACCTACAACTTGATAGTCGCGGCCGATACCACTAGGCCACCGCTGCTCTCATTCGTAATATATATAAATTTTCCCCCATACTCATGAACTTTGCTTACAGTTAACTAGTGATTGGCGATTCTTTAATGATACATTTTTGACCTTTTAACGTCACTTAACTGTAATAATCGTTTATGAGTAAATACCACAGTGTTTAAGGGGTTTATTCATAAACGATGATTAAAGTTAATTGACGTCCAAACGTCTAAAATGTTACATAATTTATATGGTGTACATAATAAAGAGTATTCTATTCTATTCTTTGGTTTAATAATCACTAATCACTAGTTAAATTCAAGCAACGGTTATGAATAAGGGTATTTTTTTTTCGTTTTTCTTTCACGTGACAGAAAATGAAAACGGCCACCACGTTCCTAAATTACTTACAAATACGTATGTCGCTGTCGGAAGCAAAAAAAGCACAAAACGTTTTTAACTAATTTTAATCAAAGTAAAAATTACAACGTAAAAGTTATAATTAACTATTATAATTTATAACAAATATTATTATCTATTTGTTTACCATTTCTAATATTCCAGATTATAATTTTATTATATTACATTATAACAGTAAAATAAAATATACGTTTATCACTAAAATTTCAAGCACACAAATACATGTGTTGATGAAGAGCAAAGTAAGAATAAATCTTAAGAAAGTAATACATAAAAATGGCAAATTACTACTATAATAAAATAAAATAAATAAAAGAATCATATTCCTATTGATATTAGAGACAGAATGAACAAATAATATTTTCTAATTACTTCGTAAGTAATGGATTTACGTACACAAAGAGTCGCGATGGAATTTAACCACGACCTTGACACAGGTATTTTTACAGGACCTTCACCAAATGGGGCTATTCAACATTTTCAAAATAAATAAATAGGTGTTACTTTTACATTCCTAGAAAACTCCACTGATTCAGCTTAATTCGATTATTACACTTCGTCATAGTTCTATTACTTTATATTGAAAGGCGAATTTAAAATGTTGAGATAAACTGCAAATATCACTAAAGAGTACTTCTTAAATGCATATCATCATCATCATCAGTCCCTACTTGTCGATGGTTGGATATAGGCCTCTTCCATGGCATGCCAACAAGCTCGATCCCGAGCAGTTCTCTGCCAGCCACTACCAGCCACCTTGTTGATGTCGTCGCTCCATCTCACCCAAGGGTGTCCTACGCTACGTTTGCCGAGACGCGGTCTCCACTCGAGGACTCGCAGAAATGAGGTGATCCGACATAGGACAGAGGAAAGTCACCAACATAGCTGAGAAGATTAGCAAGCCGAGGTGGCAATGGGCTAGTCACATATGCCGCAGGGCCGGCAACCGTTTCTTTTTTTTTATTAATTTATAAACCAGCACTTGACTGCAATCCCGCCTGATGGTAAGCAGTGACGCAATCGTTGATGGTAAACCGCACTAGTTTATTAAGAGCCTATTCACTCTAGCCTTGAAGACACTCAAATTGTAGTCCGACGGAAACACCGCCGCTGGCAGATTGTTACAGTCCCTCGATGTACGCGGTATAAAGGAGGAGGCGAAACGCTTCGTCCGGATCGTAGAGGTGTTAATAACATAAAGGTGGAAACTCGCCGTACGACGGGTCGTCCGATGGTGGAACGGAGATGGGGGAATTAAATCATGCAATTCCCTCGCACACTCCCCAAAATGTATCCTATAGAACACCGAAAGGCTGGCTACTCTACGCCTGTGCTCTAGGCTTTGGAGACCAACTCGAGTTAAATCAGAGTCACCAATCAGCCTCTTCGCACGCCTCTCCACCGAATCCAAAGTGGCCAGGTCACACTTAGCAGCACCAGCCCAAATGTGGCTGCAGTACTCCATACACGAACGGACCTGTGCTTTGTACAACAATAGAAGCTGCCCTGGTGTGAAGTACTGCCGGACCTTTGCGATAACGCCAAGTTTTCTGGCTCTGTCTCTGACTCAATGAACCGCCCAAAGTTTAGGTTCGAGGAAATCTCAACACCCAAAAGCTGAAGGCGGTCGGTACACTCCAAGGATACATTCCGAAAAGTAGGAGCCAAGGTGAACGGGCTCCTTTTGGCGGTGAAAAGATACGCCTGTGTTTTGGCGGCATTGAATGCTACAAGATTGGCATTGCCCCAAAGTATGGAGGTGATCGAAATCGGCCGATAGTTGGTAGGATCGGCACGTTGGGGTAAATGTATATAGTAATACTTACCTATTTTTTATTTAGAAAATGTTTACTAAGGTTTAGATATAATATAGGTATGTTATTAAAGAAGCCTACTTAATACTATATTCACCGAAAAGTTTGTCAACGTAATTAAACAGAAGATATAAATAATGTTCTTGTGGTTCAATAACAATTAGTTACTAGCTCCAGAAATTACTACTATTTACACGTGTAATCACATTACCCAAAGTTATCTTTATTCTAATTGCCATAGTGTTCACCGTATGTCACATGCTATGCTAATTATTGTTGTTACCTGTAATGGCACATGTAATAAATAAAATAAAATGAGGGCAAAGTGTGTGCGTAGTCGGCGTAGTTAATTAATTGAATAAAAGCTTGATTTGTTAATAAATGACAGCATGTGGGCGCACTCACGTGACGTCAGTCACGCTCTCACGTTTTCTAAGCTACACTATACGTCTCAGGCGACACCAATTTACAAGTGAATTTTCGGCCTTTGTTAATTAAGTGAGCGCGTTCTAATTTCGATTCGACATTTAAATGAGCAGCCTTGATAGGTTCATGCATTGCGATGTATACCTATGTTTAGCTCATAACAATAATTACGAATTTAAGCTGTTCTTATTGAAATATATTAGATCGCATATATGGCATAATAGCAACAACATTTGCAAGGATATAATACAAATACCTGGTATTTTGTAAGTTCTGTATGTGTTGTCTAGTTGTGTTTTAGTGCCCTTAAAGCCAGAGAGAGCACAATGACTTTGGCCATTTAACCTGTTAAAACCGTATTAAGGTAGCTACGAGTATTTATAAATGAACAATCAGGTCACAGTCAACAAGTCAATATATACTTACAGCATTATTATATTACAAATGGTAATTGTATTACGACAATTATGCTATTATTCAATAAAAAAGTCTTTAACCTTTCAGAATACATAATAATATATGACCCCAAACAATGAGATCCATTAAAACCTGACCTATTTAACAATGACCAATGTGTAAATACAATGAACCGTTGGTTATTCATATAATACTCAAAACTGGCGAGATTTATATTTATGTTCCCTCATATAAGGTTGCTGAAGAAAAAGGGTAAAAAGTAATAAATAAGAAAAAATAGTATCGATTAGATTTTATTTTGAAAGTAACTGGATAATTTCATAATAATTTACATATTTGGATCCTAATCAGTTATCATATCATCCGGTAGTTTTAAGCTGTCAACGCACGTAATAAGTGTATGGGGCTGCGTAGCTGTAGGCAGAGTAGGGTAGCGCGTAGTCGTATGTGCTGTAGGCGGTGTATGCTACAGGAGCAGTGTAGGCAGCTGCTACAGGAGAAGTGTAGGCTGCTGCTACGGGGTATTCCAACACCAGAGGCTTGGGCTTTGCTGAGGCAAAAGCCAGGAGAGCAGCAAACAACACCTGCGAATATAATAAGTAATTGTGTTTGATTTGAGCATTACAAATTAGAGAGTAACGTAATAATGTCGGTGAAGATTAAAAATAATTTCTTATAAAATAATTTATCAACAAATCTTTTATAATTGGAAAAACAAATGTTTTTATATGGAAATATAGAGGCTGTTGCTCAGCAGTCAGACAGTATCTAGGGCTGATTTCATCATAAAAATATTCCGTCTACGAATTGTTCATAAATATTAAATTATTATTTAAAGAAAATAAATTTTAAACTAACGATCTCAATACAATTTAATTCAAGAATGATACTTACGTATTTGAACATCTTGATGTTTGTTTTGTTTTGTTGGGAGACGTTAGAAGCTGTAGGACACAAAATCCGATGCACAATGATAACCAGTCAATCGGGACTTCTTTTATATTAGTGGTCAAGTGCACGAAAAACGTTATAAGGTAGTGTAACCGGATAACGCCGGAATATCCTCCTTTAGCCCATTAAGCACTATGAGCACGCACAGCCTTGTGCCGTGTCACCGACGGCCAGTAAACATATTAGATCAAGGACTTAAGACACCGTTTCCAAATACCATCATAGCCAACAATAACTTGAGAAATTCATAAAAACACGGATCTATTTTAGCAGTTACACAAGATTGTCATCGTCGTTAAGTTTTTCGTTGATTATTCTACTTTTTATAAAATTGACTAAAGTGTCTGTTGTTTTTGACTAGAAACTCCGAGGGAACTAACTTTCTGAGAGTTTTAGTGAAATAATTTTGTATTTTCATGAAACCCCATTTGGAGAGGGTTCATCAACCTTCAATTATAAAATAATAGTCGTCAAAAACACAATTGTACAAAATTTTAATAGGTTTCTAACAGCAATATGGAAGTTTAAAATCATAGGAAATTACAACACCAAAATTTCCATTTAGAAAGTTTTATTGTATCGTATTGACGCGTTATGATATCACGCTAGGTGAGAATCTTCATTGGGGTTACGGTACGTATGATTCTCTTGGGGACCTTGACGTGGGGCATCTTGTTGTACAGAATGATGGGGCGTCGCCGATGGTGATGCACGAGAGCTCGTCTCGCTTCGCTTAGCCCCACGGCCATCACACATACCATGAATAAGAGGAGCCACTGAAAATGGAGGTAGTTCAACAATTAAAATGATTATCTGTTGTAATTAATATGTGATAGGGGTTAAAGTATGAAATTGTTTATTTTTTAATTTTTAACTAATTTATTTAATCAAAAGAGTTAGCACTATTATCTATACATTGCTGCCATCTAATAGAAAAGCCATTTATGCCTTTGCGATAGATTTCTGAGGATCTGGACTGCACAAACTCTGTAAAAACATTTTGTACTGCCTCCTGGGAAGGAAACTTCTTGTCACGTAGATAATTGTCAAAATCATGAAAAAAATTATACTCCGTTGGAGCAAGAGCAAGCTGGCAAATATGGAGGATGACGAATAGTTTCTAACTGCAGTTCCTGAAGGGTCAAAATCGTTTCTCGTGCTGAAGGTGGTCTCGCGTTGTCATGGACCAATAATGGTGAGAGATTCATGGGTTGGGACCATTTTACTGTTAGTTTTGCCAGCATTGATCGGAGTTCGGCACAATAGACATTTGCCGTTATTACTTGTGCAGATCGGAGAAAACTAACATTACCTTTTTATTGGTAAGTTTTGCTTTAGGACACTGTTGTGGCGTTTGACCTGGGTTTGACCTATTACATTTTTCTTTTATGGTTATCATAAAGAATCCATTGTTCATCACATGTCGCAGTTCCATCCATGCTTCCTTCATTTCTGTACCGATTTAACAAGGCAACACAAGTTTCAACACGCGTTTCTTTCTGCAGATCAGTCAAATCATAATGCACCCATGATTCGTATTTTTTTATTTTATTGATTTGACGCAAATGAGTCAATATTTGGGTATGGTAAACTATGCCGCTAATTTCTGGGTAGTTTGACTAGAATCGGGTGCCAACATCTCTCTTAATTCATCGTTATTCACCTGTGCACAATGAATGGTGGATGATGGTCTTCCTCGTGGCTCGTTCTTCAAGTCGAAGTTTCCATCACGAAAGGGTTGTACGATTATTTAAACCAGAATCGTACGGTGCGTTCATTAGTAGATCCCTCTCCAAACGCAACATTGTTATTGCGGACTGTTTCGGCCACGTTACTTACGCGTCAGAACTCGTATCAAAAAATCACTCGAATTTTCGCAGTATTTCGCAGTAGTATATCTTTCTTGTATAAGTTGAATAACAAAAACAATTGAAAGTCGATATTCAAATGTTTCACATTCTTTAAAAGAAGAACAGCACAGAAACTATATGAAAAAAGTTTCATTCAAAAACCTCAAACTATGAAGATTCATCTCAATTCAAAGAACCTATTGCAACACAACAGCAATTTCATACTTTAACCCCTAATATAATCGAACAAGCTTTGTGATATTCATGTCTTTGCAAACCCTTCGACGATTACAGGAGTAAGTTAATATAGGTAATAAATGCATACTGATATATGTATATTTTTTATGATTTCGCGATTTTAGGCTTGGTTCCTTAGAATAAAATATTTACACTGATGAAAATTTCACAAAACCGTCGATCAAGTGATTTCAGTATCTAATATTTATATTAATACATATTTTTATGATACTTACTGCTTTAAGTAACATCGTCACAACCATAAACTCAACGATTCGAAACCAAACTGAAGCTTATATACCCTATTAATTAAAAGAAGTTGTTAATATGTGCAGTCCGTAGTATGACAAATTAATTTGACTTGTTTCAATACTCGTTAATTAATGGATAAGCGATAAGCTAGTCGTTTAGGTGGTTAATCATTCTTTTTAAGGTACAAAACCCTATTAAGACATTACTACGGTTCCAGGTCTCGGAACCCTTATAAATTCGTCATGTCTGTCCATTCGTCCATCCCCGACTTTAATTCTAAACTGTTAGTAATATGTCGCGAGTGCGAAAATCACGAAATAAAAACTTTTTATTTTGTGTTCCTCTTGTACACTTAAAGTGAGGTTTTTTTTTCTTCTCCCGTCTACCCCAATTAGTATGTAAAATCCAACCAGAACGGGTATCATTAGACAAATCTTTGAAAAACATCAAGGCAATGTAAAGCCAAGTTTTTATTTATTTATTTGTTTTTCGATTTATTTATTTTTGATGAACTTTGAACTTTACGGCTTATTTAACATTGATAGTTCAGAAGTTATAGAGGCACACTTGTACGGAACCCTTCATTTTCGAGGCCGGTATCCTCTAACGATGGATATACCTAAAAATATACCATATATCATATATATTGTGACGAGATAAAACAATGTAAAATTGAACAGATACACTACGTAATATCTTTAAAGGCATCGATTCCCGTGTTCACTAACTAAATTATATTTATGTTCAGTACATCTCTTTCTGTCTTATTTCATCAAGATACAACAGAAGATAAAAAATTGTTTAGAACTTTTAAATTAATCCACTTCTGTAGTAAATTGACGTATATTTTGTCGCCATGTTTATAATCGCGTCTAAACTGTCTATGAAGTATTTTAATTTGACAGGATTAAACTAAAATGTTATCTTCTATCCTTCTTCTTTTTCTTCAACCTATAGAGGTCCACTGGTGGACAAAGGCCTCCCCCAAGGCTTTCCATGATGACCGGCCTTGTGCTGCCCGCATCCATCGGCTTCACCTGACCTTCACCAGGTTCCGGTACGTGGCCGCAACTTCAGAACCCATCCTTATTCTTAATGAAATAGAAATACAAGAGAATCAGCGCCAATATGTCTCTAGATGTGTGTGTTCCAATTAGTTATCACAGGGGCAATTCCCATATTTTGAAGAAAAAAAAAAATTATATTCCTAAAATTTTTGAGATTTGTTATATGTAGTTTAGTTAAGATTGTGATTTGATAATGAAAGATTTTTAATTTCAAGAATGGGCAGCGGGGTTAGTTTAATCTTAGTTTAAAACGTCACGCATTGCTATTAGTGCATTCATTAGATTTCTATAAACAAAGTGTTAAGTCTTATCTTTAATGTTCCTACATAACATTATTATACAGAGTGGCGTCATTGATGTGCAAACCATAACCTTGAATTGACTATAAATATGATTTAGATGTGACGTGCAAAATCATCGATATAGAAAAACCATGTACTGTTTCCTAAAAATCATGGGATGCAGATGCGGTGAAAGGCATGGACTAGGGCACTACCCTAGTCCATGATAATTTTGTTTTAAGCCCAACGTAAGATTATAGCGGAGGGTTCAGAACCATTGAAACTATGATAACTGCCACCCTTGCCTGCTTTTCTTTTCTTTTTTTTTAATATTGATAAACCAATGCTTGACTGCAATCCTTCCTGATGGCAAGCAGTGATACAATGAATGATGGTAAAGCGCGCTAGTTTATTAAGCCTATTCACTTAAAAAAAACTTAGTGAATAAGAAAAAAGACGGCAGCAGAGCGAAGTGATGCAATGTTAAACCCAACAACACGACCAACGATGCTGCGCCAGAGGTAGATTGATCTGGAGACCCTCCACGGCCAAACTCCCGACACAACAACGTTTGGCGCATCATACCTGGCACACATCGCAACACAACTGCTCAGACCCGTCCTCCGTACGGCTTCACCAGACATCATGCCGGGAACACGACGAATCGCTTGGCGGCAAGATTTTGTTTGGTGGGTGGTAACTTCTGCCGACAGCCGATATTATGGCCTACCACCGAGATAACTTGCCGCTAACCGAGATACTTAACTTCAGTTATTATTTCAGCCCCTTCCCACACCGCTTTGAAAAGTTGCCTGTAGGGATCTTTAATTGCATCAGCTTTCAGTTTGATTGAAGAATATAATGCTAGAGTTTAATAACTGCTTCACAGTGATATAAAAAGTTTTTATTTATTTCAACATATTTTATTTTATAAGTCCACCATAAAAAAACAAAACAAAAAATAATTCAAACATTACAAAATATAAAATGGGTAACCTTATCGCTTGCTGCTATCTGATCCCGGCTACAACAAGTTAGTTGATGCAAATAATAAGTATTCATAGAGTATACTTAAACAAATACAAAAATATGTGCCCTAAATACACATTATAAACTACTGCTTGACCGCAATCCCGCATTATGGTAAGCTGTGATGCAATCGTTGCTGGTAAAGCGCAGATCCTGTTCACTCTAGCTTTGAAGACACTTAAATAGTAATCCGCGGGAAGACCGCAGCAGGCAAATTGTTCCAGTCCCTTGAAGTAGGTGGTATAAAAGACGAGGCGAAACGCTTCGACGGGATTGTAGTAGTGTCAACAATATAAGGCTCGTACGATGGGTCGTCCGACGATGGAACGATGATGATGGAATTATGTCATGCAAAACCCGCGCACACTCTTCGAAATGCTTCCTATAGAATATCGAAAGGCTGGCTAACATACGGCTATATTCCAGGCTATGGAGATTGTTCTTAACCAAATCTAGGCTGCCAATTAGCCTCTCCACCGAGTCCAAAGTCACCAAGTGGCATTTTGCAGCATCAGCCTAAATACTTATGGCCCAAATTTTAAGGGTACTCCACATACGGACCTCTGATATCCAACGAAAATAAACGAAGACAATCGAGAGGGGTACCTATGTAGACTAGGAATTTATTAGTTTAGGGTGAGTTGAAAAGTTTTTTCCATTTCTGACATGCACAGGAAGTCTTGAAAGAAGACAGACTTTTGTAGAAATATTACGTTTAATTATCTTAGCGAACACAAGACGACCACGTATTGTATCATTGATTTCCATACATCTTTACGTCACTTCATGGCGTTTTAAGTATCAAAGGAGTTGTCGAGTTATATTCAGCTGAAGTATTCAGGAGCCACCAGACAAGGGAACAAAAATAATGATTTTTTGACGGAACAAATAGATTTCCTCAGTAATTCGGAATGCAGAAAACTAAGTCGAGCACTAAATATAGATTCTTTGGGTTTTTAATGGCCGAATTTGTTATTCCGTTCATGTAGAAGGTAGTTGTAAGTGGGTTAGTTAGTTGGAAGTGTAGTTCTCGGTGGTAGGCCATAACATCGGCCGCCGGCAGAAGTAACCACCCACTAGACAAAGCCTTGCCGCCAAGCGATTTGTCCGTGTTCTGGCATGATGTCTCTGAAGCCGTACGGAGGACGGGTCTGAGTAATTGTGTTGCGATGTGTGCCGGGTACGATGCGCCTAATGTTGTTGTGTTGGGAGTTTGGTCGTGGAGGGTCTTCAGATCAATCTCCCTTTGGCGCAGCATCGTTGGTCGTGTTCTTGGGATTAACATTGCATCACCTCGCTCAACTGCCGTCATACTTCCTATTCGCTCTGAATGAATAGGCTCTTAATAAGCTAGCGCGCTTTACCATCAACGATCGCATCACTGCTTACCATTAGGCGGGATTGCAGTCAAGCGCTAGTTTATAATTATTAAAAAAAAAAGAGCAAGGCTTGTTTTCAAACAAGTACAAAAGGGTATAAAGTCATCCGTGGTTCAGTAGGACATCACACTTATCTTAGTTATGTGCTCTAGTCTAGTATTTTTACATGTACTATTATTTTATATCTCTACCTAACGGTCGAAAATGTCAAGTTAGTCAAAGATTATAGTCATGGTGGCTTAGTGGTTAAAACACCAGTCCCTCAAGTATGAGTGTGCCAGTTCGATTCCAGGTCAGGCAAGTACCAATGTAACTTTTCTAAAGTTATATGTACCTTATAAGTATATCTTGGACACCAATGACTGATTACAAGGTGAAGGAAAACATCTATGGAAACCTGGACGTTTAAGTCTGAAATCGCCAACCCGCGTTGAGCAAGAATGGTGATTATGCTCAATCCTTCTCTGTATGAGAGAAGACCTGTGCCCAGCAGTGGGACGATAAAAAAGGTTGATGATGATGTCAAAGATTGAATTCATCATAATAGGGATTTTTCCTGGGTTAAAAAAAAATGATTCTATTTAGTCCGTCATTCAGATTATGGAAAAATATTGGATATGTATATTTTGTTTTATCAAATCAATAAAAGTTGACAAATATAAAAGACATCAAAGATCAGGAGTGGTGGCTGGTGAAGTCACTGCTTGCTAAAAAGTGTAGGAGGCAGTGACGTCACAAGAGTTTTCAACGCACTGTGTCGTCTTCATTTTTTGTTTATATGAAAAAAGAAAAAATACGTGTCTAGTATTCTTTGGAAATCTGACTGACGGACTAATTAGTTTTTTTTTAATCAAGTACCCTATTGCATGATTTAATTCCCCCATCTCCGAGTCATCATGGGACCACCCGTCTAACGGCGAGCCTTCGAACCCTTATGGTGTTGTCACCACTACGATCCGGACTAAGCGTTTCGCCTCGTCTTTTATACCGCGTACATCGAGGGACTGGAACAATTTGCCAGCGGTGGTGTTTCCGTTTTTAGTCAACTACCTTATTATAGAGTCAAGTGTTCTGTGCACTGTGGCTAGAATAAATTCTCTAAATAAATTGAAGTTACTATTGAACGCCAAAAGGTACTGTAAGATTCGTGGAAAAGTGCCTTATATATGTGCCAATTTGAAATAAATGCCTTGACCTTGACTTTGAATCGACTGAACTTCGATAGTACTTCCTTGACATTGAGTTGACCTAGCGCAGCAAGGAATTTTAATAAGATAAAAATCCGGCTTGCCTATTAGGAATGTTTTTACCAATTCATTGACTTAGAAGACTCAAAGTGAAAAGCAGCTTCACGATAGGTTTGTGTTATCTTCAAAACAGGCTAAACTATGATGATGATGATAATGAACATCATTGAAATGCGACCTTCCCTGGACCGATGCATGTCAAGAATCACCAATTTGTTATCTTTACGTAGCTTATACCGACAGAACAGTGGACCCAATCAATTGTATTAACAGGTCCCTAATTAACTGAAATTTATTTTTATTTCAGTTTAATTTCATTTGCTCGTTTGCGGTTACGATAGTGAAGCGTAGCCCAATCCTAATGTAGTTGTCATGTACTTTGGCAGCATAACATCACCATACGCCACTCCTTCGTAGCCTGTAGATTGAAAAGCAAAAAAACATACAATTGTTACAGACAGGACTAGCATTTATTTCAATCACATAGTAGGTTGCTTGTTCCGATCTTGACTCCAGTGGGTTCTTAGTAAGTCAGAACCATATAACTGCCTGGTGTAGGACACCACGGATACGGTTACACGGACGGTAGTTACATGGACTTTGTTGTGCTAATATTCATTAGTACAACATGTTCTGAAAGATTATTACCCGTTATTTTAAAAACTGTTATTTCAATATAAAATTTCAATTTAGCCACGTTACAATTTACTTTTCTGGCTACTTTAAGTCATAAAAAACATATTATGCATGATGATCTTCTTCACGACAAAAAATAATTTGGGTTAACATTAAGACGATTGTAGCGGTATCTTTAACACCACATGCGAACAACGCGTCATAATGACGTCACATAATGACGTCACATAATGACGTCACATAAATCCTACATCTCGCAAGCAGAGTTTACAGTGCAACTAGCATATATACATCTCGACATAAACCGTTAGGAAAGTGTCAGTCAAATACAACACCCATCTGGCCGGAGGAACCTCCCTTTTATATGCAGGACCAGTGAACTTTACACCCTGTTCCATTTCATCATAATCGGCCTATATCATACCCACTGTACACAGAGGCCTTCTCTCGATAAGAAGGAGTGGGCCGTAATCCACCACGCTGGCCCCATGTGGGTTGGTAGGTAGGTCATCAAATCATCAACAATTAAATCTTCTTTCTCGTGAACAGTTGGCTTATCTCTAAAATAATGAATTATTACTATCCAATATAAGCTAAAGATTTTCCATTATTGGCTGCGTGTTTATTTGCATTCGGAAGTTTAGCCGTAGGTTGTAGAATGTATGTTCGTTACTTGTGAATTGGACGAACTTTTAAACTTTCTGCGCAACGGCGATCAGGGATAAAATTTCACTAAATTTTGATCTTCATATCTGTGGCAAACTTGAGGTCCAACGTAACGCGGATATCTCAAAACTACATAATTATGTATGTAAACTTTCTCGACAATCTTGGTATTTTTATAACCCACCCTTGGAGTAACAAATAAAGATTTTATCATAAAATATCAGCCCTCCATCATAGTTAACTATTTGAGTATATCTTATAGAAGACATGTACATATATACATATATATGGGCGCATTTAATTTCAAGAATGTTTTGATGATTTGACTTCCTTCTTATTTGTAACTGTAGTTCCAGTTGAGTCTATGATGTCTGTCTGTGATGTCTTTAAATGTGTTCTTCGGTTATTAAATTTGAGAATTAGTTTGACATATTAACCGCTTATTTTATGTTGTATTTTTTGCACTTGCGCTCCTACAAACATATTTAGGATGCCATTGAGTGTCATCCTACATATGTTTTCAGATCGGTGGGACTTTTCCGTCATTAATTTTCATTTAGTTTATTTCTTTCATAAAACAATTTACATTGTATATACACACAAATATAAAGAACTAAGAATTATTCATTTACATTATAAGCGAACTTTATATATAGTGCCAAACGATTTTAAATATAATGTCGACAAATTTCAAATACAAAGTCAAAAACAGTTACTAATTGAATATCAAAAATTGTAAATATCATATGTAATAATGTCAAATATAATGTCAAACAGTTTTCAATTTAATGTCCTCTTACGTAGGTGGATAAAAGTCCAGACGCACTTCAGTTAATTTATTACTAACATTAGGCTAAGCTTTACTCTTACTAACATTATAATTATGAATATTTATTCGAATATATATTTCAATTTTAATAAAATCTATTTGGCGGTAGTTTTTTCTATAAAAATGTTATATTAGGGGTTAAAGTATGAAATTGCCGTTTTGTTGCATTAGGTTCATTTAATTGACATAGAAACTTCATGGTCTGAGTTTTTCGAATTAAACTTTTTCACATAATTTCTATGGTCCTCTGGTTTTAAAAATGTGAAATATTTAAACATCGACTTTCAATTGTTGTTATTCAACTTAGAAAATTCGAGTGATTTTTGAATACGAGTCCCGACGCGGAAGTAATTCGGCAGAAACCGCAATATCAATGTTGCGTTTGGAGAGGGTTCAACTAATGTACCCACCATGCGATTTTGGCTTAAGCGCTTTCATGATGGAAACTTTGTATTGAAGAACGAGCCACAATGAAGACAGGAAGACCACCCACACAGGTGAATAACGATGAATTAAGATGGTGGAAGCAGATCCTAGTCCAAATTCCCAGGAATTAGCGGATTTACCCACAATATTGACTCTTTTGCGTCAATTCAATAAAATAAAAAGATACGAAAAATGGCCGCCTCATGATTTGACTGATTTGCAAAAAGAAACGTGATGAAACCTGTGTTGCCTTGTTAAATCGGTACAGGAATAAAGGAATACCCAGCCCTGGATTCGACCTTGCTCCAACTGACTATAATTTTTTTCATGATTAGGGCAATTATCTACGTGATAAGAAGTTTTCTTCCCAGAGGGAGTATAAAATGCTTTCACACAGTTTGTGCAGTCTAGATCCTCAGAGTTCTACCACAAAGGCATAAATATCCTTCCTATTAGATGGCAGCAATGTATAATTGTTAATAATTGTTAATTTGTAATTAATTTTGTAATTTAATGGTAAAGCATAAAATTGACCTTTACCCAGGTGATGTGACAAGATCTCATTCCTACGTAACAATCAATCAGGGGAAAGGCACGTGTCTTGGCAACGAGGCTCAAACGTTTGCCTAAACAAATTGCTCGTCTATAATCTTCGACAACCGAGAAGCCTATGCTTACCTAACTAATTCTTGATGCTAGCGTTTATTAAATATTTGATCGAAAACACTACGTTATTTTTTGTTTACGCGAAACCTGAATATAGTTTGTTCAGAATAAGCAGCTGAATCGTTTTTAATAATTTTTACAACATGTTATATTTTGTTGGGCCGGCTAGAAGTTACCATCCACCAGACAAAGCCTTACCGCCAAGCGATTTGTCGTGTTCCGACATGATGTCTGGTGAAGCCGTACGGAGGACGAGTCTGAGCAGTTTGTTGCGATATGTGCCGGGTACGATGCGTCAAATGTTGTTGTGTTGGGAGTTTGGTCGTGGAGGGCCTTCAGATCAATCTCCCTTTGGCGCAGCATCGTTGGTCGTGTTGTTGGGTTTAACATTGCATCACCTCGCTCTACTGCCATCTTCCTTTCTATTCACTCAGTTTTTCTGAGTGAATGGAGTGTGTGGCTCTTAATAAACTAGCGCGCTTTACCATCAACGATCGCATCACTGCTTACCACCAGGCGGGATTGCGGTCAAGCGCTAGTTTATAATTATTAAAAAATAAAAATCTTCAAATTATTTCCATTATGATTGCCGAAAAATAATGCAAACACACTGTGTGTGCGTACCGATTATTATTATTCGGAAATCAGAATGAATAAACTGAAACTTAAAGAGGTACTTTTGAATTATCAAAGATCGGTTAGTCAGAAAGATGAAGTTAGTTGCCTATTCTAAAGCGTGCCTAATCTATGGAGAAGAAAGGGCAAGAGACTTCTTGGGCGTTCTTTTATATCATAAATTACGAGATATTTGATGTCATTCATATTGAATTTATCTATACGTGAGAAGTAAAGTCGTGCTGGCCTAGTGGTTAAAACACCAGCCTCTCACGTATGAGTGTGCGGGTTCGATTCCAGGTCAAGCAAGTACCAATGTAACTTTTCTAAAGTTATAAGTACTTTCTAAGTATATCTCGGACACCAGTGACTGATTACAATGTGAAGGAAAACATCTTGAGGAAACCTGGACTTTAAGTCTGAAATCGTCAACCCGCATTGAGCAAGCGCGGTGATTACGCTCAATCCTTATCTGTATGAGAGGAGACCTGTGCCCAGCAATGGGACGATAAAAAGGTTGACGATGATGATGATGATATGTGAGATTGATGCAGAAAGATGTGTACATGAAAAAATCAGAAATTAATGGGAAGTAAGAGATGACCAGTCCCCACTGACGGCGCCCGTTCACAAATATGATGTAAGATCAGTACCACTTAATTTTTTTTTTAAATCGTTGCCCCACACGTGTATTTACTCCTGTGTCGTGGAAGCGTTTACAAACATTTAAACTTACATACATGGAACAACCTGTAACCCATAGGCAAACATTGACTGTATAAATATTTACGGTATGTACAAGTATTTGTTCCATGCGGGAGTCGAATCCGCGACACGCAGCAGAACAGTCGATCGCTCAGTCACTGCACCAACCGTGTCATCAACACTCCTCGCTGACCAGCGTTGAGCCAAGAATTTTTGTCAGTAATTTTATCTCTAACTTATAAAACATTTGGCTGGTGTGCGTTTAATACAATATTTAAATTTCGTTTCATTTAGTTGGAATATCTGGACAGGAATATTATTGTAACATTTTGAACAGTAGCCCGTGAAGGAAAAGTTTAAGTACTACATATAGTATGACTTAAACCAGATTAAACTAATGGACAATGGGTCCAATTTATTTCTTTGCGCGGATCTCTAATTGCTTTTTCTAAAATAAAAGTTGCCTCAGTTTCTTCATATAACATCAGCTGCCACTAAAAACCGTAACAAAACTGGTGTAGGCAGCAAAATGGTGATACGAGAAGCAAAATAAAAAAAATGTTTTTTTTTTTGTTATAAGTTTTTTTGAAAATCTTATGTACTCGTATGTACATTTATTGTACATACATTTTAGGAAAGTACGCGGTGTTCATAAAATAAATACCAGGAACAGACACAATCTTGCTGTACATCACACTCGTCTCCACAGAGTAGGCAACTCATTCATGGGTCAATGTATACACTTTTACAACAAGCTTCCCATGGACATTCGAAACTTACTCATTAAACGATTTAAAAACTATTCGTTGTGTGCGCGATGACAGCGCCCCTAGTGGCCGCAACTATTCAGGACTTGTCATCTGTCAAATCATGTCAACTAGATGATAAAATATCTTGTGATATTAATTTTCGACTAGTTTTTCAACGAAATTGAAAAAAATAGTGTAAAAAGTAAGTGTGTATATTATACCTAGCGATTTTCTTCCTCGTGAAACATATGGATATTATAATACGTACGGGATTTGAATCGATTAAGCATAAAATACATTTCCAACCTCAAACTGAGCAAAAAGGGAAAAAATTAGTATTAGCACAGCATGTGAGAGAAGTGGAAGAGCTTAGAACGAACGGGAAAAGCTTCTTAATAAGAGCTCGGATCATAAGACAAACGTCTGTGACACAAACTCCCTACAAAACATCATTAAATGTGAGTACATACATACCTACCTACATATCAAGTCATAGAAATAGTATATTTGAGTTAGCTTCATGTCAGCTTGCTTATATTAATTATTTTATTGTTTATTATAATTCCAGATAAATGATGAACGTTTTGTTACAAATGTTAAGTGCGACTGTGTTTACAACCAAAGTGGCCCATTGTTTTTACAATTTACGACACAGCATGTACTATGACCCATATCGCCAATTTTTACGTTTTTACTTAAAATTATAAAGGAAGTTATGAAAATAAAGCAATTTGACACATAAGACAGTCCAGAATTAATTCACATTTCTGCCACGTCGTGCGCTACGATCGATTTGCCGTTCCCCACCACCCACTTCGCACATAGTCAATATAAAGGCCAAACTTTGCATAAAGGGAATAAAAATGAAAAGGATTATAAAATAACAGTTTATTTAGAAGAGAAAAAAGCTTGGGACTGAGCTGCTCACTCTGCTAAGCATTGTTACTAAGCAATATGCGTAATTATAACGTAAATTATTGTAAACATTTTCATTATTAATGTCTGGGCTTGAAAAAAGACGATGATCCCTGAGTTTGTTTCGGCTATTTCTTCTCAGAGGTAGTCAGTTAGGAAACGCCGGCTTCATGTAGATTTAAAAAAAAAAACATGGCGTGTAAAAGTGATCAGTGATCCTATATGCTTACTAAACGATTTTATTTCATTTCATTATAAGCAATGTTAGTTAAAAGTTTTTATTTTGACATTGGAGCATTACATACACAAATTTTTGTTTTTACATCCTTTTGTGTAGAGTACAGACTCCAGCGTAATTTTGTAGCTGTGAACCAATTTGATGACAGTAAAAATGTCCTCGTTACTTCTACAGGCGTGAAAACGAATAGTAAATAATCTATGCATACGTCAAGTCATGGGGCTAGTATTCTCACAATATATGCATTGTCCTTCGTCACCTCTATAAAGAAGCGTCCGGATACTGAATGATCATCATTTAGCTCTGTAGTGCTCAGTGACAACAACCTCCAAAATGTTCAAATTGGTGAGTTCCACATCCATTTTACCGATACAAACAAATGCTTTTAGGAAACAGTTTTTAGGTGAAAATTTGTTATCGGTTGTGTTCCAAGAAATAGATTTTAGAACTATTTATTTATTATTTAATACGTTAATAACTAATTATCTTTTTAATGTGAAAAATTACTTCATTCCTTTGCTGTATCCTAATTCAGAGGGTTACCTTAATTTTATCATTTTTAAGGTTATTTTCTATGATTATTTAAATACAAAATACCCTACATATTGTATCTACCTACATATATCTTGTGAATTACTATAGCTAAAATTTTCGATTTATTAATTAAGAATAGGGCTACACCATACTCTTTTAGAGTCGGAAACATACAATAATATTAAGATCTTAAGATTATATCACAAATGTAAAAAAATAGGTAAATAAATCTTTGAGCTCTTAAACGTGTTGTGGTCATAGTATAATTTTTGCATAAGATGAAGGATTTAACTCTTTATCTGTGCTTGACATACGTATCCATAGACAAGGATATGTATGTCTATTCTATGTATATTTACTCATTACTCACTTGTGTATGAATACATTTTTACAGAATATTTATTTGCCCAACGATGTAATTCTTTAGTTATGCCTAATTAGGTGGGCATGCATGTAATTTTAGAATAAATTAAGTGTTTCTGCTTACTTGAAATTTCTCGTTTTGAGACAGAAATTAGACAAGGTTGCCCGGAAGAGGTCGCAGAAAGCGATAAGCGCTAAAAATAAAAACAATAGATAGTCTATTGTTTTTATTTTAATTTTCACTGGTACATATCAATAAATAAAATATAAAGTAAGTATTATTTCACTTTATTGAGAACTAGCGGCCGCCAGCGGCTTCGTTCGCGTGGAGTTAGTTATGCGCTGTTCCTATTGGTAGCAGCGTGATGTTATATAGGCTAAAGCCTTCCTGGATTAATGAGATATTTATAAGATTTTTTTAAAATCGGACCAGTAGTTCCTTATATTAGCGCGTTCAAACAAACAAACTCTTCAGATTTATATATTAGTATAGATGAGTGAGTAATATTTAGTTGCTTCCGTAGTCACATTTATCAGTCTGTTTATCGTATTTTTTAGTAGACAATGTTTATTATAGTGTAGCAGATTTTTTGCTGAAGATTTTGGCTGACTATTTTATATAATGTTTTTAAATAATTATTAGAAACTATGACATTAATTATTGTATTATTGACTGATGAAATTGAAATAAAATTATTGTATTTGTTGATGGAATTATAAGACGATGAATTAGAACTAAATTATTTAATGTGTGAGAACAATGTACATATTTGCTGTAAAGAATCTATTTGTTGGGTTACTCTTTTTTTTTGTAATGGATGCTCTTAGCGTACAATATATTTCTGCATCGTTCTCACACGGTTGATTTCAACATGATGTAATCAAATATTTGTATTCAACAGCTTGATAATTTAAAAGAGTGTCCATGGAGTTTCTTGCCCATTCTTCTCCATAGGTACCTACCTACTCTTTGGAATGGGCGACTAGCTTCATCTTACTGACTGACGTCGGTCAGTCACATTTGAATTGTCAGACAATTCAAAAGTGCCTGTAACAGGTTTATTTGAAATAAATGCTTTGATTTTAATTTTAATTTTGAAATGTAAATATTTATTTTTTAAATTGTGAACATTTTAATTTTGCATGCCCTATAATTGGCAAAATGTGGCTGTTCGTATTAATAATATGTATCACCATGACTTGTACCCTTATTTAAAACATTAAATATTTTTTATCTTTAATTACAATTTAAAAAAAAATAACATACATAATTCCAGTAATCCCCGAAGGGTTAGGGCTAGAAACTGCAATCGTGATGCCATACCAAATTTTTATTTCACAGTTCATCTTCGCTTGTATGCTGGCAGTGGCGGTGGCAGCCCCCAAACCCCAAGTGTATATCAGTTCGCCGTACTCTGCGGCGTACACCGCTCCGCTCGCGTACTCTGCATACTCCGCTCCGCTCGCATACTCCGCATACACCGCTCCGCTCGCATACTCCGCATACACCGCTCCGGTCGCATACTCAGCATATAGTTACGCCGTATCTTCTCCTTACACGTTGTACTACAAATAAGTTGTTCATTCTGTATACTTAACGAGTGTCATATAAGCGGACAAGTAAATTATAAATGTTGTTAATAACGAATTTTATTTTGGCCTCCTTACATATATGACATGCCAAAAACATTACATTATAGATTTCTTTGCAGTGCTGTTACAAAACAAAAATGGGCGTACAGCTTCTTGGCAAGTGAGGCCTAGGGCTTGACAAGTTAGGCCTAGGAGGGGGCAAGTCTAATTTTTTGAGTGATCGCACGCGGTTTTTTGGCAATTACACCGTACATTTAGTCAGTGTCTACTGCGTGGCTTATTTAAAAATTAGAGATAAGTCTACGTTTATGCTTTGTTTAGTAATGAGGCGAGTTCATACATGCAGCTTATACACCCCCTGCACCCCCCTAAGAATATTATCAATGAATGGACACAAAACTAAAGTAACATTTTACCCGACCAGGAATTTGATCATAGAAACACGTCATGTTTGCTCACCTAGTAATTAAACGCAATCGTTTTCAAAATTATCAAGATAAGAGTTAGTTGTGATAATTTTGAAGAAGATTGCATTTGAAAGTGGGTATTTTCAAGACGATATTTATCTGCAATAGAGCACCTAAAAATTCAATAAATCGACTATTGATAGAAAATCTTGTAGCAAATTAAATAAAATGCCTGTTGACGCCGCACAAAATGGATATTTATGTTTTCCACGTTACAGAATATAAAAAATATAGTAAAATAGTGCTAAGTGTATATATATAAATAAATATATACATACACTTAGCACTATTATATTATATATATTATATACTATAGTAAATAAGTGCTTTGAGTGTTTCTGAAAGATATAATTCACGAGGAACTCACGACATTTTCCAATAGCTTGTGAAGGTATTCAATTTTAGGGCTGATTTCAATCATCGATAACTTTTTCCGATCTACTTTTTAACGCGTAATTTTGGCGATTCAATTACTTGATCCACTGGATCTTGGATGAACTCTCAGACTGCGATTATGACATCATCATAACCAGTCCTGAATTTATAAATAGGCTGTATAGGCCATTGCCTAGGAGCAGCAGTCTGAGAGAATGTGCCCGCAAGGACTCAATGCAACACTAATCACTGCAAATGCAAAAAAATGCACGTTCTTTGCAATTCTAAGTTCCATAAAAGTCTTTCTTGCAAAAACAAATAATATTTTTAGTTTCTTTCTTTTAGAAGTCTTTAATTGTTTTATTTTGATGTTATTTTTATTGCAATTTAAATGGCAATATATTTTACTTGCACAACAAATATTTGTTGAATTCTATGATAATACTTTTAAAAATTTAATTTGTTGCATTTATAGGTGCTACAGAAGATTTACAGGCAAACCAAATATGATTGTTAGTGATTGATTTTAGGATTCGTGTTAATGAAACAATTAATTTTATTTTTGTTACAATTTTATGTACCACGAAAGACTTTCTTGCATAAGTTTGATGGTAGATTTGATTTTTATAAGAATTTTATTGGTCATTTTGTGATAAATGTGTACTTATAGTTTGATTTATTTAATATTCTAGTTCAGAGTATGTGAATTTGTTGTCCTTTCATTTTAAAGCAAGTACAAGTAACGTTGTTTGTCTGATCTCTAATTAATATAATTGTAAGACTGTGTTTAATATTATAAATAAATACCTGCTGGTCAAAAAACATTGGGTTTTTATTTATTGTATAACTTTTACCAATGTTCTTCTTCAGGCTATAGATATCCACTGCCCCATGCTTGGCAGGCGAGTTGTGGATCGCAGTGATTTGATATTACACAGGAGAAGCGCTGCTGCCCGCTTCTCTGGTGAGTTCCCTTAGTCGCCTCTTACGACACCCACGGGAGGATATGGGTTAGTACTATTCTAAACCCGGCACCACACGGGGCGAACTTTTACCTATATGTGTCGTGAATTATATTATTAATAATTACCACTAAAAATAATAAATTTCCATCGTTTATTCACATTTACCACAACATGTGGTTATTATTAATAATTTTGTAAAAATTTTAATAATTTTCAATTTATCAGATTTACCGTAACATAGGTATATTATTTCTTCGTAAAGTCAATCGAACGTTGGAAATAATTAACGACTAACACTTGTTGGTCAGCTAAAGCAACTACTTGTAAAACACCAAGAGATTCCTGTGATGAGGTAATTATAGCTTTAAAACCGGCCAAGTTCGTGTCTGACTCACGCACAAAGGGTTCCGTACCATTGATTTATGAAATTTAAGTTACCTATTTGTATGAAAGATTACGCGGTAATAAGAGGTTTACGATTTACGAGGTATTAAAAAAAACTACTTACTAGATCAGATCAGACAGACAGACATGACGAATCTATAAGGGTTCCGTTTTTGCCATTCGGCTACGGAACCCTAAAAATGATTGAAAATGTCAGTACAGAGAAATCTGTCCCGGGATATGAGAAAAAAGGAATTGGCACCAAATTAGAAAAAATAAACTGCGTTCAAGGTCCTATTTGTATGCCGTAATGCTATTTTGAAAAGGTTAAATCCTACCAAAAACATACCTGTTAAAAAGGGGGTCAAGTTCCTATCGGCTAATTGTTCACCTAAAAAGGGTTGAAATCCAATCAATGCCATGTTTAGATTCACTTTAAAATCGCTGGTACTTAGTTCAAATTTAGAAGAGTAGGTTGTAGCGGTACCTGCAAACGCAAAAAAAAAAACAACGCAACACCGAACCGGCGCTGTACGACATGCAACGCACTGGAGTATAACGCAGCACCACCCGACTCACTGGGGAATCTCCGAAGACAGTTCCCACTCACCGTGAACTACGCGGCGATCGGTTCCGACTCACTGGAACCTCAGCTGGCCTGGCAAGCATCTCAATTCGCAAGATACAAGACTCAGCCTATTATCGACCTCCGGTCTCCGGAGGAGAGTGATGTGGCGGTACCTACAAACCCCAAAAAATAAACAACGCGTCATACTGACGTCACATGAATTCTACATCTCGCTCGCAATTAGAGTTTAACGTGCAACTAGCATATATACAACTTCCCAATTTCAACCGTTGGGCAAGTGCCCGCCAGACATAACACCCGTCTGGTCGGAGGATCCTCCCTTTTCTACGGAGGATGAGTGAACTTTACTCTCTGTTCCTCATACCTCCACAAGGTATTATAATTTTATATATTTTTAACCAAGAACCTACTTAGAATATCAGTAAAAAGGTGACACATTTTCTTTTTTTTTAATTAATCATCTATATAATTAGTATGGGAAAACAAAAGAAGTAAGTAATACTTAAGACTTAAGTAATATTTATTTGCTCGTGTATCGGTTTTCTCAAATTCAGATTATTTCTTCAGGTAGTAAGCGGCGTAGGGATAGGCGGAGTACGCGGCGAGTGGTGCGGTGTATGCGGAGTATGCAAGCGGCGCGGTGTAGGCGGCTGCCACCGGCGCGGTATACGCCGCCGCAACTGGCGCCGTGTACGCGGCAGAGTACAACAAAGCAGGATTGGGTTTAGGTTCGGCTATGGCAACCGCCATCATGCAAGCGAGAACCAACTGGAAAATAATAAACACCATTAATTTTACTTAAGTCTAACATTTTGTCCAATGAGTTCATACCAGATTGCAGTATAGACTGAAATGGCTAACTGACTGAGAAAGATGTCAGGTATATGCGACCTCTATCTGATCAAATATTAGAAGAATGAGTAGAGTAGTAAAACAATTCAACATTTGTTTTACTTTCACTAAATTCTTAATGCTGCAATCCAGGCCTTATACTTCTTCTTCTTCTTCTTCGCCTGAAACACAGGTTTAATAAACCTAGCTCGGGCATGTCGCTAATTTTATATGATTCTCTGCATAATAATACGTTCTGTATGACCTTATGTATATTTTTAGTCACACATAATACCTAGCTGTTATTTAGGCAATAAGATATGTATGTATTTGTATAAGAATATTTTTGTAACTTTTATTTTACAATGTTGTGTAAGTTTTTGAATAAAGATTATTATTATTATTATATTATTATACTGTCATTGTTATTCTTTTATATATACGCACCATGTATTTGAACATCTTGTTTTTTTCACTGAGCTGCTGCTGCACCGAATGATATTAAAGATGCGACGCACCGAATTTTATAGTACTTGAGAAGGACGAACGCACGCAACCTGAGGTTGTTGTAGAACGCGGCTGTGCTCAGAATTATCATTAGTTTCCTTCAATAAAGAGTGTCGATAACTGTCAATTGAATTTTAGTTAATTAAATAGAAGGTGATTAATATTTATGTAGCTGTAGTTATTTAGATGCAATAATAACTGTTATTAATCCATATAATGAACTACAGCTGAAATCTCTGTTGTCGAAGTTTTGCAGAGGAAATCGATTCATTGTTAGTTATTGTTCCACAAGAGAATCGCAATTTTGTCGTCACTAATTAATTTCACGTAAATTATTCAAAAAAATTACTTTATAGGAGCTTTTATTCATATTTTTTGTTAATTTCTAACGATAACAAGCAAACCATAAATGCAGTACTCTGACTAACTATTGTTGTAAGATGTTTTGATGTGATATTGAAATATACCTATACTATGCCAAATAAAACTGTAACTTCTTAGTACTTTATTAATTTATATAATAATTATTACTTTTCTTTTCTCTAAGAACTTATTTACTTATTTAATCATGTACACACAATTGTAAAGGCGGCACAAAAAAAAACAGGACGGTAAGCTCCTTTAAAATTGCCGTACTGGGCTTAGAATAGGAACAACCCCTATTCCCGAGAGATTCAGAGTTCCCTTAGTCGCCTCTTACGACAACTACGGGATTGTCGTAAGAGGCGACTAAGGGAACTCTCACTAGGGAAACGGGCAGCAGCGCATCTCCTATGGAATATGAAATTACTGCGATCCCCAATCCATCTGCCAAACGTGGGGATTATGGCAAACACCCTCAAAGCAATGAAAGCCTTGGGGGAGGCCTTTGTCCAGCAGTGGACCTGAACCTCCATAGGCTGAAGCAGAAGCATAAGAATCTATATGGTACATGTAACTGAATATTAAAACATTGTACAGTTTCTGAAGCATTAAACTTAAAAAGCTATATAATACAAAAGTAAAGTTGAAATGTAATAAAAATGACATGTACTCTTTAATTTACAAAAATATGTTTGAAATTAAATCATAAAACATGTGAATTAAACTATAAAACATGTTTTTATTACTATTCTACTCAATATATAATAAAATACTTTCAAATGAATACTTAGTTAGATAGACCTACGCTTTTTTTTTTCTAATTGGGACAAAACCCGCCACACTTTTCCCATCCACTGCAACTCCTGAAAGCCAGAATCAACAGTGGAGACCGCCAGAAAAACGCCGAGCAATGAAGCTCGACAAGTCCCGGAGAAACGATTCAACTGTCTTGGGCCCCGCAACGAAATTAATCAGAAAAGACCACTCCCCTCCATAACAAGCAGGAGACAGAACAGAACTAGGCCAATCGGCACAAAGGGACATCATTGCAACTGAGAGAAGCCCAGATTGCCAAGCACCACGGAATAAAATTTGATTAAGTTAATGGGTCCTAGGTAGGTATTTGCTGTTACAATTGATTCCGATAATAGGTATGGCAAAAGCGCCTGAACGCACGGAAATTGGTTCTAGTTTCTACAAGGTCCGTATAATAAACGACTCCGGATGTAACTTGTACACTATCCAACATAATATTGCATTCATTCTGCCAAAGAACACACTCCCACAAGATGTGATGTGCGGACTGTTCAAATTCACAGTTCGATGTAGAACGCTGACACAAAGGCGAAGGAACAAGTTGAAAAGAATACAGTTACAGACCTAGTCTATCTAACTAAGTATTCATTTGAAAGTATTAAACTTGATTTACATCACTCTGCCCAATAGGCACGGGGCATTATTCATAATGCCCAGGCAATGTGATAAGTTGATTGGTTATAATCACATTGCTCGCTCATATTGGGCATTATGAATAATGCGGGATTAATCACTTAGCCCATAACATATGCATTGCAATTATTAAATTAGTTTTAACAGTTCTTGGAGAACGAAGATCTTAACGTTCTTGGAATAAGATTTATTTTTTCTTTATTATGTATTGAATGATAAAATTTATATGAATACAAGAAAAACTACGATATTAAAAGCCTGCACAAAGAACAATTTATGTAGTTTTAATTATTTTTGGGATAAAAATTACCTATATTAAAAATGACATAAACCGATTCAGTAAACGATTCTGAACTAACCATTTCCAGGAAATGAATTAATTAATTTACATGTTGTATACACTGTTTCGGCTGAACGATCGACTGCTGCGCGAATCCTGCGTTGCTGCGCATTGCTTAATTTGTCAAAAATATGTTTGAATAGGGAATATTTGTATAGCAGTCCATGGAGAAATATGTAAGGTCATAACTTTATTTAAAATAATAATATGCTATTTTATTCTATACAGGTTGATACTGTTCACGTCGTCGTCGTCTTTTTTTATAATTATAAACTTGTGCTCGACTGTAATCCCGCCTGATGGTAAGCAGTAATGCAATCGTTGTTGGTAAAGCGCACTAGTTTATTAAGCCTATTCACTTAAAAAACTTAGGAATAGGAAGGATGACGGCAGTTGAACGAGGTGATGCAATCTTAAACCCAAAACCAACACGACCAACGATGCTGCGCCAGAGGGAGATTGATCTGGAGACTCTCCACAACCAAACTCCCGATACAACTGAAATACGATACAAATAGAATTGGAAAAAACCCAATTTTTTATTTAATTTATTTAACTATAATCCTTTTAAAATAACATTTAAGACCTATTTACAGTTTGATAGAATGATTTCGAGTTTTATTACCTTAGAGGAAGGGCAAATGGTTGCTGGGGAGTTTTGGCGGGAAAGTCAAGCTGAGTGTCACGTTTATTTTTCATTGGACTTTTAAATTATTTATAGTGTTGTTTACTAAATAAATGTGCGTGATTTATGTAGTAAAAAGTGCAGTAAGTTCAGTAAATAATTCGTCTCTCTCTCTGCAGTCGGTCCCTCATATCTGAGGATCGTGATCAGCATTGGGGCCGCATTTCGAATGGATGATCTGCCTCCATCGGTTTCGATCCAGCACGTCTCTCACCTCTGCGTAGAATTTAGAAGACGATGTGTCTTTGACTTGATTGGTCCATCTGGTTGGTGAACGACCGCGCGATCGTTTGCCTTCGGCGTTTCCAACGACTATCAATTTTTCTAGACATTCAAATAATTCATAAAGAACAGTGAAATATAGCAGCATAGTGACCACATCATGACTTTGCCTCAAACATCTCTCGTAAAACGGTTCACGCCGCAGTCTTTTTCGACATAAATAATTTATTACGTGACATTGGCTAAATACACAAACCGGGCGAATCCAAAAAAAATGAAAAAAGAACTTTAGAAGATTTTTATTTTACTTGAAATTGGCAAAAAGTCATAACTAGTGCCACAAAAAGAAAAGCCTGTTGCAGTAAATAATTGGTTTATTAACGTTTTTTCTTTTTCTTTTAATGACATCCTTATGCCTACGGACTAGAAGTTAAAGTTGCCTGAACAGACAGTGGAAAAAGGTTTCCTTAAATATATATTCTTAACGCGAATAGTAAAGAAGTAGTCATCAGAAAATCAATGAAGATAATTATTTTCGTCTTATTATCTAGACAACAATATACAGATTAGCATGTGTTACAAGATACAACATATTTGCACCCGTTTATATATTACCTTCTTTTTACTTTCTTTATATGATAGACGTAATCCAATAGTAGGGTTTTCATCTATACCAGTGTGTTATATTACTATATTTTATGGTACTGACCTATGTAGCGGTATCTACAAACGCCACATATAAAACAACGCATAATACTGACGTAATACGGATTCTACATCTCGCAAGCTGAGTTTACTTTTATTTTATTTTATTTATTAGGGACAAAAAACAGTTATACATTAAAGCATTTACATAAATTAGATAGAAATACAGATGTGAAAACGTATAACCCACACTATTGTCCACGAAGTGACATCGGAGTAAGAGAACGAATGCATGCAATAGAAGAAAAGTTAAAAGGTAATTTATAAAAGTGAAATACTGAATTGAAAGGACAGATTGTTTTTTAAATTTAGCTTTCGATAGTGCGAAAATATCAATTTCAGAAAATTGAGAGTTATACGCTTCAAACAGCCGGCGGAGAGGGGCCCGCACCCCAGCGTTCGTTCTACATTGCGCAGTATAGAATAGCTGTGGTGCACGCACCTCCCGGCGCACACTAGATCTAGGTACAATGTAACATAATTTATTCGACAGCTCAGTACAATTAAATTTATTATTGCATATACCGTGCAGCATCACAACCATGATCAGTAGACGTCTAGAATCCAAGCTCAATACTTTATAGTGTGTTAGCAAATCTGCGTAGGGAATCCTTGTACGGAAGCACTTATAGTGCGTGGCACGAAGAAATTTTTTCTGAACCATTTCTATTGCTATCTTATATTTGTCATAATACGGGCACCAGACGGGTACCGCGTATTCCAACTGTGAACGGACTAGTGATTTATATAAGAAGAGAAAAGTAGAAGGCTTTTTAAAGTCATTACAAGACCGCATTACAAAACCATACATCTGGAAGGCCTTGTTAATTATGTTGTCGATATGGGTATCCAAATGTAATTTGCAATCAAGCAGTACGCCAAGATCACGCGTGCGATCGGTTTTTTTCAATTGAGTGCCATTCAATGTGTACGAGAAGTCAATAGTATTTTTGTTTTTAGTAAAAGAAATGAAATGACATTTTGGAAGACTAAGATGAAGTTTGTTGACTAGACAGTATTGTGAAAGCCTGCATAAGTCCTCTTCAAGTAGCAAACAATCCTGAGTATTGAAACAAGCCTTATAGATTTTAATGTCATCGGCATACATTAAGAATTGAGAGTTGACTATGCAGGATTTTATATCATTTATGAATAGGACAAAAAGCAATGGGCCTAAGACCGAACCCTGGGGCACACCTGATTCGACGACCACACAATCTGACTCAAAACCATTGATGACAACCTTTTGGGTCCTATGAGATATATATGAGGCAAACCACCTGAGTAAATTGCCTCTTATGCCATTGAACGCGATTTTATCTAGAAGCAATTTATGGTCCACCCTGTCAAAAGCCTTCCGAAAATCCGTGTACACAACATCAACCTGCGTGCGCATATCCATATTTTCAAACAAGAATTGTGTAAAAATGATTAAATTTGTAGTAGTGGATTTGGATTTAACGAAGCCATGTTGCTCTGGTAAAATAAGGTGATTTAATTGTGGGAATAAGTGGCCATGTACCAAACTCTCAAAAAGCTTAGACAAGGTGGACAAGATGGAAATGGGTCGATAATTCTCAACGTTTCCTTTATCACCGCTCTTGTGAATGGGCGTAATGAAAGCCATCTTCCAGACACGGGGGAAAATTCCATCCCTGAGACACTTGTTAAATATAATGTGTAACGGGACACAGATGGTGTGAGCAGTGTTTTTAAAGAAAGAAGGTGGTAGACCATCTGGGCCGGCGCCCTTGGTTAAGTCCAATGAGGTTAGCGCGTCAAGTATGACACTCTTCTCGAGGTAAATAGCCGGTATGCATACAGAATTCTCGTAAAAGGTCTCTGGAGGTGTCCAGGTGGTAGAGTCAAAAGTTGTGGGCTCGTATACAGAATTGAAGAAACTAGAAAACAGTGAACATATTTCAGCAGGGCAGTTAGATGATACATTTTTGTACTGCATAAAAGCTGGGATCCCAGAACCTTTCTTTCGATTGGAGATATACGTCCAGAAGTGCTTAACATTAATGGGTATGCTTTCTTCAACAGTTTCCATGTACTTATTATAACACTGTTTACAGAGTAGCTTGAAACGTTTACGCTGAATTGAGAACTTTTCATAATCGGATATGTTACGCAGTTTTTTCCATCTTATCCAGGCGCGTTCTTTATTTTTAAAAGTTTTTATTAGAGAAGCGCTAAACCAAATGGGAAAGGAAGTTGATTTGTGACGTGACAATGGAACAAATAGTCTGAGGATTCCATATATATAGTCATAAAAAGTGTCTACGGCCTGTTCACTGGAGAGATTAAAAAACAATTCGTCCCAGCACAACTTATTTAGTTCTACATTAATGTCTTGGTTTTATGAGCTTTAAAGAAATTGTATTTTATTTTAGAATGACGCCTCATGGGTGTGAAATGAGTCTCCAGAGAGGTTAAAACAGAAATTGGAGGATGGTGGCTGTCGGGCTGCAGCAGTACAATGTCGGACTGTGTCTGACATTCAGCGTTGCTGATAAATAAGTCTAAAATACGACCCTAACTGTTTTTAAATGTGTTATATTGAGTGGCATTCGTGACAGCCATTAAATTCAACAACAATCGACCCACATTGTTATGTGTCTGAGGACTCATGTGACTAGCACTGCCTGACCAGTCAATTTCAGGCAGATTGTAGTCACCGGCCACATAAAATGACTCAGTAGAGGGAGCCGTAAGAATACTTTCTAATGTGGACAGATGTGACACGTAAACGTCGTCCTGAGTGCTTGGCGGTATATAGGCAGCGCTTATGATGTGGTGAGTGTTGGAGCGCGACGCGGGCATTTGGATCATAACGTGCTCGATGCCAGTGGTAGTGGGGCACGTAAATATCCGTACAGGTCGGAGCTCGCGCAGCACGGCTATCAGAACGCCCCCACCCTCGCGCTTGTTTGTGGTAATTCGGTTACGATCGTCTCTAAAAACCAAGTAGCGGTCATCAATGAATTCTTTGTCCAGTATATTAGGTGTAAGCCATGTCTCAGACAATATGATCACGTCAAACGACAAGGAAAGAATGTTGGTGTATAGTGTGTGCAATTTAGTACGGATTCCTCTACAGTTTTGATAGAATAATGATATATTATTATTACCGAGCATTCCAATAAACTAAGTAAAAATGGAATAAACAATAGCGGAAAGTAAAGTAATTATTATTATATTCAGGTATATTTAAAAACTTGGATTCCGTTCGTAGTGGGTAACAGTAAAAAGTTAAGTCGAGTAAAGTTTACCGTGCAATAAGCATACATACATAGGTACTTCCCAACATCAACCGTTGGGCAAGTGCCTGCCAGACGTAACACTCGTCTGGTCGGAGGATCATCCCTTCTCTATGGAGGTTGAGTGAACTTTACACCTTGTTCCTCATGCCCCTAAACGTATATTAATAAATTTACTGTTATAACTACGAAATATTTTGTAAGAAAATACGGGTTTTCTGGTTAAATAAATTAAAAACAATATTGAGGTATCATTCATATTTATGTGTTATTATATCGTGAAGATCGACTTATTTCTTCATTTCTTCAGGTAATAAGCGGCGTAGGGCGAGGCGTAAGGGTAGGCGGAGTAAGCGGCGAGTGGCGTGCTGTATGCGGAGTAGGCGAGCGGCGCGGTGTAAGCGGCCGCCACCGGCGCTGTGTAAGCTGCCGCAACCGGCGCCGTGTACGCAGCAGAGTATAGCACACCGGGCTTGGGCTCAGCCATCGCTGCAACCAGCACGCATACGAATACAAACTGCAAAAAAAAAAAAAATAAACCGAAGTTTAATAAGAGAAATATGTAAATGATTTTGCATCTGTATTAAAATTATTTTACTTCTGCATGAAGTTAAATAAATCATAATTTTAAATAAACCAATAATAATACATAAAGCATTTCTTTAACAAATATATAATATGATATATAAATTTGTTGTTTTATTTTCTAACAAAACAGCAATACATAATTATGTAACTATAATTGAATGGGCACCTTATATAAAATAACTCACCATATATTTGAACATCTTGATAGTTTTCACTAAAGTACTGCTGCACTGAATGATAAGAAAGATGTGGTACCTGCCGACTTTATAGTAATATCAGAAGGCCGAACACACTAAACGTGAGGTCCATCGAGCTTGATACCGCACAATGAATAGTAATGAGTTTACTTCAACCACCAGCAGAGGCCTGCTGTTGGTTGAAGTATTGTATTTGATTTCAATGACTGAATCTAGTATTACCACTTCTAATTAGCGAAGTAATTGAAATACGATGAGTTATTACGTTTTAAAATTAACTAATATTTACTATTTCTGTTTCATATTAGCTGGGCCCTGTGGTTTCTTTCAAACGGAGATTCCAATAGAAAACAAACATTTTTGAAATATATAAAGTATCCAAGTGAAGAGTGAACCAATTTACATAATCAGATCATAATTTCTAGACATAACCGATTATAAAAATCATCAGCCAGTAACAGTCCACTGCTGGACATAGGCCTCTCCTACTTCACCCCATTCAACTCCATTTTCAAATATCTAATAAATATTTATATATATATATACATTAATATAATAATAACGTATATATATACACATATTGTATATAAAGAAACCCTGTCCGACCCAAAATGATAATTCGCTACAAAAGGAAATCTTGTGCAATATATCTTGATTTTAAATGCAGCGGCTTGCACTCTGCTATGCCTTTTAATGACTAAATTAAGATTCTGATTAAGTGCACATCTCTTATTTATTCTCAATTTTTGATCATGGGTCTATTCGTGAACGAGTTAAAACAAAACCTAGTGTGCAGAACTTTGAAAAGAAACATCGAAAGTATCAGTCAGAACTCCAAGGAAAAGGACAAGTCGAGGAGGACAACACGATCAAGGATAGGTCTACTACTAACTAGCAAGGTCTCTAGGCTCTAGGTCTCATTAGCCACGACAACATCAATTGAGAGTGATTCTGTAATCTAAGAAATAAACATACTCATCATTGTATTTATTCGTCCAGATCAGAATAAGCATTCCATGACTGATAAGCACTGTTCCAATTACCTTCCTCGACATTAGGACTCATTACTCATCCAAAATCAGTCTGCAACTTTATCGCTAAGTTTCGAAAATTTAGTGATTCTCTCTCGGTGTTGGAAACTGTACCCACGCTAGATGTACTTGTTCTTCTTAACATAACACTTTTTATTAAAATTTAACTTACGGTTTTACTCATCATCATCATCATAGCGTTAATCCCAGTCGAATCTGAAACTTTTTTCAGCTCTAGAGTCTGGGGCCCGCTTTACTAATATAGCAGGAAATGTAGAAGTTCAAAAGAAAGAAGATATTTGAAAGAAAGTATCGAAAATCATCAGGATTTTGGCTAAACCTCAATATTTTCCGTGAAGCGACTGCTGTCTGGGCTCCACAACCCGAAGGCGATATATAAGCATTGCAGTTAGACCAATTGTTGGACTTTTGAGGGCTCTAACAACCCGTAACGACTGCCATTAGATGTTCGTTTGGCAAGCGGGACAAACGGCTCAGCGAGCTTTCCGAGACAGACCAGGCCAGAGCAAATATTCATATTCATACATACAAACATTTGCAATGCGCGGGGATCGTACTCGCGCCTCCATGTCAGCGGCCGCGTTCGCTACCGTTACGCTACGGAGGCTGTACAATTTACTGTTGCAACAATATTTACAATATTATGACGGTTTTTGACAACACTGTTTATTACGTCACCATTTCAACTTTTTTTTCAAATTATTTTGGCCTGTTATTTTATAGCCGACTAAATGTCCAAAGTCTTTCATAGTTATGTAGTATTTTCAGCAGGGCAATAGCGTAACATACTATCAGTAGCAATGGGTCTTATTTTGACAGTTCAACAACATCTATTGCGTTATTTACGTTGTTGAGCAAACACATTTTTTTAACATATGGAGCAAAGGTTTAGCATTAAGCTAAAAATTATTCCAATTGATAGTAATAGTGCGATACGCAATTACTCTGCTGGTCACTGTCACCGTACTAGAGTGTATTGTAGTTATTTTTTTCCGTAGAAGAGAGCTACAATAAACAAAATGATAAGGTGTACCCACACAGTAGTGAAGAAGCGAGCAACCGTATCCCGCTTGTCCAACGAGGTCATTTTCCAACCTCTCTCATGGCATAGTTGGAAGTTTCTTATTGGGTCTTAACTGAGGTGAATTTTTGTGAGAAAGGTGTAAAAAACCAATGCAGTTATCAAAATACAGTTCGGACGAACCTTGTCGAACTTGTTTCTCATACCATGTTCAATAACAGGCACTGGGTGTTCCAGCAAGATTCGGTGCCAGTTCATAGAGCGAAGAGTACACAAGACTGACCGGCGGTGCGTAAAATCGTCTTCATCCAGCACAAAGTTAAGTCCAGATGCGAGTCCCTTCGATTACAAGATATAGCAACACTTGGAAGAAAAGGCCTGCTCAAAGCCTCATCCTTACCTGGATTCACTCAAGGTCACGATATTGATATGGACCTCGTTCGTGCTGCAATATACGACTGGCCGCGAAGATTGATTGATTGACCTGTATTCAAAATCGTGGAGGATATTTTGAATAAACAAATTACCCATAAGAATTTATGTTTTGTAAAAATCAATTTGTTTTTAAATGAATACATAATTAATGAACTTGTGTCAACTATTTCATAATAAACTTGTGTCTATGACCTGAGGTAAAAAATGCGAAAAACACGTTTTTTGCATTTTTGTTTGGTTCTCCGATAAGTACCTCGTACTTTGGAGCCTGTATTGGTATCCGATTGATGGCAATAGGGTTGCTCCTATTACATACGTAATGACTTACCTCATCACGTGAGGGATAATCACAACATAGTATTGTTCGCGGATTACACTTCTCTTATTTTTAAAGTTAAGCGTCAGCTAGCAAATTTTGACGAAGTTAACAATGCACTTTCTAAAATCTAAATTTAAGCGTAGGCCTAATGATGTTAACAGAGAAAGATACATTGCAATCCGTAATCACTGCAACAAGGTGTGCAGGAATGCTCGTCGCCACTACATTCACGCTTCTGTCCAAAATGGGGACGCATCCAAAGTTTGGAAATTTCTTAGAACATTGGGGATCGGTAAAACCCGGCAAGAGACTATCCCAAAAGACATGGACATAAATGCTATGAATAATCATTTTACTGCTTCGTCCAATTTTGATAGGACAATAAAATTGAATACATTAAATTATCTTTCTTCTCTTCCGACTCCCAGTTATTCTCCATTTGTCTTTGGTCAATTTTCCGCTTGTGATGTTAAGAAGAGCATACTATCAATTACTTCCAATGCAGTTGGAAGTGACTGTGTCAGCCGTAAGATGTTGCTCCCTGTGTTGGATGTTATTCTTCCCGTAATTTGTCATATTCTCAATTTTTCATCATCTAGTGGGATTTTTCCTTGCTCGTGGAAAGATGCCCAAATAATTCCTTTACCTAAAAAGTCTAATCCCACATCCTTTTCTGAATATCGTCCAATATCTGTCTTACCATTCCTTTCCAAAGTCCTTGAACGGTTAATCCATAATCAATTGAGCACTTATCTCTCTAAGAATAATCTCCTCAACTCCTTCCAATCTGGCTTTCGTCCTGGTCATAGCACCACCACAGCGCTTCTGAATATTACGGATGATATAAGGTCAGCCATGGAAAGTGGTAATCTGACAGTCTTAGCTTTGCTGGATTTTAGTAAAGCTTTTAACACTGTTGATTTTGATGTTCTGCTTGGCATCCTTTTTTCTCTTAACATATCTCCATCGGTAATTGATTGGTTTCGTAGTTACCTGTTTGGTCGCCGGCAGCGTATTTGCTTCGGGGAGACCTTGTCTTCTTGGAGTAATACGTCTGCTGGTGTACCGCAGGGTGGCGTTCTATCCCCTTTACTTTTCGCAGTTTTTATTAACTCTATCTCTGACGAACTAGTTTCTTCCTACCATCTTTATGCAGATGATTTACAAATTTACTCACAAGCGCCTCTTGGAAATCTATCTGAGGCCATATTAGCGATCAATCGTGATCTGACCCGCATATGTGACTGGAGCAAAAGATATGGGCTTTTGGTCAACCCCATAAAGACGCAGGTTATAGTCGTGGGCAGTTTTAGGACGGTCTCTAGAATCGATTGGACGACCCTACCTCAAGTTTCTTTTGAAAACTCAGTGGTTCCCTTTAGTGACAAAGTTAAAAACTTGGGAATATATATTGACAAAAATTTCTCTTGGACTTCCCAGCTGCAGGAAGTTAGTCGCAAGCTATTTGCATCCGCAGCGTCTCTGAGGAGATTACGCAATTTCCTACCGACTACCACCAAAATTGCACTTGCACAATCACTTCTTCTACCCATCCTTGACTATGCTGATGTCAGCTATCTTGATCTTACCCAAGACGAATTAGTTAAGCTTGAGCGACTTCAAAATGTTTGTATAAGGTTCATATTCGGTCTGCGCAAATATGACCATGTATCCGAATTTCGTGTGAAGCTCAAGTGGTGACCAATTCGCCTTCGTCGGAATGCTCATATTCTTTCCCTTCTATATAATGTGCTTTTTTCTCCTTTCACCCCTGTTTATCTCTAGAATCGCTTTCAATTTCTGTGCAACTCACATACTAAATCGTTAAGGTCATCAGATAACTTAAAGCTCAAAATGCCTATGCATTCCACAACATTCCTAGATAAATCTTTCACTGTTCAGGCCCCTCGTTTGTGGAATGCATTGCCAATTGAAATTAAACGCGCGCAATCATTACTGCAATTCAAGAGACTTGTGGGGGAACACTACTTGTCGTTATGATCTTGTTAAATAAACACTTTATGGCTATTTACACTATTAAAGTATCTATGTATTTATGTATGTATTTGTGTATCTATTTTAGTAAATTGTAACCATGATATTTGGCACCAACGACAGTCCCTTATGTGGTTCAGGAGAATCTGTCCATTCTTTGGTTGCCTGGAAGAAATCGCATTAGCGATAAGGCCGCCCATTGTATGTTTTATGTTCCATGTATTTTGTTCGATGTTTGATTGGTGTACAATAAAGAATAAATAAATAAATAAATAAATTTTCTACGCCAAATGTCAGGCAGCTAAGTAACAAAGTTCAACTGAATGGAGTAGAGTTGATCCCTGTCGAGTCGACAGTTTTTCTTAGATTAACTATTGATGCCAAGTTACAATGGGGTCCTCACATTGAGAAGCTGTCGGGTAGACTCAGTTCTGCCGCCTTTGCTGTTAAGAAAATTAGACAGATAACTGATGTGGATACAGCCAGAATTGTTTATTTTAGTTATTTTCATAGTCTTATGACTTATGAGATTCTTCTCTGGGGAACTTGTGCGGACATCAATACCATCTTTGTTTTACAGAAAAGGGCTGTTCGAGCCATTTACAACCTTTATCCTAGAGATTCTCTTAGAGAAAAATTCAGAGAGGTGAACATTCTGACACTGTAGCTTCACAATATATATTTGAAAATCTTATGTATGTACATAAAAATATATAGAATTTTAAGAAAATAAGCGATATTCATAATATAAATACCAGGAACAAACACAATCTTGCTGTACATCACACTCATCTTCACAGAGTAGGCAACTCGTTCATGGGAGGATATTTTAACAGGACACTCACGGCTTTTACAACAAGCTTACCAGGGACATTCGAAACTTACCCATTAAACGATATAATAACTATATAAAGGCCAAACTTTGCAAAAAGGGGTATTATAAAATCTCAGTTTATTTAGAAGACAAAAAAGCTTGGGACTGAGCTGCTCGCTCTGTTAAGCATTGTTATTAAGCAATATGCGTAATTATAATGTAAATTATTGTAAACATTTTCATTTTTAATGACTGGACTTGAAAAAAGACGATGATCCCTGAGTTTGTGTTGGCTATTTCTTCTCAGAGGTAGTCAGTTAGGAAATGCCGGTTTCATCTAGTTTGAAAAAAAAAGTCATATGACGTGTAAAAGTGATCAGTGATTCTACTTGCTTAATAAACGATTTCATTTCATTTCACATTGGACATAAACACACTAAATAACTTACTATCAATGCTCTACGGAAATAAAATACTTGATATAGTTCCAAATTATATTAATTTTATCGATTGTAGTTGTCGCTTGTCATGTCAAATTATTTCTTCAGGTAGTAAGCGGCGTAGGGGTAGGCGGAGTACGCGGCGAGTGGTGCGGTATATGCGGAGTATGCAACTGGCGCGGTGTAGGCGGCTGCCACCGGCGCGGTATACGCCGCCGCCACTGGCGCCGTGTACGCGGCAGAGTACAACAAAGCAGGATTGGGCTTAGGCTCCGCTACGGCTACCGCCATCATGCAAGCGAGGACCAACTGTAAAATAATAAATACAATTAATTTCACATATACGCGTCAGAGTATAAGACTGGTTTACTATTAAGCAACCCAGGGTTGGGTTTAGGCTCGGCTACGGCAACCGCCAACATGCAACCGAGGACCAACTGGAAAATATTAAACACAATAATTTCACAAATAAGCGGGAGAGTCTTGCAATTATATACTTTGAATCTGGAATAGAATATTTACCATATATTTGAACATCTTTAATTGTTTTCACTAAGCTAGTGCTGCACTGAATGATACAAAAGATACATCTGCTAGGAATTTTATAGTAATTTAAGAAGGTCGCATGCTTGTATATTACGTGAGGTTAATGGGGCTCGCCACTAATCGGCGAGTAGAATAATGATGAGTTCCTTTAATCAAAAACGCCAATGTAGCGTCTTTCACTTTCAATTTCATTGGAGGAAATTAATTTAGAAACGTAAATAAATCTGGCTGAAGCTTAATATTATTTTATCGTCATACTTTCGAAAGCTTTCTCATTAAAATTGTAATTAGATTTTTGTTTTGAATAACTAATTAATACAAGCTTTCTTAAAGTTTTTTAATGTCATGGCACTGGACACTAAGTGAAGTCCTATTTTGTTAATGTATTATTTTTTTTTTATATAAATTAGTGCTTGACAGCAATCCCACCTGATGGTAAGCAGTGCTGCGATTGTTGATGATAAAACGCACGAGTTTATTTAGAGCCTATTCCCTGTGGCCTTGAAGAAACTTAAATTGTATTATAAACACCGCGGTGGGAAAATTGTTCCAGTCCCTCGATGTACGCGGTATAAAAAACGAAGTGAAACGCTTCGTTCGGCTCGTTGTGGTGTCAAAAACGTAAGGGTGGAAACTCGCCATACCACGGGTCGACCGATGATGGAACGGAGATGGGGGAATCAAATCATTCAATTCCCTCATACACTCTCCAAAATGCATTCTATAGAACACCGACAGGCTGGCTTTAGAGACCTTTTGACCTAAACAATTGAAATAATGAAGAACGAAAGTAAACCACTTCTATTTTTTCTTTCCTTGTTATTTTAATGCAACCGCCCAACATTGGACAATTTTCTTTTTTGTAAAGTGTTTTGCCTTACACTAGGAATTTCTCCTGTATCGTGGGCAAACCCGGAACAACTACTTGTAGGTCATACTAATAATTGTTCCGTGCGGGAATCGAACCCGTGACACGCAGCGCAGCAGTCAACACCAGGGCAGCTTCTAATTTTATACAAAGCACAGGTCCGCTCGTGTGTGGAGTACTGCAGCCACATTTGGGCTGGTGCTGCGAAATGTCACCTTGCCGCTTTGGATTCGGTGGAGAGGCGTGCGAAGAGGCTGATTGGCGACTCAGACTTAACTCGAAACGGTCTCCAAAGCCTGGAGCACAGGCGTAGAGTAGCCAGCCTTTCGGTCTTCTATAGGATGCATTCTGGTGAGTGTGCAAGGGAATTGCATGATTTAATTCCCCCATCTCCGTTCCATCATCGGACGACCCGTCGTACGGCGAGTTTCCACCCTTACGTTGTTGACACCACTGCGATCCGGACGAAGCGTTTTGCTTCCTCCTTTATACCGCGTACATCGAGGGATTGGAACAATTTGCCGGCGTCGGTGTTTCCGTCACATTACGATTTGAGTGTCTTCAAGGCTAGAGTGAATAGGCTCTTAATAAACTAGCGCGCTTTACCATCAACGATCGCGTCACTGCTTACCATCAGGCGGGATTGCGGTCAAGCGCTGGTTTATAATTTATAAAAAAAAAAAAAAAAAAGCTTAACCAGTGCGCTAACTGTGCAGTCAAGTCAGTTTGACAAGAGGTTTGTGTCCCAGTAGTGAGAATTTTATATCCCGAGTATGCTATTTCAATGGCGATGTATACTTTCATTCAATGCGAAGGCAATGTATACTTTCATTATTACATACTTTTACACTAAATTTACTGAAAAGATGCACATTACTAGCATTCCTGTTTCTAACTATAATTTATTAAGTGTGGTTCGAACACATCACTTCTTGCTCGATCAGCTTGCTGAAGCAGGCTAGCTACCAAACCCTAAATGACTCAGACCTCAAAACATTACAGAAGGTTTTATTAAACCGTAAAGTTGAGTGAATTCATTCACATTCACAATGAAACGGAAAGCATCGGATGGTAACTTGCTCTTCATTAACACATGCTGCTGAGGCCAGCTGATCGGTATTCGATGCACGGCGCCGCGTCAAGAACGGCTCTTTTCGCACATTGCGTGCACTGTCCTTCTTCATTTACTATAAAGTTGGTTGCTGCGAGTTCTTTGATATCATTCTGTTCACAGCAGCTACTTGACAATAACAAAAAATGTTCAAACTTGTAAGTATACCATATTACTATTTTACTCTGTTTTTTAAAATAGATATATTGAAAAACTTTAATATATTTTTTTTTGTAGTAAACCAGTAGTTGGTGGCCGTAGCTGAACCCATGCATGGCCGTCTTATACTCTACCGCGTATGTGTGAAGTTAATTGTATTTATTATTTTACAGTTTGTCCTCGCTTGTATGATGGCGGTTGCCGTAGCGGAGCCTAAGCCCAATCCTGCTCTGCTGTACTCTGCCGCGTACACGGCGCCAGTTGCGGCGGCGTATACCGCGCCGGTGGCAGCCGCCTACACCGCGCCGCTTGCATACTCCGCATACACTGCACCACTCGCCGCGTACTCCGCCTACCCTTACGCCTCACCCTACGCCGCTTACTACCTGAAGAAATAATTTGAAATGACAAGCGACAATTACAATCGATAAATTGACATAAATTGTATAACATATCAAGTACCGCCTACTACCTGCGTAAATAAGTCCATCTTCTCGTGATAAAAAACATGAAAAAATAAAGAATAAGATTTCCTCTAAATTGCTTTTGATTATTCTGTAGATGATATTGTACCTTAGCCCTTAGAGACGATTACTATAGTAAGCCCATCATGAAATAAATACGGTTCTCGTCATAAACTAAATGTTTATCAAACTAATCAGACATCAGACTTACTTGCCGTCAATGTATTCGATATGCAATATTTATTTGCATTCAGCATTGATGAAACAATCTGATCTTATCAACAAGTGATAAGTGATACGTTTTACATATATGGTGTAAAATATTATATTATATAATGCTAAAGTTATAAGTATACGAGTATGTAAAGTTTAAAAAAAAAGGCGTGTGGCACTCAAAAACTGCCGCGGTAAAGCTATTGCATAGCCTTTTTTTTATCAACTATAACTTGCAATTATAATTATTTATTTATTTTATTTATACAGTAATTTTTCCTTTGTTTTTTTTTTCTTTGATATCAATTCAAATTTTCTTTCTGTTTTGTAATTTATTTATTTTTTACCAGCAACGTCATCAAAAGAGTGCGAAAAATGGTGACGATTAAGCGACTAAAGTTTTCTGTTCGACTTTGATAAAGAGATAGAAAGAAGCTAAGCAATAGCTTAAAAATGACGTCATGTTCGTTATCACACCCATGTCAGAATGTCATGAAATATGATGTCGGCCATCTTGGATTTCAAAAATGAAATCATTTTCCTGATCAGCACCCTGAGTTTTGGCGGGAAAGTCAAGCTGAGTGTCACGCTCGTTTTTCATTGGACTTTTAAAATTATTTATAGTGTTGTTTACTAAATAAAAGTGCGTGATTTATGTAGTAAAAAGTGCATTTAGTAAATAGTTCATAAAGAACAGTGAAATATCGCTGCATAGTGGCCACATCATGACTTTGTCCCAAACCTCACTCGTAAGACGGGTCACGCGGCAGTCTTTTCGACATGAATAATTCATAATTACGTGGCATTGGCTAAATGCACAAACCGTGCGAAGCCAAAAAATAAAGAAATAAAGAAAAAACCCATGAAATCTATTATATTATCACTCGAGTCAGTAAGCATGTAAAATGAGAAAACTAACATAGAACGATCCGTGTGAGAACTAAACGATCACTATTACACAACAACACTGATACCTTTGAGAAAGCGGACTTCCTCTACAATAGGGCAATTCCTCCGTAAGGTCTGTCTATGCTATTACTTATAATCTCTGTCATTGTGTGCTGTTTCGGTGCAATCGCAAGACCGGCCGGGCACTGAGGGGCAGGCGAGACACCTATAGTATCCTTATGACTCCACCAACTGGTATTTCGTTGACTCGGAAACGGCGCACAGGGAGCACCACGAAATATACTCAAAGACTCCGAGGTTCTTTTTCAATATACCCCACTGTTTTGTCGTGGTGGCCTAGTGGTTAAACACCAGCCTCTCAAGTATGAGTGCGCGGGTTCGATTCCAGGTCAGGCAAGTACCAATGTAACTTTTCTAAAGTTATATGTACTTTCTAAGTATATCTTGGACACCAATGACTGAAGGCGAAGGAAAACATCTTGAGGAAACCTGGGCTTTATAAGTCTGAAATCGCCAACCCGCATTGAGCAAGCGTGGTGATTACGCTTAATCCTTCTCTGTATGAGAGGAGATCTGTGCCCAGCAGTGGGACGATAAAAAGGTTGTTGATGATGAACGGCGTCGGTGTCGAATTATTTGTTATCAATTTAATATTTTCGAGCTGATCTTTAGTAACATAATCACTTCTGATTGCGTTAACATCTGACCGTAGAATTAATAAATCCTTCATCAACTTCTTTACGTACGTTCTACGTAGTCAAAGCAAACTGGTGGCAAGCGTGGTGATTACGCTTAATCCTTCTCTGTATGAGAGGAGATCTGTGCCCAGCAGTGGGACGATAAAAAGGTTGTTGATGATGAACGGCGTCGGTGTCGAATTATTTGTTATCAATTTAATATTTTCGAGCTGATCTTTAGTAACATAATCACTTCTGATTGCGTTAACATCTGACCGTAGAATTAATAAATCCTTCATCAACTTCTTTACGTACGTTCTACGTAGTCAAAGCAAACTGGTGGCAATTTGTGAAGGTCATATGCCACAAAAAACTGGGATTGTTCGGGATCCGTGATTTTAAACACCGTAATCGTATATTTTAGGTCTTTCTGCTTTTTGTTCTTACGCCTCGATACATGTTTTTGTCTTGTCTTCGTAGAAACAAACAATAACTTTTTTGCCTCATCAATGTCTTCCTCAGAAAAAGCCGACGAGCATATTTTTATTAAACTTTCGTTGTTTCGTTTCGGAGATAACAATATTACAACTCGTACACTTAAATGTACTCGTATTAACATTGTTCACCGACGTCTTTCTGTAATATTTTATTTAATAAAAACTTCAACTTCAACTCTTGATCTGGTCCCTGTGGATAGGTACCACAATTTTGTCAATAACACGTGTAACAAATTATAGAAATTCTTTAAAAAAATATTTCACAATAATGGCGGATATCGCCAATCACAGTTGATAAAACGGCCACGTGAGCACTTTTTACTCTATAAAATCACGCGCTTTTATTTAGTAAACAAAACCATAAATAATTTAAAAGTCCAATGAAAAATTAAGCTATTTTATAAAAACACTACTAAATTAATTTGAATAAAAAAAGTACTTAATAATTAATTATATGAAAAGTTTTTACGGTAGCCATGACAACGTCGATGACGTCTATGACATATCTCTATAGAAGACCTATTTCAGAGAGAAAATTAATCGCAAGTTTAGCACATCGCGACTATCAGTAACATGGCAAGTGTGTAGAACTGAGTTCGCGCCCTGCAATATGCATGCTCTTTTTGAAAATCTATAAATTGTTTTCAAAAGATGTAGTCGCACGCACACCAATATACCGTGCCGAAGACTGCCGAACTGAAACGACGTTAGACGATGTACGGCCTTCAAGCCACACCTCCGTGCCCGTCGGAGTGGGGAGCGTGAGGTTTTTTCGTTACGGAATTTCTGGATTCGGTCCCCGCGCTCAAGGCCCGCGATAGAAGCTATGCAATAGCTTAAAAAATGCTTCACTTACTTGACTTAAATTCCAGTATCTCCTAGATAGGGCAGAGGGTGTCCACAACGCGCCGCCATCGCATTCGGTCTTGAGCTTCGCGCTTTATTTCGCTCCAGGTCTTAACTATGTTTTGCGGCCACTTTTACGCTCTCTTGGATATTCCAGTCTAGGGCTTGCCATGGAAAATGTTTAGGGGCTCTAGTCTGCTATTTTTATAAACTTGTCATTCCAACATCATTCTATTGTCATTTTGCTTAAAGGTTTGTAATCTGATAAATTCATAATGATCAATCAATTATCTCAGTCGTCTCGTAATGGAATGACATTCCCGTATTGTCATTATTATAAAACCCGTTGGGAGAAGTGGTTTCCTAATAACTACTACTCAATTTGAACTTTTGAAATTGAGCATTTGAAAGTCATAATGACGCAATTTTGAGTAGATTACGAAACTTGTCAAAAACTATAATTATGAAATCAGTGATCTACTGTTCTGAGACTGTTGTAATAGCAGACTAGGGCCCTAGGAACCCTTCGGAACATATTCAATCTGTTGGTCGATCGAAGTTTCACCGCAACACTACCGCTACATTTGAAATTTTCTCGAGCTAGTAGATACAGAGAATACGGCAAAGACTTAAGAGAGTTTATGCGAGATTTCTTTTCTCACATACATACAGCAATACGGTTTTTTCTTTGGACCGGAATATTTTGAGCTTAACTCTTCTGGTCAGTTTCATTTGGCACCTCACGGAGCTGTGCGAAGGTTGCCCGTGCCTTGGCGATCCTCGAAGCGATGTCCTCTTCGGTCTCCCCAGTTTCGGACACGACACAACACTACCGTGGTAAGTGAACTTGTAGACCCTTTCCACAGCCCCTGTACCGAAGAACAACGACAATAAAGAATTGCGGTGAGCGATAATGTTGACATTGATTGCATAAAACTATTGTTTAAAATAAACCACAATTTCAATTAGTACATTTTTGAAGGGATTTTATTAGGAATTAGGAATTCGTGTTCAACAGATATTACATGGACAATTGTATATCAACGTATACCTGTCAAGACTAGCTAATAAAAATCAAGCCAAGCAAATTCATGTCTACTTGTCACACACAGACCGTGATGCAGCAAATCCTTTCCTTGTGAATCTAATTTGAATTCAGATAGCTTTGTATTATACCAAGTTCACACTTTAATTTGAGTACAACATAATTCTACTTTGTACTTGCTAGAAAGTCTATCAACTCTCTCTCTAATTAATTGTTGTAGGTAATCGTCTAAAACTCTAACGAAGTGAACTCGGTACGACCACAAAGATTCTGTGGCAATGTACAGATGTTTCAAGATAAAATTCTGTCTAAAAGCTAGTCTACACTAAGAACCTTTCTTGATTGTAACTGCATCCACACACACCATGCACCAAAATCCAGATCCAAAACCACTGTTTATCCGTCGTCCCAATGGATCCACCAGTTACCGGGTCCAGGATTAATTTTAAATACCCTTTTTCCTTTGAAATTTTTCCTTAGGACATTTTCCTGGACGTAATATTCTGTTTTTATAGATATTTTCAGATTTAATCAGTGGGTGTCAATTAATTTTCTATCGATATAGTTACACGTCCAAGAAAAAAATCCTAGTGCCGTGAGACTACGAGAATTGAAAATTAGCGTGGACCTAGTATTGGATTGACCCACCGGAACTACGGATAAACAGCCTTCGGAGCAACTATGTTCACCATACATAAGCCAATCCCATGACCATTACAACAATACAATCATTGTGGCCTAGTGGTTGAAACACTAGCCTCTCAAGTATGAGTGTGCGAGGGAGATTCCAGGTCAGGCAAGTACCAATGTAACTTTTCTGAGTTATAATATTTACTTTCTAAGTACTCGTATATCTTGGACACCAATGACTGATTAAAAGATGAAGGAAAACATCTTGAGGAAACCTGGACTTTAAGTCTGAAATCGCCAACCCGCATTGAGCAAGCGTGGTGATTACGCTCATTCCTTCTGTATGTATGAGAGGAGATCTGGGCCCAGCAGTGGGACGATAAAAGGTTGATGAATCATTGAAAATGAAAAAGATTTTGGCAGTGGTATCTACTTTATTCGGCTAACTAAACATGATGTGAACAATTAAACATTACTTTCTACTGCTTTGTAGTAAATAATTTCCTACAAAGAACTATTTCATGTAGAAACATATGCTCCGTCCGCGAGGTAACTCATACTGTTATTTTAAAGTCAGATATCAAGATTAAAAGAATTCATTTAATGGACAAGCGCCAGAGTTGCCTGCGAATTCAAATTTTCTTACGTATTTGCAATTTGCTAATCATATTTTAAATAAAATAAAAATTAAATAATAAAATAAATGATGTTGATGTAAGACAGTTTTGATTTGCGGGTATAACAAATATGGCTTTATAATAATTAAAATAATAGATAGAACCCTCAAAGTTCATAAAATATTTCAAGATATATCAATAAAAGTATTGCGATGTAAAAACGTAAGATTATTTTAATTTCGTATCTGTTATATTTCGCTCTCCATCTTCAGTATTTACATATTTATTTATTTATAATCAATTAATTTAGTAGACTAATAGCTGCTTGCGGCAGCATGTTAGATAAAAAAGAAGCGTTTAAGATGTTTTTATTTTTCTCACAATGAAGGTGTTATTTTCAATATTTCAATCAAAACTATTTAAATCAACTTAAGCATATATCATTATAGTTCATAAGTCAGCCAAATGTTGAAAACAATTAACGTACTGGAAGAAATTGAGAACCAAATGCATAAACGTATAACTTGTGTTATCCTAAAAGACAAGTGAAAACGGTTAATGAAGTAACACTTAGGAAAAATAGCATGGCCTACCAGCATAACAAGAAGACGTGAGTTTATGTATGTGTGTATTTACGAATTATTTGTTACAAATTAAGTCAATGTGCTATTTCATCAGGTGTACCTATTATGTTCCGCACACATACAAAAAATTACTAAATCACTTCTGGTGGAAAGGTATATGTATTTAATATCTCTTCAGTCATTTCTTATTTATTTATTTATTCTTTCGCACATAAATTGTACAGAGGCGGACATAATGCCTTAGGCATTCGATTAAAAATCCAACACTTTTGTTTGAAAGGGATACTAATGATTATTCAGAGCACAGTCGCGTTTTACAAATACCTCACGTTGCGTGCTTCGTCCTTCTCAAGTTAGTATAAAATTCGTAGCCATTGCATCTTTAGTATCATTCAGTGCAGCAGCAGCTCAGTGAAAACAATCAAGATGTTCAAATATATGGTGCGTGATTTTATACAATAATTTAAAGTGAAAGAAAAATTTAGGTCTCCTACCAAATATGTAATTGCGTCGTCTTTTTAGAAGTATAGAAGGCCAAATGGTGGTTGCATATAACTGGCACTGTTCCCAGTCAGTACAGTCCATAGTGCATTCTGATATGTATTTGTAGGACAAAATTACAAAATTTTCGATTAATGGAAATGAAATTAATGCTGATTATTATTTTACAGTTGGTCCTCGCTTGTATGGTGGCAGTTGCCATAGCCGATCCTAAGCCCGAGCCCGGTGTGCTGTACTCTGCTGCGTACACTGCACCAGTGGCGGCGGCTTACACTGCGCCGGTAGCGGCTGCCTACACTGCGCCCCTTGCCTACTCCGCCTACACCGCACCACTCGCCGCATACTCCGCCTACCCCTACGCCTCGCCCTACGCCGCCTACTTCCTGAAGAAATAAGTCGATCTTCAGCGATCAGAAAACCCAAACGAATAAATGATAAGATTATTTACCTACAAATTGTTTTTAATTTATTTATAAAAGTCTTTTTATCACTTAATTTACAGTTCGATATTGATCCAAAAGAATCTAGTTGGTGGATCTGCTGAAACAGATGTTCTTAAAGAACTCTTAAATAAAAGGAAAAGATCCTTAGCATTGCACATTGTCGGTGAATCGAAATAACGACCTATATCGCTCGGTTCAACCATAAAGTTAGTATAACGCTTGTGCACATTTATCCTACATATCTGTGTTGTTACAATGGTTACGGAAAATATATACATTCCAATGGATCGCTTTCAATAAGCATAATATCTAAGAATGAATTCACAAAGATTTTAATATCAAAATAGCATAAAATAATCCAGTACATAATTCACTAAATTTTATTCTACTGCCTGCTACCACCGATTGAATTAGTATTCATAAGCAACATTACATCAAAAATATGTTAATGTAATAACTTAACCAGTCACGATATGTATACAAAAGCGCAGATTTTCTTGTTTTTGAACAAAACCAAATTAAAGATCAGTGCGTCTTTTCTTAAACATTAATAATAAACAAAAAAAATAAACATTAAATTAGTGCTGTCAAATTAGTTCGGGCCTGACAAAAATTTACGTATTTTTAATAGCCTTATTTTAATCGTGTCTAAACTTTCTGTGCAGTATCTGAATTTAACATGACCAAACTAATATTTACTCTTCTGTTGTTTTCTTAATAAAATAGAAAAAAAAAAAATACATTGAATTAAATTTAGTTTAGCTTTTGAATAGCAAGGGAATCGTAGCCCTTAACACATTTGTTTTTTTTTTATAATTATAAACTAGTGCTTGGCCGCATTCCCGCCTGATGGTAAGCAGTGATGCAATCGTTGATGGTAAAGCGTGCTAGTTTATTAAAAGACTATTCACTCTAGCTTTGAAGACACTTAAATTGTATTGAGACAGAAACACCTCCGCTGGCAAACTTTTCCAATCCCTCGATGTACGCGGTATAAAAGAGGAAGCGAAACGCTTCATCCGGATCGTAATTGTGTCAACAACGTAAGGATGAATACTCGCCGTACGACGGGTCGTCCGATGATGGAACGGAGATGGAGAATTTAAGTCATGAAATCCCTCGCACACTCTCCAAAATGCATCCTGTGGAACACCGACAGGCTAGCTACTCTTCGCATGTGCTTTAGAGACTGTCTGTGTTTTTATATTAAATCTGACGCCAATCAGCTTATTTACACACCTCTGCACCGAATCCAAAATTACCAGGTGGCATTTTGCAGCACCAACCCAAATGTGTCTGCAGTACTCCACACACAAACGGACTTGTGCTTTGTATAACATTAGATGCTGTCCTGGTGTGACGTACCTCCAGAACTTTGTAATAACGATCATTATTGCAATTTGAATAATTTATTTATTTATTAATAATTATAAATATTGACAAAGACAAACAACTAAATTAAATAATAAAAACGAATAAAATCAGTACCGCAGCGTGAATGTGATTTTTTCCATTTTTAGTCATGACATGAGCATTACTTTTAGATTATTAGTATAGGGCCTACGTGTCATTAGGGTAGGTACATATATAATGTATAGGATCGTCTCTTTTACGGACCTAATGCATACACAGATACAAACATAAGATGCAAATACACTATTTGTATCTTTATCTATACTACCTACCTACATAAATCATACAAGAAATGTGTGAGGCCTACTTAAACAAAGTGAACCAATGTCCTGCGCTATACAAAATCAATTAAAACAAAAGAATTAATATTGGTGATTAATAACGTGAACTAATAATTTAGCAACCTAATGTCTAGGTCTATCTCTTAAAGAGGATAACATTATTCTGTTATCAAATTTTTCCTGTACTGTAAATGTCTAATCATTGCTACCCCAGCCCCAAAACGACATATTTTTTATAAGATCGTGAAAAAAATATAGAAAGAAATAATATACATTATTATTTGATACAAACATGATGTATTAAAGAGAATACAAACACAAATAACCAAAGAACATAACAGGTCGTAAATGTTACTAGCTTAACGCTACTTAGAAATGGCTGCTGAATTATGTTGTTAGAAAAAGGAAAACGTAATATTCGATCACAAAAATGATTGTCCAAGTCATGATTAAGCAAAAAGTGGAGACAGAGTCTAGTCTAGTTTCTTAGAGCTTCCTCTCCCTGTCCTTAGTAAATTTCTATTTATTTGTTGTTGATATTATTATTTAATTTTAATGGTATAGCAGTAATGACTGGTGGACTAGCTAAATATTAAATTATGTCTTCGTCATAGCCGCCCTGTGTCAATACATTCCCAAATAATGGTTGTAATCAAAATGCCAATACGCGAGGCTACCAACTAACTTATAAAATCAAAAATATATATTTTAAAACTATCTACAGATGTCCGTAGGTCGAATCAGTTCTTGAACCTTAATACTTAAGCTATGTAGTTAAAAATGTATTTAAGAAATTTGCTAGTTTATAGTAGACTTATGTGCGTGCATCTGTGCGTACACCGTACAATGACGCTACTACCAATGTTCAACACAAGTGATTTGATATAGCTAATTGTATGTTTACTGGCATCAATCCAAAAATAGATTTCACCAGCATAATAATGAAAACATGGAAATCTCTAGAATATGTAGAATAAAACATGCATATGAAGATATTTATTGATTGTGACACACAAAAGTTCCGAAACCGAGATAGCTGTAGTTTACACACACTAAGCACAAAAAATTGTTGTTATGTAGGATTGTACACACAACAACGTATTATTTTTCAATAATTTACGAAATATTTCAACGCAAAAAGTCTAAATCTAATTCTATATCAGGTTGCGCGTACGTGTCCTTTGCCCTGAATAATATTACACTTAACGTACAATATTGCAACTAACTCAACCAATTTATTATAAAGTAGGTACCGAAATCTGTTGTATTCCTCACATTAATCAACCTCAACTGATAATAAAATTCATCGACACCCTTCTCTGAAGGAAATGAATGATTATTCAGAACACAGTCGCGTTCTAGAACAAGCTCACGTTGCGTACATTCGTCCTTCATAGGTTACTATAAAAATTGTAGCCATCGCATCTTATGTATCATTCAGTGCGGCAGCAGCTCAGTGAAATCAATTAAAATGTTCAAATATATGGTAAGTATATATTTACAAGAAGAAGTTTTTATTTAGTCTGGATTACAGTTTTTTTTATACAAGTGATTTTTTAATACTGTTGGTTGTCAATTAACGATCTCTTTGATCTGAGAAGAGAATTGCATCCAATGACAACTTATTTCAAACAAATATAAGGGAATGTAAAATGTAAATACACTTTTTCTTTTACAGATCTTGTTTGTGTGCATGCTGGTAGCAGCGTTGGCTGAGCCCAAGCCCGGTGTACTATACTCTGCCGCGTACACAGCGCCAGTGGCAGCGGCGTACACTGCACCGGTAGCGGCCGCCTACACCGCACCACTAGCCTACTCCGCGTACACCGCACCATTTGCGGCATATTCCGCCTACCCCTATGCCTCGCCCTACGCTGCTTACTACTTGAAGAAATGATTTGAACAGAAAAGTGAAACCGCAAAAATATATAAACTATAGTAGTTCCCAGACCAACCTTCGTTTTTTTTTATTTGTCATACCTCTGAAATCCCTATGGTTATCAACCAGTAACCTAAACAAACCAACAACCTTACGAAACCTAACTAGGTTAAACAGTAAAATATATAAAGTGCAAGCAGCTTCAGTAATTAGGTACCCTAGCAAAAGCAAGTTAAAATCTGACTTAGCTGCATATCATTTTTTTTTTGAAGCGATAGAAATCATTTTTTTTTTAATAAAGTTGTCCTACTCGAAGAATTTCTCATGTGTCAGGGGTGCGTATACAAATATATAAAGTCACATATTATTTCCGTGCGTGAATCGAACCCGCGACAGGCAGCACAGCAATCGATCGCTAAGCCACTGCGCCAAACGTGTCGTCATTGTCAATCGTATTGTCAAAAAAATTTACATAACAAACTATTTTTATTGTAAGATTTCCTTGCCTCAAAGAAAAAATTTAGGCAATGTTAAACCCAACAACACAACCAACGACGCTACGCCAGAGGGAAATTGATCTGGAGATGCTCCACGACCAAACTTCCGATACAATAACATTTGGCGCATCGTACCCGGCACTCATCGTAAAACTTAGACCAGAGTCCCTTCCTCCGTACGGCTTCACCAGACATCATGCCGGAACACGACAAATCGCTTGGCGGCAAGACTTTGTCTGGTGGGTGGTAACTTCTGCCGGTACCGAGAAAGTATTTCGTATGATAGACGTTGAATTTGTTAGATCTGTCATGTAATGAATTCAATGTTAGAAGGGAATAAAGATTTATTAACACTTGAGGGTTAGGCCACATAGTGACGCTATCTGTATCTCAGCGAGCAGAACACTTTGCTCCTCGGCTCGTCAATGTCCCCATAAATATTTGTTACGAGTATTGTCAGTCAACAGCATACAATATTAAAATTTGCTTGAATAAATACGCAAATGCAGTCCTGACCCACACTATATTTCCCTACACCCATCATACTCGACCTGACTACATTCTTATGAAACCTTTACAAGAGTCAGTCAAAGCTTAACATAAAAACAGCACAGCTATTAGGTATATTAAATAATAAATATATATAAGTTCATGGCACATATAAAAAAATATACAAAATTCGTGTCCTACCAGCTGCACGTGGCAAAACAAGTGGCCGCATTCTGGGTCAAGCCCATTTAGATTGCTAACGTAAAGATTAGAAGAAGATAATAAGTCGTTTATCCAAATTAGATGAGAATTGGCACATTCTCATAAGGCAAACCCCCTGAAACACCCAACCTTCACCTCTTTTTAATGCTTTATATCGCGAGTAAAAGTATCCCAACAAACTCACTGCCAGAAAAACCATTTCCAATGTCATAAAACCTCAAAGGTAATGAATATATTTCTAGTACCGTCGGCCACAGTAGGCTATACTGCAAAATCCAGGACGGTAAAATCAGTGGCTGGATACTAAAATAGCTGAAAAATTAAACCTTATCCTATTATTTAAATTTCACAGTACTAAAACCTAAGGAAAGTCCATAGAATAAATAGAAAACGAAATATAATACATCGAACTATCATACTCTGTTTCCTGATGGCATGAGCAAAGAAAAAATATTTAACTACATAAATACATATGGGATAATGTATGTATGTATCTCTGTCATCTATGCAACAAGTAGGCCAGCGGTTTTGTTTGGATTTTATATGTAAAGAAAACCCTGTCCGATCTGTGAAGGTATTTTCACGTATCGATAACTGATTGTACTAATGCCTACGAAACCGGGCTAAACTTAAAAAAAATCCCACTAAAAAAATTTCTATTATTTCGCAAAAGGAGGTAACTTATATGGCAATTCATGCGCGGGCGACGGTGGCAGGACACGCGGCATGCGGTCTCATTGCTCATAATAGTATTATTATGAGCAATGAGACCGCATGCCGCGAAAATGGTGTTGTCACTTTTTTTATTCATAATTTAGTTTTAATTAATATTAATATTATTGTGTATAATTGTGTATAATTAATTCATGAAAAAAAAGATTATTTCAAAATTTATTAGTATTGTTATTACGATGATTAAGTAAAATTTTATATTTTATTTGGTCATGTGTTTACCTAACTTTTATTGTCCTTATGGGTCGGACGGGGTTTTCTTTACATATTGTATACATAGGTAACTTACTTACCTTAAAAAAAACTGAAGATTTATACTATCTCAATCAGCATTAAACATCAGATTTTTACGGATGCTTGTGTAAGTTTTTACGATTCAATCCCTGATTACAACGTTTTTATTTTAAATGATGCCAACATGCAGATTGATAGTTATTCCAAACAATGGAATGTTCTAGTAGATGGAAAAATGCTCACAGACTTATAAGATCTAATATTTACAATAAATGTAACCCTTTTTAGGACTTTCTTATGCATTTGCGTAGATTAAGCTAAGAAAGCGATGCCGTTCAAGTGCGGCTAAAATTGACATCAGTCATAAAATTTTACAATAATATAGATTTTGGAAACTTTACAATTGAAAACATTAACGTGCAACCTGCAGCCTGTGGGAATTTTATATTAAAAAATCGTAAAGCGCTGCGATGTATCAAGAGTAGACTGCATTGCTTGTGAGTGAATCGCTGCCGCAAGCAATGATCACATTTGAGCTTGTAGCGTGAATTCTCATTAACATATATACATATTTGAATTCATTCTTATTTCTTAATTAAATATAAACAAATTAAGTGAATTTAAAATATTCAGCAATTAAATTACCATTTGATTATGTATCTATACGATTGGTGCAGATCACATTCTGAATGTGCGAATTTTCTAACATAACTCGGTAAGTAATTGATATTCCTTTCGTATTGTCCACCCAAACTATGTGTAACATCTACCATATTCCGTCCACCGTCCTTCGTTTTTACTATAAAGTTGGTCAGTACCATAGCTTTGATATCATTCAGGGCATCAGCAGCTCAGTGACAACAACAACCAAAATGTTCAAACTCGTGAGTCAATGTTTTTGCTTACTTGGTCACTCACAAAGATTAACAGATATAATCCCAGTAATAAAGTGAACGTTCCCTGTGTTAAAATAGTGTTTAACTATTTTATGACAATGACGTGAATAGCTGATTGTTGTTGATATACTCCGGTTTTAATTATATGATTCTAAGTGAAAACTTCTATGTTTACGATATGTAGAAGACCGTAGGGAAAATTAAGGGGTCCTAACATATTTATTTACGAATATTGTTTACATATTTACAGTATGCTTTTTTGCAGTTCGTATTCATTTGCATGATGGCAGTGGCGATGGCTAAGCCCGAACCCGGTCTGCTGTACTCAGCTGCGTACACGGCGCCGGTGGCGGCAGCGTACACTGCCCCGGTAGCGGCTGCCTACACCGCGCCGCTTGCCTACTCCGCATACAGCGCACCTTTCGCTGCCGCCTACCCCTATGCCTCGCCCTACGCCGCCTACCTCCTGAAGAAATAATTTAAAACGATGATTACTTACTTATTGGAAATACTAAGAGAGAGACATGATAGCCAAAATAAAGTATTACCTTAATCACAATATTGGATTTTAATACCGACTTACTGGAGATAAGGAAAACACATGCTGTATTACTATGACGTGTTGAAACCATCATTGTTCTAGTGTCAAACAAAGATAGAGCTATACAGAATGAATAGCTCAACGCAAAATAGTTATGGTTTTAATACGTCATAATAAGGGTCCTTGATTATTAGTATCTTTTGACGAGCGCAATCATTTTCAATGATACTTTAGAAACGATTTTCCAATAATTCAGTCTAGACAAAGATTTCATAGGTATTCATTACGTGTCGCAAATCTTGGAGAATATGTACCTACAAAATCTAACTTCATTACTTTTTAATATCTCGTATGTCACGACCTACTTAGGTACTTGTAGTTCAGAAATGGCCTAATTTTCTAATTTTCATGAAAACTGTTGGACGGCTTGTCGGCTTATGCCTAATCCATTAAGAAAATTTTTTACACATTTCTAATTATGAGTAGCGGGCGTTTTAATCACATTAATCTTTCTGTTCATATTTAATTTTAACATTACTTGTTCATAGTACGCTCTTTAGCGTTTTGTGATAGCAAAATTTTGCCCATAAATAAACGTTTATCACTATTACCATCATCATCCTTTATATAGTCCCACTGCTGGGCACAGGTCTCCTCTCATACAGAGAAGTAAGTACCACTATACTTATTTATAAAATTAGATTAAAAAAGCAACTGCTTAACCACATATTTTTGACGTTTAAGCGTCATTTGAATCTGTTAATAAGTAAACCCCAACATGTATTAGTTTAAATTGCGTAAAATATGTAGCTTACGCACATTGTTACCTAATATTGAACCTGATATAATAGTTATTTCATACCCATTTTCAACAAACAAAATACACAAGACAAACTTAGGCACTTGTTGATACAATCGAGCTATGTATAATACATAGCTTGATTGTATCAACAAATGCCTAAGTTAAGACCGATACCGCCACTGCCATCACTTATAAAGCCATAGCGAACAACCGAATTATGCATACATACAAAACACTATAATAGTAGTTTTAGGGATATCTGAAAAGGAAAACCAAAAATCTTATTAAAGAATAGCGGCCGCCCGAGTTAGTTATTTGATCATTTTATTTTAACCCCAAGAGTCGATTTCTAATGAGATGTTAATCGAAATTAAGTGATGTCAAGAACAATTTTGTTCACAATTAAATACTAATAATTTATTTGGATAAGGATCAATATTTTTTATTACCTTTGAGCCTTCCTGGATTAATGGACCATCCAACGCAAAAATAATTTTACAAATCGGACCTGTAGTTCCTAAGATTAGCGCGTTCAAACAAACGAACAAACTCCAGTTTTATATATTAGTTTAGATCACTTCGTTGTTTGTCCGTCAAAGCATCTAACTACTAGACGGCACAATTTGGTATTGTGTAAAAATACGAAATGACACCTTTCTATGCAAATATATGACAACGGTGTTTACCGCCATCCCGGGTACCGAATATCTGATTAGGAATGTGATTACAATGACATGAGTGTTTTTTTTATAATTATAAACTAGCGCTTGACCTCAATCCCGCCTGATGACAAGCAGCGATTCAATCATTGATGGTAAAGCGCGCTAGGTTATTAAGAGCCTATTCACTCAAAATTACTAGTGAATACGAAGGAAAACGGCAGTTGAGCGAGGTGATGCAAAACCCAACAACACGAACAACGATGTTGATCTAAAGACCCTCCACGACCAAACTCCCGACACAACAACATTTGGTTCATCGTATCCGGCACACATCGCAACACAACCGCTCAGACCCGTCCTCCGTACGGCTTCATCAGACATCATGCCGGAAATTAAATTGCCGGTAGAGGCACCGCGGATTCTTCGAAAAAGATGCTGTGGTCCTTGGTGAATAGGCAAGTGAAGGAATACGTGTAAGTTTTAGTCAGTAAAAGTCATAAACACCCTTCTGCTCCACCCATAGGTAGAGGTCACTAGATGAATTATCATGCAAAAAAAAGATTGTATAAAAAAACTTATACTGAAAGTAATCACATTCAATTATTTACATATTACAGCATACGTCTATCATTATATGTAGTTTCAAGTAAAAATATGCAGTTTTTGTTTTAGATATTTTAATAAAGAGAGACCGTTTTGATGCACTCAGTGTGATTTTGTCACTTTTTTGATGTGTTACTGCGTGGAGAGATTTAAAGATATTCCCCCTTATCCATAAACGCTGCTTAAAGTTAACTAGTGATTAGCGATTCTTTAACATTACATTTTTGGGCTTTTAACGTCACTTAACTTTAGTCATCCTTTATGAAGAAATACAATAAAGTTTAAGGGGTTTATTAATAAACGATGATTAAAGTTAAGTGACGTGCAACCGTCTAAAATGTATGTTTAAACAATCGCTAATCAAACAGTAGTTAACTTTAAGCATCGTTTATGAATAAGGGGGATTAATTAGGTTGCTGCACATATTCTTGAAATTGTAAGGAAATGTGAACATAAGAGCAACCTGCATTCATGACTGATCTATATTACTCGTCCAGTTTAAATAGGCGCATTGACCTCCACATAGTCGCATGCGCAACTGGAGTTAGCATTGTTACAGTAGACACACACGCGCTGACCTCTGACGCAACTACAGTGGGCGCATCCTGAATAATGATCTGCTTGTCACATGCATGACTGAACCAAGAAAATAAAAAAAGCCTATTTTTACAACTTTCTAAGTCATTTCACTTCAATAAGAAACTTGTCAATGTATCTTATTTAAACTTATTCGGCCAATTAAAGGGCTGAGGAAACGCGTTCGATCAAAATTATTAATTTTTAGAGCGTGGTTCACTTCTCTATAACTTCGTCTTCGATGATTATCTTGAATTCGGAGCACCGTTGCACATGAAATGTTAGCAAACACTCGCGTTGTGCTGGAATTTCTTTCGTGTTCACTTGAGTATTTAAACTGCTGGGCTTTGGTCAAAGGTATCATTCACTTACTTTGTTTTCTACGAGAAACATAAACAAACACTTCAAAATGTGCAAACTGGTAACTAAAAGTTTTATTCTAAAGAATGTTGATTGTGCATTTGATAACAAAACGTAGTTCAAGTTCATGCAAAAGTTTTGCGTTAAAAAATCCAATTATATATATAATTTAAGGGCCTAATATAATATATGTTTTTAAATAAGTTCTTACAGGGATTTTCACCGGTTTTACTTTATTTCAGGTCATCCTCGCTGCCCTCTTCACCATCGCGGCTGCTAAGCCCGGTATCCATTCCGTGGCTTACTCCGCACCCCTGGTTGCAGCTCCAGTAGCCGCGGCATACGCCGCACCTGTGGCGGCGGCGTACACCGCACCTGTGGCGGCGGCATACACCGCTCCTGTGGCGGCAGCGTACACTGCTGCCTACGTTTCTCCGTACGCCGCCGCGTACACTGCCCCTGTTGCCGCTTACAACGCTTATTCAGCACCTTTAGTAGCTGCTGCCTACAAAGCTCCAGTCCTGCTGAAGTGAAAACCTACTAACGAATAGATAATAATCAACGACCCATAAAAATTGTACATATTGATATAAGTAGCAACATGACAATTAAAAGATAATTTTATTGTTAATTCTTTTTATATTTTTTATTCATCATAACGTCTACTATGTTCAAGAAAATTGAACACCTTAAAACAGTGTGCGTATGCAAAACCGAAAAAAGTCTGTTTTGAAAACCACAAAATGGATTAAGTATTGCGAAATGAAGCAAATAACACAATCCTCGGTTTGGACGGTTTATGTATTGAGTAACGATATGTATTAGAGCTATATATATACATATATAGGTACAGTAAGGGTAAAAAGTGCATTACCACTTTTGAACTTCATTGCTCTAACAATAAGTGTCAAAAGTGGTACTCTACTTTTGGACCCTTACCTGTACATCAGGTATTCCAACATGATACAATCTTCAAAAACAGATAAGTAGTTCGCATAACACTACGTAGGTACTAGAACATTATAGTAGCGAGAACAAAACCGAATAATTTGGCATTTAGGACGTGTTACGAAATAGCAAACAGGTTAATACAATCGGTGTATTGTGTGTCATCAAGTATTACATCATACTTAGGGGTTGCTTGGAGGGTGTTTATTGTGAGCGACTGTGTTCAATGACGTCATAATGCTCCACTGTAAAATCATGAAGCGATTTATTGTGACGTAACAAGTATTTCTGTATGGAGATTAATAATTTGCTTCGAATAGAAATCGCGCTGCCACAAAAGAAATTAGTGAAGGATAATTGCTAAATCGCTAAAATATGGTGTTACGAAAATGGGGACAATAACAAATTAATATATCGGGCCCCGTGGTCTAGTTATGTTGAGATCGGTTGTTATATTACGGGGTATAAGTGATGCGGAAGAAAATGTAAGGAAAGTTTTGAGTATAAATGTTATGTGTGTAGACTGTAGAGGGATACCAAAAAACCGTTCAAGATGGTGTGAAAATTCGATAGGATTTACCTTCATGGTTTATCAGGTAAGCAGTGATTTTTCGTGTTCCGGCATGATGTCTGGTGAAGCCGTACGGAGGACGGGTCTGAGCAGTTGTGTTGCGATGTGTGCCGGATACGATGCGCCTAATGTTGTTGTGTTGGGAGTTTGGTCGAGGAGCGTCTTCAGATCAATCTCCCTTTGGTGCAGCATCGTTGGTCGTATTGTTGGGTTTAGCATTGCATCACCTCGCTCAACTGCCGTCTTCCTTCCTATTCGCTCAATTTTTCTTAGTGAATAGGCTCTTAATAAACTAGCGCGCTTTACCATCAACGATCCCATCACTGCTTACCATCAGGCGGGATTGCGGTCAAGCACTAGCTTATAATTATTAAAAAAAAAAGCATTAGAAAAAGAAATTATTTTGGAATCGCGCATGACTTATGGAACTGACATTTAAAATCAAAATCAATGCATACTTTTGGCATTGCAAATTCTGGTATGCCTACGGTACGTGCTATTATTGTTTGGTGTTTCATTAAATATTAATGTCTATGCTACCGTCATTTTACCATGCAAATTGCGGTCGAATAATAAGCAAGTCCGGGAAAACCTACTGATTCACCAAGTCGTGTTGAGGACAAACATACATATGCTTCAAAAAATTCAATCTACATAATATCTCTAAAAATAACTAGTGAAGCTTTCAGGTGATAATCGAATGTAATATATAGTAATATATTACATTCGATTATCACCTGAAAGCTTTACTAGTTATTTACTAAGTAAGTATACCTAATTGACACAATTGACGCAGTGTTCACAGATTCGATCCCCACACAGAACAAATAGTTGTATGGCCGACAATTACTGGTTTCGGGTCTGGCTATTTGTGTTTGTGACTTTAAGGTCAAAAATTAATGATTAAAAAATCGCTAATTACTAGTTAACTTTAAGCAGATTTTATGAATAAGGGGGTTATTCATAAAATCTGCTTAAAGTTAACTAGTGATTAGCGATTTTTTAATCATAATTTTTGACCTTTTAACGTCACTTAACTTAAATAATCCTTTATGAATAAACACCACAGTGTTTAAAGGCTTTATTCATAATCAATTATTAAAGTTAAGTGACGTGCAAACGTCTAAAATGTATGTTTAAAAAATCGCTATTCAGTAGTTAACTGTAAGCAGCGTTTATGAATAAGGGGTATATATGTTTGTAAATGCACCCACGATACAGGTGAAATTCTTAAAAATTAACATCGCCAGTATTGATCAAACTAACCATATTAAACGAAGAATTATTTTTAATGCAACGTTCAATCTACCGTATATTTATATATTTGTGGTGAGAACGTTCCAGCCTCGCCGGGACTTGCTGGAATCATCAGGAACATTCTAGACTCCGATTGAATATTCTAGACCCGTATGGAACAACATTCAACAAACACTCACACACACATTCAATTAAGTTAAAATTTATAGACAACTACATACAAACACATACGTAAAGTGACTTATTTCCATGGGTTTACATAGTCCTTACTTTCTTTTTGCCCATCCATAAAAGTGAAGTAATCGGGTGTAGGCTTCATTCCGAAATATCAGTACTATATACAGTAAATACATTACTTTCGGAGGCCTTCCCTCAATTTAGATACCTCCCTATCTTCATTCAAGAAAGATAAATAGACTATTTTCAGTGTTTCGTAAGTTTTGTAACTGTCTGTCATCCATTTAACCGTCGTCGTCTATGGTTTAGAGTGGATGCTTAAGTAAATGATTGAGATCGTTTGTCGAAGTTTAGGTAATGAACTGAACTTGACTTTCATTCCGTAAGTAGAATTGCTGTGAATATTTTAGTACAAACTATTTTCTTAAGTAGTTCCGTATGTTACCAATCATTATTAGTTACCTATCGACTAAATTTCAACTTTAGGTATGGACCTAAATACTTAGAAATGGTGATTCCGAAATCTTTTTTTAAACAACAAATTGTTGCCATATAATTAATTCTGGTATTTAGGGAATAAATTGTACAACCTTAGATCAACAAGGATATAGAAGAACGATACCTGAACACAATTTGAACAGTATTTCTATACTTTTCGTTTCAAAGGTTTCCTCTAACGGAAGAGAGCCTTGACTCGGCTTAGCGGACCTTATACCAACAAGGGATCACAAACATTGCTTCGTAATGAAATATAGTAGCAGTAAAATCAAGTTCAAGGTCATACCAAGTTGGACTACAAGTAATGGCGACCTTGATTGCCACCTGTTTTAGTAGCACCGTCCGTGCGTCCGCGCAAATGTCGCTTGCGCACATAGAACGTTCTACACGCATGACGCGAGATCCTCATGGCTTGATTAGACCGTGCCGAAGCTGCTGCCAAAACACAGCGTGTTTTTTACGTTTGAATTTTGTCACGCTCATTATATGGATAAGTGAGTTTTATAGCTCACGAAATGTCAATTGAAACATGTTGAAACTGGTAGCTGCGGCTTATCAGCCATCTCACTGCCAAGTGCAAGTCTTACGTTTTTTACAACTTAACTAATACTATTGAGCCTGATTTTTTGACAATAGGCCTTTTTATTACATGGGACTTATCCATAACTGGCGAAACATGGGTGTACCTTTGCCTAACCTTCTTTTGACCTTTATGTTTTTTTATTTATTTATTTAAACTTTTCACACAAAAAGGTCTAAAGGTGGACTTAATGCCTTAGGTGATCTCTACTAGTCAGCCAAGGGTGGTAAAGAGATTGGATGACAGTGGACGATGTAATGATGAAGGTGAGTCGGGAATGTATGGTGTAGGATGATGGTTCTAATAATCATACAATATACTAAAGATTCTTACTTAAAAATAATAAGCACATAAAAACAGTAAGTGGTTGCTACCCAAAAAATATAAATCTTATACAACGTGTAATGGAATGTGTATATAGATACCAAGGCCACAGCTTATTTATAAATAAATAAATATATACGGACATATCACACAGATTGAGCCAGCTCCAAAGTAAGTTCGAGACTTGTGTTATGGGATACTAACTCAACGATACTATATTTTATAATAGATACATATATAGATAAACATCCAAGACCCAGGCCAAACAGGAAAAGATCGTTTTCCATCACGACCTGGCCGGGGATCGAACCCGGGGCCTCCACGTCGCAGGCAGGCGTGTTGACCGCTGCGCCACGGAGACCGATTTAACCTTAATTTGCATCATCATTAACCTTTTTATCGTCCCACTTCTGGGCACAGGTCTCCTCTTCTACAGAGAAGGATTTAGCGTAATCACCACGCTTGCTCAATGCGGGTTGGTGATTTCGGTGAGTCCAGGTTTCCTCAAGATGTTTTCCTTCACCTTCAGTCATTGGTGTCCAAGATATACTTAGAAAATACATATAACTTTAGAAAAGTTACATTGGTACTTCACTGACCTGGAATCGAACCCGCGTACTCATACTTGAGAGGCATGATATCAAATAATATTGAAATGGTTTCAACTCAGAATAAGAATTCAATACTCGGTTTCATATGTTTTTTAAAATCACATCATAACAAATGTGTCACCGCCATAACTACGTAGGTGTGCTTTACCATAACTTCCTAACATGTAGAGATGGGAATATATAACTCTTTCAATTAATACTTACAATCTTACTCTTGGGGGAAGGTAGGAGAACACCGAATAGTTAAGAAAAAGGCATGAAAATCACTTTGTTAAATTTATTGAAGTAATCAATGTCATAAAAGTATAAGTAAACCTTAGGCATAAAAATGTTTGAAATTATTCTAAGTAACAACCAAATATTTTTGTTTTTATAAAAATTATTGTTACGAATGCACCTTATGTCGAGGGCATAAGGTTCAATATTGCGTGACATGCAGTGCGCAACTTTTAAGTCTTACTCGAGACCTAGACATTGTATAGGTGCAATATAAAAACGCATTGCTAAACTTAAGGTGGCCTATCGAATGGTACAGGTTCAAACAATTTTGTCAATAAAGTGTCGACATCCAAATTTCCAGAAACTCGACTCCGGTGAATGACCGTAGGTACCTACCGAACGTTCTCGAAAATATGCGCTATTATTATTACGTCTAGACGATTCTGGAACGTTCGATCAGCTGGCTTATATATAGCGCCGTGACGCCAGCGCAGAGTCAGTCTGCATTCGGCTACCGAGACGAAAACAGCGACAGTTAGGAAGGGATCTTTGAGAATATCTACTGCGACAACTGTAACGAAAACTTTGAGTACTATGTAAAGTAACATCTGTATTGTATATAGGGGTTTTGGAGAAATAATACGACTTCCTTGAATGCAGTATATGGTCGACTGGCGAACCGTTTATTAAGAGGACAGCCATCGATACACACATAATGTTGAGGGTACAATGTTGAAACATTTTGTAACACTACCTACTTACAACATACATTACACCCTACCACTTATTCTAAACTGCTCTTATACAACTAATTTACAATTAAGTATATTATTCATGGCTGGTACCTTGTGACCGGTTTCCTTACACGTTTACTTCGGGTCTCGGATGCTGTTGCTGGTGGTGGTGGTGGTGTCAGTGAACTTACTCCACTATCAGGTTCGCCAACGTCAGTTGGGAGTGGACAAGTTAACATAGACCGTGGAGACTTTCTCCAAATTTGATCTATATGTCTTTTTAAAGGTGGACCATTTTCCCTACTAACTAAGTAATAACGAGATCCTAAGTTCCCGTCAATTTTACCTCTAATCCACTTATCCTCCTTTCCAAAACCTCGAGCCCACACGTCATCCCCTATCTCTAAGGCACGCATTATACCACCCGCACTTTTGACCTGTTTCTGTTGAGCCTCTTCCACTCTTTGTTTAACGCCTTGAACCTTATTGCCCATATTCAACAGATCTAGGCGAGACCTTAACGTTCTATGCTGCAGTAACCTCGCCGGTGACTCTCCCGTCGTGCTATGCACGGTATTCCTATACATAAATAGGTACGACTTCAATGCCGTATCAACCTCTATACCGTCCCTAAAAACCTTTTTTAACGCATTTTTACAAATTTTAACGGCATTCTCTGCAGCTTCATTCGATGCAGGGTGATAAACAGGCGTAAAAATATGTTTAATACCGTTAACACGCATAAATTCTGCTATTTCAACACCTGTAAAAGGAGGTCCGTTGTCCGATACTATCTCTTTTGGTAACCCAAACCGAGCTAAAACATCCCTTAATACCTTAAGAACTTCCTTTCCAGTCGTTCTTTTCATTTCAAAAGCTTCGATCCATTTAGACGACGAATCCACTATGACAAAAAACGTCTTACCCTGAAAAGGGCCTAGGAAATCAACGTGTAACCTACTCCACGGCTCTGAGATATAGGGCCAGGGTTGAGGGGGTGCTTTCGGTGGAGCTGGAGCTTGCAACCGACATGTATTGCATTCCTGGCAAACGCGTTCAATGTCTGCATCGATACCAGGCCACCAAACGTAACTACGAGCCATTGATTTCATTTTAACAATGCCCATGTGACTGATATGCAACTCTTTTAATATAATACTTCGCAATTCCGTTGGTATCACAACTCTATAGCCCCACATTACACATCCCGACTCGACATACAACTCATTCCTTCTAACAAAATAAGCTTGTAGCTCCGCATCGGGACATGAAGGAGGCCAACCTGACCTTATATATATCATGACTTTTCTCAAAACACTATCCATATTCCCCAGTTTATTGACATCTTGACTGGTTATCGGTAAAAAATCCTGTACGAAATTTATATATGTGATTTCGTTCTGTTCTTTATTCCTTGTACCCACTGGCAACCTAGACAACGCATCTGCACCATTCTTATCGGTAGGTACGTATTGAATTCGATACTGATAACCAGAGAGGACTACCGCCCACCTTTGTAGCCTACTTGCTGCCATCGTTGGAATGCCCGTTTTATCCCCAAAAATAGAAACTAGTGGTTTGTGGTCCGTTTTGAGAACAAACTCTCGCCCGTATAAGTACTGATGGAACTTCCTTACTCCAAAAATAATAGCAAGCGCCTCCCTTTGAATCTGCGAGTAGTTTGCTTCCGATGCGTTTAAAACCCGCGACGCGTAAGCGATCGGACGCTCGGTTCCATCGGGCCACACATGAGCTATGACCGCTCCCACCCCCTGCGCACTCGCATCCGTCGTCAGTGTTACCGGCATACGCGGATCATAATGCGCGAGTACCTCACTAGAAGACAACAGATTTTTAATGCTGTTGAAAACTTCCGTACAATCTTTTGTCCAAACAAACTTATTATCCTTCCTTAGTAACTCGTAAAGGGGGGTTAGCCTCATACTAATATTCCTAACAAACTTGGCATAGTACATAACCATACCCAAGAACGATCTAAGTTCGGATACATTGGACGGTATAGGTACCTTTTTTATAGCTTCTACTTTACTTGGGCATGTCTTTACTCCATCTTTACTAATTATGAACCCTAAATAAGATACCTCATCCGCAAAAAACGTACATTTCTCTTTCTTAACCTTTAACCCGTACCGCTGTAATCTATCGAAAACTTTAAATAAAGTATCCATATGTTCTGCCTCGTCCCGGCCTGTCAAAATGACATCATCAAGAAAAACTCCTACCCTAGGCATACCTTCAAAAATTTGTTCAATTTTTCTTTGAAATATCCCTGGACTTGATGACAAACCATATATCAAACGATTGTATTTATATAACCCCCGGTGTGTATTGATTACAGTATATAATTTCGATGGTTCATCCAGACAAAATTGTGCGTATGCTTGAGATAAATCAATCTTTGTAAATTTATGCCCCGAATGTAATTTACTTAATAAATCATCTATTCTAGGTAGGGGAAAACGGTCAACCTCTAAACATTTATTTAAGGTAAGTTTATAGTCACCGCACAATCGTAGCGAGCCGTCTTTCTTAATGACTGGTACGACCGGGGTCGCCCAGTCTGACGTCTCGACAGGTGTGATGATACCGTCTCTCTCCAGCTGATCCAGCGCTTGCTCCACACGCTCCCGCAGCGCGTATGCTAGTGGTCGCGCTCGCAAATATATCGGTCTCGCATCGGGTCGTACACGCAAACTCACTTCACCACCAGTAAAACAGCCGAGACCGTCAGAAAACACCTCAGAGTATCTGTAACGCAATTCATTAATATTAAAAACTTTAGTACTAGTCATATTATTTATACATTGTTGATTGAGTTTATCAATAACTTCTAACTTAATTTTCAATTCGTATAACCATTCTCGACCCAATAACGGCTCTTTACCGTGGTCTATTACAAATAAATCTAACTCTTTGCAAGTATTACCAAACCGTACATAGGGTTTAATTCTGCCCCGTGGATACACCTTTTCGCCAGTATAATAGTTAAGTACTAAATTACATGTAATTAAAGGCAGGGTACTTAATTTTTTTTTATAAAACTCGTAACTTACACACGAAATTCTACTACCTGTATCTACCTCCATACAAACATTTTTTTCATCTATTGAGACGCCAATATAATAAGGTTTATATTTCACCGAATTATCTAATTGAAGTACATTTAAATTTACCTGTTCTAGGTTATCGAAATAATCATTATTACTGGCTGACTCCTCCCCTTCGTCCCTCACTTGTGTCCACATAAGATCTCTGTCCTTTTTCAGTCTAGGACACATCTTCTTTAAATGACCTTCCAGATTACACACACGGCACGTATATCTTCTAAAACGGCACATACTCTTCTCGTGGTATGCTCCGCAAGCGGCACACGGACTTGCCGCTAGTTGCGTTTGCCTCGACTCGGCCGGCGCCGCTCGTGCACCGCGGCCCCCACGCTGACTCACCGCTGGCGCGCACTTTGTGTCTTGCTGCGGGTTATGTTCCGCTGACCGACGGCCGCGAGCCCCCGACCGCCCGCTGCCTCGCCCGGCCGCGCCAACATAGTGCGTCGCTGCCCCTTGCGCCGCGTCTCTGACGTCACTGCACTGACCGCGGTCCCGAGCCCGAGGTTCTACCATCGCCGCGTCAGACTCCGCCGCCTCCATCGCCACTGCCAACTGGAGCGCCTTACTGAACGTCGGTACCTCTCCCTCGAACAAGCGTTGCCGAATGACGTCATTTTCAATACCGCAAACAAATTGATCCCTGAGATTATTATCCAGAGCTTCCCCAAAATCACAGAACTTCGTCAACTTTTTCAGTTCAGCTACATAAGTTGCGATATTCTCCCCTTTCAACTGTTTCCTTTGTCTGAATTTAAATCTCTCGGCCAGTACATTTGGTTTCGGTTGAAGATGACTTTGCAGTATCAACAATCTCATCAAATTTTAATTTAGAAGGCTTCTTCGGCGTACATAATGCGACTAATAATTCGTAACACGCACTTCCCATGACCGTTATCAATGTTGGTACTTTTAAATCCACTTTCACATCATTTACTAAAAAGTACTGCTCCAACCGCTCAATGTACAAAGTCCAATTATCAGTTTCGACGTCAAAAACTTCCAATTTTCCCAAAGACATCTTGTATTAACCGCAGTATAACACGCTATGGTCCAACTCGTCGCCAAATATTGTATATAGGGGTTTTGGAGAAATAATACGACTTCCTTGAATGCAGTATATGGTCGACTGGCGAACCGTTTATTAAGAGGACAGCCATCGATACACACATAATGTTGAGGGTACAATGTTGAAACATTTTGTAACACTACCTACTTACAACATACATTACAATCTGTAGTGTTATTGTGTGTTTACGACACGGACTTCGTGGACGTAAGGGAATACTTCGGTGCAACGTCAGCAACATTCTACTTGTCATTGCCTACAATCGACTGTACCTTCGTTACCAATAAACTTCGCAACCCTTAACCGGCGTTTTAGTACCCCTAGCCCGTAAAAATTGGTGTCAGAAGTGGGATGCCGGTCACGCCAAGGGAAGATGAAAGAGTTTGCACGCGACGACAAGCTGTGATGGATTTGGCGCGTCAAGAGGAAGAATCGCTTGGTGTACCTGCACCCGTAGTAGAAGCGGCCGTCGTAACACCTATAAGTGCGCCTACTACCACCACTATTTCCGGAAGCATTGGATGCGATTTATCAGCGTTACTGGCTAACTTGACGGCACAAATAAAAGGTATAGCAGAATCCCAGACAGAAATCCAGGCAAAAATTGATAAATCTCAGGCAGAAACCCAGACAAAAATAGATAAATCCCAGCAACTGGTATTAGAACTAAATGAAAACTGGAAAAAAACTAAGAAGACCACCAAGAGACGCGTATAGACAAACAAGATGCTCGTATAGAGAAACTAGACAATACCATCCTGGAGTTTGGGAAAGAAATAGAAAGAGTACAAAAAGGAGGTATCGAAGGTGTGGTACCTGTACCCAGTGCTTTGCCGACGTTCAAAGTACCTCACTTTGACGGAACAACGTCATGGGTGGCCTTCCGTCTACAGTTTGAAAAGGTCGCAAAAGCCAGCCATTGGGACGACGATCAAGCTCTAACGGCCCTTATGCTTGCTTTGCGTGGCGATGCCGTACGAATCCTCGAGAATATCTCCAGCGATTGCAATACCCTAGCCTGTCTGGTAGAAGCGTTGGAGACTAGATATGGAGAGAAACACCTCGAACATGTCTACAGGGCCCAACTCCGCGACCGCACACAGAAAAGCAATGAGGGTCTGCAACAGTGGGCAACGAAAATAGAACGTATGGTTCGGAAGGCGTATGCATCAACACTGGGACTGATTGACGCTACTACTCTGCGATTCTTTACTGATGGGATTCGAGATGCAGAAGTCAGAGCTGCAGTATGCCTGTGTCACCATCAGACTCTGAATGCAGCCTTGACACATGCTCTGGAGGTGGAAGCTGCACGTCAAGATGGCCGACAACACGACCATATTCGTGAAGTAACCGCATAGATAAAAGCCCGACGAGGACCAACTTGCTATGAGTGCGGCGAAAAGGGGTACATTCGGATGAATTGTCCCAGGAAGGCTAAGGGAAGAAGAACTTCTTGGTAACGTGAGGAGGCCGCGGTGATGGCGTGGCGCCAGCGCGATGCGAAGGTCGAGCCCGAGCGCCCGTGCGAGCGAGACGAGTGGCGCGAGCGGAGCGATCGGAGCGGGCACCGCGAGCGACCCGCTGAATGAGAGCGGGAACGCATTAAGGACCGGGAGCGAGACCGAGACCGGGGACGGGAACGTTTCGGCAAGCGAGAACAAGAGCGCGAGCGCTCGCGCGGAAGGTCGTGGACTGAGGTAGATGCAAGGCGAGACAAGGAAGTCGAGGACGAGGCGAGTAAGAAGAAGCACCTCGAGAAAAAGGCAAAACAAAAGGACCACCGCCGCCAGATTACTTCAGGAAGTAAGGACCGAGGTGAAGAACGCAAACAGGAAAAGAAAGAGAACGTAAGGATTATCCAGGGGAACGCTTTGGATGAAGACTGGGATAATCGATCATTGGAAGACGCACAAAAGGAAGAAGATAGTGACTTGAAGACAGTAATCGAATGGAAGAAACGTGGCCAGAGGCCCGCTTGGAGTGAAATATCAGCGCTTAGCCCAACAGCAAAAAGTTATTGGGCTCAATGGGACAGCCTGATAATTGATAATGGAGTTATGAAGAGGAAATGGGAATCACCCAGTGGACAGGAGTTCACCTTACAGATAGTTGTCCCCTGCGATAAAATCGCATCAGTGCTAAAGCAGGTGCACGACGGAGTATCCGGAGGACATCTAGGAGTAAAGAAAACCCTGGAGAAGGCGAGGAAAAGATTCTATTGGGTGCATTGTCGCGAAGTTGTAGAGGACTGGTGTAGGAAATGTGTAGCCTGCTCCTCAGTAAAGGGACCGCAAACGAGAGCCAGAGGTCGACTGAAAGTGTATAATGTTGGTGCACCATGGGAAAGAGCTTTTTGTTTTTTTTGGAACAAAACCCGCCACACTTTTCCCACCCACTGCAACTCCTGAAAGCCAGAATCAACAGTGGAGACCGCCAGAAAAACGCCGAGCAAAGCTCGACGAGACCCGCAGAAACGATTCAACTGTCTTGTGTCCCGCAACGAAATTAATCAGAAAAGAATAGCGGAGGAGTAAGAAAAAAGATATTTTTTCCACTTCCCTCCATAACAAGCAGGAGACAGAACAGAACTAGGCCAATCGGCACAAAGGGACATTATTGCAACTAGAAGAAGCCCAGATTGCCAAGCACCACGGAATAAAATTTGATTAAGTTAATGGGTCCTAAGTAGGTATTTGCTGTTACAATTGATTCCAATAATAGGTATGGCAAAAGCGCCTGAACGCACGGAAATTGGTTCCAGTTTCTACAAGGTCCGTATAATAAACGACTCCGGATGTAACTTGTACACTATCCAACATAATATTGCGTTCATTCCGCCAAAGAACACACTCCCACAAGACGTGATGTACGGACTGTTCAAATTCACAGTTCGATGTAGAACACTGACACAAAGGCGAAGGAACAAGTTAAAAAAAATACAGTTTACTTTTAAAGTTACCATGACCTGCGAGAAATTGGGCAACACAGTGGTCAACCTCCAGCCATGTCTTAGCCAGCCGATCGCCAACGGATGGAAAGAATAGATGGAGGTGCCCTTGATGGAATTATCCCACCTACTTTGCCATTCGGATAAGAGGTCCTCCTAGACTTCAGTCTGAGGTTTAAATAATCTAGAAATTATATTAAAGTCGCGTTGTGTAACAAAATTAATGTCCATGGCCTCCCCCCTCGCGGAGTAGTACATTGAAGCACGTCGCTGTACCTCAAGATCGACTGGAAGTACACCTGCCAGTACCGGTAAGGCTTCAGTACTGACTGTTCTATACGCCTTGCATAAAAATATCAATGCCAAACGTTGGCTTTGAAGCAGTTTACGTCGTGCCGCCCCTATTCCGGCCCTATCGGCCCAAACAGGTGCACCGTAGCACATACATCCTAAGTTTTAAAGCTAGGAATGATAGACCCCAAGTTGCTTTGGATATTCTAGTTAGGGCATAAAAGTTCCTTTTGTTCATGGGAAAGAGTTGCTGTCGATATAGCTGGGCCATTCCCTGTTACTGAAGAAGGCAATAGGTATATCATCGTCATGCAAGACTATTTCAGCAAATGGCCAGAAGCTTTTGCAGTACCTAACCAAGAACCTCATACAGTCGCTAAAAAGCTAGTTCACGAGGTGTTCTATCGACTTGGCATTCCTTTGGAGTTACACTCTGATCAGGGTAGAAATTTCGAGTCTTCACTGTTCCAAGAAGTTTGCCAACTACTCGGAATCCATAAGACTCGTACCACACCATATCACCCTCAGTCAGATGCAATGGTCGAAAGATTCAACCAGACGCTAGAGAATCATTTGGCCAAAGTAGTGGAAGAACACCAGAGGGATTGGGGCCAATACATTCAACAATGCTTTGCAACACATAATTGCACAAATTGTATACCAGCGAAAGTCAACTTCGGCCGTGAAATTAGACTACCCATAGATGCACTTACCGGGACACCCCCCGATACCCTTATCCTAGCCGTCGACTATATGGCCAACCTGCGGCGTAAACTCGATAGAATACATGAGCTAGTGAGAGAGAGCGGTCTGAAAACCAGTGAGAAAATGAAGATCCGATACGACCGCAAAGCTAACGTGCCCGGATTTGAAGAGGGAACTTTGGTATGGTTACATAATCCCATTAGGAGAAAAGGAAAGAGTCCGAAATTTCCAGAAACTCGACTCCGGTGAATGACTGTAGGTACATACCGAACGTTCTCGAAAATATGCGCTATTATTATTACGTCTAGACGATTCTGGAACGTTCGATCAGCTGGCCTATATATAGCGCCGTGACGCCAGCGTAGAGTCAGTCTGCATTCGACTACCGAGACGAAAACAGCGACAGTTAAGAAGCGATCTTTGAGAATATCTACTGCGACAACTGTACAGAGAACTTTGAGTACTACGTAAAGTAACATCTGTAGTTTTATTGTGTGTTTACGACACGGACTTCGTGGACGTAAGGGAATACTTCGGTGCAACGTCAGGAACATTCTACTTGTCATTGTTTTAGTACCCCTAGCCCGTAACATTATAAATCTAAATTCACCTCATACCTACAGGTCAAATCGGATAGCCATTTTTTATTTAATGGGGCGAATCCAGATACTAACAATTAAAGTAAATAATCAAATTATTCGCAGTTTTTGCATACGAAAATAATTATTAATAATAATAAATAATAAATAAATAAATATATACGGACAAATCACACAGATTGAGCTAGCCCCAAAGTAAGTTCGAGACTTGTGTTATGGGATACTAACTCAACGATACTATATTTATAATAGATACATATATAGATAAACATCCAAGACCCAGGCCAATCAGGAAAAGATCGTTTTCCATCATGACCTGGCCGGGTATCGAACCCGGGGCCTCCACGTCGCAGGCAGGCGTGTTGACCGCTGCGCCACGGAGGACGACAAAAAAGACAATTCTTATTCAGAACAACTAATGCAATTTTTGTGAGCCCATTTAAGACAAGCAGTGCATTGGTACCATTCCTCTGTGCATGCGAGTCCAGTTTCCTTATTAAAAGGATAGTTCAAATTATTTCTTTTAGCCAATTGGAATGCCAAAAGTCGCAGATGTTTTAGTCAATCTAAATAGTCGAGATTCCGTAGATCTAATATGTGCAACTAGCATACAGAAGTTACCACCCACCAGACAAAGCCTTGCCGCCAAGCGATTTGTCGTGTTCCGGTATGATGTCTGGTGAAGCCGTACAGAGGACGGGTCTGAGCAGTTGTGTTGCAATGTGTGCCGGGTACGATGCGCCTAATGTTGTTGTGTTGGGAGTTTGGTCGTGGAGGGTCTTCAGATCAATCTCCCTTTGGCGCAGCATCATTGGTCGTGTTGTTGGGTTTAACATTGCATCACCTCGCTTAACTGCCGTCTTCCTTCCTATTCACCAAGTTTTTTAAGTGAATGGGTTTAATAAACTAGTGCGCTTTACCATCAAGGATTGCATCACTGCTTAACATCAGGCGGGATTGCAATCAAGCGCTAGTTTATAATTATTAAAAAAAAAAAATTAATACTTCAGTAGGTACCTACTATTGCGATTATTTTACATTGAAAAGTAAAAATGAAATTGACGAATCAACTGAAAACCTATCATTCTTGTCAAAAGCGGTTGTAGAAATACAAAAAAAAAAATTAAAACCTACTTAACACGGCCCTCTGGTTAACTTTATCTTATATAGCAAAGAAAAGCAACAGCCTGTGGATCTATAATCAACCTCAGTCAAAATATTCGCGTCACGTGTGGGTCCCGATCGCGCATGTCTCGCCAAGGTGCGCGAACGCCGAACCTCTGCCAACACAATGAGGCCATCTTTGACTTCTTATATATATTAGCCGGGAAGTCACACCATAAGTTAGTATTTTGTCAGACTAACACAGACCAACCGTCAACATGTTCAAATTCGTAAGTAGTTTCTTTTTACAAATTTATTGTTATTTAGTTTTTTAATGTCTATGAACATAAAATACTGGAATTATATATTTGTACTGCGATGAAATCAATAACAATAAAAACTTCCAAACAATCTTGAACGAGACTGGAATAACTGTAACTTTTACACGTGACGTCGCAAGAAGATCAAAAATGTCTAATGTAGTAATTCGTAGTACAAAATCGTTGCGTTTTATATTTACAACTGTATGTACCACTTTAGACTAAATAATCTCCAAAAGTTCTTGCTAACTTTAGGATGACTCAACTAACTAAACCAAATAAAAAATTGTCAAATAAATTTAGAAATAAGTTACTGGAAGTATACAAAAAATTAGTTTAACTATAATGACAACCACATTTTACTTTGCTTCAAAATCTTTGCAAGGACTTTAGCGAAAACTTGTCAATGTTATATGATGTAAATATAACACTTTACAGATAAATTAGGATAAGGACAAGGACAATTGCAAATCACCAGCAGGTGATCTGCAATTGGTGCGTAAAATTGGCTGTATTCTAATAAAATTGGTTTTTTTTTTCAGTTGATCTTCGTCGCTCTCCTGGCTTTCGCTTCAGCGAAGCCGCTGGTCCTGAGCTACGCTTCTCCTGTCGCAGCCGCCTACACAGCACCTGTAGCAGCCGCTTACACCGCTCCCTTAGCAGCTGCCTACACTGCGCCAGTCGCCTACTCCGCCTACAGCGCGTATTCCCCAGTCGCGTACTCCGCCTACAGCTACGCTTCCCCATACTCTTATTACCTCTAAACGGAAACATATGAAAAAGGAACACAGTTATTTTATTTATATTTAAACAATGAGATATATTGATGAAAGAGAGTAAAAATATAGTCATCATTGCGCCAAATTGACTTTTTATTTTAAACATTACAACACTAGTTCGTTACGTCCTCTTGAACTCTGCAAAGGACACAATACGATTTCCGTCATCCTTAATTCTAAGTAAACAAAGCCTAAGTATGACTATCAGGCTCTAGTTATAAATAAATCTATTAATACTTCCCAGTGTTCATGATTACTGAGATTTATAATGGATTGACCTGATTTTAGATGTATGACCTTTGAAAACTGGTTGCACTGTTGGTCACAAAGGAATCTAATCACTCGAACATTGAATTCTTGTTCGCCGGTTCCTTTGAGCCATAATTTAATGACAAAAACGATCATATCTAATATTTGATAATTTACAAACAGGTAAAGTTACATTGTTACTAACACAGTGAAATTCATTACTTGTCTGTGTCTGTGTTATCTATTATAACCCCGGTTCCACACGTTAGCCCCAACGTTGGTCCCAACGTCAGTCGGTTAATTTGGTGAAGCGTAGGTACACACGTTGGCTGTTATACTAGTTCCATTCCGTCAGAGCCAATGTGAGGATGTCCGATACCGAAATCGAAATTGCTCTAAGCGCTTTTACAGTGCTAAATGTGTATCATTTATATTTGTTATTAAAAAAAAAGAAATTAATTTAATTTATTAATAGTAACTGTATTTTATTTATCAAAAATCGGAGCAAGAAAGCTGTCCATTAGATCATCAGCGAACCAATTCGGTTTTAAAATATCGTCTGTTGATGAACCAGACCGAGTAGAGTCACTGATTTTCTTTCTATAAAGGCGATAGACATGTGCTCATCAATGATTCTCGCTTTTTTTTTTTTCAATTCTTCAACCGAGTAAATCATTCCCATAGTCTTTTGAATAGTGCACCAGGCATCGGCTATTACATTTTTATTTATATGATCCTTTCCAGCTGCGTTCCATATTATTGGATGTGCCTAATATATATTTCTATAAATTCTATGCCTTTTTCATTAGTCCATGCGGGTGGCGATTTTGTTGATGACGACATCTTATAGTAAGCACTCGACGCGTGTTGCAACAAGACTGAGCAGAACGCTGGCACAGATTCCTTTGATAAAGCCGACACTCGCCGGCCAACTACCAACGGTCGCTCCAACGTTGGGGCCAATGCTATTTTCAAGAGGGCGTTGGGCGAGTGGCGTTGGGGCCAACATGTGGAGCCGGCGTAAGTTTAATGAAGTCTTTTTTTTTAAATGAAATCTCTCTTCAGAAATCTTATTCAACTTTTTTGGGTTCCGTAGTTAAATGGCAAAAAACGGAACCCTTATAGATTCTTCATGTCTGTCTGTCCGTCTGTCCGTACGTATGTCACAGCCATTTTTTTCCGAAACTATAAGGGCTATACTGTTGAAACTTTTTAGGTAGATGTATTCTGTGAACCGCATTAAGATTTTCATGTAAAAATAAAAAAAATATATAAATAAATATTGGGGGCTCCCAATACTTAGAACTGAAACTCAATTTTTTTTTTTTCATCAAACACATACGTCTATGGATAGGTCTTCAAAAATGATATCGAGGTTTCTAAACTATTTTTTTCTAAACTGAATAGTTTGCATGACAGACGCTTCCAAAGAGGAAAAAAGTTGGTCCCCCCGCCCCCCTAACTTCTTAAATAAGAAAATCTAAAAAAAAACATATGATGTACATTACTATAAAAACTACCAACGAAAATTGTTTTGAACGAGATCTAGTAAGTAGTTTTTTTTTAATACCTCGTAAATCCTAAACCGCTTATTACCGCGTAATCTTTCATACAAATAACTTAAATCCTTTAATTTTATAAATCAATGGTACACCACTCTTTGTGCGTGATTCCAACACGCACTTGGCCGGTTTTTATGATTTGACATTCGTCTCATTAACATAAATCCAAAATTTTTGAAGGTTTCACTTAGTCTTTTTCGTTCCTTCCTCCATATGTTTTCACTTTATTATCATAGCTCAACGAATCAGCAGTGCAATCAACTCAATACAAGACGCTCAATGAACATTTTTCTCTTTGATTTTTGTATATGTTATAATATTAAAAAAAAGAACAGAAAAATAGGTATAGAGATAATGCTTATTTGTATTGAATACTTTCAATATGTGTTAGATTTTAGTTTCTGAATAAAAATAATAGTTGATTCATTTTAATTATAGAAAAAGAAATTTCTTTAAAAAGGTGACACGCAATTAGGCAAATTTACATATAAATATTTCAGAAGCAATGGACAAGTAAAAAAAAACAATGTCAGCCTCCGTAACGGTAGTAAACGAGGCAGCTGCGCAAGGAGGCGCGGGATCGAACCCCGCGCAGTGCAAATATTTGTATACATGAATATGAATATTTACACTGGTCTGGTCGTGCCTCAGAAAGCACGTTAAGCCGTTGGTCCCGGTTGCCATACGAACATCTAGTGGCAGTCGTTGCGGTTTGTTGGAGCCCTCAAAATTGCAACAATTGGTCTAACTTGCAATGCTTCAATATCGCCTTCGGGTTATAGAGGTCAGACGTCAGTCGCTTCACGGAAAATATCCAAGTTTAGCCAAAACCAGCAGTTAGACTGGTAAAGCGAACCTCAGAATCCGAAAACTTAAAAAAGCTTCGGATACGACTGGGATTAACGCTGAGATGATGATGATTTCAGAAGTGCCAAGTGCCAAGTGGTATCCACTTCAGGACTTTGATTTCCCATTTATTGGAATAAACGATACAGAGTACACAATTACAGAGTTTATTATAGTAGGTACACAAAAGACACAATAAATGGTAAATAGTCACGATACAACAAATTCATTAAGGTCTCAGCTCGTATGCCACCCAAATACAAAGTGTATCTACTTTATGAGCAAGCCAATAAACTCTGTGACTATACAGCAGTACTATACCAAGTAAACCAACAGATATAAGCGTTGAAATAAGTTACTTATATCAATTACAAGTTACTCGATAATTTATGTTAACAAACCATAAACACTTAAATTAAATCAGGAAAATAAATTCTGTTGACATCCCACAATTATTATCCACATTCATCTCCGACACAGATATATGTATTATTGTGATTAGTTAACAATACCTGAAAATTGCATTAATGGGCTGATCGCTCTCGCATTTCCACTTACGTAAGCACGACATAATTTGTGGGTAATCGTATCACATCCATCCTATCCCCATACAGAACCAGTGACCTATTCTGTTCAATAGGCGGCTATCTGCAAAAGGTTACATTCGGTTATTAATACATTGACTATCTACTTATTATGTAGTCCACTAAATATTGAATTATGATATTCGCTTTTATTCAAATTTCACGACACCGTTGTTTTAGGTGCACAGAATACGATTTCCAAAATTGCTCTAATTCATTCATTTAAAGCATCGATAAATCGATAAATTGAAGCAATTTTAGTCGGAAAGTATCTGAATAAAATCACTGTATAATATCCGCACGGATGGATGGACGGATATTTAGAAAACTGTACGTGTTCCGTTATTGTTATTCGGTTACTGCTCCCTATAAAATCATCTTTACGAAATTATGCAAACAAATTTGGCTTTATTTACGCATAAATAAAAATAATAATAAAAATTTTAAAAATATATAAAAAATTAAACGAAACAATGTGATGACGATATGTGTGATATTAACAGTGGTACTCGTAATAGAGTACCTTCAATTTAAACAGGAAGCCAACAAAAATGACTATAACATAGCTTTAAAACCGAATTATCACAAAAACTTAGTAATTTGTTGATACTTTTAAAGCCAATCTTTTAATTACTTTGTCATTTTAAGGTGAAAGGTGACATGACGTCTAAAAAGGTCAATTTCTTTTGTCCATCTAAGAGTAGATTATTCAAACCTCAGTTAAGGTTTCATTAATGACGAATTGTTGACAAAGCAGATGGAACAAAAGTACATGTTGCGCCTTTTTTTTTATAAATTATAAACCAGCGCTTGACCACAATCCCGCCTGACGGTAAGCAGTGAATTCAAATACGAAGAACTTTAATGATTTTTTCAAATTGGTGAAGCGATTACGAGCTCAACTATACAAAAAAGGCAAATAATGATATTTGCTTAATTCCATGGCAAATTAAAATATTTCGCCATGTGTACAGAGGCTGTAAACAATTCATTGGTTTTAGTAACTCTTGCCTTACTTGTTATACTTGTGAGGACAATAGCCTACAATTTTAGACAGTGTGTTCTGCCTTTACAATTCTTCGTTACGATTATACATTCTATTGTTTTTCTAAAAGCCGTTCATTAAAGCCTTGACTACTGAATGAGTAATTTCTTCCATACAAATATTCATTTGTCTCTTTTTTGTCTGCAAACTCGGCCAAAATATATAAGGTAGGACATTTTTCATGTCAGTCAGTGCCAATTGAAAAGTGTCAAACTGAACAAGTAAAATAAATATTCACAACAAAAATTACAATATGTCTAAGTCAAGTTTGGTAAGTAGATAAGTATTTTGGCTATTTTAGGATGCACATATTCTTTTGTGTGTCGTATGTACTGTTTAGACAATTAGATAGACCAACTTAGATTTACCAGTGTTTAATCTCAACCGTAGAGTCAGTGTTTTCAATTAGCTTCATTGATGTTAAAGATAGGATTCCTCATGTAATCTTGTTAATAATAGTGCCTGTTAGCTAATTCTATTACCACTAATATAAGATTTTAAAGCCTTATCATTATAGTAAACCATATCATTGTCAGTCAATCCACATTTCAGATTACAATCCTGGCCCTCATGGCATCGGCGTCAGCTCAGCCATTCGTCTACAGTTATGGAACCTTTCCCTACGGGGCCAGAGCAGCTTACACTGCAGCAGAACTTTACAAACCAACAGCCGTTGCTCCTTTGTCTGCCGCATACTCTGCAGGGTACCCTACGACATACAGCAGCTACCCTGCATCGTATGCAACACCTCTTTCTGCACAGTACACTGCATCTCTCCCTCTGTCAGCTGTATCAGCCTACGGCTCTGCCTATAACGTTGAAGAATTAGCAGCGCTATACAACCCTGTGTCGGCACTTTCTCCTGTGGCCCCTTTAGCCACTGCTCCCCTAGCCTACGCATCGCCTTACAGTTATATTAGTCAGTTATACAAATGATAACTTTGTGGAACAGTGCTAATGATTAAAAAACTACTGACTTGTTTGTATTGGTCTCCTGATTATTATAAACATCATTGTTTATTATTTCTTTAGATATATGTATATAAATGTGACTGTTTAAGATGATTATCATTCATTAATCCCTACCGTCATCAATTTGTGATACACGTACATTTTAGAAGTAGTCTTGTAAAGCTTCGCTGATATTAAACTTGCCTTGGGCTTTTGAAAGCTTTAGAATAAATTAGCAATACAATCGGCAAATCAACAAAAAAGGTTTTATATACCTATAAATATGAAAGAATAAACCACTAACGATTAATATATAAACCGGGAAGAGGCTGCAACAGAAAACAATAATAGGCAAGAAGGACTAATAACGTAAATGACTGTTTATTGAACCATTTATTGAATATGTACATTTATAAGCTTTTCCTAGCTGCTTGTAAGATTCAAAATACATTCTTGTCCAATAAAATCCATTGTTGAAACGTATATTTTATGAAATGATAATTGAATCCAGTCATAACTCCTTACGTATAAGTGTATGAATAGGAATAATTGATACATTCATTTAAATACAGTCGTCAACACGATCAACAAGTTATCTAGTACAGACAACAACAAAATACAATGCACACTTATGTTTTCAAAATTGAAATTAGTAAGCAAAATATGTTATGGAAATCAAAACCCGAGTGACATTTTATTAAAGAAACACAATCTGGTTCTTTCTCTTAAAGTTTTAACACCTAGATTTATTATAAAATGCCAACAAGTACATTATCGAATCATATCATGTTAATCATCTTTTGTTGCTAACTGTACCACAACAAATGTATGGGGCATTTAAATTTAATGCAATATGAACTGACGCTTGTAAGTACCAATAATAATGATATAGAGTGGATAATTCCCTCAAGATTACTAAAATATTTCTAGTAGATATTTTATAGAACACATAACTAAATGGTAACTTATTATGAAATAATATGATTGCTGCAATTTATAGATCCTAAAATAAAAAAAAAAACTATTAGAAACCATAAGAAACCATTTAAATCTTGAAACTATATCAACGTAATCAGCTCAACACAAAAACCTTTACTAAATTACTTTTCCTTCATCGACTCAATAAATCTAGAACTGAAATCTAAAATAATCGGTTTTTCATGCTATTTCCATCAACTGTCTTTTATTTGTTTAGTTTTTAGGGTTCCGTACCCAAAACAAAACGGGGCCCTATAACTAAAACTCCTTTGTCTATCTGTCTGTCATCAAGCTGTATCTCATGAACCGTGACAGCCAACCAGTTGACATTTTCACAGATGCTGTATTTCTGTTGCTACTATAACAACAAATGCCAAAGACAGTTATTTTTTTCGTATAAACAATGTCATGGAACCCTTTTCCCGGTTTTTTTAAGAATTATGTTTTACTTCAAAACTGCATTTGCTTGCCTCATAAAATAATTAAAAAAAAAAAATATTTTAAAAAATTTCTTTATGAGGTATGAACTCTATATAGTTACTGAAGCAGTGGCAACAACTGGTCTAGTGAGTTAGTCGATCTGTAGCGGCTTGAAGATAACTCCTTTGCCAAGGCCAGGCCCCGCGTGGTCAGTGCCATGCACTTTACTTAATGAATTAATTTATGGAAGTGTAGTTAAGAGCAATCATGTATTTACAATTTACATACAATATTCAGAGTATATTCCTAATTTATACTTAAGGATTGGATGTGATGATAGCCTGCTATCAACTTACGTTTATATACATATAGGTCATCAATTAACTTCTGATTAATGGTCGTGACAGATAAATTCACACCTCTTCTTAATTATAGGTGCATGTCATCTTGTATTAAAAGCCAAAAAATGTACACTCTTATATCTTAAAAAAGACACACACACACAAATCCTTAGAACACATTTCAACAATGCAAGGCCAAAATTTAACTCGTTTTCTAACAAAACCCCCTGTTACTAAGGTACAATATCATACCTTAAAAATGTGTCTTTGTACGGTTAAAACTAGATCTAGTATTCTACATTATAATAGCCAACTACCTCGTTATCTAGGTCGATATAATTATAATAACGATTTGTATAATCATGATCTTTATAGATATATCTAACTAGCTCGAAGCTTCTGGGTGACATTCAGAATAGTACATTAACGAATTCGCATACAAATGTGCATATTCCCAATAACCCATTACTGGACAAGACAAAAAAGAAATGCTACTTACGAGAATTAATGAAGTGCCCTTTAAGAAAAATTCGACTGCTACTTCGCGTTCCATAAAAACTGTATTATTTCTCTTCGTTCTAAAATTATAACGCTCTGCATAAAGCCGTCCTTCGAATGTTAAGGTCAATGCTATTGAAACTGCAGGTTGCTTAGTACGAGTATAAAAATGCTTTCGGCCCTTCGTAGGGCATCATTCACCCCTGTGAGCGAACCACACCCAACATGTACAAACTGGTAAGACAGCTAATTTATATTTTTTAAATTTTATTAAGAATTCCTGGTCTCCTGTGAGACTATTTTACCGATCAAATGTGTTTCAATGATTAGAAAATGACTTAGCCAACTTAGTTATTTGATTCTCGATTGAATAAACTGTTTCAATTCAAAAGTATAAGTGACATTGTTGTGCATAAAAGCAACTTGCTTAGAAACTGAAAACTAGTCGTTATGTGTAGTTCAAATAACAACTTTTCTTCTTAAATTTAGTTGAACAAAGTTTGCAAATTCTATACCTAAAAAAGTTTGAAGAGTTACTGCTCTTTATAAGTTTAACTTAGACTTATTTCAGTTAAAAGAATCTAGTTTCCTATTTATTTTACGCTTCCATATACAAATAAATTCTGTAGGACAAGATTTATTGCTCAGTCAACAAAGGAATTATGTATCAGATCGTAAATGTTGTAAATGATTTTTTGTACAAATGTGAAATGATAGGTTTTTTTCATAATGTATACCTACAGTCTAGGCAATTTGGAGAAGAATTCTGAATAAATTCAATAATTACAGTGATACCTGGTTAAGTGGGACCTGAATAATTGAGAAACCTCTATTATTGAGAGTTTCAATGAGGTCCCAGCTCTTTTTCATTAAATTACGTCTGTTAATGGAACTTTTTGAATCTGGTTAAATGAGATTTGAATACTAAGACTTTTCCGACGTTTACCTCTATAATTGAGATTCTGTAACAGGTTTCACAGTACTTGGAAATTGTGGTTTCTCAAATTCCACGAGATCTTTTTTAAGCTAAACCAGCAGTGTGATTCTGTTACCATCTCACAATAAAAGCATAGGTGAAGAGAGGGAAGAGTAAGCTGCCATTTCAACTAATACCGGACATTACTAATATAAGGTATTGACACCATTGACAAGTCACTCTAACCTCACTCCACCTCACTTTTTACGGTGACATATGTAGTTATAGTATCGCACTGCATTTCTTTAAGTCTTAATGAATTTTAAGATTAGAACACCTGAAGCGAAGTCGACTTTTATCGCTCGTCTCTATGGTTATCACCATAGAGTTCTTATTACAAATATTTACAGTTACAAACAGGGGTGATGTGACCTGTCATTCAAACTAATGCTAGGGTTTGACATTATTGACAGTTCACTATAAACTTGCTTCGTCTAACCTTTCATGGTGACATTTTTACAAAATCCATCGGCTGGAGAACAATATTTTTGGCTTAAAATTAAAACAGAATTCAAACTCGAAGCATAAAAAGTGCTAGTTAGCTATTTTAAGACCGTATTTTTTAAATACAACGTATCGAATATTTTGTATCAATTTAGAGGATATGTAAATACCAGTGTTAGTCGACTTTAGTCTCCTAGTCATTCATTTTTCATTTAAATAACTACCAAATAATGCAACTCTTCATTTTCAGTTATCTTTCGTCGCCATTCTGGCAGTCGCGCTTGCGGCGCCCGCACCTGAGCCAGGGGCGGCCATCTTAACTCCTGCCGTGTACAGGGCCCCACTCACGTATGCGCCTGCGGTGGGCTATGCGGCGCTGCCTGCTGGACCTCAGTATGTCGGCTCTTTCCCTGCGGCCCCCCTCGCCTCTTATCCTGCACCAATTGCCTACAAGTACTACTGAACAAACAGTGGCTTTTCGAAGGTTCTAATTATTGGCAGTGTGATCCGTTTGGTACATAATTTGCAATAAATTAACATTCCGCCTATGTTTTGCATTTTATTTGTAATCTGTTGACATTATATTTTAATTTATTGTATTTATTTATTTATGTACATATATCAACAATTATTTACACTGGATATTGTACCTACGGTAATTTAAAAGGTGTCAGAAAACTTCAAATGCATACAAAAAGTCAAGATCATCTATTTAGTATCTATATTGGTACCTCAATAGACCATCTCGGCTTACGTTTAAGCATTTAGGTTTAATACAAAGTCATTACTTCATTAGCCATGACTTTAAACAGCACATATTGCATAGTGTAATTTCTATGTCACACAACAGCACCAAGCAACTAAGTGATGTAGGTAACTGTTTCATATTAAAAAGATTTGTTGGTTGAATCCCGACGGTTATAACTTCCTTGTTTTCAACCAAAAATAACGCTAAGAGCTTTTTAAATATAAACAACAACCGATAATAGCGAACAAAAGTGTTCAATATTATCCAAACACCACAACACATCTAATAATTAGAGATCGGAAAGGACATAACTACAATCTTCCAATAAACAAACAAACTTCTGATAAATGGTTAGTTTAGGGTGATGAAATATTACGTAAGGACACAATTTAGTGTGTGTGCTTATTGCATTGTGTGTCGCAGTGACAACCGCAGACACAAGCATCTGCTGCTGACACTAAGCTCACGTAACCCTGCAGGAACACAATTATTTTATTGAACCAAATATTCAATGCATAATATTCAATACATATAATAGTTTGTTACGCAATTAAGGTTCCCTAGTAGTATCATCAGTTCAAGCCATGTTATATCAGAAAATTCCTAGTCTTAAAATTGGATAAAATCAACTCCATCACTTTCTCCTTCGACTTCGCAACCTGACATCACAGTTTCAAGTAAAACTAATATTAATTATGATGCTTATCTAGACTGTAACCTCTTCCCCTGGCATGAAAAAGTAGTATCTAGTGCATGTGCAATACTTTGGTGTATTAATATACAACCTCATATCATGGAAACACTCAAATAGGTTAATTTTCTGAGTTAGAAGACCGTGTTTAAAGGCCTGCGGTACAGTGCTGATGTAGATACCTTATGTATGCCTTATGTCTCTCTTAACCAGTCCATATTATCTAACCTTTTGGCATAACAGTATGGAGCGGTGCTTCAAAGACTAGTAAGTATGATTTAGCTTGAGAGGGCACAGACAGCTGTCCTCAAGGTTATGACTTTTTGTTGAAATACTAAACATCAATCAACTCACTTGTTTCTAAACGTAACTTTTAGTTCCATATATTAACGTGTGGCGCTAGTGTGTACTACTCTGTAAAAAACTTTTACCGTGCAATAAACGTGGTTTAAACTAACTCTTTCTTAATTATTTCCAACAGGTTATGGGCCCAGACCATATACCTAAATAGATTGAAAGTTTAATATTTATTGTAGTGAAAGTATCGTACAGTAGTGAATATTTCGTAATTTCATTAAAAAACGCCCCGAAAAATGGCTATGAGTAACCTCCAAATTGAGAAGTTAGCCGGGCGAGAAAATTATTCTACTTGGAAGTTTGCGGTAAAATCATATCTTCAACATGAGGATTTGTGGGAATGTGTCGATCCCGGCACCGAAGTCGATTCTAAGAAAGATGTAAAAGCCAAGTCAAAAATCATTTTGTTGGTGGAACCAATAAACTACATCCATATTGAAAATGCAGAGTCATCTAGAGAAGTATGGAAAAACCTGCAAAATGCTTTCGAGGACTCCGGGTTATCAAGAAAAGTCGGCTTATTGCGAGATTTAATCAACACAACACTAGATAACTGCGCCAGCGTCGAAGAATATGTGAATAAAATTATGAGTACTGCATATAAATTACGAAATATCGGTTTTCAAGTCGACGACGAATGGTTGGGAACACTCATGTTGGCGGGTTTACCTGATAATTATAAACCAATGATCATGGGCCTGGAAAGTTCCGGCATTAAAATTTCATCAGACTTTGTTAAGACAAAACTTTTACAGGAAGTCAAAGATTCCGCGTCTTCAGCGTTATTTACAAAGCACAAGAATCCCTCAAAAAACAATGCCAAGCCAAAAGGAAAAGGCCCGCGCTGTTTTAATTGTAATAAATATGGACACTTTAAAAATCAGTGCACAGAGAAGAAACATAGTCAAAACAGTTTTTCAGCAGTTTTTTCAGCCTATAGCAATGTAAATAAAGATGAGTGGTACATTGACTCAGGTGCTACAATGCGCATGACAAGACGTTCTGACTGGATGTATGACATGCAAGCATCTCCGATTCAGCAAATTAAAGTGGCTAATAATGATGCGGTCCCTGTGCAAAATATTGGTAAAGTAAACATACAAACTATTTTTTGCAAGACTGATTGTCCAATCCAGGTAAGAAATGTTTTATATATTCCTGAGCTGAGTGTAAATTTATTATCAGTCAGTCAATTAACCAAGAATGGTTGTAAAGTGGAATTTACTGAGAAAGGTTGTAACATATATAATGGCAATAAGATTCTTATAGCAAATGCAAGACTAGTTGATAACATGTATAAATTGAATACTGTTTCTGTAAATGCTTACGCTGTTGCTTGTGAAAATAAGACTGATATTATTACATGGCATAAGAGAATGGGGCATTTAAATTTAGCTGATGTAAGGAGGTTAGAATCATGTGCTGAGGGTATAACTATAAAAAATAAAAATGTTAATACTGTTTGCATACCATGCTGTGAAGCTAAACAGACACGATTACCGTTTCCACATACTGGTTCAAGAGCAAAAGCATTACTAGAAATAGTACATACTGATCTATGTGGTCCGATGGAGACATCATCTGTGGGTGGTGCGAGCTTCCGGTATCAAGCATCAGACCAGTACTCCCTACACGCCGGAGCACAATGGGCTAGCGGAACGAATGAATCGGTCATTGGTAGAACGAGCAAAGTGCATGTTATTTGAAGCAAAGCTGCATAAACAGTTGTGGGCAGAGGCGGTCGCTGCTGCTGCCTATGTCATAAACAGATCACCATCACGGGTTTTGGCTGAGGTAACTCCCTATGAAAAGTGGACAGATTTCAGATCCACTAACTGCTGAAGAAGCCCTGTCGGGCTCTGATGCTGAATATTGGAAGGCAGCAATGGATGAGGAGTATCAGTCATTATTAGAAAATAACACCTGGGATATCACCACTCTTCCAGACAACAAACGTCCCATACCGTGCAAATGGGTCTACAAAAAGAAGACTAATGAAAATGGAGAGACAGTGAAGTATAAAGCACGGCTTGTGATTAAAGGTTGTTCGCAAAGACCTGGTGTAGACTACACAGAAGTATTTTCGCCAGTGATAAGGTATGCTTCTTTGAGATATTTGTTTACCTTGGCAGTTAAATTTGATCTAGACATCTGTCAAATGGATGCGGTATCAGCCTTTCTTCAAGGCGACATAAAGGAGGAGATCTATATGATGCAGCCACCAATGTATGAGAATGGTAAACAAGTATGTCGTCTAAAAAAATCATTATATGGATTAAAACAGGCAAGCCGGCAATGGAATAAGAAGCTTAGTTCTACACTTAAAGGAATAGGTCTATTACAGAACAAGTTAGATCCTTGTATATATTACAAAATTGTAGACAACAGTAACATGATTTTCCTAGCTACTTATGTCGATGACATAATTTTATTCACAAATAATATAAAGTCTAAAAATCACATTAAAGAAGAGTTAAAAAAACAATTTAAAATAAAAGATTTGGGAGATATCAATTATTGCATTGGTATACATGTAGAAAGAGATAGAGAGAAAGGAGTAATTTATCTAGATCAGAAAAAATACATAAGAGAAGTACTAAATAAATATGGCATGTCTGATTGCAAAAGTGTTAAGATTCCAATGGATATTAATACAAAGTTAATAAATACATCTGAGGAATCCAATACATTAAATGGAATCCCATATCAAGAAATTATTGGATGCTTGTTGTATATTTCACAAATTACTAGGCCAGATATAAGTTTTGTGATAAATTTATTGAGTAAATATAATCAGAAACCCGAAATGACACATTGGATGTTATTGAAGCGTGTTATGCGGTATTTAAAGGGTACTGAAGATTATAGGTTGAGTTATAAACACAATCCAGAGGAAACTATGACTCATGGCTTCTGTGACGCAGACTGGGCAAGTTCAGAAGAGGACCGTCGCTCGTGTACTGGGTACATTTTCTTGTTTCAGGGAGGAGCGATTAGCTGGAATTCTAAACGGCAGCCAACTGTTGCTCTATCGACAACTGAAGCGGAGTATATGTCTTTGTCGTCCTGTGTTCAAGAGGCTATGTGGCTAAAGCAACTACAAGAAATATTTTGGCCTCTACTGAAGAATCAGGCAATGACTATCTACAGCGATAATCAAAGCTCTATTAAATTATCAGAATCCGATGGCTATCATTCCAGAACTAAGCATATAGATGTGAGGCACCATTATGTACGTGATAAAGTAGTTGAAGGGGCCATTGATGTGCAGTATATACAAACCGACCTGATGGTAGCAGATGCACTAACTAAAGCGACACCATATGCCAAACTAACCTACTGTGCCTCCAAGATGGGGTTGATTTGAGTTTAAGGGAGGATGTTGAAATACTAAACATCAATCAACTCACTTGTTTCTAAACGTAACTTTTAGTTCCATATATTAACGTGTGGCGCTAGTGTGTACTACTCTGTAAAAAACTTTTACCGTGCAATAAACGTGGTTTAAACTAACTCTTTCTTAATTATTTCCAACACTTTTAAACGCTATCGGCACACTACAGCTCAATTGTATAAAGACTGTTAAGTTTTGACCGTGAGACAACTATTTGTGCTAAGCTGCACGTTGTATAAACGTACTTCCTTACAGTTGGATCTCAATAAATCCCACAGACAGACACGGAACGAAACTGGCGGTATGACATTTAGGAATCATTGATAGTTGCACATGTATTTCTGTTAATAAATAAGTTAACATCTACATGTTAAATAAATTTGATTGTAAAGCAAAGGTCTGTGAATGGATCATAACCCTAAGCTATGACGTGGTTGAAGAAATGCGCAATTTACTGAAACAGTACCCCGCCTGATCATCTTAAACATCTACAATACATTAAATAACACTTTACAAATGGTTTTCCCCTTTGATTAGTTAAAGTACCTATTGTAAAAAAAAAAATATCCTACGACTTTACTCCTACTCTATAAAATTCCTAACTTATATTGTTTAGTTGGTAATAACTTGAGAGCCCTGACGCACATACCACAAGAGACATCTTAGAGTCGGTGTCAGCTGTTTATATGTCTGTATAGTTCTACAATTTACAAGACAACGTTATTGAATGATAAAGAATAAATGTAAACTGTTAAACTAAAAAATAAAGATTATTATTTAAACAATAGAAACATCCACATAATGTCCATTACAATAAAAATATAGCACAAAAACGAAACCACAACCAAAATATTGTGTCGCACGTCCTACACGTAGATTAGACTCTATAAATAATAATTAAGCCATCGATTTGACAACTGTCAAAGTATTGGAGCTTCCGCTCACGTGAGGAAGAACACATGGGTAGCATACATATTATCGGATAAAAGAAAAACATTTGCGATAAGCACGTCGTAATCGGTGTCATTCAACAAGCAAGAGTGGATAATTGTACGTTAAAAATAATATTATGTCGCGAACCCTACTTATTTTGCTCAATAAAATTTAACAATTGGTTAGGCCGTCGATTTGTCAACTGTCAAAATTCAGAACCTACTGCGGATATGAGCGCTAATACGTGGGTTACATGCATACGATCAAATGAAACAAAAACATTTGCGATAAACACTTATATTAAAACATGGTCAAAAATTTGGTAGTCGGTGTCATTGAACAAGCACAATTGGATAGTTCTGATGAGTTATCAACGGTAGTACGCAGAGTAGACGGAAGGATATACAGCGGCAGTGTAGGGAGAGTAAGCCGCGGCAACGGGGGCGGCGTAACCGGCATAACCGTAGGGATAGGCAGCTCCAGCGGTGTAAGTCAACACTTGGGGTTCAGGCTTGGGGTTAGGGCTGGCGAAAGCCACGGCCAACACGGCGAAGAGAGCGAACTGGAAACAAAAATACAACCTGATAAATTACATCGATAACAACTGATTAAACATATATTTAATTAGGTACACTCATTTATAACTCCAAGAACATTTTTTTTTTTAATAATTATAAAAAGCTTGACCGCAATCCCGCCTGATGGTAAGCAGTGATGCGATCGTTGATGGAAAAACGCGCTAATTTATTAAGAGCCTATTTACTCAGAAAAACTGAGCGAATAGGAAGGAAGACGGCAGTTGAGCGAGGTGATGCAATTTTAAACCTAACAACACAACCAACGATGCTGCGCCAAAGGGAGATTGATCTGCAGACCCTCCACGACCTAACTCCCAACACAACAACATTAGGGCATCGTACCCGGCACACATCGCAACACAACTGCTCAGACCCGTCCTCCGTACGGCTTCACCCGACATCATGAACACGACAAATCGCTTGGCGGCAAGGCTTTGTCTGGTGGGTGGTAACTTCTGCCGGCGGCCGATGTTATGGCCTACCACCGAGAAAATAATAAACTTAAACTAAATCGCTTAGGTAATATTCGTAAAAGTAGATCAATTCATTTCTAGTTGAAATTATAGCACGAACACACATTTCTGATGGCACCCTTACAAAAAATAACAATCTCGAAAATATTTAATTACATGCGGCAGTTTAACAAAGTGAACTTCCAACTACGCATAAGCGTTTATTGTTAAAAATGAAAACATGTATGTTGACTTGTTCATCAGTAATTAAAGGATGTTAGAAATTATAATCGACTTTAGCGTCACCGATCAATCATAGTTTGTGTTAACATTTCGTTACGGTGTTTATACATGAAATTATCCTGTAAAAACTGAAACTTATGCTGAGCCTACACTTCAGAAAGACTTGGTGCTAACAAAATTAATAAACCCAATATTTAACAAAGTAAAAAAAGTCGGTAAAAACTAATAAGAAACTGAGACAGAGGTGATCCGTGAATATAAAGCTTATATATATTATTATAAAGCTGACACCGGTCAAAAGCCCTGAAAGTGGACGACATAGCCGAACAAATGACACGATCCTCTCGTTACGACGATGATATCTTTCGCTAACAAGACAGACGATACTAAAACGTTTACCCAAATGTTTTTCCTAATAACTGGGTCGACCTTTTATAATTTAACTTGAAGGTAAAATGCCCAATATTTGAACGTGCTATGCTTAAGTTTATTTGTTTTGTGATAGCGTGATGTAAAATGTCGTCAATATGAGCTAATTTCTAGCAGAGGTCCGTAAGTTATGTTAGTTTTAGTAAAGAAATACTGAAATGATCCTCAGAGAGTAATGATTTTTCTTTCCTTCCACTCGTACGATAAAAATATTATTAAATATTATTAAAAATATTATTTAAACAATTTGTGATTATATAACTGACCAGTCTGAAGAACATGTTTGTTGAGTTACTTGGGATTGTTGTCACAAGTGATAATGTTAGCCGGCCGGACCAGGCTTATATACAAATCTCAACGACCACGCCTAGATTAGCTGTTTTGTCATCTCAGATAAAAAGTGTCCTTGATCTTCAATGTAATGAATTAATCTATGTACCTGCTCTATATACATTGCCAATCAACATCCGCGTTAGGCGGCATCCATACTATCCATAATGTTTTCATAATTATGTCGACAAGGTACCATCATGATGTAAAGTTTTTAAATAGTTTCTTCAGATTGTCGCGTCTGCAGAGATTGTAGATATCTCTGACAGTACTCTTTAGCAAAATAAAGATAGGATCCACATAGCAGAATACTGTAACATATAAAAATAAAATAGACCAGTTTCGCGGTATCCACTGTTAATTGGCGTATATTCGATGATCGACAGGATAACCGTCTTTGGGATGAATTCTAGTAAATCCGTATTCAATTTAAAAGTTCATTCACTCGGTACTTCTTACATTTAGTAAAGCCAATTCAACGCACTTAATTTTCTTCTCATTTAACAACAAATATTTACAGTAAACCACTTATGGCCCTTAAGAGTAGTGTTATTTACGACGTCAAACTCCTGTGCAAGTCTGTTCAGTGTAAAAATCACTGATGTGTCATCAGGAAATAACGCAATTTGTTATTAAGCTAAGCGCAAGGAAACCCAATCCATAATGATCAAGTTTCTAGAGCTTTTTATAGTATTTGATTACTCTTTAATGTATTCAAACATTATAAAAGATGGATGTTGCTTATAGTGTCTATTCGAATGCGTTAAAGAAGTGATCTAAAAAGGATGATGAAGGCACCGACGTTCATTGTGCAACGTGCTTGGATAAAACCATACTGTAGATCCTGTAGGATGTTATGTGATTTAACCTTTGATATAATATTATTGACGTGACAACGTCTATTTAATTGGTACGGCGTGGAGTCATTCTCGAAAACACCGTAACGGCCGAATCTGACGCCACACGGAGTCCACGCCTACTTTACCCCCACCCCTAGAGCGTGTGTCACACTCGTGCGCGAGGTCTATTACCGTGTAATAGACGTTGTCACGTTCAAATATCGGCAGTAGACGGAGTTCTACAGACAACCAATTTTTTTTTTAATCTAATTAAATCCGGAAATACCCGACGAACTCATTTGCAGACATTCTTCACCTTTCTCACCATTCCATTTCTACTAAGACAACCAAGGAATCAAATGGCATGTGCTTTAGTTCAACCGCACATAAGGATTGGGCGTAATTACCACGCTTGCTTAATGTGGGTTGGCGATTTCAGACTTAAAGTCCAGGTTTCCGTTTACGTCTGGTTTCGCACGCAACCTTTAGAAGCATAAGTCGTAAACTATTTAATTCATTGAATTATAAATGATAATTCAATATTTACCTGATATCATCATCATCATCATCAACCTTTTTATCGTCCCATTGCTGGGCACAAGTCTCCTCTCATACAGAGAAGGATTGAGCGTAATCACCACGCTTGCTCAAAGCGGATTGGCAATTTCAGACCCAAAGTCCAGGTTTCTTCAAGATGTTTACCTTCACCTTCAGTCATTGGTGTCCAAGATATACTTAGAAACTACATATAACTTTAGAAAAGTTGCTTTTGTACTTGCCTGACCTAGAATCGAACATACTTGAGAGGCTGGTGTTTTAACCACTAGGCCACCACGACTGATATGATGTATATAAAAAATATAAAAATAATATGTACGGGTGCCAAAACATTATGAAAATTTAAACTTTTTTTTACTGTTGTGTGATATTAAATCAAATCATTTATTCGTTGTGTTTAGAAAAATGCTCTATGTTCAACCGTTATACGGGCATGCAAAATGTATTATACATACACTTTATACTTTTTATAATTATAAAATTATGAATACACAATTATGTCTGGTGAAGGCGTACGGAGGACGGGTCTGAGCAGTTGTGTTGCGATGTGTGCCGGTTACGATGCGCCAAATGTTGTTGTGTCGGGAGTTTAGTCGTGGAGAGTCTCCAGATCAATCTCCCTCTGGCGCAGCATCGTTGGTCGTGTTGGTCTTGGGTTTAACATTGCATCACCTCGCTCAACTGCCGTCATCCTTCCTATTCCTAAGTTTTTTTTAAGTGAATAGGCTTAATAAACTAGTGCGCTTTACCATCAACGATTGCATTACTGCTTACCATCAGGCGGGGATACCAGCAGGCGTCTGAATTACAGTGAAAAATGTTATCTTAACACGAAATGTCAAATAATAAGATTTCGGTGGTATCCGTTGACAAAAATGCATAGCATTGGTCTTATATATATTAATCATTAAATTATTTTGATAAATCCCGTGAATAATGCCCAATAAATTATTTAACGTCATGTTCGTATCTTCTCGGGATTGTATTATCACATGTAGAAGTCCCATTCCACCTTAAAGACTACTGTCGCCTGCGCTAAACCGGCCACGCACACTAACGCATTATTTTTTATCCGTGTGTGTTATATTCCAACCAATCAACCGCATGCTGTGTATTATATCTACGAAGAATTAAAGATGTAGTCTATTGCAAGACAAGGAAAACAATATTAGCAAACTGTTTCTTTAAAGTTATGCAATGCAAAATTTCGTTACTTTAGTTGAAGTTAAGTTGGCGACCGCACTTAACAATGGTGCTATTTTATACGAGTACATGCGATTGTGGGTTCAAATCCTAATTAAGACAAAACCTTTTTGTTGTTTCATATAATTTAAAATTATGATAATTGATTTGTATTTTAAAATAAAAATGTTTGCAAATAATATTTAAACGAACAGGAAAATTATTAAAAGTTACTGTTTTAAAACACAGATTAGCTAGCTGGCTAATGAGAGGGCACCACGAAATCCCTAGCTAGTTTAAGGAATTTTGTCGGTATACCATCAAATCCAGGTGCGCTTTCGGAGTCAAGACTCATGAGAATGCCGCTCACTTCTTACGGATCAGTATCGTATAAAAAGAAAGAGGACGACCAGGAATTAGACGAACAGCTGGTGACATCAGGTAAACCAGATCGTATTATAATATTTTCAGCTATTTTATTGACCAATTGTTATGAAGAAAGAATTAACTCGGTTTAGGGAGTCTAGAGGATGTGGTGTGATTCTTAGAAGGTTAGTTAGTTTTGGGTGTCTTAAATTGGGTGATTTCATTTATCGTTGACCATAGATGTCTAGGGTTTTTACTTGAATCTACTATCTGTTTTTTTATATTACTGTCATTTTAGTTTTTTAATTAAATTCGAGTAGAACTTGCGAAAGTGTTTATATGGTATTATCAAAATTAAATTAAAAAGATCGATTCTTGTCTGCCGTTGCATTTTATTTCTTAGTCGAATACACTTTAATGCACCTGTAGTAATCCAGGGCTTTAGAGTTCTCTTACAGCAGGAAACAGACTGAATTTTCGAGTTTGATTGAAGGGACGCCCTAATCACTTCCACTAATTTAGTAGCGAAAACTTCTGGAAGTGTGTATGTGCTAAAGATTGTGACATCTATATTGACAAGGCACTTGTAAGCATTCTCAAAATTGGTAGCAGTAATAGATTTAGACTTTGTTGTGACCTGGGACAAACTATCCAGTTAGGAAGGTCCAACTTCGAGAAAGAGGTCAATCGTCGAATCCAACTCGGCTGGGCTGCTTTCGGGAAGCTACGTAGAATCTTCTCGTCCGAAATACCGCAGTGTCTCAAGACAAAAGTCTTCGACCAGTGTGTGATGCCAGTGATGACTTATGGAATTGAGACGTGGTCCCTAACAATGGGCCTTATAAGAAGGCTCAAAGTCACTCAAAGGGCAATGGAGAGGGCTATGCTTGAGGTTTCACTGTGCGATCGAATCAGGAATGGGGAGATCCGCAGAAGAACGAGAGTAACCGACATAGCCCGAAGAATTGCAACACTAAAGTGGCATTGGGCTGGACACATTGCCCGTAGGACCGATGCCCGATGGGGCCGGCGGGTTCTCGAGTGGCGACCACGCACCGGAAGACGTAGCATGGGTAGGCCCCCGACAAGGTGAACTGACGACCTGGTGAAGGTCGTGGGAAACCGCTGGATGCGGGAGGCGCAGGACCGGTCGTCGTGGAGAACCTTGAGGGAGGCCTAAGTACGGCAGTGGACGTCTTTCGGCTGAAATGATGATGATGATGATGATGACGCCAATATGGCTGGTAGTTATGTTAAGGACAACCATAGCATGATCGATAATAGTCGTATTTAGTACCGCTACAGATGCCGAGAATTTCGTCTTATCAGGTTTCAACAGAACATGGTCAAGGCAGTTTTGCTCCCTAGTGGGTAGGTAGGATGTGGCCGGTGAGAATACCATGTACAGATAACATATTCAAGTAATTAAATCTGTTTGCCCTTTGTTGAGATGTTTCGTTGAGATTTTCAATCAAATTAATGTTAATGTCGCCTGTGACAATAATGTTTTTCTGAGCACATGAGATCAGATGGCTGTCTAGTGAGTTTCTAAAATTTTGGGCACATGAATTAGATGGAGAGCGGTATATACCTATGATTGTGAAACATTAAGCTACTACAATATGCAAGATTTCTTTATTGTATTTTCAACTTTATTTCTAAAGCTTTAAGGCTCAAGGCTGAAGGTGAAGGAAAACATCTTGAGGAAACCTGGACTTTATAAGTCTGAAATTGAGCAAGCGTGGTGATTACACTCAATCTTTCTCTGTATGAGAGGAGACCATTGCCCAGCAGTGGGACGATAAAAAGGTTGATGATGAAGGCTCAAGGTTCATTGCGAATATTTGTCAGTTTCGGGTAGCTTGACGTGCTGTTGTACGTACATAAAAAGCAATAAATTAACGTTCCGATACTTTTTTTTTTTGGTTTTTTATTAGTGATCTGATGACCTTTTTTTTTTGTTGGGATGGGAAATCATCAAATGACTTCTCCCGCTCTGGGCGGAGCGAAAAGGTGTGTCAGACTTTTACTGACTAAAACCCACCCGTGTTTCTTCACTTGCCTGTGCAACGGCCAGGGCCGCGGTTTCTTGTTTAACCAACCCGCAACCCTGACCCAGGAGGCATCAGTCTTCGTGGACCCCGTCACGATGTGCTGACATCTCTTTGAGGCGCGCGTGAAACACGACGCGCCGTCGACTCGGGCCTGATCCTTACCGGGCGGCGAGTTGCCCACTGCTCACCGCCCGCAGGCCCGCGCCTACGGTGGCTGGGAGTTAGGTGTCGTGTCCCGACTAGGGCGTCTACTGCGGCGGCTAGTGGCGTGAGGGCGCTGGGATTCCCGTTGCCTCACGCGCTCCGCCTCCTCCTTTGCCAGCATCACTGCTTCGCAGAAGGAGTTGACGGCCTGCCATGCACTCTCGCTCCGGACCATGGCCTGGACCAGGGTCGGCCGCGAGAGATTGCCGCCGATTGCCGCTACGAGGAAACGGCGGTGCTCTACCCAAGCCGGGCAGACCTCCACCGTATGCTCCACCGTGTCCTCAGGGCGATCCACACAATAGTGACACCCTGGCGTTTCCTCCCGCCTAATACGGAACAGGAACCTCCCGAAACAACCGTGTCCGGTGAGGACCTGCGTAAGGCGGAAGGTGAGGGCGCCGTGGCGCCTCTCTAGCCACTCCTCAAAGAGGGGACTTACCGCCGCTATTGTGGCGTGCCCAGTGATCTGATGACCTCTATTTAGTATTTCGCTCATGGGTGTAACGAGGGTATAGCTTTAAACTTCATTTGCATGGTAGCATGGTACTTTTTTAGTCATAACAACATGAAAACAAAACGTTTCATCCAGGTCTCTGGCTATCAACGCATCTAGTTTAACTCAATTTTATTGGTATTATGTATTCACAACAAAATTTTGTAACATCCGCTTTTGAATTTGACAAAGAAGGACACCTCCTTCTTTACCAAACTTAAAACCGAAATAAAGATTAAATTTAATTCAATAATTATCAGTAAGTCAAATGTTATCATCACAGTACTGATAGATTATAATCTTTTACCCGTCTATTAAGAAACATTGCTAAAAGTTACCTAGTTATTAGTGACTGCTTCACCATATTTGAAGTTTTTAAACGATGATTAAAGTTAAGTGACGTACTTAACTTTAATCGTCGTTTATAAATTAAACACTATAGTATTTAAGGGGTTTTTTCATAAACGATGATTAAATTTAAGTGTCATGCAAACGTCAAAACTATATGGTTAAACAGTCGCTAATCACTAACTTTCAGCAATGTTTCTTAATAGAAGAAATGATGTCTGGCCCTTAGCAGTGGCATCAGTACAAAGAAAGCTATGTGAGTATCTATGCTACCATTACAATAATAAAAACATTGTTATAATTTCCTACATATTCAAATATTGCCCAAAAATAAAACTTTAACCAAAAAGGTGCGTCATTAACTTGACTCGATAAAAAAGAATTGGTTAGGTCATGGATTTGACAGCTGCCAAAGTTTCGGAGCTTCCGCGCTTGTGAGCGCGAATAGGTAAGTATGCATGTAATCGAATAAAAGAAAAAAAAATGCGATGAACATTTATATTAAAACAGTATCAAAAATTTGGTAGTCGGTGTCATTGAGGAAGAGTAGAGTTCAGATGAGTTATTAACGGTAGTATGCAGCGTAGACGGAAGGATAGGCAGCGGCAGTGTAGGGAGCGTACGCCGCGGCAACGGGGGCGGCGTAAGCGTAGGGGTAGGCAGCTCCGGCGGAGTAAGTCACCACCTGGGGCTCAGGCTTGGGGTTGGGGCTGGCGAAAGCCACGGCCAACACGGCGAAGAGAGCGAACTGAAAACAGAAATACAGAATATGTACATGATAAATCATATGAATATGTTGTTAATCAAAAAATTTTTGACCCAATAATAAAATTTATCGTCATTGGAATTAATAGTACCGAAATTCAGAAATCACCAGAATGATCTGAAATTTGAAACCTGCTTTATTTCAAAGTATTTTCATTGTTGATCTTTGATTTCCATTGCGTGACGTCGTAAACGTCCATAAAATGACGCGTAATTTGTAGCAAAGAACCTTAATAAACAATGAGAGAAAAACTGATCTGATATTGCTAACTTACCAGTCTGAAGAACATGTTTGTTGAGTTACTTGGGATTGTTGTCACAAGTGATAATGTTAGCCGGCCGATCCCGGCTTATATACAGATCTAAACGACCACGCCTCGATTAGCTGTCTATTGGTACTGAGATAAAAAGTGTCCTTGATCTTCAGTTTAATAAATGAATTCATCTACCTGTTCCATATACATTGTCAATCGACATCCGTGTTATGCGGCATCCATCCTATCTTTTTTTTTTTTCATAATTAAGTTGACCACCATTATGTTAAATTTAAAAATAGTTTCTTCAGTATTAGAGTAATTCCTAAACCGTAGACTCATGGAATATATAGAGCACTTTAAAATAATATCGAACACACAATTTGGATTTATGTCTGGAAAAAGCACTACAGACGCGTTAATCAACCTGTTGATTATGTGACCGAAAAAGTGGATAGAAAACAAAAATGTTTGGGTGTCTTTCTGGACCTAGCGAATGCTTTTGACACGTTCTGTATTCTAACCCTTGTGACCAATTTAGAACACGACGCAATCCGAGGAAGGGCTCTAAGCATCTTAACAGACTTTCTCAAAGACCGGAAACAAAAGGTAAAGATTGGGGAGTTCATTAGCAATAAAGCTAGTGTTGAGTGTGATGTGCTTCAGGGTAGCTGCCTCTCCCCGAGTCTTTTTCTGCTCTATGTGAATGACCTATACCAGCAGTCTCTTACAAACGGGAAAATTTTCAGTTATGCGGACGACACAGTGTTGGTATTTCATGGAGAGAGTTGGAATGCAGCACAACAGGTTGTGGAGACAAGCTTACGTAAAATCATTCACTGACTAGATGCAAATCTGCTAACTCTAAACATCACGAAAACCTCATTCCTGCAATTTACTTTCGCCAAAACGAAACCCTCAACAATAAACCTCAAAGTTCACTCATATGATGACTCCAACGGCAGTCTTCCTGTTGCTGCCATGCTCATGTCTTCCAATTGTACAAAAAAAGACTATGAGGTATCTGGGTGTGATTCTGGATGAGGGACTCAGCTGGCATCCTCACATTGAACAGACTACCTGTCGAGTTAGGAAACGTATCTGAGCGATTAAGAGGTTACAGCGAGTAGCTGCTTTCAAGCTTCTCCGTGCAGTTTACTTGGCATTGGCTCAGTCAATTATAGGATACTGCATCACGGCATGGGGAGGTATTTGCAAAATCTACATGATACACCTCGAGAGAGCTCAAAGATCACTCTTAAAAGTAATGACCTTCAAGCCATACAGATATCCTACAAAAGCCCTGTATGAGAGTTGCCAAGCACTAACAGTGAGGCAACTTTAGCTTCTCAATCTTATAATGCAACAGCAAAAACTCACACCAGTAAGTCCCGTAACCACACATAGAAGAACCATCCCTAATGTGTGTCGCAACACCTTTACCGATATCTACAATAACATAAACAAAACAAAAAAAAACAACCCACTAACAAAAAACAAACCAACTTAAAGCTAAACACATCGCTTCAAACACAAGCTTACCTAGAGACCTAAAATTTACTTAAACAAGTGTAAGCGAGAAAACCCAATAGTATCTAATGTAAGAAATACACACACACTCACATACACACCACACACTATACACCAGACACTACACACCACACACTAAACACTACTCACCACACATGAGCATCATCATCATCAATCTTTTTATCGTCCCACTGCTGGGCACAAGTCTCCTCTCATACAGAAAAGGATTGAGCGTAATCACCACGCTTGCAGGTTGGCGATTTCAGACTTATAAAGTCTAAGTTTCCTCAAGATGTTTTCCTTACCAAGTCCAAGATATACTTACAAAGTACATACAACTTTAGAAAACTTATATTGGTACTTGCCTGGCCTGGAATCGAACCCGCTCACTCATACTTGAGAGGCAGGTGTTTAACCACTAGGTCACCACGACATGAGCGTGCAATTCATTTAATATCTACTATGTATGTTATTGCCACCAAACCTATTTACTGCTCTCCTCGAGACCATTTTCCGTAACTTAGAATGGGATTCTGTAGGGCTCAACATTAACGGACAAACATTGAACCACTTGCGCTTTGCAGATGACATTGTACTGATCTGTGACAACCACACTCACCTAGAATATATGCTGCAAACTTTGCATAGAGAAAGTACAAAGTGTGGACTGTCTATGAATCTGGAGAAAACTCGCATTATGAAAAACGGAGAAAACATACCAGTCAAAATATCATTAAAAGAAATAGAGTATGTGGAAGATTATATATATTTAGGACAGAGAATCACGTTCAAGGAGCAAACTGCAGGCGAAGTAGAGCGTAGAATAAAACTGGCGTGGAAAAGATATTGGTCATTGAAGCACATTTTCAAATCCAAACTTCCAAGCAACCTTAAGAAAAAAGCGTTTGAAACTGTTGTGGCTCCCACACTACTCTACGGATGCCAGAGCTGGGCACTAACAAAAGAAATTCTTTCCAAACTCCAGGTCTTCCAGCGGGCCGTCGAACGAAGTATGTTAGGACTGAAACTGAGAGACAGAATCCGAAACTCTCAAATCAGAATGAAAACCAAACTGATAGACGTGGCAGACTTGGCCTGTAGGTTAAAATGGCGTTGGGCAGGTCACGCGGCACGCTTAGAGGACGGACGCTGGAGCGAACGTGTGCTGCACTGGTGGCCGCGCGGCGAGCTGCGTCGCCGCGGTCGTCCGCGCCGCCGCTGGAGCGACGACATCGTGCGAGTCGCGGGACCCTTTTGGACTAGGATCGCTAAAGATAGGAAACTATGGAAATGCATGGAGGAGGCCTTTGCTCAAAATTGGGCAACCCAATTAAAATAAAAATAGATTATATGTTTTATTTATACCTTTTTATAATATCAATTTTATTTCTGTGCCTATACTAATTTATTGAATCAATTGTTAATAGGTACATAACTACAAATTTTATTTTATTCCATTTCTTTTAAACTAACATAATTATATTTAATATTTTATTATAATACTCAATATTATAAATTGTTGTCAAATTTAAATTAATTGTCATTATGCTAATTCAAGATAATGTATAGGTAAATAAATAACAATTTCACACAATCAATCCAAAATTATGAATTTATAAATGAGTAACTGTATCTAATAAGCAATTTTCTTTTGTAAAATTTGGTATAGTGCCGATTTGTTGCATGCTATTTTCTAATATATAGAATGTAATAAAATTGTAATATGTTATTTTTTTTGGGAATAAAGGGATTTATTATTATTATTATATGTATGTTATTTTAATACTGTAGCATGAAAGTTATTTGTCCAAAAAACGAGTGAAGACACAAACTCCTGTAACACAGGTACCACCTAGCACGGGAGTCAGGGCTTCAAATTAAGTGTAACTACTTTTTATTTCAATAAAACTTTATTATCATTATTATTTTCAGTGATTCGCGTCTGCAGATATTGTAGAAAAATAATGATATGATCTACATAGCAAAATATCTTACATAATATTTATGAGACTATGAAAGTATTTAACTAAAACATATATAGACCAATCTCGCGGTATCCATTTTTAATTTTAAGATATTCTAAACAATATGAACAGCTTTAATTAAGCCTTCAGAGAGTATTGGTCACTGTAGGTCTGAGTCAAAAGTAATCAACAAAGAAACCGACTTTCTAGCAATTCATTATGCAATATAAAAGGGCTTAGTTTTCTTTTCTTTTAATACCAAATTATTTAAAGTGAACCTGGCCGCATTCATGGCTCTTAACGGTAGTTTTATTTACGTAGTGAAACTCCTGTGCATATATCAAAACGAATGGCGGAGGAACGGCCCAATATAAAGCCATGTAGCACACAACACAAGTATGTATTTGGACTTTTTTACTACGAACGCTTATTTGATATTGCTAAAGTCTGAAATTCAAATATCAGGTTGTTTAGCTAATCGTACAGAACGTCGAGAAACTCAGTTCATAATGCTCAAGTTTCTTGAGCAGTATTTATCGTTATCAAATACTATCAAAAGAGGAATTTCGTGCTTATTCAAATGCGTGAAAGAAGTGTTTTAATAAGGTGATATAGGCACCGATGTCCATTGTACGACATTGTACAATGGACGTCAATGATGAAACCATACTGTTGTTCGTGTAGGATGTTATGTATTAAGATTAAAATTATTGAGCATTTGACATGACATTACTTTCCCAAAAACCTTGCTGAAAACCGCCCAAACCGATATGGTTCTATAAATTATAATTTATGTTCTATAAATTATATTAATGTCTTTACTGCCCTTTTTAGGTGTGGATGGGAAATTATCAAATGACCTCTCCTGCTATGAGCGGAGCGGAAGGGCGTGTCAGATTTTTACTGACTAAAACCCACCCGTGTTCCTTCACTTGTCTGTGCGCCAGGGCCACGGTTTCCCTTTTGACTACCTGCAACCCTGACCCAGGCATCGGTCTTCGTAATTTTCTTAACCAGAATAAAAGAAATAAACGTAACGTTATATAAAATTGAATAAAAAAACTAGGACAAACATATTTTTATTTTTCGACATGAAATTCGCTGTATTCTATAAACATCAAACTTGCGGTGGACTGGCGATTACACCTTTGCTTCGCTGTGACTAGTATAAAAAACTTGTAGCTAAGTATGTAGATGTCAATTTTAATGTTATTGGCCGCTTGTGTCAAAATCGTTGGCACACAAACTTGTATTTATTGATAATATAGTTCAGTTTTGACAGGAAAGCCAAGATGAGAGTCACGCGCATTTTTCATTGGACTTTTAAAATTATTTATAGTGTCGTTTACTAAATAAAAACCCGTGATTTATGTAGTAAAAAGTGCATTCAGTGAATAATTCATAAAAAACATTGAAATATCGCAGCATAGGGGCCACATCATGGCTTTGCATCAAATCTCCTAGTAGGCGGCTCACGCGGCCGTTTTTTCAACTGTCATTGGCGATATCCGCCATTATTGTGAAATAAATTTTTTAAAGAATTTCTATAATTTGTTACACGTGTTATTGGCAAAATTGTGGTATCTATAAAAACAGAGGCCATTGAAGAGTTGAAGTAGTATTCACTCTAAAGAAAAGAAAGAAAGAAAGATAATATAGTTCGTAAATTTTATTACTTACAAGCTTTATTATCCACATGTTGCTATTATTAAACCACCTTGAAAGTTTCGTAAGGATTTCTAGTAGCCGATAGCGGACATTGATATTGATATTACGGTAAGAGTGAATAATTGATGATCATTAATAATTATGTATTATTATTAATAATTACCTAAAGTCAAGGTTATAGTGATAAATTATTCATATTTGTCCATTTTTATTAATTATTAAACCCTAATAGTGATAAATGCAATAATTTTTAAAGTATGGCATTCTAAGTCAACTGTATTCACGAAATGAGTTTACAGTTTGCAAGGAAAAGTTTGTCAGTATTGATGAGGTTCCTAATACAACTTGCGAGAATGTGCCCGCAAGGACTCAAATTTGGGGGGCAAGGCTTTCAACACTGCAACTGTACTGACGAATGCAACACTAATCACTGCAAATGCAAAAAAAAAATGCACGTTCTTTGCAATTCTAAGTTCCATAAAAGTCTTTCTTGCAAAAACAAATAATATTTTTAGTTTCTTTCTTTTATGAGTCTTAAATTGTTTTATTTTGATAATATTTTTATTGCAATTTAAATGGCAATTTATTTTATTTGTTGAATTCTATGATAATAGTTTTTAAAATATAATTTAAATATAATTATAGGTGCTACAGAAGATTTACAGCCAAACCAAATACTTATGATTGTCAACCATTGATTTTAGGATTCGTGTTGATTTTGTTAATGAAACAATTAATTTTATTTTTGTTACAATTTTATGTACCACGAAAGACTTTCTTGCATAAGTTTGATGATAGATTTGATTTTTATAAGAATTTTACTGTTAATTTCGTGGTAAATGTGCCCTTATAGTTTGATTTATTTAATATTCTAATTCAGAATATGTGATTTTGTTGTCCTTTCGTTTTAAAGCAAGTACAAGTAACCTTGTTTGTCTGATCTCTAATTAATATAATTGTAAGACAGTGTTTAATATTATAAATAAATTCCTGCTGGTCAAAAAACATTGGGTTATTATTAATTTTATAACTTTTACCAATATGTGTTGTGAATAATTACCACTAAAAGTAATAAATTTCCATCGTTTATTCACATTTACCAAAACATGTGGTTAACATTAATAATTTTGTAAAAATATTAATAGTTTCAATTAATCATATTTACCAAAACATTGACATTTGACAGTTTATGTTTACATCTAAAACATTTGAATATGCTAAAGCAAACGTAACTACACACATCAAAAGTGTCTAGGGATCAACATATATTTTTGCAATAACTTTTCTCCTGATTGATATTAATTAAAATTTTCTTTAAGGATTCATCAAATAAAGTGTTTTCGTTTGTCACAGTAACGATAAACCAAGTCACCTTTGCATTAATAAAGAAATTTGCCATTTTCCTAATAAAGGGATATTTGACATTTGAACCACTAACACAAAAGTTCGAAAAAAAGACTGAAATAACAGGTTTCTCTAAAATTTTATTGGGTAACTTAAACAATTAATAATCCGTGTTTCTACCGCGAACACTAACAACACAAGAACATCGGTTTGGCATACTCAAAATGAGTTCATCCAAATCACGCTGTGGAATGGCCGCCCATGTTCGTTGCAACAACAAAAAAAGGTCTTCTTGCGACTGGATACCCTCCATATTCGGCAGAGCTCTTCTCTGTAGCATATCCCATGCATGCTCAATCGGGTTCAAGTCTGGCGACTGAGCAGGCCAGGGCAGGACATTGATGTTAGCTGCGGCGAGAGTCTGTCTTACAACTCTTGCGGTGTGCAGTCGTGCATTATCATGCATTAACTGAAATAAGGGACCTATTTGCACTTGTAGAGGAACGATGACGTCTGATACAATCGTCTCAGCATAAATTTGAGCGTTGAGGTTGCCTCTGATCCAAATCAACTCAGTTCTTCCGCCGATCCAAATACCCGCCCATACCATGATGGTTCCACCACTATAAGGATGGACTTCCTGGCAGGATTTTAATCGCTGTTGGCGTCCAGGGGTTCTCCAGTGTCGTATACGTCTTGTATCCGGTCTCATACCAAAACGAGACTCATCAGAAAAGCACACGAAACGCCATTGTTCTTCTGCCCAATTTCTGTGTTCAAGAGCCCATTGATATCGAATCCTACGATTGTGCATTGCTATAGGTGGTACCCGTAGCGGTCTTCGGGAATGAAGGTTCACTTCATGCAAGCGGTTTCTGACTGTTTGGTCGCTAATTAAGTTCCCTTAAGAGTGATGAAGCCTCACGGCTAACATCATGGCGGTTATTGTTGGAGCTCTTCGAGTTAAGATTTGAATGTATCGGTCTTGTCTCCGTGTGGTGCAGCGATACCGTCCTCCATGGCGCTCAGCCACGGTACCAGTGCTTCGGTAACGTGTCCAAAGTCGACTGATAACACTCTAACTTGTATTCAGAGCTAAAGCCACAGTACGTTGCCGGGAACCAGCTTCTATCATTCCCACGGCTCTGAGCATTTCTTCCCTGCTTAAATGACGTCGCCGCTCCATAATAACGTTGGTTTTAATCAGTAGTAGGGAAACAGTAGCACTAATAATGTCTTCAATGCGTTGTATGTTTTTATAGGGAAAATATTGACAGCTGATTTTCATCTTTTACTCGAATTTGATTCACAGTTCCTGATTCAAATTATGAAATGCTCCAAAAAGGATCCGTATAAATTTATAAAATCATAAATTTATTACAAAGCCACATCTCAATCTCAAGAAATCCGCATAAAAATGCTTGATCCCTAGACACTTTTGATGTGTGTATTTAATTCTAATGTATAAGTGAAGCCATCACATGTTCTTCGATTTTGATTATTTTCCTCAGAAATTAAGGAATAAAAATATAAGAAAAAAATATATTTGAACTCAGGATACGAAAATAAAGAAATGGTACTTTTGTTCTAAAGTCGTATCAGTTTTTAAGCGTTGTCAATTGGACTGCCTTTACTTAGAATTTAAATTCAAATGCCCTATGGTTGTTCCATCGGGTGTTTGAATTTAAATTCCACTGCAATTACCAATCAAAATCACTCATAACATTCAATTTATCATGTAAATACCTACTAACTAATGACTAATCTTTTCCATTTATCTTTCCTATTCATCCAGAAGCAGCCATGTCAACTTCTGCCATATATCGGGCCCACATAGAACTTGCATTGGGTTATGCGGCTTTGCCTATACAAGACCCTTTTCTACGACTCTTACCCCGCGACCAGTACCTACAAGTACTACTAAACACAGTAGTGACTGCTAGAAGGTTCGAAAGTATTGTTTGTGATCCATTACGTCCATAATGCGCAATAAACTATCGTTCCGCCGTTTTTCTTGTACTGCTTTGGTGATCACATGACCTCTACTTAGTAATTCGCTCATGGCTCTGTTCTGTACAGGCTGTTTTCATACAGGCTGTTCGAGCCATTTACACCACATTCACAATATATATTTGAAAATCTTATGTATGTACATAAAAATATATCGAATTTCAGGAAAGTACGCGATGTTCATAATATAAATACCAGGAACAAACACAATCTTGCTGTACATCACACTCGTCTCCACAGAGTAGGCAACTCGTTCATGGATCAATGTATACACTTTTACAACAACCTTCCCATGGACACTGAAACAAGACATTCGAAACTTACCCATTAAACGATTTAAAAACTATATAAAGGCCAAACTTTGCAAAAAGGGGTGTTATAAAATCACTGATTATTTAGAAGACAATAAAGCTTGGGACTGAGCTGCTCGCTCTGCTAAGCATTGTTATTGAGCAATATTCGTAATTATGACATTTTAAACACTGTTTTTTTTTTTTAGTCACGTAAATTATTATAAACGTTTTCCTTTTTAATGTCTGGACTTGAAAAAAGACGATGATCCCTGAGTTCGTTTCGGCCATTTCTTCTCAGAGGTAGTCAGTTAGGATACGCCGGCTTCAACTAGTTTAAAAAAAAATATGACGTGTGAAAGTGATCAGTGATCCTACTTGCTTAATAAACGATTTCATTTCACTAACAATCAAAACAAAACGTTTTATTAAAATAATTATAGACATTATTTTCTACGTTATACCAAATATTCAATTCATACTAGTTTAATACGTAGATCGGTTGTGTATTATTTACAACATAATATATGTAAAGCCCAGGGTAGCGTTCTCTCTCCTCTTCTTTTCCCAATTTTATTAAACTTTGTTACATTATCTGCGGAGAGATGGAAACTGAAGGAGACTACATTAGTCTCCTTCAGTTTCCATCTCTCCGCAGATAATTTGCAGCTTTATTGACATTCTACTGCAGCCAACGCGGACTCTGCAATTGCTGAAATGAATCATGACCTGGCTTGTGTCAGCGTTTGGGCCAAGTCATTTGGTTTGTAAATTAACCCGACTAAATCTCAGGCTATGATCATAGGCAGCAGATTCATTCACAATGCTGCCGATGTAACATCTCTCAGGCCCTTATATCTCGATGGTGTCCGCATTGACTTTACGGAAACTGCTAAAGATCTAGGTGTAGTTATTGCCTCCAATCTTTCGTGGCGTGCTCAGGTCAGTGAAGTCAGCCGAAAGGTACATTTCTCCTTTCATTCGCTGAAATGCCGTCAGGCGTCAGGGCAGACCCTTGAAGACTAAAATTTCTTTGGCACAAACACTTATTCAGCCAATTACAGATTATGCCGACGCCTGTTACCTGGATGCTACTGAGGAGCTGTTAAAAAAGGTTGAGCGCTTGCAAAACCTGCGCATTCTCTTTGTTTTCGGTCTTCGAAAGTAAAATCATGTTTTTAACCTTCGCAAGGAACTCAAGTGGCCCCCAATCCGTCTTCGCAGGAATACTAGGATTTTATGTTTCCTTTTCAACATCCTACACAACCCGTCTTATCCTTCCTACCTGCGTGAGCGTTTCTCTTACGGGCGTTCAAGCGCCGCACCGTGTAGATCGCACCAATCCAACCCTAAATCTTATCCTTATAAAACGATATACTATTCCTATTCCTTCTCTGTCCATGCTGTAAGGTTGTGGAAGTTACTCCCGCCTAACATTCGTGATTTAAACACTATTTCAATATTTAAACGTCGATTAAAAGAGCATTAATTACCTTTCTTCTATATTGTGAGAATTTGTTACATATTTACACATTTTAGTTTAATTAATGGATTATTTGTTTAGGTATTACTTTTATACTTATCACATTCATATTTTTTCCCCTCGTTCTTCACATTATTATTTACATTTCTGCTTTACTTATTCTTTCGCAGGTCTGCTGGAAGAAATTTCTTAAAAAATAAGCAGCACCTTTGTACTTACATCTTAATTTGGATATATCCTTTTGTATTTTATTGTGTGTACATAAATAATAAAATAAATAAATAATTATGTAAATTTTGCTTTTGTTTTTTGACAAAGAAGGTGGTGAAAATAATTGTCAGTTAGTTAACTATTACTTTTATAAATAATATTGGTTTGGTTTTCAGCGAAGCCAATATGGAGAAATGCAGACCAACTAAATGATCTCTAACCTTTAGCACTAGCATCAGTACAAATAAAGCTGTGGGTATCTATGCTACCATTACAACAATAAAAACATTGTCATAATTTCCTACTTCTATATTAAAATACCGCACAAAAACAAAACGTTAACCATAATGTTGCGTCGTGTCGCCCTACTTGTTGACTTGACTCAATAAAAAAGAATTAGTTAGGTCATGGATTTGACATCTGTCTTTTGAGCGCGAATAGGTTAGCATGCATGCGATCGAATAACAGAAAAAAATTTGGGATGAACATTTATATTAAAAAATTATCAAACATTTGGTAGTCGGTGTCATTAAGCAAGCTAGTTTTGATCAGTTATTAACGGTAGTATGCAGCGTAGACGGAAGGATAGGCAGCGGCAGTGTAGGGAGAGTACGCTGCGGCAACGGGGGCGGCGTAAGCGTAGGGGTAGGCAGCTCCGGCGGTGTAAGTCACCACCTGGGGCTCAGGCTTGGGGTTGGGGCTGGCGAAAGCCACGGCCAACACGGCGAAGAGGGCGAACTGGAAACAGAAATACAGTCCAATCACCAGAGTGATCTGAAATTTGAAACCTTTATTCCAAATCTTATTCATTGTTGATCTTTTATTTCCATTCCGTGACATTATCGTAGACAAAATGACGCATATTGCAGCAAAGATACTCAATAAATGATGAGAGAAAAACTGATTTATTTATTATCGTAATTTTAGTGACCAAAATTATAATTAAAACAATTTGGGAATATACGAGTATAACTTACCAGTCTGGAGAACATGTTTGTTGAGTTACTTGGGATTGTTGTCACAAGTGATAATGTTAGCCGGTCGATCCCGGCTTATATACAAGATCTAAACGACCACGCCTCGATTAGCAGTCTTTTCGCACTGAGTTAAAAAGTGTCCTTGATCTTCAGTATAATAAATGAATCCATGTACCTGTTCCATACACATTGTCAGTTGACATCCGCGTTATGCGGCATACATCCTACATATGTATCTTTTTTTTTTCATAATTATGTTGACCACCATGACATTAAGTTATCAAAAAGTTTCTTCAGTGATTCGCGTCGGCAGAGATTGTAGAAAAATAAAAATATGATCTACATAGCAAAATCTCATAATACATATGGAAGTACTTTACTAAAACTTAAATAGATCAGCTTTGCGGTACGCGGACTTGGCTGTGCGGAACAGTCATGACCCTCTGGGACGCAGTCAAGCATCTCGCTGGTCACTTCCTCAGGGACCACACACTGGTACCCTGCAAAGTGCCATGGACTGCACGGCCCCCGCATAGAGCCTCCGCTAGGAGGCGTTTGGTCTCCCTAGATTGGGGAGTAGTCGCCTCAGGCTTATGGCTCTGGAAGCCATAAGTCGAAAGTGCTCCTCGAAATTCCACCGACTGTCGAGGACGAGTCCCAGGTACTTCATCGTCGAACCGACGCCCATGTGAACCCCTCCTACCGTTATGTGGGAACCCGATAGCGGCGTGTCCCGAGGACCATGAAAGCACATGGCCTCGGGCTTGCAGCCACCTCGAGTCCCAATTGCTAGATCCTCTCGACAATTGTCACAAACTCGTTGGCACATAAACTTGTGTTTATTGTCAATTAAGCTCGTATATTGTGTTATTTACAAGCTTTATTATCCACATGTTGCTTTTACTAAATCGCCATGAAAGTTTCGGAAGGACTTCCTAGTAGCCGATAGCAGACATTGACATTGACACAAGTCAATGTCACTGTCATATGTCACTTGTGTGACATATGACAGTTTATGTTTTCATCTAAAACATTTAAATGCTAAAGCGAACGTAACTATTTTATTATACTGTAAAAGTGACATCATCACGCTTTTTGTTATTTTAATTAATTTCCTCACAAAAAAAGGAATATGAAAAAAAAATATTCGAACTTAGGATATGAAAATAAAGAAATAGTATTTTTGTTTTAAGGAAATTCAAAATGTTGTCCATTGCACTGCTTTACTTAGAATTTAAGTTCAAATAACATGTGGTCGGTTCCATCGGGTGTTTGAATTCAAATTCAATTGCAATTACCAATCAAAATCAGAAATTGACTTTCATCACCTTATATTAAATTTTTCATTTAAGTACCTACATGTACCTACCTGCTAACTAATGTCTTATCATTTCCATTTATTTTCCCTATTCATCCAGGAGCAGCCATGCCAGCCAGCCAGCCAGCTATATCGGGCTCACATGGCACTTGAATTGGGGTATGCGACCCTGCCAGCTGCACTTCTATAGTACAACGCTCTCTTCTTTGGCTCTTACCCCTCATCCAGTACCTAGAAGTACTACTGAACACAGCAGTGACTGCTCGAACGTTTGAAAGTATTGTCTGTGATCCATTACGTACACAATGCGCAATAAACTATCGTCATCATCATCATCACCATCAACCTTTTTATCGTTTCATTGCTGGGCACAGGTCTCCTCTCATACAGAGAAGGATTGAGCGTAAATAACACGCTTGCTCAATGCGAGTTGGTTATTACAGATTTACCCCCTTATTCATAAGCGTTGCTTAAAGTTAACTAGTGATTAGCGATTCTTTACCCATACATGTTTGACTTAAATAAACACCACAGTGTTTAAGGGGTTTATTCATAAACGATGATTAAATTTAAGTGACGTTAAAAGGTCAAAAATGTATGGCTAAAGATTCGCTAATCACTAGTTAATAAGGGGGTTAATATCCAGGTTTCCTCAAGATGTTTTCCTTAACCTTGTAATCAGTTATTGGTGTACACTTAGAAAGTACATATAACTTAGAAAAGTCACATTGGGACTTGCCTGACCTGGAATCGAATCCGTACACTCATACGGTCGGTCTCAGTGGCGCAGCGGTCAACTCGCCTGCCTGCGACGTGGAGGCCCCGGGTTCGATCCCCGGCCAGGTCGTGATGGAAAACGATCTTTTCCTGATTGGCCTGGGTCTTGGATGTTTATCTATATATGTATCTATTATAAAATATAGTATCGTTGAGTTAGTATCCCATAACACAAGTCTCGAACTTACTTTGGGGCTAGCTCAATCTGTGTGATTTGTCCGTATATATTTATTTATTTATACTTGAGAGACTGGTGTTTTAACTACTAGGCCACCACCACTTCACTAGTAAACTATCGTAGCGCCAATTTTTTTTTTAAATATTTTGTTGGTGATCAGATGACAGATTTAGTATTTCGCTCATAGGTTCAACGATTTTATAACTTTAAATTTCATATGCATGGCATCAAGGTATCCTTTCTATTCCATATCAACATCAAAACAAAACGTTTTATTAAAGATATTTATATACATTGGATTGTATATTATACCAAATATTCAATTTATACTAGTTTAATGCGGAGATCAGTATTATTTACAACATAATTTTGTAAAATTTGTTTTATATTTTGATAAAGAAGAAGGTCAAAATAATTATAAATCAAATCAAATCATTTATTTCAAATAAACCAGTTACAGGCACTTTTGAATTGTCAGAAGGTCGGTCAGTCAGTAAGGTGAAGCTAGTCGCCCATTCCAATGAGTAGGTACCTATGGAGAAGAACGGGCAAGAAACTCCATGGACACTCTTTTAAATTATCAAGCTATTCATACAAATATTTGATTACATCATTCATTTTGAAATCAATCGTGTCAGAACGATGCAGAAATATATTGTAAGTACGCTAAGAGAGAACATTATGGAAAACACACAAAAAAGAAACACAACAACAAAAAAGACTAACCCAACAAATAGATGCTTTACAGCAAGTACATTGTGCTCACACGTGTGCCATGCAATTATATAATACTAAGAAATTGAATCTACACAATGCAAAGATAGTTTTGTCCAAGGTTCAGCAGCTCCAACAGTGTTCCCGAATGCTAAGTTTAGCTCCTGTGTAGCTGCACCAGTGCCGAATGCCCCTGTCAGCGATGCAATTCCGTAACGTACAATAATTATGCTTGGCTACATAGTGTGTACTGGCTTTGAGTAAAAAAAACAAACAATTACAAATTGAAACTACAAGAGGAAAAATCAAAGAACAATCAGTGTAAGTATAGAAATCGGACGCAGCTCAAGCCCAAGCCTTTTAAATATATAAACCTTAACACTATAAAATGCTTTCTGACACAACTTACGTTTAATGAAGGATTTGAATTTATTCAGGCTCAGATCTTGAACCGCCTCTGGAAGTCTATTGTAAAAATGTATACATTGGCATCTAAAAGAGCCACCTATTTTCTTGAGCCTTGTTGTAGGTACAATAAATTTGTGCCTGTTCCTAGTATTTATATTATGGACATCACTGTATTTTTTAAACAATTTTATATTTTTATGAGCATACAAAAGATTTTCATAAATATATTGAGACGGCACGGTCAGTACATTAATCTCTTTAATTTTTTCTCTGAGAGAGTGTAACTTAACTTTTATTATCAAATTACTGATCAATTATGATTGCTACACAGAATAAAATAAAATGTTTGGTTTTCACCGAAGCTCATCATCATCATCCTCTCAGCGTTAATCCCAGTCGCATCCGTAGCTTTTCAGCTTTGGAGTATGGGGTCCGCTTTACCCGTTTTCACCGAAGCTAATACAGAAAAATTCAGACTGACCTCTGGCCCTTAGCAGTAGCATCAGTACAAATAAAGCTATGTGAATATCTATACTACCATTACAATAATAAAAACATTGTCATAATTTCCTACATTTTTATGAAATAATTATAAATTAGTGCTTCACCGCAATCGCGTCTGATAATGAGCAGAGATGCAATCTTTGATGGTAAAGCGCGTTATTTTATTAAGCCTATTCACTCAAAAAACTGAGTAAATATGAATGGAAGACGGCAGTTCAGCGAAATGCTGCAATGTTAAACCCAACACCACGACCAACGATGCTGCGCCAGAGGGGATTGCTTTGACTCCCGACACAACAACATTGGCGCATCATACACGGCACACATCGCAACACAACTGCTCAGGCCCGTTCTGGTTATCACCAGATATCATGCCGGAACACGACAAATCGCTAGGCGGCAAGACATTTTCTGGTGGGTGGTAACTTATTTTCAAATACCGCACAAAAACAAAACGTTAACCATAATGTTGTGCTATCTATTGATTTGACTAAATAAAAAAGGATTGATTAGGTTATCGATTTGATAGCTCTCAAAAGTTCAGGAGTTCGGATCGAATAAAAGAAAAAAAAATGCGATGAACATTTATATTAAAACAGTATCAAACATTTGGTAGTCGGTGTCATTGAGTAAGAGTAGAGTTCTGGTGAGTTATTAACGGTAGTATGCAGCGTAGACGGAAGGATAGGCAGCGGCAGTGTAGGGAGCGTACGCCGCGGCAACAGGGGCGGCGTAAGCGTAGGGGTAGGCAGCTCCGGCGGTGTAAGTCACCACCTGGGGCTCAGGCTTGGGGTTGGGGCTGGCGAAAGCTACTGCCAACACGGCGAAGAGGGCGAACTGAAATTAGAAATACAGAATACCTGATAAATCACATTAAATCTTGTTAATCATAAATGTTTTGAACCAATAATAAAATATATTTTCATCGGAACTACCAAAATTCAGATATCACCAGAATGATCTGAAATTTGAAACCTTCTTTGTTCCAAAGCTTTTTCATTGTTGATCTTTGATTTCCCTTGCGTAACATAAACGAAGACAAAATGAGGCATTTTGTAGCAAAGAACCTTAATAAATAATGTGAGAAAAAACTGATTTGATGTTATAATTTTACTGACCAAAATTATAATTAAAACAATTCAGGATTATATAACTTACCAGTCTAAAGAACATGTTTGTTGAGTTACTTGGGATTGTTGTCACAAGTGATAATGTTAGCCGGCCGGTCCCGGCTTATATACAGCTGTCAACGACCACGCTTTGATTAGCTGTCTTTCGCACTGAGATAAAAAGTGTCCTTAATCTTTAGTTTAACAAATTAATACATGTACCTGTTTCATATACATTTTCAATCGAAATCCGCGTTATGCGGCATCGCATATTCACATATTTCATCGCAAATTTTTTTCATAATTAAGTTGGTCAGCATGATTTTAAGTTTTAAAATCATAGTTTCTTTAGAGGTTCTCTTCGGTGGGATTGTGGAAAACACTCACAGCCATCTTATTCAAAATAAAGATAGGATCTACATAAAAATATCATAAACTAAAATGGACCAGTCTCGCGGTGTCCATCGTTAATTTAAGGATATTCTAAGCAGCATAAGCGGCTGAACTTAAACGCCCATGTTGCTCACTGTAGCTCTGCATCAAAAGTGATCAGCAAGGAAACTGTCTTTGGGACAATTTATTTAGTTTTCTTTTCATTTAATACCAAACTCATTACAGTAAATCAAGCCACATTCTTGGCTCTTAAGTGTTGTGTTATTTGCGTCGTGAAACTCCTGTACATATAACAAAATGAATGGCCGAGGAACGGCCCCAATATGAAGTCCCGTGGTACAACTATTTCGACTGTTTAACATCACCATTTATTTGTTTGAAATACATATATGAGGTTATTACGTATTATATTCTAAAGTTGTCCATTGGTTTAATGTAAATAACCTTCTCTTAAATGTAAAAAACTATAGTCATTAAATTTTCTACGCCAAATGTCAGGCAGCTAAGTACCAATGTTCAACTGAATGGAGTAGAGTTGATCCCTGTCGAGTCGACAGTTTTTCTTGGATTAACTATTGGCGCCAACATTAACTGTCGGGTAGACTCAGTTCTGCCGCCTTTGCTGTTAAGAAAATTAGACAGATAACTGATGTGGATACAGCCAGAATTGTTTATTTTAGTTATTTTCATAGTCTTATGACTTACGGGATTCATCTCTGGGGAACTTGTGCGGACATTAATACCATCTTTTTTACAGAAAAGGGCTGTTCGAGCCATTTACAACCTTGGTCCTAGAGATTCTCTTAGAGAAAAAATCAGAGAGGTGAACATTATGACTGTAGCTTCACAACATATATTTGAAAATCCTATGTATATACATAAAAATATATCGAATTTTGAGAAAATAAGCGATATTCATAATACCAGGAAAAGACACAATCTTGCTGTACATCACACTCGTCTCCACAGAGTAGGCAACTCGTTCATGGCACCGCTTCCCATGGACACCGAAACAAGTCATTCGAAACTTACCCATTAAACGATTTAAAAACTATATAAAGGCCAAACTTTGCAAAAAGGGGTGTTATAAAATCACTGATTATTTAGAAGACAAAAAAACTTAGGACTGAGCTGCTCACTCTGCTATGTATTGTTACTAAGCAATATGCGTAATTATAACATAAATTATTGTAAACATTTTCATTTTGAATGTCTGGACTTTAAAAAGACGATGATTCCTGAGTTTGTTTCGATTATTTCTTCTCAGAGGTAGTCAGTTAGGAAATGCCGGCTTCATCTAGTTTAAAAAAAAATGACGTGTAAAAGTGATCAGTGATCCTACTTGCTTAGTAAACGATTTCATTTCATTTCATTTCATAAGCTAAGCGTATAGAAAACCCAGTCCATAATGATCAACTTTCCTGAGCAGTATTTATCGTAGTGAAATACTATTAAAAGATATATGTTGCATATTTTTCATATTCGAATGCGTGAAAGAAGTGGGATGAAGGCACCGACGTCCATTGTGCATACAGCTCCGCAGAAATCTCACCCCCTACGATGTTTACGTGCGCTCCATCTCTGAGACATCAATAAAACTGCCAAGATATTCTAACTAGAAACAAAAAACTGACGGTGCTCGCGCTCATGCAAGCGACCACTAGGTAATATCCATCGCATCTTCGTATTTACTTCGTGCATCCTACTATAGTTATTTTTCAACCTCCAAACTTGTTCCACAAAATTTATATTTTTTTTAGAAAATTCTAAAAACTCATAAGAGAATTTTAAAATTAATTTAATAAAATTTGTCAGCTTAAAGCAAGAACCGAACCTGGGTCCTTATATTCACAAACCAAATTGTTATGTCGCTGCGCCATTCAGTATCGTTATACGAGTATTTATATATCATCCATCCCATCACTCATGTCGGACCCCACACAGGGGCATGCACAAAGATTTTATTGGGGGTATGCATAAATATACCTACTATCCAAATCTCTGTGCTTATATATGGTAAAACTTAAAAAACGTAACTTAGACGTAGTTTCAATTTAACATAGTCGCGTACCTACTTTTTCGCATGTCAACATTGAATTGATGTTTGTGCGTGGCTACAATGAACATCTAAGTATGTGATTGATGATAAGAACAAGTCAAATAAATGATATACGTGGGGTATTAGGTATTTTTTATTTGCCCAAATGAATACAATGAAATCATCATCATCTCAGGGTTAATACCAGTCGCATCCAAAGCTTTGGAATCTGGGGTCCGCTTTTCCAGTCTAATTGCTGATTTTGGCGAATTTTCGACAATTTCCGTGAAGCGACTGCCGTCTGACCTCCACAACGCGAAGGCAATATCGAAGCATTGAAGTTAGACCAATTGTTGGACTTTTGTGGGCTCCAACAACCCGTAACGACTGCCACTAGATGTTCGCATGGCAACCGAAACCAACGGCTTAACGTGCTTTCCGAGATACGACCAGACCAGTGCAAATATTCATATTCATGCATACAAATACTTACACTGCGCGAGGATCGAACCCGCGCCTCCTTACGCAACGGCCGCGTTCGCTACCGCTACGCCATGTAGGCTGTCAAAATACAATGAAATGGTATTACTAACTCAACTGTAAATAAGTAATAATTTATTTCTCAAAAAACTAAAAAAAAATATTTCACTATCTATAAATTAAATCAACGCGCCTATCTATTTTTAAATAACTCTGTAAAAATCAAATATATATAAGATCGTTTTGAAATCGCTAAAAGTTCTTTTAAAATGGACAGATAGACAAATCTATGAGTCTGCTTTGGCTTTTCATAAATATGCGTAATGCACTACTCATTGGAATCATAACTATTAAATTTTGCTAATTTGTAAACTTCAGGAAAATTATTACAACATAAAGTATAGTATTGAAATTCAAAAGCAAGTAGGTTGAAAAACTTAAGGTCTTTTAAGTTTTTATAACGTCGAACTGTCAAAGCCGTGTTTTAAAATAATATACCTATACGAGAAACAAAACAATTTATTTGTACACACTACACAACCTGCTAACCACATATAATTATCATAATACTTTTTATAAAGACAACCTTTCTTTTGTGTTAAACCAAAAACTCTAAAATAAATGAATATTCAATTCCGCTTAAAACAATCAATACATATTTAACCCAAAAACACCAATAATGAAACAACATAAGCTGCTAAAATAAAAAGGTATTTGAACGAACAACAATCATGCTATATTTCTGAACTTCTTAAATTCGTCGCATTATTAGAAGCTGTGCTTATCATGGGCTTTAAACCCAAAGAAATTTCACGCACACGTACACAACAGTTTAGGCACACAAGCAAATAATTTTATACACAGACAGATACGGAAGAGGCACATTTTGTTTATGCTTACGCCGTAAGAGGCGTGGGTGTCGCGCCTAAGGCAACTAATGTGTCTCGTTAGCACTAGCCACTAGGCCCAATAGATGGCAGTGTTATCAATAACTGATTAACAAAGTCTTTTAGTTTTAACTTTGTAGTATATAAATTATTTTACAGTATATTATAATTTTAGAAGACTATTAGGGTATGCAGAGCTTTTCTGCTTGTAAGGAGCGCACGCGCCTGACCCCACAAGCTGTTTATAATTAAGTTTTTTATAGTTACTTAAACTTAGTTAATAGTTGGATATCTTGCACGCTCAATTGGGGAATCGATGTCAATCACTAGAGAAGACTAACTTCATTGATGTCACATCGTCTTATAATAACTCTTACCAAAAGATGTCGCTTTTAGGGGGTGTTTCTGCGGAGCTGTATGTACAAAGTCTTTTGGTAAAATTATTGAGCATTTGACATAACATTAGTTTTTCAAATACCTTGCTGATGACCGCCCAAACCGATATGGGACTTTTATTTATTAGTGTTTTTACTGCCCCCAGATTTGAAACTTAAAAACTATCTATAGTATAAAAAGTTGATACAGTCAATCTAGGTAACTTTGACAGACAAATGCGGTATTTTACACAATATTTAATAAATTTGAACCTTATCACACGAATGTATTTTATTTTGTTAGTGCTATCATAACACTTTTCATCCATAAAGATTAATGAAATCATCTAAAAACTTATCTGTCCATAAAAAAACCTGATTTTCTCGTTTGTCAAAATTACAGTAATTACATGGGTTACTTTGACACACATTGATAGAAAAGCATTAATAAGTATATTTTGAATAAATTTGTGTAATATTGGTTTATGTTTTATGTAACGTTTTTAGTAACTGACGAAATAAAACCATTAATAATTTCCAGCTTTGTCTTACATATTTTATAAAATAGTCAATAAAATCAGTCTAAGACGTTTCGCATTGATGTACAAATTTTTAATGAGCATTTAAAAACACGTTTGGGACTAAATTTTTTGCATAAGTAAATAGAAAAAAAGCTAAAATAATAGAAACAAAAAAATATTCAAGGTTTACCGAGCTAGTTTAAAAATATAAAGCTACAAAAAGTATTTGTAAATTGTGTTGGTACCATACGAAAATAAATCGAAACTAATTCATGTTCCGACTGTCAATGTTACCCGAATCAATCAAAGTTACCCAGATTGACCGTATATAAAAAATATTTTCTTCTCCACTACCGCTTTCGAAATTTAAAAAAATAGAAAGAACAAAAACTAATTTTGAAACAAAAGAATATCGATTATTCGAATTCTAGTTCAATAAGGCGTTCAATCTCGGTGGTAGGCCATAACATCGGTCGCCAGCAGAAGTTACCACCCACCAGACAAAGCCTTGCCGCCAAGCGATCTGGCGTGTTCCGGCATGATGTCTGGTGAAGCCGTACGAAGGACGGGTCTGAGCAGTTGTGTTGCGATGTGTGCCAGGACGGTGCGCCTAATGTTGTTGTGTTGGGAGTTTGGTCGTGGTGGATCTTCAGATCAATCTCCCTTTGGCGCAGCATCGTTGGTCGTGTTGTTGGGTTTAACATTGCATCACCTCGCTCAACTGCCGTCTTCCTTCCTATTCGCTCAGTTTTTCTGAGTGAATAGGCTCTTAATAAACTAGCGCGCTTTATCATCAACGATCGCATCACCGCTTACCATCAGGCGGGATTGCGGTCAGGCGCTAGTTTATAATTATTAAAAAAAAAAAGAACAGTGAAATATCGCAGCATAGTGGCCACATCATGACTTTGCCCCAAACCTCACTCGTAAGACGGGTCACGCGGCCGTCTTTTTCGACATGAATAATTCATAATTACGTGACATTGACTAAATGCACAAACCGTGCGAAGCCAAAAAATAAAGAAATAAATAAAATAACGCGTTCAAGCCCGTATTGAGGCTGTCTCGTCACTGCAGCGCCTCAATGTGGCAGCCTCAGGCATATTCTAAAACTAAAAACTAGCCGATTATGATAAACTAATAAATTAAAAATAAGGTTAATTTAATGAAACTTGCATCTTGACATGAAAGAACGATCATAAAATCAAAACTAAATGTCAAAGAGTAAAGTGTTGTATTTCATTTGAATCAGCATTAAATTAGCAAGAATTTTTAATTCAGGGTCATTTTTCCGTAATAGATTTTTATTTTTCAAACTGTGCTCTTACAATGAGAAGTAATTTTTTGTAACACTCCAAAATTTACGGAAAAAAAATAATTGTTCGTTAAATTTGGTACCAAGAGCTGCAACACATTTTTTAGTTTTGTTAATTATCGAATCATAATACAAAACCTTTTGTTTTATTGTTTTTAATCAATTAATTTTTTTACTGATGAAATTGTAAAATATTCGACAGTTTCATTGAAAAAAACATAATAATTCATAACTTTTCCTGCAATGAAGTTATGGCGATGCTGTAGAAAGATTTTCTGTTGGAAATTACCTTCTTTATGTCCCTGTTTCGTTTTATCCACGACTTTTTGACCACCCTGTATAATTAGTTATATTATAATAATTAGTTACTAAGCAGAATGTGGAAATAAATAAAGCTTTATTATTATATTATCCACATTTTGCTATTATTAAACTACCATGAACGTCTCGGAAGGACTTCTAATAGCCGATAGCAGACATTGACATTAAGTGACATTTGACAGTTTATGATTTCTTCTAAAATATTTAAATACTTAGGCGCACGTAACTATTTTATTATACTGTATAAGTGATATCATCACGCGTTTTGTTATTTTAATTACTTTCCTCAGAAATAAAAAAAAATATTAAAAAAAAAATATTTAAACTCAAGATACTAAAATATAGAAATGGTATTTTTGTTTTAAGGAAAGTTAAAGTGTTTTCAAATTCAGTTCCTTTACTTAGAATTTAAATTCAAATAACATGTGGATGGTACCATCGGGTGTTTAAATTTAAATTCCACTGCAATTACCAATCAAAATCAGGAATTGACTTTCATCGCCTAATATTAAATTTTTCATGTAAGTACCTAAATGTACCAACCTACTAACTAATGTCTTATAATTTCCATTTATTTTCCCTATTCATTCAGGAGCAGCCATGTCAACTTCTGCCCTGAATTGGACCCACATAGCACTTGCATTGGGGTATGCGGCCTTGCCAGCTGCACTCCTGCAGTACAACGCTCTCATCTTTGGCTCTTACCCCTCATCCAGTACTTACAATTACTACTGAACACAGAAGTGACAGCTCAAATGTTTAAAAGTGTTGTCTGCCATCCATTACATACATAATGCGCAATAAACTATTGTAGCAGTACCTACCAGTACTACTGAACACAGCAGTGACTGCTCAAAGGTCTGTTACGTACATAATGCGCAATAAATTATTGTAGCATCAATTTTTATTTATTTTTTTTGTATTTTATTGATTATCTGTTGACCTCTATTCAGTGTTTCGCTCATACGTGTAGGTATCGGAATAGACTTCAGCTGCCCGACGCGAGACATTTTAACTTTGTTGTAACTTTAAATTACATATACATGGCAGCATAGTATACTTTGTTGTTATACTACATATTTATAGACATTCAAACCCAAATATTCAATACATACTGGTTTAATATGAAGATCGGTATTATATTATTTAATAATTTAAATTTCGCTTTTGATTTTTAATACAGAAGGAGGTGACCATAATTAACTGTTATTATCAAATAACCGATCGCTTATAATTGCTGCACAGAATCAAATGTTTGATTTTCACAGAAGCTAATATAGAGAAATGGCGACCATCAAAATTATCTCTGGCCCTTAGCAGTAGCATCAGTACAAAGGAAGTATGTGAGTATCTGTGCTACCATTACAATAAGAAAAACACTGTCTTAATTTTCTACATATTCAAATACCGCACAAAAACAAAACGTAAATCATAATGTCGTGTCGCGAGTCGCACTTCTTGATTTGATTCAATAAAAAAGAATTGGACGGATTTGAGAGCTTTCAAAGTTCAGGAGCTTCCACGCTTTTGAGCGCGAATAGGTAAGCATGCATGCAATCAAATAAAAGATAAAAATTGCGATGAACATTTATATTAAAACAATATCAAACATTTGGTAGTCGGTCTCATTGAGCAAGCTAGAGTTCTGATCAGTTATTAACGGTAGTATGCAGCGTAGACGGAAGGATAGGCAGCAGCAGTGTAGGGAGCGTACGCCGCGGCAACAGGGGCGGCGTAAGCGTAGGGGTAGGCAGCTCCGGCGGTGTAAGCCACCACTTGGGGCTCAGGCTTAGGGTTGGGGCTGGCGAAAGCCACGGCCAACACGGCGAAGAGGGCGAACTGAGAATAGAAATACAGAATAAGAAGATAAATCACATTAAATCCTTTTAATCATAAATGTTTTGAACTAATAATAAAATTTCTTGTCACCAGAACTAATGGCTCCGATATACCTTTATTTCAAAGATTTTTCATTGATGGTCTTTGATTGCCATAGTCATAATGACGCATTTTGTAACAGAGAACCTTAATAAGCAATGAGAGAAAAACTGATTTGATATTATAATTTAACTGTACAAAATTATGATTAAAACAATTCAGGATTATATAACTTACCAGTCTGAAGAACATGTTTGTTGAGTTACTTGGGATTGTTGTCACAAGTGATAATGTTAGCCGGCCGATCCCGGCTTATATACAAGATCTAAACGACCACGCCTCGATTAGCTGTCTTTTCGTACTGAGATAAAAAGTGTCCTTGATCTTCAGTGTAACAAATGAATCCATGTACCTGTTCCATATACATTGTCAATTGACATCCGCATTAGGCGGCATACATACTATCCATAATGTTTTAATAAAATTAAATTGACAAGGCAACATCATGATGTTAATTTTTTAAAACAGTTCCTTTAAAAATTCATGTTTGTTGAGATTATAGATATCTTTGACAGTCTTCTTTTGCAAAATATATATAGGATCCACTCAGCAAAATGCCATCATATCTTATACTAAGAAAGAAACTAAAATAGATCAGTTCTGCAGTTTCTACAATTCATTTACGATATATGCACTTATATACAGGGGCTGGTAATTTGACGTATGCTCGTTACCATTTGATAATTTACAAAAGTAGTTTAGAATCATGCAAGTGCCATGTGATCACTGATTATTTCATCGACTAATTACAAGGAATACTAAGTACTCAAAAGTTGCGTCCCAATTTGTAAACAGGCCGTTACGACCTAGCTATTTAACATAGGAAAAGTTACTGAATGGTGAGAAGTTAAATATAACATAAAGTTAATAATTCGATTATCATTCAATATATAAATAGGTAATTCAACAATATCTAGATGATTCTCAAAAGATAACTTTATCTTCAACGCTTGATATTTTAGGAAGGTTGTTTACATCGAAAATTTTGTTAAAATTTTAGAAACTCAATGGAATAACAGTGATTGCCAATCATTTTGTTACTTTTAAGGAAAGTGATATTTACTGAGCAATTATAGAAAATTGACAAAACTGTCTAAATTTGGTTCTCGAATTCCATACTTTTTTGCCTGCTTTATGGAGGACCTAATTGTTGAGTTAGATCACACCATAACGTCCAGTAATATTATAAAGTACCTTGTAAATAAACAACTTTATTTTTTGTATATGCGGAACTCGAAACACGTGTCTAGTATTTTTATGTAATCTACATAGGTGTTCAAATTTTTAAAAGATATTATTAAAAACCATAAATTTATGGGCTTGTTATCTTACCTGGATGTTCCAACAAAAATATGGTCAACGCTCTGCTCGGGTGTGCGAGCCGTGTGTTGACCTGTAGCGTCAGCTGTTGCGCCGGCATGCGTTTTTTTTTTATTAAAATATAAACCAGCGCTTAACCGCAATCCCGCCTGATGGTAAGCAGTGACGCAATCGTTGATGGTAAAGCGCACTAGTTTATTAAGAGCCTATTCACTCTAGCCTTGAAGACACTCAAATTGTAGTCCGACGGAAACACCGCCGCCGGCAGATTGTTCCAGTCCCTCGATGTACGCGGTATAAAGGAGGAGGCGAAACGCTTCGTCCGGATCGTAGAGGTGTTAACAACATAAGGGTGGAAACTCGCCGTACGACGGGTCGTCCGATGGTGGAACGGAGATGGGGGAATTAAATCGTGCAATTCCCTCGCACACTCCCCAGAATGTATCCTATAGAACACCGAAAGGCTGGCTACTCTACGCCTGTGCTCTAGGCTTTGGAGACCAACTCGAGTTAAATCAGGGTCACCAATCAGCCTCTTCGCACGCCTCTCCACTGAATCCAAAGTGCGCTCGGTAATCACTAATCACACTGCGACAATTTCTAAATGTATTTTGGAAAATATATAACAGTTGCTTATTCTAAACAAACTACTCGTATATTCAGTTTTCATATAAATAAAAATAACGTTGTGTAAGTTACCGTCATGGCGTTAATTTCTTTTAACAATTTAGTTAGTAATTCGCAGCTGTCGAGGTTGGAGATGGCTCTGATATCTCTCTTTTGCACATTCCGTAAAATACAAGGTGTCTCAAAAGTAAGTTCACATTTGCTTATCTTATTACGCGAAAGCAACTATTCTGAGGGGCGCGGGGGGTATGTCAGTCGGTAGTCTGGCTCTTGGGAATTTAGTCGCTATGGAGCGTTTCTCTGGTGCGGACCGTGCGTTGTGCGTACGTGAGTTTTACAAAAACGGTAATTCGGCGACTGTAGCGCGTAGAAAATTCTGCAGTATTCGACATATTCGTCACTTAAATGATGCGCCTAGCACTCGTCTCATTGCAAAATGGGTTGAGAAGTTTGAAGAGACTGGGTCAACTCTGGAGAAACCAAAATCTGGGCGACCAAGAACATCAAGAACAGCCGAAAACGTGGACAGTGTTACTCAGTCTATTCGAGATGATCCAAACCTCTCGATTCGGAAGCGTGCTGTTGCTTTAAATGTGCACAGATCTTCATTATGCCGCATTTTACACAAAGATTTAAAGCTGTACCCGTACAAAATTCAGTTAGTGCAAGAACTGAAGCCTCAAGATGCTGGTCAGAGGCTTGCCTTTGTAAATCAGATGATTGAGCGCTTTCCAACGTTCACCAACATCTTGTTTTCCGATGAAGCCCGTTTTCACCTGAATGGGCATGTAAACAAGCAAAATTGTCGTTACTGGAGTGCAACCAACCCAAAACAAAAACATCAGAAACCGCTACATTCACCCAAAGTCACCGTATGGGCAGCGATGTCGGCGCGAGGAATTATCGGCCCTTACTTTTTTGAAGATGGAAGGGGACGCACACTCACAGTGAATTCAGAGCGTTATGTGGAGATGTTAGACGAGTTTTTCGTACCCCAACTGCAAAACTTTCCTAGTTACAACCAAAGAACATGGTTCCAGCAGGATGGAGCAACTACACACACGTCCAACAGATCTCTGCCTCGAGTTCGAGAAATTTTTCCGAACAAATTAATCTCCAGGCGAGGTGACATAAATTGGCCTCCACGGAGTCCCGATTTAACGCCTATGGATTTTTTCCTGTGGGGTTATGTCAAATCAAAAGTTTACGCTAATAAACCGACTTCCCTGGCACAATTAAAAGAAAATATCCGTCATGAAATGGCAGCCATCACGGAGACTACCTGCCGAGCTGTCATAGGCAATTTTAGTGCCCGACTAAATGAATGCCGAGAGCGCAACGGTTTACATTTGGACGATGTTATTTTTAAAAAATAAATTCCCAAACAGTGTACTTCAATATAAAATAAACATTTTTTCAATAAAGCTAAGACTTTTCTTTTAAAAAAAGATTTAAATGTGAACTTTCTTTTGAGACACCTTGTATTATAGGTACTTTAATAGTGACTAACTATCTCCAGGTAGCCACGCTTGTTAATTGACAGAGTTTCCAAAACGTAAGCGGCTGACTTTAGCTACCGTGCAAATGATTAAAAGTGACCTCACTGTAGCTTTGAACGTTGCGTGATCCCCAGGAAAATAGTCTTATTGACAAATTCTTATATATGTCGTGGATCGTCGAAATTATTTGAAGAAAAGTTGCTCATTTGATTTACGTTTTTGAGGGGCAAACGCTTGTGACGTTATTTTGTGATGGCGGCACATGGACAGAGTCGCTTTGGATAGTGGGGTTCGTCGAACGGTCACTTTGCATCGAGACGCTGAGCAAGGCACTACTCCAAACCGAAACTCTCAGTTTTATTATTATTTTTTTTTTTTTTTATAAATTATAAACCAGCGCTTGACCGCAATCCCGCCTGATGGTAAGCAGTGACGCGATCGTTGATGGTAAAGCGCGCTAGTTTATTAAGAGCCTATTCACTCTAGCCTTGAAGACACTCAAATCGTAATGTGACGGAAACACCGACGCCGACAAATTGTTCCAGTCCCTCGATGTACGCGGTATAAAGGAGGCAGCAAAACGCTTCGTCCGGATCGCAGTGGTGTCAACAACGTAAGGGTGGAAACTCGCCGTAAGACGGGTCGTCCGATGATGGAACGGAGATGGGGGAATTAAATCATGCAATTCCCTTGCACACTCACCAGAATGTATCCTATAGAAGACCGAAAGGCTGGCCACACTACGCCTGTGCTCCAGGCTTTGGAGACCGTTTCGAGTTAAGTCTGGGTCGCCAATCATTTAAAATGTTATTATCAAGATTGGAGGACTTACACGTCGTGCTTAATTCAAAACTTCGCCTACGAAATGGAGCCCGTACCACCACACCAAGATGCTGTCGACCCTATTGCTCCATCGTCGCTGACTCCGACATATACGACGTCAATACTTGTACCATTAAGTAAAACTAATTTAATCATTTGGTTTACTTCTCATTTAATGGTGCAGTGATTGAGTGACCGACTACTGCGCTGTTTGTCGCGGGTTTGATACCCGGAAGAAACAAATATTTGTATGGCCTACGGGTAGTTTTTCTGGGTCGGGCTGTTTGTGTATGTGAGATTAAATATTTGTGAACTCACTCACGTTACAGGAGTATTTACTAGTGAGAAGCAACGGTTTAAAAAAACCCAAATTATTTATAGTTATTTATAGTATACGAATCATGGTCCATAATCATAGCGTTATTTACCTCTACAAAGATTTAAAAAACAGTGATGTGTCATGTGTGACAGCGTTTGTGGTTGGTTTTTCACTAAGTTAGGTCATTTATAATATTATACGTACGTAGCGTACGTGTAAGTTCATAAGTTCAGGAACTAGCACAATATTGATCCCTGTGGTACAATCGTTTTGAAACATGAAATCCAAGGAATTTACACCGTTTATTTAAAGTTATATGTACTTTCTAAGTATATCTTGGACACTAATGACTGAAGGTGAAGGAAAACATCTTTAGGAAACCTGGACTTTATAAGTCTGAAATCGCCAACCCGCATTGAGCAAGCGTGGTGATTAAGCTCAATCCTTCTCTGTATGAGAGGAGACAGCTGTGCCCAGCAGTGGGATGATAAAAAGGTTGAGGATGATGATGATGATGATGATTTGAACCCCCAGTGATGGCCCAGTGGTAACAAGACATTTGACGACATGGTTGGTACAGTAGTCGAGCTATCTACTGCTGCGTCGCGTGTCACGGGTTCGGTTCCCGCACGGAACATTTAGTTGTATGGTCAACATGTAGTTGTTCCGGGTCTGGTTGTTTGTGTATGTGAGTTTTGAATGTTTGTTAACGCACCCACGATACAATAATCTTTCCTAGTGTGGGCCAATTAAAAAATAAAAGGCGACTTAAAAATTTTACTTAGATCGTAGGTTCGAAACCCAGAAAGGCGATGGAAAATTTAGTAAGGAATCCGGCATATCCTAGAACTAAAATTTGAAGACATGTGTCCACTTGACCAACCCACGCTGGGCCCGCGGGGTCGTTAAAACCCGAAGAGGGCTTTAATCCCACATTGAAACCCTTAAAATCCTCTCGATTGAAACTCTCTCCCTCCAACATAGAGGACGCCTGTCACTCAGAAGTGGGAAAATTATAGGCTGGTGTATGTATTTGAACTTACTTTAGTATATTCTTCTGCACATAGAACCGATGGTCGATGCGTCAGTAAGGTTCTGAAGGCAGGAGTATTCTGTAGGAGGAAACCGATGGATGCGGGCGGCACAACACCGTGTCACTGTGGAGAGTCTTGCGGGAGGCCTTTATCCAGCAGTGGACCTTTAAAAGCTCAGAAAAAGAAGACTGGTCTTCGTATTCAAATGTGATCTTATTAAGTTAAGGGCAAGTGTCGGTATTGCTCAAGTTTCAAGAGTTTTCAAGCTTTCGTGATTCACGCAATCAAACTCCTTGGATAAATCACAAAAGATGTTAACGACCACAGCGGCATCTAGGAGCGGCAAGATGAGTCATTGAGAGTAAATCGACGAAGCGTCAGCTGACAGCTCGGTCGCGCTGTCAAAGCGACATCTTCGCGCGCGGTTAAAATGTTACGATTCCTGTGTGGAGGGTGTGACGCGACGTCGACCGTTAGCCATCTTTTACTGTACCTACCTAAATTCAAGTACTAATATAAGCAAATATTGTAAAAACGATAATTAAACCAATAGTACGAGCAGCCTTGGCTTTCACTCAACATCCAGACGACCTGACGCAGAATCATCAACAAAAGATGTCTATTGCATTTTGGGCCTCCGTATGCTTTAATGATATTTTTTAATAATGTAACAACGTCTTCGGTTGTACAATGTCATATAGTGAAACCATACTTTTCTTTCTATAATTATAAACTAGTGCTTGACCCATGATGGCAAAGCGCGCGAGTTTATTAAGAGCCTATTCACTCAAACAAAAAAACTGAGTGAATGGAAAGGAAGACGACAGCTGAGCGAGGCGATGCAATGTCAAACCCAACAAGACGACCAACTATGCTGCGCTAGAGGGAGATTGATCTGGAGACTCTCCACGACCAAACGAAAGACATAACAACATTTGGCGCATCGTACCGGCACACATTGCAATACAACTGCTCAGACCCGTCCTCATAATGACAGCGGCAAGACTTTGTCTGGTGGGTGGTAACTTCTGCCGGCAGCCAATATTATGGCCTACTACCGAGAAACGCATTACCTTGCTCTACCCAGTTTTGATTTGGTGCAGTGGCTGAGCGATCGACTATTACGTGGCGAGTCGCGGGTTCTACTCTCGCACGAAACAAATATTTGTATGGCCTGCAGACAGTTAGTCCAAATATATCTGTATGCGTTTGTAAGTATAAATGTTTGTAGACGCAACCACGACACAGGAGTAAATCCTAGTGAGTGGCAAACTTGAAAAAAAATAGTGGAACTTTACTGTATTTAATTAAATCCGGGAATACCCAAAATTTCTACAAACAAATTAAACATTAAGCAAAATAGGGAGCCATAACATCGGCCGCCGGCAGAAGTTACCACCCACTAGACAAAGTCTTGCCGTCAAGCGATTTATCGTGTTCTGGCATGATGTCTGGTGAAGCCGTACGGAGGACGGGTCTGAGCAGTGCCGGGTATGATCTATTCGCTCAGTTTTTCTGAGTGAATAGGCTCGTAATAAACTAGCGCGCTTTACCATCAACGATCGCATCACTGCTTACCATCAGGCGGGATTGCGGTCAAGCGCTAGTTTATAATTATTAAAAAAAATCTTCTTAATAAAGGACGGACAAACTTTAATAAACATGCCCCACAAATTATGGGTAATTGTTGCTTAAATGCTTTTACGGCGACCACAAGATTTATGTTTAGAATAAATACACTACAATTAGCTAGTACTAATAACAGTACAGTAACAGTACTAATGAAAACAGTGATCGACTTTTAATAATGGCCTAATAATTACATTTTTCTGTTGCTTCTTCTTCAGCCTATAGAAGTCCATTGTTGGACAAAGGCCTCCACCAAAGCGTTCCACGAAGACCGGTTTTGTGCTGTCCGCATCCATCGGCTTCCCGCGTCCTTCACCAGGTCATCAGTCCACCTTGTTGGGGGCCTCCCTATGCTGCGTCTTCCGGTACATGGCCGCCACTCCAGAACCTTATTGCCCCATCGGCCATCGGTTCCACGAGAAATGTGCCCCGCCCACTGTCACTTAATTTTCCCGTTTAATATCTACCAACTTATGCAACTCTTCATTTCCCCATCATGCTGGCGATTGCAATAGCGACCGCGCGCTTGGTCCAGGAGTAGCCATGTCAACTTCTACCGTGTATCGGTTCCATGTAGCACTTGCACTAGACTATGTGGCCCTGCCTGCAACACCCCTGCAATACAGCGCCCTCTTCTTGGGCTGTAATATCGATCTATTGCCTACAATTACTAGTGAACACGGCAGTGAATGTTTAAAGGATCTGACTGATGATCTCTAGATATTAATTTGACCTCAAGACTTCATGCCTGGGTCTTTTAGGCTAGAAAGAATAGACTCATAATAAAGCGCTTTACCATCAATGATTGCTTACGGGATCTTGGTCAAGCACTAGTTTATATTATATAAAAAAATATAGATGTAAATTTTTTTACATGATGATGATATAATAATCACAAGCTTTTTTAATTTAAACTATAAGCAAAAATATTTTATTTTGTTATTCACTTACCAAGTTTTTTTTTAAACTAATTATTTTAATATTGAAAGTTTCGTTAATTAAGTTTCAAAACAGTTTTGTAAATAATCAATTTAAGTTTGTTTTTGATAAAGGAGTGACAGTAAATAATTAACTGTATTATCAAATTACACAGAGTTGAATGAAAAGTATAGATTATTGGTTTTCATAAAAGGTTCATAGACAATTTTGAGCTGAAGGCGATTTTTGGCGGATAATTTTAATCACTAAAATAAAAATGATACTATTAGAATAATAGTAACATAGTCATAACTTCCCACATTGGAAACTGTCGCTCAAAATAAACCGGCTACCATCATATTGTGTAGCATGTCCTATATGTAGCTTAGGTTCTATAAAAAACAATCATTTGTTTTTTATAGAACCTTTGGCATCGGTTGGACAGCTGTCAAAAATCCGGAGCTTCCGCGGATGTGAGCGCTAATACGTGAGTAGCATGTATACGATCAAATAAAACAATAACATTTGCGATAAACACTTATATTAAAACATGGTCAAACATTTGGTGTTCGATGTCATTGAGCAAGCAAGAATGGATAGTTCTGATGAGTTATTAACGGTAGTATGCAGAGTAGACAGAAGGATATGCAGCAGCAGCGTAGGGAGCGTACGCCGCGGCAACGGGGGCGGCGTAAGCGTAGGGGTAGGCAGCTCCGGCGGTGTAAGTCACCACCTGGGGCTCAGGCTTGGGGTTGGGGCTGGCGAAAGCCACGGCCAACACGGCGAAGAGGGCGAACTGGAAACAAAAATACAATCTGATAAACCACGTGTATAACGATTATATTAAATGAAATATATAAACACAGAACTAAACAAGATTTGGGGTAATTGCATGCAATACTTAATTGATAGTTTAACAAGGAGAACTATCCAACTTCGAACAATATTGGTCGCAGCGTGATGTTATATAGCCTAAAGCCTTCCTGGATTAATCGGCTATCCAGCGCAAAAAGAATTTTTCAAATTGGACCAGTAGTTCCTGAGATTAGCGCGTTCAAACAAACAAACAAACTCTTCAGCTTTATATATTAGTATAGATTATTTTCACATACTCATCAGGAACCAGGTATAATGTTAAAAGGAAATTTATAATCGAGTTCAACGGGGTCAATCGGTTTCATGTTTTGGGTTAACATTTCGTTACAGTTTTTATATACGGAAGTCTGTACCTATCTTGTTAAAACTGAAACTTACTTTGAGTAAGTATACATATAGTAATTACTAGGGTATTCAGAATTTAATTCTAACCAAACGAATAAACTAATGATAAAACTGAGACAGCTTTGACCGTTTCCTGTCAGTGAAACTATAAAGGTACTAGGTATATATATTATTATGAGAAAAACGACACTGACCAAAAGCCCAGAAAGTGGACGATACGGGCAAATGACCTGCTACTCTCGTAAGGACGATAATACATTTCGCTAACAAGACAGACGATACTAAAACGTTTAAACCAAATTGTTTTTCCTAATAACTGGGTGGACCTTTTATAACTCGATGTCTAGAGGGGAATAATGTTATCGCAAGGCCGAAAACTTTAATTATAGCCTGATATAAAATATGACCAATTTGATAAAATTTTTAGCAGAGGACCGTAATGGATGATGAGTGACAAACTGACTTGATATTCAGATTTTTAATATGGTACCCATATCAGCATAGGGTCAAGTAGCTTCTATAATAAAAATCAAAATACTACGTGATTATATAACTTACCAGTCTGAAGAACATGTTTGTTGATTTACTTGGGATTGTTGTCACAAGTGATAATGTTAGCCGGCCGATCCCGGCTTATATACAGATCTAAACGACCACGCCTTGATTACCTGTCTTGTCGCACTTAGAAAAAAAAAAAGAGTCCTTGATCTTCACTGTAATCAATGAATCTATGTATGTACGGACGACAGCAGGTCAAGCTACCCCAAAATTTCAAATATGTCCAATCAACCTTGAGCCTTAATGCTTTAGAGATAAAGTTGAAAATCTAATAAAGAAATGTGAAACTTTGTAGTAGTTTCATGTGCTGTCTTCTGTACCTTGTGCACATACATGATGACCAATCAACATCCGTGTTCGGCGTCAACCATCTCTATTGGTGCCATCGCTAAGGCATTCATAACATTGTAGCAATATTGTTGTAAGATTGTACTGTGGCATTCATTTATTGTTGTTACCTTTTTATTAATTATCGAATAGAATATAAACTTGAACTTGCTAATCTATGTTGAATAGATTTTCTTATACCTGTTATTTAAAACAGTCCATAATGTAATTTAAATGTTTGTCTAATTGGGTCTTGATCAGTCGATACTGCCATGAAACATTCTCGACTTGATAAATGGCACATTTTGTGGGGAATACCTTACTTATTTTGGTTTACTGCTATTCCTGAGTTTAACTAAACATCGGGAAAAGTGGAAGGAACGCAACTCTATAATTAAACAAGCAAAATGTTTATAACGTATTATATTGCACAAAATTAATAAAGGTAAATCATATACATAGGTAATCGTAAACATTGAAGCATTAAGAAGTATTCAGGGTCAGTAATATCCGTAGCCGTAACTGTAAGGAGCTCCATAGGTGCCGTAGGAGCTGTAGCCGAGGGGGCTGGAGTAGCCGCTATATCCCGTGTAGCCGTTATAGTAGCCGGGATAGCCTGACGCGTAGCCGCCGTAGCCGGAGTATAACTGTGGCCGCGCAAGAGCCAACGCCAGCACGGCGAACAAGATCATCTAGAAATTGAAAACTAATTAATTCCAACATAAATAACATTCGTAAGAAAAATAATTAAACATGGAAATGTTAAGATCTTGTTTTCAATATAATTTAGTTTAAATTGGATATCGCTACACCGAAAAAAACACAATCGCATAAGTGTTGTATGTCATCATCATCATCAACCTTTATATCGTCCCACTGCTGGGCACAGGTCTCCTCTCATACAGAGAAGGATTGAGCGAGACGAGACTTCGTCTCATGCAGAGAAAGATACTCATAATTAACTAAAATGTGTAATGTTGAGCATGCAACTCTAATATAGATTTGTTAAATGACTAGGTTGTAAGGAATTCATAATAAGTATTATGCTGACCTCAAATGAGTGATCATTTCTTTTTTTTTTTTGTACAGATTCAAATCATTTTGCTAAATCCTGTTAACGTACCCGTCAAATTTCGTGAAACCTTCCCTTTATGTAAACACCGCTACTTCTAATTATTAAGCAGTCTATAATATTTATTACAAGCCAAACTAGGGAAGTCAACGACTTCATAAGTCATGACTCAGGTTTCCATAATGACAGTTAGAGTAGTTAGCAAGCCAAACAAAGCGCCTCTTAATCTACAAAGTTAGCCAAATCTGAGATCCTAATAATACATGACTACAGCCTAAAGCCTGCCATGCACAAACTCTTTCAACGAATGTGTGGGTGCTAAGTTTACATGATAGTTTGTGCAAATTAGGCTTGAAACTAGTGATAGTGTTTCAGGCAGCGATGTTATCAAAACCACTATATTATTATACTTTAATTTTTCGTTTCAGAACAATAGATACGACTGGACAAACTCGTACAATTTTAGGTCCCTTTTAATAAAGTATATGCTCGCATCGTCATTATCTCGTAAACGATAGCTTAGGGATTAACTCAGAGCGGATAGTAGCACCTTGTATACTAATAGACAGCAAGTTACTGCTAATATTAATCGCATGTGAGACTTAATATTGTAATGATATGAAAATTGTCATTCTAAAGTTAATTTCAAGGCACAAACCACCAACCAGTATATTGTAATACAATGGACCTATGATTTATATTAGAACAAGATACAAAAAATAGTACACAAAGAACCGGAATAATAATTAATAAAATCTTTACTACTATTCTTGATTCAGAGAGCAGACTCAGAGAGACGCAATAGATTGACATTTTACTATAGTGACACTTGGTTTTTATCATAGGTGACACTTTAACTTGGGTACATTCAGTCTAAAAAAGTTATGTACATTGGCAAGAACTGATTTAATCGATTAGAACCTTTGTTCCATAATATCGTATCATTTTTTTCCGTTTAATGATTAAGAAAATTCAGTCACGTCAACTTACATAAGTCAGGTGCGGACTAATTTGACGTTTAAAGTAATATTTATCTGCCGTAGATTTCTAAATGAAATATAAAGAAAAAAATGCACTTAAATTAGTTTAGTTTGTGAACAAGGAATTTGAGTCATTATATCGAAAATCCGTCGCGTCCTCCCAAACGACATTATCGTTTATGTATCTTTTCATTTTTATTTTTTTTTCAAGGTGATATTCAACCTCAGCTCTTGGACCTCAATGGCCTCTGTGGAATAGATACCACAGTTTTGCTAATAACACGTGTAACAAATTATAGAAATTCTTTAAAAAAAATATTTAACTGTAACGGATATCGCCAATGACAGTTGAAAAAGAGGGCCGCGTGAACCTTATATGAGGGAGGTTTGAGGCAAAGTCATGATGTAGCCATTATGCTGCGATATTTCAATGTTCTTTACGAATTATTTACCTACTGAATGCACTTTTTACTACATAAATCACGGACTTTTACTTAGTAAACGACACTATAAATAATTTTAAAAGACCAATGAAAAATGCGCGTGACACTCAGCTTTCCCATCAAAAATTCATGATATGATCTGTTTGTGACATAAGCTTGTTGACTCTGAGTAAGTTGTTTTCAATGTAATTAGATTTAAAATGGACATCGCTATACCAACAAAACGTATTCGTATAAGTTTTGTACAGATAACTCCTCATTATTAGTTAAGACGTCTAATGATGAACGTGGAGCTCTTGTTATCGATCTGTTAACTGTAAGGAATTCGCAATGAACATTATAGTGATCAACACGTGGATATTGGTAGATTATTTGAAATCAATACAAAGTTTGAAAACATTCTTTTAAAAGACTACTGTATTACTCGCTTTTCACAGTCCAACGGTAGGACTCTGGCAGTAAATACTCATATGTAATATTGTCTATTACGCACAATCGTAATATTTTAATAACAGACAGCAGGGATTCCTCAAGTTAAAAGAAGTAACTGGGCACATATAAAACTTTAAAACCAAATTTTACAAAACTAAAAACTGTACTCACCAGCTTGGCAATCATTTTAAGTTAATTAGTAAATGATTGAATTATTTATATATCGAACAAGTCCCGACAGCTCCCGATAACTGCCTTAGGTTAGCACTCGAACTGTTTTTATTTTACCTCCTCCTTCAATATATATGTGGCCCATGTCCTTGGACACTCAAACAATAACGGAAAACTTATACTTACAAATGATTCTGTTGGGAATCAATGTAAATTATGAGCACAGACAAACGTACACGGGACGCGCTCGACATCACTAAGTAGGCCGCCTTTGTTTACACAAAAGCTACCACACACAAACTTAAAAGAATAAATTATGCATCATTTTTATTGCTTTTAGAGCATACTAGGCAGACAATTTGTGTCTCTTTGAAGATTTAACTAGTCCGCAAGCGTAAATAAAGGATCAAATATTTCGTCGCTTCCAAAGGTTTACTTGTTCAGTATAATGTAGGTACGGATTAACAATACAGTTTCCTTACAAGGCGAATCAGGATGTGAATTTGTATAGAACCCGCGGATCATCGACCTCAGCGCCCTTGCTTAGAGTTGACATATTACTATTGTCATCCTATCGAAATAGATCATGTATAATAAAGATCAAGGCTACCATTTTGCTATATAAGCTTTGAATTACTGAAACTGAGTATGATTCAGTACGCTGCATCGCTCTATCAACATGTTCGCTAAATTCGTAAGTGACTCTTTCGTCATCTATACATAATCGTTAAAAATTTTGAAACTTCCAAACTTGTTTGAAAAAGGAGTTACATTGAGATATTTTTTATTTAAAAACAATTCAAGTTGAAAAGTTCTAAAACTTTCCTCGATATAAAGCTGAAACTTTAAAATACATTAAGTAAAAGTCACGAGAGACCCCAAGATGTCCCGATATTCTATATAATATTTTCTGGACAGTTAAATTTTCGTTAAAATCGACTTTGTTATTTAAGTTTTGATTGCTTCTGAAAGTTCAATGACCTCCAAGTCAGTTGAGCTCGTGTTTTTCTTTGCCCTTTAAAATTCATTATTAAAGTAAACGAAAGGGTAAAAGGCAAAATATGAAAAAATATTTTTTGTATCGTAATGTTTGTGTAAAACCTTATTTTCAAGAGTTTCGTTTTTATTACCTTTCTGGATAAGTGGTTAAACGCAATGATATAAACATTAGTTGTTTTGAACTCAATCCAGGCATGACACAAGGGTGATTTTCTTCTGAAAAACTAAAATCTTCCTTTTCTTTCTGTCCACAGTTTGCTCTCTTCGCTCTGCTGGCGGTGGCTTTCGCCGCGCCGAATCCCAAGCCCCAGCTGCTAACCTACAGCACCGGAGTCGACTACGCGGGCTACTACCCAGCAGCCGGCGTAGTGTCGGCGTACTCCCCGGTCGCTTACTCCGCGTACTCTGCCGTTCCCGGCGCTGTCTACCTTCGCTGAACACCAACCAGCCAGATCGCCTCAAACAAATTGACCACAATTAAATTCTAATATGGATTTTACGATTGCACAACAGTAATTACAAGCAAATAAAACCCTATCAAACAAATATTAGTTTGATTTTCCAATTCTATGGACCTCGTATATGTGGTGCATATTGATTTTTAGTCACGAGTAAACTTAAGTGAATATAAGTTCATTATGCATGTGCATAAATGTGTTAGAACCTTACCTCATTGAGCGGTTATGTGAGAAAAAAGTTATAAATACAAGACTCCGGAGACCACCGCGTATATTGTTACATTACTTCTAATACATGATGCTGAGGCACCCCCTTAACATTATCATCATTAACCACATCTTTTGACAACTTAATAGCAGGCCCCATCATGTAATCCTCAAAAGTTCAGGAAATGGTGTACCTACAGTACATCTACATGACGTGCCCCCACTTTTCTATAAGTCGCATGTAACAGGGCGTGAGGTACCGGGTATAGAATAGTACCAACCCATATACTCCCGTGGCTGTCGTAAGAAGCGATTAGGGGAACTCTCACCAGGGAAGCAGGCAGCAGCGCTTCTCCTGTGAAATAACAACCCGCCTGGCAAGCGTGGGAATTATGGCAAAGCCCCTCAATGGAATGAAAGCCTTGCGGGAGGCTGTTGCCATCAGTGGACCTCTATAGGCTAAGAAGAAGAACAGGGCGTGAACCTATCTCCTTCAACCGAGATTCCTAATTTAAAAATTCCAATAACATGTACCCAACTTGGATATCATACCTAAGACTTCATACTCCATAATATCACCGGTTAGTAACGAGGCAGTAGTTACATGATTATGAATTTAACTTTACACTACTCTATTCCTACGCTAACAAAACTCTAAATAGGAAACAATTTACCAAGCTTTTACGGACTTTCAAATGCCGTAGATAAATTAATAGACGGCAATATGTCTATATATAAATATATGTGTGTGTACAATATATACATGTATACACATATACATATACTAATTTTCTATAAATATTTAAATTTATTTCATGGTTTCATTGGTAAATTAATATTTTTGCATAGATCTTCTATTTTTATTGAAAAAAAAAAAACTCGTTATAGACCTTGTAGTACCAAGCTCGCGCCACGGGCGCCTCTGTGCTTATATCCCCCTTGTCCGATCACTTTTCGTAACGCTTACGTCACGCGTTCGCCAGCTTACTCCCCAAGTCAAGCGTGCGTAAAGAAGTTTCACTTCAATAATATAATAGTAACTTTGATAATTATCGATGTTACATGAAGAAGGATAACTAGCCAAAACTATGCTAAGGCTACTAACTCTTTTACAACTTTGTATTAGGAGCACCAATTTCTTATCGGCGATACAATACCGAAGCCAGAAATATTTTGTATACCTCTCACTGTAAATAAAAAAAAAAATAGGACTAAAATAATAATAATAATCTTTATTTATATAGAAAACAGATAGTAGTACATTTTAATTTTTTTACATAGTGGGTAGTTTTACATTTCTGACAATCAAGTGGGTGACGTAGGTACTGTTCTCTTTGCTAGATAACAGTACCTATCCCCTCGAGTTAGGTAGTAACAATTTTATTTTAAAAACTTAAATTTACGTAAAATGCCTAACAAATATTATTATTTTTGTATAACAGATATTGTTTGTGTGTGTATATGTGTGTGAGTGTGCGTGTGTCGGGTGTGTCGTGTATGGTGAATGTGTAAGTGTATGAATGAGTAAGTGTGCGTAAGCAAGTTGCTGTGAAAGCGAGCGTGGCTGTGTAAACGTGTGAGTGGATTTGATTAGTGTGTGTCTATGTTTTAGGGTGTGGTAAAAAGAATTAGCATTCGTGGGACTATCTGACAGTAGTGAAAAATGAAATCATTATTATGCATTTATTCTTTATAGATTTAATATTATTAAACAATCATTTTTTTCAAGTAACACTCATTTTATAAAAAAAGAAATAGCGGTGACGCTATCTTTGCCATTGTAAACACTATATATACACAGTATACATATTATGTATTTGTCGCTGTAGCGATCACGGTGTCTGGTCGGTCACGCTCACGGGAACTCAATGTTTTTATCCCATCCAACAAAAGTGCTCAACGTCGCTAAAGAAGTTTTCACATCAAAAATACCATTATAGGTATTTAAATTTTGACAGCCTCCGTGGCGTAACGGTAGCGAACGCGGCCGCTGCGCAAGGAGGCACGGGTTCGATCCCCGCGCAGTGCAAATATTTGTATGCATAAATATGAATATTTGCACCGGTCTGGTCTTGCCTCGGAAAGCACTTTAAGCTGTTGGTCCCGGTTGCTATACGAACATGTAATGGCAGTCGTTACGGGTTCTAGGTGTTGAGGTTGAATTTTAATATTGACTCTGGCTGATTATTTTTATAAAGAAATTAAATTCAAGTTTAGAAGTCAGATTCGACAAAAAGGAGAAAAATGTTTTGCAAAAATAGCAGTTGTAAAAATGTTGTCGCAAAGAATGGTTTGAATATATTATAAAAGAAATAATAAGATGTGATTTGATGAACTGTTTTTATAGAGCCTTGTTTTTTTTAAACATAGTGAGAATAAAGGAAGAATGAATTATATTTGATTTATTTTTGTGAAGTTTTTACTACAGAATCCCAAGAGGTACTGCATACTATTTATTTCAAATTTACTACAGTAGGAGCCCTCAAAAGTCCAGCATTTGGTCTAACTGCAATGCTTCGATATTGCCTTCGGGTTGTGGAGGACAGACAGCAGTCGCTTCAAGGAAAATATCGAAGTTCAGCCAAAATGAGCAGATAGACTGGTAAAGCGGACCTCAGACTCCAAAGCTGAAAGTTTAGGATGTGACCGGGATTAACGCTGAGATGATGATGATGAGGTATTTAAATTTAGTTTATTTCAAGTATTCATACAAACAGACACATACAAGGTTTTTTTTTTTTTTAATAATTATAAACTAGCACTTGACCGCATTCCCGCCTGATGGTAAGCAGTGATGCGATCGTTGATGGTAAAGCGCGCTAGTTTATTAAGAGCCTATTCACTCAGAAAAACAGAGCGAATAGGAAGGAAGACGGCAGTCGAGCGATGTAATGCAATGTTAAACCCAACAACACGAGCAACGATGCTGCGTCAAAGGGAGATTGATCTGAAGACCCTCCACGACCAAACTCCCAACACAACAACATTAGGCGCATCGTACCCGGCACACATCGCAACACAACTGCTCAGACCCGTCCTCCGAACGGCTTCACCAGACATCATGCCGGAACACGACAAATCGCTTGGCGGCAAGGCTTTGTCTGGTGGGTGGTAACTTCTGCCGGCAGCCAATGTTATGGCCTACCACCGAGACACACAAAAACAAAAAACACACACAAACACAGTCAACAATTTCACACTGCAGCAATATGTACATATTTCAATAAATTTGGCTACGTGTGAACGTGTAATTACTAGATACTTTTATTTACATTTAACTACTGACATGGCAAAAACTATAGGCATTCCGTATATCTTAAAATTGCGTCTCGTGACTATGTGATCGCGTTGTTCTTTTAAACTCCGCAGTATGATATAATTTTCAGACATTTTCATATTTCCTCTTCAGGGTATAGCAGTCCGTTGCAGGACACAGACCTCTCCTAATTCAAAACTCAATATAAGTCAACTCTCATCCAGTTGATACCAGCCTTCCTTCGAAAATCGACGCTCCACCTAGCCTGAAGATATCTCATAGATTTCATCGGTTTCCACTCAAAAAAATGTCTGCCCCAACTTCCATCGCCATTTTCTTCGACAGCCAATATGGTCGCCCTACAAATGTACAATGTTAATACGTTAATACTAAACTGATATAATAAATATTAATGGTTTGAAAAGTGATAAAATCATGAGAAGCAGGAACGTGTTGATAGTTGTTTGAAATATCACTTTAGTGTACAGACGAAAGCACATCAAGCTACTACAATCTGTCAAATATCTTTATTAGATTTTCAACCTTACCGCTAAAGCATTAAGGCTGAAGTTTGATTGGGAATTTCTGATTGTTTTGGGCTTACTACAACTATGCATACTCATGGTCAGTTTAACATAATAATATGTTGTATGCTGATCAATAATCTGATCAATATGCAGTCGGCCTCAATAGTATGTTTGTTTAGTACCTACATACGTAATTAAATTATCTTACATTATAACACTAATTATTGTGGATAATACGTCCTACATTACATGTTTTTATTAAAAGAAACGTTTATTGTAACGTTTAATACTTCTTTTTTTTAATATCAATTACAAAAAAACGAGTGTGCTTATGACCACACGACTGAAGTGAAACTTCTTTCGCTCCATCTGTATGTATATATATATATATATATATATATATATATATATATATATATATATATATATATATATGTGTACAATATATACATGTATACACATATACATATATTAATTTTCTATAAATATTTAAATTTATTTCATGGTTTCATTGGTAAATTAATATTTTTGCATAGATCTTCTATTTTTATTGAGAAAAAAAAAAAAAACTCGTTGTAGACCTTGTAGTACCAAGCTCGCGCCACGGGCGCCTCTGTGCTTATATCCCCCACTTAACTTCCGTTCGCCTTGCCCGATCACTTTTCGTAACGCTTTCGCCAGCTTACTCCCTAAGTCAAGCGTGCGTAAAGAAGTTTCACTTCAAAAATATATACATTGTTAAGGGAACCATGCGTCACTTATACACAAAACAGTTGTCGCTCAGCATTATGCTGCGAGCCTATGTAAGAGGGAGCCCCGATCTTTGAATCGCTATTCTAATGCCTAAATGTTCCTTCAATAATAGGGATGTATCCAAGGTATGAAAATCAAAAAAATAATTAATCGGTCTTATAGATAATAAAAAAAATTAAGACCTGTATTTTTTATTTTGTCGAAATTACCAAAAAAACTACCGAGATATAGCGTATTAAAGTTACGGAGTGGTGGCTAATTACGTGGTATATTTTGTACCACGGCGTGACGGCGTTCAATATTTTTTATAAATGTATCTGATGGACATTACATTATTTTTTAGGATACAACTCAATTATAACCATCTGTCCGTTCCATTATGGCGGCAGAGTAGCTTTGACAGCTTTTAGTGTGTTCCAAGTACTCGTACAGTGCGAGTGGTCGGCAATATACTATGCGGGCTTACTACGGGTTAGTACCTGTATATAAGTTTAATTTTTTTGGTGGTACATGTCTCAAAAGTTTTTATTTACCCTTTTGACAGCGGTGGTGATAATCAAAGTAAAGTTCCTGACTGGGTTCGAAATTACAATCTACAAATCGTAAGACGCGGTTACTGATTAATACATTGTTGGTCACTACGCTAAGACAATTTGCGCGTTACACAAAATGTCATGTGTGAGGAAGTGCCTGAAATATGACATTGAACTTTAAATACAATAGTAGTACCTACCTACCTATCCCCGATAATTCTACTGACAAAGATACAAGCTTAGTAGCCCGTTATGTCAACCTGCTGTCATAAGTACGGTATTGTTCATACGGACATGACCGATGGAACTGTGGCCAAATTTGGCTACAAATAGACAGGTACCTGGTGTACCTATTCATTTATTCTGCAATGGTTTTCTCAAATGTTATTTTGATTGCAATTTGGATGTTAATCTGTTTTGGCATTGCATGACTGTAATAAAAAATTAAACTTGTCTATTATTTTTACACAACTTTCAAATATGACTTAAAAATGGAATACGAGTTTCGGGTAAAACTAAACGCATTCATTTGTTTTTCCTTATCTATTTAATATACCGATAGCAATTTATAAAGTTTATTTTATTATGCTCTAATTCTACACCATTTTTTGCTATAACGAAAATAACTATGGATCCAGTAATTTACACAACGACTATTTGTATAATGAAATCTAGGTACAAACTCCATGTATATTATCGCGTTTTTGCCAAGATAATATTTACATATTATCTAGATGCGGACAGAAAAAACAATATACCTAAATTGTTATTTGATCAAATTGTTGTATCGAGCAAAAAGTTTATAACATTCGCTTGCGATTTTATGAACCGGACATTGTTAAAAAGTATTTGCTATTTGTTGTGTAAAACGCATGAAGCTACGCTTAGTCTATAGCTTCCATCTAACAGCTCCTCGAATATCAGTAGGTATGGGAGAAGTACTGGCATGCTACGTTTAAGTATTAATGCAATTTCAGTCGGGGGTGCGGCTGTATTTACAAGTATCACCTGGGCCGACTCATGGTGCTGGAAGAAACACCATGATTTTGAATAACGGAGATTATTTCGGACTCCTACTAACTTAAAAGTGGGGTTTTAGTCGATAGAGGTCCGAAATAACCGATCGTTATTCAAAATTATAGTGATAAGTCACCTCTTTAAGAAGTATCTAGAGAGGCGCCATGCGATCTCAACTTGGGAGCGACAGAGATGTAGTTGTTTCGAAAGTTCCTGTTAAGGATAATGCGAGATAAAACTCCAGGGTATCGCCACAGTGTGGATCACCTACAATCTCTGTTATTCGGCCCTGCTCCAAGCAATGGTACAGAGCTAGAAATGAAATCGTTTATTATGCAAGTAGGGTCACTTACACGTCATATTTTTTTTAAACTAGCTGGAGCTGGCATTTCCTGAGAAGAAAAGTCGAAACAAACTCAGGGATCACCGTCTTTTTTCAAGTCCAGACATTAAAAATGTAGATGTTTACAATAACAATATGTGTTTCCTTTGTACACAACAATCAAATGACGTGATTTATATAAAAAAAAAAACAGTGATTAAAATGTCATAATTGTAGCATAATTACGCATGATGCTTGGAAATTACATTGCTTAGCAGAGCGAGCAGCTCAATCCCAAGCTTTATTGTCTTCTAAATAATCTGAGATTTTATAATACCCCTTTCCACAAAGTCTGGTCTTATTACAGCTTGTAGAGTATATGGAAGATCATCACCTTCTTCTGCGAATTATAAAGGAGGCGGAACGCTTGAGGGAGACCAATACCAGCACAGTCATGCACCTAGCCACAGCAGGAGACGCCCTGAACGTCGGGAGACAATAACTAACTCCTGGCAACCGTAGGCGCGCGTGCGGACGGCAAGCAATGGGTAGCTCTCCACCCGGTAAGTAACCGTCCCGGGTCGATGGCGCGATGTATTCCACGCGAGCCAAAAAGATTTGTCAGCACATCGCGACAGGGTCCACTAGGACCGACGTCTGCCAGGGCCACGGGTTGTTCGCAAAATATATCGTGGCTTCTGAAAAGGATCAAGCATGTGTTTTAGTTGGTAACAGTCTAACGCGCCATTCCGCCCCGCCCAGACCAAAAGAAGATATGTAATGATTGCTCAACCAAAAAAAAAAGTGATAATGCGGTTGATTCTATTTGACTAAAACCACTATTTAAATCTACAGTATGTTAAGAAAACCCTGTCCGACCCATAAAGATAATAAAGGTTAGGTAAACACATGACCTAATATAATATAAAATTTTACGTAATCATCATAGTACCAATACAAATTAATTTTGAAACAATCTTTTTGTTCCGCGAATTATAATATTTCCAACTTCCCCGAAATTTGGTAATTTTTAAAAAAGTGACAACACCGGTATTATTATGAGCGAATAGCGATGCGACCACGTGCCGCGTGCCCTGCTGCCCGCCGCCCGCGAAAGGGTGCCTAACGCAAATTTATTAAGTTACCTCTTTTTGCGAAATAATATTTATTTTTAGGGGGATTTTGTTTTTTTAAGTTTAACCCGGTTTTGTATCCATTATTAGAATCAGTTATCGATACCTAACAACACCTTCACGGGTCGGACAGGGTTTTCTTAACATACTGTATATGATAAATATAATCAAAACTTGTTCTTATTTCACACTAAACATTTTCAAAGGCCGACTGTCGAAATCTCTATCAATCCAGTAAGGACTTAGATCAAAAAGAACAATGGTAAAAGAAAACTATAAAACAATTGACTTGTATACAGTATGTTACGAAAACCCTGTCCGACCCATAAGGATAATAGAGGTTAGGTAAACACATGACCAAATATAATATAAAATTTTACGTATTCATCATAGTACCAATACAAATGAATTTTGAAATAATCTTTTTTTCCAACGAATTAATTCCAATTTCCCCGAAATTTGGTAATTTTTAAAAAGTGACAACACCGGTATTATTATGAGCGAATAGCGATGCGGCCACGTGCCGCGTGTCCTGCCGCCCGCCCCCCGCGGTCGGCAGGCGAAGGGTGGTCAACGCACATTTAATAAGTTACCTCCTTTTGCGAAATAATATTTATTTTTTTTAGGGGGATTTTTTTTTTAAGTAAAGCCCGGTTTTGTATGCATTAGTAGAATCAGTTATCGATACCTAACAACACCTTCACGGGTCGGACAGGGTTTTCGTAACATACTGTATACATAATAGGTACACAGTTCGCAATAAGATGGGCAATTCATAACTGTCTGCCCAAGATTAGTCAAGTAAGATAGTTCTCTTACTCGGGTTCGTAACAAAACAAACAAATTCCTAGAAAAGTAATTTACGGTATATAGCTATATACTTAGGGATGTAACTACATCACAGGATCAACCATCTTACTACGATACATATGTATACAGGTTATAAATCTATTATACACTTACACATAAACATATTATATACAAAAAGATTGGGTAGGTACTTATGCATAAAGGACCATCAATCAAATTGTATCAAGTAATAAAGTAACGTCTCCTTACCTTATAAATTGGCATAAAAATACGAACAATCGAGAGACGTAGGCGCGAACTTCGAATAACATCCGTGAGAACGATCGGCTTGTCAAACATATTTTTTACTCATCATATCATGTGATAAAGCATCTAATTAAATAACATGACTCATTTGTAATTTAATCACTATTTGATAACATTCCTCACAACCAATTCCTAATCTTATCTAGAGTGACTAGCTAGTATTGTCCTATTACATGGGACTGAGCTGCTCGCTCTGTTCTCGAAGTTGTTGACAGCTACGTGTACCTGGGACAAACTATCCAGTTAGGAAGGTCCAACTTCGAGAAAGAGGTCAATCGTCGAATCCAACTCGGCTGGGGTGCTTTCGGGAAGCTACGTAGAATCTTCTCGTCCGAAATACCGCAGTGTCTCAAGACAAAAGTCTTCGACCAGTGTGTGTTGCCAGTGATGACTTATGGAGTTGAGACGTGGTCGCTAACAATGGGCCTTATAAGAAGGCTCAAAGTCGCTCAAAGGGCAATGGAGAGGGCTATGCTTGGGATTTCACTGCGCGATCGAATCAGGAATGAGGAGATCCGCAGAAGAACGAGAGTAACCGACATAGCCCGAAGAATTGCAACACTGAAGTAGCAATGGGCTGGACACATTGCCCGTAGGACCGATGCCCGATGGGGCCGACGGGTTCTCGAGTGGCGACCACGCACCGAAAGACGTAGCGTGGGTAGGCCCCCGACAAGGTGGACCGACGACCTGGTGAAGGTCGCGGGAAACCGCTGGATGCGGGAGGCGCAGAACCGGTCGTCGTGGAGAACCTTGGGGAAGGCCTATGTCCAGCAGTGGACGTCTTTCGGCTGAAATGATGATGATGATGATGATGAGCTGCTCGCTCTGTTAAGCATTGTTATTAAGCAATATGCGTAATTATAACGTAAATTATTGTAAAGATTTTCATTTTTAATGTCTGGACTTGAAAAAAGACGATAATCCCTGAGTTTGTTTCGGTTTTTTCTCGGTGGTAGGCCATAACATCAGCCGCCGGCAGAAGTTACCACCCACCAGACAAAGCCTTGCCGCCAAGCGATTTGTCGTGTTCCGGCATGATATCGGGTGAAGCCGTACGGAGGACGGATCTGAGCAGTTGTGCTGCGATGTGTGCCGGGTACGATGCGCCAAATGTTGTTGTGTTGGGAGTTTGGTCGTGGAGGGTCTTCAGATCAATCTCCCTTTGGCGCAGCATCGTTGGTCGTGTTGTTGGGTTTAAAATTGCATCACCTCGCTCAACTGCCGTCTTCCTTCCTATTCGCTCCGTTTTTCTGAGTGAATAGGCTCTTAATAAACTAGCGCACTTTACCATCAATGATTGCATCACTGCTTACCATCAGGCGGGATTGCGGTCAAGCGCTAGTTTATAATTAAGAAAAAAAAAATTTCTTCACAGAGGTAGTCAGTTAGGAAATGCCGGCTTCACCTAGTTTAAAAAAACATATGACGTGTAAAAGTGATCAGTGATCCTACTTGCTTAATATACGATTTCATTTCACTCTCTAAGTACGTCAACGAAGACACCCAAAGTCTAGGATCGTCAAAACAAATGACATTACAATGATTTTATTTTACTGATGCGTAAAAACACATCTGGCTTCAAGAACAACGACTAAATAGTGTTATAGATAATTCTTAGTTCAGACCCCGAACTAATCTACTATTTTGCTTACCTTTTATGTTCAGTATGTATGTATTTATTTATGTGTGTATAATTTTAGATATGTAAGTATGTGTGTGTCTATTTTGCATTATTTTATAATATTTGCACCGACGACAGTCCCATTTATGGTTCGGGAGAATCTGTCCATTCTTTGGTTGGCTGGAAGAAATTGCATTAGCGATAAGGCCGTCCATTGTATATTTTATTGTGTTGAATCTATTTTTAATCAATGTATATTTTTGGTGTATAATAAAGTACATATAAATAAGTATTCTTTTGCTGAATAATGCGGAAAATATAACTGATACAGAATATGAAACGAAGTTATGGGAAAAAGCTTGGGCCAAAACTAAGAATTTCGTGCTTAATTGGTAGACCTAAAGGCGTCCACGTCCCTTTTTACATACAATTCTGCCTTTTGATAGTGCCATTCTTTTCAATAAGAGCTAACTTCGTCTCGTTATCAATGAATAAAACTGTATTTTCTATAAATAGGTAGTTGAACCAAATATTATAAATCGATATATGGTACACTATGTCAAAATGAGTTAATTTAGCAACATCTATCAATATGTAAGTGGCAGCGCTGCATTGGTCCGATCGACCACGTCGAGTCGTTCTGTGGGCCAACAGTTGAACAATGCATGTTTACTAAAATAGCCCAATCCCTCGATACGGCGACCATGTTTGGAATAATGATGCACTCACACGGACACATTATCATTCTTACAAAATAACTTATGGAATGCGCACACGTAAATAAAATAAAGATCCGGAATCATTTTGTACGTAATATTATGTCCTCGTGTTGTCTCAAGGAGTTGAGTCTCTTCTAAATTATATTACTGCTTTGGACCATAAATATGTACATGGTATAATAAAGCCCATTGTGTTTATTGATTTATTTATTTTAGTCCACCAATAATTGCTTACTTATTGTACATAAGGTAACATGTGATTTGAAAAGGTGTATTAATCACGTGTGTAGTTGAACTCCACATGCCTACAAAAATAGAGTTGTGTACAAATTTAACTTAAAACTAATTTGTGTTGTATGGGAATGCTATTTATAATTATGTCATTTCAGGTTTTATGAAAATTAAGTTATTGGAAAAACCATCTTTCATTATTTCCCAGGCAATGCGTGCTAATCTAAATCCGGAAGATATTTGTAAATTTTGACTTTCTATAAAAAACAGCGACCCGCCGCCGTTTCAACGCCACGGCTTACCGTCCCTGCCCACATTTTTTTAAATTGTAATATCTGTGAAAATATTCATTTAAATCATATACTGTAAAGGGCAATATAGATCTATGTTAAATCAACAATTTATTAACAATCATCAAAATCAAATTTATTTATTGGATAAGGATTAATGCTGTGTTGGATAACGTCACTTCGAAAATTATCCGGTATTTGTCGTATAAAGTAGGTATATGACAAAAAATGTTATTGTGGGATATCCATAAGAGATAGACATATACCATCGCGGACTCTGTTGCAGACCTTTTCAATGTGTGCAATCCTATTTAGTACATTATTTTGATAAATCTCGTAGGGTTCAGCCTGCGTTTCACTGCAAACGCGGAAAAAATTTAAAAAAATGTATTTACGACATCACATTAGAAACCTTAAAAATAATAGTATTTTTCCCCAATTTAATGGATGTTATTATACATATAAACCTTCCTCATTAATCACCGTATCTATTAAAAAAAAAAACCGCATCAAAATCCGTTGTGGAGTTATAAATATTTTCTGGAGGCTTGAGGAACAGGGAGTAAAGTTCACTCATCCTTCATAGAAAAGGGAAGATCCTCCGACCAGAGGGGTATTATGTCTGGTGGGCACTTGCCCAACGGTTGAAATAGGGAATTACATACATGCTAGTTGCACGGTAAACTCTGATTGCGAGATGTAGAATTCGTGTGACGTCAGTCTGACGCGTTGTTCATTTGGTGGCGTTTATAGGTACCGCTACAATTTAATCATACAAAATGACATGGAGAAAGAGAAAGTGACTTTGTTTTATAATATGTATGTAGTGATGGTTTCGTACAATGTTTTGTGTTTACTTCGTTATGCTAAAATAGCTGAACGGATTCAAATATTACTACTGCCCCTAATTGCGTATCCGTATTAATTGGAATCATTTTGTATCATATTGCTAATCCATTGCTGCATATGTTCGAAAAATGTACCTGCTCAACAATGTAAATAATGCAATGAAAGTTGTCGAACTGTCAGAATGAATCCCATTGCTAGTTACGCGATTGCGTTACACACTATCAATAGGGCTCAGTGGGGCAGTGTCGCTGTTCAGTAGGCCTAGTATGAGTTTTCAATACGAAACTCGATCGTCGATAGCGAGCGCGTTTGGCGCTCTCATTGGTTGAGAGTTCTTACGACCTTGAAGCGGGTCAATCGCTGAATCAAACGCGCTCTATATCGACGATCGACTTTCGTAATGAAAACTCATACTAGGCCTACTGTAGTTTGTTTGATTGTTAGTGTGTTTATTTGAACGCGCTAATCTCAGGATCTACTGGCCCGAATTGAAAAATTATTTTTGCGTCGGATAGTCCATTAATCCAGGAGCTTTAGTCTATATAACATCACACTGCGACTAATAGGAGCGGAGCTTAACTAACTCCACGCGAACGAAGTCGCTGGCGGCCGCTAGTTTTATATAAAAATTCAGCCGTTTCGGAGGAGTTTGGTAACAGATACCGTTATACGAGAATTTTATACAGTATGTTAAGAAAACCCTGTCCGACCCGTGAAGATGTTGTTAGGTATCGATAACTGATTCTACTAATGCATACAAAACCAGGCGAACGTTAAAAAAAAATCCCTCTATAAAAATAAATATTATTTCGCAAAAAGAGGTAGCTTAATAAATGTGCGTTAACCACCCTTCCGCGGGCGGCGGGCGGCAGGGCATGCGGCACGTGGTCGCATCGCTATTCGCTCATAATAATACCGGTGTTATCACTTTTTTAAAAATTACCAAATTTCGGGGAAGTTGGAATTAATTCGTGGAAAAAAAGATTATTTCAAAATTCATTTCTATAGGTACTATGATGATTACGTAAAATTTTATATTACATTTGGTCATGTGTTTACCTAACCTATTATCCTTATGGGTCGGACAAGGTTTTCTTAAAATACTGTATATCAGATAGAATTATTTCTTATCCGACATTCCCACGGGATAGAGACGTGTACCAGTAAAACAAAGGGGTGCCGCTTGCTTATAACATACTAGTTTCCGCTCGCGGCTTCGCCCGCGTGGAATTCGGTTATATCCCGCTTTTTAGATTTCCCTCGGGAATATCATATTTTTATTTACATAAACGCAATTTTATATTGGATAAAAAAATGTAATCTCGAATAACTTTTAATTGTAAAAATTCGATTTTACCACATAACTATTTATATAGGCTAAAAAACCTGCAACACTGGAAATGTCATTTTATTGACTCGAATTAAAAATCTCACTATAGGTATTGTATTAAATATATTTAAATCTTTTTTTAGGCTGTTTCCTAAGTGATAGTTGCAGTACAAAACATTTGAATATCCTGTTCTGACTGTCAGGCTTCCTCCAAAATTCGGGTTGGTCACCTGTGTATTTATCAGCGATTGCATCACAGCTTACCATCAGTCGGGATCGCGGTCAAGCACTGGTTTATATTTTTTTTTTTATTTCAACAAAAAGTAACCTATGTCCTTTCTCAGGGCCTAAAGATTGTCTGTGCCAAATTTCATCAAAATCGGTTGAGAGGTTTAAGCAGGAAAGCGTAACAGACAGACACACAGAGTTACTTTCGCGTTTTTAAGATTAAAGTATGGATACTTATCATCAAGTTAAATTTATTGGTGACCAAAGCACGGAAAGACAGGCTTCTTTAAAAAGCTACTTCATCAGGGCACCAGTCTCTCCCAATGGTAGAATGTAAGTAAAAATATTGTTAAATATAAAGGAAGCCAATGTTGTGAAGAGAGAAATAAATAAATACTTAACAAAAATATACATAACTTTTGTTTTCTTCTTCTACAGTTGGAAACAAAACGTGGGTGGAATGTTCAAATATATCGTTCGGGTTGGGGACGATATTTTTAAACAAGCCACAAATAAATAATTACCGCAATCTTTTTTTGCGTTATGTTATAAATAAACAAAAAAGAAAGAGCTTAATCACATTTGACCCCATCATTGTCAGTAAATAACATAATAATTGTTTTACGTTTTTTTAGATATTATTCTATTTACATGTGGGGGAAAAAGTGGAGAAGTTTTTGAAAAACTATCTGTAAAGGATATGACACCACGCTACACCATTTATCTGGGCTTGAGCTGCGTGTCGCGGGTTCGATTCCCGCACAGAACAAATATTTATATGACCTACAAGTAGTTGTTCTAGGTCTGGCTATTTGTGTATGTGAGTTTATGTTTGTAACACACTCCCCCTTATTCATAAAAACTGCTTAAAGTTAACTTCTTTAACCATACATTTTTGACTTTTTAACGTCACTTAAATCATTCTTTATGAATAAACACCACAGTGTTTAAGGGGTTTATTCATAATCTATTATTAAAGTTAAGTAACGTGCAAGCGTCTAAAATGTATGTTTATAAAATTGCTAATCACTAGTTAACTTCAAGCAGCATTTATGAATAAGGGGGACTATTACTATCAATTAAAATAATTTCGAAGCATATTGCTAAGCCATTACTCTATGTCTTCGAAAATATGTCTGCTCAACAACCTATATAACGCAATGTATGTTGTCGAACTGTCAAAATGAAACCCATCGCCACTGATAGTGTGTTACACATAGGCTTGCTGGAGCTGCGCTAGCGGAGCGGAGCGGTCTAGTGGTATCTGCGACTTACTAGTAGGTCGAAGACTCGAATCCCATCTCGCGCTTTACTATCTGTAACTTTACTTTTTGTCTAAATGGTGAAGGAATATATCGTGAGGAAACTTCCAAGAGTCAAAACTTGGAAAGACATGTGACATGTAACAAAACCGCACTGGACCCGCATGGCAGATTGCAGCCCGCTCCCTCTCCCTCCCTAAAGAGGCCAGTAGGTCTAGTATGAGTTTTCATTACGGCACTCGATCGTCGATATCGAGCGCGTTCGGCGCTCTGATTGGTTGAGTTCTTACAACCTTGAAGCGGGCCAATCGATGAGTCAAACGTGCTCGATATCGACGATCGAGTCTCCTAATGAAAAGTCATACTAGGCCTACTGTGCCCACGTAGTTTAGAAGAACGTCATTTGCCCGGCTTTGCATACCAGCCCTGCCCCTTAATCGGCGAACATATTTTTGTCAAATGATTGCGACTAGTTGGCGTCAGTTGGGTTCGTTCGGACAGCCCATTGGTTCGTTCGGTCCAAACGATCCCAACTAGTAGCAATCATTTGACAAAAATATTTTCGCCGATTAAGGGGCAGGTTATGCATACAATAATCCCAACAGTTCATAACATTATCTATTAATGGAAGCTTAATAAGGTACGCACATGTTATATTCATATAATCACAAATTTGGTCAATCAACAATAAGCACCGTTCTAAATTTAGACAAATAATCAGCTTATCGAGGATAAATCAACAATAGACGGCCCAGTGCAGGTTCGACTGTCCCGACCGGCTCATGACATAATCTCATTTTGCGAGCTTTGTATTTCCGATTGAATCGTAGATAGGGGCCATTCATTTATTACGTAAGACGATTTAGGGGGGGAGGGGTATCGGCCATGTCTTATTTTTTCTTACAAAGAGGCGGGAGGGAGTCTTGATAGTTCTTACGTAAGATCACAAATGCGCAATGTTGCAATTATACTTTTAAAAAGCGCGGGACACTGCGCGCGTGCCGAGATTTGCGTATGCGTATAGGTACAATATCCATTTCCATGGCAACGGATCCACACAAGCGGGGAGTTCCCCCGAGGCGCAGTGCGGGAGGTGCGGGTCTGTGTGGATTAGTCGTCACTTGCTTGCGTAAACAATACTCGTTTATTGCGTTAATGATTTTAATATTGTAATTAAATAGTAATTGAATTATTGAAGTGTGCGAATAGTTTCTTTTATTGATGTATGTCAATTGCCCAGTGTCAGTAGTATAGTGTTGTGTCTTTATTGTGTTTTAATCATGGATTCCTTGTCAAACGCCGATTTATATAAAAGGTTATTTGATGCATACAAAAAATGTTATACGTATTCGGGACGTTCCGGTCAAAAAATCCAAGAAGATTGTAATATGTTTTGGAAAGCGGCAAAGGCGAATCACGGTAAAGATATTAAAAGTTTCCAAAACCAAATATTGGACAAAATAAGAAGCCTAAATGAAAAATATGCGACGAAAAAAGTTAACTCAATGAAGTTTTTTACTAAAATACGTAGGTAAAGATTTACAGATGTTTGATTTTAAGATGAATGCTTAAAACCAAAGTTTATTACTACCAAACAAAGTTTATTACTACCAAAAATTGAAAATTATTAGCACCTTTGTAAAGTGCAAATAAACATTTCTAAAAATTGTTACTCAAAAAAATTGTTTTTTTTTTCCTTTAGATTCTTACGTAATAAATATTTAACAGGGGGAGGGGGTCGGCCTACTCTTATTTTTTCTTATAATAGGGGGGGAAGGGGTCAAAAACTAGCGAAAATAGTCTTACGTAATAAATGAATGGCCCCATAGGTACTTATAAATAGAAATAATCACTCATTAGTACGTTATTATTTTGACTGACACGTGATGCTTCTCTGGTTTCTAATCTAATCTATACCTACGTTGGTATATAAGTTTGTATAACAAGGTAGAGGTCGAATTTATTTCTGTAAATCTGTACCATGAGCAAATGCTGAAAACTGAGTCATATCCCCCTGACTCGTTTATTAAGCATATTCTTTTTATGAAGTCATTTATGTCGTTAATGAACGGTTACAGAATGCACAGTATTTTAAAAAAAGGTCGGCTCGGCCTTTGAACGTTGCAGCGTTCCGCTGAGCGGGTTTCTAGGTATGACGTTAATCCTTGATGTGAAATCAGCTGATAAGATAGTTTTAGAGTTTTGTTTTAATTGCGCTTTTTTGTGTAATAAGCGAATTAATTATTTTTTACCTTAAAATCTTATTGGGTTATAAAAGTATAGCAATTATGAACGACCTAAAGGGAAAAAAACTACATATAACTATATTTTTTTTAATCATGAAAATGCCGAAGGATAATTCCACCACTGAGGGGTTCAGAATCATGTACACCCTTTACACAACATTCAAAAGAACAAACAGTCAAAACATAATAAAATAAAGCATATTTTTTTTATGAAGTGAAATAAAAAAAAAATTATTTCGAATATCACTGACTCATAATAAATAGAAGTAATACAATCATAGACATATCATATACAAAATTCAAAAGAACAAAAAGTCAAAACACAATAAAATAATAATGAAAAATCAATCAAAATTACGTCAAGAATTTATTTATTTTTATTTTTCATCATTTTATTTTATCACACTAATTACTCCTATGTCGTAGGTGAGCTTACAAACATTTAAACTCACATACACAAAAAGCCAGACTTGGAACAACTACTTGTAGGCCATACAAATATATGTTCCATGCGGGAATCGAACCCGCAACACGCAGCGCAGCAGTCAATCGCTCAGCCACTGCGCTAACCGTATCGAATTTACACCAAATAATGAGGTTGGGTTAACATGGTTTAGCCATAGATATAGGAAGTACAAGATACACATAAACGAATCGGTGACGTGTCAAAAAAATATATACCTACATGTGTGTTACACATTTATTTATTTATTCTTTATTGTACACCAATCAAACATCGAACAAAATACATGGAACATAAAACATACAATGGGCGGCCTTATCGCTAATGCGATTTCTTCCAGGCAACCAAAGAATGGACAGATTCTCCTGAACCACAAATGGGACTGTCGATGGTGCAAATATCATTGTTACAATTTACTAAACTGTGCTCGTAAATGACAAAGTTTGAGTAAAAACTAGTGTTGTCCATGATGGCTTACGATGAATATTACACTATCGATTATTTATATAATAGAAAACCATTTCTCGTTAGTTTCAGATATATACAAGTTATTTCAGCGAAACACTGATGGTAATTATAATACAGGAATAAAAACACTTTATTTTTAAGTAATTATTTATTCTAAAATGAATAAATCAAAAGTCTTTTATTCAAATTAAGCTGAGAATTAGCACTTTTTAAACGTCAATATTACATAAGACAGTCTCCCAAAACGCCCGCCCTTCGCTTCCTAGCGCTTTCGCTGGGAAGAAGTGACAGACCAAGCTCCCCAGCAGCCCAGCTGTCTGTTTATTGAAAAAAACACAAGACTTAATACAATACTATGTATAATAATGAAAACTATTAAATTATTTACTATATGCCAGCTAACCACACCAAATGGAAATGTAATAATCCTACAGTACCATTTCTTCGCCGAAATCAGTTTCTTCGTTTTCCTTACTGTCTTACACTCTCACAAACTCTTTGAAAATTTTATTATAATTAAAAGAATTATTGATTTTAGCTACTGTTGACATAGTGTTAGTATAAAACTGCAATTTTTTCTAGTTCTTAGCAATTACCACTTTTACTTATTTTTATTCTAAATCTGAATATGTAAAGAAAGAAAAGAAGAAAGAAATATTTTAATTCTGCACAAACAAAACGCACGTTACAACTAAAAACCATAAAATATATAATATTAATAAAAAAGAAAAAGAAGAAAGTACATAGAAAAAATCACCAAAAGTCTCGTACTCGAACATGCAAACTACCAAAATTATAATTTTTTTTTTGGTTCTGATCTTTCCGTACTTTTGAACAGAAAAGGCAAAGGCATAGTACGCCATACTGTCTAGACTTCAGTAACTTTTTTCTTGAGTAACTTTATATGCTAACTTATCCTAATTTATCCTACTATACTCTAGCTTAACTTAACTTGACTTATCTCCTTTCGTTTCCCGCGTGAGGCCGACTAGGGGGGGTTTGGGGTAAAGACATGATGTGGCCACTATGCTACAATCATTTCACTGTTCTTTATGAATTATTCACTAAATGCACTTTTTACTACACAAATCACGCGTTTTTATTTAGTAAACGACATTAGATATAAATAATTTAAAAGTCCAATGAAAAATGAGCGTGGTACTCATCTTGGCTTTCCCGCCCTAGCCCTACCAAAATTATCAAAATTATGCAATGCAACGTTGATTTGTTGTCAAAGCCAGGGCCATAGACAGCACAAATTATTTGACAATTAGCTGTCATCCGTAATGCGCCCGCGATACTAGGTGATGACAACAAATTTATTCTCAGTTGCCAAAGAAGAAAAAAAAAAAAAAAACAAATTTATTTATTTATCTTTAAAAACTTACAACATCCTTAAAATCAAACAATAACATAAAAATACAAAAAAGATAATTGCAGAGTGAAGAAAACAATTAATTATATTACAAAACAAATAACAGTTAAACTATGCGTCGCATCTGTGCAAGAAAACGTCGTTGCTCAGCAAAATGCTGTGACTTCAGACGAATCTATTGTCAACAGCGCTGATTTTGAGCAACCACCTCTTGAATGACGTCATGACGTCCCAGCGAGTGAGACAATATTTCGGGTAGGTAATTGTAATTTTATTCAGGAATAATAAGTGATAATCTAGGCGCGGATAGTATGTAAATATACAAAAATATGTATGAATGTTGTGTATAGTGTGGTGTGTTTTCTTATTAGGTACATAAGTATCTTTCATTCATCATCATCATCATTATCAATCATTTCAGCCGAAAGACGTCGACTGCTGGACATAGGCCTCCCCCAAGGTTCTCCACGATGACCGGTCCTGCGCCTCCCGCATCCAGCGGTTTCCCGCGACCTTCACCAGGTCGTCGTCCACCTTGTCGGGGGTCTACCCACGCTACGTCTTCCGGTGCGTGGTCGCCACTCGAGAACCCGTCGGCCCTATCGGGCATCGGTCCTACGGGCAATGTGTCCAGCCCACTGCCACATTAGTGTTGCAATTCTTCGGGCTATCTCGGTTACTCCCGTTCTTCTGCGGATGTCCTCATTCCTGATTCGATCGCGTAGTGAAACCCCAAGCATAGCCCTCTCTATTGCCCTTTGAGTGACTTTGAGCCTTCTTATAAGGCCCACTGTTAGCGACCACGTCTCAGTCCCATAAGTCATCACTAGCAACACACACTGGTCGAAGACTTTTGTCTTGAGACACTACGGTATTTCGGACGAGAAGATTCTACGTAGCTTCCCGATTGCAGCTCAGCCGAGTTGGATTCGACGATTGACCTCTTTCTCGAAGTTGGACCTTCCTAACTGGATAGTTTGTCCCAGGTACACGTAACTGGCAACAACTTCGAGAACAGAGTCTCCAATCTTTATAGGAGTCGGTACAACATGGGCATTAGACATGACTTTCGTCTTGCCCATGTTCATTTTAAGACCGACTCGCTTGGAGGCCCTACTGAGGTCTTCGAGCATTGTACTCAGGTCCTCCGCGGTCTCAGCCATGACTACGATATCATCAGCAAACCGAAGGTGTGTCATGTACTCGCCATTGATGTTGATGCCCAGTCCTTTCCAGTCCAGAACCTTGAAGACATCCCCCAATGCAGCGGTGAACAGTTTCGGGGAGATAACATCTCCCTGTCTGACACCACGCTGCAGAGGTATTGGTTTCGAGGTCTGGTCCTGAATTCGGACTGATATGGTAGCATTTTCGTACAAATCCTTCAGCACTTCAATATACCGATAGTCTACTAGGCACCGCTGGAGAGACTGCAATACAGCCCAGGTCTCGATCGAATCAAAGGCTTTTTCGTAGTCCACAAACGCCAAGCAAAGGGGTAGGTTATACTCCTCGGCATTCTGTATAACCTGCCGCAGCGTAAGTATGTGGTCTACTGTGCTGAAGCCCTTTCGGAAACAGGCTTGTTCGGGCGACTGGAAGTCGTCAAACCTGCAGGCGAGACGATTCGTGAGGACTCTTGAAAACAACTTATAGACATGACTCAGAAGTGAGATGGGTCTGTAGTTTTTCAAAAGGGTAATGTCACCCTTTTTGAAAAAGAGTACCACCATACTTCTGTGCCATGCCTGTAGCGTTTTTTTCTTAACTATGACGTAATTAAATGAACTTCTGAAGGGCCCTAAGGATCGGTTCACCACCCGCCTTCAGTAGCCCAGCCGTTATTCCGTCATCGCCCGGCGCCTTGTTGTTTTTAAGCTGTTTCAGAGCCAATCGAATCTCCTGCAGGCTGACGTCCAGAATATCTTCGGTGTAGTGTCGAGTTAATCTTGCTCTAGGGTCTTCAGCAAGATTTAATGCGGGTCTTGTCGTCGAAGTGTAGAAATAGAAATTCTCGACTTCCCTCAAAAGCTCGGGCCCGGACGTTATGATCTTGCCGTCGTCAGTCTTCAGCTTGCTTAGCCAGCTATGCTCAATAGTCAGATCCCTAGCGAAAACTTTAGAGTTTAGAGGCTCTGTTTCGTGTTTATTCTAGGCTATCGGTTGAGGAGAGGTGGTCAGGTTATGTCGCACCTCCTCTACATGGATGACCTGAAACTTTTTGCTCACACCAATTCACAACTGAGGGAGCTACTGAAAATTACTGAAACTTTCAGTAGCTCCATCAGGATGGAAGTTTGGTGTAGACAAATGTGCGGTCATGCATGTAAAGCGAGGAGAGATTATGGAATCCGTGGGAACCCAACTCACGAGTTCCATAAACCTAAGAGCCCTCTCCGCATTCGAAACCTATAAATATTTGGGTATGTCGGAAGCGTTGGGTATTTATGTTACTGACATGAAGCAATCGTTGAAGGAACGCTTCTTTGGCCGCCTGAAAAAAATACTTAATAGTCTTCTATCAGGCGGAAACAAGATGCGCGCTTTCAACGGTGGGTCATGCCGGTTTTGATGTACTCTTTTGGCATACTCAAATGGACTCAAACCGAACTCGACGCCCTGGATAGGAGAGTCCGTACACTGCTGACTGTAAATCGATTGCATCACTCACGGTCATAGGTTATGAGGCTGTATATCCCGCAAAAAAGCGGAGGTCGAGGCTTTTTAAACGCTAAGACCCTGCCACAATAACGAGATATGCAGTCTCAGGGAATATTTCCTAACAACCGACGTGGGGATGCATCGAGATGTGGTCGCGGTTGACAAGGACCTCACTTCGCTCTCCTTGGCTAAAGAGAACTGGCGTAAACCAGCAGTGTTTGACACCAATGATCGCATGGAGGTATGGAAGAACAAGGAGCTTCACGGACGCTTTTTCAGAGCCCTACACGGGCCTGATGTAGATTTACAAGCATCCGTGGCCTGGCTACGATTCGGTGACCTTTTTGGGGAAACCGAAGGTTTTGTATTTGCAATTATGGACGAAGTTATGATGACGAACAATTACCGCAGATTTATTGTGAAAGACGCCACAGTTGACATCTGTCGGGCATGTTACCGGCCGGGGGAATCAAAAAGGCACATTATCTCCGGATATTCTCGTCTAGCTACTACTACTTCTACGTGAGTACTTGCATAGACACAACCTTGTAGCCAGAATAATTCATCAGCAACTTGCTCTTAAGTATAACCTTGTGGAATCGGAGGTTCCATACTACAGGTATATGCCCGACCCAGTTCTCGAAAATGGCTATATCACATTGTACTGGGATCGATCCATCATCACTGACAGGACTATTGTTGCCAATAAGCCTGATATAGTGATGGTGGATCGATCAGAGCGGCGTGCAATGATTATTGACATAACCATTCCGCATGATGAGAACCTCGTGAAAGCCGAGAAAGATAAACAAATCAAGTATCTTGACTTGGGTCACGAGGTTGTCAACATGTGAGAGGTGGATTCAGCAATCATTGTACCGATAGTCGTGACAGCCAATGGCTTAATATCCAAGAGCCTCGATCAACACCTCAGGAGGCTCTCGTTAGGTAGCTGGATCAAGGGCTTGATTCAGAACGCTGTAATTCTGGACACGGCTCGCATTGTTAGGAAGCTACCGGCGGTCAGGGCTCCAGAGAGAGGAACTCTCTGGAGCCCTGACCGCCGGTAGCTTGGACCCTGTTCCCGATACCGGTGGGCTAATATTTTTTATATTTTTAATTTTTTTTTTATATATTTTTTATGTAGAAATATTTAAAAATGTAATTTATAAGTGTATATGTTAACGGAAATGTATGTAATGCGTCATTGTATACAATTCCTAGGAAATTTATATAATTCCTAAATTTGCTCGGAAATGTGTGAAATAAATTTTATAACACACATTTCCTAGTAAATCTATACATTTCCTAAATAGCTAACGGAAATGTATTACTTTAAAGATGTCCATTAGTATGCGGGGATTATAATAAAACTAACCTAACCTAACCTAACCTAATTGTTTCAACCGGAGTCTTAATAATAAATCTGTTTCTAAGTTTAACAACGTGTTTTATTAATTTTATTCATAGAAAGCATGGTTTTATACATTTCCTAATACGATATAGGAATTTTATACAATTTCTAGGAAATGTATACATTTCCCAGGATATGTGTGTATTGAATAATGTTTGGAACAATATCTTACACATTTCCTATATAGCTTCGGAATTGTATACATTTCCTAGTAATTGTATATAATTCCTAGGTTTCATACATTTCCGGTAACATATATAATGAAATAAAGGAATAATAATAATTTATTGACATAACGACACATACATTAGTATACACAGATTTACTAAATGACAAACAATGGTACAAAAGTATGTATACAGATATTGCGAGCCCTGCCTCTCATACTAGGGTGACCTGTATCTTAAGAGACAGTGTTCAGTACTAAGGTTACTTACAAAAGGATTTATACATTCAACTGTGGATTGCGCCACTTATTGCTCTTGTCAACATTCAGATTTAAGTTTACAAAATAAATACAATAATATAATAATAATAAAATGTAAGCGCTGTGACGACACCGGCCGCGGTAGTTGCGTCGAGCTCGAGCGAGGAGTATTTCTCTCCGCCGACGTCGCCAACACCTGTACGTCACCAGGGGAGAGGCCGGCCACCGAAGAGCTTGGGACTTAGGGGCCGTCCGGCCCCGAGTCGGGTCCCCGCTGCCGGTGGTTGTGTGCAGCGCATAAGATGGACTCAAACAATGAACGAGAACATCATGCGCGCATATTACGGGGCTACAGAGGGGGGAACTAACCTCACTGCGTACCGTGAAAGGATGCTGTCTCTGTTTCAGGCACTGGAACCAACTGTTAACGTCTCGGCCCAACGACTGTCGGATCAGGTGCGGGTCATTCAACGCAATCACAGGTTGTTCTATATCGCACTTGATAGGCTGCGCTCAGAGGTACTGAGCAACCAAATCGCCCCGACTCTGACACACACCGCGGCACAAGCGTCAATCATCGATGCTGTTCTGCTGCGGTCCAATCGTGTTGAAGAAGAGGATGATAGGGTTGAAACAGATAGTAGCCAGTACAACGACCGACTGAGGAGCGCACTGGAGGATGCATTCCGCGACTATAGGTCCACGACCGACCTTAGACCCCGGTTACCAAGGCTACCTATGCATAAAAAAAATAGGGCGCTGGTGTGTGCTTTGGACTCGCAGCTCAAGAATTTCTTCGAGAGCAGCGAGGATCTCATTGATACACACTCGATCCTGTATTGCGCGGCTGTAGCGGCATGTCGATTAGCGAAAGTCAGGTTCCCAAATTGTGACGAAGCTATTCGACCAAAACCAGCCGTACCAGCCTGACAGCGCAGAATCGAGCGTCGTATCGATGGGACCAGGGTACTCATTGGCAAACTATTCTGCTTCAGGGATGGCAATACTCGACCACGAGTGATGCGCTTTGTGAGACAGGCATTCTCGGGGACTGGTATCAGCTCTCGAGAATATATAAATCATGTCACAGAGCGCATCGACTTCCTGAAACAGAAAGTTTGTGCATGGGCGAGCCGTGTTCGGCGGTATAAGCGGCGAGTGGATCGATATACGCAGAATCGCATGTTCCAGAGCGATGAGAGGTGGGTATACAGAGCTTAGGAGCGACCAGAACAAAACGAGGCTGACGTGTGCCGCCCGGATGATGCCACCACAAGTGCATTATGGCGCGGCATATGGTCGGTATCCGTTTGTCACACTGAGGGTAACTGGATACGGGATGTTGAACAAGTGTGAAATCATACCAGAAATGGATAGCATTTTTATAACACCATCAGACGTAGCCACAGCAGTCCGTTCGTTACCGAACTGGAAATCACCGGGACCGGACGGGCTGCATAACTTTTGGCTAAAATGGCTAAGTAGTTCACACACTTGTTTGGCATCTCAATTCCAGTCATCCTTAGAGTCTGGTTCGCTACCCCAGTTCTTTACAACTGGAATTAACCACCTGCTCCATAAATCAGGTAGCACCGCGGAACCCAAAAATTATAGGCCGATTACTTGTCTACCAACGGTCTATAAAGTTCTTACATTCATTTTGAAAACTAAAATAAACAAACATCTTAACAGCAACTCCATCATGTCTGTCTCTCAAAATGGATGTAGGAGCGCGTCCCGTGGTACTAAGGAGCTACTCCTCATAGACATGGCCATTAGCCAACAGGTTCGTCGATCCCGCAAGGATCTCTCAACCTGCTGGATAGATTATAAGAAGGCCTACGATTCGGTGCCACATACATGGCTTATGAAGGTGCTGGAGTTGTACAAGATAAATACAACTCTACGCACTTTTTTTTTTATTATTAAAATATAAACCAGCGCTTGACCGCAATCCCGCCTGATGGTAAGCAGTGACGCAATCGTTGATGGTAAAGCGCACTAGTTTATTAAGAGCCTATTCACTCTAGCCTTGAAGACACGCAAATTGTAGTCCCACGGAAACACCGCCGCCGGCAGATTATTCCAGTCCCTCGATGTACGCGGTATAAAGGAGGAGGCGAAACGCTTCGTCCGGATCGTAGAGGTGTTAACAACATAAGGGTGGAAACTCGCCGTACGACGGGCTCTTTCCTTAAGTCGTGTATGGGGCAATGGAAGACAGTCCTTCGCTATCCAGGGAGTCGACAGATCTAAGGGAATGATGAACCTGTATGGATTAAGCGGGGAATATTCCAGGGCGACAGTCTGAGTCTACTATGGTTCTGCTTAGCTCTGAATCCTCTAAGCACACTGCTGGAGGATTCAGGTCTGGGTTATCGATTGAAGAGAGGTGGTCAGGTCATATCTCACCTCCTCTACATGAATGATTTGAAACTCTTTGCCCCCAATAAATTGCATCTGATGAACCTACTGAATATAACCGAAACTTTTAGTAGTGGCATCAGAATGGAATTTGGTGTGGACAAATGTGCAGTCATGCATGTAAAGCGAGGGCAGATTATGGAATCCGAGGGAATCACACTCCCGGATTCCATACACCTCAGATCCCTCTCCTCATTCGAGAGCTATAAATATTTGGGTATGTCGGAAGCGTTAGGTATCAACGATGCTGACATGAAGCAATCGTTGAAGGAGCGCTTCTTTGGTCGCCTGAAGAAGGTATTACATAGTCTTCTTTCAGGTGGAAATAAGGTGCGCGCTTTCAACGGTTGGGTCATGCCGGTTTTGATGTACTCTTTCGGCATACTTAAATGGACTCAGACCGAACTCGACGCCCTAGACAGAAGGGTCCGTACACTGCTGACAGCAAACAGGATGCATCACCCACGATCATCGGTGATGAGACTGTATATCCCGCGGAAGTGCGGGGGTCGAGGCTTTTTAAATGCGAAGACCCTACACAACCGAGAGGTATGCAGTCTCAGAGAATATTTTTTACAAACCGTAGTGGGTATGCACCGTGATGTGGTCACAGTAGACAAAGGGCTCACCCCGCTATCCATGGCGAAAGAGAACTGGCACAAGCCTATAGTACTAACCACTGATGACCGTAAGAAGGTATGGCAAAGCAAGGAACTTCACGGGCGATTTTATCGGGCTCTTCATGAGCCCGATGTAGACTTCTTAGCTTCCGTATCCTGGCTACGATTCAGTGACCTTTTCGGGGAAACTGAAGGTTTTGTCTGTGCAATTATGGACGAAGTTATCTTGACGAATAACTACCGGCGATATATTATGAAGGACGGGACGATTGACGTGTGTCGGGCATGTCACCATCCGGGTGAGTACATCAGACATATTATCTCTGGTTGCTCTCGTCTATTAACAGCGAATATTTGCACAGGCATAACCAAGTAGCTAGGATTATCCACCAGCAACTTGCTTTGAAATATAAACTTGTGGATTCTGAGGTACCGTATTATAAGTATGTGCCCGACCCAGTTCTTGAAAATGACCATGTCACGTTGTACTGGGATCGGTCTATCATTACTGACAGGACTATTGTTGCAAATAAGCCTGATATAGTAGTGATAGATCGATTAGCGCGCCTTGCAATGATTGTCGATGTTACCATTCCACATGGCGGGAATCTCGTGAAAGTTAAGAAAGAAAAAATAATTAAGTATCTCGACTTGGCGCACGAGATTGTTGACATGTGGAACGTGAACTCGGCAGTGATTGTACCGATTGTCGTATCGGCCAACGGTTTGATAGCCAAGAGCCTCGACCAACATATATTGAGGCTCTTGTTAGGCAGTTGGATCAAAGGCCAGATTCAAAAGGCAGTACTCCTCGATACGGCCCGCAGTGTTCTTATCTCTGGAGCCCTAACCACCGGTAGCTTGGACCCCGCTCCAGCCATCGGTGGAACACTATTTTTTATATTTTTAAATGTTTTTGTATGTTTTTATATAAATATTTATAAATGTAAAACAATATGTATGTATAAAAAATAAAGATAATAATAATAATATATTATGACTAGGTGAAAAGTTAGTGAATGAGAGTACTGAGTGTGAGGTGTTTATATAAGCAAGAGCAAACTAAAACTGTATGTGTTAGGCAATGTGTTTCAACAGTGACTCTGTTTGTGCATAGTCTTGCTGAAGTAGCCATTCCATCAGCTCAATCTTTAGCTTAAACTTATTATAATCACGCATGTTTAATTTATTGTGGATTTTCTTATAGATTAGTGAACTTATTGTGAAGTATTGGTGTTGGGCAAAAGTGGTTTTATGTTGTGAACCCAACATAATACAGCAAAAAATACTCTTAAACTTCGTCTACTTTGTTAAATTATCTGTTTTAATGCTTTCGCGTTTTATTTCTACGATTTAATATATCAAATATATCGTTTACATGGAGAAGAAATTGCACCGTCGCCTCAGAATTCTGAAATTCAGATATTTGGCTTTAATACAAGATTAAGTTAAGTGGTCGGGAAGCGATGGCACATTATTATTGTACTTGCAATGCAGGTAACGAACCGTCGGTTGCTGCTGTTAATGCACAATGTGTTTGGTATGGTATATGAGCTTCGCAAAACATGAACCTCATATAAGTCCACCCGCAATGGGGTTGGAAAACGTTATAATAAGGTCTACTGAAATATAAAAACGTGTATATCAAATAATAATAAAAGATTCCCCCAATCTTTTTGTTGTTATTTTACTACCTACCTATGTACTATCCAGCGGTTTCCCGCGACCTTCACCAGGTCGTCGGTTCACCTTGTCGGGGGCCTACCCACGTTACGTCTTCCGGTGCGTGGTCGCCACTCGAGAACCCGTCGGCCCCATCGGGCATCGGTCCTACGGGCAATGTGTCCAGCCCACTGCCACTTTAGTGTTGCAATTCTTCGGGCTATGTCGGTTACTCTCGTTCTTCTGCGGAGCTCCTCATTCCTGATTCGATCGCGCAGTGAAATCCCAATCATAGCCCTCTCCATTGCCCTTTGAGTGACTTTGAGCCTTTTTATAAGGCCCATTGTTAGCGACCACGTCTCAATTCCATAAGTCATCTCTGGCAACACACACTGGTCGAAGACTTTTGTCTTGAGGCACTGCGGTATTTCGGACGAGAAGATTCTACGTAGCTTCCCGAAAGCAGCCCAGCCGAGTTGGATTCGACGATTGATTTCTTTCTCGAAGTTGGACCTTCCTAACTGGATAGTTTGTCCGAGGTACACGTAACTGTCAACAACTTCGAGAACAGTCTCCAATCTTTATAGGAGTCGGTACAACATGGGCATTAGACATGACTTTCGTCTTGCCCATGTTCATTTTAAGACCGACTCGCTTGGAGGCCGTACTGAGGTCTTCGAGCATTGTACTCAGGTCCTCCGCGGTCTCAGCCATGACTACGATATCATCAGCAAACCGAAGGTGTGTCATGTACTCGCCATTGATGTTGATACCCAGTCCTTTCCAGTCCAGAACCTTGAAGACATCCCCCAATGCAGCGGTGAACAGTTTCGGGGAGATAACATCTCCCTGCCTGACACCACGCTGCAGAGATATTGGTTTCAAGGTCTGGTCCTGTATTCGGACTGACATGGTGGCGTTTTCGTACAAACCCTTCAGCGCTTCAATATACCGATAGTCTACTTATCACCGCTGGAGAGACTGCAGTACAGCCCAGGTCTCGATCGAATCAAAGGCTTTTTCGTAGTCCACAAACGCCAAGCAAGGGGGTAAGTAATACTCCTCGGCCTTCTGTATAACCTGCCGCAGCGTATGTATGTGGTCTACAGTGCTGAAGCCCTTTCGGAAGCCGGCTTGTTCGGGCGGCTGGAAGTCGTCAAACCTGCAGGCGAGACGATTCGTGAGGACTCTTGAAAACAACTTATAGACATGACTCAGAAGTGAGATGGGTCTGTAGTTTTTCAATAGGGTGTTGTCACCCTTTTTGAAAAAGAGTACCACCTCACTTCTGTGCCATGCCTGTGGCGTTTTTCCCTTAACTATGACGGAATTAAATAACTAAATAATAACGAAATAGTTACCGGTCGTCGTGGAGAACCTTGGGGGAGGCCTATGTCCAGCAGTGGACGTCTTTCGGCTGAAATGATGATGATGATGATGATGATGTACTATGATCAAACGTTAGTATGACTTAACGGACAACTCTATTATTCTACCTCGGCGTAGCAGGGGGTAATCGCAGACGTTAGGTCATAAAAAAATCCTTTAGACGTCATTTCCGATAACATTCCAATACAGATTTGTTATTAACGACACTTCACTTTAAACCCAAATAGTAGACTGGGAGTAGTGGGAGTTAATCGTAGACATTCCTTGTAATAGTAAAAAATCTTCAGGACATTATTTGCAATAAGAATCTATATTTTTATTCTGGCCGGCAAAGAAATGAAAAGCCGAGGGCTAGTGAGTTCCAGTACTTTCTTCCTTTAGTACTTTCTAGACAAAATTTGGTTAAATATGCAGTATGGTAATCCAGTTGCGTTGTCTCTAAAACTAAGTAATATTTTATCGATACTCGTGACGTAACCGCTTTGTCAAGCACTAGCGTAAACAAACAACTTTATTTTTTACACAATATTTTCATAAATCCTATTTATAATCACAAAATATGCTTACATACAACAATGGGAATAAGTAATACATTGAAATTACTTTTTTCTCTTCTATTTAATCGCAGAAATTTAACAAAATATGGTTCGGAAACTTATGATGACAAAATCATATTTACCTGTGAAAAGTGTATTAATTCGGATTATTTCTTTTTGTCACATCACCTTCACACACAGAACAGGATACTGCTTATATACATACTCGAAGATTATGAAACTAATACAAACGAATACTGAATATGAAACGAAGACTGAAGTGTGTATAAATAGTTTGTAGAATCTTTGTCGTTTCTGCCTACTCAATCTAATAATAATAATAATTTATCATTTATTCTCTCTTCACAAAGTTGATTTGTAATAGTGTGTACAAAAAAAAAGTATCAGCTGAATTCCATCTTTGTGAGAGACTGGTGCCTGCTATAGGTATTTGGAGAAAAACCTGTGTTACAGGTCACCAGGCCCCTTCCATTGCTAGAATTAGCTTTAATGTAGATACCGTGCAAGAGTAACAGAGAAATATTAGGCATAACAAAATAAAAGTTATAAATAAACAACATGCTTAACAGATAAAAGCAAAAGCAATATGTTATACTAAAAATAATTCTAATAAATATAAGAAATACCTGCCTATAGTATTGCAGAATTAGTTGTGAAGTCATGTTGTGAGACGATGAGTGAGTGAGGTGATCTTGTGTGAAGTGTTGGAGTAATGTGATTGAGTATCTAAAACAGAGTCGTCTCGTAGTTTCAGCATAATGTTACGTGCATCGTCCAACGTTATTATGAGGCTATGAAAATTGTGCTCCGCGGCTTTATGAAAATAGAAGCTTTACGTATTCAACACAAGCTTAGTTATTATTAGCATGTTCATCAGTTTCAGTCAAATAATCTGTCACACCCACATATGATTTTGAAACCAAATACATATTTCAATCGTTACGTAGTCAATACTTAATCCGTTTGTGTTTTGGTTGGTACTGGTATAACTTTCCATTTACCTTATTTTAACGTATGAATGATACGTTCATAATCTAAAATATATAGATTTACTTGACTAATACTGTCACCTCTACTAGTTAATACTTAATACAATCTAACAGCTTGATGGTACTACTTGAGATAATAACGCCCGATTCGTTTTAAACATATTTCTGAAACTAGGTTAAATTTCTGCAAAGTCGAGTCAAGAAGTTATTGTCCTCCCTGTGCTAGAAAACTAAAGCTAATGCTTTCGATTTTTTTTTTTAATTTCTGTTCCTGATTATAATGGTAAATAACATCGAGCTGTAATAGTTGGGCCATCTCACTGTGGGAAAGCCCCATACGAGGCCGTCTCAAAACCGTTTCACATGAAAGTCGGTGTTATGGAGTAAAACTAATTAATTAATTTAGTCTTATAAATAAGCTTTCTTTTCTATATTTTTTTTTTAATTATTTTTTGCTAACCATAATGTATATAAAAAGGCATCAAAGCTAACTCATGTTCATTGATGTGATTTTGGCACAATACATTACAACAATTCAACGCCACATTACTCGAAAGTTTTTGATATAAATGTATATGTATTATACATTTTTGAAATGCTTATAATGTCCTCATAACCTTTCTAAAATAATATTATGTATAATAAATAAATAAATTAAAATTAACCAATATAGTTTATGATGGTATAATTTTCGGGTTACTTTTTTTTAACGAGACTTACCCACTTGCCGCGATAATGTTTTATACGATTGCATAAAACATTAGTATATACAAGGAGAAAAAAAAAGTTACGCATACTTGCGCCTTTTCTGAGACGATGCCAAAACATATCGCGAGATAAAATTTTATTTTCTTTTCCAATATCATTTTACTTCTCACATAATCATCTGTTATCTATTAAGGTCAAATTGATAAAATGGTCATTACAGCGATGAGTATTATTAATAGTTATTTGCGATTTTGATATAGTTTTGACCACTTTTTTTGATAAAATATGGTCACTTTATATATTAGTCAAATTAAAAACAGGTTGGTTATGAGAAGGTGCAAATATTAGTTTCTTATATTTTTGCACATAGCACTATTTCATTGGCCTATAAAAGAAAGGCGAACCCTGAAACATCCATAGTTGTTCGTCAGAAATTCAGTTGCCTTAAAAAATCAGTTAATACCTATTTTCAAATATTCACAGAAGTTATCTGATTTGAAAATAATGGGTGAATTTTTTTTTTTGTAATAAACGAGAGTTGTGCAATTTGTTGATAAATGGGAATAATATAGAAGAATACTTGCAAGAAAATTTCAATTTGTCACCAGAGGATATGGCTACTATGGTCTCCTACATTCAAATAAACTTGTTATCTGCAGAAATGCTTCCCGTAAAAGAGAACGCTTTGAAAGTAAGAACGTCGACTGGTTAAATGGTGAATTTCGTGTTCCATTGAAGTGCCGAGTCACTGTTAATGGCCCTAATACGTCTGGAAGCAGTGCAGGTGGCAGACCATCGAAACTATACGAGGCGTCTTCAGAAAAAACAAAGAAACGGATTGGACTGTGTGCTTAATGCATACGCTCAGGAGTTGCGGTCTATGGGTGAGACGGAAGAGACCACAATTGTTAATATTACAATATAAGAACTGCGTCAAAAAATGATAAGAATAAATTTCTTAAATTTATAACTGAGAATCGTGAATACGTTACCTTTACAAAGGATGAAACATTACGGACATTTATTGACTTAGACCTTAACAAAGAACAGTATCGAAAACTTCGAATTCATTTGACGGACAAAAACTGCTTAGTGTTTCCTTCTTATCCACCTTTAGCCGAAGCGAAGAAGATGTGTTACCCACCAGATTTGCGCATTACCATTACTAACATTAGTGCAAAAGTCAATCTTCAGGACTTATTGGATCATACTGTGGCACGTATATTACTAATTGATTAGATATTATTTTTTCTATTAAACCTTATACTTTGACGTATATGTGTGCAAAATTACAGATCATTTAGTTTTGAAATAACTGAGATATGGAGTTTTGAGACGAAACATTCGCGATGTTCCCAAAGTACATCTGGCTTCGAATATAATTTCAATACAGTTTTAGGGGGGAGTTTTTCAACGACAGATAATATTATGAAAGGTTAAATTTTTGTTACACATACAAATTTTTTGTTTATGCGAAACCTGAATATAGTTTGTTCAGAATAAAAAACTGAATCGATTCCAATCATTTTTACACTATGTTATAGTTTTTCCCAAATACATTTAGAAATTGTTACACTGTGGTTACCGAATGCGCACCGTAGATCTTAGTATTGCGCCGGCGCAACAGCTGTCGCCAGAGGTCAACACCCCAATCGCCCGCCTGAGCGGAACGTGGGCCATATTTTTGTTGGGACAGCCAAGCAGGATAACAAGCTCATAAGTTTGTGTTTTTTCATAGTATCTTTTTGAAATTTTGTACATAGATTCTTTACTTAAAAATAGTGGACACGTGTTTCGGATTTTACATAAATAATAAATAATGTTGTATATTATACGTACTACTTAAAAGTCGAAGTCTTAAAAGTTGAAGTCGTGGTGGCCTAGTGGTTAAAACACCAGCCTCTCAGCGCGGGTTCGATTCCAGGTCAGGCAAGGACCAATGTAACTTTTCTAAAAGTTATATGTACTTTCTAAGTATATCTTGGACACCAATGACTGAAGGTGAAGGAAAACATCTTGAGGAAACCTGGACTTTAAGCCTGAAATCGCCAACCCGCATTGAGCAAGCGTGGTGATTACGCTCAACCCTGGAGGCCGGCTGGAGGAGACCTGTGCCCAGCAGTGGGAAGATAAAAAAGTTGATGACGATGATACTTAAAAGTATTAAAATGCATATGTTATGTTGATTTGAAAAGTAATTAATTACGCAAAATTGTATCGATAAATAATGCCTCAACTTTATTCAGTGACTGAATTCCACAAAATGTTTTTAATACCTGGATTTCATCGACATTTCTTTTTTGTAGGGCTATCACATAAAAATAATGTCTACTTAATGGTTTTTCGAAAAAGTTAACATGCTTGTTATTGTAGTTATTTTATTGAAATATGCTGCAATGGGAATTGTTATAAACAGTCATCATGTAAAAGACGATAATCATTAAAAAAAATTATAGGAAATTTGTAAAACGTGGTTTGTGATAATCCTAAATTGTTTTTTGACCTCTATTCCTTATCGAGCTTAGAACAAGTATAGGTATGTTTGCAATAACACCGTACGCAGTAGCAAGTCGTAACCTACGTAATAAACGTGCCCGGCAAATTTATAAGCCTTTATAAAAGATTTTATCAGCTGTCAACATTTTGACGCATCTTTATCACCATGGTACAAGAATGAAGGAGTCAGAAGAGTACTGCTAGAACTCACGGCTATTCAGATTCGAAATAGCCTTCAAGAAATTCACCACAACAGATGTGTGTCAGAGTGAGTTCGGACACGATCCTGCGGCCAATTCGTAAAACTGATTTAAAGCCAGGTGTATCTTTATCCACGATATATCCACGGTCGGAACTACAAGCTATTTAAAATGTCAGAAAAGCCTTCTTTCTGCAGATTAACTGTGTTGTTTATTTTTGCTGTCAAAAGTTAGAAGTCTTTTTTTAGTATTCAAATAAAATTATTGAGTTTACAAACATGTTATGTATTTTATTTTATGCATAAGTCAATCATATATAACATACTAAAGTTTCACGGATAAGTGTTGTGTATTTAAGAAACTATCATACTTTTTATAAGCGATTTTTTGCGGCCCAGTGTATATTAGACCAATCGACTTACTTTTTGCATATTATTGTTTAATATTATGAGGTTCCATTCTTCTTGCAGCGGTACCTACAAATGCCACATAGTACAACGCGTCATACTGACGTCACACGAATTCTACATCTCACAATCAGAGTTTGCCGTGCATTTAGCATACATACAACTTGCCAATATCAACCGTTGGCACGTGTCCGCCAGACATAACACCCGTCTGGTCGGAGGATCCTCCCTTTTCTATGGAGGGATAGGTGAACTTTACTCCCTGTTCCTAATGCCTCCACATTCTATATATATAATTTGCTTGTACAAAACTAGCCTGGTCAAATGATAAGGTTCAATAGAACATAAGTTGTTTGATGTGTTAAAATAAAACATTGGAAACGCCACTCACAATCCCACACTCAGTTTAATCACGTACCACCGTCATCAACGTGCCTCCGGATCAAAAGAAATAAAATCAATTACAAAATAATTAAGTCGGTCGCGTGCGATCGACTACGACGCTGCGACTTAACAGCTCTTAAGAAATTACCACGTGACTTATGACCTTAATAGGTCTTTTGATTTCTGGTGCTGAAGTTACTGTGTGCTGGAGATAACGCTGCATAGATTTGTCAAAGTATGTGCTCGTAATAGGTGATATGGAATTGATAAATTAATACTCGTATGTCAGAACTATGGTAAGTTGGTACTCAGCATTAATCGCTTAAATTTTATGCTAACCTAGCTGCGTTTTGTTCAAGGTCATTTCCTTATAAATAAATTTAGAAACCTAATCTTGTCTGTGTAAACATAACTATAAAATATCCTTAATTATCAACTAAATATAACTATAAAATATCCTTAATTATCAACGGCTAATTCAGTCAATGCGTTGGACGTTACGAAATGGTTTCGAAGTAATATTCTTACTTTAAACATAGATAAGACGAAGTTTATCTTTTTTGGCATTAGAAATGTAAGTGGAGTCACTCAGAGTCAGAAAATCGTTTCACATGAGTGTCAATCGAAATCTATCTGCTCGTGCCCTTCATTGGAACGGGTTCAGATGAATAAATATTTAGGTACAATAATTGAAAGCGGTCTCAGCTTATATTGTTGATCCACAACTGCTAAAGCAGATCTATTTTGTTCTCTATCAGTCGCTTCTATCTTACTGTATTTCTTCCTTGGGAGGGGCATTAAAAACTACCTTAAAGAGCCTTGAAATTGTCCAACGTGCAGTATTCAATGTTTATATTTTTAACGTACATTTTCCTCACCGCACAACTATAAAATAAGTGTGAGATTCTGACTGTAAGACAGCTATTCCTACTTAATACTTAATTACAAACGTATAATCTGCTAAACCTGCAAAAACGAAGAAAAATACAGCATGTGTCAGAAACGAAAAAGTACACCACAGCGATTGACTATTTACCACATACACACACCCTCTTACATTCATACAAACATAATCATATTACACAAATAGAGGACAACAGGGACAACTGTGCAGTACTTATTCTTCATTTAATTTTAAGTTAATTTATTATTTCTAGCAAATTTATACTAATATATAAAGCTGAAGAGTTTGTTTGTTTGTTTGAACTCGCTTATCTCAGGAACGAAAAATTTAAAAAATTCTTTTTATGTTGCATAGTCCATTAACCCAGGAAGGCTTTAGGCTATATAACATCACGCTGGGACCAATAGGAGTGGAGCATAACTAAGTCGCTGTCGACGAAGTCGCTGACGGCCGCTAGTTATAGATATAATAATTTTATTTCCTACACGTCGTATACAATTATTTAATAAACGTTATTATTATTTCCTTTACTTCAACCTCTATACATATTCATTTACATTTTTAAATATTTCAAAATAAAAAGTACAAAAGACAATTAAAAATATTATTTTTATGATGTCTGTAAGTCATTATTAGGATAAGTAATTGCACAATTAAATACAAATCAATTCACTTAACATATTTTTCCACTAATATATAAAGCGCCTAATATATTGTAATTTCAATGAATCAAGTAAACCTCTCTGTTGCTACGATGAAATTTTTAGGCATTATCTTTTGAGTGTCGAAGACAGTTTTGTTGATTTGTAACATCAACTATAATAAATCATTGATCATTCATTTTATCAACATCCTTTCAATAATAATAACAGCCCTCTAATTTAATGATAAGGAAGGTCTATAAGGTACAGTAGTTTGACCTCTCTTATGTGCCTAGCACATTTTCTTTTCTATTTTTACACCAGGACACAGACTTATCTGTAGATGAGATTGTTGCACAATACGACCTCATTAGCGACATTACAAGTTACCTATTCATAACGACATTCCAATAAAGCCGACGGACTGTAGGCATGCATGTACGTGTACCGGTGCATGAACAATTGGGCCTAACACTACGCATGCGCGAAAAATTCCATATAAACCTTGCCAACCTCCACCCGCCAACAGTTCGCTACTAAGCCTCACGAAGCGACTTACGCGGCTAACTCTTCAACTACGCTCGAAAGCGGAAAAGTTTGCAATCACAACAACTGTTCCAATTCGTTTGTAACAACAAAGACAAAAAATACTTCTGGGTTTTCAACTATAAAGGAAGTGATAACGTCGACCTTATGAAAAATCAGCTGGGAATCAACTTTTCGACGAGTGAGAAGTTCATCGGCGACCTGCCGGTGAACGTAGCTGGACAACAGCGGACGCCGAAAAACAACGCGCGCCGCGAGTCTGTAACTCCGAAGATAGTGGTGTGCCCACCAATCGAGGAGATGTCAGAAACTATCTCGGCACCCCGCGGCGGAAGACTGCTAAAAGCTCTTAGTAGTCGCCTCTCCCGAAGAGCTACCGACTCGGACTCCATGGGAAGCTCGAGTAGCAACGAAAGTGTTTCTTGTGACAATGGACGTGCTGATGACCGATCTTCGTGCTCCGTCAGTGAATCCGGAAGCGACGGCTCCGACCGTCAACGCCGGCACCGTTCTACCGTATCTCTTCGGCGAGTATTCCAAAGTCTGACGCTCTCATCCCGATCTCAGTCCTGTTCTCCTACGGAACGCACCCGGCCTCCCAAGAAGCAAACGCAACCGAAGCGGATTCTTCGGCCCCCAGTAACCTACACTTACGTACGCGGTCTCTCCGGCCTACCGACTCAAAGAGTACCACGGCACACAGTATACTGCGAATCCATGGGTCTTAACCGATAAAGGAAGCTATCATACTGGCCGGACATGGGCAGAGATTAAGACTGGTTAAGATTATGAATAGAATAAATGCGCTAGAGAGGCAAGTTCTCATCATATCAGGAGGTAATTGCTGAAACCTGGGCGAGTAGCCGATGTAACGATGTCTTCATAAAGGACCAAGCGAGGTGGCGCGGGAGAATTGCCTTGCTCCCGGCGCGCAGACCTCCGCAGCACTCGCTGCAAGTTGAGCTGTGACTCGTTTAGTTCTAATTAAGGGACAATACATAAGACTGTGTAATGAATTGCCACTAGTTGTCGGTATGTGAAACATTACTAGTTAAATCTTTATCAAGAATATCTACTCACTGGATATTCATTATTATTTTTATACTGTACTGCACTCTAGAACACCAATCTAAATTACGTTAGACTAAAGTTTGATCGAATCACAATTTAATCTACTACTTGTTTAAATCGACACTTCCTAACTGCATGCGTTTTGAGATCGTTTAAATAATAATGTAACCTTAGTAAGTAATGTTTGTACTGACGTGGTCAAAAGGGAGTTTTTAATGTATGAAACTTTGATTTTGGTTAATCAAGCATAGTGCCTTTCCACCTTTGGAAAATACATAGGTCTAGATATACGGTATACTATTACTAATAAGAACTATGTACCTTAATGCTATCAATGAATGATGTGCCGTGTGCAATTTAAGTACATCGCTACAACATAACACACCGCAACATATAGTGAAAATGTAAATTAACTTAATGATCACTAATTGAAATGTTTCGAATTTGTACCTATATATTATAGATATACTATTTGTCTACTATTTGATCAGTAAACTACTCAGTTGATATTACCGTATACTAAGTAGCTAATTTAAATATTAAATCAATTAGATATAATTAATTTATAAAGTCGATTAACATTAATTTTCGTATTTAAAATAAAAACTATGAAAAATTATGCCTGATTTTTAATCCTACTACCCTGTAGCAAACACCTACATATACACATAAGCTTCCTGGAGCTTAATTTCACATGTCGACCTTATGATAAATATCTAAAGTCAACAATGAAAATTACGCTATTCATAGCGTAATTTTCGTTGTTGACCAAATATATTTTACAAATGCAAACAGCAATAGATTAGCAAATCACCATGATAACACACAATTACTGTCATTGTGATTCACTATTACATAATACGTAAATAATAATAATAATTCGCATAATGAGATCCTCGTGAAAGCTTAGAAAGATAAACTAATCAAGTATCTTGACTTGGCTCGCGAGGTTGTCTACATGTGGGATGTGGATTCAGCAATCAATGTACCAATAGTTATAACTGAAAAAGGCTTAATAGCCAAGAGCCTTGACCAACACCTGGGTTTTAATCAGTAAAAGCCTGACACGCCATTCCGTTCCGCCCAAAGCGGGACAGGTCATTTGATGATGGGAAATCCCAAACAAAAAGGAGGCTCTCGTTGTTCAGTTGAATCAAGGATTTGATACAGAAAGCGGTACTTTGACACGGCCCACGTTGTCAGAAGGTTCCTTATAAACACATAAACTAAAAAAAAAAGTGTTCTATAATTCTCTTTGTCTATTACGAAACCATAAAACGCTATCTACCTTCAAAAATACAAACCATTCATAAAATGAACATCAACAAGTAGCAAATAAGAGTGGCCATAAAAGCCATTTATATAGTTGTCTGTCTGTAGACTAGCCAAATATCCGTAATTATCATAATCACAACTTGGTCATGCTGCCAAAAGAAATGTTTATCTTTCTACCAAAGAAATATGTTGATCAACTTGGATTTCCCTGTAACGTGGGAGCATTTACAATCGTATTATAAGCAATTACTAGACACGTAATTGCTTTACGTCAAGAAAATATTTGCTCAGGGTGAGAATCACAATGAAAACCTGAAAAGCAATAGCTAATCGCTCACCAATTTGGGCCGTACCGTAAATATTTACTTCATTAGTAATAGACTATAGTAACAGCCACTAATATAGAAGAAAGAGGTACTTTTAGTATGAAGACTATTACTTAGATGTTCTGACTTCTATAATCTAATCTCGGTCTCAGTCAGTTGAATTTTGTTCAAATATTAAAGGTGACAGAAAAAGGCTACCGAAAGCGCGGTCGAAAGGCGAAAGACGTTCTAAAAAGGCTAAATTTGATACAACAATTCTCGGTGGTAGGCCATACCATCGGCCGCCGGCAGAAGTTACCACCCACCAGACAAAGTCTTGCCGCCAAGCGATTTGTCGTGTTCCGGCATGATGTCTAGTGAAGCCGTACGGAGGACGGGTCTGAGCAGTTGTGTTGCGATGTGTGCCGGGTACGATGCGCCTAATGTTGTTGTGTTGGGAGTTTGGTCGTGGAGGGTCTTCACATCAATCTCCCTTTGGCGCAGCATCGTTGGTCGTGTTGTTGGGTTTAACATTGCATCACCTCGCTCAACTGCCGTCTTCCTTCCTATTCGCTCGGTTTTTCTGAGTGAATAGGCTCTTAATAAACTAGCGCGCTTTACCATCAACGATCACATCACTGCTTACCATCAGGCGGGATTGCGGTCAAGCGCTAGTTTATAATTATTAAAAAAAAAAACCCCATGTGCCATGGTTGTCATCATCATCACCTCAGTCTTAATCCCAGTCGCATCTGAAGCTTTTTCAGCTTTGGAGTCTGGGGTCCGCTTTTACCAGTCTATCTGCTGATTTCGGCTAAACTTCGATATTTTCCGTGAAGCGACTGCCGTCTGACCTCCACAACCAGAGGGCGATATCGAAGCATTGCGGTTAGACCAACTAGTGGACTTTTGAGGGTTCCAAGAACCCGTAACGACTGCCATTATATGTTCGTATGGCAACCAGGGCCAACGGCTTAACGTGTTTTACGAAGCACGACCCGACCAGTGCAAATATTCATATTCATGCACTGTGCGGGGACCGAACCCGCGCCTCCTTGCGCAGCGGCTGCGTTCGCTACGCCACGGAGGCTGTCATGTGCCATGGTTGTAACTGCTCCTATAAATCAGCACAGAAATTTTCCTACAAAACGTGTAACTAATAGACCGTTACAATTCACAATCACGTTTACTAACTAGCCGCTACGGCATGTTTTTCGCTTATAGGAATGAAAAACATTAGCTTAATCAGCACATAGTCGTGCAGGTCCCCTGCAGCGCCCACACATGAGCGACGCCTACGCTCCAATCGGCACGTGAGCCACGATTAAACTGCAACCAAAAAGTATTGAAGTTTATTGTGATTAGATTATGTACGATTCATTAATTACTGGTTTGTTGTTTCCCTAGAGAAGCTCTTTGTCTATATCTTCCTGTTTAAATTATTATTAATAGTAAAGCTAAAGTCAATTTTTGTGTCTGTCTGACCATGTTGTTCTAATAAACTACGCAATGGAATTTGATGTCACTTTCTCGTTCGTTTACAGAATTTGTTCAGGAAGGTTTATGCATATTAAACTATAATAGTCGGTTTTGGTGACCGATGTAACGTTTTGATACAGTTTTTAACGACATTTATAAAATTGATTAGTTTATCTGCATAATAAATTAATAAGAAAGTTACAGAATAAAGAAATATCAAATCTCAATTCCAAGTGATTAGTCGTGTTCCGGCATGATGTCTGGTAAAGCCGTACGGAGGACGGGTCTGAGCAGTTGTGTTGCGAAGTGTGCCGGGTAAGATTCGCCAAATGTTATGTCGATAGTTTAGTCGTGGAGAATCTCCAGATCCAATCTCCCTCTGGCGCAGCATCGTTGGTCATGTTGTTGGGTTAAACATTGCATCACCTCGCTTAACTGCCGTCTTCCTTTCTATTCACTAAGTTTTTTTTTTAATGAATAGGCTCTTAATAAACTAGCGTGCTTTATTGTCAACGATTGCATCACTGCTTACCATCAGGGGGATTGCAGTCAAGCACTAGTATAAAATTATTAAAAAAAAAAATATGTATATGCCGTTTAAGTTATTGGAATTAAAAAATATATTTTTAGGCTTAAAACTTGATCTGAATAATAAAGTAATTGAAATGAAATGAAAATCACTTAGCAAGTACTTAATTTTACCTAATACAACAAAAAAATAAAAGAGCTTTTAATCTCTGCAGATAAAATTTTAAAATTGAATTACGTACCCAGACAGAGTACTTAAAAAACTTTCAAAATTCGGTCATCGGTCTCGGGTATATAAAGTAAACGCATTGCAGTCAAAAATAGAGGTATAGGCCAATGGGTTGATAGTCGAAACAGGTCTGGCTAAAGCTGTAGCAAGGCAGGGGTCAACGACCTCCACTTATCGATCGTGCAGCTTTTGCCTTCCCTGCACGTTATATAACATTAATTAAATACAATACAACGTAGTATCTAGGTCTATGTGCTAGTAGATTTAGTTCAGTGACATAGCAAAATCACACTATATCGTCCCGACGCTAGGAAACAGGTGAGCTGTAATGCAACATTTGCGCCCAACGGGGGTTGGTAGATAATAATAATAAATATCATTTTTCTGTGAATACTATTTTATCATAAGTCTGGCAGGAGACTTAGTTCTTCTATAGTTCAAGGTAACTGATCCTCAGGTATAATCATAAACTGATAGTCCAATATGTTTTGTTTCCATGTTCTGAAATAGCCTTCAACCCAACTGGGGTTTATTATTGGGTGCGCTTGCATATTGCATACAGGTAGGTATAATCGTCTGTTGTTGTTTTATCCTCACCATTTAGAATAGCCTAAAAAGCTTCTCCGATTTGGTTTCGATCTCTGATACGACTTCCAAAGGTCCAGGACCCCAAGGTTTCGATATGTGGTAAACACATTTAAAAATAACAATAATAAAATCGTTTATTTTCTTAAGTTAAGTTTCATAATTGTGTATACAAAAATGGATTGTTGTTGTGGAAACTGGAGATCATATTAGGAATATCTTTGTGACAAGTCTCCAGGCCTCCAAACTACACAGTCATCTCACAACTGATACAAACTTCGACTAGCAGATGACTATGAATATTGAATGAAAGATAAACGACAAAAATAATGCGAAAAGGAAAATGTTAAACAAATTTAATTTAATTTGAAGGATTAGACAGCAAATTGGGGTGTACAGGATGTTTGAGTGTACTTGTGAATGTTTGATTGAGTGTGTGTGTGTGCGAGTTACTTTTTACGAGATCATTTCCAAAAGTTACATGCCTTCGAATTTTTAATTTTAGGACATATTATACTGTTTTATTCACGATGTTTTAAAGCAGTGATGATAAAATTGTTTTACACAAATTACGAGGCTTCGTACCCAGATCTCGTAAGTCGGGGATGTCCCTAGACCTCTGGTTATCTACTACAGGCGAAGCACTCTAAAAAATTACTGAATATTTCAGAATAATTAACTGTATACTTATTGCTCTGCCCTACAGGGTCCTTAATTCACAATCCGTCCTTAGCTTAAGACATATATTAGCATAATATAATATTATAAAATATGGCATTATAAGTATAATATTAGCTTTGGCTTCGGCTGCATAAGAAAACTTTTTAATTCTTCAAAGAATTTTCAAAAAACAAAGTACTTTGGTCAACCGTTTTAGGGGTTCGTTTAAACAGCGCTGTATTTAAACAAACTGACAGCGTTTGACTGATGGATTATTAAGTACTTTGAATAACCTTCAGTATGAATACAGTTATGGACTTTCAAATGGGGTCTTTAGGCAATTATGTTAGAGTTCAGAGAATTATTTTAACACAGCTATCAACGCAACACACAAACCAATATCTACTTTCTATATTCTTCTACCCGTGAATTTGCATGCAATTTAGGGTCCTACGCGTCCCCTCCTTCAGCTCGCCCGAACTGCTACTTCATTTTCACTTAAGTTCATTATGACTTTTTTACTTTTAACAAACAAATTTTCCTTTATTATAATATTATTAACATTATATTCTATAATAAGTGAACGATATTATCTACTATCGCGCACTTGTATTTTTCCCTGTTCATGTTTATGTGTTTTGTATATAAAAAAACAATAAAACCCTTTAATAGAACACTGTCAAGTAGAAACCATTGTATAAACTCAAACAGTTCGAGACAGTACCATACCACTAGATTATTTAATGAGAAAACTCTAGATTTAAACAATCTCAATTCTCACGTCTTTATCCTGTATGCTGCTGTTAAAGATAACAAACCACCAAACAACAAACAGACCTAGACAGGTCAATAACATTTAATATAACTGTAAATTATCAAACATACCCATCATAAGGGTTGGCGTAGAATTAAGTACAATATAAGTTAGTAAGGTGACTGCTACCAAAATATTAAAGCAATCATGACTCCACGGCAATATCGGCGCACGATTTATTGTACATAAGGATTATCATATCGTAAGTACTTAACATCTACATCGCTGTAAATTACTTTATGTGGAAATAAGGACATTATTGGATAAGTTCATCGGCCGATCAAGGCTCAATACGACTGGTTCCATTGTATTCCAGTAAAGACTCTAACGTACCGGAAGATGCAGCGTAGGGAGGCCCAACAAGATGGACTGATAAAGGTCGCGGGCAGTCAATGGAGGCAAGCGACACAAGACCGGTCATCATAGAAAGCCTTAGGAGGCCTTTGTTCAGCCGTGGATCTCTATAGGCTCAGAAGAAGAAGAAGAAAGACCCTAAAGACACGGTGATCAAATAAATACTGCATGATCGCCATATCTACATTGTTTGTAGATTATAATAGTTTATTATGGCGTTTGTTAAAACATTTCATTCAGAAATGTTAACACTAAAACAATTCTTATATTCATATTTTATTGACAGGAAAGAACATTACCTAAAAACATTTTACGATTATTATTTTATGTAATAACTGTTTCTCGGTGGTAGGCCATAACATCGACCGCCGGCAGAAGTTACCACCCACCAGACAAAGTCTTGCCGCCAAGCGATTTGTCGTGTTCCGGCATGATGTCTGGTGAAGCCGTACAGAGGACGGGTCTGAGCAGTTGTGTTGCGATGTGTGCCGAGTACGATGCGCCAAATGTTGTTGTGTTGGGAGTTTCGTCGTGGAGGGTCTTAAGATCAATCTCCCTTTGGCGCAGCATCGTTGGTCGTGTTGTTGGGTTTAACATTGCATCACCTCGCTCAACTGCCGTCTTCCTTCCTATTCGCTCAGTTTTTCTGAGTGAATAGGCTCTTAATAAACTAGCGCGCTTTACCATCAACGATCGCATCACTGCTTACCATCAGGCGTGATGGCGGTCAAGCGCTAGTTTATAACTATTAAAAAAAAAAAAGGTATATAACTTGTAGTAGTTAAAATATTGTTTGATAATTTTCACAGCCTCGTAAACTTCCGACGGGCAGCTGAAATCATAAAATCATATATATAATATTATCATAGTTAGAATAACATCTCGTAGTACCATATTAATGAATTGTACATACATTACAATGGAAACGCACACTAGAGGAGCACCCTTCTCGACTACTCTGATCGGAGCGCGCGGAACTCGACGTTGACGCTGAAGTGATAAATTATTATAATGTATGTATGCGTGTGAGACTGCCTCGGCGCTTGGATAAACAAGCACTACACTGACACGTAATTATAGTGTCACGCGTTAAGTTCATGGCAGTGCAACCTTACACATGGCAATAAAAACTAATGTAAAAAACTCAATTGATGGAGAAAGAACTACATAACTTCTTAATTTCGAAAGCTCGAGTGCCGTTGCTGTAATGTTAGTTCCGTTGGCATTACCCAATGTCACCATGCTGGGCAATCAAATCGGTTGAAGGATAATCAATTTTATGAATTTTACTCACAAGAAAGAATAACGACCTAAACCTAAAAGCCATTTCCCGAACAATACAATGGATATAATAAAATATACAACCATATAACAAGATTCACAGAACATATAATTCCATAGAACTTCACTCTTCATCGTCTCACTCTCATGTTTTTAAAGTTTGACACAAGGTCAAAATTCAAGAACATGCTTGTCCACTGGCACATTTGCCTAAATTGCATTATACATATAGCATACTCTATAGCCAGGCACTGCCCCCTAAGATATAGGCCTAGCTTAGTTTAGGGGATAGAGAAAAAAATGAAAAATGTATTTTTTGTCGCAATAATAATATGATATTCGTATAGATATTTGTGACATCGGAAAAAGTAAGCTTTTACTCACACAAAGTTTATTTTGGTTGGTAAATTCCGAAGAATGCATGTGTTTCAATTGCAAGTTCAAATTTGAGTAAATCCTATTAGTCTTCATTCGTTCGGTTCTAACAACGATTTACAGATATGGTGTTCAGTTCTTAAATAAACCCTGATACGTCAAAGATTCAATGATAATTTAATCATTACAGAAAGAACACACACAAATATGTATATAAAAAATAAAACATTCAACTATCTTCTTACAAACTACATAACTTATTTAAATTTCTTTTGCCGGCCTTCCTTGTCTTGAAGTCGAATACAATAACAAAACTGAATTCAACAATTGCATTAAAATAATTCAAACAAATAAGTTCGTGATTTTATCTAATTTATAATTCAAACTTTTGAAAGCATGAACTTTCATCAAAAGCTAACAATATTAAATTTACGAATAATAATTTAAAGAGAGATATCCTACATAATCAACAGCTCCACCGTTGCATAACGCTCGAAATGTCTAATTTTAGATTTAAATAACGGCCTTCCAATAGCTTTCTGTGCTACTTCTGTATGTGAAGCCTGCCGAGGCTACCACGAAGGGAGGCCGTATTATCCACGCGCATATACTCATACATCAAGCCTGGTTCACGCACACATCAGCACCACACCACTAGTAAATACAGTTAACGTAGAAATTTCCATTGAAAACGCAGTTCCTTCTCCTCCGAAAAGGTTTTGCCATCCATTCGATACAACTCTTGCGTTATAGGCGCACAACACATTGCCGGGGTTGTACTGCCTACGTCACTTGGATCCCTGGATTTTGGGTCAGTAGGTCACGTGAAAGGACTGCAGCTGTGCGAACCGAAGGGGGGTATGATTTTTAAACCCAACATTGTGACGTCATCGTGCGAGCCTTGGACCCCTCCCGTACCGCGCCGCCTGAATGATGAATGAATAGGTCGATTGGTACTAAGTAACGCTAACTAGGTCACACCACATTTTGATCAAAAGTTACAATGCTACAGTACACACTTTACAATCAAATCAATGAAATAATTAGCTGAGCACGGGAACCATATAGCTTGCAGCGGTAGCCTCTATCTATCTAGGTCCGGATTGCTTTGAAATTATTAAAAAAACATATTGTTTTTACTTATTTTTACATGAAATAAACGTTATCCTACGGCTTTTACCTGACTTACCTAACGCATTTTATCATTCAAAGAATGATCAGGACTAATGAACAGGTCGACAACACAGGGATACTGACTGTATTTTAGTACATATTTCCTAATGAGCCTTATGGAGGGGCTTATGGCTAAGATATAACAACGGCACTGGTGGATGGATTAGTTTAAGTTATGCTTGCTACGTTTGACCCGTGGATGCATGACTATCTTCACATACCAATCTGCTTCGAAAACCACGTTAAGCCAGTTTAGTCTCGGCTGTAATTCAGGAATCTTTGACAGTCGTTCCGGGTCGCCAGTAGCACGAAATACTGACTACCATATACCAAGGTGTGTCACATAACTAAGTAACTGGGTCTGAGATTTCAGATTGTTTAAAAGCCACTAAACTGTTTTAAGAAAATATATAAAATAATAATAAATAAGAAATTAAATAAATCCATACTAATATTATAAATGCGAAAGTAACTCTGTCTGTCTGTCTATCTGTTACGCTTTCCCGCTTAAACCTCTCAACCGACTTTGATGAAATTTGGCACAGACATTCTTTAGACCCTGAGAATGGACATAGGCTACTTTTTATTGAAAAAAAATTGATATTCTCGAAGGAAATCTAAAAAGCGTGATATAACCGAAATCCACGTGGGCGAAGCCGCGGGCGGGAAGCTAGTAATATATAAATATATACGGACAAATCAGACAGATTGAGCTAGCGTAAGTAAGAACCAAAGTAAGTTCGAGACATGTGTTATGGGGTACTAACTCAACGATACTTTATTTATAATAGATACATATATAGATAAACATCCAAGACTCAGGCCAATCAGGAAAAGATCGTTTTCGATCATGATCTGGCAGGGGATCGAACCTCCTCCAAAGTCGCAGGCAGGCGTGTTGATCGCTGCGCCACGGAGGTCGATAAAAAATAATAAATAATACGCTGTCACTCAATTTAAAATACTTAAGTTAAAATAATAAGTTGACCAAAAGGCTAGGCGGTTGCGATGTGTGCCGGGTACGATGCGCCTAATGTTGTTGTGTTGGGAGTTTGGTCGTGGAGGATCTTCAGATCAATCTCCCTTTGGCGCAGCATCGTTGGTCGTGTTGTTGGGTATAACATTGCATCACCTCGCTAAACTGGCGTCTTCCTTCCTATTCGCTCAGGTTTTCTGAGTGAATAGGCTCTTAATAAACTTGCGCGCTTTACCATCAACGATCGCATCGCTACTTACCATCAGGCGGGATTGCGGTCAAGCGTTAGTTTATAATTATTAAAAAAAAAAAAATAAGAAAGAAAAACCGTTTATTTGCAGTAAACATGACGTAAAGGTTTCCTAAAACAATAAAAATAAGACATAGTTGAAGAAAGCATGCATCACATCCACGCAAAACGGCTGTCGCTCAGCATTATGCTGCGACTCTATGCAAAACATAGCCCAGCGCTGGTTTTCAGCGACAGCCGAAAGCTAGAAGATATAAGTATATTTATAGTATTTTGAAGTTTTTATTTTAATATTGTATTGTATATGTTTATATGGACCTTAATTCCTAAATTAATAAATAGATCGATTGATAAGAAATTCAATCAGCACAAAATTAATAACTATCTGGGAAATAACTTTGAGTTCCTCAAAATATTTAGAACGTTTAGTAACTTAGTATTGGCTATTGAATTGCGGATTGCGTCAGTAAAATGCGCTAACCTCAGCGCCTGCCATGACCTGATTTCTCTCACATTATTCAAGGTTTAGTAATGTCCTTCTCATTCAGCTTGTAAGGCCTCAGTGCAAAGCTACTTATTATATTTGGCTATTTATTTAAGAGTTACCGGGCTTAGTGACCGAAATATGGGTGTAGGCCGCACCATCTACAGCAAGGCTAGCCCGATATGTAACAAACAGGCTAAAGCTTTTTGAAGAAGAATTTTTTAAATAAAGGCGAATTTGTCACGATTGCGCGCAAAATTTCGTATGTTGAGTTAAATATGATTCGCGGCCGTAACAAATATTTATCTATATATTATAATCATGCATATCATTAGCTGTCATGCAACTCTCTAAGTACATATTACCCCATTAAGCAACACCAGAGGTCTGCCGGAGGTTTGTGTTTCTCTGTGTATTACCCATATTGCATTGCACATAGCGTTTAATACACAAGATATCCAAGATCTCCAATGCAAGACACAAGACAGTAACAGTGTTGGAGCATGAAAACTAAAATTTTGGCTTTGTAATTATTATCGAGAAATGTACCTCATGTCAAATAGTTGAGTTTCTATGGAGAAAGACGATCAAGAAACTCCAACGAGACTATTTTATTAAATCAAGTTATTAGAAAATCCTGGGTACATTATTCTTCTTGCTTCTAAACGTGAAAACAATGGTAAAAAATTCAATGAAGCAAGTAGTCAAAATAAACCCTCCAGTTAAGAGATCATCATCTTCATCTCAGCGTTAATCCCAGTCGCATCCGAAGCTTTTTTTTTTAAATAGGACAAAACCCGTCCCACATTTTCCCACCCACTGTAACTCCTGAAAGCCTGAATCAACAGTGGAGACCGCCAGAAAAACGCCGAGCAATGAAGCTCGACGAGTCCCGCAGAAACGATTCAACAGTCTTGTGTCCCGCTACGAAATTAATCATACAAAAATAGCGGAGGAGTAAGAAAAAAGATATTTTTTCCACTTCCCTCCATAACAAGCAGGAGGCAGAACAGTACTAGGCCAATCGGCACAAAGGGACATTATTGCAACTGGGAGAAGCCCAGATTGTCAAGCACCACGGAATAAAATTTGATTAAGTTAATGGCTCCTAATTAGGTATGTGCTGTTACAATTGATTCCAATAATAGGTATTTTTTTTTTTTTTTTTTGGGACAAACCCGCCACACTTTTCCCAACCACTGCAACTCCTGAAAGCCAGAATCAACAGTGGCGACCGCCAGAAAAACGCCGAGCAATGAAGCTCGACGAGTCCCGGAGAAACGATTCAACTGTCTTGGGTCCCGCAACGAAATTAATCAGAAAAGAATAGCGGAGGAGTAAGAAAAAAGATATTTTTTCCACTTCCCTCCATAACAAGCAGGAGACAGAACAGAACTAGGCCCAACGGCACAAAGGGACATTATTGCAACTGGGAGAAGCCCAGATTGCCAAACACCACGGAATAAAATTTGATTAAGTTAATGGGTCCTAAGTAGGTATTAGCTGTTACAATTGATTCCAATAATAGGTATGGCAAAAGCGCCTGAACGCACGGAAATTGGTTCTAGTTTCTACAAGGTCCGTATAATAAACGACTCCGAATGTAACTTGTACTCTATCCAACATAATATTGCGTTCATTCTACCAAAGAATACACTCCCACAAGATGTGATGTGCGGACTGTTCAAATTCACAGTTCGATGTAGAACATTGACACAAAGGCGAAGGAACAAGTTTAAAAGAATACAGTTTACTTTTAAAGTTGCCATGACCTGTGAGAAATTGGGCAACGCAGTGGTCAACCTCCAGCCATGTCCTAGCCAGCCGATGGCCAACGGATGGCTAGGACATGGCATGAAGAACGCATCCGAAGCTATTTCAGCTTCGGAGTCTGGGATCCGCTTTACCAGTCTAACTGCTGATATTTTCCGTGAAGCGACTGCCGTCTGGTCTCCACAACCCGAAGACAACCTGCTAGTTAAATGATGACAGTCTCAACCAGTGCTGATGGCTGGCGTTGACATCTCGATGGTGACCGAGCTCAAGATCCTCGGAGTCACCGTCGACAGTAAGTTGACCCTCAACAGGCATATCTCATATGCTTGTTGCAAGGCAACTAACCTGTATAGGAAGCAGACGACGATGGCTCGGGTGGATTGGGGCTTGTGTCCGGAGATCATATATATATATACGGACAAATCGCACAGATTGAGCTAGCTCCAAAGTAAGTTCGAGACTTGTGTTATGGGATACTAACTCAACGATACTATATTTATAATAGATACATATATAGATAAACATCCAAGACCCAGGCCAATCAGGAAAAGATCGTTTTCTATCATGACCTGACCGGGGATCGAACCTGGGGCCTCCACGTCGCAGGCAGGCGTGTTGACCGCTGCGCCACGGAGGACGTCCTGAGGATGATATACACCGCGGTGGTCGAACCGACCATCCTGTATGGCTCGAGCTCCTGGGCGAAAGCCGCCGAGAAGATCTCTGTGCAAAGAACCTTTGCTACCGTCCAGAGGGGCTTTGCACAGAAGATCGCCAAGGCGCATCGTACGGTGTTGCTCAATGCAGCGCTCACGCTGTCGGGTTTCCTCCCGCTCGATCTTCGGGTATTGGAGGTCGCCCGGCTGTTTGAGTGCAAACGGGGACGTCCGATAGAAGAGCTGGAATCCCCCGAACTGGAGGAGCGTAGGGCCTTTACGAAGGCCCCTCACCCCGCCAGTGAGTCAGATGTTGAATATCAGTGTCTGGAGAATATGCCCCCCGAAACTGTGGCTCAGCTACAGCTCCCCCTCATCTGATTTATACTGGCGGCATATTCATACTGGCGGGATGGGTCCGAGATTCGGACCAAGCGAATGAGGTTGGAACCGATGTGTACCGTCTTTCAGGCGGAGCTGCTCGCGATAGCCAGGGCTACGGACCTGGTTGTCCTGAGAGGCTTCGACTGCGCGGCGGTGCTCAGCGACTCTGGATCCTCATTCGACTTGATCCGACACCCGGTAACGCACCATCTTCTTGCTACCCATATTCGTAAGAATATCAGGGAGCAAGAGGGGAGAGGTAAAATCCTCCGGTTCTATTGGATGAAAGCTCATGTCGGGATCCCTGGCAATGAGTGCGCCGACGAGGTGGCTAGGCAGGCGGCGGCCCAGTCCAGGGTCGCCCCAGCGTATGGCAGGTGTCCAGTCTCATACGTCAAGCGACGTTTGAGGGAGGGTACAGTAGCTATCTGGAATGGGAGGTACACCGGCGGGGCCACAGCTGAGGTCACGCGGATGTTCTTCCCCGATGTGGAGCGCGCGCAAGGTCCTGAAGAGCCTCGACAGGAGATGTCCTGTCGAGGCTCTTCAGGACCTTGCGCGCGAAATAGATGTATTTGGGCGCAGATATTGACAGGTCACGGCGGCTTCGCTGCGTACCTACACAGATTTAAGTTGAAGGACAGCCCGGCCTGTGTGTGTGACATACAGGCAACTGAGGCCATCCAGCACCTTCTATTCGAATGTCCGAGGCACAACCGCGACAGGTACGACCTGGAAATAAGTACAGGTAAATCATTAAATGAAACAACCATCGCGGACCTAATGGCTGACAAGCACTCCAGGCCGAACCTGGAGCGGTTTTGCCTCAAGGTCGCCAGAACTAGCATAGAAAGAAACCGGACAAGGTGAGCGGCACAACCAGTGCTGTCGTCGGCAAGGATTGAATGTAACTGAAATTAGCTGTAGTATGTAGTGAAAGTTTTAATATGCATGGGAATAAGTATAGAAAGTAAGGACAATATTGTAATAAAGAAAGAAAATGACAAAAGAAATAAAAACGCGGGAATAACCCTAAAAAAGAAAATGGACAAGCCGCAAAAAAGGCAAGCGGTAAAAAAAAGACAGCTAAATAATGGCAAAAAAGAATTCTTGCCAAGCAATAAGAGACAGACGGCAAATCAAAAAAAAAAAACAATCTCCACCGACGACGGCGCCCGTTCAGGGACATGGCGCATGGAACAGCACCATCAAGCTGAAAATTTTTAAAGAGAACCGAATGATCCACACACAGGCAGCCACATTGATTACGTTCTCGTTGTAAAAAAAAATTGAAATAAAAATTGTTTCTGAAGATTTTTTCTTTTCAGTAAAAATAAAGAAACGCCATGCTTACTTTTGACAACGCCAAAAAACCCGGCTAAGTGCGAATTGAACGCGCGCATTGAGGGTTCTATACAAACCGGTATTAAAATTATTTGCAACTAAAAATTTACGGTTTTTGCACCTTTTCCTTTATCTGTGCTATAAGACAATGCATAGTACCGAATTTCAAGATTCTGAGTTCACTGAAAGTGCTCTCTTTTGATTGCGTTGGCTTAAAAGTTTGACAATTTTTTTCACAGCTTTTAGGGTCAGTAGACCTCGGTATTTAATATACATTTTAGCTTGATACCACCACGCGTTCTGAGAACTGAGAAAAATGTTATTGACAGACAGAGAGACGGACGGAGGACGGCGGACGGACAACAAATTGGTAAGGGTTCGTTTTTTCCTTTCGAGGTACGGAACCCTAAATAAATGGATACGTTGGTGACTTTTATGAGAAAAATGATTCGTCTCTGTGGGAAATATGTTTCACCTTCCGAGTTAGTCACAAAGAAATTTCAAAGATGAATAATATACGAGTTACTCGTACGTACGCCCTTTTCTTTGACGTTTTCGCTAACAATTTCCTGCGTTCCACTGATCTTTATACGCTCATTTCAAGTCAAAAATAAATGGTTAATAAAAGTTGTTACTGACCTATATTTTTTTTAACTTTGCCCCATACTAGGAATTACTCCTGTAACGTGGGGGCGTTTACAAATATTTAAACTCACATACACAAATAGTCAAAACCGGAATAACTACTAGTAGGCCACACAAATATTTGTTCCGTGCGGGAATCGAACCCGCGACCCGCAGCGCAGCAGTCGATCGCTCAGCCACTGCACCAACCTTATCGTCAAATGACATAAAAACTAGTGACGCAATCGTTTGATGGCAATGCGTCCTATTTTATTATAAGCCTTTTTACTCTAGCCTTGTGTTATTAAGTTGTTCAATCAATGCATAAATGTTGTGAATGCATAAATGTTGTGAATGCATAAATGTCAGAAAAGGAGACATTTTAAGCATCGTTAAACAGAAATAGCTATATCTAGAATGTATAAAAGGGATGGCCATATGGGAATTTCTGTTAGTATCAATTACGCCTTTTTTGTACTCATATATTGAGAATTACGCACTGAATTTTTCAATTTGACAGATTGTGGTAGCTTGATGAGCTGCCGTCTGTACAACTCCATTTTTGTATGCATGTGTAGTTCAACTATAAGTGATTGTTACACTACTCCATCACCTTTTTAAATCACATGCCACATTAGTACAACACCCAATGTAAACAATTGTTGGTGAACCAAAATATAAATAAAATAAAATATTGGGAAATATTCACTAATAAAGTATAGACCTGGACGCCGCCGGTGCCGTTGTAAACCCTTCGAAAATGAACGAATGAATGAAGTACTAATGTTTCAATTAATTATAAGCTAGTAAATATAACGAAACACGCGACCGCGATTGTTGACGTCGGTCTCTGACGTTCGCACCCAACGTAACCACTTTATTTTTGATGTGGCATTTAAAAGTTAGAGAAACCCTTTTTTTTGGATACAGGGAAGCAACGCAATGACGAAAATAGCTGCTTAACTGGCTAGATTTGTTGTGTAAATATTTCGAAAGGGTTTACGAAAAAGAAAGTGTTTTATTGTATCGCTTACACCTAATTATTGAGTAACGGTACATTTTTAGAATCATATCTCTAGAGTAGCGTACTTCCTTATGTTGAGTAATGCTGTAGCTATTTATATCTTGTAACTTTACACGAGTATGTTAATAAAGCATAGATGCTCAGCTGCGTAGTTCATCTATACTTGTTTACAGCGGGAGAGGTCATTTGATGATTTGTGGCGAATAATTTTGATTTCATGAACAAATTGAAAGCCAAAATTTACAAATATTTTCCCGATTTACATTAGCAACCAGTATCTGACAAATAATGACATATGTTTTTTTTATCAACCTTATTATATTTTATTTAATTGTATTCTGTATTCAAACACTGAGCGGCGGTGACCTGTTGGTATCAGTCATAAATAAACAATTATTTCATCACTCAAAACGGTGAACTGCAAACCATCTTATGTTCTACTAGAGCCAAAACTCGAAAATTTGTGACATCTCCCAGCTCATACTGGGCCCGCGTGGTAATTTATGGCCCACTCTTTTTCATTGAGAGGAGTCCTGTGTCCTAGGAGTTAGTAGAGGACATTACAGGCTGATTATATATATATATATACGGACAAATCACACAGATTGAGCTAGCCCCAAAGTAAGTTCGAGACTTGAGTTATGGGATACTAACTCAACGATACTATATTTTATAATAGATACATATATAGATAAACATCCAAGACCCAGGCCAATCAGGAAAAGATCGTTTCCCATCATGATCTGGCCGGGGATCGAACCCGGGGCCTCCACGTCGCAGTCAGGCGTGGTGACCGGTGGTGATCAAACTAAAAAGTTAAAATTAATTTTAAAAAAAGCGTGAGGCGCTTTGTGCCAAAAATTTTTGGATATAAAGCGCCTCACGCTTTTTTTTAAATTATTTTTAACTTTATAGTTTGATATTCTTTAAAAGCATGTTTTTTTTTTTGTTTTTTAAACTATATTTATTTTCAACTTCTTAGTTCGATATTCTTTTTAAAAAAATGAAACGAACGAACAAACATATTGAAAACGGTGAGACATTTTACAGTAATGAGCCGCTCACTCGTAGTCCAAAGAGTTAGAGACGGACAAACAAACAAACAAGCAAGCAAACATACAAGTGAAGCTATTAGAAAGCATGTAAAAAGCGGTTCATCGAGGACGTAAATTATTGCTTCTGATTGCAAAACGTAGACAAGTTTTGACAGCGGTTCTAAGCACAACTTGAAAATAACAAACACACTCTGTGAAGAAGATGTTTCGATTTCTTTTTCTTAAATTATTTTCGGATACTCCTTTAAGGGGATATGTTTCTTAAAATATTTTTAAAGAAACGATACTAATGAATAGTTATAATTTTACATATGTACGGTAACGAACAGATGATTGTACTCCAGCTGTGTTCGTGACCTAGACAACGTCAAATAAGTTGGTACCAGTAGCAGTTCATATAAAACGTTTATTAGAATAAAAATACGAGTACCTTTTAGTAACAACATACAAAAAGGAACTAGATATGCAAAAAATAGATGAGAACGCGACGGTAACTTATCCTACATTTGTCGATTTAGTATCTTTCAATTGCCAATTCAGTTTACATATTTTGTGAGCTATATATGTAGATCCCTCTGGTTCCCCGCCGTACTACGTCATGGAAATTTTTTCATCACATATTTTCATTATAATTAGAAATCTTGCTACGCAGTTACGAACTTCATTAAGAAAGTTAAAGTAGGTTGATCCATTCTGAGCTTATTACTGAAACTGATATATTTGGTGACCATGAGCAACAGGAAAATAATTAATATTAGTTATACCTACAAAAACAAAGACGAGACACATAATTTATTACTTCCAAGATATCCATCGATTACGACCAATGTTTACAATCTTCGTAGCAAACGGCTACGGCGTAGTTAGCTGGGCGTACTACGAGCTACGAAAACTACGTAGCAAGAAGCGTACTGTTACATTTGCTTTAATCATGAGGAGGAATATGAATGAGGAATTTTGTCGAGCTTATAATCTCCAACAATATAGTTTCATGTTTTAGTAGACATTTTATTTAATACTGGTAGGATTAATTTATTTTATTATTCAAAAAGATTAAGAATTACCGACATAGCATGCAGAGTAAGCAAACGGAAGTGGCAATGGGCTAGCCGTGTTTGTCGAAGGACCGGTCTCTGGTAGTAAAGACGAGTCCTCGACTAGAGGACGTATATCGGTAAGCATAACATATATTGTCCCCCAGCTAGATGGTCCAACAACCTAGAGAAAGTTTAAAACAAGTAACTTTCATATAATGGCTGATTTTTTCAGCGTAGTTTTTTCTAATCAAATAAAACACTCAATTTGCATCATATAATAATACATTTTTATTGAAATCGATAAATTGGTCTTTGCCATTTAAATTTTTAAGATAACTTCATGTAAATGCTGTCCGCGGCTCCGTTTCAAATGGTCCATTCGGAAGGTCCAACTTTGCATCAATTTTTCGAGCATTTCGGCCTGTATTCCACGAATTACACGTATTATGTTATCCTGTAAGGTTTCAATCGTGTTCGGCTTGTCTACATACACTAACGACTTTACATAACCGCACAAGAAATTATCCGGAGGCGTCAAATCGCATGATCTTGGCGGCCAGTTCACAGGGCCATTTCGAGAGATAAGGTGTTCATCCAATTCATTCTTCAACATGTCCATTGTTTCACGAGCTGTGTGGTATGTGCCACCGTCTTTATGAAACCACATGTCAACGAAGTTCAACTCGGCCAACTGGGGTAAAAAAAAAGTTGCGTATCATGGCTTTCGTTCGTCGTTGATGGTAACGTTTCTTCCCCGGTCCTCATTAATACTGGACGCTACGGCTGCAATATTCTCTTCAGTGCGCACTGTAAGCATGCGAGACAATGGTTTAATGTCCAAAATAGTGCCGCCGGCAGAAGTTACCACCCACCAGACAAAGTCTTGCCGCCAAGCGATTTGTCGTGTTCCGGCATGATGTCTGGTGAAGCCGTACGGAGGACGGGTCTGAGCAGTTGTGTTGCGATGTGTGCCGAGTACGATGCGCCTAATGTTGTTGTGTTGGGAGTTTGATCGTGGAGGGTCTTCACATCAATCTCCCTTTGGCGCAGCATCGTTGGTCGTGTTGTTGGGTTTAACATTGCATCACCTCGCTCAACTGCCGTCTTCCTTCGTATTCGCTCGGTTTTTCTGAGTGAATAGGCTCTTAATAAACTAGCACGCTTTACCATCAACGATCGCATCACTGCTTACCATCAGGCGGGATTGCGGTCAAGCGCTAGTTTATAATTATTAAAAAAAAAAAAAAAAAAAACTTGGTACGAAATTTGGTGATAACAGCACAAATTGTTGTTTCACCAGGTCGATAATGACGACCATAATATGGTCATAACAAACGATGCACATTTTTTACAGAGCAGGAATTTTGACAATAAATTTCAACAATTTCCAATCGTTGTTCATTTGTAAGTCTTCCAATAATGAAATGGCAGAGTTTTCTAAAAACTTTTCACTTTGATAGATAACGTTTAGACACCATTACTAACCAGTGCAGCCAATCTGAAAAACTTTACTCCAAAAAAACACCCGATATAAAAAGGTATATAATTAATTATAGAACAATCTTTATTCGCGTGTTCAATATTCGAAGTAGCGTCATTGCCTTGGTGTTTTTATAACTCGTTTCCTAAGTAAATATGAAGCTACTGCCCCGTTTGTCTCGCGATCACAAGCGTGACTGCTAAGCACGGGGTCCTGCAGTCCGATTATGTAACCATCTCACTGCAAAAACTTACATGAAGTGAGTTGTCATTCCAAGTAAGGCTATGGAATTAACACAATTGACAAGTCACTCTTTTCTCACTCTCACACCCAATTATTCACTAATTGCATAACATTCTATTAGTATCAAATGGAATCATTTTGAGATATATTACTAATACATTGCTCCATAATTATGTTTAAAATATGTATCTGCTTCTTTCTTTCTTTTTCTTTCTTTAGAGTGAATACTACTTCAACTCTTCAATGGCCTCTGTGGTTAGATACCACAATTTTGCCAATAACACGTGTAACAAATTATAGAAATTCTTTAAAAATATTATTTCACAATAATGGCGGATATCGCCAATGACAGTTGAGCAAAAACGGCCGCTTGAGCCGCCTACTTGGAGATTTGATGCAAAGCCATGATGTGGCCACTATGCAGCGATATTTCAATGTTCTTTGTGAATTAATCACTGAATGCACTTTTTACTACATAAACCACGCGTTTTTATTTAGTAAACGACACTACAAATAGTTTTAAAAGTCCAATGAAAAATGCGCGTGACACTCATCTTGGCTTTCCTGTCAAAAACCCAAGTATCTGCTTAACAACGAAAATAATGCAATGAATGTTGTTGAACTATCAAAATCAAACACTTTGCTACTGATAATGTGTTATCAAAATGTGTTGTTGGTTGTGTAGGTCTCACTCTATGGAGGTTTCATTTTTACCATTAGCACAGAAATACGCCTTTAAATAGAGTTGTCACAGTTGTCAACTTACACCGCTGCTTACTAACATCGCTGACACATATGTGAGCTTAGTCTTGTTTTTTATATTAATGTGTGTGTTATTTGTTCCTACTCTCAATACTCCTTCTGTGTATTTATGTTTATAAATTTTATAAATTTTACATTGTGATGTCTTCAATGATCATATTATGTGCAGTAAGTAATTGGGTTGTATCCTAAAAAGTAATTTAATGTCCATCAGATAGATTTATAAAAAATATTAAACACGTATTTTTTATTTTTTCTTTCATTCAAATACTTAGGTAGATATATTGATTTGAAATGTCGCATGACGTCACGCCGTGGTACAAAATATACCACGGCGTGGCGTAATTAGTCCCCACTCCGTAACTTTAATACGCTATATCTCAGTAGTTTTTGGTAATTTCGACAAAATAAAAAATACGGGTCTTCATTTTTTTTATTATCTATAAGAGGGACTAATTATTTTTTTTATTTTCATACCTTGGATACATCCCTATTGTAAATAATTTATATTCAGAATTCTCCCGTCTTCCTCAATGAGCAAAAGGTTTTAAAATTAGAAATTTCTTAGTAACACAGTTTCTAACTTACATAGATAGACCGATATTTACTAAATACTCGTAATATCTGGATGACTATGTATAGGTATTAATTGCATGTTCATTTCACATAACGATTGCAGACATGTTTATCAACAGGGGGCACCCCTGTCAAAGTCATTTTCGAAGATCCTTAAAGAAGAGTACCTAAGTTGTCAAACAATTTATAATTTAGTCGCCATCAGACGCGTGGATGAAGAAGTAATCCTTTCAAATCAAGTGACTGTCGCGTACGTAATATATGTATTAAGCTCATCACGATTATCTCACTAATCCGGACATCTGGTAAACAGATTCGAGACAAAACAGTACAGATTGTCTGAAATCTATTGTACGCAGTTTGTGTACGAGTATACAGAGTAATAATTGCGTATTATTTTTATCCTTATCTAATATAAACAAAGAGTGAACTTGGTCTTTGTTTCGTCTTAGTAGTACCTACGCATTAACATGTCCTTCATGGACATATTCTCATGACCTGCAATCGAATTTGGGCTTTCTATCTAGAAGCGGTAAGCCTATCTTGAACTTTTAACAGATAAATCAAGTAGGACTAAAATATACCAATATGTCTGATTCGTATTCGTCTAGCACCTGTGTGCACTCCTCGCGTACTCCTGTTCAATACCTACACGTTAACCCAGCCCGCCCACGCCACTTTTATTATAAGCTCAAAATTACGTAAACCCGTCCGTCTTGTGGTTTCTTCCATGTCTGAGCAGAAATTTTTATAGTAGACGTTCTCAAGCACGCGGCCCGTCGCGTGGAAGGAGTCCGCCCGTGACAGTGGGCGGTGCTCAAACTATTTTTGTTTTTGTTTGTAAATACTGAAGGTAGTAAAGATATTATGTGACATGTTATTGTGTTTTATTAATAGTAAATAATTTATTTAGACGACACGATTGGTGCTATAGCTCAGCGTTCCCCGCACGGAACAAATGTTTGTATGGTCTACATGTTGTCTGGCTGTTTGTTTATTTGAGTTATGTTTGTAAACGCACCCACAATACAGGAATAATTCCTAGTGTGGGGCAATGCAAAAAATATCGTCGTTTCGATACCTATTTATATATACCTAGATATATTTTGTTTTATCAAATCAATAAAAATTGAGAAATATAAAAGGCAAATATAAAGTGGTGGCTGGTGACGTAACTGCTCGCTAAAAAATGTAACGTGCAGTGGCGTCACACGAGTTTTCAACGCACCATGTCGTCTTCATTTTTTGTTTATATGAAAAAAGAAAAAATACGTGTCTAGTTTTTTCTGGAAATCTGACTGACGGACTAATTAGTTTTTTTTTAGTCAACTACCCTATTGGCCTACGTTAACAGAGCCATTTTAAAGATTTAATAATTGTGCCAAGTTATATAGATTGTGAAATAAGTAAACTTATTTAATAAGTAAGCGTAGCTTCTGTATGTTAGCCTCTTATACTAAAATGTAGGCTCTATCCTTCTTTCTGAAAACAGACAATAGAATGTGTATAGCTTCTTGTAATAGAAATTTCTACAAATTGCGTTTAACAAACAAGTATCATAAAAAAGTTTGAGCGCCACTGCATGTCTTTTCACGTTTTGTGGGAAAGAATATCTACCTAGACTATGGCGCTCACGTGTAGTACCTATCACATTTCTCTATTCTTTGTCAAGAAACGTTCCTTAGAAAGGACGACACAGAACGTGGGTTTACGTAATACTATCATGATTTCTAACTATTTCATTACATAAATACTCATTTACGTCCATACCCAGTTATCGGTACTTTATGATTTAGTTCTAACTTATCAAAAAAAAAAAAAAGAAAAAAAGAAGTGCTTTCTAAATGCAATATTTAACTAAATTCTCCTAAGGAAGCTGTGACCAGTATTACGAAATCTTTATTGTTTTCTGTGTTTAGTTTATAGAAAATTAACATTGGGCAGCAAAAGTGGTTTCGAATTCACTTTTACAGGTAATAAAATCATAAAAATTTCTATCATCACTGATATAAAACTATTTCCTAGTTAAAAACTCAAACATGACTGAGAACTAGGGCACCTGACTAGATCGAAAACTCAATTTGTTTTTATGGCTTCTACTTTGAGAAAGGATTGATTCCTTTTAAATAAATAAAATACTAAGTTCTTACGGAAATTTCCGTTTGCTGCACAAGGTTCAATGGTTTGAATAATGGCATGCATGAACGTACACATAAACATATAATGTTATATATTTTCCAAATTGCAGATTATATTTTATTTTGCCTTCAATTAAAGGGGAAAAAGTAGTAGCACGCACGGCTACACATCAAACTACACACACATATACAGTACATAATATATAGTATAATCCAACTTGTTTTTGTTCATTCAATAACAAAAGTTGATTGACACTTCAGTTTCTTAAATCCTAATTATTGAGCGAAATATTTTACAAAAATCCAAACCGATGTGATATTTAATTAAAGAACAGCACTTTGATTCTCTCCCACTCTCTTTTACTTTTAGTTTCCATTATGAAATGCCAAAAAGTACATTATCAAATAATTTCATGTTAATTGAATTTTGTTGCTAACCTAAAGCGCTATACACACCAAAGCCCGGGCATATGTCGGCAACATTTTACCGGTGGGCTAGATTGGCGGCTTGAGTCATTGCAAGTCCTAAAACTTTGTCGGCGGCATGACGGCGGCTTGACATCAAAAACTTATTTGGCAGTTAAAATACTAGCACGTCCCTACAGCTGAAATGTCGCCGGCCACTGAGCGCTTGCGTACGCTAGCCGCCGGCGAGCCACCGACGTGTCGGCGAGTAACACGCGCGGGCGATGGTTGTCGACATGTTACTTCCAACATAAGCCGTTGGTTTGAGTCGGCGGCCTGTGTCGGCGGGTCGGCGCCTTTGGTGTGTATTGCGCTTTCAATGATCCGCTGAATTTGGGAATGCTTGATGTATAGTCGAGTGTATATTACTTATATTACGAATAAATAGAAATAACTTATTAGTAAACTTAACAAAAGTACTACCACTACATTTTACACTTACATCTATTTTCCTCGAAGCGAAATATTGAAATAATAAAGAATATTTATTATTCTATAACACTTTCATTAGAGTAAATGAATAATTAAGTAAATATGTTTGTGTATTCATGAAAATATAATAAAACGTAATATTCACACAGCGAGTTTTGTTTAACTGTTTTGTCTAAGTGAATCTTCCATTATTGTCCGACCAAGTGTTGTTCAACATATAATTGACACGGACATTAAGAACTGATAAATTCAGCAATTGAATAAAAGTGTTTGTAAATTTTCGCCGACACTTAGGTACTTAGTTCTAACAAATCTGCGAAAACAAGTTTATATAAATTATACTAGTAGGTACACGCTACGAGGAAACAAATGTACGATACTAACCCTTTACTTCTAGATGAAAATATCGGTTACCATTATAATTATTAATTATAAAATAAAATTATATATTATAATTTAGTAATATTTGTATTAATATATTGATTTTTTGCTTCATTGTTGTATATGTAATGTGACTATGTGTGTATTACTAGAGTCAGTGTTTTTTTTTTTTTTTTTTAATAATTATAAACTAGCGCTTGACCGCAATCCACCATTAACTTTCTGCGTACTTCCTTTTGCAAGTAAGCAAAACACGTTTAAAATAAAAAGTATAAAACTAGAATTATTGTCTCAGTAAAACATTTTTAATGTGAATGACAATATTTCACAATCTGCCAGTCGCAACTAGCCGAACAGGCCAGCGGGGTTATTTTTATTTGTCGGCAAAGGGTGCTCGTTGGAGGGCGGCGGGCAGCGGTCGGCGGGCGGCGGCGTGGTTGGAAACGTGACCAATTCACCAGTGTTACACCATGCTCCTTCTCTCAAACCTTACAGTACAATAATGTAATAAAACTTGTTTTTTTGTGCCCAAGGTCTCCTGGGGAGACGTGCTGTATTACAGTTACATAATAATATTCTCTTAGTGAACACTGTCAAAAGCTGTTAGTATATTTTGCCGTATTTTACTTTAAGAAATAATAAATAAATATATAAGGACAAATCACACAGATTGAGCTAGCCCCATTGTAAGTTCGAGACTTGTGTTATGGGATACTAACTCAACGATACTATATTTATAATAGATACATATATAGATAAACATCCAAGACCTAGGCCAATCAGGAAAAGATCGTTTTCTATCACGACACGGCACAGGTCTCCTCTCATACAGAGAAGGATTGAGCGTAATCACCACGCTTGCTCAATGCGGGTTGGCGATTTCAGACTTAAAGTCCAGGTTTCCTCAAGATGTTTTCCTTCACCTTCAGTCATTGGCGTCCAAGATATACTTAGAAAGTACATATAACTTTACAAAAGTTACATTGGTACTTGATATGGAATCGAGCCCGCACACACATACTTGAGAGGCTAGTGTTTTAACCACTAGGCCACCACGACTTACATATATAAAAATAACTGAAATTATTCCAAATATAGTACCTTAGTAGATCCATTATAATAATTAAAATGGGCTAGCTGCGCCCCACGGATTTACGCGCATAAGTTTTGATCACGTGGGAATATTGGGATAAAAGGTATCCTATATTTTAATCCCGATTATCTATACTAATATACAAAGCTGAAGAGTTTGTTGTTGTGTCTATTTCATAAATAACTTGTGGAGGCATGAGGAACAGGGAGTAAAGCTCACTCATCCTCCATAGAAAAGGGAGGATCCTCCAACCAGACGGGTGTTATGTCTGGCGGGCACTTGCCCAATGGTTGAAATTGGCAAGTTGTATATATGCTAATTGCACGGTAAACTCTGATTGCGAGATGTAGAATTCGTGTGACGTCAGTATGACGCGTCGTTCATTTTGTGGCGTTTGTAGGTACCGCTACAAACTAATAAAAAATTTCCTACTAACTACACAGGCACTGCGGAACTCGGTGTGCACACCTTTGCTATTTACCTACCCCGCAGCCACCCACAGGATTGCGTTTTTTATCTGCATTATCATGCAGATCTGCAGCCCTGCGCGTGAGCGCAGATTCAGTGTATAGTACACCGTATAGTACGTTTTTCCATACAAAATTTGGTACTTGCGAACATCTATACTAATTAAAGCTGAAGAGTTTGTTTGTTTGAACGCGCTAATCTCAGGAACTACTGGTCCGATTTGAAAAATTCTTCTCCAGGAAGGCTTTAGGCTGTATAACATCACTCTGCGACCAATAGGAGCGATGCATATTAGAAAAAAACACATCGAAATCTATGCGGGTGAATCCGCGCGGTGCAGCTATTAAATTATAAACCGCCTGTGTGCCAAATTTCATCCAAATTCATTCAACATTTTTACGCGACAGAGTAAGAAACACCCATCCATACTCACAAACTTTAGCATTTGTAATGTTAGCAGGATAAATAGGTATATCGTGTCATAACAGTTTTGCTTGGCCCTGGGTTCGACCTTAAAACTGTTAGCAATCTTAGGTGGAGTTTTAAGGACTAAACCAAGGAGGCGTCTTCACAAACTTTATTGAAACTCTTATGTCCTTAAGATTCAGGGCAAAAGAGTTATGAGTTTTAAAGTTGCACTAAAGTTCTTAGGCGTCGTCCTAATTGGCGCAGATCGCACGATGACACGATGCGAAGCTCTTCGTACAATAAGTTCAAACATACAGATTTCATCATGCGTACGATCTGATCTAAATCTGTATGTTCAATTCTTCATTGTCGACTTTGGTCTCCGGCCGTCCACGGGGATTGTTCTGTAGGTTGAAATTTCCAGAACGTAAACGTTGGAACCAAAAACGCACTGTGCTTTCTCTAGCGACACCACCGCCATACACATAATTAAATCTTCGAGCCGTTTCTGCAGTACTGGTGCCACGGCGGAACTCATATTCGTAAATAACGCGAAATTCTAAATTTTCCATTTCGTAAACTCAATGAAGCAGAGAAAATACTAAAAGAAAAAAAAAACGGTTTTCGAGACACAAATTGATGAAGAAATAGCTGTATAAATTTAAATTTGGAATTCTAAACCAAAGGGCAAACATTTGAGATCAAAGTTGTAATTTTTCCTACGAATTCACTCCATTGTCATAGGGATATACTGGCATTTAAATACAAACATTTTGCTATTGTAGTACAATTATATAAATTATTAAGCATTTTTGCATATTATTTATCGGTGGTAGGCCATAACATCGGCCGCCGGCAGAAGTTACCACCCACCAGACAAAGTCTTGCCGCCAAGCGAATTGTCGTGTTCCGGCATGATGTCTGGTGAAGCCGTACGGAGGACGGGTCTGAGCAGTTGTGTTGCGATGTGTGCCGAGTACGATGCACCTAATGTTGTTGTGTTGGGAGTTTGGTCGTGGAGGGTCTTCACATCAATCTCCCTTTGGCGCAGCATCGTTGGTCGTGTTGTTGGGTTTAACATTGCATCACCTCGCTCAACTGCCGTCTTCCTTCCTATTCGCTCGGTTTTTCTGAGTGAATAGGCTCTTAATAAACTAGCGCGCTTTACCATCAACGATCGCATCACTGCTTACCATCAGGCGGGATTACGGTCAAGCGCTAGTTTATAATTATTAAAAAAAAAAAAAAAAAAAATTTACACAGCTAAATTAATAAGTCGGTTGAATTGGTCGGTCAGATTCAGTTAAGGGTGGATATAATAATAATGAATAAATACTTTATTTCAACCAAAAATTGTTTACATATAATAAACCCACCAAACTGCGTAACACTAACAGTTTTTCGGTGGAAATAGCGCTTACTTGAAATACTTGGTTCAAATGCAATCGAGGTACGGGTCTTGTGATAATGCGCATAGAAATCTTCGTCACTGTTCGGCAACGGTCATATTCCCCGAGCGTTCTGAAGAAGATATGTATATAGAGTCGTGCACTTAACCACTTTTTATGCACTTAACCACTTTTTATGCACTTAACCACTTTTTATGCACTTAACCACTCTATATACATATCTTCTTCCGAACGCTCGGGGAATACGACTGTTGTCGAACAGTGACGAAGATTTCTATGCGCATTATCACTTTGGGAGACCTGTATCTAGCTTGAATCTAAAATTAAAAAAGTAAAATACTAATATTTACTAGTCGGCATTTTTTTTACATCTCGTATCCACTCCCTTAAGGAGAATCGTCTTTAATTTATTTTTAAAAGTTCCTTTACACATTTTACTATCCCTTCTTATCCATTCATAATTATTATTGTTGAACAGTGTAGGTATCAAATACTTGTTGGATCTTTTGCCATAGTATTTTTTTACTGGCGGTCGCATAAGTTTGCGTTCCCTAACACTTCCAGTGTTATATTTATTTTACACATCTATTTTATCATTTTCATTGTAGTATTGTTCTAGAACCAACAGGTACTCAACCTTTTCATGTACAGGAAGCACCTTACATGCAACAAAAAGTTTTTCGTAGTTTTCTTTACAAGTAAGTTTTGTGCGTGGGTTAACAAGATACTTCATAAAACGGATTTGCAGTGATTTTATACTGTTGAGATAGGTTTTAAATGTACTACCATATGTGTTTAATCCATTGGATAGCAGTGACTCGGCTAGTGCAAAATAAATTACTCGCAGCGTTTTCCTGCTCAACGGTACCTTAAGGATACGAGTATAAAACTTGCTTAAAACTGCCCTTAGTTTTGTACACACTGTATCAACCTGTGTCTTCCAGTGCATGTTGTATTCCAGCCACAGACCTAGGTATTTAAATTTCTTTACATAATCCAATTTTTGACAAACACAATTGACATTTTCAACATGCATGCACTCATATGTGTGGCCCACGATACCTATACCCACACTCTTAACATTTTTTGCCACCAAATTGTGCGGAGAGTGCATCACTTTCGTCTTATCCAGGTTAAGTATGATACCATTGTCATGCGCCCACCGGGTGATGTTATCAAAGTCTGCCTGCAGCACAGCCCTGGCTTCCTGTATACTCCTAGAGGAATATATAAGGCACATATCATCCGCATACATGCACACCCTACACTATATGTAGTTTGGGTGACGTTGTGCCACTACTTAAAGGATCGACCGCACCAAACTGTATCGCCTTTTACCCCCATATAGAGCTTTTTTGTTTTTGAAAATCATTTGGGATGTGATCATAACTAGACACACTTACACGATTTACTTAGATCAGTAATTGTGCAATGTTTTAAGTTTTTTTAACTCAAGAAATATGATTTTTCATACAAACAAAATCCATATATTTCATCCTCTTAGAGGTGGAATCACAGAAAATCCTTTCTTAATGGATTGCTACTCATCAAGAATAACACACTCTCTAAATTTATGTTACTGAGACCACCGGTTTACTCTGAAACAGTCCGAACTTTGAATTTTATATATCATAGATAATACAATGAACCATAATCATAAATGAACTCTAGGCTTTCATTATTAAACCTCTATTCTTGCATTTAGGGCTTTTCCTTTCATTAATTAATTGAAAACTACACATTACACAAAGGTAAAGAAACGATTGGACGTGAACGACATTTCCAAATGTCCATACACCCCAATACTTTAAACCGATTACAAATTAACAATAATAGCAGTAGCGTAACAATGACTTACACTATTATAACATAACAATTGTTACACTTTAACATATTATGTGAATTAAGGGTGAAAAGTCACTCACCTTGTGTTTCACCTATTACTGCTATTGTATCTTTAGTGATGTCGGTACAATGCCTTTCTTGTAACAATTTTCAAGCATTAACATAAAAGCTACGTCAATGAAGTAACTTTCATTAAATAATTCGGTTAGAACTCGCTACTTCTAAAATTAACCTCAAAACTTAATTGAAGGTTTCTTTATTCAGGGAATCTTTTTCTGACGTAAATTCTTTTAATTAAGCAATTTTATAGTAATTGAAATCAGTGGTCCGTATAAAATCTACAAAGTCAGGGACAAGGCGATAAGTGGATTTAGGCAGGGCATCTAGTTACACAAGGAGATGGCCAATGGAGTAAAGATGTGACCGATTGGTCACCAAGTTTAGTCCAATAAAGCCAAAACCTACAAAAACGCGTTGCTATAATGATATCGTTAAATTCACGAGAAACACCTGGATGAAAGAGGTACGAAAAGATACGCATTTTTTTTTCAGATTCCAATCTGCATTACAAGCGTACTATAAAATACATCGTTGAATGCTTTATATTTTGGTTTTCCATTATTATTTTGTTTCAGTTTCCGGACACAATAAAATTTTTGTTTTTTAATAATTATAAACTATGTTACGTTACGAAACATTCAATTATCGTTCAAATCTGCATTTGTTCAAGATGTAACGTAGCGTATCGTTGAATGGTTTAAGTTACCTTTAACCAATGCGTACTTAATTCCGCGTACTTTTCTTAAATGCCCTGAAATGACCCTGAAGTGACTATTTTTAAAATCTTATCACATTTTTCTCTATACTTTATTAAAGACTCTCTACCTGACCAAAGAGGAGATAGATAACAATACCCGGAAAGTGATTCTTTTTGTTATGAAGAAATCGTACTATTAATTAGATAACACATACATATGTCAACATCAAAGCATAAATAGAGCAGTAAACATAGACGCTGACCTCCCCAGCGTCCTCTAGTGTGAAGGTGACGCAGTGAGCCCCTTAATCTTCTGCTGTTATGAAAGTCGCATCAACACAGCCCATAAACATTAATAGAATGATATGAAATGAGCAATACATACGACGTGGCCCAGTAAATGGAGCTAGGTCATGTCATAACCTCGGATTGAAAAAATTTGATGCCCACAGTAGTTGGAACTTCAAATGACCCAGATACAATGCTATGCTCGAAGAACGCATATAAGAGAACTAGGAAGAAAGAACAATGCGTTTATTGACATTAAAGCATTGTAAACGAAGACGCTGACTTATTCTATTAACAACCTGATTTAATATTTTGGTAAACTTGTTTTTTAATCAAAGTATACTTAAATTTTCAGCCACTCCTACACAATTTCATAGAAGTCTACCTATATTCTGAGATTCTCGCCTACAATCTTATTCTGCTATAATATTCTTAAAATGACTGTAGAGTTAAACACCTCAGTTTTATTTAAGTATTTTGTTACCTTATCTACCTTGAAGTTATAAAAGGTTTCAAAGTTAATAAAGGGACTTTCTTGAAATTACCAAAATTTAACCTATATCTTATAAACTTTGATTCTTCTTCTATCAACAATCCATTACACAATCTGCAATCTGACAAGCTACAAAAATATTTGGTACTTCCCACTCAAAGATATGTTTTTCTTAGTAGACTATTTAAATTGTATCAATTACGCAGATATGTAACTCTGTAATGACGTATGTGAACATTACAGATTGACACCAAATACCAATCGCTAATTGTTAAGCTCTTACGCTGAAATAGAAGATTTCGTACAGTATTGTCAAAAGCTGTACAAAAGCTGCTTTAAATCATGAACAATCGAATCATTTTTCTATGAAGAAAACTATAATCTGGTATGTTACCGCAAACAAAAGCACATGGAATTTCATCCATTATACGGACGACAAGAAATTCAGCACTCTGATTGGGTAACATACATGCAAACGCAATCAAGTTTTGAATGATATTGCCGTGTCAATCAATTGCTCTATGTATTTGTTAAATTCGTCTGCTCAACAACGTAAACAGCGCGATGATAGTGAGAGAACTGTCAAACTGATACTCATTGCGGATAATTATCATATGACGCGATCACCCCACTTATTCTTCGGCAAAGATTTCTCTAATGGTTTAATTTAACTTTAGACAATTTGTAAATTTGTTTTTGACAGCAAATAAAAAGAAATAAACTCAATTAAACTGAATGAAATACACAATATGTATATTTAATATTCGGAAAACAGTTGACAGTGATTCCTAAATCGCAATTCACTTGAAACTAATTGTTTAGTCCGTTTAGTGAATATTTTCAAAGTATAAACCTTGGCAGTTCCGGCTGCGCTCTCAAAATGGCACGACCCAAGCTATTCGTGTCAAGGATTGGTCTTAATATAGACCTTTTGGATTTGCTACTTGTGCTTCAGGCTTTGTTGATTATAATCGGCTGAATACTTAAGTATCTACATCATCATGCTGTAAAAAATCTCCATGCCAATTAATGCTTCTCTTGTCAAGCGACGTCGATCTAACGCTATCGCATCCCTGGAATGTAAACAATATTGAAAAAATTTTGGAAAGTTCTCCTTGATTTCTCTGGTCTTCCATCATCAGATTCTGACCTGATGACCTGGGATGGTGGTATGGGACAACCTGGAAAGTGGTATAGGTGGCATGGTACCCTATCAAACACAAAAGACTTTGGCAAATCGGTCTAGGTGTCTTTGAGTAATCGGTGAACATACGTAATAAAAAAGAAAATACGACGCATTGAGAACCTTCTCCTTTTTTGTTGAAGTCCTTTTTCTATTTATTAAATAATAAAAAATAAGATGGACTGAACTTAAATTTGGTTTAGTTTGTGAACAAGAGTGTAGTGTGTACACTATAAATTTAGTTTAGTTTGTGAACAAGAGTGTAGTGTGTACACTATAAATTTAGTTTAGTTTGTGAACAAGAGTGTAATGTGTACACTATAAATTTAGTTTAGTTTGTGAACAAGAGTGTAGTGTGTACACTATAAATTTAGTTTAGTTTGTGAACAAGAGTGTAGTGTGTACACTATAAATTTAGTTTAGTTTGTGAACAAGAGTGTAGTGTGTACACTATAAATTTAGTTTAGTTTGTGAACAAGAGTGTAGTGTGTACACTATAAATTTAGTTTAGTTTGTGAACAAGAGTGTAATGTGTATACTATAAATTTAGTTTAGTTTGTGAACAAGAGTGTAGTGTGTACACTATAAATTTAGTTTAGTTTGTGAACAAGAGTGTAATGTGTATACTATAAATTTAGTTTAGTTTGTGAACAAGAGTGTAGTGTGTACACTATAAATTTAGTTTAGTTTGTGAACAAGAGTGTAGTGTGTACACTTTAAATTTAGTTTAGTTTGTGAACAAGAGTGTAGTGTGTACACTATAAATTTAGTTTAGTTTGTGAACAAGAGTGTAATGTGTATACTATAAATTTAGTTTAGTTTGTGAACAAGAGTGTAATGTGTATACTATAAATTTAGTTTAGTTTGTGAACAAGAGTGTAGTGTGTACACTATAAATTTAGTTTAGTTTGTGAACAAGAGTGTAATGTGTATACTATAAATTTAGTTTAGTTTGTGAACAAGAGTGTAGTGTGTACACTATAAATTTAGTTTAGTTTGTGAACAAGAGTGTAGTGTGTACACTATAAATTTAGTTTAGTTTGTGAACAAGAGTGTAATGTGTACACTATAAATTTAGTTTAGTTTGTGAACAAGAGTGTAGTGTGTACACTATAAATTTAGTTTAGTTTGTGAACAAGAGTGTAGTGTGTACACTATAAATTTAGTTTAGTTTGTGAACAAGAGTGTAGTGTGTACACTATAAATTTAGTTTAGTTTGTGAACAAGAGTGTAGTGTGTACACTATAAATTTAGTTTAGTTTGTGAACAAGAGTGTAATGTGTATACTATAAATTTAGTTTAGTTTGTGAACAAGAGTGTAATGTGTATACTATAAATTTAGTTTAGTTTGTGAACAAGAGTGTAGTGTGTACACTATAAATTTAGTTTAGTTTGTGAACAAGAGTGTAATGTGTATACTATAAATTTAGTTTAGTTTGTGAACAAGAGTGTAGTGTGTACACTATAAATTTAGTTTAGTTTGTGAACAAGAGTGTAGTGTGTACACTATAAATTTAGTTTAGTTTGTGAACAAGAGTGTAATGTGTATACTATAAATTTAGTTTAGTTTATGAACATGAGTGTAGTGTGTACACTATAAATTTAGTTTAGTTTGTGAACAAGAGTGTAATGTGTACACTATAAATTTAGTTTAGTTTGTGAACATGAGTGTAGTGTGTACACTATAAAACATTAAGGCTCTTACCACAAAAAGTTAAATACTTCTTCAGATGTCTAGTATTAGTGTTACGTACAAAATCCATACATTAATATCGTGTTTAAAAGGTGTTTTGCTCAAACAGCTAATACGGTTTTGTAGCAGTAAGCTGAATGATTAAGCAAAATCGTAAAGAAATACATGCTTATGTACTAATATAACAATTATTATAAAAATTATCGTCATCATCACCATCTCAGCCACATGAAGTCCACTGCTGGACATAGGCCTCCCCAAGGATTTCCAAAAAGAACGGTTGGACGCGGCCTGCATCTACAGATTCTGGTCAGGTCATCCGACCACCTAGTCGGTGGCTGTCCGACGCTGCGCTTACCGGTATGTGGTCGCAAGAGCCTGTCTGCCCCATCGACCATAGGCTCTACGTGCTATGTGCCCCGCCCACTACCACATCAAATAACTAATCCGCTGGGCTATGTCGCCGATTTCGCTCTTCTACGAATCTCCTCATTCCTGATTCGATCACGTAGAGAAGCCCCTAGCATAGCAGTCTCCATAACTCTCTGTGCCAGCTTGAGCTTTCTTATGAGGCCCATAGTGAGGGACCATGTTTCTGAACCATATTTCATCACCGGTAACACACGTAGGTTAAAGACCATAAATAACAATGTTTATAAAAATAACAACGTTTCATCAGGTTCATATTTTGTCAGCAGCAATCGACAAAATAAATAATAGTCATCGCATCGCAGTTCATAAGGTAGATGAAGTACTTAAAACTCAAAATACCCAATGCACAACTTGTTGTTGTTAAAAAACTTAATATACGTCAAAGGATGTTTTACCTAATTTGTCACATTTAGCTGATCCCAAAAAAAAAAATCAACAAGGAAATCTACAACAGCTGAATTACATTTTCACAAAAAAATTCATGACATTTCATGACATCATTACATGTTTGCAGTGACCTTAGCATGGTGGGTATAAATAGACACTCAGGGTGAAATGACCTCCAACGTTACTTCCAATACTGCGTCCTCGATGATAATCTGAGGTGGGAAGGTGAGGTGGAGTGCACCCCGAGCTTGTGATCTAGTTTTGAATGGGCTCGCGGTGGCTCACGCGTGACGTCAGGAGGCGTAGCTGTGACGTCAACATGAAACTAGGTCGCGCGGTCAACGACCGAGGCCTCCGCTGCACAACCAACACCACTGTCCTTGGAGGCTCGACCAAGTGTGCTAAGTCTGAAACAATAAAATTCGTTCCAGACATTCAACGTCTCTAAGTAATTTTTCATTAAACTTAATTCTAAACAATAAATTGTAATATCATCATCATCATATCAGACACAGGCAGTCCACTGGTGGACATAGGCCTCTCCCAAGTTTTTCCAAAAAGAAAGGTTAGACCCGGCCTGCATTCAGCGCTTCCCTGCGATTTTGGTCAGATCATGCGACCACCTAGTCAGTGGGCGTCCGACGCTGCGCTTGCCGGTACGTTGAAAATTGTAATATGTTTGCGAATAAACAGTGTTTTCTTTGTAATTGGCGTTCAATGGATCAGTTTTGATATTAGTTTAAGCCAGGAGAAATAGGAAAATTGCCGGAAACCGTTCTTTACGTCAATGGCAAGTAACATCGAAGGGCGTAGTTTGAAAACAATGCGTATTATTACTATTAACAAATCTCACATAACTGAATAACGTCTGAACTAATACAGTTCAACGGTCTGTTCTTTTATCAGATAAGTTCATCGCGAAAATGTCAGACACGTGACCGAAACTGACACGTGTTCAAATACTATTAAAACGAACTACAATTAAAAATAATCATAAACTTGAAAAATATCTATTTATTTTTACACTAATTTTAAATTATTAATTTATATTTATTTTAATGGCCACGATACACATATTCGGATAATTAACAAATTCAATTAGAATATCTCAAATTTCTTATGAAAACTGACACTCCTTATGATTGCCACCACTGCCCACAAGACACGACTGAATATTGGAATACGTTCCAAAATTTTCTTTTCTTGGAGTTACACTGTTTTGTTTTGGGGTCCCTCATCCTCCTGTTTCATTGAGGGTGCAAACTAGGTCACAGCTTGCTGCTGCAGGCCCGGGCCCCGCCTCCGATCGATGCCCCGGCGTCAATGAGTACCAGCCCCTGAACAGGAGCGCCGCGCGCCGCTCACTATAGCCAGCACCAACCGCCTATAAATAGACCCCAAGGTATTGGGCCATGCTTCATATTTCAGAATGCACGCTACTATTTATGGAAGCGATGGCCTACTTTGTTTCGGAGCCTTCACTTCAATGTGCGAGGCCTAAATGACGTCATTACAAAGGTTATGATAGTGCCAAACACTCAACGATCGAACCCCATTAGATAGTTCTCAATGCCTAAGAGGAATTCAGTAATATAAGTATATATTGTCATAATTGTCTAGAAGGGTTGTTTGGAACATAGTGTAACCAGTACCTTATACCTTATATAGGTAGGTACCTACAAAGTATCTGACTGAGAAAAGTCAAACATAATAATGGATTACATTGATTTTTGTATCAAAAACAATGTCCTTGCAGAACTAAATCGCTCAGCTATTGCGTTATTGACATCTTGAGAGAAGCAAAGTTATTACTTTACTATTTTATCTATCTACATGAATATTAAAGTAAATTTCGTATAATGAACCACTGAACTATATAATGAAATTAAAGCTCTTAAAAAAATATATTAATGCATCCAGACAATTTCATTATCCACAGTGGTACCGTGACCACTATGGATATAATCAAATTGTCATAAACGTAAAACGTGTAATTAAATAAAAATGTCTAGTTGATATTATTCCAAATATAATAATGAGTAACTATTTGAATAGATTTTTCGGTAACGTATTATGAGGTAATATGGTTTACTCATAAGAAGTGTAATAAAATTAGTGTAATTTAAAAGCTTCTATCTGATGACTTAATTGATTTCTTTACCACAACACTTTAAAAATTCAAGCGCCAAGTCCTAAAAAACAAATAACAAAATTGCTGATCTTTATTTTTTTTTTAAAATATTCTCTCTTTGCTAAATTCACATTGATTGCTGTAAAGTTATTTCTGCACTTTTTGTAACTTTTATTTGTGTCATAATTATTGTTTTTGCATGGTGTGTCTATCGCATCATATTGTGCACTATTTTTGGATCTTGCTTGTATTGTGTTGTTTTTAAGTTATTGTGTAACAATTGTAGATTGAGGCCAATTAATAAAATGAAATAAAAATAAAATAGGAACATTTAACGCATCATGTTTTCCAACAAAGCTCCCAATGTATATCATTGTTTTGTCAACTATTAGGTACAATACAATTTAATCAAAGCCGTTAAGACGGCTAATCATAGCAATTAAAAACAAATGAAGTCCAATTCCCGTAACTAAAAACAATCCAAATGCAGTCGAAATATTTCCATTCTATGTTAAAAACTTGTCATAAATGAAGGAAAATAAATATAGTTTCAAAAACTAAAATCAACATGCTTTTAAAAAATATCAAACTAAAAAGCTCAAAATATATTTAAAATTTATTTTATGACAATAGTATATAAACAATACTAGTATAATAGTTTTTTTACTAGTATAGTAGTTTTTTTAATTATCACTTTTTTTTTAATTATTTTGAACTTTTTAGTTTGACATTCTTTAAAAGCATGTTTTTTTAGTTTTTAAACTATCAACTTTTTAATTCGACATTCTTTTTTTTAAATAATATACGAATAACACCAAAGCTTAAGTGGTGCTCATTTATTTTTACCAAACTTTTCTTGATCTCCAACAGACAGAATAGCAAGTGCTAAAATTCGTAATGATGCATTACCAAAGTAACTAAATCTAAATCTAAAACTAAATCTAAACTAAAAAATACTTTACCTACACAGATTAATGTGCGGTAAGGTTGAAAAAATTTTGAGTTAGAGACGGACAAGCAAACATACAAGGAAAGCTAATAAAAAGCATGTAACATCTTGAGGAAACCTGAACTCGTAAGTCTGAAATCGCTAACCCGCATTGAGCAAGCGTGGTGATAACGCTCAATCCTTCTCTGTATGCGAGGAGACCTGTACCCAGCAGTGGGACGATAAAAAAGTTGATGATGATGATGATAGTGGTACCTTTGACGGGATGAGATTGAAGTCAGAACGTTTAGAATCAGAATAACAAGAAATGTAAACCTTTCCATTTGCATGGCTCTCTCTCTTTCAGACTGTCACCTGATCACTGTTAAAGCAAAGTTAAAGCATTTATTTTAAATTTGCACATAAAAGGCACTTTAGAACGTCAACATTTTCATAAAATAGATTTTATTCTAGTGGCCACTTCCAGAAGAATGTCCTATGTAGCGATACCTGCAAACGCCACATGGAACAATACGTCATACTGACGTCACACGAATTCTACATCTCGCAATCAGAGTTTACCGAGCAACTAGCATATATACAACTTCTCAATCTTGACGGTGGGGCAAGTGCCCGCCAGACATAACACCCGTCTGGATGGAGGGAAAAGGGAGGATGAGTCCTTTTCTATGGAGGATGAGTGAACTTTACTCCCTGTTCCTCATGTCTCCACATCCTACGTTATGGATTTACTTTGGGCACTTAGTCCTTCCAGTGAACCATTGTGCGTGGACAAAAAAATTGTATCGTCTAAAAGAGATTGTATCGACAATACTAGGCAAGAAGCATCATCTCTTTTAAAAAGTATTCAATATTTTGTACACATTAGTTATATAATCTTATGTAAAGACGATACACCTAGAAAAGAATTACTATAGATAACAAAATAAAAATATTAAAAAAATTAATTGAGAAAATGAGGATTTAATAAAAATAAACTTCTAAATCCATCCACAAGTTACTTGAAATGGAAATAAAAATAATATTTATTTTCTTAGGTTTATACAATTGTGTGTGTTTTTTGTGATATTACATAATGTAAAAAATTGTACCTATTTTAATAAAATTCTTACACGATGGCTTCTGAAATTATTATGTAGTATGTATGAGAAAAAATATAAATTTTTCTCTTACTTTACCATTTTTTTAAATTTGCACTTTGATATGAAAAACGACCATAAAACCAAAACTAAAGGTCAAAGAGTAAAGTGTTGTGCCTCATTTGAATCAGTATTAAATTAGCAAGAATTTGTAATACAGGGTAATTTTTCGATAATACATTTTTCTTTAACTGTGCTCTTAAATTGAGAAATAATTTTTTGTAACACTCCAAAATTTACGGAAAAAAAATAATTGCTCGTTAAATTTGGTACCAAGAGCTGCAATACAATTTTTGTAGTATTGATACATTATCGAATCATTTATTGTTTTTAATCAATTAAATTTTTTACTGATAAAATTGTAAAATAACTCGAGACAGTTTCATTGAAAAAAAAACATAATAATTATAACTTTTCGTGCAATGAAGTTATGGCGATGCTGCAGAAAAATTTCCTCTTTTATCTCCCTGTTTCCTTTCATCCACGAATTTTTGGCCATCCTGTATGCTGTAAACATTATATATTAATACATATTTAGGTAGTTGTTTTCTAAATATTTAAGATCCAAGGTTTTTAAATCACAAGGAAATTTGTTTTAGTTCAGAAGACGCTACTATACAATAATACTATATTTATCGAGAAAATCTTCTGTATTTATAAATAAGTCATCATCATCTTAGCGTTAATCCCAGTCCCATCCGAAGCTGCATGCACGAACTGTACGGACGGGTCGGGTCTGAGCAGTTGTGTTGCGATGTGTGCCGGGTACGATGCGCCAAATGTTGATGTGTTGGGAGTTTGGTGGTGGAGGGTCTTCAGATCAATCTCCCTTTGGCGCAGCATCGTTGGTCGTGTTATTGGGTTTAACATTGCATCACCTCGCTCAACTGCCGTCTTCCTTCCTATGCGCTCAGTTTTTTCTGAGTGAATAGGCTCTTAATAAACTAGCGCGCTTTACCATCAACGATCGCATCACTGCTTACCATCAGGCGGGATTGCGGTCAAGCACTAGTTTATAATTATTAAAAAAAGAAAAAATTTTGGCTAAACTTCAATATTTTCCGTAAAGCGACTGCCGTCTGATCTCCACAACACGATGGCAAGCATTGCAGTTAGACAAATTGTCGGACTTTTGAGGGCTCCAACAACCCGTGACGACTGCCACTCATCATAATCATCTCAGCGATAATCCCGGTTGCATCCGCGGCTTTAATTGGGGCCCGGGTTCCGCTTTCCTACAATACACCTCCATTTCACACGATCTTTGGCATCCCGTGGTGTGAGATTGCTGGCACGCATGTCGTCTCTTACAACGTCAAGCCAGCACTCCTTTGGTCTACCTCGCTTGTTCCAGCCCGGCGGAAGCGCCTTGGCAAAACATTGGTTACCCACGTAACATAGTTTTAGTAAGACGTGACCGTACCAGCGTAGGCGACCCTCTTGCAGTTTGTCTGCTATGTCACGGACACGAAGGCTGCCACGGATGCGGGAGTTCCTGATGCGGTCTTTCCGCGTAACTTCACACAACCACCGCAGAAAATTCATTTCCGTGACACACAGCTCCTGCTTGTGTCGCTCAAGCACAGGCCACGCCTCATTGCTATACAGAAGAATAGGTCTAATGATGGTTTTATAAACCTGTCCCTTAAGCTTAACCGGCATTTTTGGGTTCGCAAATGACACCTGTCACCTCACGCCATTTTGCCCAAGCTGCGGAAATGCGTGCCTTAACGTCGCAATCAATGTCGCCGGATGCGTGAAGCACAGACCCCAAGTACTTAAGCTGGTCTGTTCACTCGACCATGTCTCTGCCTATGCACACAGACATAGGGTCTGTCGTGTTGCTGGCAATGTACACCGTCTTCGCCACATTGAGTTTAAGACCGCCGTTCTCAAGCGAGACGTAACGACTGCCACTAGATGTTCGTAAAGCAACCGGTACCAATGGCTTAACGTGCTTTCCGAGGCATGACCAGACCAGTGCAAATATTCATATTCATGCATACAAATATTTGCACTGCGTGGGGATCGGACCCGCGCCTCCTTGCACAGCGGCCGAGTTCGCTACCGCTACGCCACGGAGGCTGTCCGATTATTGGTGCCGACACTTTTGATCAGAAAGTACATAAACTAAATTTAAGTTAAATGCATCGTATTCCTTATATTTATTAACCCACTTCAAAAAAAAAAGGAGTTCTCAATTTGTCGGAATCTTTTTTTTTTTATTACGCATGTATGTTCACCGGTTACTCTAAGACGCCTGGATCGATTTGCATTTTCTTAAAGGATACTAGCTGACCCGGCAAACGTTGTTTTGCCATATAAATAATAAAAAAATTTAGGGGTGGACTACCACTAACATTTAGGGGGATGAAAAATAGATGTTGGCCGATTCTCATAGATACCGGATAAGCACTAAAAATTTCATCAAAATCGGTCGAGCCGTTTCGGAGGAGTTTTAAGTTCGAACACCGTGACACGAGAATTTTATATATTAGATACTTTCCAGATGATTTTTAAATAAGTCTTTATGCTTTTTAACATACAAGCATCCTTCATAGATATAGAGAGAGGGTAGCAATAATAAACTGAGATCTTTAAATATTGATTGACATATTGCGACATTCATAAGTTTGAAGTCCATACATTTTTTGTGCAACAAATACTCCATTTCTGGTTGTACTATTACCCACATTGTGATTCATAGTGTATGTCGACGCATGATTGCCGTCGTTGTTAAGACATAATTGTAGATTTATTTATTTATTTATTTGCCTCAGGCAACTACAATACTATACAAATAATAAAACTTAAAAATACTATTAATACAAATCACATTACAACTAAAACTACTGTACACGGATCATCGGCGTCGTGTTTCGCTGACTGGTGTCACGCAGCCGGCAAGAAATGGCAGGAAAATGTTTAAATGAGTACAAAGAAAATTCCCCCTAAAAGCTTAACTTACTATTACTATAAATTAGAATCATTTTGAAGCATATTGTTAATCCATTGCTCCATTATTATATTCAAAATCTGTCTGTTGAACAATGTAAATTAACGCAATGAATGGTGTTGAACTATCAAAATGATACCCTTTGCTACTGGTAGTATGTTACTCAATTGGCTTGTATCCTAAAAAATAATTTAATGTCCGTCAGATAGATTTATAAAAAATATTGAACAATTATTTTTTATTTTTTCTCTCATTCAAATACTTAGGAAGATATATTGATTTGAAATGTCGCATGACGTCACGCCGTGGTGCAAAATATAGCACGGCGTGACGTAATTAGCCCCCACTCTGTAACTTTAATACGCTATATCTCAGTAATTTTTGGTAATTACGACAAAAAAAAATACGGGTCTTAATTTTTATTATTATCTCTAAGACGGACTAATTATTTTTTTTTATTTTCATACCTTAGATACATCCCTATTACCCTGCATTGTGTTTATTCCACGAGTAGCGATTCAAGAATGCCCCACTTTTTCGTATTACAACAATCTTTATACACAAACCTACCGCCGAATAGATTTTATATAAAACAATGACAATATGTCAAACTAATTAAACGGATGTGTCAAGATAAATTCTTAATACTAAAATAGAAACAATATAAAATTGACCGGAAGCTAAAACATTTTAAATAAATAATAAAGATCTATAAAAATAGGTTTCAAGTACATCATAATAATAATTATTTTGTCATAGACTCAACCGGAAATACAAGTATAAATAACAAGGAAGTCAAATTAAATACATAACCGAAACATGCTTAGAATTATAGGCACCCATATGAATTATTGATTCAAAGCAACCTTAATAGATTGCGATAGCAGATTTAATATTGATTATATTTTTTTAACCTTTCCGAGTGCGTATACGATTATTTTTTTTATTCTTTTCGACAAATTTGGTTTGTGTAACCTCATTAAACTTTTGTATGTCAAGTTTCACATAGTATTTATTAATACTAGATTTATCAAACAAAATGTACATCTTAATTAATACTTCGGGTATTCATGGCAAGCTATTCAAATAACTTGACAATTGTTGTTACTAATTTATGTGTCATGGTTCTTGAATCGTGTGGGAGCATCTTAACCTCTCCATGTTTCAATACAACACGTGTCGTTCGCTTTAACGATAGACGTTTGTGGAAGGTGCTTTGAGCAAAAATAGCTCAAAACACCTTTGTTTTCATATTCCGAGCGGCAATATTCCACCCTGTTTACAGTGAATGCACCCTTGCCGCATTCAGCGTCAAGCTTACGTCATATGCGGCCAAGATGCGTCAATATATTGGGGTTAATAAACTCTCCACACAATGCTGTGATCTTATAGACTGTTTTTGTTCTTTTTATAGTTTGGTATGTGTTTGCTTTGGATTCCAGTTGGCCCAGCAGTGACATGTTACATACAGGAAAAAATTAAAAGTTGTACAAAAATAACTAACTACTAAAACTACTACCCCCAAATGGTCCCAAATCTGTCAACTTATGGCATCGATGAGCCACGATGTAAATACTGGCGTCGTTAGAAATTAGGGCTAGGTACTGGGAATAATTATGTCTAAATACTAAATAATGTGGATAAGAGCACTTTTAAATAACGTTTTTTGTGTGGAAAATGTAAACGATTTAACTTAGGACACATCCCAAGATTAAGTACAAAGTGCAGAACCTCAATTTTATTTCAAGTCTTTTCCCTAACATAATTAGACGTGAATACAATATTGTTTTCAAAGTTTATTATATTACTAGCAATATTAAACTCACGTGTGCAGACTATTCTTATAGCAGAATCATTAGTATTCGTGGTGTCTTTATAAAATAGGTACCTTATTTTATAGAAAGATTAAAGGATACTGATATTCTCTAGCTTCTAAGTGTTACGAGTATTAGGCATTCAAGACTTCTACTTGTATACCTATATCAATATCTCAGGGAGTATTTTGGAGTACTCTTTAAGGTAAGCAATAATATTTCGATATATTCTAATGTAAATAAACCAAAACACGTCACTAGTTCCACTCTGAAATTCTAAACAGGTTAATCGAATTTATGACCCGCCTACTGCGTGACGTAGGGAATGATACCAGCTACACATATTAGTGGTATAAAAGCTTTTGTGAAGACCACCGCAAATTTTCTATATTTAGAGGTTTAAGTTTAGAACGGCAACGTCGCATGTGAAAAATCAAGTATCACATGTCTGTCTTAGCGGGAGCATACTGAATATAAACTAACCTCCAATGGTATAGTATATAGTAATAGTTGAATAGTGGCCCAATGGTAAAGGTCTCGACAAACGAGTTGTAGGTCGGGATTCGAACCAAGGCAGACCTAACTTTGTATAACAACAACGCATAACGCAAGTAAACGCAACTAAATTCTTTGGACTAACAATTGACAATAAATTAGACTGGACACCACACACGGAGGAACTAATAAAACGAATTAGTAGGTCTGTCTATGCTCTTTACAAACTTACCTCAGTCATGAGTGTGGACGCTTTAGTCACAGCTTATCATGGCTTGGTGGGCTCAGTACTAAGATACGGTATAATTTTTGGGGGGAATTCAACCAATAGGGAAATAATTTTCAAAGCACAAAAAAATATCAGGATAATGTTTGGAATGCAGTCCATAGATACATGTAAACCATTGTTTATTAAATATAAAATATTGACTCTTCCATCCTTATAGGTGGCTTACCTGGAAGGTAACGATCTCCTCAGTGACCGACAGTACGGTTTTCGACGCAATCGGTCAACTGGAGACCTACTAGTGTATGCCACTCACTTGTGGGGCGAGGCCCTCGAGAAAAATGGGGAAGCGATTGCCGTCTCCCTTGATGTCTCGAAGGCCTTCGACCGGGTATGGCACGCTGGCCTTTTAAGTAAGCTTCCAGCGTACGGCATTTCCGCTGGCCTGACTGGCTGGGTAAAAGACTGCCTGAGTGAACGGTACCTCCGAGTTGTTGTCGACGGATGCTCATCTGAGCCCATGTCGACCAATGCCGGTGTTCCTTAGGGGTCTGTTCTCTCTGCAACTCTGTTCCTGCTGCATATTAACGATCTGCTGATGTCCGGTATCTATGGGTATGCAGATGACAGCACAGTTGTGGAGAGATACCTGCCGGAAGCTCGGGCTAGTAAGGAAACAATCCGGTCCGAAAGAGAGGCCATGGTAGAGCGTGTGAGTGCTGCACTGCAGGCAGTCTCCGAATGAGGCAATGCCAATCTTGTAGCATTCAATGCCGCCAAAACACAGGCGTGTCTTTTCACCGCCAAAAGGAGCCCGTTCACCTTGGCTCCTACTTTTCAGAAGGTATCCTTGGAGTGTACCGACCGCCTTCAGCTTTTGGGAGTTGAGAATTCCTCGGGCCTTAACTTTGGGCGGTTCATTGAGTCCAAGGCCAGGGTGGCTGCCAGAAAACTAGGCGTCATCTCGAAGGTCCGGCGGTACTTCACACCAGGGCAGCTTCTAATTTTATACAAAGCACAGGTCCGCTCGTGTGTGGAGTACTGCAGCCACATTTGGGCTGGTGCTGCGAAATGTCACCTTGCCACTTTGGATTCGGTGGAGAGGCGTGCGAAGAGGCTGATTGGCGACCCAGACTTAGCTCGAAACGGTCTCCAAAGCCTGGAGCACAGGCGTAGAGTAGCCAGCCTTTCGGTCTTCTATAGGATGCATTCTGGTGAGTGTGCAAGGGAATTGCATGATTTAATTCCCCCATCTCCGTTCCATCATCGGACGACCCGTCGTACGGCAGGTTTCCACCCTTACGTTGTTGACACCACTGCGATCCGGACGAAGCGTTTTGCTTCCTCCTTTATACCGCGTACATCGAGGGACTGGAACGATTTGCCGGCGTCGGTGTTTCCGTCACATTACAATTTGAGTGTCTTCAAGGCTAGAGTGAATAGGCTCTTAATAAACTAGCGCGCTTTACCATCAACGATCGCATCACTGCTTACCATCAGGCGGGATTGCGGTCAAGCGCTGGTTTATAATTCATAAAAAAAAAGTCGACGGGATAACCATAGTCTATGCATAAGAAGATCCCAGACTGTGTTAATGTACAAGACCGTTTTTTGCATGGTACTGGTCATATATAACTGCTTGCCGTCGTCAATCAAAGAATTGAATGTAAGCTTATTTAAGAAACGGCTGAAATCATTACTTATGATCAAAGTATATTACAGTATTTCGGAATTCCTAACAGACAAAAACCTAATGACAGAATATTGACAAGCTAAGAAGTACACACTATTGTTGTTCTTGACATATGTTTAAGTATATTGACATTAGAATTGAATATTCTCTTTTTCTCTGAGCTAGCCCCAAAGTAAGGTCGAGGCTTGTGTTATGGGATACATATATAGATAAACATCCAAGACCCAGGCCAATCAGGAAAAGATCGTTTTCCATCATGACCTGGCCGGGGATTGGCATTGGTATTATTAATATTTTGACATCTGTATTATTTGGTGACATTAGTAGGTATTGATTGTATTCTGGCATTTTAATTCAATTTTGATCTTATTTTTGACTGCTCCCTATATGTTTATTGTGTGCATTTTGAATTGTTTTTTTTTTGTTTTGTACTGTTTTTTTTTTATAATATTGATTTAAATTTAAATTTTGCATGTCGAATCTTTGGCAGGATGTATGGCTCAATTTGTATTCTTCACGACCTTATTTTTGTACACATTATAGTAAATAAACGAATAATCGTTTATTTGCATTGAGCATTGATATGAGCATTGCATTACTCTTAAAACAGCAATCAAAAACATATGACATCTTGCAACCCGCATCGAGCACGGCTGGTGGATTTTGGTTCATACACTCAAATAGAAAAGATGCATATGTTAGATGGCTAAGAGGTGGGTAATTGAATAAGGTTCAAGCAAACATTATCCTTCTCTCTGTGCCCAGCAGTGGGACGATAAAAAGTTTGATGATGATGAAACATTATAGGAGAAACATTATGAATATATTTACTTATAATATTACACACTGGAAATATTTAGAATCGTCTGCAATATAAAGTACATAAAGCAATGCACATAAGACTTATGTATAATAATTATTTAGGATACTTAACTGATGGTATGCTCCGTTCGAGGGCTCGATCAAGAACTCCCACCAAGGGTCGGGCGTCCGTATCTATAGACAGTAACAATATTAGAGTACCCTTATCGAGCCGTTATTACAGTCTATAGTCTATACAATCGAATCTACCCTAGAAACCAACCCAACTTAAACAATCCACATTACAAAACTTTTCTTATAATTTTGTCTCATCATAAGATATAACACATGTATCCCTTTTTCTTTGTCCCTTCCATTGGAGCATTAGGTATAAGCATATTATGCTCCAGGAATTTTAGGCACAGCACAACATCATTAGGGAGACAGCAAGAAGATACTTTGTTAAAAGCTAAATTCGATGCAGTTGATAGCAAAACAACAACAAAAGGCAAAAGTGTGTTTCTTACTACACGTGCAGATCATAACGCCATTATATCTTAGCTTATCACACGGACTGCTAACATGAGACAGGACATAGATAACCTCGTTATTCTTTCTACACGCCTACAAGAATACGAGGAAAAATTAAATATAATTTGGTTTCATAATCTCCTTCTTTTGTTTTGTAGGTAAACATGTTTAACAAAGCACAGCTGATTCTAATAATCTCTGTACCTACAGAGATTATTAGAATCAGCTGTGCTTTCATCCCTCCAATAAGCCGTCGATGTCGGGAGAACTCGAAGATACTTGATAACAAGAAACGTGCAAAGAATGCAACCTTTCGCATCACGGTGCCTGGCAATGAACCGTGTAAACCAAGAGACACGTGTTCACGTCCATTAACAGGTAGATATTACCTGTTAATGGACGTGAACACGTGTCTCTCACCAAGCCATTAATGACGAAAAAAATTAAAAGCAACAATTTTTAGCTTAGTTTATGTCACCATGCGTGATTAGGTTTCTTGTACGCAGGGTCTTACTTCATACAGTATTTTAGTGGTGATTGCAATGGTTTATCAGCATACTTTGGTGTACTTTATATACCTAGACATTTGAATTAAACGCTCATTTGTCAACGCCATTTAAACATTCAGGTCGCAAGTATTTGTACTTGGTATGGTAGGGTATAATGAGCTCAGGGTTCGCGAGAGTGCAGTCTTGCTGCATATGTAGTTAAGTTATTGCGTGGCATAGCACATAACCCAGGAGTGCTACATCAGCTAAAGTTTCAAATGCCGGACCGGTACGTGTGGAGGCGGGGACGCCCGCAACTGCTAAACGTGCCTGTGGCCAGGACCAACCTACTGGCGAAAGGACCTTTTTTTTTTTTTCTGCCGGGGTGGAAATCCTCATAGGATGCCCGCCGCCCTGGGGTGGGCGACGGGGTATGTCAGACTTTTACTGACTAAAACCACCCCGGTGTGTCTTCTATCACGAGCGCGCGTGGGGCCGCGGGAGTCTAAATTCTTCCACGGCCCCACACCCCCGTGCTGGCCCGGTCTGTCCGGGCCTCGTCTCCTGCACGGGGTAGTGGGGTGTTAAACTACCCCGTGCATCGCCTCTAAGGCGCGCGCCGACACTCGCGCGCGCCTCCGCCTCGGGGTCCATCAATGGGGGGCGGGGACTTCCCCATGTCCCTCGCCCCTGGACCCATTCATGGGGGGCGGAAGAGGGCGTTATCCGCCCTTCCTCGGCGCCCGGTGCGTCTTCTGCGGCCCGGGAAGGGAGTTGATATCTCCCTCTCCCGTTCCGCAGCTTCCTTCTGCGACATCACGTCCTCGCAGAAGGACACCACCGCGTCCCAAGACTCTGAGCTGCCGACCATCCTCCGCACTACTGCCGACAGCGTCAGATCGCCTCCTACTTCATTTGTGAGGACACGGCGCTGCTCCTCCCAAGCTACACACTCGGAGAGCGTGTGCTGCGCCGTGTCCTCCCCGCATTGGACGCAGTGGTGGCACCGAGCGTCCGGCTCTCTGCCTAAGCGACGCAGGTACTTGCCGAAGCAGCCGTGCCCCGACAGTACCTGCGTCACCCTGAACGACAGGGAGCCGTGCCTCCTCCCGAGCCAGTCGTCGAGTACTGGCCGGATCGCCTCGACGGTAGCGAGGCCGGCGGTAGGGCGCATAAGCCTCTGCCGCCAGTCCGCCACCAGGATCTGACGGAGCTCCTCTCGGCGCAGCTCGATCTGTCGCTGCACCGGACTGGAGCCCCGTGTCCGCTCTTCCTCGCGCCATTGGTACAATGACGCGAGTACTTTCGCCTCTAGGTCCCAGGGCGGGGATCCGGCCAGGACGCAAGCCGCCTCGTAGGATATCGTGCGATACCCGCGGACGACCCTGACGGCCATCGCCCTCTGCGGCTTGCGCAGAATGGCGAGTGTTCCGGCCGTCAGGTCCATCGCCCACACAGGGGCCCCATACAGGGCCATGGACCGCACGATTCCCACGTACAACCGCCTACAGGCGGCGCTCGGGCCCCCCATGTTGGGAAGCAACGTTGATAGCGCGCCTGCTGCACCCATCAGCCTGGGCGCCAGCCGCCGGAAGTGGGGTCCGAAATCCCACCGGCTGTCGAGCACCAATCCCAGGTACTTCATGGTGAACTCGACAGCTATCCGGGCCCCACTGACCACGATATGTGATCCTGGCGCCGGCGCACGCCGGGGGCCATGGAAAACCATGGCCTCCGGGCGAAAGCACCCCTCACCCAAGCAATCCGTGTGGTGAACGAAATCCATAAAAGTCTGGATATATTTTCATGTTCTTTGAGTGAACTCGCAAGAATTTTTATTAAATATTGTTAGTTATAGGTATTTAAGAATTAGTGTATATTTAAGTATTAGTGGATAACTGCACTGTCGCATTAGGTTAAGACCTGTAAGTATAGTAGTAAGAGTGATAAATAAATAAATAAATATTAATTTACCTTTATGAAATCCAAGTGCGTATTAAATGTGATGTTCGCTGTTGTTATGATAGTTTTGGTAGAAACAAGAAACATTTTAATTGAAGACCTCACGCAGTGATTAAACTCATGACGTAAATATTCGAAAAAAAATTATGCTATAAGTTTAGAACAAATGACTTTTATTTGTTTTTAATTTAGGTACTTTTTTTTTACATTGCTATTTTCCTTCAATAACAAATATGATTAAAAATATTATAAGTATAAATCCAAATATTGTGAAGTACAAGAAAATAAACAGTAATTTACAAACAGATATCTTAGAACACGTAATATTCATTTCTCAACAACTCAATTTGTGTTTCAAATCGCCGACAACTAAGTTTTTTTAATATGCGATTACCAAAATATTTTTCAAATTTCGATTGATTCACTCGTTTTCTGAAAATTATAATATTTTATGTATTATATACATACAAAAAATAAGTTCTTAAACAAATACGGGTTGAAACTGATAAAAATTAGAATTTTTTTACATTAGATAGTGAAAGAAAAAAATAAGAAAAAAAACAAACTTTAATAGCTCCACACATTTTTTATTTTTGACTGGCCAGATATCTAATGTGACATATACACAAATTTTAATATAACATTGCTAAATAATAAACAAAATAATACAAATTGTATAAAAATATTCAATAGAAGATTATATAATACAATAAACAAATTAGGAATAGGTCAGCAAATTATATTAATGCGAAAATTTTAGCGGCCTTAAAAACATAATAGCTAGCAACTCAAGAACAATCGCAGAAGAAAGATAGAGTAATCTTCTTTAATAATATTCAAATTCCAAAAGCGCGTACTTTTTCAGTTCCGTAATGTCATTGACCGCTAAAAGTCAAGTACCTATGCTTCCGATCATACAATAACTAGGCCAGTGAAGTTTTTAATACCCAAGAGGAAAGACCCGAGTTCCGTATGATAAGCCGTCTTATACACATTCCAAAAATATAGAAGCGTGGGCACCAGATCTGATTTCATATATATTTTCTTTATTTTTATTTAATAAAACTGCCTGAAGCACCATCGACGGATCAGATACCTACATATCGCATTGTTTTATTGCAAAGTTCATTCGGGTACAAACTCCGTAGTCATAGATCATTTGAATTCCCTGGTGATATGTAGGTAGATACTGTAGATAGTCACTTTGCTTATTATTTAAGATACAGATTTTTTTTTTTTTTTTGGGAAATCAACGTGTAGCTAGTTTACTCATATTTTTTCGTAATAAACCTATAAAATGTTGCTCATTTTGGATGCAATTCAAAAATTGTAAAAGGAGCTGCATGTTCCGAGAGTTAAAACATACAAAATATGTATATTGTTACCATAATTAGGTATGCCTAACTCCATTATGTATATAATGTTATTTTTTGTATATACAAAATCCAAAACACGTGTCCAGTATTTTTAAGGAAAGGCTCTATGTAAGAAATTTCAAAAAAAAACATCATGAAAAATCACAAATTTATATGCTTGTTATCTAACCTACGCGTCTATCTAAAAAGCGCGGCTTCGTCTTGCGTTTATTGATAATAATATTATCTATGTTTTTTTGTTTATAATTAACTAGTGATAACATTTTCCATCACACTTCTAGACTTTGGACTGTCGTTACGGTCAAGTGTATGTACTTTACTCGTAAATTCAACCATAAGTGATATTTTGATAAAATATAAAGTAGGTATTATAATTTACTTAAAATATGTTAATTTTACTTAGAATGTATTCCACCCCTGCAAAAAGGGCGGGGAGGGGGGGGGGCTGCACGCGCTTATAGATAGTTCAATCCACGAAGACGCGCCCCACCAATTTTAGGTTGAGGGGATCGCGGGGCGCGGGGAGTTTTCTCCGAGCGTCAGTCACGGACCGTCAGTGGTTCGATGCACACAAGTAGTACAACCTGTATTTCAAAAATCCAGACTCGACACGAAAGTTGCTCTACTTTATATTTTTTTAAAATGTCGAAAAAATCTCAGCGTGTTGTACTTAAAAGCCAGGTATGTAAATTATTGTTACGAAACACATAAAATAATAAAAGAAAAGTAGTTTAATTCAAAATTAAATTTTACTAACTAGACTTCATTTTATATTTAAAAGTAAGACTAATGTTATTTCTTTTTATTTTTTTTTTAATTGTAGGCAAGAGAAATTATTTCTAAAGTTTACGATTTCATGAAAAAAGAAGCAAGTCAAAATTTTGCAGAAAAACTCACTGATGCTCGATGGAGAACCGCACAGGCTGTTGGAATATCTGAAAGCACAGTGACTAGAATTCTACGCGAAAGAAAGGCTTATACTGAGACAATAAAGCAAACTACAGTATCTACTATGGAGTCTAATATAACTATGGAGACGGATGCGATAGTTTCTGTAGTCCAAAGTGAAGAGCGTACAACAGAGCCGACTACGGAAATGGATATTGATTCTAAAAATGAAGCGAGTACGTCGCATTCGAATTTAGCAGGCAGAAGTGCTTCTATTTTTACATCACCTATGAAGAAGAGAAGGGTAAGACCACGAAAAATTAATTTAGACAAATTTGATATTGGTGTAGTCCGAAGAACTATCCAAAACTGCCATAAAGAACATCATCAATTTCCAACATTATCACGACTTAATACTATTTTGAAAGACCGTATACAATTTAATGGATAGAACCACCCTAAGAACATTGTTACTTAAGCTTGGTTATAAATGGAGAAAAACTGAGAATAATAGGAAGGTCCTAACCGAAAAACATGATATTCAAATGTTAAGATTGAAATATTTAAAACAGGTAAAATCTTTTCGTAATGCAGGTAGACCTATAGTGTACACAGATGAATCATATATTCATACCAACCACGTGCAAAAAAAATCTTGGGCCGACAAAGGCTCTAAAACAGCAATGAAACAAAATTTAACAAAGGGTGTGCGCATAATTATAGTACATGCCGGAAGTGCTGAGGGTTTCGTACCAAATGCGTTGTTAACGTACAGAGCAGAGATCAAATCCGGAGACTACCACGATAATATGAACTCGGATAATTACTTAAAGTGGCTTAAGGAGAAACTAATACCAAATCTCCCAAATGATGCCGTGGTAGTCTTGGATAATGCAGCCTATCACAATACTAGTTCGGAAAAAATACCCACATCCAACTCCAACAAATTAGACATGCAGACTTGGCTGAATGCAAAAAATATCCATTTTGTACCAACCTACAAAAAGCCTGAACTTTATGACCTTATATTAAAAAACAAAGAAAACTTCCGCAAGTACAGAGTTGACGAATTATTAAAGGAATATGGATTCACAGTGCTTCGGCTGCCTCCTTATCACCCAGAGTTAAATCCAATCGAAAACATTTGGGGTATTGTAAAAAACGACGTTGCTAGCCGCAATATCAATCAAAACTACACTTCGATTATGCCCATTTTAAATGAAGCATTTGATCGAGTAAATAAAGATGTCTGGTTCAATACTTGTCAGCACGTGGAAAAAATAGAAGACGAATACATGAGACACTGTGATCTTGATTTCAATTTTATTATAAATGTCAGTGATACTTCAGAATCTGAATCAGACATTTCTGAAACTAGTGATTGACGATTTTTATTTCAATAAAAAAAGTTCCATAAAACTTTTTCACGTATTTCATTTATGTCTCTAATTACCTCCTATTATTATATAAAAATGGTATTATAATCGTATATTAACTAATAATCACATAAAATATCCACACCTCAATTTTCCTTGCAGTCGGGTAAAGAGTATAAAATTGAAGTAGAGCATCTTTCACTTTGACCATGACGCTCTCTCCTGATTAGTCAATTTATTGTAGTGTGGGTGTGCACTCATAGATAATTATTGTGTACGGATAACACTCAAACATTGACGGAAGCTTGCACACATATACTATAAACGGTTAGGAGAAATAGTGGGGCGCGTCTTCGTGGATTGAACTATCTATATCTGGTCTGCTGTAAACTGTGTTGTGCGCTCCGTAACCACACTCAATTTGTAAATGTATTTAGGAAAAATATAAGATGGTGTAAAAATGATTGGAATCGATTCAGTTGCTTAGTTTGAATGAACTATATTCAGGTGTCGTATACCGAAAAAATAACTTTGTATAACAACAAGTATAGAAACAACTTGTGACGAGAACGTTCCAGACTCACCGGGAACTTGCTGAAAACATTCAAGACTCCGATGGAACCTTCTGGAACATTCTAGACTCGGATCGAACCTTCTGGAACATTCTAGACTCTGATAGAAGATTGTAGAATCGGATGGAACCTTCTGAAATCACGTGGAACATCGACATTCAACAGGCTGTTGTATTATTGTTACTATGTTCCTGGGAACAACTTTCTATTCCCAAAACCAATTTATTCAAAGCGGGACAGGGCCCCCGCCTCGCTGCGCAGAAATGAAATATGTACATTTTAAGTAAAAAAAAATGTTTTAGGTAAATTAACTAACTATCGACAACAACAACAATTGAAAAGAACCTAAATAAATAAATAAATAAATAAATAAATAAATAATATATACGGACAAATCACACCAATTGAGCTAGCCCCAAAGTAAGTTCGAGACTTGTGTTATGGGTTACTAACTCATCGATACTATATTTTATAATAGATACATATATAGATAAACATACAAGACCTAGGCCAATCAAGAAAAGATCGTTTTCTATCATGACCTGGCCGGGGATCGAACCCGGGGCCTCCACGTCGCAGGCAGGCGTGTTGACCGCTGCGCCACGGAGACCGACAGAATAACTAAACACACAAAGAATAGAAAAATCACAATTAATAACTACGAGAAATGTTGTAATTATACGCCTTGGATATAATACTTAATTTGCCTATAAATTTAAATACCATATTGACCATCCATGTTTATGTATATTATATTGGATGATAGTTTATATGAACGCATAAGCCGAAGAACTAATTTTATTATATTTCTACTATGTGCACTCTCCAATTCCGTTTTTATCAATTATCACCCCTAGAAATTGTGTTTAGTCTACTTTGTCCAGTCTTGTCCCTCTCCCTGCCACGTCACCTGAAAAACATAATTTTATTATTTTCAAGGTTAATTTTCAAATTGTTATCACTTAATTCGTTGATTTATTGATGTGATAGTATTGTTAATATCACTTTCATTTGTCTCATTCTCTCTAGAGTGTTAAAACGTAGTGATTACTTGCTCAGTTAAAGTGTTAAAAAAGTGACATTGCCGTGAGTGTCATAGTCATGGACAAACTTGTCACTCTTGGTAAGTCATAAAATACGATGAATAATAGCAGGCCTAGTACACTGCCTTTTGGGTCTCCATATGTTATTAGTCTCTCGGGTGGTGAGCATATTTTTTTTAGTAGCATCTATTTTGGAAAATTCCGTATATTGCTTACCTACGGGTGTTCAAGCAAAACTGCAAGTTTTAATATATTTCCTTTTATATCTTAAGTTTTTAATTTACCAAGCAGAACGTCGTGGTCATCGCAGCAACGTTGTTGTCAATGGTAGTAATCATGACAAAGCTTACCATGGGTGGTCATTCTAACATAATGCCTTAAAAGGCACATTAAGCCTTTGGTCATGGCTGTTATTCATGAAAAATTAAAAGTCCTTCAAGTTCAACAGTAGCCCGAAAGTTTTATTACCCAGTAATTAGGTTGTGGATGAGCAAAAAATCCGTGTGAACATCCTGGTATTCCATTACATCTGGTTAGATTGGAAACCGACCCCAACATTGTTAAGAAAAGGCTTGACAAATGAGTTCATTGAACGATAGTACTTATCTACCTCTCTAATAATTGCCCATGTAAAATGCTTTTAACCATCATCCCGTTCCTGTTCTTACAGTTCAGGTTCGAAAGGAAGCTTTTAAACGCGAAGCAGTAAATTTAATAATAAAATACAATAGCGGTGAATAATCTGCGATTTGAACCCAAATAGAAAGAGCGGTTGTCGAACCTTTCATTAAACATCATTCAAGTATCAGGTATAAATATATAATCGAATGGTATTTATCTACTTCAATGAGATTTCGATCATGTGTATCCAAGGTTAAGTATTGGTTTTTCCATTTATTTCATGTAATAGTCGAATAAGGAGAAGAAGGCAATAATTTAAGTTCTTGTTTGAACTGGACGTAATCTAACCCACTACAAACACGCGGCCAGGGTCAGCATTGTAATCACGAGTGTTAATCGCATAACCCTAATTGCGTAACACTCGATCTGAATCACTTTAGGATATGCTAATTCATTGCTTCATATAGTTACGAATACACATTATGTCACTGGTTTAAGGTTCAATATTGCGCGACATAGCTTAATTAACTTTTAAGCCCTATTTCTTGAGACCTAGGCATTGTAGAAGTACTATCTATAAATGCATTACTGGACCTAAGGTGACCTATCGAAAGGTACAGGTTTCATCAACATTGACACTGAAAGGTCGACATCGAAATTACTAGCAACATCGTCTCCTGTGAACTACCTGTAATTACCTGCTACTTGTAAACAAGAATGTACTGGAAATCGAGCGTTATTATCACTACTTTGAGATAGATCTGGAACATTCGATCAGCGGTGTGACTTAGCGGGCGAGTCAGTCTGTATTTGACTATCGAAGCAAAACAAGTAATAATTCATCATCATTTCAGCCACAGTCAAAGACACAGCGTGTGTAGGCCTCCCCCAAGGATCTCCATGACGACGTGCGACGACGACGATGACGATGTGACGATGTGCGACATCAGCTACAGTCTACATGTCATTGCCTACTATAGACTGTACCATCGTTGTCAATAAACCTCGTAACCCTTACCCTACATTTTAGTATACCTAGCCCGTAACAATATATATGTTCGAAAAATGTCTGCTCCAAAACCTAAATCACGTGATGAATGTTCTTGAACTGTCAAAATGAAACTAGTTAATAGTCGTCGTCGTTACGCAACTACCCTGCTGTTTTATTAGTGAAATTGGCACTTAATTGTTTCAATGTTAATGTATATAAGGGACAAATAGAAAAGTATTTTTGTTTTTTATATGCAATATATGACTTTTTTACAAACAATAAAACTGAGTTTGCTTGTTGGAACACTATAATCTTTGTAATTTCAAGTTGACATTTATAAATAATAATTACATTCCATTGAATGTAATTACACACGACACAGCCTTCTTCAAGAATTAGGCCATTGCCTAATTCTTGAAGAAGGCTGTGGCTTACAATGGTTCTGTACCATTACCGATCAAAAACTTTAAAAAAAGTATAGAATTTTGTAGCAGCATCAGAAATACTTCATCTTTGACCACTTCAACTATCTATTACTGAAACAGACAGTAGACTGTTTGTTTGAGTAAGAGGTTTCTATTTTGACCCTTTGGGTACGGAACCTTAAAAATGTAGCTGCTGTATTAGTTTAAGCTCTCTCGAATAAAGTAGAACCTTTTTAATATATCACCTACGGGACCGGGATCATATAGTCGTACCGAAAAGGTCGGATATCCGATAAATCTATTGTTTATTCCATTAAAATAAAGACATTTAATGCAAGAAAAAAAATAAACAATTAAGTTAAATTAAATACAATACTAAAGACGTCTACGGTAATGTTTTTACATGGACGGCACGTTTGACGCAGTGGTTAAGTAAATAAAAAATAAAATAAATATATATGGACAAATCACACCGATTGAGCTAGCCCCAAAGTAAGTTCGAGACTTGTGTTAAGGGATATTAACTCAACGATACTATATTTATAATATATACATATATAGATAAACATCCAAGACCCAGGCCAATCAGGAAAATATCGTTTTCCATCATGACCTGGCCGGGGATTGAACCCGGGGCCTCCGTGTCGCAGGCAGGCATGTTGTGAAGTGATTCCTCTCACGCGCTTAAGGAACTTCTGCGCTGCGTGTCGCGAGTTCTTTTCCCGCACGGTACAAATATTTGTATGACCTACATTATAATATCACATAAATGATTGCCATCGCGCAGCTTACAACCTCTCCCGGTAAACTGCGAAAAGGACAGTTGCAGCTCAGGCTGATTTTAAATACAAAAACGTTGACCAAAAGACGTTTCGTATTCCGCTGTTTTTTCAAATCTCGACAGACCTCAATTATTTCTATATCAAAATTTAGAGGAAAAATATATCTATGCTTCTATTATTTTATTTTTTACCAAAAATTTATCACGTTTGTCTAATAGTCATCTGAACATTACGGTAAAAATGGGTTATTTTTCGCGATTTCGAAGTATCATATTTCTTTTAATAATTAAGTTTCGGATAAAATTAAATGATAGGGGCACGTATAATCACGGTGTAAAATTATAGAAAAAAAATAATTGCTCTAAAAGCATTATCCACGAAGAAAATAGCGGAATATGTTTGTTTAGAGAAAACACCTCTAGAGTTCCCTCTTAAACATTGCAGGGAGAGTCAAACACCTCACTTCCCCATTGCTCCGAGACGGCACTAGTCGGGATTTGCCGACATATTGTTCGTTCCCGTTACCCCCGGCATAGGTGTAAATTGGAACGCAGAGTTGGTTTTTAATCAGTAGGAGTCTGACAGACCCGACTCTCCAGGGCGGCTGACATCCATGAGGATTTTCCACCCCGAAAATAAGAAAAGGCTATGGTGAGCCTGAGTATGGTTGTACCAACTAGAGTGATGCATCCATCTAAGATCGGGTTAGAGGGTCGTTCAGCAGTCGCAGTCCCTTCCAGGGTCGTAGGATGGGACTGCGTTCGCGTCCCAGGCTGAAGTTAGTAACTATAAATTGGCTATGACCACCCCCACCCGTTGGACTATTGCTGTGATTCCACTACTAGCAACAGCATAATTACTATTACTAGAACTTGAATCAGCTACAACATTGCTTAATTATAGGAGTTTTCGTCATCTGAACACAGAACAGGAAAACAAATTGGAATACCTACCTTTTATTTTATTGTACAAAGAACAAAGGATTTTCATCAAAACCGATTTCTTCGGATCATCAAAAATTAATTTGTCTTGTCTCTGGCACGAGTATATCCAAAAATCCTTCAAGTCTATAGAGACAATTGGGGGTCATTGACTTTCACACAAAAGTTCACATAAGTACCCAGGAACAAATCGTAAAACATGATAAAAAGTTGGTAAGAAAAACGTTCGCCAGATTTGTCTATATCTGGGTAAAAACTTTGTCCTAAGTTTGGGAATACATTACAATGCCCAAGAAATAGCAGGCCTTCCTGAGTTTTGGCGAATATCTACAAGTACCTAACATAATAACATTTGACTGCTTAAGTAACATTTATCAACCCAGGCGGGGTTTCGATTTGGGTTCGCCGATAGGCACCTTCCAGCTCCATATCACAGTTGATATGTGTGTAGGCGCATCACATATGAAAGCAGCGCTGGCCTCGGTCGCGAGTTACAAGTTGAGGTCGTAGGTTGGAAGGCCATCAGGCGTTTTACTTCGAGTACATTATTTCATAGCCACTGTTCTGAAAAGGTGAAGGAAAACATCGTCAAGAAACCGGCATGTCCTAGAGGCAAAACTTCGAAGATATGTGACAAGTGACAACTACCAATCCGCACTAGGAGCAGAGTGGTAGATTAGGACTTGCTTTTACTCACCAAAAGGAGGCCTGTGTACCAGAAGTGTGAACATTTTAGGCTGATTATGTATGCTATGTTATGCATCATACATGGGCGTGATTGGCCGAGGACGCCGCGGGGCATCAGTGTACCGAACCTCGCAGACACGCATAACATCGGCCGCCGGCAGAAGTTACCACCCACCAGACAAAGCCTTGCCGCCAAGCGATTTGTCGTGTTCCGGCATGATGTCTGGTGAAGCCGTACGGAGGGCGGGTCTGAGCAGTTGTATTGCGATGTGTGCCGGGTACGATGCGCCTAATGTTGTTGTATTGGGAGTTTGATCGTGGAGGGTCTTCAGATCAATCTCCCTTTGGCGCAGCATCGTTGGTCGTGTTGTTGGGTTTAACATTGCATCACCTCGCTCAACTGCCGTCTTCTTCCTATTCGCTCGGTTTTTCTGAGTGACCTATTCACTCTTAATAAACTAGCGCGCTTTACCATCAACGATCGCATCACTGCTTACCATCAGGGGGGATTGCGGTCAAGCGCTAGTTTATAATTATTAAAAAAAAAATCTTTATTATCCATGTATACGTTGATCATGTAAATTATGGTATTACATCTTTTCTAATACAGTCCATTTCTTTTGTTATCCCAATTGGCCTCTTTCAATGTACATGTACTAAAGGTCTCTGCTCTAACCCTTCGCGAAAAACAGGCGTAAGGTTATAAATTATAGGTACCTAACTAAGATTACCTGCCTTTATAAAACCATCGTTGTCATCATTTTATGGTTTAAGAACTTTATTATTTCTCATTAAGAATTTAACTTATTCACTTACTGAGAAACTAAATGTATAAAAAATATTTGCGAGGGTTTATTTAGCTCGCAAATATTTTTTTAAGTTCGTCGTTAAAAGTAATAAATTTGTAAAAAAATCGAAGGCAGTTCTTAAATAAAGAGTAAATAATTAACCGAGCAAACACGGATCTAAAGTGAATTTTGGCTGAAAGAAGTCCATGGCTAGCATAAGCATCCTTTATCACCACCACTTCAACTGTTTCTGTACTTCTCACATCCAGGAGTTTCCTGCGGCCTTGTCCAAGTCATCGGTTCACCTTGTGGGAGGCCATCCAACATTATGTCTCCTGTTACATGTTAGCTACTCCAGAACCATTCGACCCCATCGGCCACCTGCCGATCGGAGTCGTAAAATCTCACCGGTAAAAGTTAGGTGAAGGGAACTTAGAGTAAATTGTCAATAGTTGTCAGTGTTGGTCATAGTAAAACCTATAGATGCATAGTATATAACAATTTTTTTTTATGCGAAACCTGAAACACGTATCTAGTATTTTTAAGCAAAGAATCTATGTACAAAATTTCAAAAAGATATCATGAAAAACCACAAAGTTATTAGCTCCCGCACAATTAAAAAAAGAAGATAAAATAAATATATTTCTAAAAAAAACTTAGACAAATTCTTACAAATAAATGCTACTACTATGTCAACGAATACCTCAATGATAGAAATATAAAGACACAAACTTAAATAGACATACACACACACACACACACACGCACACACACACACACACACACGAACGCGCGCCCACGCACACGCACACGCGCACGCACACACGCACGCGCACGCACGCGCACGCGCGCGCACACACACACACACACACACACACACACGCGCGCACACACGCACACACGCACGCACGCACGCACGCACACACACCGACACACGCACCCGTTAGCAAGCAACGTAGTAGTGTGTAAAAAAATGCTTCCTCTCCTAACTTCACTTATTTTGTTGTGCCCGACAGGGTCCACATAAACTAATTTTAAGTATTACCATCTAAGAATACATGTGGAAAATAAAAAAAAAGTATTGAGTAAACATAAAAAAAAAATTATGGGTTTTTTGTGGTATCTGCCAATGGCGGTGATTCCCTTGTTCACAAACAAAGTTCAGTGCATTCTTTTGCTTTCTATTGCAATGGTACAGCTATTCCGTTCAGTGATAAGGTTAAGAACCTTGGGGTTTGGATCGACAAGCATCTTTTCTGGGATCCACAGCTACAGGATATCAGTCGCAAAATTTTTTCATCTGGCAAGTCTCTGAGACGGTTACGGAACTTTCTTCCTACTGCCACTAAAACTGCGCTTGCACAATCACTTCTACTTCCCATCCTTGACTACGCAGATGTCAGTTATCCAGATCTTACTGAGGCACAACTAGATAAACTTGAGCGACTTCAAAACTTTTGCATAAGATTTATATTTGGCCTGCGCAAATATGATCACATATCTGAATTTCGTACAAAGCTTAAGTGGCTTCCCATACGTCTTCGCCGGAATTCTCATATACTATTTCAGCTCTACAACATTTTGTTTAATCCTAAAACCCCTTCTTATCTTAAAGAACGTTTCAAGTTCCTTCATGACACACATAATAGATATCTGAGGTCATCGGAAAACCTGATATTAGACATGCCAATGCATTCCACTAGTTTCTATGATAAATCCTTTACTGTACAAGCAGTTCGGCTATGGAATGACTTGCCCGTGTCCGTAAGGCGTGCTCAAACACCGTTTACTTTTAAAACTACACATGTTAAAAAAGTACTTCCTCTCTCTTTAAACATATTATTATATTTTATGTGCTCTTGTATGATATTTATTAATTAGATGTATAAATATATTTAAACTAGTATGATACACTTAACGTATATATTTATTGTATAATCTATGTAGATAGTACACTGTAGACTACCTACACTATTTCTTTATCCTACCCCTTAAAATTCCATCCAAAGGTTGTCTGTAAAAGATCGCTCTTAGCGATAAGACCGCCCATTGTGTCACCCTTTGTAAAATATTTTTATTTATGTTCTGTAATCTATATGGTGTACATAATAAAAAGTATTCTATTCTATTCTATTCTAAGAAAAGAACAGAAGATAAAAAATGCTTTAGTTCTGTGAAATTAAGATATTCCATAGACAGTTTAGATGCCATTGAAAACTTAGCTAGAACTAACTTAACTAGAAAAGTTACTAAAAATACTTAGTACACTACTATACGTCAGGCGCTACCTAGTTTGACAGGACTAAACTAATATTTATTATTATTATTATTTATTCGATTTCCTTTTTTAATGAAATAGAAGGAAAAGTTGCACTGAACTTATGTTTAGTTTAGTTTGTTAACAAGGGAATCGAAGCCAAAGATTCACAAGCTAATTTTATTTGACCATGTATAAGCATTTACACAAAACACCGTTGAAATGATGACAGAAAACCAGAATGATATATTATACGAAAGTTTTCTACTTTGCCACCTAATATATCGTCGTAACATAAAAGGTTGTAAAGAGCCTACTGCTGTCAGGTTCACGTCGCGAACTTTGTTCACAATTCACAAGAACGCATCAATCATTCTTTTGAACATCTTTTTCGGGGTAACTGTTGCTTATAAAACCGCTTTTACTTTTCCAGAGTAACATAGGTACACATCATACAATATAGGCAGTGTCGTTGACTTTATGTCATTTTTTATTAACTCTTTGTTTGGTTACATTAAAATAATTGACTGAACAGAGCGGTGGTGGAGTTGAATAACCTTTCTTATTGAATCTTTTTTTATTGACGTAACACATCTAATAAAAAGTACTACCCTTATACACAACATACATACGTGATTACCTAGAAAGCACTGGGTACGAAAAATAATACGTAATATATAATAATAATTTTTATTTATGGCAAACATCCAATATGTATGAAAGTGATAACATATTTTACATATAACAATAATTATTATCTCAGATTATAAACTTAATACAGAAAGTAAAAGATTTAAGACCCAAATGCGTTGCAAAGCTCTGGTTACCAGCTAAAATTAAAGACACTGTTTCATGAATGCAGATCATCACAATCCTTTTAAACATTCTATTACATAACTATGATAATCTCAGCACAAGTTTGTTTGATTAACACAACAACTGGCTGTCGTTAGCCGCTGAACGCCTCTAATCTCGCACATTGAGTGCTTGCCGTGCTGAAAGAATACAGTATCAACTGAAGGCACTTTATTTTGTACGTTTATGGAAAAGTACCAAATAGTTATCAAAATATCACGTTGTGCTCGGTAGAGATATTAATGAATAAAAGGGATTATTCCAACTTACAGATATTGTGTTAGTCGGTCTATTAAGGCTTGTTTATATTATTTACTATCTTAATCTACTAAGCGATTACGAAAAAAAAAATACGAGTGTGCTTATGACCACACGACTAAAGTGAAACTTTTTGTAAATTTCATTGGTAAATTAATATTTTTGCATAGATCTTCTATTTTTATTGAAAAAAAAAAACTCTAAATTTATTTCATGGTTTCATTGGTAAATTAATATTTTTGCATAGTTCTTCTATTTTTGAGACCTTGTAGTACCAAGCTCGCGCCACGGGCGCCTCTGTGCTTATATCCCCCACTTAACTTCCGTTCGCCTTGCCCGATCACTTTTCGTAACGCTTACGTCACGCGTTCGCCAGCTTACTCCCCAAGTCAAGCGTGCGTAAAGAAGTTTCACTTCAAAAAGTATGATAGCTCATGTACACATAATATACAGATTCCATTCAAACAACTTTATGGAACTTTTTGGTTCTGAGATTAAATCAACACGTGGAACAAGATTTTCCAGTTTATTTATTCTCACTGGGTTCAATTCAATAAGGAAACGTGTCCCGTGTAAACTAGTACCTACCCGCTAATAAAAAGTCTGTGAAAGTCAAGGCCAGTTGGTCGACGACCTCTCGCCTCGAGGTGTTCTTTGTGGATCATGAAAAGGAAATATTTGCTTTAGGTAGGTAATATAAGCCTAACCGACAGTATCCCATTCAGGTGTTGACTTAAACCGGTAATAGATGTTGATGTAAAGTTATTTCTAAACATGTAGTAGGTATTGTCAACAACATCAATTTAGGTAGAAAATTTTGTAACTACGAATAATAATACTTTGAACAGGGTCTCTTTTACGTTAGGTTGTCGCAACCCTTTGAAAAAGCAAAATAAGCAGTAGTTATGACGCACAAAATCTAGGGTTCAATGACTGTTTCACCAGAATGGAAACATGCCGTCACGTATGAACAAATTGAACCTTCGTCCAACGAGGATGTCGAAAGCTGGATTTGCGTGCCATTGGCCGGGGGCTATGGACACTGCGCCCCGAGATGTCCTGAAATATTGCCTTTTTTATATTTTCTTCGATATTACCGGGCCTGATTTATTACCAGCGATCGTTTCCCCAAATATTTTGTATTTCATTCTATCCGGTCTATCCTAAGTTGGTGAATTTTAATTTGCTGATTTATTGCTAGGTACCTACTTCGAAGTCCCGCACTACATAAGTCATTACCATAATAATAATAATAGTAAATAATACACGTTATACATCATAACTTCACCAGTTCTCTTTAGCCAAGGAGAGCGGAGTGAGGCCCTTGTCAACCGCGACCACATCTCGACGCATCCCCACGTCGGTTTCTAGAAAATATTCCCTGAGACTGCATACCTCGCGATTGTGGAGGGTCTTAGCGTTTAAAAAGCCACGACCTCCACGTTTTCGCGGGATATACAGCCTCATAACCGATGATCGTGGGTGATGCAATCGATTTGCAGTCAGCAGCGTACGGACCCTCTGATCCAGGGCGTCAAGTTCGGTTTGAGTCCATTTGAGTATGCCGAAAGAGTACATCAATACCGGCATGACCCAATCGTTGAAAGCGCGCACCTTGTTTCCGCCTGATAGAAGACTATTAAGTACTTTTTTCAGGCAGCCAAAGAAGCGTTCCTTCAACGATTGCTTCATGTCAGTAACATTGATGCCCAACGCTTCCGACATACCCAAATAAAATAAATAGTAAATAATACACGTTATACATCATAACTTCACGTTATTTGCCAACAATACGATAAATCTTTTCTGTTTAATCTTCTTTTGTTTTTTGGGCGCTTAGCATTGTAATAACCTCAGGCGGTGTTCTTTCTCATAACTTCTGAACATGTAATAAAGATTGAAAACTCTTCCAATATTGTTTGATATCATCCAAAGAAGCAATGCGCTTAGTATATATGTATTCGCTACTCGTTGCATATTGCAGAAGGGACGACTCTTTTCAGTAAAAACTAATTTCACCTTGTTTTACATTATGCAAATTAGATAATACAGCGAAAAGCACCACACCATACACCAACATTTAGCTTACGTTGTCTTATACTCATTTATGTAGATCTAAGACATCTCCATGAAAATACAAAAGTTATTTGTATGTGAAACAGACAAAGTGAAGACAGATAGGTCGAAAAACGATTTTTCTAAAAATTCATACAAATTAGTTCCCACGTAAGGGCCGGAATGAATTTTAAGAATAGAACTGCTTTCTTTCTTTCTTTTGTGGCTTCGCACGGTTTGTGCATTTAGCCAATGTCACGTAATGAATTGTTCATGTCGAAAAAGACGGCCGCGTGACCCGTCTTACGATGGAGGTTTGAGACAAAGTCATGATATGGCCACTATGCTGGGATATTTCACTGTTCTTTATGAATTATTTACTGAATGCACTTTTTACTACATAAATCACACACTTTTATTTAGTAAACAACACTATAAATAATTTTAAAAGTCCAATGAAAAATGAGCGTGACACTCAGCTTGACTTTCCCGCCAAAACTTCTATGAATGTTTCATTATTGTTTTTCTTTACATAGTAAATATAATTTTAATAATATAAACAAAAATAAATACATAACAAAACACCGGCTGTTCAGAACTGCTTTCAACTGTGAAGAGTTTTACGTAAAAAAACTAATAAAAAAAACGAGTGTGCTTATGACCACATGACTGAAGTGAAACTTCTTTCGCTCCATATATACACACATCAAAAGTGTCTAGGGATCAACATATATTTTTGCAATAACTTTTCTCCTGATTGATATTAATAAAAATTTTCTTTAAGGATTCATCAAATAAAGTGTTTTCATTTGTCACAGTAACGATAAACCAAGTCACCTTTGCATTAATAAAGAAATTTGCCATTTTCCTAATAAAGGGATATTTGACATTTGAACCACTAACACAAAAGTTCGAAAAAAAGACTGAAATAACAGTTTTCTCTAAAATTTTATTGGGTAACTTAAACAATTAATAATCCGTGTTTCTACCGCGAACACTAACAACACAAGAACATCGGTTTGGCATACTCAAAATGAGTTCATCCAAATCACGCTGTGGAATGGCCGCCCATGTTCGTTGCAACAACAAAAAAAGGTCTTCTTGCGACTGGATACCCTCCATATTCGGCAGAGCTCTTCTCTGTAGCATATCCCATGCATGCTCAATCGGGTTCAAGTCTGGCGACTGAGCAGGCCAGGGCAGGACATTGATGTTAGCTGCGGCGAGAGTCTATCTTACAACTCTTGCGGTGTGCGGTCGTGCATTATCATGCATTAACTGAAATAAGGGACCGATTTGCACTTGTAGAGGAACGATGACGTCTGATTCAATAGTCTCAGCATAAATTTGAGCGTTGAGGTTGCCTCTGATCCAAATCAACTCAGTTCTTCCGCCGATCCAAATACCCGCCCATACCATGATGGTTCCACCACTATAAGGATGGACTTCCTGGCAGGATTTTAATCGCTGTTGGCGTCCAGGGGTTCTCCAGTGTCGTATACGTCTTGTATCCGGTCTCATACCAAAACGAGACTCATCAGAAAAGCACACGAAACGCCATTGTTCTTCTGCCCAATTTCTGTGTTCAAGAGCCCATTGATATCGAATCCTACGATTGTGCATTGCTATAGGTGGTACCCGTAGCGGTCTTCGGGAATGAAGGTTCACTTCATGCAAGCGGTTTCTGACTGTTTGGTCGCTAATTAAGTTCCCTGAAGAGTGATGAAGCCTCACGGCTAACATCAAAAATCAAAATCAAAATCAAAATCAAAATCAATTTTATTTGTATAACATAGGTAGTGAATACAGTTCTTAAATTTATGTTTATAGGTCGCTATGTTATGCTAAGAAGCGTACAAATACTTGCATGCAAAACATTAACATTTTTTAGTCAATCATGCTATATGCAAAAAAAAAAAAATATTAATTATATAATGTCAAAATAAATGATAAATGAGTAAAAACAATGTCACAATACGGAGTAATTTCGCTAGTCAAAATAAATAAGTCTACATTAATTTGTCATTTAGGAATTCATCAGTTGTATAATAACATTTCTCAATTAATAAATGTTTTAATTTTGTCTTGAATTGTATAATATTCAAATTTTTTATGCCAACTGGTAATTTGTTGTAGATGCGCGGTGCCATTCCTAAAACACTCTTTTTTACTAAAGCAGTATTACAACGCTGATTTTTTAAAACATTTGCATATTGACTGCGAATAGTAACATCTCGTAGCGTTGACACCGTTTCAAACAATCTTATGTTTGTCTTGACAAAAACACTAATTTCATAAATGTACAATGATGGTAAGGTTAAAATTTTGAGCGACTTAAAAAATGGTACACAGCTATCGTCAATTTTCAGACCACACATCGATCTTATGCACCTTTTTTGTGCCTTAAATATGACATCTTTATCAGTAGAGTTTCCCCAAAAAATAATGCCATATCGCAAAATTGACGCTACTAAGCCATGATATGCAACTAGTAGCGCATCGATATTTATTTTTCTAGCAATTTGGAAAAGTGCGTACGATGATCTATTTACTTTTTTACTTAGGCCATCTATATGGGCCTTCCAGTTTAGTTGGTTATCCAGTAATAAACCTAAGAATTTTGCTACTTTAACCTCTTCAATTTCACAGTTACTATGTCTGATATTTACTTTTGGTGCTACAGTTCTTTGATGATAGTGCATTATTTTCGTTTTTTGTAAGTTTATAACCAAATTATTATGATTAAGCCAATCCCATCCGCCCATCATGGCGGTTATTGTTGGAGCTCTTCGAGTTAAGATTTGAATGTATCGGTCTTGTCTCCGTGTGGTGCAGCGATACCGTCCTCCATGGCGCTCAGCCACGGTACCAGTGCTTCGGTAACGTGTCCAAAGTCGACTGATAACACTCTGACTTGTATTCAGAGCTAAAGCCTCAGTACGTTGCCGGGAACCAGCTTCTATCATTCCCACGGCTCTGAGCATTTCTTCTCTGCTTAAATGACGTCGCCGCTCCATAATAACGTTGGTTTTAATCAGTAGTAGGGAAACAGTAGCACTAATAATGTCTTCAATGCGTTGTATGTTTTTATAGGGAAAATATTGACAGCTGATTTTCATCTTTTACTCGAATTTGATTCACAGTTCCTGATTCAAATTATGAAATGCACCAAAAAGGATCCATATAAATTTATAAAATCATAAATTTATTACAAAGCCACATCTCAATCTCAAGAAATCCGCATAAAAATGCTTGATCCCTAGACACTTTTGATGTGTGTATGTGTGTACAATATATACATGTATACACATATATTAAATTTCTATAAATATTTAAATTTATTTCATGGTTTCATTGGTAAATTAATATTTTTGCATAGTTCTTCTATTTTTGAGACCTTGTAGTACCAAGCTCGCGCCACGGGCGCCTCTGTGCTTATATCCCCCACTTAACTTCCGTTCGCCTTGCCCGATCACTTTTCGTAACGCTTACGTCACGCGTTCGCCAGCTTACTCCCCAAGTCAAGCGTGCGTAAAGAAGTTTCACTTCAAAAACTCGTTGTAGACCTTGTAGTACCAAGCTCGCGCCACGGGCGCCTCTGTGCTTATATCCCCCACTTAACTTCCGTTCGCCTTGCCCGATCGCTTTTCTTAACGCTTACGTCACGCGTTCGCCAGCTTACTCCCCAAGTCAAGCGTGCGTAAAGAAGTTTCACTTCAAAAATGCTGCGGCCATGTGACTTTCTAAACAGCCAGTGTGAACTTAGCCTTCGTGGTTTATTCCGCCCAAACTTCTTTGGGCGGAATAAACCACAAAAATTTAACTGCGAGTTCCATATTTAAATTTAAAAAGTCGACATATATTGGCGGGATACTAATCTGTCATGTAGGTACATGTGACGAAATTTTAAAAATATAGTTTAAATAAACAAATAGACTACAGAAATGAACTAAAAGAATCAATTCCTACTCAGACTATAGCCACACTCGCTGCGCTCAGACGTCGACCCTAGGTTAACAATCTACTATTGTTTCGGTCTATGTCACTGTCACTACCCATCTCTTCAGTATCTAGTATTAAGTGTATCTACACTTAATAGATACTTATACACGTAGGTCAGCGGTTAACAAATCTGTGATGCTCAGTGATGTTACCTTGTTAAATGTTTGTATAAAATGATAAGTCTGAAGATGTTTCTCTCCTACTCCTTACTTATAAACCATCCTTCGCAATAGGTATTAAATATTCCTAGAACAACATTCGGAAAGCGACCCTCTTAAGTTCACTGATCTTGAACTAGTCAGACAAAATGTACCCATTTCCCATCCCACTACTTATTATTTTGGTAAATAATGCTGTTATTAGCTAACGATACGGGATTGATGGTATTATATATTTACCTATATTCACTTCCATTGTATACATACATCTGCTTTTTCATTCCAAATATACGTGAACATTTATTACCTACCTTCTGTTATATTATGTCACATAAAAAGGCTACCTCATTACTGTTCATTATGTAACATTTCTACAAACGGTACGTATTCGTTTATTAGGTTTATTTTACCAGATTGGTCCCCTCAATAACATTGACACCCCGCTGGTCGCGTCGGTCCAAACAACTCAGTGATGTGCTCATAAACAAGCGACGTGTCGGTTATTTTAGGCCCAATTTAGGGTGTATCGAACTATAATTTAACAAATTACTGTACGTAATGCCATAGGGGACTAACAATTTCGACATGTTGATGTTTCCGAATGTTCACTGGCCTTTGCAACATTGTATGTATAAGGTTATTATACATATAAAAAGGGATTTCAGACTTGGTTCAGTTCCAATTTAATGTGAATTTTCGTCACATTCAGTATAGGATAAGTTTTGAGTTAAAATTTTGATACACGAACGAGACATCTAGCTATAGTATATTTGTAGTTTTATATGACTACGTCGGGTGTTAAATTGCGCACAATCGCACACAGCAAATTTTCATACTTAAAATTAAACTCGTTTTCCAGCAATAATTTATATATTATGCAATACTTATTTTAATGTAAGTAACACGAAAACTACACATTCTAACACGTACTTTCCGTTATATTATTCTTGTAATTTGTTTAACTCTTTGTGTGCAAAACACGTTGCTAGAATGTATCTGTACCTATTTCGAGAACGCGTAACAATAAGTGATAAGAATAAATAGCTGTTTAAATAATGATAGAGCAACTACAAATCGATAGGACGTCCGATACGACATTGTCTGTAATGAAAGATATTTCTGGAACAAAATAAATCTTAGAGAAACTGTCCAGTACCATGAGATTAAAATAGCAGATTGTGTGCGAAAGCCAAAATGTTGCTGCCTTCATTGGCGCTTCTTAGATTAATGAAAAATCGTGATGAAAACGTAAAGTGATAATAAAATTTATCCCTATTATCATCATCGTTCTATCTATGCCCATGCGCGTGGATTTCGTAATTACCTACCCCTTATGTTTTTTTTCTACAATGACGTATTTGGACAAATTTTCAAGGTTTCAAATGTTCAAATAGTAGGATTTCTCGAGGTCAGGGTGGTTATAGTGAGGTAAAAATCCCACACTACCCGATCTCATTCCTCGGAGGTTGGATGCCTTTTGTAGGTATACCCCCGAAAACAAAAAAAAAGGATTTCTCGAGGTACGAGTATATACTCGTACCTCGAGAAATCCTTTTTTCCGTCGTCTATACTCGTACCTATGAGAATATTCTCATAGGTACGAGTATAGACGACGGCTGTCTCATACAACACTTTCACAACGAATGGCAATAGAGTTGAAAAATCGCTTAATAGGTTTCCATAACATGACTTAAATTATCTTATACCTATTATACCTATTTTACAGTTAATTGAAGCAAGCAGTAAAATACTTCTCCTAAAATTTATCACACCTTTCAACTTCATTGTTGCTTCTCTGTCACTTTCGAGTTAATTGGGTCGAGCTTTAAAATTCCTCCCTAAAAACTTCTGAAAAGGTAATAATGACAAATTTTATTACTTTATTGTAAGTAATATTTTTTTTTTCATTTGAAATTATTGTAATTGTATAGACGAGTAAATTCATGCTATGTTTCAAGTTTTTGAACCAAATAAAATATATTTTTTTTACATATACAAATCTGTCAAAGTTTCACTTTCTTAAAGGCTGATTTAAAAAAAAAAAACCCCTCATAGTGTTTCTACAATATAAAATTGCCTATTATGCCTTTTGCATTTCACGTTTCTGGGCCAAATAGGTTCGACTGTGCGTCAGTTTGTACGCCTACTTTTGAATAAGTAACGTATACGGTTTCTCGTATTCATTTAATGAACATATTTTAATAACATTTATTTTCAATTAATACTACCATCGTAGTTAAATAACTTCTTGGGAAATATTCTTCACACCTCGGATGTCTATGGATGGTCAGTACAGATAAGACTGACCCAGGAAGACGTGATGAGACAATCAAGATGCGTAGCGTAGGGTTGGGTCAAGGAGGTTCTAGAAAAGGATGGTTTGGGTGAGGTCAGCAATAGGAAATAAGACCAAAAGTCTTCTCAGTACAGGCGAAAAATTACGATTTATTTTTTTACTAGGATCAAAGAGTACTATAATATTTTTTCTTATTGTAACGGGCATCGTTAAAGCAGTGCACGTAAAGGAAACCCTAAAGATTATCCCCCTTATTCATAAAAGATGTTCAAAGTTAACTAGTGATTAGCGATTCTTTAACCATACATTTTAGACGTTTGCACGTCACTTAACTTTAATCTTCGCTTATGAATAAACCCCTTCAACACTGTGGTGTATATTCATAAAGGATGATTTAAGTTAAGTGACGTTAAAAGGTCAAAATTGAATGGTTAAAGAATCGCTAATCACTAGTTAACTTTAAACAGCGTTTATGAATAAAGAAGTATGTTTCCCGGTTTTTCCGCATTTTCCATTGATTTTTTGCACTGATTGATCACGGCGTGATGTTATTTAGTCTAAAGCCTCGATGATTGAACTATACTACAAAAATAATTTTCAATTCGAATCAGTAGTTCCTGAGATTAGAGTTTCGAAAGGAGGGCATTTACGGGGGGGCTGTCTTATGTAATGTAGACGTTCAAAATGCGCTGATTCTCAGCCTAGTCTGAATAAATGACTTTTGATTCTGATTTTAGAGGATACAAACAAACTCTTGCTATTTTAGTGGCACGCTGTACAGAATACAGAACATCAAACTACTATCATCTGCCAGATTTCCTTATATTTAACAGTTTCTGGTAGCATGACCCGCTGTCGTCCAAAAAAAAAATCAAAGCATTTATTTCAAATAAACCAGTTACAGGCAATTTTGAATTGTCAGAAGGTCGGTCAGTCAGTAAGGTGAAGCTAGTCGCCCATTACAAAGAGTAGGTACCTATGGAGAAGAACGGGCAAGAAACTCCATGGACACTCTTTTAAATTATCAAGCTATTGATACAAATTTTTGATTACATCATTCATTTTGAAATCAATCGTGTGAGAACGATGCAGAAATATATTGTACGCTGATAGCGTCCATTATGGAGAAAAAAACAACAATTCAGAAATTAAAATACGCCGTAGCAGCTAAGAGATGACCAGTCCCCTCTGACGGCGTCCGTTCACGAACATGACGTATGGATCAGCATCATTCAGCTCAACCATATTGAAGGGAACCTAATGACCCAACACACACACCACCACCAGCGAGACATTTGAGTGAGCTTGACATACTCTCAACAGCCATAGCACTATCAAGTCAATAAAAGACTAACCCAACAAATAGATGCTTTACAGCAAGTAGATCGTGCTCACACGTGTTCCATGCAATTATACAATACTAAGAAATTGAATCTACACAATGCAAAGACAGTTTTGTCCAGTTTTGTTCAGCAGCTCCAACGGTGTTCCCGAATGCTAAGTTTAGCTCCTGTGTAGCTGCACCAGTGCCGAATACCCCTGTCAGCGATACAATTCCGTAACGTATAATATGCCTGGCTACATACTATAGTGTGTACTGGCTTTGAGTTAAAACAACAAACAATTGCAAATTTAAACTACAAGAGGAAAAATCAAAGAACAATCAGTGTAAGCATAGAAATCGGACGCAGCTCAAGCCCAAGCCTTTTTATCGTCAATATAATCTTTAACACTATAAAATGCTTTCTGACACAACTTACGTTTAATGAAGGATTTGAATTTATTCAGGCTCAGATCTTGAACCACCTCTGGAAGTCTATTGTAAAAATGTATAAATTGGCATCTAAAAGAGCCACTAATATCTTGAGCCTTGTTGTAGGTACAATAAATTTGTGCTTGTTCCTAGTATTTATATTATGGTACCGTACCTGTCCATTTCTTTATCAGTAAGTTAGAGTAGATGCAAATGTTTAATTGACTGGAATTGGAACACTTCTGGACACATCTATTGGCCCACCTTAGAGGTTTAGGTTTCGATGGCCCCTACCGAAATATGATTGCTAGATTGAACAAAAACTATTGATGCAGTTTTAAACCCGATACATTTTACCATATTTTTCGATCGTATTGTTTTAAATTTGAATTCAGAATACCAAACGACATGGAGCTACGCCTAACAAGTCGGATATGCACCTTGTTAAAGGCAATTGATTCTTGAATAAAAACATGTTTAAGTACATATAACTTTAGAAAAACTACATTGGTACTTGCCTGTCCTGGAATCGAACCCGCGCACTCATACTTGAGAGGCTGGTGTTTCAACCACTGGGCCACCACGACTACCATTGTTCTAACAAAAAAAAACTATCAAAAATTCTAAAATAAAGGGTTAGAGAACTTATCAATGAAACAATAAATGATTTCTGATATTTACAAAATTATACATCTTTTTATTAGTAAATATATTATATTATTAATTGAATACATCGTCAGGTAAATAGTACATCGCCGTTATCATTGACATTCAGTTAAGTACATCACACGGTGCCTCTGGGTTCAAAGAAGTAACATTGATGGTACGCGCTTCCCAAAATGCCCGTAAAATGAGGTTCGTAGTTGTATATCACATACTGATTTTCTTCCGCCTGATTTGCGAAAGCGTGGAGGTTTTTTCTGCACTCCTTTACAAAGAAATCCATGAAGTAACGGTTTCCCTTGACCGCGTTTAGTGAATGCACGTAGTTCTTAGACTTCTTCCATTCGAAGGAGCTCTTCTCTGGGTGGAATTGGACGCCATAGAAAGGATACCTGTGTTAATATTAATTTGATTTAGTATATACAACATCAAAAGATATTATTGTCATATTAACCAATAGACATAACGTTGTAGAGATCCATGTCCGTCCACGTCCATGAAAAGGCCTAAGATTCAACATTATTTGATTATTTCGGGCGGTCTGTGGGTTAACTGTACGTGGAAGGCTCTAGACGCCCTGCGGGTGCAATATAATAATGTTTTTTTTTTTATTTTTTTTTTTATTAAAGTATAAACCAGCGCTTGACCGCAATCCTGCCTGATGGTAAGCAGTGCGTCCGGCATGTTCGCTTTGGCGCGGGTTGATGATTTTCATGCCATCCTAAGGAAAAAGGCGGCCTCGTTGCTGGGTAGAACTAGGACCAGAGCTAACAGCATCCTACAAGCCATGGCCGATAAGTTCGATGCGCCGGTGCTTAGGCGCTGGTTAGCATTGCTTGTGCGGCAAGCATGATTAGTTTTTAAGTGTTACTAACCCTTAGTAGATAAGTTACTAACCATTGGACCATTGTTGTCTTTGAATAAATGAATTATTATTATTATTCCTTTATTTCATTCTATATACATATAAATTATATTTTTAAATATTTTTACATAAACAATACATAAAAAAACATTTATTATTATTATTTAGTTTGAAATACCGATTTTTTAAAACATCGAAGTTTAGCCAAAATCACCAGTTACACTAGTAAAGCGGAGCCCAGACTCCAAAACTTTGGATGCGACTGGGATTAACGCTGAGATGATGATGACGATCATTTAGTTTGATATTACCTGGTATGTTCAACAGTTGCTATGAACTTGACTCCGTTGTCGTCATTAGAATAAGAAGTCACTCGCCAGTCCTGCGTCAAATTGTGAGATTTCAGGTTCTGGAAAAAAATATTTTTATTCAAGTGAAAACTTCTTTTAAGACGTTGAGCACTTTTGATGGATGGGGAAAAGCATTGAATTCGCGTGGGCGTGACCGACCCGACACCGTGATCGCTACAGCGAGGTATACATATGTAAATAGATTCATGCACAGTACACATACACAATATATGTGTACTGTGAATGAATCTATAAATAATAAATGCATAACCATAATTTCATTTTTCACTTCTGTGGGTCAGTCCCACGACTGCCTTTTTTATTATTTGTTTCAGCTTTTAAATAGATTATTTTATATTTTGTAAATGTGAGAACATTAGACCTTGTGGACTGTAGATTTATATAACTACTAGCTGACCCGGCAAATGTTATTTTGCCATAAAACCAATTGATTAAATTACTAAAATGGCTATTAAAAAATAAGGGTTGATCGTAGAAGGTTGAAAATTGGGGAATGTATGTAATTTTGTATGTTGTATTATAAAAAAATAGAAATTAAAAATTTTGTCTAAAAAATAACAAAAAGAATTTAGGGGTGGACGACTACCCCTAACATTTAGGGGGATGAAAAATAGATGTTGGCCGATTCTCATAGATACCAGATAAGCACAAAAAATGTCATCAAAACCGGTCGAGCCGTTTCGGAGGAGTTTAAGTTCGAACACCGTGACACGAGAATTTTATATATTAGATAGCTGACCCGGCAAACGTTGTTTTGCCATATAAATAATAGATTAAATTACTAAAATAGCTATTAAAAAATAAGGGTTGATCGTAGAAGGGTGAAAATTGGGGATTGTATGTATTTTTGTATGTTGTATCATAAAACAAATAGAAATTAAAAATTTTGTCTAAAAAATAAAAAAAAAATTTAGGGGTGGACTACCCCTAACATTTAGGGGGATGAAAAATAGATGTTGGCCGATTCTCATAGATACCGGATAAGCACAAAAAATTTCATCAAAATCGGTCGAGCCGTTTCGGAGGAGTTTAAGTTCGAACACCGTGACACGAGAATTTTATATATTAAATATTCTATTTAACTAGTAATTGTTGACAGTCCTATAATGTCCTAGCTTGTCTTCATAAGAAACGTTAAATTGAAACCAAACTGACGATTCAAAAATTGGCCCATGTGGGTAATAAGTGAAATCAAATATATATTTGAAAATCTAAGTAAAAAGTCAAAGTAAATTTTTAAGTATGAGAGAGCGAGCCTTAGAAAGAAGAACACAATCTTGAGAGCTCTGTCCTCATTATTCGACAAACCCGAACTTCTTCGATGTTCTACCATTTGCCGCTTTCTTTATCTAAATCTCAGTAAACTATAATTATCACGTACGACTGGGTAAATAGTAAGTTTCTAGTTGCAATTACGGGAGAGTTATCAAATTAGTGTTAACGAAGTAGAGTTAACTACAATTTGAACTGGTCCTAATGACCAAATAAACTAAAATGAAGAGTTTCTTCAAAGAGAGCAAGAGCATGTTTATACAGGGCGTATCTGATATGGTAACGCAAACTTCGCGAAAAGGCGGTGGAATATTTGCACATGTTGCATGCGGTCTAGCATGCAACATGTGCAAATATTCCACCACTGGGGGGTTCAGAATCATGTACTGGATCCATGCTACTCGTTTGCGTGCGTCGATGTTCAGATACACCCTCTATTATTTGGCACAGCAACGATCTTATTTATTTAGGGACAACAAACGTAGTGTAATAATAAATAAATATAAATAAGTTAGAAGTTATAATAGAGTTAATGAATACATTATATGAATGTATAATGACCCCGATTTCCTTGTTCAGAAACTAAACTGAGTATATTTAAGTACAGTGAAATTTATTCATTTCATCAACAAAAGGGCATAAGACAAAATGTTAGTTTAGTAGTGTCAAATTAGGATACTCCATTATAGTTCAGACGCGTTTTTACGACGCGTATTCTGGTTGCTGTATGGGGGCTTTTGGGTTACCTGAAATAAATGCGTTTTTTGTAGCCCAGTCCACGTGGAAGGCTTTTAACATAATTTATATTTTTTACAGGAAAAGCTCAACATCAATCGCAAATGTATTCATCACAAAGCTTAGGCTACTTTTGCAGAGTGAAAATCATGCACTGTTTTACACGGTTACAATTAGTGGCTGTGATATGACATCAACATTTTACAGGAGGGGTAAAATAACAGTTTTCAAAATGTTTGAAAAACAAAATCTAGTTCAATGTGTATTTAAAAAAAAAAATCAACTCGACAAGAAGTTCTCACCAACGGCATTCGCTTTCTTGTTTCTATGTACGGAGCTCCTAAAAAAACTATCTGCTTAGATCAGTATAGTATGTTTAGTTAAAAATACTAAAAATATAAAACAAGTCCAATTAGCTTGTCTTCCTCCAACTTCAGATGCTGCTCATCAACATCTTCTTTGCGTATATTTATATTATTTATCAAGTTCAAGTATTGCTTGGTATCAGCTGTACCCTGCAGACCGGAGTTGGAAATTGGTCAACAATACTCTAGAACCAGTTCAAACGTTACTTCCACCTGTGCCGCAAAAACTGCTGAACACAATTTTTTGTAATTGCAAAAAGGGATGTAGTGCTAAATGTGGTTGCATAAAAGTTGGGACTGTGTTGTTCTATGGCATTTATAAATTATCAAGGCCGGTCATGTTCTAAAGTTGAATTGCCAACAGTGAAGGATTCGTTTGATTCCAATGAGGTGACATGCGATATATCGCTATTGACGCAATTTACTTTTACCCAGAATGAAGATGAAGATAAAGAACAAGAAATAGAATTTGACGGCTACGAATCAGATGAATAAACTTCAACTACTTTGTTTTAATTTATGTCGCTTTTATCATTATTTTGTAATCTTTGCCAATTTTCGATATTATGCAATGGTTTCAAATTAAACAGGATCACGGGCAGGTGGAATAGGCCTACTAGGGAAACCACGTTAAAAAAACGCGCTAAGTACACTACTTCATAGGTAGCGTGGAAACGTGTGTATATTGTAACGATTACAACTTTTCTAAATTTTTGAATCGTTATATCTTCAAAATAATGGCTCGTAGGAAAAAAGTATGAATACATTTTTATAGATAGTTTTGTAATCTACAATTTTGGTTTGAGATATTTTTATGATAAAACTTTTTGTTTTGCTGAATATCACAAAAAAAACGCAAAAAAAAATTCATATTTTTGACCTTAGACCTTGAATAAATTCTATTTCCATACAGGGGAAAGATGGGGAACTTTGAAATTTTATTTGTAATTATATTTTAGACGATTGTAGGTAAATTGTTGTATTTATTTATATTCATATTATATATGTCGGCGCAAGGTTACCTTTAAAATATTTAGGATTTCCGGTTACCTTGATAGCAACCCATAATTGAGGACTTATCCAAACTTAGGTTTAAGAAAATAGTTATCTATAATTAATTCATTTCATGATTAATAAGCAACATGCGTATTCTAAAGCATGGCGCTGGATGGATTTGGAATAATATTTGTTTAATAGAAATAGACTCTTGATAAAACAAAAAAGCATGGCGCATGTTTTAAATAAATGTTTAAACGTGTTAAGCAATGAATAACTAATTCATTGTTAAAATCGAGTGATAGAAATAGTAAAAGGAATTAGCAAATTATAGTTTGCAACTCTAATTATTGTTACCTGCAAATTATTATAAAAGGACTTGTAACAACGACGCCATGACGTTTTTCATAAAAGAATTGCCAAGCGGCTGTGAACACAGATTGTCAACGAGAATATGTTGTTTTTCACTAGAATATCTTGTAAGTACGATTTCTGTAATTAATTGAGATGTTCGGGTTTATTTAATTGTCTTTGTGATCGCTGTTAGGCGAGAACAATAAAAATGTACGTAAAAACAATTAGTTGTATTCATTTTTGCTACATCTGAGCCTAGCGTTGGAGACAATGTTGTCTACGAATTCCAATGACCCTGGTACTCCGCGCCGGGGGATACCTGTAATGTGATGTATAAATCTTCCGTGCGATTGCCAATTTCATTTTTTCTTAATTTTTCAGATATATCTTTTAGGCTGTCAAAAACCGAGATGCTTATAAAAATGTGTTTTTCCTCGTTAATAGGTAGAGTGATTAAAGAGGAAGGTTTATATGGATAATAACACGCCTTAAATTGTTGAGAAATACTATTATATTCGAGGTATCTAATGTGATGTCTTAAATAATTACATTTTTTCCGCGTTTGCGGGGAAACGCTGGCTGAACCCTACGAGATTTATCAAAATAATGTACTAAATATTGTACACATTGAAAAGGTCTACAAAAAAGTCTGTTTAAGTCTAAGTGGTATACGTCTATCTGTTATGGATATCCCATAATAATTTTTTTTGTCATTTACTTTTTACGACAAATACCGGCTAATTTTAGAAGCGATTTTAACCAATATAGCATTAATGCTTATCCAATTTAATACCTTAAATTTATTTTTGATGTGATATAGATCTATATCACCCTTTACAGCATATGAATTAAATGAATATTTACTAAGATATTACAGATTTAAAAATTGCGGGGCGTCGCGTTTACGGCGGCACCGACCGGCCGGGGCTGGGCGGGAGCAGCGAGTCGCTATGTTTTTCATACAACGTTCACAGTTTTTCTGTAGTTTATTTATTATTAGCATTGCACCCGCGCGAAACCGGGGCGGGTCGCTAGTTATGTAATATGTGGCTAACTGAAGATGGACGAACATACACACGCGACATATTGACTTTACCTCATCTACGATGCAGAACTGGTGAGCATTCACAGTGATATCTTCATTTTCTAACAACTCTAACACGTCTTCCGGTGCCTCTTTGAACATCTTGCTGCTGTGAACATCTGAAAGTAATATATTAAAACATTTAAAGACAACCAAAAGTTATATTGTAAGGTTTACAAATTATTTTCACACCTGAATATCGCAGAATTATTTGAATGCGGAGATATTCAAGTAATTCTGCAATATTTAGTTATTTTAACACGTTTTTGTTAGTGTCATCTATAACTTACTAACAAATACTGTAATAAAATAAATTTTAGTCTACTTTTGTCCTATCGAACTGTTTTTTTGTGTGTGTATCGGATTGTCCAAATTAGTCACGTCAGTGGCCGCGTAGTGGTGGCCTTGCGGACGTACAAATAACATATACTTTTTTTTTTTCGAGAGGACACCTTCAAAAGGCACCCGATCCCCGAGGAATGTGGTCGGGTAGTGTGGGATTTTTACCTCACTAAAACCACCCCGGTGGTCACCATCTGCGCCTAGGGGTGCCGGTTCCCCTTAAAAGACCAATTCCGGAACCCTCCCTGCGCAACCCCTATAAGACACATCCCAGGAGAGACTCTAAGAGGGCCTCTCCTAGACGTCCTATACACGGCAGCACGTGACCACTATGCCACCGTCTTCCCTGGGGTCACCCAGCGGACAGGCAAGGAACCTGCTCCATGCGCCCGCAACCCCAAAGGTCCATCTACTACTCATATACTAGGTTAGGTAAGATTAGTCAAAAGAATCCTAAGGTCCTCGAGATGGGATGCTGAAAATTTCAAGCTTGCTTCGCTCGCTCTTGCACAACCTTCCCTCAAAACTTGCACGCTCGCTAAATCACGCGAAAAATTAATGATGTAGGTTTTTGCCAAAAGTAATTTGGCAAGTACTTCAACTGATTTGGAATACAAAATTACGTAATGACTAGTGAAAAATCACTACACAACTAAAACTACAATGAATAATTCCTGTTTTATTTTGTAAACTGTAAAACCTAAACCCAGTAAGTACCTCTACTACAGAGGTCCCTAGGTAAAATTTGCTACTGGTCCCCGCTGGTTAATCCGGCACTAAGATCGAATGACAAAACTATAATTTCGTATCTTGGAACTAATCTGATACCCTTATCAGATTAGTTCCAAGATACGAAATTATAGTTTCAGTAGGTGGATAGTAGAACTTTTCAGTGGCCATTTGTTTTGACGAGCCAAATTACGTTACGTTAAGTTAAAAACAAAAAACACGTTTTTATTAGCGGGTTACCAACTAATACCTACTTTTATCAGTATCGAGCAAATTCGGACCACAATTGGGCTTTACTCAGTAATAAAATATATCAATTCCTTAACTTACCTTCCGTAAAATCAAGAGGTATATTAGAAAACGAATAGCAACGGATCCTATTTTCCGGATACCCTCGGCCTGAGGCCAAGATGATGAGCAGCTCGAAGCCAAGGCAGGTGCCGAATATAGGGAAGTAGTCTCCAGCGTCGTTTAATTCTTGAGCTATCTCGTATATGTGCTGTCCGGCGTCAGCGTAACCGTTCGACTGGTTGAAGTAGGTAGCTCCACCGGGGATCAACACTCTGAAATGGACAACAGAAAAATGTAATCAGAAAATGTACTGAAAGTATTTAATATGATTTCTATACAAAACATTGAAAAAGCTAGGTCTAGTCATGCAATGCTCCGAATTTTATGAAAATAAAATCGAAAACTATCACCGCCTAATCTGTGAAGTTACACGTCGCCAGCATATGTAGAAAGGCAATAGGAATCCACAAGCAGTTAACCAGGGCCGCAAAAACGAGCTGGGGACTTCATCCTGAAGTCATAAGAATAATATATGTGGCCGCCGTGGAACCAATCATCCTGTACGCAGCCAGCGTATGGGCTCCGGCCGCTAGAAAGCTGGGAGTCATAAAGCAGTTGGGAACAGTTCAGCGCGGTATTGCACTGAAGCTGTGTAAAGCATATCGGACGGTCTCTTTAAATTCTGCGCTGGTGCTGGCTGGTATACTACCCCTCGACCTCCGGGTTCACGAGGCAGCATCGTTATATGAAGCCAGAAGGGGGGTGCCTCAGCCGGCACTCGGCGGCGGACTGGTCGAGCTGACTGCTTCGGCAATGGAGGCCCCACACCCCGCCGAGCGCGCGGAATTGGAGCTTGTAAGCCTGGTAAGCCAAGAGCAACTCGATGCCCAGAACGAACTTGAGATTCGTATCTTTACGGACGGGAGCAAGATTGGGGACAAGGTTGGTGCGGCGCTCTCCATATGGAGTGGTGACGTCGAAACCGAAGTCCTCAAACTGGTTCTCCCATATTACTCCACCGTTTACCAGGCTGAGCTTCTGGCGATATGCGTTGCAACTAGGAAAATTCTAGAACATAGCGCGCAGTCGTTTGGAATCTTCAGCGACTCCATAGCGGCCCTTCAAACCATCCGAAACTACGACCGACACCACCCGCTGGCAGTAGAGGCAAGGGCAAACTTGAGATTATTGTCCATCCAAAACAGGGCTGTTACCTTGTTTTGGATCAAAGCTCACGCAGGGTTGGCAGGGAATGAGAGGGCCGACGAATTAGCCAAGAGAGCCGCCGAAGATTCCGGGCGAAAGCCCGACTATGACTTGTGTCCGGTTTCATACGTCAAGAGATGTATTCGTACGGCAACTCTTGACGAATGGAACCGGAGATACAGTTCCCAAGCAACTGCTTCAATGACCAAATTGTTTTTCCCTGATGCCGTGGCTGCCTACAGGATAGTCAGGAAGTGCAAAATTAACAATGTTATCAAACAAATTATGACGGGGCACGGTGGGTTCTCAGCATACTTGTACCGTTTCAAGTGTAAGGGGAGCCCATCGTGCATTTGCGATTCTGAAACTGAAGAAACTGTGCCACATATATTGTTCGATTGTCCCGTCTTTGACAGAGAGAGACTAGAGGCCGAACACTTACTAAATACCACACTTGACGCCAAAAATATTTGTAAAATAATAGCGGGCAAAAATAGAGGAATCCTATTAGAATACTGCGTAAAAATATGTGAGAAAGTTATAATAAGAAATAAAAATGCATAAGCAAAAAATGTTTACACAATATTATATATAATATTAATGATAAGCATTTAAATAGTTGTTTGTTTGTATTTGTATTGTATTTAAATGTTAATGGAATCAAAATTAAATAAGAAATAATATTAAGTAGCCCAAACAAAACGCAGTTATTAGAATAAGACTTAGTAAGTAGTAGCCGTAGGAATGTATGTTTAACTATAACTAGGAATAAATATGTAGGTAGTCTGATAAACTGTTAACGCACGAAAGTGAAGCTTAGTATAAGTATAGGCTCCGATTATGTTGGAGGTAGCAGAATTAATAAAAAAAAAAAAAAAAAAAAAAAATCTGTGAAGTTTTTCGTTCTTTTTTTAGATTTACGGCTCTGCTAAAAAAAATGTACATACCCGTTCAATTTTCCCAGAAGTTCCTTATAGTAACTGCGATCTTTTCCGATCCTGTAACGTTATTTTTATATTCATGAATGTATGTAAATGAAATACTTAAATGTATAGAATGATTGAATTTAAATAGTAATACCGAAGTACTTAATAACTTACAGAATAGGTACTACTCGAGCTCCGGATGCCTCCACATCTTTGACGTAGGAGGCCGCGATATAGCTGGTGTAGTTCTCCTTAGGGTACTTGGTGTGCAAGTACATGGACTGTTCTTGCGACAGCACGCCGATGATTGGGCGATCATTGACGACTGCCGGCTCATCCAAGCGTACCACCACCGCACCTTCGCAGTGCAACAAATATACGAGCGTCAACAGCAGAGCTCCCTTCATGGTCAGCATCACGCACCAACTGTCTACTGCACTCATCCACCTAAAATTTATACCAATTGACTCGTATTTCTTATCTTCTAGTAATTTACCGTGATTATTGTTTCACTGCCTAACAATCAGGTTACTTAATCTAACAAATCTATTTTGATCTCGCCGCTCCATTTGTACGTAGTGTACAGATAGATACAAACACATAAAGACATTCTACTATAACAATGTATATTTTTTAATATTTCTTATTTATCTGTATATAAGTAATTTCTTTAATAGATTTCTAACTAAATAGCTAATGTATTAATGTTCAAAGTAGACAGTTTCGGGTAGCTTGACCTAATGGCTGTACTTCAAAATAAAGGATGGCAACGATTTCGGCGTGCAATCTTTTACCACAGATTTTAACGTATTTTCTAATTTTAATTTCAACGTATAATGGTTCAGAATGTTCACTACATGATTCTGAACTGCCATATGTTGAAATTTTTCGACGGTTATTTATTTTTTTATTTTTTTTAATAATTATAAACTAGCGCTTGACCACAATCCCGCCTGATGGTAAGCAGTGATGCGATCGTTGATGGTAAAGCGCGCTAGATTATTAAGAGCCTATTCACTCAGAAAAACTGAGCGAATAGGAAGGAAGACGGCAGTTGAGCGAGGTGATGCAATGTTAAACCCAACAACACGACCAACGATGCTGGGCCAAAGGGAGATTGATCTGAAGACCCTCCACGACCAAACTCCCAACACAACAACATTTGGCGCATCATACCCGGCACACATCGCAACACAACTGCTCAGACCCGTCCTCCGTACGGCTTCACCAGAAATCATGCCGGAACACGACAAATCGCTTGGCGGCAAGACTTTGTCTGGTGGGTGGTAACATCTGCCGGCGGCCGATGTTATGGCCTACCACCGAGAAAAAGGTTATCAACGAAAAATTTGATGTTTCATAGAAAAAGAAAAATCGCGTAGATACGCGATAAAAATGCAAAGCACACTCATATACATTTAATAATCGACCGAAGATTTCAACACAAGAATGTTTATTTATTCTTTCGCACATGAATTGTACAGAGGCGGACTTAATGCCTTAGGCATTCTCTACCAGTCAACCACAGGTGGTGAAGAGATTAGATGGCAGGTGCTTTAGTTGAAAAAAATATAAAGGAAAAAAAAAGCTCTTCACTATTTAAATATATACTTAAATAAGCTATATACACATACATACTATTACCAAAATATATACTAAAAATTTGGGAGAGAGGTGTTGTAATGACTCTGCACTAATTGTTGCGAAAATAACTCTGCTAAATCCATGGTAAACCGTTGCACAACAATGTTCCTACCACCCTGTATACTGCTCAGAATTTAAACAACCACTAACCTGAATAAAATAATACCAACACCATCGTTAATTAAGCAAACTACGACGTGTTGTACCACACGGCGCGCGCGCATCGTATTTACAAAGCGGTCTAAAAATAAGTCCCTCCAACAGTGTGTCAAACTTTGTTGTTTACCATTCCACATATAATGGAATCAAAGATAAAACAAAGGGTGACATTCGGCCCATACAAAACAATCAATTTAGGGCTGTTCTAATTTATTTTTTAAACGAGCCCTGATTAACTGACAATTTAATAAAATAAATACACCAATTATCACAATCAGATATTGTGCAAATCGTCAGTTGTTTAATTCTTATCTTAAATACTTAAGTGTAAATCTGGCCATTATCTAACAACACGAAAACATTACTTACCTTCCTATGTAGAAATTTACTTCAAAAATAATATTATACGATCATAAGCATATCGAACGGGTTTATCAATTTACTTGCAAATTGAAACTTCAGCTGTCTACCAACAGCTATGTTTAGAAGTACATCATACACCTACTCTTTGTTTTTAAAACCGTGCTTATTTACTGTCCCACACTGCAGTGTTGCTAGTCGAAAGTCTATAATAACACAATGATTTTAGACAAAGACCAAGATTGTCTGGTCCTTTTTGTGTTCTTTTGTAGGTATAGCAGTGAGGCATGGCCTGTGCTTGAGCGTCACAAGAGCTGTGCTGCATGTCATGAAGATGAATATGCTGCGGTGGATGTTTGGAATTACGCGGAAAGACCGCGTCAGGAACTCCCGTATCCGTGGCAGTCTTAATGTCCGTGACATAGCAAATAAACTGCAGGAGGGTCACCTACGCTGGTACAATCAAGTCTTCCGAAAACGGCATGCTACATGGGTAACAAATGACTTGCCACGGCGCGTCCGTCGGGCCGGGATAAGTGAGGTAGATCAAAGAAGTGTTGGCTTGACGTTGTAAGAGATGACATGCGTGCCAACAATCTCACACCAAAGGATGTTAAAGATCGCGCGAAATGGAGGCAATTGAGCAAGAAAGCGGACCCCGGGATCCAACGCGAAAACCGCGGATGCAACCGGGACTAAATGCTGAGATGATGATGACCTTTTTTGTCTAGTCCCCCAAGTCAGTCATCCCAGTTGTCCAGTATCCCAATTGAGACTTGGATAACGCCTAATAGCTATTGTCATTGACGTGTATTGTATTCTTGTGTATACAGCCAGCAGAGCAAGGTACCCGACTATGATAAATAAATAAAAGGTTTATTTCAATATTCGTTATACGTAATGGTTTGGTGACTGCTATGTGGTTTGGAGACTTCTTATGAGCAAGAAAATACTTTTGTTTAGAGACTCTTCCACTTAGTATTATTAAAAACATAATATATAATTTAAAACACGTTTTTACGAAAAAAATGCAAGTAGATTTAATATGCTCACTCTAATGTCTGAGAAAATGGTGGTGTGTTGGACCATTAAGTTCTCTTCAAAATGGTTAACAGCTAAATGATGATTATTTATGTACTTATCATGTTCCTGAAGGGGCGCCGTCAGTAGGGACCGGTCACCTCTTTACTGCCACGAGTTAATTTCTGAATTGCTTTTGTTTTTTCACTGAGAGATGCTTTTAAACTGCACATCTATCTGCATCGTACTCAAATGGATAAATTTAACATGAATGATTTAATCAAATAACTTGTAACAATTTTATAATGTTAAAAGAGTGTTTTTTATAATTTATAAACTAGTGCTTGACCTTAACCCCGCCTGATGGTAAGCAGTGGTGTAATCGTTGACGGTATAGCGCGTTAGTTTATTAAGAGCCTATTCACTCTAGCCTTGAAGACAATTAAATTACGGTTAGCGCAGTGGTTAAGCTATGACTGCTGCGTTGCGTGTTGCGGGTTTGATTCCTGCACGGAACAAATATTAGAAAGGTCAGAAGTTAGGCAAAGGTTTTGTGTGGAGAATCTGAAGTTCTAAAGACCATATTTTTTTTTTTTTATTAAATATAAACCAGCGCTTGACCGCAATCCCGCCTGATGGTAAGCAGTGACGCAATCGTTGATGGTTAAGCGCACTAGTTTATTAAGAGCCTATTCACTCTAGCCTTGAAGACACTCAAATTGTAGTCCGACGGAAACACCGCCGCCGGCAGATTGTTCCAGTCCCTCGATGTACGCGGTATAAAGGACGACGCGAAACGCTTCGTCCGGATCGTAGAGGTGTTGACAACATAAGGGTGGAAACTCGCCGTACGTACGTACCATACCATAGCTCTAAACAGGTAATCTTATTGGTCTCCCACCATCATGTCAAACAGTACCTACGTGAGAAGCGGTCGGGTCAACTGACGTAAACTAGCTTTAAAGATTCTTTGTAGCTACGTGTCGGAAAGTTTTAAATGTTCAAGTCATTTTCCTGACCCTTGTCATGGGCGATTCAGAATGCATGCGCCATGACAGTCGCTAGACGGTTATCTATTCTTGTGTCAAAATAGGCAGTTTACAACAAACTTAATTTATGTAGGTACTTGGGTGTAATGATTATTACACCCAAGTATCTAGATTTAATTTATTATAGCCTACTTATTTTAACACAAGAGCAACCGAGATCGAACAGTTGTGAATCTTAAAATGGCCCTTGTACTTGGGAAAACAAACATAGATTTAGAAGCATTTGGATTGGAGACCTGGTGTCCTGAAATACAAGCATATAGCTTAGCTTAGGCACCAGTCTCCCACAATACGAAAATTGTATGCCTTAAATTTGTAGGATGACCGTCCTCTGTAAAACATGTATTGTGGTGAGAAAATAAATAAATAATTATTATTATTAGATTGTAGCGCGTAGGTCGTGTCGCGTAATTAAAACTCAGATAAATCGAACTTTGTGTATTGCACGAATGTAAAAGAGTACAATGTATTTGACGTGTACAATGACGTGATACAAGAGTGTGAACAAGGAATGGACTGTAATGTAATAGAATGGAATTGAATATAATAATGATGTATAATGATGTGTCTTACAAGCTATGCACTCACTTAAATACTAACTATCTCTAAATAATAGTGGGGTAACCAATAGCAAATCAGCTTGCTGTCCTGCGGAAGTCCACGCGGTATTGCGTGTGTTCTTGATGCTGATTCGTTGATCGAGGCAGGCCGCGGCGTATGATTGGTTAATGCAGAAAGCGCGCCAGTTCAGTCACGTGCTAGACGACTTGCTATGGTTCCCACGGACATTGGCCGTTGGTCCTGCAGATGTCCTCCGGGGTGAGATTTATGGGAACCCTCGCTGCGGGAGTCAGGGTGGCAGGGACGCGCGCCATGACTTTCGCGTTTCTGTGTGATTTACAGTCGACCTTTGTGTAGCGCCTGCTACACTGTGATCTGGTGTGATTTATAGTCGACCTTTTCCCAGCGGATAAGAGAACATGTGTAGCATTTGTACAATGCTACAATACTCCCCCCTTTAGCAAACTCCCTCCTTTAGCGAAGCGTGCGTAGCATGCAGGCGTCTTGACGATCCTGCCTGATCTGGTACGTTGTTCCCTCGTATGCGGGTCTGGCTGTAGGCTGGGTTGCTCATCTGTGGTAGCTGCAGGTGCTTGATTGGTCTCGCTGTTCGTATGCCTGGAACCATCTTCTGTGTTGATTGTATACGCAGGCTTGAGGCGATCAATCGATATATTGCTAATTCGTCCTGGTAATTGGATTGTAAAGTACTTTTCTTTACGTTCGATGATCTTGTATGGACCTTGATATGGATGCTGCAGAGGTTTGCGGACGGTGTCATCGCGTACAATCACGTGGCTACATGTTTGTAGGTCGTTGTGGACGAACATACATCGCTTGTTTGCATGCGATTTGTATGTAGGTGTGAGCTTCGTAATGACTTCTTGCAGGTGATTAACGTAGTCGTGGTCCATTTTCGGTGTAGCTGGTGTTGGTGATATGAAATCGCCTGGTAGGAGTATTGCTTGACCGTAGGTGAGTTGCGCTGCGCTTGTGTTAGAGTCGGAGCGGATAGCGGCTCTGAGACCCATTAGAACAGCAGGCAATTCGTCGATCCATTTGTTGCTGTTTTCTAGCCTAGCTATGAGTGCGGCTTTTAATGTCCTGTGCCAGCGTTCGACGATTCCGTTACTCTGCGGGTGGTATGCAGTAGTACGGGTTTTTTCTACACCGAGTAATTGAGCGAGGTCTCGGAATAGTCGACTTTCAAACTGTCGTCCTTGATCAGTAGTAATTCTTATTGGACAACCGAAACGAGATATCCATACTTCGTAAAGTTTTCTTGCGACGATCTCAGCGGTTGTCTCTTGAAGTGGTACAGCTTCGGGCCATCGTGTGCACCGGTCGATCATCGTGAGCATCATTTGTGTCCACATGCTGACGTCGGTAGCGGTCCAACGATATCAACGTGAATATGTTGAAATCGTTCGCTCGGTGGGAATGTTGCGATGTCACTATGCCAGTGGTCAGTGTAAATCACGAGTTCTTTGCCTTCAAACATCTTTCGGAAATGTTTTATTGCCATATGTATTGACAGGAGCTCCCGATCGAAAGTAAAATACTTCTTTTGTCTTTCCGAAAAATTTTTAGAAAAAAATCCGAGTGGCATCCATTGTTCTTTGTTTCGCCTTTGTTGTAGAGATGCCCCGGCACAGGTAGCTGAGGCGTCCGAAAAAATAGCGATTTGGTCCTCTGGCGAACTGGATGGGTAAGACAATAAAGCAGCGTTTATTATGCTTTGTTTGCACAACTCAAAAGCTTTTGTCGATTGATTGTCCCACTTTACTTCCGTCTTGTCTCGTTTTTTTGAATTATGAAGGAACGCATTCAGAGGTGCCTGAATGCTTGCCATATTTGGGACACTGTCTCGGTAAAAATTTATCATGCCCATAAATCTTCGTAAGTCTTGAATGGTTTCGGGTTTTGGGTACTCTGTGATTGCTTCGACTTTGTCTTGAAGTGGTTTGATTCCCTTGCTTGATACTTCATAACCTAGGAACTTGACGGTTTCGCTGCCGAAGACACACTTAGATGGGTTTATAGTGACACCATACGTGTCTAATCGGCGTAAAACTTCCTGCAGATCTCCGATGTGGCTTGCTTCATTTTCAGATGCAACGATAACATCGTCGATGAATGGGAACGCGTAATCTATTCCGTTGAGTACTTCGTTTATGAATCGTTGGAATGTCTGTTCGGCATTCTTGAGACCTGGGCACATTCGTGGAAATTCGAATAAACCGAATGGTGTAGTGATCGCTGTCTTCTCGATATCAGGTTCGAAGATCGGTAATTGAGAGTAGGCTCGGTTTAAATCGAGAGTGCTGAAGATTTTCTTGCCGTGAAGTAGGTAGGTAAAATCTTTGAGGCGTGGGACTGGATAGCGATCGGGTTTGGTGACGTCATTGAGTCTTCTGTAGTCACCACAGATGCGTAAGTCGCCGTTTTTCTTAGGAACGACGTGTAGCGGACTGGACCAAGGGCTTTTGCTTGGTCGGCAAATTCCTTGCTGCATCATGAGCTCGAATTCTTTCTTCACGGGCAGGTAGCGATGTGGAGGAAGAGGTCTGCACTTGTTGAACACTGGTGGGCCAGTAGTTTCGATGTGATGTTCTACCCCGTGTTTGGGAGTATCCTTCATGCTTGATGGTCGCAGGATATCAGGAAACTTACTGAGGAGCTGGTGATACGGCTGTTCCATGTCGATACTTCGAACTGTAGGTTCGGCGGAACGAATGACTGATGCTCTGATGGACGTGTTGGTAACTTTGTCGACGAGACGTCGGCCGGCTATGTCGACAAGAAGTTGATGACGTTTCAGGAAATCTGCACCGATGATGGGTTTGCTGACTTGTAGGGTTTTCTCTCCGTACGTTGGAATGATCGTGTTGTTTGCCGCGTACAAACAGAAATCGGTTTGTTTTGCTCTCCCGCCTTTTGTCCTCGGTATCACGGAGACGTTTGCGCCCGTATCAATTAGAAATGACAGACGCGAATTCCTATCAGTTATGAATAGGCGGTGAGAAGTGTTGTTCGCGTCAGTTGCCGCCTCAACCGACGCAGGCGTTAGTTTTCCGACTGGGCACTGTTGTTATCGAAATTGCACGGGCGCGTACATTTCCGCGCGTTTGTGCCGTACTTGCGATGATAATAACAGATAAGTGATTGTTCTGAATACTTGCGGTTGCTATTATCGTTGCTTGTTGAACGCGATCTTGAACGCCGTCTGTCGAGTGCTCTGTGTGATCGTGGTCTGGATTCCTGCCTGTTCTTGAGTTCTGCCAGCTCCAGAGATAACTGCCTTATTTGATCGTATAGGGCAGCCACATCGCTCGTGCGTGAAATCTGCGCGACCTGGTTAGGTTGCGCGATACTGTCCATTACACTGTCTGCTACTTGCGATGACTTTTCCAAGTCTGTAGTGTTGCTCACGGTGAGGACAGCGCGTACTGAGGGTGGAAGTAGCCGGGTCCACATGATGCGCAGTGTACCGTCTGGTATTTTCTGTCCCGCTAGTTCCCGCATTTTTCGCAACAGCTGTGAGGGTTTTTGATCTCCGAGTTCCATCTCATCCATCAGCTTCTGCAGCTTCCGGCTCTCGGATTCCTCGTAGACGCTGATGAGTCGGGACTTCAGGGCTTCGTACTTGTTTTCAATGGGCGGGTTGGTTATAATATCACTTACTTGCTGAAGTGCGTCCAGGCCTAGTCGGGCGATAGCTGCTTGATAGCGCGCGTCATCACCTTGCCTCTGTGGCGCCATTACCGCTTCGAAGTGTGTAAACCATAGTCTGGGATACGCCGGCCAAAAGTCAGACAGCCGTGCTTGTAGTGTGAGCGTGTCGACTTGCCCTCCTACCTGTGTTGCGTTGCTGGTCGCCATCCTGATTACTCTTCTGGTGTATCACGCAGCAATACCGTGAATATAGCCTCTTGAAATCCTAGTGGTGAGACCCGCTTGTGGGAAGCCACTAGAATGTGCTAATCGCGAGTATTGTCACGTCTGTCTTGATTCACGTCGCTTAGGTCACCACTGTAGCGCGTAGGTCGTGTCGCGTAATTAAAACTCACATAAATCGAACTTTGTGTATTGCACGAATGTAAAAGAGTACAATGTATTTGACGTGTACAATGACGTGATACAAGAGTGTGAACAAGGAATGGACTGTAATGTAATAGAATGGAATTGAATATAATAATGATGTATAATGATGTGTCTTACAAGCTATGCACTCACTTAAATACTAACTATCTCTAAATAATAGTGGGGTAACCAATAGCAAATCAGCTTGCTGTCCTGCGGAAGTCCACGCGGTATTGCGTGTGTTCTTGATGCTGATTCGTTGATCGAGGCAGGCCGCGGCGTATGATTGGTTAATGCAGAAAGCGCGCCAGTTCAGTCACGTGCTAGACGACTTGCTATGGTTCCCACGGACATTGGCCGTTGGTCCTGCAGATGTCCTCCGGGGTGAGATTTATGGGAACCCTCGCTGCGGGAGTCAGGGTGGCAGGGACGCGCGCCATGACTTCCGCGTTTCTGTGTGATTTACAGTCGACCTTTGTGTAGCGCCTGCTACACTGTGATCTGGTGTGATTTATAGTCGACCTTTTCCCAGCGGATAAGAGAACATGTGTAGCATTTGTACAATGCTACAAGATATTATTTGACGTGAGGAGATTGAGATTCACTCAAGTTGCTATCTTCGACAGCCCACTGTCGGTTAACTGAGGTTAAGTATATGAACGACCAGGAAATAGCCAATTAGCATCATGCTCAGATAGAAGTCTTTTTGGCAATGTACGAGGCCCAAAGACTCCTATCTCAGTCGAGTTTTTAGTTCATTTTTCTTTTTATTACTTGTTTTTAAAATAATTTGGTTGTTTATTTTCGAGTGTTTTATGATTTTTCTTTCTTACACGATTCACAATAAATACTTTCTTTATTCATTACCAACTTATTAAAATGTTTCTGTGCTCATGTGATTGCTCATCCTGAATAAATATCCGATTTATATTTCTGTAGGTGAAAGCTAAAGGACCTTAAGTCCATTTTTTGTAATATTTGTTTTTTTAAAGATTCTTATTCAGTATACCCGTATTAATCAACTAGTAAAAGACATTATTTCCTACAGGCACTAATTCCGTAGATACCAAATTAAATCAACATTAAGTCCCTAAGCGTAAAAAACTAAACGATCGTATAATCACTTAATATTGTTCACTATTTTAAACAATAGGTACATCTAGATAAAATGTTAAACGACCTTATGTTCTCAAGGTACGAAAAAGGAACCTTTAGAGGCAAAATATGGAGGACACCTGCAAGCAGCAAAGACTTGACATGATTTAAAAGCTTTAGATCGACTTCAATGTGGAATAAATTCTGACTGTAAGATGATCACTGTCGACTTACAGAAATGTTTACCCTCTCCTCTACTAACGAACAGTCTGTTTATTTCGTGTGAATGGGAAATCATCAAATGACCTCTCCTGCTCTGGGCGGAGCGGCAGGGCGTGTCAGACTTTTACTGACTAAAACACATCCGTGTTCCATCACTTGCTTGTGCGCCAGGGGTCCGAAGGGGGTCTAAGAAGACCGATGCCTGGGTCAGGGTTCATCATCATCATCATCATCAAACTTTTTACCGTCCCACTACTGGGTACAGGTCTCCTCTCATGCAAGGAAGGTTTGAGCGTAATCACAAAGCTTGCTCAATGCGGGTTGGCGATTTCAGACTTAAAGTCCAGGTTTCCTCAAGATGTTTCTCATCAACTTAAGCCATTGGTGTCCAAGATATACTTAGAAGGTAGGTGCCTGGGTCAGGGTTGCGGGTTGGTAAAAGAGCCACGGTTTCTCTTTTACCAACCCGCAACCCTGACCCAGGCATCGGTCTTCGTAGACCCCGTCACGATGTGCTGACATATCTTTGAGGCGCGCGTGAAACAACACACCATCGACCTGAGCCTGGTCCTTTCCGCGAGCAGTGGGCAGCTTGCCGCTCGCAAGCCCGTAGCCCGCGCCTACTGTTGCCGGGAGTCCGATGTTGTCCTCCGATCAGGGCGTCTCCTGCGGTGGCTAGAGGCATGAGAGCGCTGAGATTCTCACTCCCTGACGCGCTCCTCTTTTTGGTGAGGTGACGGCTTGCTATGCAATCTCGCTCCAGACCATGACCTGGACCAGAGCTGGACAAGAGAGGTCGCCGCCGAACCCCACCACGAGAACACGATAATGCTCCACCCAATCCGGGCGGCATTCATGAGATTCCGCCGGAGCTCTGTCCATCGTACCGCGATTTCTCACGGCAGCGGAGTTATGCCCCGGCGTTTTGCCTCCTCTCGCACCTCCTACATGTGGGCGAGGGCTTTGGCCTCAAGATCCCATGGCGGCAATCCAGCAAGTAGGCTCGCCGTCTTAGCGGAGATCGTGAGGTGTCCCCGGACCAGCCGAACGGTCATGACCCTCTGGGACGGGGTCAGGTGTCGGGCAGGTCACTTCCTCGGGGAACGCACCCACACCGGTGCCCCGTAAAGGTCCATGCACCGCGCGGCCCCCGCGTAGTGTCTCCGGGAGGAGGTGTTTGGTCCCCTTAGTTTGCAGAGGCACCGCCTTAGGGCAGCCCCAGCCCGTTCCAGTCTGGGAGCCGACAGAAGAAATCACTATTTTGGTCCGATAATTATGCAGGACAGAATAGAAACATACATATCATCATAATGTGCTACTTGTTGTTATTAGCTAAAATACCAAACTCACAATGTAATAACCACAAATACCGATGGATTATCGGGCGACCTGTCGTACGGCGAGTTTCCATCCTTACGTTGATAACACCACACATATACCGCGTTCATTGAGGGACTGGAAATATTTGCCAGCGGCGGTGTTTCCGTCGAACTACAATTTGTGTGTCTTCAAGGCTAGAGTGAATAGGCTCTTAAGAAATTTGCACGTTTTACCATCAACGATTGTATCACTACATATGTACCATCAGGCGGGATTGCGTTCAAGCGCTATAGTTTATAATTTATAAAAAAAAACCTTATGAAAGGAGAGGTACTCATATGAGGTGTACATTCTATTATTGAACGAAAAAAGGTAACCCCAATTTTCCATAACAACCCCATGGACCTGGCAGCCCGTCGGTCCTGTTCCTCTGATTAGTGGAGTGGTAGACTAGGCGGCAATAAATAATCATAAAATGTACTCGTATAAAGTTATTTCATTTCTCAGGTCAGTAAAACTTGTAAGTGTGTTTTTCTATGATTTTGTGTCGAGCCTAAGTTATAAAATATTTAAATTTATTATACATTATTTATACAGGAGAGACGTAACTACCGTAATGCTATAAGATATTTAAAAAAACTTCAAAGTTAAAGAACCTTAAGTCCGATAATACAGCCTTAAGGAACAATATTTGTCAAAAAAAATATCACAATTTATTAGCTTAATTAAACTTCATAATCATACTTTTTATTCTACAACGATACACTATTTACTTTTTACGCAAGGTCGATTTTAATATCTTATTTCGGTATAGACATCTTTAATGGGTCTACTGAATAATTTACAAAATGTGACTTATCCTTAGCTTTCACCTACAGATTTATATCTTTAGTCATAATCACATTTTTAATTGAAGAAATGGTGATTAGGTAGGTACTTAAGAAATTCATGTCTTGCTGGCGTCTGTATGTCACAAGAATGGCTTTTAATTATTAATTAGACTTTGATCTGCTATGTATTGGTCACACTAGAATAAATTTTAGACTACATAGACAACTACAGGCACACAGATAATTATATTATCTTTATATTACATAAGACCCTTCTGAATGCAGTTACAATGCATTAAAAATGTGGGAGGCCTTTGTTCAGCAGTGGACCGCTATAGGCCGAAGAAGTAGTAGTATCTGTATTCACATCTATGTTTTGGAGAATGATATGTAATCAATATTCGTAGGAGATTCTTTTGAAGGTACTAGTTAAGTAAAGCTATTAAAACCTTGAAGTACTCACCTTTTATAAACTTCCGTAGTGTTCTCTTTATGCTTAAATAACGAGATATTACTTTAAACAACATTTTAGTGAACATATTTGAAATTTTTGAAAATATACCATTGAATAACTCGTACATAATTTGTTTATTTTAGAACCAAACTATGGCTACGTTGTTGACTGTTCTAAAAGTCAAAAGCGACGTTTTGCAGTTTAACGCATGCGCAGTTTCCTAATGCCTGTAGAGCGTAAGAAGGTTTCGTAATACACAAATGTAATTTAAAAAATAACCTCTGATCTGTGATCTTCTGATAATAACTTCAAATTTGCTTCTATAATGTATTATTTGGTAGACCTTACCTACAAGCTAAATGGGACACGGTTTATAAGTTTCTAGACTATTCCAAGATCTTAATTCATACTACCTACCTACTATCTTCCGAAAAACTCTTAGTAACAAGATAAATGAATATTATCAATCATTATCTTATTAGATTGATATGATGACGACACCTACTTCAGGTAGTGTATGTATTATAATGTTGTACCTACCTAATTGCTATTTACCGTACGAGGTTGATCAATCTGCGAGGATTTAATGATAAGAAAAAGACGGTCTTCTTTAATACCTAGAAGCCTAGAAACCTAGAATCTAGAGCTGAAGAATAAAAAAAAACCTAAGCTTCTATCTATAATATGTAGGTCAATCTTACATTCCAGTTTCAAAGTTTAACTATGTAACTGTAACGAAAGTTTTTGGTAAAATGTTAGACCTCCGACCCCAACATACCTATTTGAAAAAACCAAAGTAGACGATAATGGCACTGCAAGTGAACGCCATCATTTTATTTTCCGTACCGACAAGTATACGATTAGACCATGTGGAAACCACTGATCATGGTGTGTTGGTAACCAACGGTCAAGAACTACATTACGCTTCTCGGCTGTCGACCACTGATGAGTAGACCGCTTTACTGGTGGCTACCGCGAATTGCGTATTATACCTAAGTGTGTGCAGAATTTAATCACCTGGGGAATTTAAACAAAAGCTTGTTTATCTGCCCTTGTAGCTGAGAGATAATCAAATATAGTTACCTACTCCTCCTTTATACCGCGTACATCGAGGGACTGGAACAATCTGCCAGTGGCGGTGTTTCCGTCGGACTACAATTTGAGTGTCTTCGAGGCTAGAGTGAATAGGCTCTTATTAAACTAGTGCGCTTTACCATCAATGATTACGTCACTGCTTACCATCAGGCGGGATTGCGGTCAAGCGCTGGTTTATAAATTAATTAAAAAAAAAAACATTATAGACTGATTACGCTTACGCTAGCTATATTTTTGGGGGTAGCTTTGATTGAGAAAAGGGATCCTTTTTACTATTTAATAATATTATTTATTTTTAGGCGATTCTAGTCGTTAATTGAAACATAAACAATATAGAGTTCAATTTATGGATAGGTACATTATTAGTATATTTTATTTATGGAAGTAATTAATGGCAACACTAAAATATACCTCGTCAAAAGAAAAATGCCGCTGCCAAGAAGAAACGTAATGATAAAGGTATTTTGATAATAATTATTACTGTTACAATCATCACCTTGTGAACATAAACTAAGTGAGTGTTCAATTCAGATAACATCCTATATCATATCCTAATGATTTGAAACATCAAATAGGTAAAGAAATACTTTGTTTTAGGTTGGTTTTCTGCGTTGACAGTGGAATTCGCGTATTTTCTTTTACAAGTCAAGTACACAATAGAAAATGTTTGAAATGGTAAGTATTCTCTCAATTATGAACCTTTACAAGCCAATTACATATTCTTTATGTTGTTATTGCTCGACATAAACGGCTAACAAATATCACGACATTGTCTTCATTTTCAGAACACAGCTGAACCTATGCAGGTGGACGTTCCACCTGAAGATAATGAAAACAATGAAACAGAATGTTATGTGGTAGAAAATCCTACTTTAGATCTGGAAACGTACTCAGCTTCTTATACTGGATTCGCAAAACTGTACAGACTGATGTTTGTAGCCGACCACTGCCCTTCCCTTCGATTGGAAGCTCTTAAAATGGCTATATCTTACGTCATGACAACATATAATGTAAGTCTTTATCAGACACTTCACAAAAAGCTTGCTGAAGCAGTGGCATCGGCAGGCTTGCCAGATGTAGCAGTGCAAATGGGTTCACAAGATATCCCAGTCCTGGACACTATATGGATCGAATCTAAGACCAAGAAGGCTGCTATAAAGTTGGAGAAGCTAGATACAGATCTTAAAAATTACAAAACAAATTCAATAAAAGAGAGTATTCGAAGAGGTCATGATGACCTCGGTGATCATTATCTTGATTGTGGTGACCTAACAAGTGCATTGAAGTGTTATTCAAGAGCCAGAGATTACTGTACAAGTGGCAAGCACATAATAATGATGTGTCTGAACGTTGTGAAAGTGTCAGTGTATTTGCAAAACTGGGCTCATGTTCTTAACTATGTGTCTAAAGCAGAGGGCACCCCAGACTTCAATGAAGTCCCTGGCAAAGACTCCAACCAATCAATATTGACAAGATTAAAATGTGCCGCTGGTCTAGCTGAGTTAGCTACAAAGAAGTATAAGTCTGCTGCAAAGCACTTCTTAGCAGCCAGCATTGATCACTGTGACTACCCAGAGCTCCTTAGCAGCAATAATGTTGCCATATATGGTGGATTGTGTGCCCTTGCTACGTTTGATCGTTCTGAATTACAAAAGCAAGTCATAGTTAGCAGTTCTTTTAAATTATTTTTAGAATTAGAACCGCAGTTACGTGACATAATTTTTAAATTCTATGAATCTAAGTATGCTTCATGCTTAAGGCTATTGGATGAAATAAGAGATAACCTACTGTTAGACATGTATTTAGCTCCACATCTAAACTCACTCTACATGCAAATAAGGAACAGAGCATTGATCCAGTACTTCAGTCCTTATCTGTCAGCTGACATGCGCCTGATGGCTTCTGCATTTAATCGCACTGTAATTGCTTTGGAAGATGAATTGATGCTGTTAATACTAGATGGCCAAATCCAGGCTCGTATTGATTCTCATAACAAAATACTGTATGCTAAAGATGTGGATCAAAGGAGTACTACTTTTGAACGAAGTCTGGCCATGGGAAAGGAATACCAGCGAAGAACTTCTATGCTTATTTTACGTGCTGCAATGCTCAAAAATCAAATTCATGTCAAGGTGAGACTTTAAGCATAAACAAGATATTAACACAACCATTAACACAGTGTATAATACAATATTTGTTGGTTTCCAGAATGTTGGCCGAGACACTGGTCCTCAAAGTGGAGAAGCACCTGGATCTAGCACCAGCCTCACTCCTCGTACTTTTGACACCGTGCCGTTGTGATGACTTACTCATTGAATAGTCTACTAAATGTTTTGTCGTGACAATTTAACTACCATAATCAAGCAATTTAAAACAAGTATTTTCATGAAAGATGAACAATTGTTACGAATTATTTTGTTATGGGCTCCATCTATATGGACTCTGTATTTACATTGTCACGTGAAATCAATCTTATTTTAAAAAGAACTCTTGTTTGTGTACAGAGTATCAGCTTTTGTTTTTTGTTTAATGAGACTGCAGGAGTAGACCCGCAAAGTTTAAACAGATTGCCATTGCAAACTACTGATAATTATTGTTTTAAGGAAAATGTTTTATCAGCAATCACAGAAATTTGAACAGCTGGTGCAAGCATTATTTCTCAACATTGTTTATACTGAATTATTCTATGTAACCACAAAATATTATGTCTACGTAATTTTTAATTAAAAAGTAAAGGCATATATTGTTTTACTAATTTCATCCACTGCATCCTCGTCGAAGAGATAGTACAGGTGGGTCAAGAATTTGTTAAAATTTTAATCTAACACCCGCGCAGACCAATGCAGTCCAGGGCGCGGAAAGGGTTTCTACCGCTAGTTTTTTTCTCGGCAATTTAGTCTCACAGTATTATTTAAATAACAGTCCGCTCATTATTGTGAGACTTATTTCGCTTTGAACACAATTTACACGACTTAGTCAGTGTCAAAGTGCTCTTTTAATAAAGAAATTGGTTAAGTTCGTAGAGACGGGATAACACTAGGTACGTCAACTAAAGGACAAAATCGGTGAAGAAATGTCAGCGATTTCAGTCTCTTTGCCGACGAGCATTACCTAAATTTTGTTTCTATTAAACATGTGTTCTGCTGCCCCCTAGGAAATCTCGTAGGACATATATGAACTCCCCTAATTACCTACTAATCAAAGTAGAAACGGGACTTTACAGGATCATTTGCCCTCCGCACTACACTACAAACACCTAATGTCTCATGTAGATGTGCTTCAGTTAGCTTCACTTGCTGTCGTCCGTACTTATCAAATCATTTATTTTGGAAAATATCCATAGCTAACAACAAACCAAACTTATAAACTATAATACATATACCTACTTAATTGAAAAAACAAACAAAACCTCACACGGCATTATGTCTGCCGCAGCATTGCTGGATGTAAAGACAATCCAGTCGGTAGGCAATCATCGCGAGGACGGTGTTGTCCCTTACCCGCACTCTGTGCACCAGAGACGCGCACCGCTTGCGCATTGTTGCGTAAAAGCAATCCGTACGAGCCTCTGCGAACATGCCCGAGGCGCTGCAGTGGCGGGGCAGCCTAAGCACCGCCCTAAACGCATTATTGAACTGGACGCGGAGGGCGCTGTATGCCACACGAGTATAATCAGCCCACAGGCTGTACGTGTAGATGAACGTACAGTAAGCTCTAAAGAGCGTTATCTTTGCCTCCCTCGAACACCGCACAAACCTACGCGCTATCATATTACCCCTAACTGACAACGCCCTCCGCTCCCCCTCAATGTCCAGATCGTCTTTCAGGTCAGCTATAAGAATGTGAACTAAGTATTTAACTTGCATCACCTTCTCAAGCGGTGCTTTATTTATAAACACAGGAGGCAAACTAGCCCCAAACATCATGAATTTACTTTTACCTGCATTATATTTGAACCCATGGATTGAGGCATACTCTTCACAGGTCTCCAACAGTTTCCTAAGACTGCAGACCGGTGCGCTCAGCAGCACCATGTCATTAGCATAGCTCAAATTATAGAGGCATACTCCGTCAACATGGAAACCAACATGTTGACTGCTCAGCAGCGCGCAGCGATCAGGGCGTTCAATAGAGGTTGAAGAGCGCAGGAGAGGTAAACCCCCTCTGTCTCACCCCACACTCCAATTTATAGGGCTCTGACATTACACCCGCCCCTCTGATATTGGTCTGGGGTCTGTACCCAGTGGCGTAACTACAGGGTGGCAAGTCGGCAAAATGCCACGGGCCCCCAGCCGGAAGGGGCCCCCGGTCAGATGAAAATATCAATTCCCAACATTTATCATAATTATAACACATACACAATAAATAGAAAAATGTTTTGATTTTGATGTGAAACATCTATAGGCGCACGTGAGACCGATTTCTGGCGTGGCGACGCATCGACTGTGCGTTTCTCTCTCACTCGATCCGGCGTTAAGCCATCTCTTTCGCTCCACTGAGCTCGGAATCGACTGTGCGTTTCTCTCTCACTCGATCCGGCGTTAAGCCATCTCTTTCGCTCCACTGAGCTCGGACTCGGATACCTATAGTGTATACTCTGTTTATTACAGTACTCATAACCTGTGTTTTTCTGGTAAATAAATCATTTTTCTGTTCTGATAATAAAATGTCTGACCGTGATAATTTAGAGAGTGGAAGTGATCAGCCTCCTGCAAAGAAAGCAAAATCACACTATGACACATTATCAAGTCATCAGTAAGTTAATTATATTTTTATAATTAAAGTATGCATTTATCTGTGCATTTAGCACGCGTATATTTGGTGTGTATTGAGCGCCAGTAAATGTAAAATCTACTCTCTAGGTAGATTAAAATTCACATAAATTTCATTGCATATCATGTTTTTAAATTAACCCTTAACTAGGCGCATTAAGAAAATCACACAATTAGGCGCGTGGGGTCTTGAGTGACCCCAAAAAAAACATTGGGAAAGGAGTGTCAAAAACAAATAAAACTTAATGTATTTTATAGCAATTAATAAAGTTCTTTAATATAATTAACTGTAAGAAACGAAAACATAAGTGGGACATTATATATAATAATAAAATAAAAAAAAAGGAACGTCTCTTTAGACAATTTTTTTTGGCATAGCCTATATCAACTTAAAGAAAAATTATTAATCAGTCTCATCAGCGGATTCTTCTGTTCTGCATCCGAAGCAGTAAATCCTCGAGTGTTGCTGAGAAATAAATTTATGACACTTGAAGCATTTTTTGGCACTTTTTAGTCATCCTTTCTAGGACATGATGAACAGCGCCCGCGCTTCGATTGTTTGACCGTTTCGTCCACATCATGAACTTCACGGAGCCGTTTCTTTGTTGTCGTTGGTACAGCACGTAGTTGTATGCGACGTTTTTGGTGATCTTCCACAAGTGCTGCTGCTAATTTTTTCAAAAAAACCCGTTTTGTATGTGTGATACTCTTACTAGTATTCGCTTTGTGTATGACTAATGCGTTGATTCCAGATACATTTATAAGATGAAATAATACAATCAGTGGTCATCTTTTTGTTCTTCTTCCAACATTATAATTACTGCAAAGTTGGTCATTACAATCCACACCGCCTTTGGTACTATTGTAATAAGTAATTATTTCTGGTTTCTGAGCTCTACCTGTTGTTTCGTCAATGGCTTTATCATTGTGCTTGGTGGAATGTAAAACGACAGCTTTCTTTGGCTTAGGAACATATGAGACTATAGTCATTTGATTATGAAATCCGAAAACTGAACTATTTTATTGTTGGTCTATTTTTGTTTGCATCAGCAAAAAACTGAAAAAATGGGGAAAAGATCAAAATAAATTCGAAAAATACATACAGAAATTACGTAGTATAGAAATACACACATACAGAGAAAAATAATAAACAATATAATACTAATATAAACTAAAAGAAAACACAAAAGTAAAAACGTACCTTCGCCAAAAAATGTAACGTAACTGGTCGCATGGGGTCAGTGATGTAGAGAGCAGCGATACGTGCGCACGCGTTGATGTTCTGTAGGCCTAGTATGAGTTTTTCAATACTGTAAACTATGAAAGTTTTAGTTTAAACGTCAAACTGTTAGTTTTCGATGATATTGGTAGTACGAGTTTCTTTTTTCAAATAAAGTTTAAACTATAACGTGCAACGAAACGTTCGATTGAACGAATTTCACACCGCATATTTCTGTCTCTTTTTTAAATTAGAAATTAGAAAGAAACACTAAATCTGTCACTTTTGAAGTTTCGCCGTTAGTTTTGTCGTAGATTTGAATTATTTGCTTTTTTAAGATTTTGAATTATTTAAATATACTTACTTAATATACATTATAAAAGTAATTAGTATGTCGGGAACAAGTTCTTCACAATTCGAAGTAATGGTGGAGTATATGGAAAGGTAAATAGCTTCGTTTATTTTACTAAGTAAACATTCAGTCAAAATATATATTTGTTCATAATTAAAATATTCCTTATTATTGCAGTAATGGAGACTTGAATAAATTTGCAGATGGCCCAAATGGCCGCATTACGGCTCATAATAAATGAACCGAACTAATCAGAGTCCTCAATATGGATACAACTGGTTCTTATAAGCCAGTTGAAAAGTGGAAAAAGGTACGGCTTTTTAAATTAAACATTACATTAAAGCTTACTAATGAGTGTTATTAATGATTGTTTTGCTATTTACATGTGAAGGTGTGGAGTGATCTGAAGAACAACACAAAAAGGAAGGCAGCTAAAATTCATCGTTCTGCCAGTGGAACAGGTGGTGCATGGCCCTGCATGTAGATTAATTTTAACAGACCTGGAGCAGAGGGTCCTCAACTTAACAGGAACCCAAGCTGCGACAGGTCTAATAAGTAAACCTGAAGTTGGTGTTGAGGTAACTATTAATATAATTTTACTTTAACGTTTGCAATGGTAATAATACATATTAGTAGCTTTGTGTATAATCAGCATTAAAGTGTGTGGACTAAATAATCCATTTGCCTTTGCAAGTTTATATTCTATACATTAAATATACTTATTGCACAACACTCTTTCTTAAGACTTCACTATCACATTCTTCAAACAATATTTAATGCATGTTACAGACAACTTCAGCTGAATGTGATACAGAGCAACAGCAGCAGCAGGTGCCTCCACCTCCACCGCAGTACTTCACATCTCCCCGTGAGAATATCCATATTGAGAACAGTAAGTAGTCATAATATGTAACTATATTGAAATAAAATTTTGTTGAAAGTGTGTAGGTACTTTATGACAAATCCACATAAATTTTGTTTTATAATCTATACAAATATATAAAGCTGAAGAGTTTGTTTGTTTGAAAAAGCTAATCTCAAGAAGTACTGGTCTGATTTGAAAAATTCTTTTTGCGTTGGATAACGCATTAATCGAGGAAGGTTTTTGGCTATAAAATCAAGCTGCAACCCAGAGGAGCGGAGCATATAAAAATTGTGCTGTATATTATGATCTAGAAGTGAAATAATGTATCTATAGAAATCGACTCTTTTGCGGTTAAAATAAAATGTTCAAATAACTAACTCCATGCGAAAGAAGTCTGGCAGCTGCTAGTTATTAAATAAATAAAGGCCATGATAAGTTGTTAATGCTTTTAGTATTATAAAGTTTGTCTTGTACATAATTTAGTAACTGTTATTTTCAGCAACGGTTAATGAAAATCGGCCAGGCACAAGCCAGGAGCAAGTGGAGTTCTATGTTGAGGAGATAGAGGGAGTTGCAGTTTCCCCTACTCCCCACTACGCTCTTGTGAGTCCAAGACGCATCGAAGTCGGGGCTCGCCGTGTCATTCGCCCACGCCGCACCTCACCGCGCCACCGCCATACACGCCCTGTTGATGCAGCTTCCCTCTTTGCTGGCACCGAAGAAAGATGGCAGAATTTCGCTACAGAGTTTGCCAATGAGCATGTAAGGCTTAGAGAACGGGAGCTCGAACAACAGTCTCAGTGGGAAATTGTTAGTTATATTAGAAAATTTTATTAAAAAACCTTAAATAACTTGCTTAGTTTTTATTTGCAAAATTAAACTACTGATTCTCATAAATAATGCTAGCCAGCCGGTCCTGTACTAGGCGTCCTAATGTGAGCAATGATTGGTCTGCTTGCAGTGGCACTTCATGTCTTTGGAATACAGGACTAACTGTAAAGAAACACGAAATAGTTAAGTATGAGTATTTTAAATATCATTGATACACTTTCAAAGGCAGAAAAATGCTTAGGCATTCCTTGTGGATAAATTGTAATATCGTACATAACACTAAATAATATTAAAACAATTTCTTACATAAATGGATTGAGATGGTGTAAAAATAGATATGTCTTGTAGTTGGTCTTGGTCTTGTAGGAATCAAACCCTCCACCATGGCACAGAGGGTATGTTTAGTGTCATCCGTCCATTAGATCGTTAAATGGATTACCTAGCTTGTGAGAAAATTAGTAACTACTTACCATTTACTTCATCTTGTGGAAGTGGCACACCAAAATCCAAAGCAATGTTGTGTAAAACACAACATGCCATTATTATTTGGGCGCACTTTTCGGGTTTATAATGCAATACTCTATCCTTGCATACGCATCGCCATCTATTTTTAAGACGCCCAAATGTGTTCTCTATTAAGACCCTGGTTCTACTATGCACTTTATTATATGCCTCTGCTTCTGAACCAACTACTGGGTCTGTGTAAGGGGTCATTAACCATGGATGTTGTGGGTATCCTGAATCTCCTGCAAATAATGATTATTCATTATAAGTAATTTATTAAAAACAAATCCAAATGTTGAGAATAAATAACAAACCTAAAAGCCATGCTGATTCACCAGTCTGATGCAGAGTTTGCATATAAGAATTTATGACACTATTATCCCAAATAAATGCATCATGGCTGGCACCTCCAAATTTAGCATTAATGCTAAGGATACGGCATTCATGATCGCAAACCTTGAAATAGTAGTTAAAACAGGTAGATATATTAGATATGAAGAATTATTTCTTTTAAGATTCTGTTACAGTATTTGTATCACCTACCATCTGAATGTTAAGGGAGTGGTAATGCTTTCTGCAGTAATAAATATGTTCTTCATCCTTTCTAGGTTTAAAAATCCTAAAATGTGAGCCATCCACACAACCCACAACTCCAGGAATACCATATTTGTTCAGAAATCTATAACATAAATGAAGGTATAAAATGTTTGAAAGCATACAAACAAATAAACACAACATAACAATTAATGTATTCAAATTTACCTTTGTTGTAATTGCTCCCTTGCTTCTCTTGTGTTAGGAAATTTTATAATTTTTTTTTATAATTTGAGGTTGAGTAAGGGCTGCGGTTACTTCACTTATGAACCTACTTATGGCTTCCTGCGAAAAATGGTTGGCTACTCCAACTACACGTTGGTAGTCACCATTCGCGTAAAACAACAGCGCACACAACACCTTAAAACAACAAGTAAAACAATTATTATATATTAGGTACCTAAGTTAAACAAACCATACCGGTATTTTTTCCTTCGCTCCCACTAGTACACCCAACCCAATCATACCTTTGTCTCAAGTGAGACTCTTTGCGAGCTTCGGAGGTCACTATAGGTGCGCAGGGTGCTGCATAAATATTTAAATGCAGCTTTCGTCAGCCGATACCGCTGGACAAAATGGGTATCGGAAATACGGCTGATAGAGAATAATTCTCTTTGACGAATGTTGTCACGCCTTTCTATGTTCGCTACTTCGTCCTGCGTTGTTTGCCACGCAAAATACCAACGGGCAGACATTTCTTTTTATAAAAGTTTTAACAACTCACTAAAAATTTATAGGTGACAACTTTAACTACAAAAGTTTTCGTTTTCGTTGAAGGATACTAAAAACGTATTGTCAAAGTAGTAACTCATACTGCCAAATTATCATTGCCTTTCGAAAACTTACAAAATAATCGAATAGTTTAATTCGATTTGAACTCATACTGCCATTTTTAGTAAGCAATAGTTTCCGCTAGAGGCGCTCGTGTGCAATGTATGGAAACAAGACGAGACGATCATAGTTTTAGAAAACTATCAAAACTCATACTAGGCCTACAGATGTTTCTTCCTCGGCTCGAAACTTAAAAAGGTCACGTTTACATCTCTGCAAGCATTGCAATAAACGTCGCCGCACCCGCAAAAATCATGGTTCGGACTCCACGGGTTGTAACTGCAATGATTCTAAAGTTGTTGAATTAGTTCCAGTACCTAATACCAAAACTATGCCTACTCAGCCTATAGCAATTACTGACATCCCCGCTCCTTCTATGGTACCTGCCCCTCAGATTGGCAGAACAAGCTACGAACAATCGGATAGCGCGCCATTTTTGATTCATGTTCAAAAGAACTTTACAGCACCTAATGACGGTACGACACTGCACCCCATCACATTTGGTAAGTTCTTAAAACATAACGCCTTCAAAAACATAATTAATGGGAGCGTTAAAAGAATTGGTCGTAATAAAATTGCACTTTCTTTTTCCAATCATCTAGACGCAAATTCTTTTATTGTCCATGAAAGCCTAAAAACACACAATTATAAAGCCTTTATCCCTACCTTTAATATAACACGAATGGGATTAGTACGTGGTGTCCCTGCAGAATGGTCTCCTGAGGAAGTAATCGATAACATATCAGTACCAATAGGTTGTGGACCAATATTAAAAATCAGACGTTTAAATTTCAAAAGCAATGTTGACGGAACAGCTGTCTGGAAACCATCCCAGTCCATAGTAGTTACCTTTGATGGACAGGTTTTGCCCAAGAGAATATTTATGTGTTATAATGCGTTACCTGTGGAGTTATATATATTCCCTACAATTCAATGCTTTAACTGTTGTAGGTTTGGTCACACTAAAATTCAGTGCAGGTCCACACCTCGCTGTTATAAATGTGGTCATGAACACTCTGGGGACAGTTGTGATAAAGATCTAGAAACTGCATCTTGTTGTCTGTGCTCTGGATTTCACTTTGCGATTGATAAATCTTGCCCAGAATTCTCTAGACAAAAATCAATCAAAACATACATGGCCAAAAATTCAGTTTCGTATGCTGAAGCAGCTAAACTACATCCCTCAGTTAGTAAATCTTATGCAGATGTACTTTTATCCTCTCCATCGCGAACATCTTCAGATACGTTACAGACATCCCCTAATGCTAATCTTTCTCATAGTTACAAAAAGACTGTTTTCCTAAAACCACGAATGCCTCCAAAACATGAACATGGGTATAATAAAAATGCACATAATACTATTATTAGAGATTTTACCATACCTCAGCCTTTAAATGGCTGTGCTTTGACTAACAATAATAACAATGAAATAAAAGACACAAATTTTTCAATTAATGATCTTCTTTCAGCTTTACATAATCTTCTCTCCCAGTTCAACATAACACCGTCCAACGCTGCCCAATCATACAATGTATCTCAATCTAGTCATAATGGACCAATCCAATATAATCCAGTGGAACTGCCGCAGTCTAATAAACAAAAAAAGTGATGTCATTCATTTATTAAACAAATATGATCCATTTGTCTTTGCTTTAGCAGAGACATGGCTCAAACCATTTCATATTTTTAAAATTAATGGTTATTTAACCATTAGAAAGGATAGATCTGATGGGTATGGTGGAGTAGCTATACTTATCAAGAATTCTATCCCTTTTACTTCTATTACATTACCACCTCACAGTGAGGAAATTTCGATTTTAGCTATTCAATTGTATCATATTTGTATTGTTTCTATCTACATTCCTCACCCCTCTTCTTCTATTCTTCAAGAGGTGAATAATCTATTTTCTTTGCTACCAAAACCATTTTTGGTTTTAGGGGACTTTAACTGCCATCACCCATCATGGGGTTGTTCAACATCTAACAGTTATGGGGATGAATTACTAGATATTATAGACTTACACAACTTATGTATCTTAAATTCAGGAGAAGCCACACGTCGGTGTGCACCCAATCAAAACCAAAGCGCAATTGACCTTTCCATTTGTTCTCCTAGTTTAGCCTCTTTATTAACTTGGCACACTCTTACCTCTACTTATGGTAGTGACCATTTTCCAATAGTTATTAAATACCCTCTTTCCAAGTCAAAACCACAACAACGGAAATCAAATTTAAAACATAAATTACCAAATGAAGGGCACAGGGGAAAAACATGCAATGTCACAGAGACAATAAACTGAGAAAATGCTAAATTAAACTTTTGATCCTTGAAAAAAGGTACAATAAAGTTTCAAATATAAGAAAAATATATTTATTTATAAAGAAAATATATTTTTGTTGGTGTGTAGTAAAAAAAAAACCTTTTCATTCTTATGTTTATTTAGTTAGCACAGGAAAACGGATCAAAGTCAGAAAATACAGGCAAATAATATGCAATGTCCATGATATATTTATTGTTTAAGTATCATTATATTTTATCTGTGAAAAGTATTGCTTAGCTTTTGGTCCACAAAACTTTGATAGGGCCTGGATATCCATAAATTTTGCCTTTGAAACTGGAAGGCTCTCATTATAAGATCGATCTGGCAGTACAAACTCTGAGTCACAAACACTTTGAGAGTTATTACGGGAATTCGTTTTTTTTTTAGGTGCCATTAGAATGGATGATGTCCAAGAGGAATTGTAGTGCTCTCTGTGAAAAACCAATCTTGGATGATCCTTTTCAACCCTTATTTCTCTAATGGGTCGAGATAAAAAAGGACATGTCTTCTTATACATTGGGGATAGAAAGGTTGTCCATTTTCTGACCAGTGGTTGATCAACTTCAATCACATGAAAGGGGCATGGCTTCTGTCTAGCTTCACGAATCACTTTTATCCACTCATCAGGCGTTTCACAAGGTGATTTCTGGTTTATGCAACCCATATTTCTGTCACATTCCAAATATGAGTGCCCGCGAATGGGAAATATGATTTTAATCATGTCTAAGCGTTTTGCACTGTGTACAACATAATGTATGAACCGAAACACAGTATAATTCTTGTTCTGGCCACCACAGCCATGCATTGGCAACCATGGACAATGCTTATTTTTCTCCTGTACGACTTGGACATTGCTTGTTATTGCACTGTATCAATATTTTATTATGTATATTACTCCATGACTCTGCATGTTATTGCAAAGTGTGTTTTGGCGTTTCGTTCTAACAAATTATTACTATACAATGCTATTGCCAGTTCAAAAAACATAAAAATGTGACATAGCATGTTTTTCCCCTGTACCCTTCAAATGGAAATAGTAATGACTGGGATAAATTTAGAGCCACTGTTGACAGTAAGGTTTGCTCCTTGCCTCTCCTTACTGATAGTAATGAAAATACCTGTGCAGAAGCTTTAGCGCACATATTAATTGAAGCAGCAGATGAAGTTTTCCCTGTTAAAAACAAAAATATTAGTACAATCCCTTCACCTCCGTGGTGGGACTCAGAGTGCACAGAATTGTTAAAGAAAAGGAAAGAGGCTGAACACAATTATAACTTGGATATGTCTGATAATAATTTTGTAATTGTTACTAATATTATTAATGAAACTAGTAAAATTTTCAAGAAGAAAAAGTTTGAATCATGGCGTAACTTTTGCACATCAATTTCACCGAATACTCATCCTACGATCGTCTGGCGTAATATTCGTAGATTTAGGTCTATTTATAAAGACCCTGCTCCTATTCCCGATTCTTTAGCCAGTGATTTCCTAAATATATTGGCCCCTCCTTGGGTGCCTGAGGTTATTGAACCTAACCTGCCTCTTGCACCTAACATCCATAATACTTCTGCAACGCTCGGTTTGCCATTTACGCTCAATGAATTAAGGGGTGTTATTTGTAAAACTAAGGACTCCGCGCCGGGCATTGACGGCATCCCATATTCCTTTTTTGCTCATCTAAATGACGACGTCCTCAATTATTATTTAAATATTGTTAATTCTGTTTTGTACACTGGACATATCCCTGATGAATGGAAACGTCAAATGGTGTTGCCATTCCTTAAACCAAATAAAATTCCATCTGATGCTTCTTCATATCGTCCTATAGTTTTATCTTCTATTTTAATGAAATTAGCAGAACATTTAATAAAAAATCGCCTAGAATGGTATGTTGAAAGTAAGGGCCTTTTAGCAGAATCCCAATATGGATTTAGAAAGGGCAGAAGCACCACTGACTGCTTAAGCATTTTAACATCGGACATTCGGTCATCCTTTTCTAGTAACCATTCCACAGTAGCAGTTTTTCTAGATATAAATGCAGCTTATGATAATGTAGTATTATCAATTTTACAAAATAAACTAAACGCCTTACAGGTTCCATCAACTTTGTCGAATTTTATTATTAAAATTCTGACTGCACGCTCTGTCAACATTCTAATAGAAGATCATGAGGTATCTCGCCTTATATGGAGAGGTCTCCCACAGGGTTCAGTGCTCAGTCCCCTTCTATATAACATTTATACTTTTGATATGGACTCGTCCTTAAACGATCATGTAAATGTTCTTCAATACGCCGACGATTTGTTATTATATTCATCAAGTCACTCTGTTGATCAAGCTTGCTCTTATATAAATTCTGCTTTATCTATTCTTGAGTCTTGGTTGCACTTAAATGGCTTGGATATATCCACGTCTAAAAGTGCAGTAGTTTTATTCACTCGAAAAAAAAATATTCCTTTTGTAAATTTGTTGTATAAAGGAATACCTATTCCGGTAAAAGATAAATTCAGATATCTAGGTGTAATATTAGACTGTAAATTAAGCAGTGTTCCACATTGCGATTACATTGTTAACAAGTGTGAAAAGCACTTAAACATGCTTCGTTGCCTCTCTGGTGTGTGGTGGGGTGCTCATCCCTTTTCATTAAAACTAATCTACAATGCTATTATCAGAAGTACTCTGGATTATGGATTATTTGTTCTGGAACCTGGTAGTATAATGGCTTTTAAAAAATTGGATCGTATCCAGTCAAAAGCTTTACGTATTATTACAGGTGCTATGAAGTCGAGTCCCATTAATGCACTCCAAGTTGAATGCGGGGAAGCACCCCTATATCTAAGAAGACAATTCTTATCAGACAAATACGTATTCCGTATTCTTCAGCTCTCAATTCATCCTCTCATTCCCAAACTGGACTCGCTAATGTTGCAGATGGAATATTCTGATTACTGGTCTCATAAACGTGCTCCATGTTTACTAGTTAGCTATAAAAAGTTCCTATCACTTTCTTCACCTGGGGCCTTACCATGAGCTCTTATAGCAGGGCAGAAACAGTCCTAAATTAGTTTTCTGTACCATGACGTCTTATTAGCAGGCCTGCAACAGTCCTGTTGCGTTGACGTTTACAAAAACTGTTCACCTTTTTTTATGTATAGAATTTCGTACCATGACCTGCTATTTGACAGCAACAAAACTAATATTGAACGGTTGTAATGTCATCTTGAATAAGTTACTATTATAGAAGCTTAATCAACATTGTTTTGATCATTTTTTGATAATATACAGTATCCATAGAAAACTTATTTTTATGTTTATGTGTAATAAAACTCAAAATTATAAATTACTCATGCTGCACATCAATGTGCAAGGATTATATGAAATAAAAACCTTATTCGTTCGTTTTAAACCACATATAATCGTAGTTAACGAGTGCCGGGAGGATTTTTCAAGAATGTCAAGAAATACCCGCGTTATTGCAAACAATAAAGATATCAGACAACAATTCCTACAAATCCTATCTAGGATAATATCACGCACTTACCAAAGGAAATCACAACAGAAGCAGAATACGAGAAATGCCTATACAAACCTAGAAAAAGCCATGCCAGAAATCTTGGATGTGTATGCGGAACTGCATCATGAAAACAACAGTACCTGAAGTATATAAATGAATTAAACCTTAGTACTCTGGGATATCCTCGATTGGGATACATAACGCAAGACATAATGAAGACTTGCTGTTGCTGCACCTCCATAATTTTACAACCACTGAAAAGAATGAAAATGAACCTGGGAAATAAAACATATATTCTGTTATACCTATAAGAAAGTAAATAAGCCTCTTGAAATGAATATTTTTCTTATTTTAACCTTAATATTTACACATACTCATGTTAAATAAGTACCTTATTTCTATAGCAATCTAACAATCAAACAAGGATTCAATGGGAAATGTTTTAGTAATCAAACCCATAAGTTGCTTCTAGCCTATGTAATGCATTGCTCTGGGAATTTATAATTGCAGAAAACCTATACTTTAAGAACATTGTAGTTTAAGGAAAAAATACTTCCTTTGGGTGCACCCACTGACTTAACAGCTTTGTCAGCAGAATTTAAGAGGTTTTTTTGCATAGAGCTCTCTCACAATCCTCCAAAAATTGTGATACCTATCATATTGTTATACTCTTTGTATAACATCTATCTATTAATTAAATGCATGTTTAATTGTTCCAAGTCAAAATTGTGGTATATTTAACCTATGTCTAACAGGAATATTGAGAAATATGACAATAAGGAACCTAAAAAATCATGAGCAGTGTGTAGTTTGGACCCCTTTTAGAATTTAGTACAATAGTTCACCGTTCAGATACAAATAGTAGAAATAAGGGCTGTTTCTAACGGTTCAAGAAATGAAAAATCAGATTTTAGCAAAATATTTTATTACTCTGAGTACTACTTCAATTTTGGTGTCAGATAAAAACATAAATAACGCATGCTCAATATTAGGTACAGTACATGAGCACAACAGCTAACAATGTCTTCGCACATTGTTTTGAACTCTTACAAAACAATTAACACAGCATCCTTCTGGAGTAAATGCTGAAAAGAATGAATATGAACCTGGGAAATAAAACATCTATTCTCCTATACCTATAAGAAAGTAAATAAGCCTCTTGAAATGAATATTTTTCTTATTTTAACCTTAATATAATCACACATACTCATGTTAAATAAGTACCTTATTTCTATAGCCATCTAATATACTCAAACAGGGATTCAATGGGAAATATTTTAGAAATCAAACCCATAAGTTGCTTCTAGCCTTTTATGTACCTAATGCATTGCACTGGGAATTTATAATTGCAGAATAACTATACTATAAGAACATTGTAGTGTAAGGTAAAAAATACTTCCTTTGGGTGCACCCACTGACTTAACAGCTTTGCCAGCAGAATTTGAGAGGTTTTTTTTGTATGGTGCTCTCTCACAATCCTCCAAAAATTGTAATACCTATCATATTGTTATACTCTTTGTATAACATCTATCTATTAATTAAAAGCATGTTTAATTGTTCCATGTCTAGATTGTGGTATATTTAACCTGCGTCTAACAGGAATATTGAGAAATATGATAATAAGGAACCTAAAAAATCCTGAGCAGTGTGTAGTTTGGACCCCCTTTTAGAATTTAGTACAATAGTTCACTGTTCAGAAACAAATAGTAGAAATAAGGTCTGTTTATAACGGTTCAAGAAATTAAAAATCAGATTTTAAGAAAACATTTTATTACTATGAGTACTACTTCAATTTTGGTGTCGGATCAAAACATAAATAACACATACTCAATATTAGGTACAGTACATGAGCACAACTGCTAACAATGTCTTTCCACATTGCATTGGACTCTTACAAAAACAATTAACACATCATCATTCTGGTGTAAATGCTGTACCATCTTGAAAATACCATATTCAGAATAACCAAAATATCAATCCTATGCATTAAAAAAAAAATGAGAATTTATTTATTTATCTACTGAAACTATCTTTACAGGCATTACCTTAATGTGACAGTTCAAACATTTTAACATATTGTATACCTTAATACTATTTAACGAAATATAAACATACACAAACACTTATATTATAATCTTACTAAATCTATAATATATATAATTAGTAACAAAAACTTTTATTATGTATAAAACATAGAATAAACAGCAGTGCTTTGGTCAGTTAACTCCTGCCACATGTATCTCATTGATGGTGTGCGCAGCTCTGGTTAGGGGTGGCTTTGCTAGCAGATTAGTTCTGGCTATAGGCACCAGTTGCAGCGGCGGACGAAGTCTCCTCCACACGTAGTGGTGCGGCACAAACAGACTCATGCGCTGCAATAGTTTGTCTCCATTCCAAGAACCACCTTCACCAAGTAGACAACCAGAGTAAATTCGCGTCTGATGACTTATGATTGATTATAATCAACTATGCCCAGAACAAACAGAGTAGGGTAGATCAATGAGTAAAACGGATATACTCCGTAAAACTTCAAGTACAAATACTAAGAGTAAAATAAAAATGTATACAAATGAAAATATTATAAGAAAATAGGTTATAGTTTTGTTGTCATTTCACACTTGCATGTTGACATTGACAATGTCAGATAGTGTTGATGCTTATAACTCGTTATCGTTAATCTAATTAAGTTTCGATTCGATATCCAATTGATGTGCCTGATGGTTTAAATTAGTATCACCAATACACACTACATAACTGTCGTATTAATTCTATAATTAAATGCGATGGTAGATTATAAACCAGAGAATAGATATTATATATTTATTAAGATACACTACACGAAGTTTCGATGTATATGTTTTCTGGTTTTATACAGTTATTTCACTTAAATGCTACGCGATGTTGATATTAACCGTCATAATACTGTAATGAAAATTATACAGTTCCGTGAGTTAGTTCTGTCTATTCTACACGTAGTCAACTGATGAACTGACAGAACTAAAATTTTCATTAAAATCGTTATCCTAACGTCATTGATTATCAGATGGACAGTGGAATGTCAGTAGGAGAATAAGATCTTTACAAAGACGAATAAATTGAATGTGACTGAGTATGGATCTTGCTATAAAACTTTATTTTAAGTTATTTTATTAATAATTGAGATAATCGATTGCCGGTAGAGTCTAAGTAACAACACTAATGTCGAAACTAACGAGAAAACAAAAACTGTAATCCGTTTCACGCTGATTTTTACCTACCCATTTCACACGAGAGTAAATCAACTAAAAATGGGTTTAAACACACTACACTGTCAGCGATAAATTATTTAATTTTTAAAAGTATATTTAAGTACCACCTTTAACTGTAATTAGGTAAAGAATTAGTTTTTTTTAAATACGAAATCGTTTATAACGTTTCAATACAATTATTTATTACATTGACAATACGACGACGACGATAATTATCAACACACTTCACACTTCTTTTTATTCTGAATCTTGATCATGATTAGACTTTACGTAAAAAGAAACGACCAATAAGTACACCTTATAATACAAGCGGCCCAAAAATACTATATTTTCTCTGCAACCCTTTTCTACATATATAAAATTTCCTATATAAAATTGATAAACTGCAATTATTGGGTTATACTAACACAAAGACTTGTACAGACGACAGCACAGTCAGATTTCTTTATCCGATTTTCAACTTTATCTATAAAGCCTTAAGGCTCAAGGTTGATTGGGGATATCTGACAGTTCCGGGTAGCTTGACCTGCTGTCGTCCGTACATGTATCAAAAATAAATTCAGCACATGAATCATAATTACTCTCCTCAGCGACATTCCAACTAAAATTCTTAGCAAACAAACTTAAGACATTGTACAGAGTTTATATTGAATAAAGAATACAAATATTGGCGCGCTACAATACGTTTTTTATTGTTGCATGACATGTGTAAACTCACGTTCAAAATCACGTTGAATCTTTCAAAGTTATAAAGTTGTTTTTAAAGGTAAATTAACCTTTGTAGTGCTTTTAGATAATGAATCTATGAAAATAGTCCCACATAATCATAGTTAAAATATGTATATACCCAAGAATCTAATGTTTCTATTATTTAAAAAAAACCGGTAAAGTGAAAATATAAGTTTTTGAACGATGTGTATTAAAGAGCCAGTGGCATTACAGCAGGCCACAGACAAGCATGACGATTCAACATTGGTGAACTTCGTTCAATAATCGTTCAATTTTAATACTCTCATGGTACGGTTTACTAGCAGCGCTAAATTAGGCCTAAATCAAAACTGACTGGAAACTGAACGTTTTGTTAAAAGGTCATGGTAAGCCCCCTGTTCATCGTTCCAATAAACTCCCCATATTCTGCAGTAGTTATGAAAGTTTTCAGTTCAGTCCCATCATAACTTACGATTGTATAAATAAATCGGATCCCAATTACTGTTCAAAATTTAATTATTTTTTGTCTGAACACTCAGAATACCACCACATTTTTACTGATGCTGCCAAACGTGCTCCAACAGGTTGTGTTGGGGTAGGTGTTTACCATTCCCAATTTAAGATCACACAAAAAATAAAACTACCTCCGGAGACTTCCGTTTTTACAGGGGAATGTTTCGGAATTTTAAAAGCCTTAGAATACATTCGTGTTTTAAAACTAAAAAAAGCAATTATTTTTACTGACACTCGAAGCGCTCTTCTAGCCATTAATAAATCCCCTTACGAAGACAAGTCGCAGACCTCTATTATTTTGTCTATAAGAGAATTTGCGTTTAGAATGACCACTGGGGGCATCTCGCTACAGTTTGCATGGATTCCGGCCCATGCTGGAATCCAAGGCAATGAAGTGGCCGATGCTCTAGCTGGTGATGCGGTGCATTGTGGGGACTTAGTCCCATATAAAATTTTTAATCATGACCTTTTAACTCTGCCTAAGGGTTTTCTCCGGGACACCTGGAAGGTAGCCTGGGATACCAGTAGCAGATTGAAAGGACATTACTTTTCTCTTGTCCAACCCGAGATTCCGGAAAAACCATGGTTTGGCAGGGCAAAATTTGGCAAAATGGAGACCTCTATTCTAATACGAATGAGACTGGGCCATGTTTGTTCCCCATCCCATCTTTCCAAATTTCACATTATTGACGATCCCATTTGCTCTTGTGGCACAGATGTAGGCGACCTTAACCATATCTTTTTCTCCTGTCCCTTGTATGATCGTTCTTCCTTCTTCTGTAACCTGTTATCCCTTGATATTCCTTTTCCTACTTCAATACTATCTTTACTTTGTACAAATAGTTTTCCTGTATATAAATGTATAGTCTCATTCATCACCTTAAATAATATAAAGTTGTAAATATTTGCCATTGTAAACTTCACATCATTCTTACATAAAAAAAAACTGATCCTATATCTCCGTCCTATCCAAAATTCCGTAAAATTTTAAATCCGTTTCCCTACCTTTAGTACCTAACAATCCCAACACACTTGACATTGGCTGAATGCACAAACCGTGCGAAGCCAAAGAAGAAAAGAAAAAAAAAAAAAAGAAAACGAAAACTTTTGTAGTTAAAGTTGTCACCTATAAATTTTTAGTGAGTTGTTAAAACTTTTATAAAAAGAAATGTCTGCCCGTTGGTATTTTGCGTGGCAAACAACGCAGGACGAAGTAGCGAACATAGAAAGGCGTGACAACATTCGTCAAAGAGAATTATTCTCTATCAGCCGTATTTCCGATACCCATTTTGTCCAGCGGTATCGGCTGACGAAAGCTGCATTTAAATATTTATGCAGCACCCTGCGCACCTATAGTGACCTCCGAAGCTCGCAAAGAGTCTCACTTGAGACAAAGGTATGATTGGGTTGGGTGTACTAGTGGGAGCGAAGGAAAAAATACCGGTATGGTTTGTTTAACTTAGGTACCTAATATATAATAATTGTTTTACTTGTTGTTTTAAGGTGTTGTGTGCGCTGTTGTTTTACGCGAATGGTGACTACCAACGTGTAGTTGGAGTAGCCAACCATTTTTCGCAGGAAGCCATAAGTAGGTTCATAAGTGAAGTAACCGCAGCCCTTACTCAACCTCAAATTATAAAAAAAAATTATAAAATTTCCTAACACAAGAGAAGCAAGGGAGCAATTACAACAAAGGTAAATTTGAATACATTAATTGTTATGTTGTGTTTATTTGTTTGTATGCTTTCAAACATTTTATACCTTCATTTATGTTATAGATTTCTGAACAAATATGGTATTCCTGGAGTTTTAGGTTGTGTGGATGGCTCACATTTTAGGATTTTTAAACCTAGAAAGGATGAAGAACATATTTATTACTGCAGAAAGCATTACCACTCCCTTAACATTCAGATGGTAGGTGATACAAATACTGTAACAGAATCTTAAAAGAAATAATTCTTCATATCTAATATATCTACCTGTTTTAACTACTATTTCAAGGTTTGCGATCATGAATGCCGTATCCTTAGCATTAATGCTAAATTTGGAGGTGCCAGCCATGATGCATTTATTTGGGATAATAGTGTCATAAATTCTTATATGCAAACTCTGCATCAGACTGGTGAATCAGCATGGCTTTTAGGTTTGTTATTTATTCTCAACATTTGGATTTGTTTTTAATAAATTACTTATAATGAATAATCATTATTTGCAGGAGATTCAGGATACCCACAACATCCATGGTTAATGACCCCTTACACAGACCCAGTAGTTGGTTCAGAAGCAGAGGCATATAATAAAGTGCATAGTAGAACCAGGGTCTTAATAGAGAACACATTTGGGCGTCTTAAAAATAGATGGCGATGCGTATGCAAGGATAGAGTATTGCATTATAAACCCGAAAAGTGCGCCCAAATAATAATGGCATGTTGTGTTTTACACAACATTGCTTTGGATTTTGGTGTGCCACTTCCACAAGATGAAGTAAATGGTAAGTAGTTACTAATTTTCTCACAAGCTAGGTAATCCATTTAACGATCTAATGGACGGATGACACTAAACATACCCTCTGTGCCATGGTGGAGGGTTTGATTCCTACAAGACCAAGACCAACTACAAGACATATCTATTTTTACACCATCTCAATCCATTTATGTAAGAAATTGTTTTAATATTATTTAGTGTTATGTACGATATTACAATTTATCCACAAGGAATGCCTAAGCATTTTTCTGCCTTTGAAAGTGTATCAATGATATTTAAAATACTCATACTTAACTATTTCGTGTTTCTTTACAGTTAGTCCTGTATTCCAAAGACATGAAGTGCCACTGCAAGCAGACCAATCATTGCTCACATTAGGACGCCTAGTACAGGACCGGCTGGCTAGCATTATTTATGAGAATCAGTAGTTTAATTTTGCAAATAAAAACTAAGCAAGTTATTTAAGGTTTTTTAATAAAATTTTCTAATATAACTAACAATTTCCCACTGAGACTGTTGTTCGAGCTCCCGTTCTCTAAGCCTTACATGCTCATTGGCAAACTCTGTAGCGAAATTCTGCCATCTTTCTTCGGTGCCAGCAAAGAGGGAAGCTGCATCAACAGGGCGTGTATGGCGGTGGCGCGGTGAGGTGCGGCGTGGGCGAATGACACGGCGAGCCCCGACTTCGATGCGTCTTGGACTCACAAGAGTGTAGTGGGGAGTAGGGGAAACAGCAACTCCCTCTATCTCCTCAACATAGAACTCCACTTGCTCCTGGCTTGTGCCTGGCCGATTTTCATTAACCGTTGCTGAAAATAACAGTTACTAAATTATGTACAAGACAAACTTTATAATACTAAAAGCATTAACAACTTATCATGGCCTTTATTTATTTAATAACTAGCAGCTGCCAGACTTCTTTCGCATGGAGTTAGTTATTTGAACATTTTATTTTAACCGCAAAAGAGTTGATTTCTATAGATACATTATTTCACTTCTAGATCATAATATACAGCACAATTTTTATATGCTCCGCTCCTCTGGGTTGCAGCTTGATTTTATAGCCAAAAACCTTCCTCGATTAATGCGTTATCCAACGCAAAAAGAATTTTTCAAATCAGACCAGTACTTCTTGAGATTAGCTTTTTCAAACAAACAAACTCTTCAGCTTTATATATTTGTATAGATTATAAAACAAAATTTATGTGGATTTGTCATAAAGTACCTACACACTTTCAACAAAATTTTATTTCAATATAGTTACATATTATGACTACTTACTGTTCTCAATATGGATATTCTCACGGGGAGATGTGAAGTACTGCGGTGGAGGTGGAGGCACCTGCTGCTGCTGTTGCGCTGTATCACATTCAGCTGAAGTTGTCTGTAACATGCATTAAATATTGTTTGAAGAATGTGATAGTGAAGTCTTAAGAAAGAGTGTTGTGCAATAAGTATATTTAATGTATAGAATATAAACTTGCAAAGGCAAATGGATTATTTAGTCCACACACTTTAATGCTGATTATACACAAAGCTACTAATATGTATTATTACCATTGCAAACGTTAAAGTAAAATTATATTAATAGTTACCTCAACACCAACTTCAGGTTTGCTTATTAGACCTGTCGCAGCTTGGGTTCCTGTTAAGTTGAGGACCCTCTGCTCCAGGTCTGTTAAAATTAATCTACATGCAGGGCCATGCACCACCTGTTCCACTGGCAGAACGATGAATTTTAGCTGCCTTCCTTTTTGTGTTGTTCTTCAGATCACTCCACACCTTCACATGTAAATAGCAAAACAATCATTAATAACACTCATTAGTAAGCTTTAATGTAATGTTTAATTTAAAAAGCCGTACCTTTTTCCACTTTTCAACTGGCTTATAAGAACCAGTTGTATCCATATTGAGGACTCTGATTAGTTCGGTTCATTTATTATGAGCCGTAATGCGGCCATTTGGGCCATCTGCAAATTTATTCAAGTCTCCATTACTGCAATAATAAGGAATATTTTAATTATGAACAAATATATATTTTGACTGAATGTTTACTTAGTAAAATAAACGAAGCTATTTACCTTTCCATATACTCCACCATTACTTCGAATTGTGAAGAACTTGTTCCCGACATACTAATTACTTTTATAATGTATATTAAGTAAGTATATTTAAATAATTCAAAATCTTAAAAAAGCAAATAATTCAAATCTACGACAAAACTAACGGCGAAACTTCAAAAGTGACAGATTTAGTGTTTCTTTCTAATTTCTAATTTAAAAAAGAGACAGAAATATGCGGTGTGAAATTCGTTCAATCGAACGTTTCGTTGCACGTTATAGTTTAAACTTTATTTGAAAAAAGGAACTCGTACTACCAATATCATCGAAAACTAACAGTTTGACGTTTAAACTAAAACTTTCATAGTTTACAGTATTGAAAAACTCATACTAGGCCTACTGTATCCATACCCGATTCATTAGATTGAACTGTGATGAAAACGCCTGCCGGGGGAACTAGTTCCCCCGGGTCGGGCGGGTCGTTCATACTTAGAAACTAATATAAAATTATATAATCGCTTACCACTACCGGAGAAATAATCACTAAAACTAAGTAAAAACTATAAATAAAAGAATATAAAACTAAAATACTACTGTGACTGATCCTATATTACACAATTTTAAAATTTTTACAACTTCGGTTCATAAAAAAACGCGTCCGCCAAGTTCGAAGTTTCCGGCGCTTCTTCGTTTTCGTTTTCGTTGAAGGATACTAAAAACGTATTGTCAAAGTAGTAACTCATACTGCCAAATTATCATTGCCTTTCGAAAACTTACAAAATAATCGAATAGTTTAATTCGATTTGAACTCATACTGCCATTTTTAGTAAGCAATAGTTTCCGCTAGAGGCGCTCGTGTGCAATGTATGGAAACAAGACGAGACGATCATAGTTTTAGAAAACTATCAAAACTCATACTAGGCCTACTGGACGTGACTAATTTGCATGCGCCGCGGGAAGTGAGGAAGCTAGGAAGAGCGTGAGCGCGCTCTAAGCACTGTAACACATTATTTTTTAAATTTAAAGTGGCCCTGACCCCATGCGCCTAATTAAGGGTTAATTATTAATTTTAATTTCATTCTTATTGAAATTAATGCATTAAAACAATTGCTTAGAGAATAAATTTATTAAGACTGACAGAACTTTATTTTAAAATCAGCTGATGGCGTGCAGCGCACGAATCTTTTTCTTATTTGTTATTAATTTAAACTTTAAAAAATTAATTAATTTTTCTAATCATAATGGAGTTTATAGTGAAACATTCATTATTTATATTTATAATTTACGATCTTTAGTAGTATATTGAAATAACTAGCTAAGATTCTTGACAATAGATGCTGTATTTATTAGATATCTTAATAATGTTATGTCCAATACTTTCGTATCGTACTTCAGTTACCATCGACCAATTGTCACAGTAATACCGTTCTCAGAGGCAACATCGAATGTAACTATTACCGAAGTCACTGATTAAACTAATTGAGTAGTTTCGATTTAAAATAAATATGTAAATTTTTGTATTCAATGAAAATGAATGTTTATTTAATAAAAAATCATCGTTATCTAGAAAAAAAAATCGTTATATTTTTTATTTTATTTTATTGACATTTTTAGTTCCTACCACAATCTGTTCTTTTCTGCATACTACTTTTACGAAATAACGTCGATGTTTCACATCTACCAGGCGTCCCGTGTTTGTAATAGGGGGGCCCATCCGATGAATTTTGCCACGAGCCTCGAACGTTGTAGTTACGCCACTGTCTGTACCAATATTTTAATATATTCAAAAGTTCCGGGGGTAACCCAATACTCTCCAGTTTCTCCCATAGAATGTTATATGACACCAGGTCGAGGGCTTTGGAAAGATCCAGGAAGCACGCGTACACTGGATCAGTATAATACCTGACGACATGCTTAAGACTCAAAATCGCAGTTTATTTTATCATCATCCTCATCATCATCTCAGCGTTAATCCATAGCTTTTCAGCTCTGGAGTCTGGGGTCCGCTTTACCAGTCTAACTGCTGATTTTGGCTAAACTTCGATATTTTCCGTAAAGCGACTGCCGTCTGACCTCCACAACCCGAAGGCGGTATCTAAGCATTGCAGTTAAACTAATTGTTAGACTTTTTGAGGGCTCCAACAACCCGTAACGACTGCCACTAGATGTTCATATGGCAACCGGGACCAACGGCTTAACCAGACCTTAGACCAGTGCAAATATTCATATTCATGCATACAAATATTTGCACTGTGCGGGGATCGAACCCGCACCTCCCTGCGCGTTATCACTGCACTAGTAACTGAAAAGATCCAATATTTTAAAAAGGATTAACTTAATAAACAGCAGGGTAAATGCGTAACACATCGGTAGCAATGAATTTAATTTTGACAGTGCAACAACATTCATTGCGTTATTTACTTTGTTAAGCAGACACATAAACGAAAAAAGAGAGCAATGGAATAGCAATAAGCTTCAAAATTATCCCAACTGATAGTAATGGTGTGCTACGTACCTAATTAAGGTGCAGGTTTAGAAACATCATATATTTTTATTTATAAGATCCAGCGATAACATGCACAATATTATGTGCATAGTTTTTTTCCCACACGTGTTACATGTCATAGGTAGATGGTAGCCGACGGCAGACAATTTAGCGTCGATATAATCAGGCCAGAATTTAAGCCCATGCACACAAGGCTCCGGCTGAGGGACCTCAAAGCTAACCCGACCAGTGTAAGCTATTCACAACCATCCGATCTTATGTATCTAGGCTATCATCATATATTATCAAAAGTGACAAGTGACACATTCAAAAAAATATTTCACTTGTCCCGAACGGCAAACTGCTGTCGGAAGGATAGCAGTCGTCTATTTTTTGTCAAACTGGACTGGACTGGAGTGGCGGCCACGTACCGGAAGACGCAGCGGAGTGAGACTCCCAACAAGGTGGACCGATCACCTGGTGAAGGTTGCAGGAAGCCGATGGGTGCGGGCAGCACAAGACCGGTCATCATGGAAAGCCTTGAGGGAGGCCCTTGAACAGCAGTAGACGTAGACCTCTATGGGCTGAGAAGAAGAAGACAGAATTTTGGGGTCAGATTTGTGAACATCGTTTGTAGGATAGTAATGATTGATGTTCAATACGATACGGAAGTGTATCAAGTGGTTGTTAATAGCTATGCTGGTAACTTGCGCGCCCGGCTGACAGGACTATAGCAAATGCTTGCAAGCCCGGCGCTTTGACGGCGGCCGTGTGAAATAAAATCTGTCGGTCAGATTTTATCAGGGGTGATACTAAAAATATTTCGAGCTAGATTTATAAATAAATGAAATGCACACAATTTTCCTAAAATCCTTTATCACAGATCCAACTTACAAGCTAAATTATTATTACAGTTTTAGTTGTCCTTTTCACTACATGTAATAGGCTGCAGACACGTGGGACACCCGCCATTCGCAACGCCAAATGCAGGAGCCCTATTACCAGCACACGCAACTAGCCACTGAAAAAAATAATAACACTAGTTAAAATATGTAGATGCAGACACCAGCACATCAAGCTACTAAAATCTACAAAATCTCTTTAATCGATTTTCAACTAATTTTTTACTTTATCACTGAAGCAATAAAGTTCAAGGTTGATTGGGAAAATTTCAGCCTCGGGTCATAGAGGTATAAGTTACACTAAGAAACTATAGTACCTCTATGTTTCGGGCAGCCTGATTTGCTGGCATCTTTACCTAAGGAACCTAAATTAGGCAACAGGCTTATAATATTTTTCAAATGTTTTGATTCATGATGTTTTCCATAACATTTTGAGAACAGTGGTGATGCAATTAGGTAAATAAATAGCAGTGCCTGTCTGAATTGGAACTCATGACTTACATCTTGTATGGTGAGCAGCCAGAAGTTGTTCTTAATTGCTCATCATTATCCGCCTAACTCTGAGAGGTAGCAATATAGTGATTTTGATTCTCAATAAATTGCAAGTAGAAAATCCAGAGAAAATTGCTGTCAACCATTGTATCATACTATGATAAATTCTGTACAACAACAGGACAACAAGCTAATACAATATGTCATGTTTCTTTAATAAATGTTCAATCTTATCGCTAAAGGTTGAAGGCTCAAGATTGAATGGGAATATTTGACAGTTTAGGGTAGCTTGACCTGCTGTCATCTGTGCTATACTGTAGGCTACTATTTATTACTGGTTTGAGAATTGTCCCATTTATTCTGATTTTTTTTTTCATAGGAATTGTGGAATATCTAATAAATTAGTGGGAGTCTACTTTTTGAGAAAAAGTACTCTACAGTAAAGGAAATTTAAAAAAGCTTTATTTGTAGTAAGTGGGTACCTGATATAAACAGGACCTGTGGTAATAAACGCCACAGGATGTATTTTGACAAAGAGGAAGTGGTTGACCAGTTGCATCTGGCAAATCAGCACATAAACATATTCCGCATTCAACCAAGTTCACTTTGCTGTTGACTTCAGTGCCTATTTTATGTTGTTCCAATTGTTTAGAAGTAGGTTGTGGGAATTCGCTTAGATCTGAAAGCAATTGAAAACCATTAATTATATTATTTAAATATAATTAAGTATAGGTAAAAACTCATGGAACCCAAGAAAAACCAATATCAGTGTTTTTTTTAATTCCCAGAATTTAATGCATTATTCATTGTTTCATCTAAATGTATTAATATTTCAACCTTATACATTGCTAATTAAATAAAGATTTTGTACACACAATTTGTGACATACTAAAATGTTGAGATAACTGGTGTCAAAATTCATGTTCCAGCACATTGTCCTACTGACCTCTGTACATAACTAGATGATTTGTGGAAATGGTTATTTTACTTCTTCCTTTACCTTATAAATGTTTAATAACATCAAAAGGGGTTACCAGATATCCAATAGCAATGAAAGCATAATTAGGGATGTATCCAAAGTATGAAAATGAAAAAAATAATTAGGCTGTGTTATAGACAATAAAAAAAATTAAGACCCGTATTTTTTATTTTGTCGTAATTACCAAAAACTACTGAGATATAGTGTATTAAAGTTACCGAGTGGGGGCTAATTACGTCACGCCGTGCTATATTTTGTACCACGGCGTGACGTCATGCGACATTTGAAATCAATATATCTTCCTAAGTATTTGAATGAAAGAAAAAATAAAAAATATGTGTTCAATATTTTTTATAAATCTATCTGACAGCCATTAAATTATATTTTAGGATACAAGTCAATTATATTTAACATTCGACTAAAGCAATATTTTGTAACAAATTCATGTTTTTTTTAACAAACTTCAAAAAGGAGGTTACTCAATTCGGCCGGTATACATATATGCTTTTTTTATGTTTGTTCGCGGATAACTTCATAATTTATGAACTGATTTTGATAATTCTTTTGCTGTTGGAAAGAAGGCATTCCCAAGGTGGCCCCATGATAAGGACATCAGGGTTTGATGGTAGACAAACCCTGATGACCAGAGAAATCAAGGGGAACTTTCAAAAATCATAGGGGCAACCAGTGCATTTGTAAGTCTTTCATTAAGCATTTTAGCATCAGCATCCAGTCTAACCGGATGCAGCTGAACAGTACTTTTCACAACTAAAAAGTATAAAATAAAAACTTTTTTTTACAAAAAACACAACCGACTTCCAAAAAACACTACAAAGTGAAAAATAACTAATTTCAGAAGTCGGTGTCAAAAACTAATATATAAAAACCAAAGTTTTTTTTGTAAAAAAAGTTTTTATTAATACATTGAGTTGTTCTCGAATCCCATAGAATTTTAGTTAGGCATTTATGGGGGTGTTTAGTTGTTTGAAATAGGTCAGACTCTCACACCCTGATAGGAATATGTCAAATTACCCTGTTAAGTCACCCAGTATGTATGCTACTGTTCAATAAAATAAAATACATAGATTCAAAATTACCAAATACAGTCATAATATTATCAACAATATTTTTATCATGATCCCAATTCAGAAGTCCTGCTTGTAACTTGTTGTTCCATTGTTCAGATTGTCCAACAAGGTAGATATTTGTAGCTAGGCCTTCAGGAGTCACTTCTACATGCAGCCAAGTCATATCATCTAGAAAAGACAATAATGTACATATTAAGTAATTTTAAACCTCCACAATCTCCCTCTTGATTCAGCTAATGTAACGAGGAATTCACTGATTGTTAGACAAACTGAACTAACCAAGAAATATTCTTCTATAATCATCCTTGAATGATCCATTAACTGGCTCCATGATTGTGCAGGATTGATCTATATTTTCTAATTCATAAAAATACCTTGCTAATTCGTTCACATTTTGTCGAAATGTTTCTAAAATATCTTTGACACATCCGTATTCCTGACTATGCATAGAAGAACGAGGCAATTTTACATTTGATATTAACAACTTTTTGGGAGCTTTATACTGTAAATATATTTCATGTTTCCTCAGTTCATCATCTTCTATCACAATTTTTATATCTCGTAGTGTTTTGCCGAAATATACATCTGCATTCCCAGTAATAGTAATATTTTTTATTTCATCTACAATTTCCACATCGATGAGGTCTGATTTTACTGACTGTATAAGTTCTAAATTAGATTGCAGCAAATCGTTTAAGCTTTCCGAAAGTACATATAAATCCCTCGGCTCTTCAATCTTTATTGTGCTTCGACCCACAAACATTTTTATGCATCGCAAAAGAGCGGTAAACAAATAAAAACGCCAAAAAAGGAAACTTAATTATTCATGATCTCATGAAATTCGATGACTTTTTTGATTGACATTTTAATTTTGACAATGATGAATGACACCGTGGGCCCGGTACTAGAACCATAGACTTTTTTTTTTTTGGTTCATTTCTTTCCGTTCAGAGGAACGGAAAAGGCAAAGGCATAGTACGCCATACAGCCTAGTCTTCAGTATTTTTTTCTTCAGTAAGTTTATATCCTAACTTATCCTAATTTATCCTAAACTTATCCTTTTTTTTTTTTTTGCCGGGGTGGAAATCCTCATAGGATGCTCGCCGCCCTGGGGTGGGCGACGGGGTATGTCAGACTTTTACTGACTAAAACCACCCCGGTGTGTCTTCTATCACGAGCGCGCGTGGGGCCGCGGGAGTCTAAATTCTTCCACGGCCCCACACACTCGTGCTGGCCTGGTCTGTCCGGGCCTCGTCTCCTGCACGGGGTAGTGGGGTGTTAAACTATCACATGCATCGCCTCAAAGGCGCGCGCCGACACTCGCGCGCGCCTCCGCCTCGAGGTCCATCAATGGGGGCGGGGACTTCCCCATGTCCCTCGCCCCTGGACCCATTCATGGGGGGCGGAAGAGGGCATTATCCGCCCTTCCTCGGCGCCCGGTGCGTCTTCTGCGGCCCGGGAAGGGAGTTGATATCTCCCTCTCCCGTTCCGCAGCTTCCTTCTGCGACATCACGTCCTCGCAGAAGGACACCACCGCGTCCCGCGACTCTGAGCTGCCGACCATCCTCCTCACTACTGCCGGCAGCGTCAGGTCGCCTCCTACTTCATTTGTGAGGACACGGCGCTGCTCCTCCCAAGCTACACACTCGGAGAGCGTGTGCTGCGCCGTGTCCTCCCCGCGTTGGACGCAGTGGTGGCACCGAGCGTCCGGCTCCCTGCCTAAGCGACGCAGGTACTTGCCGAAGCAGCCATGCCCCGACAGTACCTGCGTCACCCTGAACAACAGGGAGCCGTGCCTCCTCCCGAGCCAGTCGTCGAGTACTGGCCGGATCGCCTCGACGGTAGCGAGGCCGGCGGTAGGGCGCATAAGCCTCTGCCGCCAGTCCGCCACCAGGACCTGACGGAGCTCCTCTCGGCGCAGCTCGATCTGCCACTGCACCGGACTGGAGCCCCGTGTCCGCTCTTCCTCGCGCCATTGGTACAATGACGCGAGTACTTCCTAAACTTATCCTAGCTTAACTTAACTTAACCTATCTCCTTTCGTTTCCCACGTGAGGCCGACCCGGAGGGGTTTGGGGTAAAGACATGATGTGACCACTATGCTACAATGTTTCACTGTTCTTTATAAATTATTCACTGAATGCACTTTTTACTACATAAATCACGCGTTTTTATTTAGTAAACGATACTATAAATAATTTAAAAGTCCAATGAAAAATGAGCGTGGCACTCATTTTGGCTTTCCCGCCAAAAAACCAGAACCATAGACTTTTTTTTTGTTTACTTCTTTCCGTTCATAGGAACGGAAAAGGCAAAGGCATAGTACGCCATACAGCCTAGTCTTAAGTAACTTTTTTCTTCAGTTTATATCCTAACTTATCCTAATTTATGGTACCTTATCTTTTTTTTTTTTTTTTTTTTTTTTTTTTTTGTTCTCGCTGGGGAAAATGACAATTACGCATCCCCACCCGTCGGGGGACGGGCAGGGTATGTGGGACTCCCCGGGAGAGAGCCTCCCGGTATACCCACTAAAAACCCCAGCGCAACTCCGGCATCGCCATAGTGGCGGGGGAGTGGGAAACTAGCACAGCCTAAGCTACCTCTCCCCCGCCGGCGAAACCCGCCTAGGAAGGCGGGCCCTCATTAGCCCCTCTTAGAGAGGGGCCGTGGCTCCCGCGTGGTGAGCGGTGCAAGGCGGGCGCGGGCACCCCCGTGCCTCACGCCCGCCGCTCACCTCAGGGCGGGAGAAAGCGGGCGAAATCCCGCCTTCTCCTGCCCCTACGCCGCCTGCGGAGCGCCGGAGCGAGGGGATCCTCCTCCCGCTCGCGCTCCGCGGCCTCCTTCTGCGACATCACGACCTCGCAGAAGGAGGCCATCGCCGCCCAGGCCCCCTCGCTCCCCACCATCGCTCTGACAACGGCGGGCAGCGAGAGGTCCCCTCCTACCGCCGCGACAAGATCGCGGCGCGGCACGGCCCACGACGGGCATACCGCGAGGGTGTGATCCGCCGTGTCCTCAGCCGCGCCGCAACCGTGGCACGACGGCGTTTCCTCTCGTCCTATCCGGTGCAGGTACCTGCCGAAGCAGCCGTGACCGGAGAGTACCTGCACCAGACGGAAGGAGAGGAAACCGTGACGCCTGTCGAGCCAGTCCTTCAGGACCGGCCCGATGGCGTCGAGGGTGCGACGGCCGAACACCGCGGAGGCGAGGTCGCGCGTCCAATGCTGGACGATGGCGTCCCTCGCCTCCCGGCGGACGGCCTCCCTCAACTCCGGGGCCGGACGCTCGCCCAGCGCCCTGCGCCCCGCCGTCCACTCGTACACTCTGGCGAGCACCCAGGCCTCGAGCTCCCAAGGCGGGGTGCTCGCCAGAGCGCATGCCGAAGCGAAGCCTACCGTGCGGTAGGCCCGCGCTGCCCGCTGGGCGATGGCCCTTTGGGGCGCCCGAAGAACGGTGACGTTCTCCCTCCTATGGAGGGAGTCCGCCCAAATGGGCGCCCCATACAGGGCCATGCTCAGCAGTATGCCGGCGTATAACCGCCGGCAACGACTGCTCGGCCCTCCCATGTTCGGCATGAGCCATGAGAGGGCGTCCGCGGCTTTCAGCAGGCGCGTCGACAGCCCGCTGAAGTGCGGGCCGAAGCGCCACCTGCTGTCAAGCATGAGGCCCAGATATTTTATCTGGGCCTCGACCCGGATCCTGACGCCCTCCACAAAAATGTGGGCGTCAGGTGGGGGGCGCTGCCGGGGGCCGTGAAAGAACACGGCCTCCGTTTTGTGCAGCGCCACCCTCAAGCCCAGACGGCGGATCCTCCCCGCCACCAAGGATCCGCCCGCCGAGGCCAAACTGGCCGCCTCCCGGAAGGTGCTCCCGCGGGAAGTGAGGAGAGTGTCATCTGCGTAGCAGATGACACTCGTACCTCGTAGGAGGATTCCCCGCAGGAGCCAGTCATAACCGACGTTCCACAGAAGAGGCCCTAGAACGGACCCCTGTGGAACGCCGGTTTCTACGCCATACCGCCGGACCTGGCCAGCCCCGTCCACGAGGAGGACGGCACGGTCCTCCAAGTAGCTGGCCAGGAGGCCCCGCAAATAAAGGGGCACACCGTGGAACCGGAGCGCCTCCAGGATGGTGGAGTGGGGGATGGAGTTGAAGGCGTTGGCAATGTCGAATGACACAGCCAACACTCCATCCCCCACTCCTACCGCCTCTGTCACCTGGCCCTTGAGAAGGGCCAGGGCGTCCACTGTCGAACGCCCAGCTCGAAAACCGAACTGGGCGTCCGATAGGTCCGGTCCCACGTTCCGCAGATGGCGCTTCAGGCGGGCGGCGATAATCCCCTCGAACATCTTACCGGCCTCGTCAAGCAAGACGATGGGCCGGTAAGCCGAGGGGGAGTCCGCCGGCCGCCCTTCCTTCCGGAGGAGGCACAGTTGGCCTTCCCGCCAAGGTTTCGGGAACCTCCCCGACGCGAAGCACGCGTCAAAGAGGTCCCGAAACCTTCCCTCCATCTCGGTGACCGCGATGGCCACCACCCTGGCGGGAACGCCGTCCGGGCCAGGAGCCGTCTTTTTGGCGCGGAGACGGAGAGTCGCCGCACCAAATTCCTCCTCTGAAACCGGAGGAGGAGGAGCTTCCTCCTCCGGTAGAGCCGCTGGTCTTGGCGGGCCCATCGCTGGTGGGGCGAAGTGCGGATCCCTGCGCGGAAACAGGGACCGCACCACCCCATCCAGGAGCGCTGGTTCCAGGGTCTCGGCAACCGGGGGACCAATGCGACGCAGTTTGTTCCGCGCCGCCTTATATGGTCTCCCGAATGGGTCGTTGTCGAGACCCTCCAGCAGCTCAGCCCTCGCCGCGTCCTTGGCGGCGCCGATGGCCGACTTAAAGGCCGCCCTCGCCCCCACGTATGTGGAGTAGAGGCGGTCCTCTTCGGCCTCGTCCCGTCGGCGCCGCCGACGCGATCGGGTGTAGGCCCGCCGTGCCGCCACGCAGGTGGCCCGCAGCTCCGCCAACTCCTCCGACCACCAGTACACGGCACGTCGGGGAGGTGGACGTCTCGACCGAGGCATGCTGGCGTTGCATACCTCGGTCAATGACCCCCTCAGTCGGGCCGCCGCCGCGTCCACGTCCAGGACGTCCCCGCCGGGACCTGGCCAAAGCCAGTCCTGGACGAACGCGGCCTCCCGTGCCGCCTCCCGATCCAGGTGGGTCAGAGCCCACCTTGGAAACGGGGAACGGCCCGACGATGAGGGGGTGCTCCGGCGCCCCCGTGGATTCTGGGGGGAGATCTCGAATCGCACGTAGCGGTGATCCGAGATCGTCTCCCCCAGTTCCACCCTCCAATTTCGAATGCGGGCGGCCAGTGCGGGCGTGGCAAAGGTGAGGTCCACAATGGACCCGCCCTGCCGCCGCACGCACGTCTGGACGCTCCCCCTATTCAAGAGGGAGAGACCAGACGAGGCCGCCCACAATTCGACCGCCTGACCGCGGGCGTCGGTGGCCGGGTTTCCCCAGACCACCGACTTGGCATTCAGGTCTCCGAGCACGGAGACCTGTCGTGGCGCCGTCCTCCCGATGACCGCCGTCAGGACCCCGAGGAAATCCTCGAAGTCCTGGAGAGGGCGGTTTGGGGAGAAGTAGACCCCCACAAGGGCCAACCCTCCCCACGCGGCGGCCACGTATCCCGGTCCCCTCTCTAAGAGCGAGAGGGGAGGGGAGTCCGAGGAAGACCGCGCCACGATTGCCACCGAGCCGTCTCTATCTCCCAGCCAATTGCTGGGAGTATAGTACGGCTCGGCCACCACTGCCACATCCACCAACCACTCGGCCATTGACTGCACCAGCAGGTCCTGGGCAGCCCGGCAGTGGTTGGTGTTTGCCTGCAAGATGCGATGGTCGATACCCATTATTCGACCATCGCATCACCCTCGGCCACCGCCGCTGATGGGACATCAGCGGGAGTGGTGGCAGCAGCGGCAGGACGGCTTGTAGCCGCCTGCGGCTTGCCCTTCTTGGTGGGGGGTCGGCATGAGCTCCCCCCCATCACATGGTCCGCAGGGCGGCCACTGTCGGCGCATGCCGCGCAATGTGGCTTGGCGGCATCGCACGAGGCCGCCATATGCCCCTGCTTCCCGCAGCGGAAGCATGTGTCCGCCCTGTCCACGGTGGACGGACACATGGCTCGGGTGTGGCCGATGCCGAAGCACTTGAAGCAGCGCATCGGCGCTGCCTCAAGTACCCGGATCACGGCCCGGCTAAACCCTACCAAGAGCCGTCCTTGGCATTTTGCCCGGACGGCCAACACTGCGGCGACTGGGCACACCAGCCGGATAGTGCCCAGTCCACCGCGGCCGGGCCTAATAGCCCGAGCCTGCACCGCTGCGGGTTCGCAGCCGCCTGCCGAGGCGATGGCCGCCACCACCTCCTCCTTGGTGACCGAGTCGTCGAGACCGGTCACCTCGATGGCTGTGGCCTTCGTCGGTCTGGCGACCTTCGCCACATCGGCGAGGACCTCCCGCAGCTTGACTGCGAAGAGGTCCGCATTTTTGCCGCCGTCCTTCCCCGGAAACTCGAATAGTCGAGCTCCGGTTTGGGTCCGGCGGCAAGCGCCAATCCCCAACTCGGCGGGGTTGGCGACAGTACGAGCCCGTCTTAACACGGACTCGTACGTTACCCCCTTCTCCGCGGCCTCGGGCACGATGGTCACCGTGACCGCCGCGGATTTGGGGGCAACCAGCTTCGGCGCCTTTGGGGCCGCCGCTGCAGCTGCCGGGGCAGCGGCCGGGGCAGCCGCCGAGGCAGCCGGGGCCTGGGACGCCTTCTTGCCCTTTCCCTTTCCCTTCCTAACCACCTCTGACCACGACTGGTTGGCTGGGGTGGTGGAAGGGAGGAGGGCGTCTCCCTCCTGCACCTGGGGGGCGGGTGCCGCGATGGCAGCCGGCCCCGGTTTAGCGCCCGCACTCGTACCGGGGGGAGGCAGAGCCCCCGGCGAATGGTACCTTATCCTAGCTTAACTTAGCCTATCTCCATTCGTTTCCCACGTGAGGCCGACCAGGAGGGATTTGGGGTAAAGACATGATGTGACCACTATGCTACAATATTTCACTGTTCTTTATGAATTATTCACTGAATACACTTTTTACTACATAATTCACGCAAGAGATGGTGGTAAACCCTAGTATTATTTCCCGCCCGTTGACGACCCGGATGATCCCCTGCCTCCCATCACTCCAGATGAAGTGCAGGACATCATCAAAGGCCTTCAACCCAAAAAAGCACCCGGATCAGACGGCATCACCAACAGAGTGGTCCGACTCTTCCCAGCCCACCTAGTCCTCCTCTTGACCACCATCCTCAATGGTGCAATGGGGAACAATATTTTCCCACAAACGTGGAAAGAAGCCACAGTGATAGGCATTCCCAAGCCCGGTAAGCCTAAAGCCGAACCGAACAGTTACCGTCCCATCAGCTTACTGAAAGTTCTCGGCAAAATCTACGAGAGGCTTATTTATAAGCGTCTCAGAGCCTATGCCGAGAACAAGGGCCTCATTCCTAACGAGCAGTTCGGGTTCCGTACCCAACACTTATGTCCACAACAAATCCTACGCATCACTGAACATATACACGCAGGGTTCCTGCGTGGTATGTACACAGGCGTAGTCTACTTCGACACAGCGAAAGCGTTTGACAAAGTCTGGCACAACGGCTTAATCTATAAGCTGTACAAACTCGGAGTGCCCGACCGTCTCGTTCTCATCTTACGGGACTTTCTGTCAAACCGCACCTTCCGCTACAAAATCGAAGGAGCGCTCTCCTCCCCCCGCCCAATCCGTGCAGGTGTTCCCCAGGGCTCCGTGCTAGCCCCCCTCATATTCACGCTGTATACAAGCGATATCCCGAAAGGTGGTAAGGCCCAAATCGCTCTGTTCGCAGACGACACCGCCATCTACTGCTCGGGACTCAGCCCTGACCGAATTCGACGCCATCTCCAAACCGCAGTCAACAAACTGGCTGACTGGTTAAAAAAATGGAGGATCGAAGTCAACCCCCAAAAGAGTCAAGCGGTACTCCACATGAAACCGCGACTAAACGCCCCCACCCCACGACCCGTCTCCATGTCTGGCGAGCTGATCCCTTGGGGGAAGCAAGCCAAATACCTAGGTGTGATTCTCGACCGCAACCTCAACTTCTCAGAGCACATTAAGGCGGTCCGCTCACGTGCCGCCTATGCTCTGGGTCGACTCCACCCCGTCCTCAACCCGCGTAGCAAACTGTCGCTCAAGTGCAAAATGCGCTTGTACACAGCGTGCATACGCCCGATTATGACATACGCTTGTCCAGTCTTCGCAGATGCCAAGCCGCGTCATATCCATAGGATGCAAGTAGTCCAAAACCGTTTCCTGCGTAAAGCCACAAACGCCCCTTGGTTCGTCCGTAATGAGATCCTCCACCTCGATCTCAAAATCCCCATCATCCAGCAGTTCATGAAGCGTCTTTCCAAACGCTTCTTTGACACTGCCGCCAAGCACCGCAATCCCCTGATAGTAGCGGCTGCTAATTACACCCCCTCCACCATCTCCAAGCTTCGCCGCCCAAGGCATGCCCTCACAGACCCAGATGACCCCATAACCCTCCTCCAAGAGGCCAATAGGGCCACCAGCTCACTAACAAAAAACAGACCGACCTACCGACCTCGCCGCCGAGGCCCATCGCGACGCGTTTAACGTAGTAGCCCCCTCCCCCGTCCCTCGTCCGATGAAGGCCAGCCCGCGCCGCAGCTGAGCCAGTAACCATAACTTCCCAACCATGACCTCTGAGTTTGTTTCGGACGTTTCTTCTCAGAGCTAGTACTAGGAAACGCCGCGGTCATCAAACCAAAATAAAAATAAAAATTCGATCCAGCCATCCCTTGCTGTTCTCTCCAGCGACTCCCTAAGCCGAGGTTCGTACCCCACAGGGGGTGCCCTTAGTGCGCAGTCGCTTAGTTTTTAGTAGCCCTGGCTGGAGGCTTTAAATTCATTTAAGGCATCCACAGGAAAGTCCGGTTAAGTAGTCACGGCCTCTCAAGGTCAACTACGAGATGCCATATCAAAAAAAAAAAAACTAGTATTATTATACTCTTTGGTGGGATTGTAACATGAGTTTGGCGGGAAAGGCAAGATGAGTGCCACGCTCATTTTTCATTGGATTTTTAAATTATTTATAGTGCCGTTTACTAAATAAAAACGCGTGATTTTTGTAGTAAAAAGTGCATTCAGTGGATAATTCATAAAGAACAGTGAAATATTGTAGCATAGTGGTCACATCATGTCTTTACCCCAAACCGCTCCTGGTCGGCCTCACGTGGGAAACGAAAGGAGATAGGTTAAGTTAAGTTAAGCTAGGATAAGGTAGGATTCCGTGTGCAGTTTCTGGACCTGCCATCGGACGCGTCCCCAGGTGGCGGATAGGGGAACGGCCCCCAGATATGGGGGTTACCGGTTTGCCGGCGCGGACCAAAACCAGAAGTGGGGACCGCTTCGGCGGTCACGCGCGGCGGGTCGGCCACCACTCCAGGTGGCTGACGTGACCCGAACTCCGGGTCACCGTCGGGCAACCCGGTCTCCTCACTGAGAGGAGCTGGGGCCCCGTTTGCTTTCGGGCAAACGAGAGGGGCTAAGAGGAAGGATACCTCGCTAAAAAACCCTTGGCTGCTGCGTCTTCTTGCACACGAAGACGTACCCAGCCGGGCCCCTCCCTATGGAGGGCCCACTGTGGGCCTGCCTTCGGGCAGGAATCGCCGGCGGGGGATTGGACGGCAGGCATGCTACTTCCCATGACCCCGCCACTAAGGCGATGTCGGTGTGCCGCTGTTGGGTTTAGTGGGTATTTCCGGCTTCGGCTGGGCGAGTCCCACACACGCCCTTCGGGGTATGGTGCGTAAATGCATTCCCACAGCGTCAAAAAAAAAAAAAAAAAAAAGGATAAGGTAGGATTCCGTGCGCAGTTTCTGGCCTGCCATCGGACGCGTCCCCAGGTGGCGGATAGGGGAACGGCCCCCAGATATGGGGGTTACCGGTTTACCGGCGCGGACCAAAACCAGAAGTGGGGACCGCTTCGGCGGTCACGCGCGGCGCGTCGGCCACCACTCCAGGTGGCTGACGTGACCCGGACTCCGGGTCACCGTCGGGCAACCCGGTCTCCTCACTGAGAGGAGCTGGGGGCCCCGTTTGTCTTCGGGCAAACGAGTGGGGTTAAGAGGAAGGACACCTCGCTAAAAAACCCTTGGCTGCTGCGTCTTCTTGCACACGAAGACGTACCCAGCCGGGCCCCTCCCTATGAAGGGCCCACTGTGGGCCTGCCTTCGGGCAGGAATCGCCGGCGGGGGATTGGTCGGCAGGCATGCTACTTCCCATGACCCCGCCACTAAGGCGATGTCGGTGTGCCGCTGTTGGGTTTAGTGGGTATTTCCGGCTTCGGCTGGGCGAGTCCCACACACGCCCTTCGGGGTATGGTGCGTAAATGCATTCCCACAGCGTCAAAAAAAAAAAAAAAAAAAAAAAAAAAAAAAAAAAAAAAAAAAAAAAAAAAAAAAAAAAAAAAAAAAAAAGGATAAGGTAGGATTCCGTGCGCAGTTTCTGGCCTGCCATCGGACGCGTCCCCAGGTGGCGGATAGGGGAACGGCCCCCAGATATGGGGGTTACCGGTTTACCGGCGCGGATCAAAACCAGAAGTGGGGACCGCTTCGGCGGTCACACGCGCGGCGGGTCGGCCACCACTCCAGGTGGCTGACGTGACCCGAAGTCCGGGTCACCGTCGGGCAACCCGGTCTCCTCATTGAGAGGAGCTGGGGGCCCCGTTTGCCTTCGGGCAAACGAGTGGGGCTAAGAGGAAGGACACCTCGCTAAAAAACCCTTGGCTGCTGCGTCTTCTAGCACACGAAGACGTACCCAGCCGGGCTCCTCCCTAGGGAGGACCCACTGTGGGCCTGCCTTCGGGCGGGAATCGCTGGCGGGGGATTGGTAGGCAGGCATGCTACTTCCCATGACCCCGCCACTAAGGCGATGTCGGTGTGCCGCTGTTGGGTTTAGTGGGTATTTCCGGCTTCGGCTGGGCGAGTCCCACACACGCCCTTCGGGGTATGGTGCGTAAATGCATTCCCACAGCGTCAAAAAAAAAAAAAATAAAAAAAAAAAAAAATAAAAGATAAGGTAGGATAAATTAGGAATTCCGTGAGCAGTTTCTGGCCTGCCATCGGACGCGTCCCCAGGTGGCGGATAGGGAACGGCCCCCAGATATGGGGGTTACCGGTTTACCGGCGCGGACCAAAACCAGAAGTGGGGACCGCTTCGGCGGTCACACGCGCGGCGGGTCGGCCACCACTCCAGGTGGCTGACGTGACCCGAAGTCCGGGTCACCGTCGGGCAACCCGGTCTCCTCATTGAGAGGAGCTGGGGGCCCCGTTTGCCTTCGGGCAAACGAGTGGGGCTAAGAGGAAGGACACCTCGCTAAAAAACCCTTGGCTGCTGCGTTTTCTTGCACACGAAGACGTACCCAGCCGGGCTCCTCCCTATGGAGGACCCACTGTGGGCCTGCCTTCGGGCGGGAATCGCTGGCGGGGGATTGGTAGGCAGGCATGCTATTTCCCATGACCCCGCCACTAAGGCGATGTCGGTGTGCCGCTGTTCGGTTTTAGTGGGTATTCCCGGCTTCAGCTGGGCGAGTCCCACACACGCCCTTCGGGGTATGGTGCGTAAATGTCATTTCCACAGCGTCAAAAAAAAAAAAAAGGATAAATTAGGAATGAAGTATCTGGGCCTCATTCTGGACAGCAGGCTGCGCTTCGGCCCGCATTTCAGCGGGCTGTCGACGCGCCTGCTGAAGGCTGCGAACGCCCTCTCATGGCTCATGCCGAACATGGGAGGGCCCAGCACGCGGTGCCGGCGTTTATACGCTGGCATACTGCGGAGCATGGCCCTTTACGGGACTCCAATTTGGGCGGACTCCCTCCACAGGAGGGAGAACCTCACCGCCCTTCGGGCTCCCCAAAGGGCCACCGCCCAGCGGGCAGCGCGGGCCTACCGTACGGTAGGCTTCGCTTCGGCATGCGCTCTGGCGAGCACCCCGCCTTGGGAGCTCGAGGCCTGGGTGCTCGCCAGAGTGTACGAGTGGACGGCGGGGCGCAGGGCGCTGGGCGAGCGTCCGGCCCCGGAGTTGAGGGAGGCCGTCCGCCGGGAGGCGAGGGACGCCATCGTCCAACATTGGACGCGCGACCTCGCCTCCGCGGTGTTCGGCCGTCGCACCCTCGAGTGTAACCCTCGAGTAGGAGGGGACCTCTCGCTGCCTGCCGTCGTCAGAGCGATGGTGGGGAGCGAGGGGGCCTGGGCGGCGATGGCCTCCTTCTGCGAGGTCGTGATGTCGCAGAAGGAGGCCGCGGAGCGCGAGCGGGAGGAGGATCCCCTCGCTCCGGCGCTCCGCAGGCGGCGTTGGGGCAGGAGAAGGCGGGATTTCGCCCGCTTTCTCCCGCCCTGAGGTGAGCGGCGGGCGTGAGGCACGGGGGGTGCCCGCGCCCGCCTTGCACCGCTCACCACGTGGGAGCCGCGGCCCCTCTTTAAGAGGGGCAAATGAGGGCCCGCCTCAATTGGCGGGGTTCGCCGGCGGGGGAGAGGTAGCTCAGGCTCTGCTAGTTCCCACTCCCCCGCCACTATGGCGATGCCGGAGTTGCGCTGGGGTTTTTAGTGGGTATACCGGGAGGCTCTCTCCCGGGGAGTCCCACATACCCCACCCGTCCCCCGTCCCCCGACGGGTGGGGATGCGTAATTGTCATTTTCCCCAGCGAGAACAAAAAAAAAAAAAAGGATAAGTTAGGATCGCGGTGCCGGCGTTTATACGCCGGCATACTGCGGAGCATGGCCCTTTACGGGGCCCCAATTTGGGCGGACTCCTTCCACAGGAGGGAGAACCTCACCGCCCTTCGGGGGCCCCAAAGGGCCATCGCCCAGCGGGCAGCGCGGGCCTACCGAACGGTAGCCTTCGCTTCGGCATGCGCTCTGGCGAGCACCCCGCCTTGGGAGCTCGAGGCCTGGGTGCTCGCCAGAGTGTACGAGTGGACGGCGGGGCGCAGGGCGCTGGGCGAGCGTCCGGCCCCGGAGCTGAGGGAGGCCGTCCGCCGGGAGGCGAGGGACGCCATCGTCCAGCATTGGACGCGCGACCTCGCCTCCGCGGTGTTCGGCCGTCGCACCCTCGACGCCATCGGGCTGGTCCTGAAGGACTGGCTCGACAGGCGTCACGGATTCCTCTCCTTCCGTCTGGTGCAGGTACTCTCCGGTCACGGCTGCTTCGGCAGGTACCTGCACCGGATAGGACGAGAGGAGACGCCGTCGTGCCACGGATGCGGCGCGGCGGAGGACACGGCGGACCACACCCTCGCGGTGTGCCCGTCGTGGGCCGTGCCGCGCCGCGATCTTGTCGCGGCGGTAGGAGGGGACATATTCAGAAGTTTTAACTTCTGTTGCAGTTCCTTCACCACCTTTAAGGCAAACATTTGACTCCTCCTCCAAAGGTACTAGAAACAAACAAACAAGTTCATATAAAAAAACTGTATTTTTTAATAAACCCAATAATTCTCCTAAACATAGTACAGGATATGACAAATATACTCATTCTGCCCTAACAAAAGATTATGATATTCCTTTACCATCCATTGGCACAAATATTGACAGTAATAATTCTATAAATAATAAGTCAACTAGAGATTTAATTATCATTTTAATTCATTTGCTAACAAAGAATATGTCTGAACCGTCCAACGCTGCTATACAAAGTATTAGTCAACTTTTTAATAATATCAATAATGGATCAGCTGTCAACAATCCTTCAGTGGAATTGTCGCAGTGTTAACTCTAAAAAAAGCGATTTACTACATCTTATTAATGTGTATAAACCTGTTGTTGTCGCATTGCAAGAAACCTGGTTGAAGCCAGGTTATAACTTTAAAGTCTCCCAATATTTATGTTTAAGAGAAGATAGAACAGATGGCTATGCTGGTGTTGCTCTGTTAATTCATGACACAATACCTTTTCACCACATTCCCATTGCAAATCATAGTGTTGATTTTTCTATAATAGCTGTATCTATCAATAAAATATGTTTTGTATCTGTTTATGTTCCCCACCCTTCATCATCATTATACAATGAAATAGAAACCATAGTAGCAAAATTACCTAAACCATTTTTAATTATGAGTGACTTCAACGCTCAGCACCAGGCTTGGGGTAGCTCCAACTCTAGTTATTACGGGTCAAGGATATTAGACATTTTGGATTCTAATAACCTCTGTATCTTGAATACAGGTCTCGCAACACGTCTCACTAAACCTAATGAAGGGATCAGTGCCCCAGACCTCACGATAGCCAGTCCTAGTCTTGCGCCTACAGTGACCTGGAATACCCTGCCTTCGACTTTTGATAGCGATCATTATCCCGTAATAATAACTATGACAAAATTTATCAAATCTCTATCCAGACGTCCACCAAGATTAGCATACAAAATTAAAACTTCTAATAACAGTATTGACAGTGACAGATGGAGAACGTTTAGTGAGCGAGTTGAGCAGAGACTATCCAACCTTCCTGAAAATGCATTAAATTCATCGACAATTCGGGCTGATTCTTTTGCATCACTCTTGTTGGACGCTGCTAATGAAACATTCCCAACTAAACGATGTAATAATAACATTCCGTCGCCCCCATGGTGGGACAATGAATGTTCTTTAGCAGTGCGCCAACGGAAAGAGGCTGAAGTAAAATATAAACAGTGTACAACATTAGAAAATTTTAATAACCTCACATTAATTATGAACAATACTCGTAAATTATTTAAAAGGAAGAAATGGGACGGTTGGCGTCGTTTCTGCACTTCACTATCGCCTGACGTTTCTCCGTCATTAATATGGCAAAATATACGTCGATTCAGATCAGCATTTAAGGAAACAATACCTCACTATCTGGATGAATCCGTTGCAGATAAATTTTTAGACAAGATAGCTCCTCCTTTTGTTCCACAAATGTCCATCATTTCATCTCATCTCCCTTTTCAATCTCCCGTAGAGGATGTAACGGGCCTTGAGAGTCCTTTTACCCTTAAAGAATTGAAAGGTATTTTATCCTACGTAAAAGATTCTGCTCCAGGTCATGATGGTATTCCTTACTCATTCCTTGCAAATTTAAGCGACTCGAGTCTAATTTACTTTTTAAACATAATCAACTCCACAATAAGTTCTGGTATAATCCCTTCCTCATGGAAAATATACGAAGTCATCCCCATTCTAAAACCAAATAAACCACCGTTAGATCCTAACTCTTACAGACCGATAGCCCTTGCCACTGTGTTTTCAAAACTAGCTGAACATTTAGTTAAAAACCGTTTAGAATGGTATATAGAAAGTAAAGGTTTAATATCTCTGAGTCAGTATGGATTTAGGAAAGGAAAAAGTACCATGGACAGTCTAGGGATTTTCATTACAGATGCGAGATTGGCTTTTTCAAATAATGAATCCATGCTTGCTGTTTTCCTAGATATTTCTTCTGCATACGACAATGTTGATTTAAATGTTTTGAATACTAAACTTTATAAACTAAAAGTACCTCCCATATTCTGCAATTTCATTCTTAATCTTCTCTCAGGCAGACAATTACAAGTTGACATAGGTGAATCCGAAATGAAAACAAGATTAACCTGGAAAGGACTGCCTCAGGGTTCGGTGTTGAGCCCACTTCTTTATAATATATATACCTCTGATTTAGAATTCCATATTTCTGGTAAAGCCAATATTTTACAGTATGCAGACGATCTAGTTCTTTATGTATCAGGACGCTCTGTTGAAAAACTAAGTTCCTCTCTAAACGTCGCTCTAAAATTTCTTAAATCATGGTTGGACAATAATTCTTTGTGTCTTAGTGTTAACAAAAGTAGCGCTGTTTTATTTTCTAGAATGCGTTTTCCTCCTCCATATTCAGTTGTGTATGATAATCAACAAATACCTGAAAATAGCGAAGTAAAATTTTTGGGTATCCTTCTAGACGGTAAACTTACAGGTTTACCACACTGTTATTATGTATTGGCTAGATGTGAACGTTTATTAAATATTATGCGCTGTCTTTCTGGAGTTTGGTGGGGTTCCCATCCATTCGTGTTAAAATTATTGTATAACGCTATTATTAGAAGTATCTTAGACTATGGGACATATTTCTTAGAACCTTGTAGTGCTGTAGGTCTGACAAAGTTAGACTCAATTCAATCAAAAGCTTTGCGTATTATAACTGGTGCCATGAGGTCTAGCCCAATTAACTCACTCCAAGTGGAATCTTTGGACCCTCCTTTAAAACTTCGTAGACAGTACTTATGTGATAAATTCATTCTCAGAACTCTTCAATTTTCCAACCACCCACTTTATCAAAAACTTTTGTATCTTTCAGAAAAAATTGAATGTTCGTCTTATTGGTCTAATAAATCTCTTCCATGCTCTATTATAAGTTTCCGTAAATTTACTTCACTTCAAGCTCCCACACACCGCTCTCAGTATCTTCCAATTTTTTCTGTCTGTTACGAAGCTCTTATTTTTTCCCCTCAAATAAACTATAACTTTATATCGCTAAAGAATGATCGTTATGCTAACTCTAACTTAAACTTCATAGTCGAAAGAGACTGGGCTGATAGGCATTACATTTACTGTGATGCTTCCAAGCACCCAGTTTCAGGCACGATTGGGGTAGCTGTATATCATGAACAATATAACATTCATCAAAAAATAAAATTACCTTCTGAAACATCAGTTTTTTCTGGAGAATGTTTTGGAATTTTAAAGTCCCTAGAATACGTACTTCTTGCGAAACTCAGCAAGTCTATTATTTTCACTGACTCGAAGTGTGCTTTACAAGCACTGCAAAAGTTTCCTTGGTCAGGTTCAAATCATCCCTATGTTATAGAGTCCAGACAGCTCCTACTAAATTGCAAATTTAAAAATCTTGATGTTCTTTTGGTGTGGATACCTGGCCATCACAATATTCGCGGCAATGAGATAGCAGACAAATTTGCTAAAGACGCTGTAGATGATGATGATAAGTTTCCATATAATAATGTTGTATCTGACCTTCACTCTCTTCCTAAAGATCATCTGTATGAAGCCTGGGAAAATTTATGGAATATTTCAAGTAGTCGTAAAGGTCAATATTATAAACGTATACAACAAAGAATACCTCTCAAAGTATGGTTTTCCAAATTAAAACTTTCCAAGTTTGCAACCTCCAGTTTGATACGAATGCGCTTGGGTCATGTTTGCACAGCCTCTCACCTTGCTAGACTTGGGATTATTCACAATAATTTATGTTGTTGTGGTTGTGAGGAAGATTTGAATCATATATTTTTTGCATGCCCCAACCGTGACTCTTCTTCATTCATTAACTCCCTTAATGAACTCTCTGTCCCTCTTCCTACATCAATCCCTACATTGTTAAGCTCCTTAAATTTTGATATTTATAATTTAATATCTACCTTTATAACTATTAATAATATTAAAGTATAAGTTTTTTTATTTTTTTATTTCCCAACTCCCAATTTTAATTTCTATTTAATATATATGTTTGGTATATCTTTATTTATTTATTATTTATTTATTACATTACCACCAAACCTGATCCTATTATCCTTTGTTCCAAAATTCCGTAATCCGTTCCTACGCATTTCAATGAATTTATTTGGTTTCCCTACCTTTATACTTGTAGTGGCAAATGCACAAACCGTGCGAGCCAAATTTAAAAAAAAAAAAAAAAAAAAAAAAAAAAAAATGAACCAAAAAAAAACTCTTTGGTGGTAAACCCTTCGTGTAAAACATAAAAAAAATTCGTTGGTATCATTACCACAGGGACCTAATAAAATCAAACAAACCTACGCGCTATCATATTACCCCTAACTGACAACGCCCTCAATGTCCAGATCGTCTTTTAAGTCAGCTGTAAGAATGTGGCCTAAGTATTTAACTTACATCACTATTATGACATGATTAATCTCGATTTAAACAATATCAGTTAGAAGGAAAAACGCGATCTCATATTCAATATATTTTTATATATTCTGACAAAAAACAAGATAACAGCTTTGTTTCTATGGTGACACACATTGCACTACAAAAAGTTTCTATACATAAACTTTAACACCTTCTCTCAATGTAGTCCCATAATATCCACAAGCTTACGAAGCCTAGCTCTGGGCAACGGCTTAGTTAGAAGATCTGCTAATTGAAGCTCACTTGTTACCTTCTTTATTAGCAGCTCTCCATTAGTCACAAGCTCTCTTACGAAGAAGTGACGTGTACGGATGTGTTTGGTGCGTCGGTGGAACTCTGGATTCTCAGCTAATTTTATTGCTGCTGCGTTATCCACTTGTAACATAGGAAGACTTTTCAGTTGTACAAGACTTCCTAAGAGCCGAGTCAACCATACGCATTCTCTCGCAGCTTCACTTGCAGCGATAACTTCAGCTTCCGTCGTCGAAATAGCGACACTTTGCTGTCTCTGACTTATCCAAGAGATTGGTCCTCCGGCATATAGGCAAAGTACTCCAGAAGTCGATCTTCCAGTTTCAATATCGCCAGCGTGGTCAGCATCACTGTACGACTCTACAATTCCAATTTTATAGTTCCTTTTATACATAATGCCGAGATCAATTGTGTACTGAAGGTATCTCATGATACGTTTTACTCTGACACAATCTGCTCGAGTCGGTTTCTCCAGACTCCTTGACACTACACTTACTGCATATGCAATATCAGGCCTAGTTCCGACCATTAAATATGCAAGTGCTCCAACTATTTGCCTGTAGTTTTTCAGAACGTAGTCATCATTCTCGTTTTTAGAGTCTATGTCCTCCTTGGTAATTGGTGTAGTCACAGGTTTGCAGTCCTGCATTCCAAACCTGTTCAAAACTTTCTTAACATAAGATGTTTGATTTATTACTATTCCAATACCTTCTCTGGTTGAAATCTCAATACCTAGATAATAGGTAGCTGGTTTGGTTGTTATCTTGAACCGTTCCTTCAGCTCTTCAATAAATTCATCAATGAGTTCTTGATCTGTTCCAGCTACTAGCCCATCATGAACGTAGAGAACCACAATCAATTTCCGGTGGTCTTTCTCTCTTACAAATAAACAAGTATCCCCTTCACTGATTTTAAAGTCAGCTTCCTTGAAGAAACTAAGAATTCTCTGATTCCAACATCTCGAGGCTTGTTTTAACCCATAGAGACTTTTCTTCAGTAAGCATACCCTTCCAGAACCATCATCGTAGCCTTCGGGTTGCTTAATATAAATTTCTTCTTCTGAAAGTGTTCCATATAGAAATGCCGTCGATACATCAAACTGACATATCTTCATACCTTCGCTTGCTGCGACGCTAATCACAGTCCGCACCGAAGTCATTTTCGCAACAGGACTGAAAGTTTGATCATAGTCCTCTCCTTTTTTCTGGCGAAAACCCTTAGCGACTAGTCTTGCTTTGAACTTGTCGACTGATCCATCAGCATTCAGCTTCACGCGAAAAACCCATTTACATGGTATTGCTTTTCTATTTTTGGTAACTTTTTTAGAACCCACGTGTCATTATCGTTAAGAGAAATTATCTCGTTGTCCATGGCTTTCTTCCAAAGTTCACTTTCGTTACTGGATATTGCTTCCTTGTAACATGTTGGTTCGAAAAATCCGTTTGTAACCATAACATAATCTTTGAACCTGTCTGGATGTCTGATCAACGATCGGTCTCGCAGAATTCGATCACTCTGTGCGTTAATGAGTTGCTCAAGATTATCTTCATCTTCATTAACGTCATCATTTCCAACCATCTGCTCCAGATCATCATTATCAACATCATTTCAGGTTCAATAGATTCTTCATGAGTCGATAAAGCATCATCAAAATTGTCTTCTTCTATAACCGGACTATTCGTTTCCTTATCGATTGTTACAACTTGATTATTGATCCTATCGGGTGTCACTACATACTCCCTTCTTACTTGAACGGGAATTTCCACTTCTGTGACCTCCTCATCTAGCTCTTGGAATTTCGTTTCCAATGGCTTTTCATCAAATATGATATCCCTTGACCTGACTATGTATTTTGATTCCTTGTTCCACAATCTATACCCGTCGTCATTACCATATCCAACCAGTACGCATTTCGTAGCCTTTTTATGTATTTTTTTACGTTTTTGCTTAGGAATATGTGCATAGCAAACCGAGCCAATAATTCTCAGATGCTTTATCCGTGGTTTCTTCCTAAACCAAAGCTCGAACGGAGTCTTGTGTTCCACGGAAGTTCTGTTCAAAACATAAACAGCAGTCTGTACCAACTCCGCCCACAATTGTTGAGGCAACTCTTCATGAGCATGCATCATAGCTCTTGCTGACTCTACGATCGTACGGTTTTCTCTTTCGCTACACCCATTCTGTTCAGGCGTATACGGCATTATTAGTCTTTGGTGTATTCCGTATTTCGCTAATTCTTTTCTAACTTGTTCATTGTCGAACTCTCCACCGTTATCACTCAGGAATTCTTTAATTGTGTGTCCTGCTACTCTAGCTTCTGCCAGCATTTGCTTCAGTTTTTCAGGTACTTCAGATTTTGTCTTCATGAAGTAGACGTAGCGAAAACGAGTGTGTTCATCTTTGAAAAGGACGAAATATCGATACTTTTATTTATTTTATTTATTTTTCTAATACACTTACATTTAGGTTCACAATTTGTTTTAGCCGCACAACGAAAACCTCTCAGGGTTTATCTGCATGTCGGCGAGCCGCTCATAACAATACTATAAATAATTGTTATTGTATACAATGCAACGCTAACAATTCATAGGTATGTTAATACCTAGGTACAGTCGCCCGCACATCAAGCCACCAAAAGCCGCCAAACTTCCTCAATAGATTCTCAACTTTATCGCCAAAGCATTACGGTTCAAGTTTGATTGAGAAAGCTTGACAGATCCAGGCAGCCCGACCCGCCGGCGTCCGCACCCACATACATACATTATTTAAAATTTTGTGTAAAGAAACGCTTAGATTTATACTTATAACTTTTCGAACTCATTTTGTATAGCGTTTGCAAGTCTTCTGGGAGTTTGTTGACATAAAAGGGTACCAAATATTCTGCAACCCTCATCCCGTACACATTATTAAATTTTGGTAAGATGTATTTATTTTTCACTATTATCGTTCTCAGAAAGTCTGGTCTTGTTTTTTCGGTTAGCAGTTCAGGTCTATTAATTTCGGATAAAATACAGTATTTAACTTTATTGAACACATTCATAACATTACAATATTTAAAAAGGTCGTCTTCATGGTCTTGGAATTTCTTAAGTATATGTTTTGGCGCAATTTCTTTTAATATTCTAAGTTGTAGCTTATAAATATCGGTCAGATATGTGTGATAAGTTCTTCCATAGCTGCTGAGTCCGTAACTGATAACAGAGTCTGCTAGGGCCATATATAGCATTCTAAGTGTTTTGTAAGGTAGCTTATATTTTAGTATGCTGAGCTTACCTAGAATAGACCTTAGTTTGTTGCATACGTAATCTTTGTGTGGTCCCCAACAGAATCTGCTATCAACCATTAGGCCAACGTACATGTGCTCATCGACTACTTCTAACGACGGGCACTCGCAAGTCTTTGGGGAACTATGTAGGCAAATATGATCGTGTGCTATAACTGTAGGCTTAGTGGAGCATTTATTGTGTGATGAGTGTATGTGAACAATTTTTGTTTTTGTTGCATTTATTACTAAGCCTACATCATGCGCCCACCTACACATTTCGTCAAAATTACATTGGAGGGTTGCCTCTGCGTCCCGGATGTTTTTATTAGCGACTAATATACACGTGTCGTCGGCGAACTGGTATACAGAGCCTTGGTTTATAGCATTACACATATCATTCACGTATAGTAAATATTCTGTCGGACCTATAATCGAGCCCTGGGCTGTTCCTTGCGTGGATGGAAGCTTTGCACTATACTCATTTTGTATTTTAACCGTGTTGTATCTGTTTTTATGATAGTTTTTTAATAGTTCTAACATTGGCCCTTGTATTCCATTTTGTGACAACTTCTCAAAAAGTGTATCCCATCGGAGCACATCGAAAGCTTTGCTGAAATCTATGAAAAGTGTCAAGACATGTTTTTTATCGTTTATCTGTCTATTCACTTCATCGGTAAATTCTCGTAATAATTTTGTCGTGCTCTTATTTTTCTGAAATCCATATTGTTTATTGTTAATTACTTCGTGTGTTTGCAAAAAGTTACTAATCTCATTACCAATGTAGCGTTCTATTATTTTATCTATACTAGACAATATAGTGATAGGTCGATAATTATTGACGTCATCGCGTGAGCCTTTTTTGTGTATTGGACGTATCACTCCTATTTTTAAAAGGTCTGGATACGTACCTGTTTTCAAACAGCAATTGATTAAGTGTGTAAGAACTGGTGTTAGTTTAGCTGAAGTACACTTAACATCATTGGCACGTATCCCGTCGTAACCCGGGCTTTTCCTATCGTTCATTTGTTTGATGATTTGTTCAACCATATCTTCTCGTGCAGGTTTCACCCTCATCGACCTGTCAGGAACCATCTCGTAAGTATGTTTATCCAAAAGAGGTACATCGCAAGAGTTGCTTAGGTTTTTGGTACTAGAATTAAATTCAGTCATGAAAGTGTTAGCTAATGTTGATGGATTCGTTCGAAAAGTTACAAGTAAAACATGTTCAATACATTGCATAATTCTGCCGGTTAAACTATTCACAATGTTCCAAATCTTCTTACTATTTTTAAAATTTTGGGATACTTCCCTCATAATTTGTTTATTTCTAATATAATTTGTGTATTTGTTTGTTTTATTTCTATATCTATTGTATAACAATCTTTTCTGAGGGTTATTTTCATCTTTGAGCCAGATACCAAACAATTGGTCACGCTTCATGCACATCTTTTTAAGGTTTTCATTGGCCCAGGGACATGTATTGCGTTTACTGAAACTGCTTTTTCTTATTGTGAATTTACTTTTATCGTATACATTATTAAAGCTGGTGTGTATGTACTTAACTATTTCATTTGGGCACCTGTATTGAAGGGGTATACTCCAGTCGATGTTATTCAGTTCACTGCGCACCCGGCGATTATTTATCTTAGTTATTAATTGACTAGAAGAGTGTGAGTCATTCTTGTTTAGCGCGCTCATTATCGCACAACCGGTTATGCAGTGATCGGCCGGTGAAATGTTTACAACAGATGTATAAATGTTATATGCACTAGCATTGCGAACAAACACGTGATCTATACATGACTTCGAAATTCTATCACCGTATTTTTCAATGCGTGTATAACAATTCACGCCATTAATAAATCCCAGGGTGCACAGCGAATACAAATATTGATTTACTACGGGGTTACATACTTTTAAATCTATGTTCATATCTCCCATTATTACATAATCCTGTTTTGTAGGATATTCCTGCATTAAGGACGACAATTCCTTAATAAATCGAAGCCTAGATGTGTCGGGCGGTCTGTAAACGGCACATAATCCGATTTTAAAACTATTCATACTCAGCACGCCGGCCACACATTCAAACTCCTGTGTACACAAGTTACTACATCTTACAAAAGCCACAGACTTATGAATATATAATAAAATACCTCCACCTCTTCTATTAATTCTTAATTGTGAATATAAGTTGTAAGTAGGTAGTTCAAACATCTGCATCAAATCATTTTTAATGTTGACCTCAGTTAGTAACAGAACGTGAATTGTATGTTTACTATTTGATACTATGTACTCAATTTGAGAAAAGTTTTTCTTGACAGATCGAATGTTTACATGCAAAAAGTACAAACAACTTTCAGGTACCGGTATACATGAAGTAAAATCATCCCATGTCTGACAATTGGTTTCGACTATATTATGTTCTGTTGTATCTAGCATGGAAAAGTAACATGGTATATATGTTTGATATGACAATAATATGAGTACCTACCCGCCTACCTACCTACTGTCCACCATGGGACGATTTTACCCTTTGGATATCGGCTATCGAGCGGATAGTTATTACTTTCTTTTCCTGAGCACTTTTACGTACTAATATATTTCCATGTTTACACCATATAAAGGAAAACAACTCTCTGAGTTCCTCTTTCGTTTTCCATAGCAGGTAGGCCGTCGACGGCGTCAGACACTCCCGAAGGTAAACTTTATCAGCACCGTTATGTCCCATGCTTGCAGCAGATATCGTCACAGTTTTAGCAGCATCGATCCATAGATCTCTGTTTCCTTCTCGAAGTATCACAGTGATCGGAGCCTGGTCTCTGTTTCTCGCAGCATTTGAAGGGTTTCTTGTTTTCCTATACGCTTTGACGACGTCATTCGGGTTTTGTTTTATGGTTTCGGCGATTTTTTTGGCAATTCCTTCAGGATCATCTTCCTCAGACGGGTAGATGCCACATACTTCTAACTGGTTGCATAATTGTAATTGCTCCATATGATTTAATTTATTTTCCAGAACTTCATATTTGATGTTTATGTTTTTAGTATAATTTTGTAAATCATTGCATCGGTTTTCCAATTCCTTCATTGATTTTTCATATCTTTGGATCTTGGTGTTATATTCATCAATTTTATCAGAGTAGAATTGCAGGGTATGTTGTAGTTCTTCTTTAATGACCTGCCTCACTTCCCGGCGCAGGTCTCGTAATATTTGTTGCATCATGTTGTCATGGGGACCAACATGTGGGGTAGTAGACTCTGTGTCTGTATTTTCATCTCCGTCTACATCGGGGATGATGCATGACAGTCTTTTAGGCCTACCACCACCGGTGCAGGATTTACATTTCCAGTCCACTGAATCTGTTTCGTGCAATACACTAAGTTGGTCGGGTGTTATCGATGCACAGGAGGAATGAAGTCACTTATTACATTTACTGCACTGCAGTCTTCGAGACTGAAAACGGAAAAGGACCGCAAACATCCGAATGTATGCGTTCTCCAGGCATTTTAGCTTTTTCTCTACTCCCAAACTTCTGTCTGTGAGTTTTTCCAAAAATACATCCTTCGCACAATATGCCATTATCCTTTGTCTTTATATTCAATTCTCGTTCTATAAGACCTTTCACATGCCTTTTATCTTGGTGGCCCATGCGTTCATGGTACAGCTGCAAGGTATCTACTGCATTAATCGACGCAGCTACCTTCGGTTTAATTGCTTCGCAATTCAGCTTATATAACCCACCATACCTAGTTCTGGTTCCTGTCACGGTGACTATTCCATTCACTTTAATACAGCATATAGTTACTCGTGACTCAAATACACTGTTTGTATTCTTGTCCTGTGCCGCTAGCACTGAAAAAAGATTCTTGCTAATACTAGGAACAAACCAGACATCACTAAGGCAAAATTCTTTTCCAATATTAGATTTTATTCTAATTTTTCCTTTTCCTATGGCTTCTATTACATTTCCATCAGCCGTAGTAACAGTGTGAGGTATGTTGCAGGTATAACTAACAGCACCCCGTTGAATCCGTGAGGAATCACTTGATCTGGTATCTTTTTGAGAATCATGACCAAACGATTGACTTGTACTGGGGGCATCAGTAGAAGCTTGTTGAGTTTCATAAGGCCGACTAGGACCGGGAGTATTAGTTAGATCTTCGAGTGGCCGATTTGTTACTTCACTTGGCATGAAATCATTGTCAGTAAAAATGTGTCTATCAAATGGAAATATTCCAGTTTTTCGGAATCCTGATTTGATATTTGAAGGTGTCATGGCTCGATTGAAAGCTTGGCCTAACAATGGAGATTGTCTTTTCAGGGTGACGCATCAACCAGGAATCTATTGCTGCGTTGTAATATGTTTGCAGAGGGCCAAATACTGACACATCAAGTGGCTGCAATCTGTGGCTTGTGTGTGGTGGCATAGTTAGTAGAGTAACTCTTTTGCCATGTTCAATACTGTAGGTGCTAGGTGGCTATCATGATTGTCAACTTGATAGTTGACAATCATGATAGCATGTTTTCTTTTGTAGTGGCTGTTACCTTTACAAAGTGTTTCATGACTTCAGGAAACAAGTCACTATTCATCCATCCGGTGGGTTGAGCTAGACCTAGGGTTCCTACTGGTGCACCATTAAGCATGAAAGACTTGAATTGCTTTCTAGGGAACACCATTGCTGGAGGCAGTGCTGATCCTGTTGCAGATACTGCACAACACGTTGTAACTAGTGTGCCTCTCTCAGCACTTGTTACTTTATTTAGCTGACTAGCTCCCTTAGCTGCAATGACTTTTTTTGGGTTTTTGGACAGTAGTGGTCCCAGTTTCATCTAAACAATATACTCTACTACCATCTGCAAAACAAGGACATCACCGCATAACATCTTCCAAATTCTTAAAGAATACATTCACATTGTGACGATTGAATGATGTTGCCCGTGTTAAGCTGCAAGGTTATGGTTTTCTTAATGTTAAATCAGTATTCAGTTTTCTAAACCCATAGAGCCAGTCAATTCTTAACATCTTTTTATCGTGCCAGTTTTTAGGAATATTCAAATTATAGTAAACGGCCATTTCATTAGCGAGCTTTTTGCATTCAATCGTATCTAATCCATAGCACATTCTGGAACAGTTAACTAAATATTCTAACAATGCCTTTACTTGATCGACACTTAATACCACTCTATTGGCATAATCTGGAGTAAGTTGCATATGTTCTTCATCCTCCGAACATTTTTTCTTCTTTTGAACATATCTTTGCAATGTCATAAAATTAACATGATTTTCATTTGCAGCTTTTCGAAGACTCACACCACTTTCAACCATCAAAATCGCTTCCGCCATAACTTTTTCACTATCGCAAAGAGTCAGAATCGATGGCCATGACGGTGATGAGCTCCCTATTCATTATGGGGTACCTCAGGGAAGCATTTTAGGCCCCACTCTCTTCTTGGTCTTTATTAATGACTTGTGTGACCTAAATATTGTTAATGCCAATATAATATCCTTTGCGGACGACACAGCAATTACCTTTGTCGCTGATTCCTGGTCACAACTTGAACTTCAGGCACAGCATGGCTTTGACATGGCTTTAAATTGGCTAAATTCTCACACTCTAACCCTCAATACCTCCAAAACCAAACTTGTAACCTACTCAAAATGTTCAGTTTCTCAACCAGACTCCTATTTTGATCAAAGCTCACACTGGTAATCCACATACGCGGGGCTCGAGCTGCCAGTGTCTTGATTTAGCCTCTATTGAAAGCATCAGATACCTGGGAATAGTCTTGGACAGGAATCTTAATTTCAAGTCTCACATCGGTCTGCTAACTGGTCGAGTTCGCAAACTGATATACATCTTCAAAACTCTCCGACATATTGCTAACCCTATTTATAATACGTAATGTCTATTTTGCACTTTGTCAATCCATCATAACATATTGCATTTCATGTTGGGGTGGCGCAGCAAAAACAACCCTCAAGCCGCTTGAAGTAGCACACAGGGCCATTTTAAAAGTAACCACTTTTCGTCCCATTCTTTTCCCAACTGATCAACTATATAAAGACTGTAAAGTGTTAAATATTCGGCAACACTTCATACTTCAGACAGTAATCCTGCAACACCGCAACACCCCATACCGTACAATAAAAAATAAAAAACGTAGTAAACGTCGTAAGGATGGGATATGTACCCTGCCATGTGTACACTCAACTTTTGTAAAGAGATTTTTTTATTTTCTTGATCCATATCTATCAGTGGCGAAGAGTCCATACAAGCCGATTCCCACCGGGTTACCTTTCAAAAATCAGTTCCATATTCATACAAAAGTATTTACATTCTATTTCATTAACAAAGTATTATTAATCAAATGCCGGCGCGATTTACAATAGCAATCGCAATTTTTAGCAATACAATAAGTATCACATTTCATTTTATAGTCGTAAATTAATCAGCGCTTCAATTTTTCGTAATTCTTTTCGTAGTTCTCTTGAAGGAAGCCGTCGAATTTCAGCTTACCTATGTCAACGGTTTACTATGCCGCGAAAAGAGAGAGCGTGTCAGACCATCTCTTTCTAATTCTCGCTAACCGTCGCGGTAAAACTTGATAAATATAAGCCGCCCGCGAGCGGCTTGTATTTCTCTCCTCTCCTCTATTAGAAAGAGACAGAAACCACGCTACTACGAGATAGCGTTCTATTATACCTATGGTGCGTGAGTTTTTCGTTTGTTTTTAATATTTGTGTTATTTAAACTGTGACGGATTCTGTAAGGTAATTTAATCGCAGATTTGGTTAAATACTGTTAATTTTGTTTGTTATTATGGCTTTAATTCATATAGAGTGCTGTTACTGTTAATTCGTCTTTGAAAGACGCATTTTCTCAAGTTTCGACTCTTTGCAGTTTAATTCTGACCCTCCCCATTTCAGTAGCTTCAGCTGAGCGGTCATTTTCTGCTTTAAAACGCATTCACACGTATGTGCGAAACTGCCAAAAAGAGCAGAGATTGTCCGATTTGGCTATCATGTCAATTGAAAAAAATTTGCTTAATAAAATTAAAAGTAATCCGAATTTTTATAACAACATTTTAGCTCATTTTGTTAAAAAAAAACAGACGCATTGCATTAGAATATAAATAACGTTGTGATTGTGTATAATTTGCTTTATTTTTGCTTAATATTTTTGTTGGTTTTGGATCGGTGTCTGTGTGGTTCGGTTTTTAACACTTTATTATTTTTATAATTTTTTATTTTATTTTTTCTTGACTCTTATTCCCTAACAATAGGTACTTAACTTAGTACTTACTAACAAGCATGCATGTGTGGTATAGAGATGCACGTCGAAAAAGGCTTTTCACAAAGCCGCTTTTATCATACTTGAAAGACATTGTTATCAAATCATCAGTCCTTTTTTGTAAGGTGAAGGTGGGGCTTTTCATATTATTCTTATCTGAAGACCTCCTCCAAGATATCCTGCAGTAGGTAAGTGTTTAAGTGTTTATTTTTTTGGACCGGCTTCCCTTTGTCAAAATTTCACCCTTCGCCACTGATATCTATACAACAAATTAAACGAAGAGTGTCAAATCTATAATCTACCGTATTACAAATGCAAAAAGGCTATAAAATCATACCTCCATGATAAGTCATACGAGGAAACAAAGGATCTTAAACTGATGAATATAGACTAGCACACAAATACAAATAAACACACACGCATACACACACATTTTATTTTATCTTTTTTCTTTATGATAACAAAACATTTCCTAAACTTTTGGTTATTTAATTTTTCGAAATTGTAATAGTAACATCAGAATCACTATGTAACTTAACGTCATTGTACCATAGGGGACCGGACTGCTTCTCCTTAACACAGGTTTTCATAACCTAGCTAGGAGAGCAGTGCTCACCTACACGTTTAACAGTGCTTATTTTGTATAATTGTATTTTTAACGTGACCTACAATTCCTTGTTCTGAGTTAATAAATTATTATTATTATGAAAACTGTAATCCGTCTTCCTCTTACGATTTAGAACCATTTTCTTGTAATACCTTGAAAGAGACAATAATAATATGTTAACAGGGGCTGACTGTTACACTGTCACACAGTGCCCAGGAGAGGCAAATCAAATTAAAAATTGGAATGAATATTTTAGATTATGTTTACAATAAACTACTTAACGGTAATATGTAGCTAAATAAACATTAAATAAAGGAAAACTACCATACCATACCTTAATACATTACGTCCGGAAATAAATTAAAAACTTTGAATAATTTTTTTCGTCGTTTAATCACCTAAAAACCTTTTTTGTTTGTTATTTTTCAAACACGGTATAAACTGTGGCGATGACAACTGATTAAAGATGGCTGCTTGTGAGCTTAACAAACGTGTATACCAACATCATAAAACTAAAAGTCTGGGACGGAGATATGTGCATCGTAGTATAGTGCGTTTCATCTAATAGTTCCTTTGCCTTCATGTTGGCATTCATTTTTTGTCACTATCGTATACAAGGTGGACGCACTCTGCGTCTCTCTCTCTCTCACACTAAGTTGCATTAGTGCCAACATGACAGCAAAGGAACTATTAGATGAAACGCGCTATATCCTCTTAATAGTCTGTGCGCGCATTGTAACATTGTACCCCGTGTAACACTGTGCCTCACCTTACCCTACTGATTTTATTTTGAAAATTAATATTTGATGGGTGTGATATTAATAGATCTAGGTTTACATTTCTGCTAGAGTTTAACTCTATTGTCTCAATGGCCCTAGATAATGGGTACAAGTCTAATTTGTTTATGAAATTATGTATTATGTAAATTAGACTTTATGAGAACAAGTCAGACTTTATTTGAGACAATAGAGTCAACTCTATTGTCTCAAGTTGTAATTTAAATAACTTGGAACAAATTCCAAGCTCTGCTCATTACCACTAAGTGTATTACTTGACTGCTCAATAGAAGCAGTATAGTTAGCCAAACACTTGGCTGACTTATATAGTATGATAGCGATTCTGCTAACTTTCCTTTAAAAAAAATTACAAAGATAATAGTTATTTTTGGTTGTAAAATAATTTTGACTAATGAGTGCATTAGAGTCAATAAATTCAAATATATAATAATGATAAGGAAAGGCAAACAAAACTATTTTATTTACATTTAACAAGGCTAGACTTTCAAAATATTTCTTAATCTTTACACTGTTTGCATTTCCCCTTCTCCCAATCAAAATAACAATAGTTGTGGATGGACTGTAATTACCACTTGTAACTTTATCTATAATTTGACAATAAGATGCCTCAGGCATACAATAATTGACTACTTGATCATTTAAATGGTGTTGTAGTGCATTATATTGGACAGGGAGGCGCAGTAAAACATCAAGTTTGTCTGTTTAGCAGAGTTTACTGAATTAATTAGTGCTCACAAAATGGCGTTCACAAAAAGCTCGGACGAACAACGGAAAGATCTAGAACTACCATAGACTAACTAGATACAAACCATAGTGTAACAATGTTGCCATAGTTTAACATTGCATTCAACACCCTCCCTCAATGTTAAAACTAGTTACCTAACAAAATAAATCACAAACAAACAATCGTTGCAAATTAACCATGAAGTCCTAACATATCTCTGAATCTACAAAACTTAATTCGCCCAAGTGGCTTTGTCAATACATCAGCTGGTTGTTCGTTTGTACCAATATGCTGCAATACAATTTTCTATTCAGAAACTTTTTCTCTAACAAACATTAGCCTAACATCAATATGCTTAAGCTTGTGATGGAATTGCGGATTTTTACACAGACTTATCACAGGCATGTTATCCTCATAAATTACAATAGGTCTTTCTACACCGGATAAACTCAAATACAAGTTACTTAGCCAACACGCCTCGCTTGCTGCCATACTTAAAGCTACAAATTCAGATTCGGTTGAGGACAAAGAAACAGTCGATTGCTTTCTAGATACCCATGATACAGTACAACCAAAAACTTTAAATAAATAACCTCCCGTAGACTTCCTATCTACTTTGTCTCCAGCCCAATCCGAGTCAACATAACCAACAACAACATGATCACAATTTTTGCTTTTAGTAAACAGCACACTTAAGTTTATGGTTCCCTTCAAATAACGTAAAACACGTTTTAGAGCATTATACAATTCCAAACTTGCACATGACTGATATCTACTAAGAATACTTATAGCAACACAAATATCTGGTCTTGAACACAACATTGCATACATCAATGAGCCTATAATCTTTCTACATCTTTTCTCAATTTCTACTGATTCTGATTTATCTCTTTTAAGTACACTATGATCAAAATTTTCATCCATTGGGGTTGATACACTATTACAATTGTACATATTGTAATCTTTTAACAATTTTTCTATGTAAGCTCTTTGACTAATACTAATTGTTCCCTTCCTTAAATCTTGAACTATTTCCATTCCTAAGTAATGTCTAATCATTCCTAAGTCTTTAATTTTAAAGTTTTCATTTAACAACAATTTTAGCTTATGAATTTCTTCCTGACTGGTTGATGCTAACAATAAATCATCAATATATATAAGTAAGTATGTCTTATTACCATTTTTATCTATCTTTATGTACAAACAGTATTCATATTCACTTCTAGAAAAGCCTAAACTTGTTATTACACTGTGAAACTTAATATTCCAATTTTTAGGCGAGTCTTTCAAGCCGTAGAGTGCCTTTTTAAGTTTACAAACTTTACCATCAGGTAAATTTACATAATAGTCTCCAACGACTTCACCATACAGAAAAGCACTACAAACATCTAATTGATAAATAGGCAAGTTATTCTGATTACAAAAAACTAAAAACATTCTTACAGAAGTTAATTTTGCTACAGGGCTATAAATCTCAGTACAGTTGAATTTTTGTTGAAAGCCCTTGGCTACTAAACGAGCTTTATAAGATACAATATTGCCCTTTACATCTCTTTTAATCCTAAATACCCATTTAGTATCTATAATATCACAATCTTTAGGTTTTTTTACATATTCAAAAGTATCATTTTCTTCTAAAGCTTCCATCTCTCTAGCTATGGCCTTCTTCCAATTTTCAGCATCCTTACAAGACATTGCCTCTGTATACGTACTAGGTTCTTCAATTTCTGCTGTTGCTAATAATCCCAACTCAAAATCCTTCAGGTAGTTCGGTTGACGGATGTTCCTTTTTGGTCGACTACTGCATAGCCTTTCACTTTCAAATTCCTCCGAAACAACTTCTTCAGCATCTTCATATAAGTCCTCCAATAGAACAGGTGATTTTTCAGTTTCTTCTGGCACATCCTGAATATCAGAAACATTTGGCTCTATAATCTCCGAAGTGGAAAGCATTTCTGTAGATTGCTGCTCTACATCTGCATCTTCCACACACTGGGTCGACTCTTTTTGGACTACCATGTCAGATTTATCTTTCACTTCTGAATCCAAATGTGGCAAGAATACTACATCTCGGTGAACTTCTAATTTCTTAGTTGAAGGTATATAAACTCTGTAACCCTTTACTTCGCTGTCATAGCCTACAAAAATTCCTATTTTATTTTTGGGGTCCAACTTCAACCTCTTTTCTTTTGGTATAAGAACTGAAACTCTAGTCCCGAAGCTTCTCAAATTCTGCAGGGGCAGTAATTCTTTTTCTATACCTCTAAATACTTCATAAGGAGTTTTATTCTCCCATGGACTAGGTCCTGTGTGGTTCAACACATAAGCAGCCATATTGACAGCTTCTGCCCAATAATGTTTAGGCATACCACAAATCATTGATCTCGCTGCTTCAACTAGGGTACGCAAATCTCTTTCAGCCCTAGCATTTTGCTGCGGTGTATACATAACACTACGTTGGTGGGTAATACCTTTCTCTTCTAAAAGATTTCGCATATCAGAATTCACAAATTCTAACCCATTGTCTGATCTTAGTACCTTTAATTTCTCACCAGTTTCTCGTTCTGCCTTTGCAATAAACTTCTTAATATGTTGCTTGACTTCACTTTTATTCTTCATAAAGTACAAGGTACGATAAGCAGAAAAATCATCCTTTAACAATAGGAAATACTTTGCTCCACCAAGTGAAGGACACTCCATAGGTCCACAAAGGTCTGCATGAACTAATTCAAGTGGTTTACAAGCTCTTGAAGTGCTGGATGGGAATGGTAAACGATGTTGTTTTCCAGCCAAACATTCCTCGCAAGTGGTAAAATCGTCAATAAACTCTATACCTTTACGTAACAGTAACTTTCGAACATGTGCTATGTTTTGATGACACAATTTACGATGCCATACACTCAGGTTTTCAATCTGTTTGGATAAGTTAATAAAACCAACAAAGTTTGACGAACTACTACATTCACCATTGATGACAGAAATGTCAAACTCGGAAATGTCACTCTTGTTACGTTCGGATACACACGACGCGGCCAAACGATACGTTTCTTTTGCACTTATTATAGACGACAGTTCAGAGTGCGTTCCGTTTAACGTGAACAACATGAGATACATTTTATTGATATGTTTCGCCAAAGCACGAACTTCACCATTACTGTTTACAAACTTACAATAGTCTTTACTAGAGACTAAGCTTAGGTTTTTGTCCAATACACTACCCACTGAAAACAAGTTAAACTTCAGTCCAGGCACAAATAGAACTTCATTCAAAATTGTTTTTATAAACTTTGAACCGTTCCATGCATAGAGTTCAATGATACCACGACCAACTACATCTAACACTTTGCCGTTTCCAATGGTCACTTTCATAGAACTATTTACCATGTGCAACTTCTTAAACAGTTTTTTATTATGGCACATATGTTCACTTGCACCAGAGTCCATAAACCAGCAATTCTGACAGTCTTTTTCGCTAATACACATCAAAGCACTTTCAACATTATTTTTCTTTTCTTCTTTAGATTTCAACAGCTTACAGTCAGCTTTGATATGACCCTTCTTCTTGCAATAATTACAGCTTCTTGTTTCCTTTACTCTAGACCGACAGTCTTTTGCAAAATGGCCTTGTTTACCACAAGTGTAACAGTTAAAAACTTTTCTCTGAGTTACACCAGCCAACGCTACATCTGATTGATCAGATTGCTCGATACGTTCTTCTTCAACTAACAATCTCGAGGTCAACTCATTCAAGGTTTGTTTCTCAATAGGGACTGACTCCCAAGCTGAGCGGAAATGCTTGTACTTCTCAGGTAGTGACATCAACACCTTAGTAATGATCATCATCTCGGATAATGGTTCATTCGCTTGCTTTAATTTGGTGCTTATTTCTTCTAACTTTGACATGATTGTCACCACTGAATCTTTATCTCCAAATTGCAGAGAAAAGAACTTCTGCTGTAGTAAATGCACACTTACAGCCGATTCCCTTTCATAAACTGATTTCAGCTTTATCCACATGCCAGCTGAAGTGGAACAGGATAGTAGATGTGTGAGTGGCGCTGCTTCCATGCGTGTGACTATGAGCTCTTGCGCTTTAGCATCCTTTTGCAACCATTGCTTCTCATCAGCTTTGTTTTGCTCAGGTCTTTGCTCCGAACCATTGACAACTTCAAATAGACCCTTTCCTCTAAAGATGATTTCCATCTGGAATTTCCAAATTGCCCAGTTGTCCCCTCCGGACAGCTTCAAACACTGGGTATGCTCCATGACGACGAAACTACGACGAAACACGATGCGTTCGTTTGAGACAAGCACGGCGGCTAGTCCAACCTCAAAAATTCAGTGCTCCCGAAAACTCTACTGAATACTGCAAAAAACAGACAAAACGGCCTGGGCCCATAACCTATTGGACAGGGAGGCGCAGTAAAACATCAAGTTTGTCTGTTTAGCAGAGTTTACTGAATTAATTAGTGCTCACAAAATGGCGTTCACAAAAAGCTCGGACGAACAACGGAAAGATCTAGAACTACCATAGACTAACTAGATACAAACCATAGTGTAACAATGTTGCCATAGTTTAACATTGCATTCAACACATTACCCATATTTTTACCCATTTCATCGCAGTACATAAATATTTTGTTTTTATTGTTTAACATTGTATTTGTTATTATTTATTCTTGTGTGTTTGGTGTGGTGAGAGAAGTACTGCTAAGACTGTCAAACAACTCCACAGTATGAGTCACTGATGGTGCAGACTCATTAGGGATTAGTTGAGTTACCCCAAAAGATAATACCGTATTCAGATACGGTGTTATCTTTTGGGGTAACTCAACTAATCCCTAATGACTACGGGCTAACTGAATCTATTCTCAGGAATAGATTCAGTTAGCCCGTAGTAAGCAGTTAGTAACGCATCTATGTCAACAGTGCGTGACAAAATATACAAGGCGTACGCACTACTGCTAACCCTTTTAGTTAGGGCTTCTATATGCACCTTCCAATTTAAATTTCGGTCTATTGAAAGTCCTAAAAACTTTTGGGAGTTGAGATTTACTTAAACGGGCGGTTTATTGAGTTCAAGGCCAGCAGTGGCTGCCAGAAAACTTGGCGTCATCGCAAAGGTCCGGCGGTACTTCACACCAGGGCAGCTTCTTTTGTTGTACAAAGCACAGGTCCGCTCGTGTGTGGAGTACTGCAGCCACAATTGGGCTGGTGCCGTGAAATGTCACCTGGCTACTTTGGATTCAGTGGAGAGGCGTGCAAAGAGGCTGATTGGCGACCCAGATTTAACTCGAAACGGTCTCCAAAGCAGGCGTAGAGTAGCCAGCCTTTCGGTCTTCTATAGGATGCATTCTGGCGAGTGTGCAAGGGAATTGCATGATTTAATTCCCCCATCTCCGTTCCACCATCGGACGACTCGTCGTACGGCCACTTTCCACCCTTATATTGTTGACACCGCTGCGATTCGGACGAAGCGTTTCGCTTCTTTTATACCGCGTACATCGAGGGACTGGAACAATTTGCCGGCGGCGCTGTTTCCGTCACACTACAATTTGAGTGTCTTCAAGGCTAGAGTGAACAAGCTCATAATAAACTAGCGCGCTTTACCATCAACGATCGCATCACTGCTTACCATCAGGCGGGATTGCGGTTAAGCGCTAGTTTATAATTTATTAAAATAGAAAAAAAAAAGCCAGCCAGGCCAGCGGAAATGCCGTACGCTGGAAGCTTCCTCAAAAGGCCAGCGTGCCAGTGCAGTCGCTTCCGCATTTTTCTCGAGGGCCTCGTCCCACAAGTGAGTGGCATACACTAGTAGGTCCCCAGTTGACCGATTGCGTCGAAACCCGAACTGTCGGTCACTGAGGAGATCGTTACCTTCCAGGTAAGCCAAGAGGCGCGAGTTCAACACACGCTCCATAATCTTGCAGAGTATGGAGGTTATCGAAATCGGCCGATAGTTGGTAGGATCGGCACGACTACCCTTTTTGGGCACGGGCTACACGTTGGCAAGCTTCCAGGACTTGGGCACTATACCAGTCCTAAATGAGAGGCGATACAAGCGCGTCAATACAGGAGACAACTCGGGCGCACATGCCTTAAGAACAATCGCTGGTATACCATCCGCACCACTAGCCTTGTTCACGTCCGGACGACACAATGGTCTCAGAACCTTCTTGTTCCTAATGCGAACCTCCGGCATTGAAGTTCCGCAATGAGGTAATTTAGGTTGAGTAGCACTGTTAGTGTCAAGACGCGAATTATGGGCAAAGAGAGATGCAAAGAGACCTGCTTTCTCTCTCGCCTTATGAGCTAGTGCCCCATCAGGCCTAACCAGCGGAGGCAGTGTGGGCCGACAGAACTTCGCCTTGACCGACTTGGCTAGGGACCAGAAAGATCTGCTACCAGATGTTGCGCAGAGAGCTTGTTGCCAATATGAGATACCACCTTTCTTTGAGCTTAGATCCGGAGCTCTGCGGTCACGAGCGTCAACCCAGGTGGGAAATGCCGTGTGCTTACGCTGTTCAGCTTGCACACAGTCGGCGTTAAACCATGGGCGAGCCGAGCCACCGACGGGCACGTCACTGAAGGGAATAAAATACTCCATTAACTCCATAGCTTGACGCACCACATCATATATATATAGCGTCCGCACAGCTCGACGGATTATCAGAAGAGAAGCAGACTCTCAGTCTCAGTCTGCTTCTCTTCTGACAATCCGTCGCTGCGCCACTGCTTTGCGTCTTATCCTTGGCCTACTGCCAAGGATAAGACGCAAAGAAGTGGCGCATCTCATGCCAATCTGCTGACCAGACAAAGCCTTGCCGCCAAGCGATTTGTAGTGTTTCGGCATGATGTATGGTGAAGCCGGAGGACGGGTCTGAGCAGTTGTGTTACGATGTGTGCCGGGTACGATGCGCCTAATGTTGTTGTGTTGGGAGTTTGGTCGTGGAGGGTCTTTAGATCAATCTCCCTTTGGCGCAGCATCGTTGGTCGTGTTGTTGAGTTTAACATTGCATCACCTCGCTCAACTGCCGTCTTCCTTCCTATTCGCTCAGTTTTTCTGAGTGAATAGGCTCTTAATAAACTAGCGCGCTTTACCATCAACGATCGCATCACTGCTTACCATCAGGCGGGATTGCGGTCAAGCCTAGCGCTTGACCGCAATCCCCCAATTTATAATTATTAAAAAAAAAAATACATATCGTCACATTCGCCGCTCACCACGCGAGTCGCAATCAGGTGGAGAGACGGACGACACAGACTTCACCAGACAGTGGTCTGAAGTTCCTAACGGTGAGGAAACTATAACAACACATCTATCTGGATCAGTGGTCTGCAGAAGTTCCAGACAATTGGCGGTATAACCAGCTACATCAGGCACTCGCCTGTCCCGTCTTAGGCGCTTGTCCCACCAGCTGGGAAAGGCCCATTGATAGCGCAAAGTTTCGCGCTTCTCTCCCAGCGTGGTCGGTCCTCTGGTATGGGAAAATCCAGTCTTGGTGGCAGGCATTTTAGTCCCCCAGAGCGACGAACTGTGCGTCAGGGTGCCGATGCAGCGGATTGTCAGCAGCTTCACTGAGTTGGTCAAATAGTCGAGTTGTCTCCTGGTCACCGCTGTGCGATCGGTAGACACAGGTGTAGACAATTTTGTCCACACCAGTGTCAACCAACAGCCATAAAGACGAAAAATTAGGCTCTTCAAGGTGACGGAGACGCCAACGCAACGCAACAGATGTCATTGCGGACATACACACAGACCCCGGCACGCTGCAGGAAATTATGCTCCAAAGCGTATCCCGGGTAGCTGAGGTATGCCGCATCGGCCGAACATCTGATCTGGGTCACCGTCAAGAAAAGTTGGTGGGGCTTTTCAGTCTCAACGTGGTGATGGACTTCATCGATATTGGAGTGCAAACCTCGAATATTTGAGAGGTGCACTTAATAAAATTTATATTTGAAAAATTATTTATTTATTAATTTTTTACAGGAACAGTAAAAAAAGTACTGTGAAGCTGTACCTATTTATGTAAGTAAACAATGTGAAAATAATAGCTTTTTATCAATCATGCAAATGCAAACTTTATGTTTGTTAGCGTTGAACTCGTTTCTTATAAAGCAAAAAGAAAAAAATCGCAAAACAAATAATAAATAACTTTGTCGAAAAGCAAACTCTTAGTTTTGACTTTAAAATACATTTACTTACTGAAAATACTGGTTTGTCTTAAAACTCTATTTTCTTAAACACTTTAGGCACTAAATATTTAGACATTCTTTCTTTATTTATTTTTAACAGTTACTAATCACAATAATAGTATTAAACAGTGAGGTATACGTTTTTATATGGTTTAGGCATATGTCAAAACATATACCTCACTAGTTCAAAGTCAAGCCAATCAAATTAAAATTCTAATTTCAAATCTATTGGTATGATTTTACAAATGGAAAATAGTTTTAGTTTATCATAGTTTTCGTTACACTATTTATTTAAACTTGTTTGCTAACTAGGAACTTTAACAAACCTAATTTGTAATTGTCAATACCTAATACCTTCTAGGCACGTTTTAAATGTTCGCCAATAACAATAGTATGTCCGTAATTTGGTAGTGAATCAGCGACCGCATGATATTCAATCAATAGCAAATTTTTATTGACAACTGATCGAAATTTCCTACTACAGATCTCATCCTATTACATACAAACAGCAGAAACATGCATGTTCCAATTAAAATGTATGTCTTAAAAGATCAAATAAGTATTAAAATGTGCTAACTTATTCAAACTTAATACTTACAATAGAAATTAAACTTATTAAGGTGGGTGGACCATGGATGGCCACTCTAACGAGTAAATACTTTTATTTCGTTTATTTATTGGATAAATGAAGGAAACAAATTATTAAGTAATACTTTGTTTTATTGTCCACCGTATAAAATCTTTTTTTTTTACCTAACTTTAAACAACATTGATTAAATTTAAGTTTTGTAAAGCTCTTCCAAATGGCTTTGCATGGAACACGGCTCCAAACAAGGCCAACATTATACATCTGTTGTTAAACTTAAAAATAGAGTTGTAACATTAAATATATCCGCTTTTACTAAAACTACATAATAAGCTCTATTATTTAAGCGAAGCATTAAATGCTCAATTTATTTTTATCATCTATAAAAAACTCTATGAACATTACTTGAACACCATTCTATAACTAAGAATATATTAATATAAAGTATTTAAAAATATTAGTAATGAGTATTATATTGGCCTTAAATAACTTGTCATCAGGTTTTATTATGAAATTGCAATTTTTTTTTTATCGTAAATCGCCTTCTTATGGGTCCGTTCTTTGTAAGGCCAAAATTGATAATTATGACTATAACTTTGTCCTAATAATTATAATAAATAATAGATACTACAAACTATTATAATTATAACAATTTCTCATTACTTATAACCAAAAAGTAAGTGTTCATTTGTTCAGGATTTGTGAATGTTCCTTGTGGTTCCATGCACCATAGCAAGGCCAACCGTCAAATTTTTGATTGGCCTTATAAGGAACCACCGGCTTTCCTAGGAACACTACCATTATTTTAATGTAAATTGAGGCAAAGCTATGTTCTTTTTTCTTTAGTACCATAAACATATACTAATACGACAATTAACATTAAAAAAACATGAAATAATAATAGGCTATTGACTAAAAATGTACGATTTGTTGTGCGCGCGAATAACAATTGTAACGTCGACGACCGAAGCCTACGAAACGTTGGATTAAACTGCCACAATAGTGACACGATCGACACGCCGCCACGTTTGTGGCCTGTAGTTTGTAGGATCTTAGTGTGTAGTAGCAGGAATATGTATTTAAATGTCAACAACTACGATTTTTTAATAGTTGGCCTTCAAAGGAGCATGGCCTTCCATGGTCCACCCACCTTACTTGATGCAGACATTCGTATGTCCCACTAGGTAACTCTGGATAGGTAGGTACAACTTTATCTCGCAAGTTATACGGTGGATCTGAATGCATTTTGTTTTATAAGTATAATAGTTTCGGAGTCCTCTTTTATTTATACTGTTGTACATACCTCCGATATATTCTAAGACGCATGTGATAACAATTCTCGTAAAGTGAGTAATCGAATTTCTTTTTATTATTCTGGCTGGCAGCAAATGTACGGTTTCCGGATCAGTTATTCCAATCATTTGAATAATCTATTTTAGACTTAATACTCACACTCAAAACACTTAAAAGGAATTTACTGTTTCCTTCAAGTAGAAGAGAACAGTAAATTCCTTTAAGTGTCCTCAATTTAGCTATGGAAGGGCATTTTTGGTTATCTGTTCGTCGAAGTAGGTAAATAATCGTTCCGTCTTAGTCTGGATTCTTTTACGTTTTCCGCTGTTTCTGCAACTTTCGAAAAACTCTGGTAAACTTTATTCCCTATTTTGGAAATACAGAGATTCGAGTTAATTACACAGCGCATTAAAATGTATACATCATATACAAACTTTGTTAGTCGCAAAATTCCCTTTAGGGGGTAGTTTATAATAACAGAAATGTCTAACTTTTGTAGATAAATATTTGAAATTTATGAATTCAACAAATAAGATTATTAATAGGTACCATCCCCCTTTTTATCAGTCCAACTTTTAAAAACCCCTTCATAAAGGTAAAATGACATATCTATATGAAGTAGGGGATATCATAAAAATAAGAGTATATTTAAAATTTTCAACGTTGATATATCACTCACTAGCCCCTGACCTAGACAAACTATATTTTGGACGTCACAGAAATAATTCTCTTTATTATGTACCTACGCCATATAAATTACAAAACATAAATATGTATCAAGATTTTACAAAGGGTATATATATATGTATATATCGGTGACAAAACGAAGACCTTTTATTTCGCTAGATTGGGTCTGATAACAACGTAAGCGTCCGTTGAAGTAATATTTTAGATAATAAGCTTAACAAAATGCACACACTCGTGATAAAAGTATTTTAAATATCTCGTAGTATACATAAAAAAGCAGATTCCACGATTTAGTCTCAAATCATACCAAAACCACACGACGACCATTTCAACAGTATATTGTTCCAAAGACGCAGGGCGCTTTGAACAGGCACAAATAAACAATATCATTTCGTATAATATGTTTAGTTCACCATATACACGTTCAATGTGAGTATTAATGTAGTCTGAAATATTATAGGTCAGTGATAGGGATTGACTTTTTTTTAGCACATGGCAAAAATTGCAAATTGCAGAAGGGTAGGTAGGTAATCCAAATTGGACAACCAATGACAAATTCTGAATAAGAAACCCAAAAAATGCCCCTTCATTTTTTGATTTTCTATCAAGAATTTGTCATTAGCAGCCCAATTTGGATTTGATTAAAACATTTGTTTTATAAATGTCAGAGCTTGCGAGAATATTGAGAAATAAAAAAAAATGTTTGAACTAGAAAAAAAGGACAATAATCACTAGTATAGATTATTTAATTAGACAAAATATAATAAACAATGCATTATGTACCATTTAATTATATCATAAACTCCGCAGTATGCGGTGTCCAAATATTGATTGAGCATTTTGCCCTAAAACTAAGAAAATATTTTTTTGTTTACTTGAAAACTAAGTAGGAGGTCTAATGTAAAAATTGTAGTAACCACACACACATTAGAATAAAATACCTATAGTAAAATGTAAATTAATTAAATCACACATTATTTCATTATATAAAAAATAGGGTAAAATAACACACACACAAGAACCCTAATTTTAAATTAAAATATTGTACCTTCAAGAAAGTCTGTTTATGTGGAAGTTAATTATTAAGCTAGCTTCCAAAAACATCATACATTTGAAAAGAGTACATCTTTTAGCAAAAAAATATTATTTTATCAAATTATATGCTACCACACTGCACAACTATATACATTTTGGCTAATGTATACATTTGTTTTGTCTATGTAGCTGGAGTCTGCAAATCCAGTTCAAAGTGCGTATTTTGCGTACTAATGTACGTTTACATTTATATTAAGAGGTTGTTGTCTGTTGCGGTCTGACAAGTTTGGTTTCAACCTTTACCATGTCATCTCCTCTGTAGAGTTCAACTTGCAAAATGGAAAATACTTGAATAACTTGTTTGACTTCTGGCAAACCATTTGCAGCACTCCATGTCAACTCCATTTTCGAGAGTCGACTACATTCTTCATTTTTAATACACTGGAATTTTCCTGGAAAATCCTGCAAATCAAGAGACATTTTATAGTTTAAATTACAAATGGAAATGTAGAATGTAAGCCTCTCGTGATTAGGCACGTGTCACAATAGCAGCGGTAAGTCCGCTCTTTGAGTGGCACACGGCTGTTTCGGGAGGCTTCTGTTCCGGATAAGGCGGGAGGAAATGCCAGGGTTTCAGAACTGTGGGGACCGGCATGAGGACACAGTGGAGCATACGGTGGAGGTCTGCCTTTGGTCTGTCTTTGGTAAAGCACCGCCGTGTCCTCGTGGCAGCGATCGGCGGCGATCTATGACTATTTGGCTCGGCGCAAATGGGCCACCGACCACAGCCACCGGTGACTGTCGCGCGCTACCGCCACATTTATAAGTGTCAGAAGCGAGCGACAGCTACCGGTGTTTGGAAGCCGCCACATTTTATAACCCGCTCATTGCTGCGATGGATTCTGACACGGTAACTCTTACTTGGAAGATCAATTAATTAAGGAAAATTTTATTATTAAGAAATTATTTTATTAAGTCTAATTTAATTTAAATGTTATTGTAATAAACATTTAAATTAAGGTTGAATTTATAATTATTTTATTAATGATGTTTTGTGCTGTACCTATTCAATATTTTGTTTTGATCATTGTTGTGAATTTGTTTTAGTTAATTTTGACTGTATTATTATATATTTTTAATTTAATTGTATTTTATAATAATTTTAATGTGAATATTTGTACGCCTTCGACAGCAAGACATAGTATTCATTTTATGTTGAGATCACATCTGTAATTTACCTACCTATGTTCTACAAATAAAATATCTGATTCTGAAAGTATGCTCACGCTTTTGTTAATAAGAAGAAGACGTAGACGATATCGTCGTCGCCTGTATTGGGTGCATCCAATTTCAACTGGTCTACAGTAAAACATAACTTGCATTTCGATAATCTACAAAGATATCCAAAAAACTTTTTAAAACATTTTCGAATGAGTTTGACTACATTTCAAGAACTGCTGTTGGTGTTACAAGATGGATTAATACGGCAAAATACTAATATGCGGCAAACGGACAGTTAACTGCGCGGGGGGTGGAGCAATGCAACAGTGGCGGGTGTCGGGGTTTTGTGTTGCACGTAGTGACCACTAGTAGCGAGTCGCGGACACTACTGTAGCGAGGGGCCGCCATCGGGCACCGGATACAAGTGTGCGGCGCATCTTTACAAAATATGTATATTAAAAAGTGTGTTAAGGGGCTTCCATGACCAAAACACAGCGCAGGCCGTTTTTATATAGATTTTCGGAGCTATCTACTCTTTATCCAAGAGAAATATCAACTTATTAAAAATACATAAATTTTCTCCATAATCTTGGCTCCAAAATTGTAGACTTTCTTTTTTTTACTAAGTATAATGTTTAAATAATTCCTTCACAACGAAACCACTGACAAGAGAAATAATTATCATAAACGTGCTTCTTCTCGAAAAGCATTATTTAGATTGCATTCTTACACTAATAGATAGGCAATTTCACTACGAACATGATTGTAGAAATATTTTTTTTAAAACGACCAAAATAAAAATTTTATTCAACTATCTTCGCCATCATTTCTCTTGCCCGGGCTATAGATTCAGTATGCCACAAGCTCTCGAAGGCGGAACCCGTGTAGTTTGTCAACGCGCGGCCCGCTCGCATAAGCGGGCGGCGCGTGAGCGAGAAAGCATCTGCATGCTCGCTCACGCACCGCATGTCACATAGAGATTAATACTATCATAAAGTGTCTTTGTTATTGATGCTTATTTTGGTGTTCGTTTTTTTAACCGATTTCAAATAGGAGGAGGTTGCTCAATTATGTTTTTATGTTCAATTTTTTTTAAGTATGTTTGCGGATAACTTCGCCTAAAAGGTATTACGATGAATTTTCGGTATTTCGACATGGGTGTCGTGATGGGGGTTTTCGGGAGTGCAGATCACGAAAATGACGTCATTTTTTAAATCCAAGACGGCCGCCATCAAATTACATGATATTTTGACTTGGGTGTCGTGAGAGGGGTTTTCGGATGTGCTGATCACGAAAATGACGTCATTGTTGAAATCCAAGATGGCCGACATCAAATTTCATGATATTTTGACTTGGGTGAAGTCATTTTAGTGTGGGCGCAGATCACGAAAATGACGTCAATTAAAAATGAAACATTGAATATAGTTTAGTCGCTAAATCGCCCCCGTTTTTCGCACTCTTTCAATGACGTCACTGGTAAAAAATAAATAAAGTAACAAAAAAGAAAATACATACTTATACAAATGTATACGTTAATTGGCAGAATAAAAAAATACTATTTCATAAATAACTAATAAAAAAAATTCCTACTAACTACATAGGTACTGCGGAACTCGGTGTGCACACCTTTGCTATTTACCTACCCCGCAGCCACGCGCAGGATTGCGTTTTTTATCTGCATAATCATGCAGATCTGCAGCCCTGCGCGTGAGCGCAGATTCAGTGTATAGTACTATGCGTTTTTCCATACAAAATTCGGTACTTGCGAACATCTATACTAATATATAAAGCTGAAGAGTTTGTTTGTTTGAACGCGCTAATCTCAGGAACTACGGGTCTGATTTGAAAAATTATTTTTGCGTTGGATAGCCCATTATTCCAGATAGGCTTTAGGCTATACAACATCACGCTGCGACTAATAGGAGCAGAGCATAACTAACTCCACGCGAACGAAGTCGCTGGCGGGCGCTAGTATAAAATATAAATAATTTTAATTGCATAAGTTGGAAAAAAATGCTATGCTATAGCTTTACCGCGGCTGTCCAAGTGGCACACGCTTTTTTTTATTAGTAAGATGATATCTTTAAGGTAGTCTCATGTAAAGGAAATTAGGGTCTGATGATGGAAGACTAGGGAAATCTAGGGGAAATTTAAAAAATCTTAGGGGCGCCTAGGGCATTTCTAAGTTTTTTGATTAAGTGTTTTAACGCACTACAATTTAGTAAAGTTTGGAGTTGATGATGGAGCTAAGAGAAATTCGAGGGAACTCCTCAACGATTCACAGCAGCTACCTTGAGTAATCTCTTGATTAATTTGTATTGATAAGACCTTTACACCTAGATGGATTGTTATGATTATTAGGAGTCTAGTGTAGGAGTTTTATTTTTACAATTTACGTATTTGTTTTATTAAACGAGAATAATATTTTTTTTTTATTTATTTCTGACCTGGATTCAAAGTCCTTTAGCCGTATACATATAATATAAAACTTAATACAAAGCAACTAAAAATGGAATCAAACTATACAGACAATAATACGAGGGATAACAATAAAACTTAAAATTAAAATTAAATTCTAAAATAAATGACTAAACTTTTACAAACAAACAATCAAACTGAGCTAAATTTTTTCTATTGTTGTTGTAATGAACTTAAAAAGATGAACAAAAAACTGCGGTCTATTTAACACATTAACCGCCATGTAGGTCACCGGTGACCTGTCACGGTCTTGTATCTAGGCGCCATGTAGGGCACCGGTGACCTCAAGGTAGACCTCTTTTCGGAGTTGATTTACGGGCCGTAGGTCGCATGTTCCATAGATTTCTTAGTACGAAGTGACCGGAATGGCGCTCAGGAGTAAAACTTTCAGATGGTTTCTATGTAACTTTAAAAAAAAATTTTTTTTGAAGGAAAACATACAACAACATAAAAATGTCACTGATAGTAATTTTTAAAATCTAAGTTTATTTGTTAATGGTGTTAATGGTTGTAAAACTGTGTTGTGTGTGTTAACATAATTTTACAGGAAGAGGAAAAACTGTGTACTGAAAAAAAACATTTATTATTTAAGTATATGTTAACGTTAGTAGTAAATTCTTAACTAAAATTTACATTTCAAATTAAAAAAAATAGAGAAATTACATCACATCCTTAAAAATAACGATGGCACTTATTAAAACATTCAAGGCAATAGTGGGGCTGTCCAGGACATTCAAAACAATAGGATGCCACTTTCTTGGCCTTATTTTTGGCAATTCTTGATCGAAACGTGGAAACACAGAATCAAAAAAATCAAAATCAAAGCATTTATTTCAAATAAACCAGTTACAGGCACTTTTGAATTGTCAGAAGGTTGGTCAGTCAGTAAGGTGAAGCTAGTCGCCCATTCCAAAGAGTAGGTACCTATGGAGAAGAACGGGCAAGAAACTCTATGGACACTCTTTTAAATTATCAAGCTATTGATACAAATATTTGATTACATCATTCATTTTGAAATCAATCGTGTGAGAACGATGCAGAAATATATTGTACGCTGAGAGCGTCCATTATGAAAAAAAAAAACAACAATTCAGAATTTAAAATACGCCGTAGCAGCTAAGAGATGACCAGTCCCCTCTGACGGCGTCCGTTAACGAACATGACGTATGGATCAGCATCATTCAGCTCAACCATATTGAAGGGAACCTAATGACCCAACACACACGCCACCACCAGCGAGACATTTGAGTGAGCATGACATACTCTCAACAGCCATAGCACTATCAAGTCAATAAACGACTAACCCAACAAATAGATGCTTTACAGCAAGTAGATCGTGCTCACACGTGTTCCATGCAATTATACAATACTAAGAAATTGAATCTACACAATGCAAAGACAGTTTTGTCCAAGGTTCAGCAGCTCCAACGGTGTTCCAGAATGCTAAGTTTAGCTCCTGTGTAGCTGCACCAGTGCCGAATACCCCTGTCAGCGATGCAATTCCGTATCGTATAATATGCCTGGCTACATAGTGTGTACTGGCTTTGGAGTTAAAAAAAAAAAAACAAACAATTGCAAATTTAAAATTTAACAGCTTTTATAACAATCAATACAGAAGCGCCTGGATTGCCTCACTTTGCCTTCTTTTATTTTTAAAGTATGTTTTAATCTTTTAGGTCTTTTTGAAATTGATTCATTCTCAACGTCTTCAGGTACTTCTTTCCCAGAGTCTATTAAATATTCGACTAATTGACGTCGGAATTCCACAATTCCTCTCTGAGCTGTATTTTCACTAAACATTATCCACGCATTTACTACTGCCGTATTTAAAATTAGCTCGATGCTTAACTTTTTATATCATTTGATCGTTTTTCTCAATGGCGAAGAATACGCACTCATTTGGTCACTCATGTCAACAGCTCCTTTTGCTCTGTTATACGCTATAATCATCTTCGGTTTTCGAACCACTTTTCCTTTCTTCTGCACACTAGCAAATCCTTTAGTGTTTTGTAGAGAGCATGAAGACACTTCGTTTATCCTTCCAGTGTAACACTGTTATGCCTCGTTCATTCTCCATCGCTACAGATTCGCCTCGTTTAAGTTTTGCACCAATAACTTGTTTCGGGAGACCCTTTCTATTTTTTCTCAGTGTACCTACTAAATGAGTACTCCTGTCTATAAGTTCATTGGCCAAATCCAAACTTGTGTACCAATTATCTGTAGATACGGTGTGCCCCAAATCAAGTATTTCTTTACAGAATGACATCACAACATTTTTAGGCGTCGTATTTACCTGTTCATGGTTTTTACCAGCATAAAGTTCTAGTTTACAGGTATAACCTGGTATCGTGCACAGCTTGAATAACTTCATTCCATATTTATGTCGTTTGCTTTTATTGTACTGCCTAAAGATCAATCGCCCGCGGTAAGGGACTTGGCTCTCATCGACACAAACATGTTCTTTGGGGAAATAGTACTGTCTAAACGATTTATTCAATATATCTATCAGACCACGTATTTTATAAATTCTATCTGTGGTATCTGCTTTTTCGTTATCAACGAAATTCTGCAGCAACAGTTCGAATCTATAACGACTCATTACGGATGGTGCAAAAGATTGTTTGAAAACTCTGTCTGTGCTCCAGTAAAGACTTATTTTTGGGAGCTTGATTCCGAAAGAAGTACATAATAAGTCCGAAAAGACTTTTAATTTCATTTTTGTTGGTTGGTTTCCAACTTTTCAAACGTGAGGAAGACTTTGTGCTTATGCGTCGCGAAGCATACAAGTTGGTTTGCACTGCTATTTCCTCAAACGTTTCGTCCGAGACTAACAGTAAGAAATACGCTCCTGGGTCTGCATTTCGTAGTTCTTTATCATACGGTTTCTTGATACCTAAAACAAAGGTTTCATTTAGTCAAAAAGTTTCAAGTCTAGCTATCACGATTCATGAGATACAGCCTGGTGACAGACAGACGGACGGACAGACGGACAGCGGAGTCTTAGTAATAGAGTCCCGTTTTTTACCCTTTGGGTACGGAACCCTAAAAAAATATGTTATTCCAGACTTCCATATCTGTCCAGCCGTTCTGGAGTGAAAGAGTAACAAACATAAATACCTGTTGGCTCCGTGAATGCAATCACTGTTGGTTGTAATCCCCTTGGTTCTCTCCATGTCTGTAGCCTATTTGAAGACATACGAGCAACGTTATCAGTGACAAAATTTTCCACCGAATCACATTCACTTTCCGAATCGCTTCTTATATAAACACGTCTTCGTTTTTTTGGGGAATGAATAATCTCATCTCCACTCTCCTCTAAATCATTTGCATTATTAGATGTTAATTCGACTTCATTCAGCAAAGACTCTTCTAGTAAATCAATTTCACGCAAATTATGCTCAGTAAAATATAAGTCATCACTGTTTATATTATCTAACTCGGACATTGTGAATAGGTACGACACAAGAAAATGAAACAACGTAACGTCCGCTCCGTGCTAGCGCGCGCAAGCGACTGAGGCGCGCGGGTGCCGGGAGCGATGACCTCACTGGCGCCTTAGTAACGGAAATCGACATTATTACTTCATGACGCCATGTAGGGCACGGGTGACCTCATGAAGTTTTTTTAAATTTTCTACGGAACCCTGTCTCCCATTGACCCCAAAATTTAACAGTGTATATATCTAGGCCCATTACATCATTTGGCACCGAATTTTTTTTTTTTTGACATTTTCCTCATTTTACTTTGGCAGTTAATGTGTTAATAATTCTTTGACGTGGCGGGGTAAACTAATATGGATTGCTGGACGAGTACTATCACTATCACTCTCACTATTGTCAGTGTTAGTTATTTTTTGGAAGACTAACTGTCGTTGGTTGTTGAATTTTGGGCAAGCGAAAACAAGATGTTGTAAATCGGAAGATTCCTCAGGACAATGTTTACAGTGACTGCTCTGATAGATATTGATTCGATGGAGATGTGTAGGAATAAGGCAGTGACCCAGCCGCATTCTTGATATAATCGTTATGAATTTTCGGCTTCCTTTTGCGCCAAGTTTATCATACCATGGCCTTATTGGTAAGTTTTTCTGCACCTCAGCATACCACTTTCCTTTGGTCTCAACTGTAGTGTCCCAGTGCTCTTTCCAAAGCTTTCGCGAATTGGTTTTGATGTAAACATAGTAATCGGAGAATGGTACTTGTGATTGACTGTCATCTCGATTAGAATCTGTATGTGTTATAGTATCAGCAATCTCATTACCGTCTATACCACTGTGGGAGGGAACCCATATAAATTCTATATTAATGCCTCTGTTGTACAAATTATCTATGAGAGTACATATTTTAAATAAAATGTAGTTAGTTTTGTAGGACCGAAGTCCATAAAACAATGAAGTTAAAACGCTTTTAGCATCAGTGACTAGAACAATATTTACATTACTTACACTACTAGTTATATACATTAGACATTTAAGGATAGCATAGCTTTCTGCAGAAAAAAATGCTAAAATTGCTATTTAACTGAATGCTTTCACTGTAATTGGCTTGTGGATCATAAAAGGCTGCTCTTACTTTTAGAATAATAATATAATTTCACAGTGTTGCCTGAGCCCAAAAAAAAATATTATTTTAAGGGTAAACCCTTAAAATATATATATAATATATAAATAAGAAATAATGATAAATTAAACTTTATTATATTATTTTTCTATCCCTTTGACCATCTGACTTGGCTAACTATCAATCTACAAAACTAACTTCCAACCCTGAAGTTACAATCATAACATATTTCGTTGTAAAGGTCTAATCAATACAAATTAAATAAGCCCAAACACATGACAGTTGCTTCCGATGTGGATTCCCTTGTTTCTCTGTCATCATGGAGATGACAGGTCAGGCCCAAATCTTCATGGTTTTATAGTATCATCCGATATACACACGAGTATCAAGTTTTCACCCGAAGCGTGCCCACAATTTTCGATAATAAATGGCCTAAATTTCTCAGAATTTCCATTATCGATACTGACGTGGTAACAATGGGATTACATAGGCAGCATACCATTTTATACAAAAAAAGAAAGGTCAAAATCGGTTCATTAACGATAAAGTTATCAGCGAGCACACATAAATCGAATTGAGCCTTTTGGAAAGTCGGTTAAAAAATAAAAACCGAAAAATTTTTATTATGAAGTATCGTCAACATTTGTTTGAATCTATAATAACCAAAAGTATTTTTTTTTAGAATAGAATAGTTCTTTATTTGCATACTAAGTAGGTACAAAATATAGATATTAAGTAAATATAGATATTATTTGGTTGAATTTAACTTTTATTTGTAAGTACTTCGTTCGCCAGACGGCTCTAGTAATATTTTGCGAAGTATTGTAGAGGCGGGGCGCGGTGAAGAGGGAGCAAATGCTCAAGGTCATTTGGTCAGGGTATGGTCTTAAATGGCCGTCACTGGCCACCGGTGGCTGTGGTCGGTGGCCCGTTTGCACCGAGCCTATATGACTGCACGGTTAGCGCAGTGGTTAAGTTATTGACTGCGGGTTCGATTCCCGCACGGAACAAATATTTGTATAACCTACAAGTAGTTGTTCCGGGTCTGGCTGTATGTGTATGTGAGTTTAAAAGTTTGTAAACGCACCCACGACGCAGGAGTAATGTCTAGTGTGGGCCAAAGTATTTAAAAAAGAAATCTCTCACGCCGGCCCTGGTCCTGGCCATGGTCCGCAGCGAGATTGCATTTCAGGCCGTCATCTCCTTCTGCGAAGCAGTGATGCTGGCAAAGGAGAAGGCGAGCCCGTGAGGGAGTGGGATCCGAGCGCGTGAGGGAGTGGGAATCCGAGCGCGTTAGGGAGTGGGAATCCCAGCGCCCTCACACCATTAGCCGCCGGCCGCAGGATACGCCCTGGTCGGGAGAGAACATCGAACTCCCGGCCACCGCAGGCGCGGGCTTGCGGGCGGCGAGTTGCCCACCGCTCGCCGCTGCTCCCGGTAAGGACCAGGCCCAGCCAGTCGACAGCGCAGTGTTTCACGCGCGCCTCTAAAAGATGTCAGCACATCGTAACGGGGTTCACGAAGACCGATGCCCCCTGTGTCAGGGCTGTGAGTTGGTTAAAAAGTAACAGTGGCCCTGGTGCAGAGGCAAGTGAAGAAACACGAGTGGGTTTTAGTCCGTAAAAGTTTGACACACCCTTCCGCTAGAGCCCAGAGCGAGACAAGTCATTTGATGATTTCCCATCCAAAACAAAAAAAAAAAGGCCCCGTGATACCTTATAAATCAATAGCTCATATTAATGCAAACAAAAAAATCAATAAGATGAAACCCTGAAAAAATAATCAAAGTACCAAATAAAAACTTACATTGTTGAAAAATATTCGTCTATTTAGTCCCATGGCTATTATTATGACATCAATGTATTTTTCCCTCACTTCTACAATAGCTGCATCAGTCACTACTGGAGACTTCATTTCAATGTACTTGAGAGTGTACATCTCTGTAGACAATTCACTTGCCTTTTTAGCATTGTATTTTTGTTTATTGCATTGGGCTGCAATTGAGCGAACTTTGTCAACATCCCACTTAGGGGTCTCTCGATAATTTAAACTTGCAGCCAACAATCTAAAAATAAGTAATAAATATTTAATTTGTGGTTCTATAGGTTGTTGATTAAGATCACCTTCTAAAATATATCATTCAGAATACATGGACAGAGGAATAATAACAAAAAACATCAAGAATTGTAAAGTGAAAATGCATAGCATAAGTAGTCCACATGTACTCACTGCTGAGACACAGGCCTCTGAAAAAGTTGCGGCCATTACATGTACAGTAAAAACATTGGCAGATTTTACCTGTGAACCATTATATCTGCATATCTTCGTATAGGGCTAGTAAAATGTGTATAAAGCGGAACATTTAAAGCATAATGATGGAAATCGTCATCATGGCATCCATCAGCACAAAAATACTTAGCCCTTGTCATTGGCTTAGCACACAACATGTTTAAAACCATTATTTTGCCTTGGTCTTTACAGTCAGGGCCAACATGTTTCAAAAGGGAGTGATGTAATTCTCCAGCAGAGTCAATATCTAAATCAATACCCATTGGTTTCAAGGACTTAGCAAGTTGTTTCAACATGTATTCACTGGGTTTTGGATGACATCTCAAAAATGCTAATGATGGATGATCCTCTTGGATTCGTTCAGCAACTGTCATATTTGCAAGTAACATAAATTCTTCTATAAGTTGGTGACTTTCTTTACTTTCATATATCCAAAATGAATCAGGTAATCCATTTACAGCATTCAAATGGAAAGCCACTTTAGGTTGGTCTATTCTTAAAGCTCCATTATTGAATCTGTTACTTCGAAATGTAGCAGCAATGCTTCCAATGGTTTTGATTGCTTGTGATATATCAGTAAAGTCAAAGCCGTTGTATGTTTCAGGAAAGTTTGCCTTGGCATCATCTTTATTTTCAAGTACTGATTGAGCATGGTCATATGCTAATTGGGCACAAGAATTAATTACTGTTTTCGAAAATCTATGGCTAAGAACTTTTCCATCTTTAGTTATTTCCCAGAATACAGAGAATGCTAATTTGTCAACCCCCGGAAACAGAGAACAAAGCATGCAGAGATCATCAGGCAACATGTGATAAGCTTTTTCAACCAAATAAATTGTTGTAGCCTTTTCAGCCACTTTCTCATCTAGCGGAGTATCTTCTGTTAAGAAATGGGCTACATCAGCTATATGAACTCCAATTTCATAATTTCCATTCTCAAGCTCCCTGCAAGACATAGCATCATCAATATCACGGCAATTAAATGGATCAATGCTAAACACACATAATTTGCGGCAGTCTTCTCTAATAGCAATCTCCTCATCAGGTATTTTGTAATCTAATCGTGGATATAAATGTCTTACATCAGGACCAAATGGTGTAACATCCAAATCTGTTTGAGCCAATATGGCTTTTGTTTCTGTAACCATATCTCCAGACTGTCCTATGTTAGAAATAATTTTCCCAATAGCAAATCTAGTATCTGTCCAATCTGATATTTTAGCTAAAAATAATGTATTTTCATAATTTTTTGCATCATGATAAAAGTTATCTGGCCAGCTTGTGAATGGTATATTGAGCCTAGGGATTCTTTGGTCACGAGGAATAAATAAAGCTCTCTGCCTATTTTTATCGGGCATTAACTTCAAAGAGCCAATGCAAGTTCTATTATGAACAATTTCTTTGATACACACCACTTTACCCTTCTTTTGTTTAGTTTCCTCACCGCTGTCTTCACCATCACAGTCTATTAATTGAATAACTACAATATCACCTTCTAAAGCACGATTTCGATTTCTTATACCATCAATGAGAATATCTTGTTCACTTTTGTTGCTACTAGAAACATAAGCATGTTGGAATTGTTTAGGGTTGATCCTTAATACACCTTCAATATATACATTATCTTTTAAACCAGCTTCCATATTTTCTGCTGATATATGGGGATCAAATTTTGTATCACTATCTTTTGTTTTTTTCTTGTTCTTCTTCTTAGGAGTTGCATTTGGGTCACTGTTATCTTCTCCTTGCTTAGACAAGAACTTAAAAGGTTCCCCAGTCCTTGCATTAAAGGACTTGCTGAGTAATGGATGTTGTAAAAAGTTTTGTATACATTTGGGTGTCATAGAGTCGGCTTGAACAACTGGTGAATTAGGTATACTCATACTCACAGATGTTTGCCTTTGTGTTACATGAAACATAGGAGTATTTGGCAAACTAGCAGCATGTTGAGTGTTCATTAGAAATTCACTTCCTCCCTGAATATTTTGGGATAGCTGATATTGTGGATGATAACGAAGGTTTTCAAGGTATCTTGAATTTGTACTAGCATACAAGGGACTTATTTGCTGAGAAAAAAAGTCTTGCAAATAAGCAACATCGTTTTGTGCTGATCTACTCACATAAGCCCCAGAGGGCTGTGGTGTGTTGTTCATAGCTTCACTTGACGGTATTGTTAAATTTTTTAATCTTTCTTTTTTCTTTGCATGTTTTCTTTTCGGAAATGCAGGTGTGTCTCCTTGATGTACTTCATCATTCTCATTGTTTATATTTATGTTTTGACACTGTGTAGCTATATCACTTATTGATGAATTAGTGAATTTTTGGCTAGTAACTCCGGCTTCACCTTGTGATTGCTTATGATGTGAGGACAAAGAATGCTTTGATGTATTTTTTGCTGGGCAGTGATTTTGATGTTCTTGAATCCTATTATTGAGAGAACTTTTAGAACGAAAAGCCTGCGACGTGGAAAGTTGTGAACCTGATGGCCTATTAACGTCAACATTTCTTTCAGATATACAATCACACAAGTGAGACATTTTAATTTAAATATCGAGACACGCTAATGGAATGCGACGAGAATTTTGATTTCAATTTTGAAATTTCTAATAAGTACAAAAATATTAAAAAGTGTAGAAATATCTTAGCCAAAATTTTAGGTTGACAAATGAGGCCAAGGTTACCAGCCTAAAATTAAATACAAATACATATATTCTATTCTTATTGTTGTACTCTCTCAAAGACTTCAAATCGAAGCCATAGACAAAATCACCGAGCACAGATACTTTAAAAAAATAGGTCATCACTAGCACAACGCGAATGTTTTCTGTTGGCATCCCTAAAGGTCTTAGTAACCAGGTCATTAAATTAAAAAAAAAAGAATCTGTTGGCATCCACTGTCAAACACGTGTGTGTGTGTATAAAAACATAATAAATTGTTATACTTTTATGCAGTACTGGAATAGAAAAGAAGGTCTTAACCTACAAATTAATTATAATAAATGCTGTTTCATTGTATCTAAAGTTCGAAGAATCTTGGCATATTTTGCTAGATATTTTGTTGGATTATTACTGCTGTCTGCTGATAAAAAAATAGCTACTACGAAGAAGTTCTACGTTCAAACTAACCATGAAACTCATAACACATAACATGTTAACATCAAAGTGTTTAAAAGGTGTAATTACTGGATATCCACTTTCTATTCATGCTACAGATATAAAAGTAACAGAAGTAGATTTCAATCCTGAATTTATTACCCGTGTGATTCCAAAATTAGACTGGGAAGTACTGTGGGCTGCTGCAAATAGCATTGGTCACAGTGAGGGACTACCAAAAACTTTAGAACCCAAATTTGAAGAAAATGAAGACTTGCTCAAGAAAGTCCACAAAGTTCTATTAGAAGTGGAGATTGAAGAAGGAAATCTCACATGTCCAGAATCAGGAAGACAGTTTCCTATTTCAAAAGGAATTCCAAATATGTTATTAACGGAAGCAGAAGTACAGTGAACTAATTTGACTTTTTTCCTTTGTTAAGTCTTAACTTTATTTTTATGCATAGTTTTTAATTTAGCCAATATGTAGTACTTTATTGGGTGCAATACAAAATTGTATCGCATTGAATTGTAACAAAAATAAATATATTTTTGTTTTAAAAATTTCATGATGATTTTCTTTCTCTGATAAAACATCTGGAATAAATATTATAGATCAACTTTAGCAAATAAGATATTTTGTTTTCTGTTATGTTCGGCAGACTGAAAATGTATTATTATACTCTACTTGTTTAGTTAATAGAGGTAATGGTACTACTTTAGTCTTCAGTTTAGCAACAACACAATTTATTAAAACATTGCCAAATTGAAGAGTACAGCTGTGACAATAGAAGTGACTGGTACATATTCCCCCTTATTCATAAACGCTGCTTAAAGTTAACTAGTGATTAGCAATTCTTTAACCATACATTTTGACCTTTTAACATCATTTACTTTAATGATCCTTTATGAATAAACACCAGTGTTTAAGGGGTTTATTTATAAATGATGATTAAAATTAAGTGACATGCAAACGTCTAAAATGTATGTTTAAACCATCGCTAATCACTAGTTTACTTTAGCAGCATTTATGAATAAGGGGGATTGTTTAGTTGCTTAATTAAATCGCATAGTTTTATAGAGTCCCAAGGCTTATAGGGTAAAAACTGAATCCTATTACCTAATACTCCACTGTCTATCTGTCATAGGTTATATCTCTTGAACTGTGGTAACTATACAATTGAAATTATAAACAGAAATGCAATACACAGTTTATTTTTGTTTCGAACCCTTCTGTGAGTCTCTCACATCTCTTTTGTTTATGTTTACTTTAGTTTCTAAACTGAACAAGTGGATTGTAATCTATACTAAGATATAAAACTGAAGAGTTTGTTTATTTGCTTGAAGGCCCTAAACTCAGGAACTACTGGTCCGATTTGAAAAAGTCTTTGCGTTGGATAGCTCATTAATCCAGGAAGGCTTTAGGCTATATAATATCACGCTGCGACCAATAGGAGCGGATCATATAATAAAATAAACATATCGAAACCTACACGGGTGAAATCGTGTGGCGCTGCTAGTAGCTACTTAAAATCTCTTTAAGTTTTGGGCACCAATACAGGTAGGCTTTATATGACAGCCTCCGTAGCGTAGCGGTAGCGAACTCGTCCGCTGCGCAAGGAGGCGCGGGTTCGATCCCCGTGCTGTGCAAATATTTGTATGTATGAATATGAATATTTGCAATCGTCTAGTCGTGCCTCGGAAAGCACGTTAAGCCGTTGGTCCCGGTTGCCATACCAACATCCAATGGCAGTCGATACGGGTTGTTGGAGCCCTCAAAAGTTCAACAATTGGTCTAATGCAATGCTTCGATATCGGCTTCGGGTGATGGAGGTCAGACGGCAGTCGCTTCACGGAAAATATCGAAGTTTAGCCAAAACCAGCAGTTAGACTGGTAAAGCTGAAAAAGCTTCGGATGCGACTGGAATTAACGCCGAGATGATGATGATGACAGGTAGGCTTTATATAAATAATTTCAGCACCATTGCTGTCAACATAGTGATGAGGTAAGGCAAGATTTGGATCAAAAATTTTAAGACTTGTCCAATTGACCAAATCACATTGCTCCTACGTGGTGAACTACAGCTCCCTCCATAGAGTTCATTCTATAAAAAGGAGTGAGCTTATAAACAGAAATGCAATACACAGTTTATTTTTGTTTAGAACCCTTCTGTGAGTCTCTCACATCTCTTTTGTTTATGTTTACTTTAGTTCCTACACTGAACAAGTGGATTATAATAGCTGCTTAAATAATTTCACTACTATTGCTCTCAATATAGTGATGAGGTAAGGCAAGATTTAGATCCAAAAATTTGAAGACTTGTCCAATTGATCAAACCACATTGCTCCCACGTGGTGAATGCTCCCTCCCATAGAGTTCAATCCACGATACGAGTCCGCTGCTGGGACTGATTATGACTACATTACAGGCTGATTATGATACTTCTGCCCTTCTTAGGACCAAAGAATAAGTTGTGGAAGCAGTGCAACACCAGAGACATGCAACTGCACTACCCTAAATAAATATCCCTGGCATGCAACACGGTCAATTGCTAGATCGGACAGTAATATCGCAGTTACCCTGGAACCGCATTTCATATTGTCGACAACAATTGACTGTTATCGACAACATGAGGCGCAGCTCCGTAAAGCTGCAGAAAAGTTACTCCGCCGCTCCCTTCACGATCGTGGAGCCCTCTTGTAGTGCGTTTCTAAAGTTACAAATGGTGGTTGCTGCACGACTTCGGACAAGTTTTGGAACATTAAGCAGAGAAAATCAGCCATAGTGAGAAAGACCAGATCCCAGCAAGCATTCTGCTGACCGACATGACTGCCTCTCGCCGCAGATGCAAGAACTTAGAGGCTAGCTAAATTACATTACTTTAGGATGAATATGCAGCTACAAGCTCAGCGTGATGCTGATAATGTCGCGACGATGTCTATAGTAGGTAAGTACAGGGTCTAAGCAAGCTCTTAGATTGTATCTACAGTTTGACACAAAACGCATCAATTAGCCAATAGACTGCTTGGTATCCCCGGCAATGCATCCTTATTCTTTTATATTTTCTACTGTATGAGCTATAGGTAATTGGATACCTATTAAGTTACGTAATTTGGTAGATATAAATAATTCAGAAAGAGAGTGAGAGAGAGAGAGAGAGAGCAGTAATATTCCAACAAAAGCTTTTGCGAGGTTAAGATTATGTTGAACTTAAGATCAATAAAAACTTAACATCGCAAATGTCGCATCGCAAAATTGAAATTAATTTAGAAAGAAAAACACCAACATATAACTTATAGCTAACAGTTAAGTTGGGCACATCCTAAAGTGCCGTCTTCCCAAAACTAGGATACCTAACTATCTAGAACTATGTATTCTACCTACACGTAATTTTATGATAAAAATTGTTATAGGTACAAAAAAGGCGGGTATTGATTACTGCGCGTAGGTACTATAAGGTGCGCAAAGCAAAGTACATATGAGCTATCACAAACACTGGACCTCTCACACGATTCTCTTACTAACTCATAAAACACGAACAATTTGAAGGAAACTTTTACAAATCGTTTTTATCATTGAATCCCTATTAGGTTCGATTTAACTCCGGATATTTAAGGCCAAAAACAGATTGCTTTGACATTAGAGGCGCAGGCGCGAGAAGTTAGACAAATAATCCATTCCAAGCATTGTAAAGAGTAATATTGTATCATGAATTTTGTTTTTAATAGGTATTGAAAAGGCCTGTTCCACTACTGTAGTACCTATAATAGCTAGAAAAGTGTGTGGTTCAATTATCTTTTGTCTAGGCTATTCTGTAGCAGCCAACTCTTAATCTAAAATAATCAATATTAAAGGTGCGGTAGTCAGGAAAATAGAAGGCATAAAATATTTACCATAAGCTTAAAGCTTACTGTATAAAAATAACATTCATTTGACATATTTTTTTTTTTTTGTTTCGTTAATATTGTGTAATGCAAAGCTAACTTCTTCAGCAGAAATGTGTGGGATTTTATAATTGTTTCCATTCGTATCTCTCAAAAAATATCTTATGCTTTCATATAATACGCAATATTCAGAATCTAACTAGACATTAGTCTTGTGCATTATGTACGAAGTATTAAATTAAATAGGTAATATTTATAAGTAATTATTTATTTATTTCTGTAGAACAATAAATTATAATCAAAAACGATCATATTATACTATATTGGTATTTTCTCATATGTTCCGTACTATAAAATAAAATGAATAACAACTACAAAGGATGTGTAATTTATAATTCATCTACATATGGAACAAATGCTAGATTTCCGGCAGCACCCATGGAAACTTTCTGTCCAGCAGCAGCGGAAAGAGCCTGTAAAGAAAGATGATAATGGATAATTACACAAATTAAAGTGGTTTTATTACTATAAAGGGTTTATCTGACATCGACGCACAAACGAGTACCATGGATCCAAGTACATGATTCTGACTCCCCAGTGGTGGAATTTTTCGTCGGCTTTTTCACGATTAAAAAATAAAAATGTAGTTTTTTTCACTTTACACCGTTCATAATTGCTATACTTTTATAACCCAATAAGAATTACACAAAAAGCGCAATGAAAACAAAACTCAAAAAACTATCTTATCAGCTGATTTAATAGAGTTCACATCAGGGATCAACGTCATACCTACAAACCCGCACGACGGCACGCTTGTAACGTTCAAAGGCCGAGCCGACACATTTTTTTTAAACACTGTGAATTCTGTAACCGTTCATTAACAACATAAATGACTATCATAATATTATCAGTGGCATGCGGTCTAGCCTTTTCGCGAAGTTTGCGTTACAATGTCAGATACACCTTGTATAATACTTGTTACTCTTGCAAGGTTATAGAGGTCATCTAAGGGTAAACTTGGGATGTGATGGGGATGGATGTTTTAATCATAAATGTCATGCGAAATAAAATCTTGAATGTGGTGCGTGTCTATGTGCCTTAAAACAATATTGCGTAATTTCATTTCAGATACATAGTGACATTACAAATATTATTGCAGAAGTCATGTATTACAAAATTGCGCACACCTTCGTTAAAAGTTTTAGACTAACATTAATTTGCAATGTCTACGCAACAAGCAGTGGAGGGGTGGACAGTTTTAATTTAGATGGCCTCGGGGGTGATTCTCTTAATTTAAAACTTTCAAAAATCTATTCCCAGTCTCATCTCGGTGATAAACAAATTTTTTAATTTTTGGCAGATAGAGATTGAGATCAGAATCTGTGAAATATTTTTAAAATTCTAAAATTATTTTAAATTATTAGAAATACCCCTCTGATTAGTTTCAATCTGTAAAAAAATACTTCTAGCTTTTGGAAAACTTAATACATTATCTTACAATACTATACAGGTTGAGATTTGAGATAAGAAAAAATAAGCAAAAAAGAGTCTTCTTTGACTACTTTTCTTTCAAACTAGTGTTTGCAAGAAGTTCCCAGTATTTCAAATATGTATACTTTGTTAAGACAGTGTTGGGAAAAGTTGTTAAAACTCGAATGAGGTTTGAATACACATATAAAAATAAATCAACTATATCTGTTTTGAAAACCTTACCTGTTGAATGTCATTGTCGGAGAGGGCATCAATATCCTTGGCTATGTCAGAGGGAGTCTTGACACTGCCAGTGTAGAAGGCCTGGGCACAAAGCGACTCAGCTAGGGAAGTACCCGCGTCAGCTTCACTCAGGATCTGAAGCTTTAGTTGGTTTTTACCAGCCTTGATGGAATCAGCACTCAAGGATCCTTTCTTCAGGACACCAACACATGCTTTCACCGCCTAGAAAAATGGTTTTAAGATGCATGTAGTAGTCTCATAGTATATAATATTCCAGACTAGCTGTTGCCCGCAGCTTGGCGTGTATTTCGTATTATTCATCCTTTTTGAATACAAATATCTAAGATTAAAAGTGTTAATTTTATTGGTCTATGTTTTACTCTAGGTTCAAGTAGGCCATCCATATAAGAACAAGGTTCCAGTGGTTTGGGATAGAAAAGGTTAAGTAAGTATTAGTTTGGCGCAGCGGTTAAGCGACTGACTGCTGAATGTACTTGTATGTCATTGTATTGAACCCGCGACGGGCAATAGCCCGTTTAGTTTATAAGAAAGAAATAATAAACTGGTATTGATTACGATGATGGAACACATTGTTTGAAAAAAAAAAAATTGTGTATACATATTTTATTTTTTCAGACTGCACGGTTAGTGCAGTGGATAAGGCTATTGACAGCCGCGCTGCGTATAGCGGGTTCGATTTCCGCACGTAACAAATATTTGTATGACCTACAAGTAGTTGTTCCGGGGCTGGCAGTTTTTGTATGTGAGTTCATATGATTGTAAACACACCCACGATACAGGAGAAATTCCTAGTATGGGACAATGTTTAAAAAAAAAATCTGCTAGCAACATAAGGTTTAGTGACTAAAAAACTTTATACGTATATGTTTTTAGTCACTAAACCTCATGTTGCTTCTATCAGCCATTGTGAAAAGTTAAACAAAACAGTGGTAAGGTGTCAATGATGCCCGATGAAATTCTATCTCTCGTATCACCATTTTCGTAACTTGAATACTACTTATTTATCTTTAAAATATTTGATGACGAACGAACGGTACAAATACTAACGTTGTTAGCTTCATCCTTGGGGACGGACAGCACGACTCCGAACAAGCCGTTGTCTGAGTATGACACGTTGAACCCGGCGGCAGCGCACGGCCCGACGTTGCCGATGGCCTTCGCTAGAGGAGAGTTGGCTGCGCCCCACTTGGTGACCGGGCCGTTGCCGAGAGCTGAATAGATAGGTAGTAGAATGTGATTTAACTATCATATACATTATGTTTAGTTATGTTTTCTTTATACGAAACCTAAATATAGTTTGTTCAGAATAAGCAACTGAATCAATTTGAATAATTTTTATACCATGTTGTACTTTTTCCCAAATACATTCAGAAATTGTTAGTGTGGTCACCGAGCGCGCCACGCAGCTTACAAGCGCGCAACAGCTCACGCCACATGTCAACGTACAGCTCGCCCGCCCGAGAGGAGCGTTGACCATATTTTTGTTGGGACAACCAGGTAGGATAACAAGCTCCTAACCTTGTGGTTTTTCATGATATCTTTTTGAAATTTTGTACACAGATTTGACACGTGTTTCGGGTTTCATATAAACAAAAAATAATGTTGTATATTATTTCTGTTATATAGACCTCATTTTCTCCCAAACTTGACAAACCAAGTATCAAAATGCGCATAATTTATCGGAGATTCTGCATGATTATCATGATTTTTTCCAAAAGTTACTTTATAAAATGGCCCGCTGTGACAGCAGACGCAGTTTCAATATTAATATAGTTCGATTACAACACACATTAAATTTGCAAGGTAACAATGATGGTATTATCGACAAAAAAAACACGATTATAATTACTTCGTTAATACATAGCAAAGAGTAATTAATCGGCTCGCCAGTAGCATCAAAAGAGGGCAGAACTTATATAATTCGTGGCGCCGAAAGTGAATCGGGCACGCAACTTTTACCACGACCTCAGTTAATGCCGCGTCTTCAATGTGAAGTGACGACAATATGGCTTTAGAAGTAGCGAGGTACAAATCCGATTATTCGAGGACCATGTCAATGGAGGGCAATTTCAGAATTATTTTTAAAATTATTCCAATTCTTAGTGTGCATTTTTTTATTTTTTAAATTATCAACTAGCCTTTGACCGCAATCCCGCCTGATGTTCAAGTATTACGTAACGCAAGGCAACGCCGAAGCTCTTGTTACAAACTAAACAAATTTTAAGTTAAGTACATCTTTTTCTATCTATCTATTTCATTAAGAAAACTATAGAAGATAACATTTTATTTTAATCCTGTCAAATGAATATATTCCATAGACAGTTTAGACGCGATTATAAACATGGGGACCTTAAAATACATTAATTTACGTCAAGCGCGGACTAATTTGACAGGTCTAAACTAACATATTATGTTCTGTCCTTTTCTTAATAAATTAAAAAGAAAAAGATGTACTGAATTTAAATTTAGTGTAGTCTGTGAACAATTGAATCGGGACCAGTATAGTACTTAATATCTAGTACTTAATTTACAATTATTTAATACAATAAAATTTTATATTAACCTCTGGCAGCAACAGCTAAGGCGAGTGACTGCGGAGTGCCAGCCTTAGCGCCCTGTACTGCGACCGCAACGTGTGCCAAGTCACCACCCATTTCTTTCCTGTTATGAAAACATTAAACATCAGTACTTATGGTATCTAGCAACCATCTTGCCTTACCCATGTTTTGATCAATGACTATGTAAAGACTATAAAACATTGGTCAAGAGAATCGGGCCCAATGTTTATGTATGTTTGAGAAATGTGTTGTTTGTTTTATAGTTAATAATTAATAGTAATTAATAGTTAGTTAATAATCATTTTGGCGACCGAACGCTGGACAAAAGAGTACCATACTGGCTCAACTAATTGGCTGCTGACATAAGAGGTCAGAAAACAAAAAGAAAATTTGCCAGATCACTTAAAATTTTCTTACTCTGTAGTCTGTAAGCGATTCTGTAAGACCTGATATTGTTAATGTAACTTCTTTGCTAGTAATAATTAATTATAGCTGATGCACTGTTTGTTCCGTTCCTACAGACAAACCGTAAAAACGGTTTTGCGGGGCATGGCTTTTATCTCAATGTACTGTACACTAGGTTAAGAAAATAAAAAAATATAAATAAATAATGTCTTAAAAATCGTCACAAACTAAACTAATTTTAAGTTAAGTGTATCTTTTTCTTTCCATTTCGTTAAGAAAAGGATAGAAGATAACATTTTTGTTTAACCCTTTAACCGCCACGGCACTGATCCCTTTGACGAACCTCCAGCGCCACGACACTTTAGGTATAAGTTGGAACAGTGTTGCGAATACTCAATATCGATGCATTTATTTATTCACAATATTAACCTTTCGAGAATATTTACTTTTATACTGCTCATACATACAGTATGTTAAGAAAACCCTGTCCGACCCATAAGGATAATAAAGGTTAGGTAAACACATATAATATAAAATTTTACGTATTCATCATAGTACCAATACAAATGAATTTTGAAATAATCTTTTTTTTTCGCGAATTAATTCCAATTTCCCCGAAATTTGGTAATTTTTAAAAAGTGACAACACCGGTATTGTTATGAGCGAATAGCGATGCGACCACGTGCCGCGTGCCCTGCCGCCCGTCCCCGCGAGCGGCAGGCGAAGGGTGGTCAACGCACATTTATTAAGTTACCTCCTTTTGCGAAATAATATTTATTTTTTTTTAGAGGGATTTTTTTTTTTAGTTTAGCCCGGTTTTGTATGCATTAGTAGAATCAGTTATCGATACCTAACAACACCTTCACGGGTCGGACAGGGTTTTCTTAACATACTGTATATAGATGCATTATCTACCGATGTACCTTCTTAATATTAAATAATTCCAGCCTATGAATGTATCATTTAAATTTTGGTTAGTATCCATGATGAACCTTAGTAGGTATGTTACAAACAAACACAATTACTTGTCAAATTAAAATATCGATTTAAAAAATAAATTAAACTTATCAAATCAACATCACTTCTATGTTGAGAACTGTCGTCGCTTCGCAATTCATGATTACAAAATATTTAATAACTCTTCGTCTTCACGAAACACGAAAAAGGCCTACAACACTAGTTGCACTGAGCGATAAAGCTTCTCCTGTAGCAATTTAAAATGAGATTAGTATTATATGAAACATAGATAACAAATTTAAAAAACAGTAAACTTATTTAGTCCGTTTACTATCCCGCGGACAAAAAGACGGTATGACATTTATGTAAAAAAAATGATACGCGTTTAAAATATTAGGATACAAATAATAATAAATAACAACAAATAAAATAACTAAATAAACTGTATTTTCTTTAAAACAAAATAAATGGGTAAATAAGTACACATATTATTATTTAGCTGTCCTTTTGACTGAGGATAAATAAACAGACTTGAAAACAAGAGTTATTTACCGAATTATTATCACTATCCGTTGAACTGCTACTACTATAAATATCATTGTTTGCTTGCTGCAATATATTTAATAGTTCTTCGTCGTCGTATAACATCATCGATAACTTCTCGACACTAGCTTAGATGTAATAATAATGTGAGCACATGTTATCATGGCGATGGCGCTGACGTTTATTCAAAATATGACTAGTTGACCTTGAGCCGCACATAAAATTACGGCGACGGCGTTCGCGGATAGCCTGTACTAGTGACGTTCTGGAATTAGTTTGTACTTAATTTACCTATACTTATTTGTTGATTTCTACATATTACTTCACTAAAGCTTATTGAATTTTGAATAAATAAATAAATGTTTAATAAACTATGAAATTTTGATTAATGTTTACTTGATAGTTTTGTAAAAAATAGGATGTTTTTTATTAATTTACTATCAGGAGTTTCATATGCGGTACAACACTAGTCTACATGAAATTATGGGTTCGGCGAAGTAGGTTGATATTTAGACGTATCACGAACTGAGAACATGTAATTATTTCAATCAATTAGCTAAAATATGTATTTAATACTGTTAAAAATAAAGTAATTACACGAAATATATTAAGATTCAGTAAGCAAATTCAACATTTATTGTACATTTTTTAAAGGACAGGACTTTCTACACAATATTCTGACGTGGCGTCTGATGTAATGTTCTTACAACACGTAATATTATGGCGTTGGCGGTTAAAGGGTTAATCTTGTCAAATTAAGATGCTCCATAAACAGTTTAGACGCGATTATAAACATGGCGACTAATAAATACGCCAGTTTACGTCAGCAGCGCACTAATTTGACAGGTCTAAACTGACATTTTATCTTCTGTCCTTTTCTTAATGGAATAGAAATAAAAAGATGTACTGAACTTAAATTTAATTCAGTTCGTGAACAAGGGAATCGGGGCCAATGTAAGATTTTTTAAAATTAAATAAACCAGTGTTTTTCAAACTTTTTCACACACTTTTAGTATATTAAAAAATTTCGCGACCCCCTACTCTGACATTCTTATTAATTTTAGTGATAATTATTTAGTCTGTGAAAAATTTTCAACTCATGCAACATTCTTATTCATTTTATAATACGTAATTGTTACGTCGAAACCTCATTCCGCGAGTGTAGCAGTTACGGCATCCGATGCGAGTTGAGTGAATGAGAGAGCGAGACAACGGGCATTACGGTGGCGACGTGGGTTATGAAGCGTGTTTTGTTTTGCGAGTCTCAGTCAACTGTTGTTTGTCAAGACTGATATTAGTGATCAAGTCATCAAAAAAATTAAAGAAAGTACATTTTTAACCGACTTCAAAAAGGAGGAGGTTACTCAATTCGACCCTATATATGCTTTTTTTATGTTGTTCGCGGATAACTTCGTCGTTGATGAACCGATTTTGATAATTCTTTTTTTGTTGGAAAGAAGATATTTCCAAGGTGGTCCCATTATAAGGACATCAGGATCTGATAATGGAAGGTCCTCTGGCCTTCCATCATCAGATCCTGATGTCCTTAAAATCAAAGGGAACTTTCAAAAATCGTAGGGGCGACTAGTGCATTTCTTAGTATTTTGTATTTTCATGAAGTATTTTAAAGCACTACAATTTAATAAAGGTCTGGAGTAGATCTGATGATGGAGCCATGAGACAGTCGAAGGAAGTCCTCAACAATTCACAGTATCTACCTTGTGCTTGGGCTTGATTAATTTGTATTTATAAGAACTTTACACCTAGATGGGTTGTGACTGTCATAAGAGCTCTAATGATGAAGACAAAGGCCAGTTCCAGGAACTCCTCAACGATTTACAGTAGCTACTTTGTGTTTGGACTTAATTCATTTATATTGATGAGAACTTTGCACCCATTGAGTTAAATAATGGCCTGCAGTACATCTGATGATGAAGACCATAAGCAGTCGAGGGAGAGTTACGTCGTTTCCCAACTATATTTGCGTCAGCTTCCAGACTGACTGTATGCAACTGAATACATAGTACTTTTCACAACTAAAAAGTGTAAAATATTTTTTTTTTACAAAAAAAAAAACAACCAACTTCCAAAAACCACTACAAAGTAAAAAAATAACTAATTTCGGAAGTCGATGTCAAATACGAATATACAGAACTTCTTAAACGTGGATTTATTGCTATACTATAAGAGCAGATGCCAAACGCTTCTTGGGCGCATTGTTTTCTCCATCGCAAAGCTCTTGGAGCCAAAACATTGCCACAGGATTACAATCAAGTTCTAAATATTATTATAAAAATTGTAAATGGAAAAGCATTGCAGACACGACGGTCCCGAAAATTTGGATCTTAAATCCAGCTATACACGAGGAAAATATATCAATTAAGCTCAAATAAAATCTGCTGGATTTATCCTTCGGTGGGATGCTGCAATTGGAATTTAAGTTTGTTAGTTTGGATTTTTTTTATTAAAAAGGAAATCAGAATACCCAGAATTAATAATAGAGGCTTTGAAGTGTTTGACTTTTTCTTCAGTGGCTCTAATAAATAGTAAAGAAAGAAACCGTTCAAATTTGGAAAATGATTTAATTCTGAAAAAGGGGGTAAAACTGATCCACGATGGGAGAAATTAATTAATGAAAAACAAGCGCAACCATCGCATTTAAGGTTCTCCAAAGTTTTGTTAACCTGATTGTCAACTCGCACAAGTAAGAGGTTTAGCACAAGTACGAGGTTTAAGTAATAATGTTGTACTTAAGAATTCTTAGTTTACTTTGTTCTTTTAATTACGTTACCAAATCTATGAATCAATATTTTATAGGTATTTTATTCAGTATTTGGGTAATCTCGACCTCTTGAAAACCCCCAAAAAGGGTTCCGCGACCCCCTAAAAAGCTCCGCGACCCCGCAGGGGGTCGTGACCCGCAGGTTGAAAAACACTGAAATAAACCAATAGAGTAGTTCATACGTAACACACCGACAGCAGTTTCATTTTGACAACTAAACAACATTCATTGTGTTATTTACTTTGTTGATGGGGCAAATGTTTCAAACAGATGTTTTAAAGCAATGGATTAAATTATTCAGATTGTGATTAATACTGTGTAACATAATTAGGGTAGTTGTTGCTGTAACTGAAAGAATATGATACCCCTTTATTCAAAAACGTTGCTTAAAGTTATTCTAGTGATTAGCGACTGCTTAACCATACATTTTTGACGTTTGCGCGTCGCTAACTTTAATCATCGTTTATGAATAAACCCCATTATGTTTTATACCTTAATTCTCCGCTGTAATATTTGGTGGCATCTGCAGTTTTGGGCTCGTTAATGTTAACTTGAAGATTCTGAGCAATCAAGTTGGCTCTCTCCTGTAATCACAATTACATCACTCAATATCAACAATAACAATCGTTACATTTAGCAAAGAGATGAACTGAATGAATTTGTTTTTTTTTTCCAAGTCTGTTGTACGTACAAAATTATAATAGCCTGCAACTACAGTTTTACTTTGACCATACTTGTTTCGTCCTTTTTTGATCACTTTGTTTGCCTATTTGGTCAATAATATTGTGGTTCAATAATCGATTGAGACGTTACTACCCAACTAACATTTAGGAAGTCGAGTTTTGTTGGCGACTTAATGTTATATAATATAATCGTATAAACGTTATAAGGACGTTTACTCGACCGCATTGGGGCCCATTTTATTCAACTTAAGTCGCTAAGAGTGTCGTGTAATTGTCATATATGGTCCTGTAAAGTCGCATAGTAGTCATATTTACGTCGGCGATTTGACTACATGTCATGTAAGAACAACTGTCGCGACGTTTATTCGACTTCGTGTCGAGTAATGGCTCACAATATGACTTTTATCCAATGTAAAGTTGTGTTATTGTCATTTAAAGGTGTGCTTATTTGAACAAATTCTATAACATATATCACGTTAATATAATATGGCAGTGTTTTTGACAGCAGAGTTAATATTGTATATTTTCTTTGTTATTTGAGATGATAAAACTATTTCATCAGTTGTCAACCATTGCGCAATCAAGTTTACTGATTAATATGAGGTAAGTTTCTAACAATTTTTTTACGCGCTTTTGAAATATTAATGTTTTCACATATTTCTATTAATTTATTATTAATGTGACTGCGTTATATGACAACTACATAACTTCCCGACGTATAACTGCGTGTTCATTCATTCGAGTACGCCATGACAGTTGATTTAGGGATCAATAATAACATAATAAACGCCTAACTAACTTTGTTCAATTAGGATGTATTTGTACTAAGTTAGCTAGGCATTTATATTTTAAGAACCGATTTGCGAGACATACCTATATCTTAGAATACTTTTGTTTTAGGTAAACCCCACATGGATGTTGAAAAGTTTTTACCAAAGGAAGCAAAAGTGTTGCACGAAAATAATCAGCAGCCAGTTGAAAAGCAATGCAATGTCCAGAATGTAGAGCTAGAAAATACACCATAATTTTATATGTTCTATTGTAAGATTATCAGCTTCATAAGATGTTTCAATGTGGCAAAATAAATGAAGGTTTGATTTTGTATAATATTTCATATTTGACATCTATGGTTCAAAAAACCATTTAAGTTTTTCCAAAAACTAGCAATATTTGAAATCTTTGCTTTATTTCTAATTAATAAGTCTCGTCAAACTTGAAATGTTAATTACTTTCTTGGGAATAATAAAAAAAAATACTTCAATAATTTTTACTGCCTTTTTTATTACCTATTTCTTAAATGTATGAATAACACACTAACCAACTGACACTTTATATCAGTACCTAAACTAATATAGGTATGACTTCAGTTTGCGAAATTTCCTTCTCATATATTTGGATATGAAGATTTACGAAACACCTTTCCTTAAGTTTCAAATCATTTAATTGCTTTAATACAATTTGGGGAATATTAAAATCAATAGCCCCCACTTTTTTTAATGGTCTCTGAAGTCGTCATTGTGGGTGTCTTTATTGACGTTAACTTCATTTTTGGACTATGAATAACTATTTTCAAATTTGGAAAGTGAACAAGAGTCCTGAACTTCGGCAAATGAACTGCAAGATGTACCTACTCGTAGAATTTTGGTTAAATTTACATTTAAATGTGATACGGAACCCTTCACATTTTCTTCACTATCAGTTTGAGTTCTATTACTTTGTATTAAAGGACGTGCTCGAAGCGAATGATACTTGTTTTTAATTCCCCACTTCTTTTAATACTTTTCCACTTTTATCAATCCATTTGTTGTAGCAAACAGTAAATACCTAAATATAATTTCAAAATGATGGAAGTTGTATATAAGGTGATTATAAACCTCTATTATGAGTAATAATTAAATAGCGGTCGTATTAGCGTGTTTGTAATACTTTAGGTTGTATAATAGTTGCTCTCGTAATACTTATTCGACTTATAGGTATATAATGGTTACAAATACTGCGTGTAAACAATTATTATTATCCGTATAGCAGTTGTTTAAAAGGTAATTATCCCCCTTATTCATAAAAGATGTTTAAAGTTAACTAGTGATTAGCGATTCTTTAAACACACATTTTAGACGTTTGCACGTCACTTAACTTTAATCTTCGTTTATGAATAAACCCCTTAAACATTGTGGTGTATATTCATAAAGGATGATTTAAGTTAAGTGACTGTAAAAGGTCAAAATTGAATGGTTAAAGAATCGCTAATCACTAGTTAACTTTAAACATCTTTTATGAATAAGGGGGTTAATGACAAAATTGACAGTATTGCGTCGTTTATACGATGAAAACGTTTACACGACGAAAAGTTGTATAAGTTAGTTTTATAGAAGTCGTCGTAGACACTACTATATGACGGTTGTATAAAAAGGTCGCAATAACGTCTATACGACATTATTATACAACCAAAAGCGTATATGACTATCGGACACATAATGCACCAGTACACGACTAAGAGTTAACAAAAATACTGTAAAACAACTTTAATAAGACTTAAGGTCATATAAATGTTTGATTATATGACAAAAATGTTAGTTGGGTAGTGGCCAGCAAAAATATAATATACTAGCGACCCGCCCCGACTTCGTACGGGTGACGGGTGCAATGTTGAAACTAAATACACTACAGAAAAACTGAACGTTGTATAAAAAACCGCCAGGAATGCCGCGCCGTGTAACGCCGCCAACGCGACAACCCGCAATTTTTAAATCAGTAATATGTTCAAAAAAATATTCATTTAAATCATATGCTGTAAAGGGCGATATAGATCTATATTAAATCAACAATATATTTCGAATACGTTGCGAATTTTTAAAGATTTAATTATAGAAAGGGACATAGGGAAAGAGAAAGTGACTTTGTTTTATAATATGATATATTTTTACCTTAATGTGAAAAAGGCGAATAAAAACTTCTGTAAATAATTTACCTGGGAATCTCCAACGACGGCAACAGCGCAGCCTGCCGCAGACAAGAAGTTGAGGGCATAGTGCTGCAGAGACTCGGAAGAAACCTTGCCAATCCTCTTGGGTGAGATGAAGAGTGAATTGCCCAAGCCACGGCGGTACGCGGCTTTGTGGAGCAGATCGACTGCACGGACCTATGACGAAAAATAATGTTGTTTTTGAAGTGAAAACTTTTTTAGCATCTTTGTGAATTTAAAGTTAGTGAAAAAAGCGACAGTATAAAAATACACAAAGTATTCATAAGATTTAACGTGGGAGAAAATGAAATAGTTATAAAATTGTGTCCTGACATGATGTCTGGTGAAGCCGGACGGAGGACAGTTTGAGTAGTTGTGTTGCGATGCGTGCCGGGTACGATGCGCCAAATGTTGTGGTGTCAGGAGTTTCGTCGTGGAGGGTCTCTTGATCAATTTCCCTCTGGCGCAGCATCGTCGGTAGTGTTGTTTGGTTTAACATTGCATCATCTCGCTCAACTGCCGTCTTCTATCCTATTCACTCAGTTTTTTGAGTGAATAGGCTCTTAATAAACTAGCGCGCTTTACCATCAACGATTGCATCACTGCTTACTATCAGACAGGAATGCAGTCAAGCACTAGTTCATAATTATAAAATAAATAATAAATACAATATAGTGTTTTTTATATATTTGTCTCATTATCTTGAATCCAAGTTTAGAAGGTTTCACTTCTACTATTTATGTACACACAATAAAATATTACTATGTGCTTTTTTCTACATAATATAGGTATGGTACGAAAATAAACAGGTGATAACATAAGAAAATGAGCACACAGGCAATGCCCGTTTTTTTAAGGCTGTACGTTAAATATAATTTTCTTAAATTTTGGTTTTTGAGATTGATTGTTTGACACAATTGCTGACTGATCATCTGCAGTGTTATGTGTCGCAGGTTTGATTCCGCCTGGTACAAATATTTTTATGGCCTATAGGTGGTTGCTCAGTGTCTAGATGTTTGTGTATGTGAGTTTAAATGTTTGTAAATGCACCCACAATACCAGAGTAATTCCTAGTGCAGGACAACATTTTTTTTTTTTTAAATTACCTGAGGAGGTAGTGCAGCAATGTCAAACTGCAGACGAGGCACATTGTCTGTCAGCTCCCAGGGTCTGAACTCCTGAGCACTAATCATGTTTCTCATAACAGACACAGCTTCATCCAAATTGTCTTGGGTAGTCTGAAAAAAAACCAAACATGTGTTAAAAGGTAACAAATTTAGAGCAGCCTGTAAATTTATATGTAGCAACACTATGAGTACACTATTAGTACTATGGTACCTCATTTGTGGTAAACTTAAAACCAACAAAGACCAAAAACATTTTGTGTTTGCATTTTTTGGTATAGAAAGACATTGGCGCCGATTCTGTTGTCCACAAACTAAACTAATTTTAAGTTATGTGCATCTTTTTCTTTCCATTTCGTTAAGAAAAGGACAGAAGACAAAATGTCAGTTTAGACCTGTCAAATTAGTGCGCTCCTGACGTAAACTGACGTATTTTTAGTCGCCATGTTTATAATCGCGTCTAAACTGTCTATGGAGTATCTTAATTTGACAGGATAAATTAAAATGTTATCTTCTATCCTTTTCTTAACGAAATGGAAAGACAAAGATGCACATAACTTAAAATTAGTTTAGTTTGTGAACAACCGAATCGGTGCCATTCTCCTGTCAAATTAGTTTCATGGGTTAAAAAACAAACTTCAGAACAGACTTATGGGGTAGGTGTGTATAGGTTAAGAGGGACAAAGCAATCAGCTGCTTTTGAGACCAAATATTTATAAGATACTTAAAACCAAAAAAAGTTTACCTCAAGAGTGTAGTAGATAAACTCCCGATCACCAGAGGCAGTAACAGATGCGCCAACCTGTGCTAATTTACGTGCCAATATGAAAGCATTAGCATGTTTGGTGCTGAGACCAGCAGCAGATCGGAGCACATGACTGATACCCAGCTCAGTTTGAGGTTCATAACGTGAACCAGCCCTGAAAATATAATCTTGATTGTAATTTGTGTGTGAACACCATTCATTTGCTGCACTATTCATTGCTAACCAAAGTCAAAATTATTAAACATTATTAGTTATTACCAAAATTGGTAAATGTATAAGTGTTAAAATTTTGTATGTTATAACTACTTAACAAATTAAATTTTATGATTTTATGAAAAATCTGTGATGGGATTTGATTAAATATCACTGTTATCACTTAATTAATAAAATAATTAATATTAATGATTATAGTAATATCAATTCATAAAAGAGTATTTATAATAGAAAAAAAGAGCAGCTATAATATTATAGCTGCTCTTTTATAGGGAATATATTAAAATAGCAGGAGTCTTTTAGGCAACCAGTGTTTAGCACCATCACCTGCTACTGGTAACATGATAGGTTTGAAGACCACGATATGTTCCTCAGTTGCTCTCAAATAAAATATGAGTACTCACTTAAAGGCTACGGTCACTCGAGTGACCGGAGATCCATTGTCAAAGGCAGCAACAAACGTTTTGTTGTTCAGGACCGTCTTTGAGATCTTGGGTACAGATACAGAGCTTTGAGCAGGCGCAGCCTGGGCATAGCCCCTTGTCTGTAAGCAGAGTAGCATAAGGTTGAGAATTATTTAATCCGAAAAATAATCATGGAAAATGTCATAAGGTTTACATAACAGGGGTTTGACAGTTCAGAATATTTTATTAAAACCGATTTAAATTAGCTCGGCATCAGTATGTTGCTAAATATTTACCGTAACATGACGAATAAGGGGAGTTGCGAAAGTTTTCGATTTCGATGCCATTTCAAGGAATTTTACAATTTTAGACTGCGCTGCAATCAGGAGCACGTCGAATTAGGGCTGTGGTAACAAAAACTTCAAAACCAATGACACTTATGAATGACAACCAACTGATAATAATGTTGTGACTGTCATGTATATGTATTATAATCGACTAGCGGCAATTACGACATATTCGTTCTAAGTAAAATTTCATCAAATTGATTAAACGGGTTTAACAGGCTATAGCTACGAAACAAAACCAGAAGGACGTGTTCACATGTACACATATGAATTTATCAAACATTTGGAACAACAGATTAACACTTGTTATAAAACTAACCGGCGGCCCTCAAGTCGACATGCGAGCCTATCCTTTCATCTAATGGACGCTTGGCAAATGAAATATTAATCGTTTTTCGTCCTTTCGCAAATCTTTATTGCGCTAAAATGCAGTGTACTATTGCTATATTTCTCGAAAAATAATAACGGTTCTGAATGTCAACGTCGCGTTTTTTTTTGGCGGGAAAGTCAAGCTGAGTGTCACGCTCATTTTTCATTGGACTTTTAAAATTATTTATAGTGTTGTTTACTAAATAAAAGCGCGTGATTTATGTAGTAAAAAGTCTATTCAGTGAATAATTTATAAAGAACATTGAAATATTGTAGCATAGTGGCCACATCATGACTTTACCTCAAACCCTTCCTAGTCGGCCTCACACGGGAAACGAACGATAGGTCAGTTTAAGTTAAGCTAGGATAAGTTAGGATTTCAGCGGGCTGTCGACGCGCCTGCTGAAGGCTGCGGACGACCTCTCATGGCTCATGCCGAACATGGGAGGGCCCAGCACGCGGTGACGGCGTTTATACGCCGGCATACTGAGGAGCATGGCCCTTTACGGGGCCCCAATTTGGGCGGACTCCCTCCATAGGAGGGAGAACCTCACCGCCCTTCGGGCGCCCCAAAGGGCCATCGCCCAGCGGGCAGCGCGGGCCTACCGAACGGTAGGCTTCGCTTCGGCATGCGCTCTGGCGAGCACCCCGCCTTGGGAGCTCGAGGCCTGGGTGCTCGCCAGAGTGTACGAGTGGACGGCGGGGCGCAGGGCGCTGGGCGAGCGTCCGGCCCCAGAGTTGAGGGAGGCCGTCCGCCGGGAGGCGAGGGACGCCATCGTCCAACATTGGACGCGCGACCTCGCCTCCGCGGTGTTCGGCCGTCGCACCCTCGACGCCATCGGGCCGGTCCTGAAGGACTGGCTCGACAGGCGTCACGGGTTCCTCTCCTTCCGTCTGGTGCAGGTACTCCCCGGTCACGGCTGCTTCGGCAGGTACCTGCACCGGATAGGAGGAGAGGAAACGCCGTCGTGCCACGGTTGCGGCGCGGCGGAGGACACGGCGGAACACACCCTCGCGGTATGCCCGTCGTGGGCCGTGCCGCGCCGCGATCTTGTCGCGGCGGTAGGAGGGGCCCTCTCGCTGCCCGCCGTCGTCAGAGCGATGGTGGGGAGCGAGGGGGCCTGGGCGGCGATGGCCTCCTTCTGCGAGGTCGTGATGTCGCAGAAGGAGGCCGCGGAGCGCGAGCGGGAGGAGGATCCCCTCGCTCCGGCGCTCCGCAGGCGGCGTAGGGGCAGGAGAAGGCGGGATTTCGCCCGCTTTTTCCCGCCCTGAGGTGAGCGGCGGGCGTGAGGCACGGGGGTGCCCGCGCCCGCCTTGCACCGCTCACCACGCGGGAGCCACGGCCCCTCTTTAAGAGGGGCAAATGAGGGCCCGCCTTTTTTAGGCGGGTTTCGTCGGCGGGGGAGAGGTAGCTCAGGCTCCGCTAGTTTCCCACTCCCCCGCCACTATGGCGATGCCGGAGTAGCGCTGGGGTTTTTAGTGGGTATACCGGGAGGCTCTCTCCCGGGGAGTCCCACATACCCCTCCCGTCGCCCGACGGGAGGGGATGCGTAATTGACATTTTCCCCAGCGAGAACAAAAAAAAAAAAAAGGATAAGGTACTATAAATTAGGATAAGTTAGGATATAAACTTACTGAAGAAAAAGTTACTTAAGACTAGGCTGTATGGCATACTAAGCCTTTGCCTTTTCCGTTCCTCCGAACGGAAAGAAGTGAACCAAAAAAAAAAAAATATCAAATGTCTTTCTAGTCAAATGTCAATCTACTGTCATCACAGTCAAGTCAATATCAAAGTGCAATAATGCCGCCAAATTGATTTTAGGTGTGTATTCATAATAATTTTTAAACTCATCACAATATATTCACCTACTAGAGCAAATAGTTATTACATAACTTTATGATAGTATAGTGTCCAACAATTAAAATGAAACATTGAATCTAACTTTGTTGCAATTCAGTTAATGGTTTATGATGGTACACATCTACAGAATATCAACACACGTTAACTGTTAATGTAAAACAATTTTCTGATATTTCCAGGGAAGTTATGACAAGTTTGATAGCAGCGGAGTCCGTCACAGTGGTCGACGATATTTCAGTAATCGATTCTGAAATAAATTGCTGTAAGAATCGGCAAAGAAGACACATCCTTAGGTCCAAGGAAAATACATACAAACATAGATGTAACCAAGTGCTTAGAAGAAAATTAAAGAAGTACAAACTCAGACAAGATGGCCGGGAGGATCAAGATGTTCTAGATGTATCGAAAATCCTAGTTTCAGCTCTAAGAATAAAATCTCCAAACAATCGTAATCAACCCTTTTCATGTGAAGGTGACATAAGTGAGTTTGACGACCTGAGACCTCGAAACTACCTTATCAACATGGTAAGAAGAAAGGAATCTGTTAAAATAAGTGCAAGCTTAAATAAAGCCAATACAGATGTGAAAATCCAAAATAAAACTATTGACACTCCTTTGGTCACCAATAGTCAAGAAAAGAAACAAACAAATGCTTTTAAACTGTTAATGGACTCTAGAAATAAGAGTCTGGGAAGCAACTCCCCAGGTAAAGATAAAAGCAATGATAACTCGGATAATGAAGAAATAGTTGAAAGGAAAAATAATAAGGCAAAAAGAAAGTTACTGCTCCAAAAAATGGCGGAAGCAAAAGGTTCTTTAAAGAACAAAGAAAAAGAAGATTATAAGGATAATATGATCAAAAAGAAATTGGAAAAACGAGCAGAAAAATTAAAAAGTATGATTTTAAAAGATTCTAAATCAGTTAAAGAAAATGAAAGCACCAGTCTACCAGTTTCAAATAAAGATATCAATCCAAAATCACAACCAAAGGTCAAGGCTGAAGTTGTTAATAATGACAAAAGCAAGAAACAAATGCAAACATTGACCATAGTTGATATATTTAACACCATTGAAGATCCTATCAATATTTCTAGTAGTATTAGTCCAGTAAAAAGATTTATACCTAAGGAAGACCAAGAATTTCTTAACAAGTTATCCCCATCTTTGAAGAGAAAGGAAAGCATGCTTTGTTATTTCAAAAAAGTGGATAAAGATACTGAATGTTCTACTAATTCTGAAAGTGATAATCTTATAAAGGTAAAGCTACAATCCCGCAATAAAAAAAGGGACAAGAAGAAAAAGTTAAGTTTAAAAATACACAGTTTAGACTCCTGTGATGTCAAAGGAATTAATGAAGGTGATACCAATGAAGTAGCTAGCAATACTATTGAAGAAAATAATGAAGTTATTATGAAGGAAAGTATCAAAAGTAAAGTGGAAGAGGGTATTGTAATACCTGAACCAGGGTTAATGGACAGTGTCCAATTGAGTAATGATGTTGAGGTTGAAAATTGTGAAGCCAAGATCGAAAGACAGAAGCGAAAGCGAAAAGCTAAAGTTGATGCCAAAGTAATTGATTCTCTAAATACAAATGCAACAGTTAATAATGAGAATAGACCAAAGAGGTTAGTGAAAAGACCTGTTAAATATATTGATGATGCATGTTTGTCCAGCTCTGATGAGGAATTACATATTTTTACTCCAAAAAAGAAAAAGCACGTAAATGTGGCAGTTAAGGATGAAATACCGGTTCTTTTAACATCAAATAATTCTTTTGATGAACTTCTGAAAAATAAATCTGAAAAGAAAAATGACAAAGTTCTCAGGCATACAGTGACATCCAACAAACCTGCCAAACTGGCTCCCATATTTGTACCTAAACAATCAGATCCAGCTGCTTTAGTAGCTAAACAGAAATTCCTCCAAAGTGGAGTCCCAGAGAAACTGAAGAAAATTATTCAACAGCAAAAGAATTGTTTTAATACAGATAATAGCTTTCCAGTTGTGGTTCATGTTCAACAAAACAACACAATTTCTGTAGAAAATAAAATGGCTGTAAATATACCTATGATGAACTGTTCAGCCATAGCTGAAGAAACCTGTCCATTAAAATATGAAAAGAATGCATTTCAAAAATTGCTAAATCTTAATAATGAAAAGACTGTTTCTAATATTGATACAAAACACAAGAAAAGCACAGAGTCTATGTTACAGAATATGAAACAATTACATCCAAAGTTTCCAGTCTATAGGACATATAGACATTTAAAAGGTAAAGGAAAGGGAGAAATTAGAGACTGTAATTATGTAGATGTAGATAACAGTATTGAAATTATGAGTGATATGGTGGATGTTATCAATGATAGCCCTGATAGATTAAATTGGACTGACAAATACAAGGCTACTTCAACCAATGAAATTATTGGTAATTTTGCAACAATAAAAGAATTAAGAAAATGGTTGGTGTCATGGACTGAGAATGAATTGAAATCAAAAACAAAATCTAAACTAGGGTCAGATTCATCAGACTACTATCAATCTGAATCAGATAGTCGAGATAGTATGAAGGCCATGAATAATCTTCTAATATTGACAGGCCCAACTGGATGTGGGAAAACTGCAAGTGTTTATGCTGTTGCTTCAGATTTAGCTATGAAAGTAATTGAAGTTAATGCTAGCAGTAGGAGGACTGGGAAAATAATGTTGCAGGACCTGCAGGAAGCCACCCAATCCCATAAAGTTAATAGAGGTACAGGGAATTCAGACAATAGTCAGAAATCACAAGAAAAATCTCAATCTGATTTATCCAAAAAGAATAAAAAGCGAGGAAGACCAAAAAGGTCAATTGATGACGAAAAACCTAAAAAGCAATTGAGTAAAACTGAAGTTTTAAGTAGTGGAACTCTAAGTCAAGAAGGTTCTAGAACAGATTCATCACTTATCCTTATTGATGATGCTGATATTGTTTTTGATCAGGATGATGGGTTTTCTTCAGCTATTCTGCAGCTAGTACAGTGTTCTAAACGACCTGTTATCTTGATAACATCATCCCTAGTGTGTCCTCATTTGCAAAGATTTCTGCAAAATGGAAAACTATTGAAAATGTGCCCTCTTTTACCGAGGATGCTTGGGACATGGCTAGATATAATGTGCTTAGCAGACAGTGGAATATGCTGGCCAGGTGTTGGAGCCAAGTTTTTGAATTATTTTAAAGGAGATATTAGAAAAACCATTAATTATTTACAGTTCTGTATACCTAGTTATGTCTATGGTGTTACCTCAGAGGATGAAAGAGTGTCACAAAATATTGATTTTTATAAGAGCAATGTTGATGAAGAGACCTCATGCCCGTCTTGGGCAGAAAATGAAGATTCAGAAGGAATATCATTGGTTAATAATAATCTGGATTTGGATACAAATACTATTTGGACGGATTTTGCTGATAAACATTTGAATTTATTCAACTTTACATATCCTTTACAGTTATATAACATTTGGTGGAGTATGCCAGGACTTTTGACTGTTGTAAATAGTATTGATAAGACTTTAGGAAGAATTAACCATGCAACTCATCTGAAGAAGAATAAGGCTAGCCTTGAACTAGAAGCATTAGCTAATGCAGCTGATGCATTTTCACTGTCAGATTATTTTAGTCATATCAACCCAGATGTAAACACCTACATTACATCACAACCTTGGCATTATCCGGAACGGAACAGTGTATCAGAAAAAGAAAATTCAGAATATTATCATAAAGAATATGAAGTGACTAGTGAGATTTGTCAAACAATGGTGACTAGTTCAATTGAGACAGCACAAGATGTTTTAAGATGTAATGTTAAAACAGATATAAATTTCCCAGGAATGAATTTACACAGGTAATTATTATTATCTTATAGTCCTGATTTATAGGGCTATATTGCAGAACCTCGCTCGGTTCTGTGATATGGGCCTCAGATATTTTGTTTTGCTCACACCAAAATGTTGTATCTTTTTGTTTGAAATTAATTAAGTTCATTTTAATTTGATACCCAGTATATATATCTGGCTATCTTCATTATTTTTTAAAATACAGTATACATATTGTAGATGTTATTGAATAAATAAACACCATCGCTGGCCGCGCATGTTGTGTGGCAGGGGTCGACGTTGGATCAGCGCGGTTAAACCCTCGCGCAAACATTCTGTATCTACTTTCAAAAAGTGTTAGAGTTAGATAATTACTTTTGAAAAAAAAAGCATGTGTGCAATTCACGCGTAGTAGAAGTGAAACCTTCAAGAATTTTAAGAAACACTGTATAATTTTTCCTACCTCATATATCACCAGTATGTGTTTCTTTTTCTGTCGCGTTTTCGTTCCATCGACTTTCAAATCACAATGATGTTAAAGAATTTTAAAACCCAAGCAATTCTTGAGTGACGAACTTATTATGAGATTTGGTAAAGATAAAGATAACTTTATTTGTCAAACATGTGTATGCCTATGTCATGTATATGGTTAACGTTTTTTAACATTTCGCTACGTTATCCAAGGTTTCGTTTCGTTGGTCATCTCGAAATTTTACATCAACATCATCTCAGTGTTAATCCCAGTCGCATCCAAAGCTTTTTCAGCTTTTGGAGTCTGGGGTTCGCTTAACCAGTTCTAACAGCTGATTTTGGCTAAACTTCGATATTTTCCGTCTGACCTCCACAACCCGAAGGCGATATCGAAGCATTGCAGTTCGACCAATTGTTGGACTTTTGAGGGCTCCAACAATCCGTAAAGACTGCCATTAGATGTTCGTATGGCAACCGGGACCAACGGCTAAACGTGCTTTTCGAGGCACGACCAGACCTGTGCAAATATTCATATTCATGTATGTATATAAATATTTGCACCGCGGGGAGATCGACCGCGCGCCTCCTTGCGCAACGGCCGGATTCGCTACCGCTACGCCACTGAGGCTGTCAGCATCTCCGAATTTTACATATTACCTAAAATTATGTGTGCACAAAATAAGAATATGTAAAACTTTACAGCTGTTAATTTGTTCTATATTTTTTATGGCTTTTCATGCAGTACTTTTTTTGTTTCAGAGAAAGAGACAGAGTGATATCGCGACACAATACCTTGACTAGTTTATTTAATGCGTCTACTGGATTAGACAGAAGAGCTCTCGCACTTGATTACTGGCCCTCTTGCCGCACTATATGCAGGTTTGAGAAGTCCAAGGATGGCAGCAACATGAAGAGGAACAATCGATACTCCCACTATCTCAAATCCTTGAGTGTCCTTTGTAAAAGCGATACTTTCGATAACCTCTGTCACAGTTTGTGTTCTAATGAAGGAACTGAATTAAACATCAATAATTGTAATGAATGATGGATAATAATATTATGTCTCTACTATGTTTCCTGTATAAAATATTTAATAATATTAGTTAATTCATGAGTATGAAATGGTAGTTAATCCATTTTTTGAATTTTAGTGTTGTAATTACTATTATACTTATTGTCATTGGCAAAATATGCCATCGAATAAAATGTTCGGATTTGTGTAGTTATTGTTGTGTATCATAGTGAATTGTACGACGTCACACTTGATGGTTGTTAGTGTAAAAATAAAATCAACTTATCTCATAATCAGTTTTATTATAATTTAAAAGATTTTGTTAATCATTCAGACGCACATAAAGTGCGTCAACTCCGACTATAGTGCAATTGCACTGGATAATATCGCACCACTCAGTTACGCAAGATTTGATAGTTATTTTTGATAATGTTCCTAAAAATAAAATTGTTTTTCAAGAATTTAAACCAATTATCTGTTGGCAAGCGGCGGTAGCTATTCCTGTTTTGTCTGACAGAATTATTGCTTTATCACTTATGTAGATAACAATATCTGTAAAATAACAAATTTGTCTTAAATTTCATGTTTTTTGAATGTAATGAATTACTTAGTAACAGGCATTTTTCATAAACATACTATGTAGTCCCATTTCATTTCTGACTTTTATAAGATTAAGCCTTTGCATCCCATAAACGCGATGAGACGCTACGACTAAGCAAGGATATGTAAATACAATTCAGCTGGAATTTCATATTTAGGTGAATGTCGAGATATACTTAGTGACTTTCTAAGAATCGAGTCACCTAAAGATTTCTGTATTTAAGGTACAGAATTAGGTGAGGCGGTGAGTACAGAACCGATCGAAAAAGTGGCGCTTGGGCTTACCTATCAGTAGTACTCAGTAGGTAGACCTTTGGACAAAATGATGATAAATGCCAAAATTCGGTAAATATGCAACTGTTAAGTAATTGCGATTCCATACAAAAGCGCACAATTGCGGGTGCCTCCGAGACTGACACCCTAGCGAAAAATTGATTTATGGTTTTTAAATAAAAACTAGATCGTTTGCACTTTACAGCAATAGGAATAAACTACGTTCCACCTTGATCCACACGAAACCTATGGCTGAGAGCAGACAGACTGATTACTGTTTACGCCTTGCTAGAAGCCCTTCGTTATGTCGAAAGTCAGCGCAGTCCGTGTATACAAGGTATTTTTTTGTTTATGCGAAACCTGAATATGATTTGATCAGAATAAGTAACTGAATAGATTCCAATAATTTTTACACCATGTTATATCTTTCCCAAATACATTTAGAAATTGTTGCAGAGTGGTTACCGAGCGGTTACGATAGATCATAGTACTTGCATAGCTCTTCGAGTCGCTAAACTTAAGTGGCAGTAGGCAGGGCACATTGCTCGTAGAACCGATGGCCGATGGGACAGTAAGGTTCTGGAGTGGCGGCCACGTATTGGAAGACGTAGCGTAGGGAAGCCCCCAACAAGGTGGATCGATGACCTGGTGAAGGTCGCGGGAAGCCGATGGATGCGGTCAGCGTGGAAAGTCTTGGGGGAGGCCTTTGTCCAGCTGTAGACATCCATAGGCTGAAAAAGATAGTACTAGCGCGTGCCACAGCTGACGCCAGAAGTCAACGCACCGCGCTCGCCCGTCCAAGCGGAGCTTTGACCATATTTTTGCTGGGACAACCAAGTACCAAGTCCATGACTTTGTGGTTTTTCATTATATCTTTTTGACATTTTGTACATAGTAGATTCTTTACTTAAAAATACTGGACACGTGTTCGGGTTAAACAAAAGACAATCTTATATATCTGGGCTTAATGTAGGTATCTCCTTAGGGACTACTTCGCCACTATCTTTACAAATTATTTTATAGGTGTCTCTTTTGTGCTGTCTGTATTGTACTGTTTGTATTGATTCGCAGTAAGGGTATTTTTTATTAATTAACAGATTTGTTTCCGTAGTATAGGTATACCTAGATTTTGTACCATAGCTAGTTATTAGAAAATGTAGAATTTAGGGTTGTAGGATTGGACAGAAAGCGCTAACTAATTTAAAAAGTTGTCGTTTACTGTTCAGCCCCCTAATCAGCGAACACATTTTTGTCAAATGATTGCGACTAGTTGGGATCATTTGGACCGAATGGACCAATGGGCGGGCCGAACGATCCCAACTGATACCAACTCAGTCGCAATCATTTGACAAAAATGCGTTCGCCGATTAGGGGGCAGGCGTCTCGCTTGTCTTTTGTTATTCAAATATTTTCTCATTGTTATTAATTTATTGATCATTTAACATTAAATAAAAAGCCTAACCTATCCGAAGTTGCCCTAAAATAATGTACCTAAGTATGTAAATAATGTAATTTGCACATTTACAGGCAGGTAAGAAATACCAAAAAAACACGTGTTTTTTTTGGTATTTTTTACTTGTTACCACTAGAGAAAGAAGCACTTACTAAAGTTTGCTGGTCTACAATTCAGAGATAGGTAATTTGAATTCTCTGCCCTTCCGAGGTCGTAGGCGTCACTTTATTTCAGATGTCATGGCCCGAACATGTTCTTGTCATACTAAAGTGACCTCAAAACGTACTAAATATAGGTACAGTCGTCGGCAGTTCAAGCTACCCGATCAAATTTTCAACAATCAACCTTGAACCTCAATGCTTTAGCGATAAAGTTGAAAATATATTAATGATGGCAGCTTGATGTGCTGGCATCTGTAAATGACACTGAGCAAACTACGAAGTAAATGACCCCTTATCATGATATTTACGTTTTCTAAATTAATTAAATTAAATGTGGCCTTAGACAATCCAAGACGTCACCGTTTAGCAAGTTTGATTTATAATTTTCTGAAAGAAGCACAGTATTTAACTATTTTTGCAAGAGTAAATTCATATGACGTCTTAAATAATCAAACTTTTTTTTAACAAATATAAAATAGTGCTTGATCGCAATCCCGCCTGATGGTAAGCAGTGATGCAATCGTTGATGGTAAAGCGCGTTAGTTTAATAAGCCCATTCACTCAAAAAACTGAGTGAATAGGAAGGAAGACGGCAGTTGAGCGAGGTGATGCAAAGTTTAAGAGGGAGATTTATCTGGAGACCCTCCACGATCAAACTCACGACACAACAACATTTGGGGCATCGTACCCGGCACACATCGCAATACAAATGCTCAGACCCGTCCTCCGTACGGCTTCATCAGACATCATGCCGCAACATGACGAATCACTTGGCGGCAAGACTTTGTCTGGCGGGTGGTAACTTCTGCCGGCACCCAAGTTTATGGCCTACCTACCTAGCTTTCTTATTAAAATGGTGATAAGATATATCTGAGTACGTAGGCCCGTTCATTTCAAATTGTGTTAACACCTCTACGATCCGGACGAATTGTTTCGCCTCCTCCTTTATACCACGTACATCGAGGCACTGGAACAATTTGCCAGCCGCGGTGTTTCCGTCAGACTACAATTTGAGTGTCTTCAAGGCTAGAGTGGCTAATAGGCTCTTAATATACTAGTGCGCTTTACCATCAACAATTGCATCACTGCTTACCATCAGGCGGGATTACGGTCAAGCGCTAGTTTATAATTTATATTAAAAAAAAACTTAGTTAAATTAAAATATCTTTAATAAATTATGTTAATTGTAATTTTTAATTATAAACACCGTCAGATGACGCGATTTTATTTGAAACACAAATAAACATGCGTTCCTCAAATATTTGAGTTTTTCTATTAAAGATCACTGAAATTTCTCTATCCTTATTGCATCATTTCAACAAGATGCAAGAATATTATTATATTACTCACGCATTAATAAATATTCGAGGTATTATCCTTTTGCAACAAGATACAACGGTTTCATCATCTCAAATCTCGAAAGACGTTCAATCAATGAATGACTCAATTAATAATTAATCGATCTACAAACTTTGTTTTATCCTTCTTTGTTTACAGTCGAACAGCGTACCTAACATATTTGTTTATCTAAGTCTCAACTTTAATCTCGTCTAGTATGATACTGATATATACCTACATAATATGTAGGTATATATGTCCCCAGTTTGGTACCTATATTATTTGTCAATACTAATGGAGCAATGCGGGTGGCATCACCGACCTAGAGTAGGACTTTGAAAAGTCCCGATAAGCCCAAAGGGTCACAATATGCCCGTTGAGTCAACAAATTATTTGCAGGACTTTATAAATAATCGAGTTGTTTACACCATGTTGCCCGATAGATAAGAGAGTTCTTCGTTCAGATGATTCCAGAATGCATTTCTTGATACGCGCGTAGACGCGACAATATAACTTTGCTTCCCTATTTTTGTGTATTATTTTTAGTCAATTGATATTTAAGTACTTCTTTATTCGTGGTACGTCATCACCATCATCATCATCATCATCCACCTTTTTATCGTCCCACTGCTGGGCATAGGTCTCCTCTCCTACAGAGAAATATTGAGCGTAATCACCACGCTTGCTCAATGCGGGTTGGCGATTTCAGACTCAAAGTCCAGGTTTCCTCAAGATGTTTTCCTTCACCTTGTAATCAGTCATTGGTGTCGTGGTACGTAGGTACTAAGTAGGTACAAATTACTTAAATTCGAGGACAATTAACTGAGTAAACGATACGTTTATTTAGTTAATTAAGTCTTCCTTGCTTGAAGTACCTAGGTCCTAGAGCATTCATAAATACTTAGGTAGGTACTCGTCGCCCAATATATTTGTTATTAATATTAGAGATAAGTCATTTGTACAACGCATCGATGCAATACGATCACTAACGAGTAAGCCAGACCGGTATGAACCGGTAGGGATGTGGAGCAGCTGCCTTTATCTAGAATATGCTACTTACAACAATCGTAACTAGGTAATTTGCTACCTAGGTAAGTCTATTGATATGCTAATTTAAATACGTATTCCGAGCTGTGTTAAGGAGCTTTTCGAGCTTGCTCTTCTTAAATTTCCTCGGTAAAATCACAATGATAGATAAATCTAGTATCACAGTCTATCTACCTACACTAATTTTTTACCTAGTTTTTTTTTTATTAAAACCCAATGAAAACTTAATCTATCCCGGTTCAAAATCTTTCGCATTTTGATAAAACAGGATCTGACACCTAATACATATCTACTTGTACTTATATAGCTAGCTTCGCTCGCTCTTGCAATGTGACTAATGTTATCTCATACTATGGTGTAGACGCTAGCGATCCATGTACCTACCTACAGTTATTTATTGAGTTTAGGTACCTAACCTAACCTAGTTCAAATTGTGTACCTACCTAATTGAAATAATATTAAGTAGTTTAGCTTCGAAATATGAATACCAACAGGAATAAATACTGTTTCATGTTTGGGTATACACATTTTCATATAATTTATGTAATTTTCTCCTAGCATCAAACAATTTAAGGATAACACGTTCACATCAATATGGTTCCACTCTATCCTCTGTTACTTTTCTCAAGGAAAAGGATCTGTATGGTACAGAGGTCATCAACGTCGCGTCGGCTTGGTTATCTATCCGTTTATAGCCATATACTCGTAAAATATTACATGATCTGATTGTATAGCTACTACAAACTCATTACAAGATAATTTACTACTGGGTTGACGCGCACACGCTGCAATCGTCAGAGCAGTTACCTACCTACATATATGTGTAGGTATATTCACGGTGACTTGAAATACTCTGGTAGATATACTTCACTTTCTCATATATTTTACGTTAGCTACCTAAGTGTGATAACTAGTCTTGGCAAGGAGTATCGTGTTACCCGTTACTGGGTTGTGAGGTCTAATAGGAGGTTGCTGTATGTAAAACACTGATGTAGACAACCCAAACACAGGACGTAAAAGGCTAGGTAGATTGATTAAAGTACCTAGGGATAATTCTTAACTTGTTAAAAAATAGGACATTACCTACATCCGGTTGTAACTCACATACCTACGTATACACCACGCGACCACTAACTACATACTTACATTAAACATTTGAATACGAAGTTTATGATAATCACTTGAAGCTTCGATTAGCCTGCTTTGAAATAGTTCAAGCAATATAGCTACTTTATAATTGTCTTCACATAAAAATGGGTGCTTGTCAATTTTAATTGTCTAGTAATTATTGAAACGCACACAAGTATTCGGTTATCCAATATGTTATGTTCCCACATAGGAATAACAGTGATACATATCTACCCACTGACCAGTCGTTACAGTGATTGACTACATTGATTATAATACCTACTATAAATTAAATTTTACAGACTGACAGTGCCGCAGTTAGTAGTTAGTGCGGTCGCTAGCTCTGGCGCCGGAGCCGGGGTTATCGGCGAGGCGCGTGCGCGACGCCCGGCGTGCGCATAAATATCATCGCTCTCTGACAACCGGCTTCAGTTCTCACAGTGAGTTACCGCATTCACACATTCAACATGGTTCGCAGTGCTCTTCGTGAAGATAGTTGTGGTTATTGCACAGCTTGCGTGCGTGCCCGTTTGAGTGCTGCTCGGGGTAGGTGCCCTGAGCCTTCGGAGTGTGCCTACAAGCATATTTTGGAGTCATACAGTCCAAATGGAAAGCCGGGAAAAATACCAGACACGCCAAAATCTGCGTGTGACTCGTGTCGATGGACTTCTCACGCGCAGTTCCCGGAGACGCCGCCATCGTCGAGTGATCTAAGCCTGGAGTGGAGTTCCCGCTCCTCGGAACAGTACCGCACGCGCCGCCGCAAGAGATAGGACAGTGTGAAAGTGTTGAACACACCACTCGAGTTTTCATCTAGGGATATTAACCCTCAACAGCGTCGGTAGACGACAGCAACGCCTGACAAGCAACATCTCGCTAGCTCTAAGCTGGCCACTCTAATAATTGTGATATTATAATACTATGCAATTTTTATTAAACTAATTATTTACATCAAATCTGTGTTTTAATTATCATAACCTTAAGGAAAGTTTTTATAAAATTCATAGCGTTTAACGGCTTAACGCCACGGCCGGTCTCTTGTTCGCTTCGACCGCTTGTTGCAAGAAAGGTCTCTATGAAGAATATGTTAAAAAGAAAATATGTGAAAAATAAATATATTTTCAATGTTGATCAAAACTCACCTATTTATTATAAAAAGGTACTTAACTTGGCATCCACTATGCACTAATATAATCCCCCTTATTCATAAACGCTGGTTAAAGTTAACTAGTGATTAGCGATTGCTTAAACATACATTTTAGACGTTTGAACGTCCCTTAACTTTAATCATCGTTTTATTTTTTTTTTTTTTTTTTTTTTTTTATTAATATATAAACCAGCGCTTGACCGCAATCCCGCCTGATGGTAAGCAGTGACGCAATCGATGATGGTAAAGCGCACTAGTTTATTAAGAGCCTATTCACTCTAGCCTTGAAGACACTCAAATTGTATTCCGACGGAAACACCGCCGCCGGCAGATTGTTCCAGTCCCTCGATGTACGCGGTATAAAGGACGAGGCGAAACGCTTCGTCCGGATCGTTGAGGTGTTAACAACATAAGGGTGGAAACTCGCCGTACGACGGGTCGTCCGATGGTGGAACGGAGATGGGGGAATTAAATCGTGCAATTCCCTCGCACACTCCCCAGAATGTATCCTATAGAACACCGAAAGGCTGGCTACTCTACGCCTGTGCTCTAGGCTTTGGAGACCAACTTGAGTTAAATCAGGGTCACCAATCAGCCTCTTCGCACGCCTCTTCACTGAATCCAAAGTGGCCAGGTGACACTTAGCAGCACCAGCCCAAATGTGGCTGCAGTACTCCACACACGAACGAGTGTTTATTTATAAAGACTGATTAAAGGTAAGTGACGTTAAAAGGTCAAAAATGAATGGTTAAAGAAACTCTAATCACTGGTTAACTTTTAACAGCGTTTATGAATAAGGGGGAATATGTAATGCAATTGCCGACAATTGTACCTATTCCCCCTTATTCATAAAAGATGTTTAAAGTTAACTAGTGATTAGCGATTCTTTAACTATACATTTTAGACGTTTGCACGTCACTTAACTTTAATCTTCGTTTATGAATAAGCCCCTTAAACACTGTGGTGTATGTATATAAAGGATGATTTAAGTTAAGTGACGTTAAAAGATCAAAATTGCATGGTTAAAGAATGGCTAATCACTAGTTAACTTTAAACAGCGTTTATGAATAAGAGAGTTTGTCTGGCTCACAGGAAACAGTGAATCATAAATCGTAATACAAATTGATAGGATTACTGACGACTGTATATAACAAACATCCAGAACGGATGCTGAACATTGAAGTTCAGGTACAAAGTTCAATATATGTTTGGCATGTAATGTATGTTTGGCATATTATGTAGTAGCAGTACTTAGGTATCAAGGTCGGAATGATAATGTGCGTCGAGCTACATGGACAGGCTCAGGTCTAAGTACCTACCTACAATGATCACACCCCTGGTTTTACATAAATGTGAATACTTCTAAGTAAGTAATACAGGTTGGCGTAGCTGAGGATTTTGCCTTGGACATGGGCCTTAACTATGAATCGGCGGTCACTGCAAGATGGTCACTGACTATCAGCGCATGTGCAACTTTGTAGGCATCAAGTGTGGATTTCAGTTTTTCTATCCTATTATAATATTCTTTTTTATCTGTGTCCTGACCAAAACTATGTAGTTTAAATCGATTATATAGCTATACTCGCTCCATTCGCGATAGTAGAACTGTGACAAACCGTATGTATTCGTTACTGAGTAACGGGTGCGCTATCTAGTATGAAGTAAAGAAACGTTACACTCGAATGCATTTCGTTACTCGTACTTTTCGTATGAGCACAGCTACACAGTTCACGCAAGTATAATGCATAAGAAAAGTCATGAAATTAATTAATGGCGCCACTGCCGCTTCCGTCATAGAGTAGGTATTGTAGCCTCATTGGCTAAATTTCCGTTCTTATGACTTTCTTGACGCATTATACGAATTCAGTCGTATTGCGTACGCGAACAGTACGCGTACGCAATACGACTGAATTCGTTACTATATCATAACAAAGCGTGTTATAAGGTGTCAGAAGTAACGAGTAATGTAACGATACGATAGTAACGAGTACTAATTGTTAAAGTAACGAATACATACGGGTACACTTTTTTTCGTTACTTTTACACCTCTGCGCGATAGCATTAGATCGAAGCATTGAAGTAGTAGTTCCATGGACAAAACATAAAAAGGTTCTTTTTAGGGTACCTACACTAACACTTTGTAGTAAAAGTACAATATATGTGTAGGTAGGTACTAAAACTGCGATGTATGTGCTTTGTTACTGTTAAGAATATTGCTGAATTTATTACCTATAATTTACTTAGGTATCGTATATACCAACTTGTTACACTTAAACCAACACATTTGAGATTTCTATCTTCTGAAGATACTTATATAGATATTTATTAATAAATTATTTGGTTTTTACGTAAGCTACTAGCGTCAATGTTAAAAACCTAAATTAATCAGAGGTGGTGATAAGTCTTCCAAAACTGAAATGTTTCCTAATAAGGTCATACGTTGAGGCAGCAGAGTATTATTTTAATTTTGCTGGGTTATAATGTAGCTGAGTTTAATTGTCATTTATTTGCCGAATTGTGAATGCCTATCTTAATTGTTTTTAGCCGATTTTCGTTATACATTTGTTTTAATATTTATTAAAATTATTAGAATTATTTCGAAAACTAAATGTTGTACATATCTGCTTCTATCTTTTGTCTAAAGCTAAGGCAAACAGAGTATAGGGTTACACTGACAATAGCAAAATCAAAATTGTTCCGATTTTTTTTTCAAATTCAAGTTTTGTAGGTAAGTACATCGTGTAAATTTTAATAACGTTGTTCTAAATATTTTGCTGATTTCATAATACAAAAACAAAAAAAAATGCAAAAACAACAAATACAACATAAAAAATAATAAAATATAACATACCTACCTATAAATATAAGATTTTTGAGGTTAGGTATATCAAAGTAGAAATTGCTTCTGGCGTTTAATAGTAAATCCCGTCATCTAGAGCAGAAATCTTGCAATTTCTAGTTCTTTCCTGAGCGAGTTAGTAGTTATTTTAGCTTTTTGTTTGGTAATGGCGTACGTATGAGGTTATTTTGCGTATGAGGAAGGTTATTTTCCTAACGTGGGCTCGGCTTTAAATACTTACTCGGTATTATATTCAAATGTATGTAAGTAAAACCCTGGAAATTGGAAAGTTTTTTATTTTTATTGGCTATTGTTATTTTGTAAGTTATTTTCCGTGATTCGCGTCACATCTCGTCTTACCCGCATGGTCAAAAGAAAACTGCTAGTAACTAAAAATAATTAATAATTAATGAATTAAAATTCTTTAACAAGGGATGTAGGTATATTTTCCAATCCAACTACTATACTAGCGCCATCTATGTCATCGAAGACATATTACTAAAGTGATGAAATCCTGTATAATCTGTCTATAAAGTCGTGAAAATAAATGATGGCGCTGCGGTCGTGCATATAGCAACCCTGTTAATGTGATTGAAATCATTTTGATACTAGCACATTATTTTGTACTAGAAGCAAAACTGGTTTTAATGAAAACACAAATCTAATTGATTTTACCAATGAAAAGTATTCCAAAACACAATAATTGCTATCATCATCTGATTCCAAATATTCTTCGTTAAAATGTATTTTCATTGTCAGCTGCGTCACTAACAATGTCTCCGCTACTGCTGTCATCAGCCTGCTATCTTCACTTAAGCGAATAACTAACTCATATATGCATATCTTGATAAAGGGTTTACTCTCACATTTTCCTGAAAGATTAAAAATAATAATATGTAATTTCTATCAGAAAATGGATAGCACTAATTTTAATTCCCAACATGATATAATTCATTTTTAAAATCAGCGGTAAATTAAATAACCTAAAATATCAAAACGCGCTACAATATGGTCTGCTTATACTTGCAGTTTAACTTATAAATGCGCAATGTAATCAATCGTTATTTTATTCTTAAAATCGTTTACTTAGTAAATTTGAAACTTCTAGTAGATAAACACAAACGGTAACATGATTACATACCTGTTTTAGCAACTGTTCAAGCACAAATATCATTCATATTTGTCCAGCTTGGTGTGCTAACAAACATTGATGATAAACTTTAAAAATAATTTCCTGAGCTCCACTCCGGTTTGTTTTTCTCATATTTAACACATTGTTTTTCGATGTTTTGTCTAAATAGAATTGAAAATTAATACAAATTTCAATAAATAACAAGTCACAAAACTAATCGATGACTGCCGATGACATTCGATGTACTTGTACTTACTAAACTTTAGTGTTGCCCTACTTTTAAAATTGTTAGTTCATGAAACATCCATTTTTACGACTTTATAGACCAGCTATACAACAATTTCGGTTTAGGATTCTCCATGAACTTTTCAGTTCGTTAGTAAAGTCAGTAACAAAGATTAACAGTTTTATTTTTCAAATCTCAATTACCTACTGAACAAAATATTTTATTGAAATCGAAACTGAAGTGACATTTTTGATTTATTTAGGTTATTCTCTTTTGTTTAACTCTTAGCTTCTGTTATAAAATGTCAAAAAGTACATTATCGAATATACATCTATAATGTACATGTTAATGGACTTCTGTTATAAAATGTCAAAAAGTACATTATCGAATGTACATCTATAATGTAGGTACATGTTAATGGACTTTTGTTGCCGAGCTTACCTACGGTACTAAATGTACTAATGAAGTTCAATTAATATTACCACATATCTAGTATCAAAACAGTTTTTATGTATCTACACATGTATTTGAAAAATACAAAGTTCAGAAACGTGCAGCATTCCTCAATACATCTGCGTCTATCAACCCCACCTCGGGCATTAGGTACCTACTAGGGATGTAACGGAGGTAGTTATATCGGAACCGGAACCGGAGCCGGGGTTTTTTAATTTAATTTATAGGAGTCGGAACCGGAGGCGGAGGCAGGGTCAGAAGTGGTGGTAGGAGAGAGATTTTTTATTTAAACACTATTCAGTCAATTTTTCCACTTAAATTATTTATCATAAAATTTATTGCATTACATTAAATGAACAAAAGCTTTAAAACAAATTATATCAAATATGTTGACTTCAAAATTAACCAAAAATCAAAACAAATGTCTATAACCCATGAACGTGTCGTGTGGTAACAAACTAATAAAAAGTGAAAAAATAATTGACGATAGAGTACACAATAGCAAGAGTCAGGGAATTTCCCGCGTGATATGTATGAACCTGCACCCTAATCGCGTAACGCACTATCGCTATCAATTGGAAACGTTTTCAAGCATATTGCTAGTCCATTGCTCCACATGTTCGATAAATGTGTGTGCTCAACAACGTAAATAACGCAATGAATGTTGTTGAACTGTCAAAATGAAACCTACTGATAGTGTGTTACGCAATTACCCTGCTCCGATTTAAAAGTATCGGAACCGAAGGTATGATAATAATCGGAAGTTCCGACTTAACGGAGTCGGAGTTTAAGCTCCGTAACATCCCTGGTACCTACCGACTTATGCGCACATAAGTCGGTAGGTAACACAAAAAAAAAACGTTAAACACGCATGTTTTTAATTGTCACATAATCCACAGAAGGAAGCAAACACTACTTAACTATAGGTAAAAACTTATTTAACCTATTTATTTATCAACCTTATGTATACATTTTAGCTAGTCACAAGAAGTTCGTTGCTTTTATTGAACGCATAAAACGTATTTGAAACAGGCAGGTCGCAGGTCAGATTATATAATTTAATCCCATATTATGCTTTGTACGTCATTAGTTCATGAATCGTGTGCCGTAAAAACTTAGGTAAAGTGAGCTGTCACTGCAACAAATGCTAGGAATTTACACTATTGACAGCTATCTTTATAGAGTGAGATTATTACGGAATTGATCAGTAGGTGACGCCTGTATTCTTTAAAGGGTTAGGAAGTGTTCTGCTACGTTGAGTCTCTACGACGTCGACGGGTTGGCTATGTCGCAGCTACGCTGAGTCTACGACTTGGAGCCTAAGTTGCTGCTACGCCGAGCCGAAGGTGCGTCTACGACGAGCGCTACGCTGCGGCTACGACGGAGTGTATTTTACTTCTACGCTGACCCTGTTTTATTCTATAGTACCTTTATTAATTTTATGTTTTGAGTGACTTTAGTAGAACTAAGGTGCGTAGGTATTACAGAACGTCACTCAAACTCAAGCATTACTTTTAAACTCGTTTCAAGCCATTTGATTGGTTGAAACTAGTTTTAAGTGATGCTTAAACAGAGATCAATGCTTGAGTTTCCTTCTGTAATACGGACCTAAGAGGAGGATTGACGAGATCGATTGAATCATAAAAATCCTACACTCCTTCACATAAAATATAAAGTGGTGGCGCGCGCCTAAAATCAGTCGCTTGCTGTCGCCTCAGTCGATAATAATTTACGTAGAATAAAAACATGACGTATCATAAGTGCACAAATGTTTGCAAACAACGCGCCCCGTCAATGTCATTCAGGGACATTTTTTTTTCATGGCAATTCATCAAATCTCCTCTCCCGCTCGGGGCGGACCTAAAAGGCATATCAGACTTTTACTGATTAAAACCCGCCCGCGATCCATCTCTTGTATAAAACTGCGTTACATCCGTCACCTCACACCATAGGTTCAGTTGAAAGTGAACATCAGGCGCTAGTTGTCTGGTATTTTTGCTGAACTGGTCCTTATTGGCGCAGCCGGGAGGCACACATTCCTGCTAGTTTTCTACATTTGTCTTTGCACATTTTACTTGATCTTATTGTTGTTATTATTTTATTGAATTACTTATGGGCGTAACCAGCTTCTTGCCTAGTTGTGAGGGGGGGGGGGGGGGGGCAAGCCAGGCCTAGGGGAAGGCAAGTCAGGCCTAGAGGGGGCAAGTCCAATTTTTAGAGCGGGTTTATCTTTGTCGCACGCGGTTTTTGGCGATGTCGCCGTACATTTTGTTAGTGTCTACTGCGTGGTTTGTTTAATAGTTAGAGATAAGTTCTCGTTTATACTATATTTTGTCATTAGGGGAGTTCATACGTGGTCTGCGAGATTTCCAGTCCACCACCCCCTACAGGGGGCAGCTGCCTCCCCATGCCCCCACCTGGGTACGTCCATGGAATTACTTTTTTCTTTATCTGATGTATTGAGGATGTGCTAAATAAATGTATATTCTTTGTTTCTTCTCTTGCCTGTACGCCAGGGGCCATGGTATCTCTTACAAACAGCCCGTGGCCCTGGCAGAGGCTCAACAATCCCTGTAGCACTTTACGTAACCTGCTCTCTGGACAGGTTCTTGGTAGGTACCACCTAAGCACTTACTTACAAAGACCATCCTTGTTATTGTTCTAGGAGCGTAACATGGAAACTGTTATTCTCAATTTGTATGTATTATTTAAAAAAAAATTTTGCTAAACAAGTTATCTACTATAAGTCATGTTTATCGTACACTCGACATCATAGGGCGACGTCGAGTGTTACGGTAGTGATACAATATGGCTTTATTGGCGCTGATTCTCTTGTGCATCTTTTCCTTTCTAGTTCGTTATGAAAAGGATAGAAGCTAACATTTTAGTTTAATTCTGTCAAATTAAGATACGCCATAGACAGTTTAGACGCGATTATAAACATGGCGGCTAAAATACGCCAGTTTAGGAGCGCACTAATTTGACAGGTCTAAACTGACATTATATCTTCTGTCCTTTTCTTAATGAAATAGAAAGAAACAGATGCATTGAACTTAAATTTAATTTAGTTTGTGAACATGGGATCGGGATCATTGTCTGTATACTTAAATCTAGGAAAAGGCAGGTACTGATTAAAGCGTACCTAATAGCCCCGATTATACGGGGTAAATTGAATTATTAATGTAAAATTTAATAATGTTTTCATACATTTCAGTCGTGCAATGAAACCTAACAAAAATAAAATATAATGCCTACTGCATTAACGGTAATGAATAACAAAGGAGATTATGTTAAATTGGTATATGTCATATGTAAGGACATTGCTCTCGGATCAGAAGAACGCTACTGATAAATATGTTGAAATACGAGTACTTTAGTAATTTTATTTATTACATAGACAAGTTCCGAAACACAGCGTATTCATTACATTATCGAATAATTTCAGATAGTAAGTACGGGAAACTGCTAGTAACAAGTTCTCTTGTTTTCGCAGACCTCTTAAAAAACAGGACGACCTTTGCCATGAATTTATCAATTCACTTAGTGATCATTAAAATGTTGGCTTTATCAATTAATGTCACACCAAACAACTTTTGTTTATGCCTATTATTGGAAAGAAATGTTTTTTTTTAAATAATTATAAACTAGTGTTTAACCGCAATCCCGTCTGATGGTAAGCAGTGATGCAATCCTTAATGTTAGCGCGCTAGTTTATTAGGGCTATTCACTTAAAAAAGTTTAGTGAATAGGAGGAAGGAAGACGGCAGTTGAGCGAGGTGATGAAATGTTGAACCCAACAACGCGACCAACGATACTGCGCCAGAGGGCCATTGATCTGGAGACCTTCCACGACCAAACTCCCGACACAACAACATTTGGCGCATCCTACCCTGCACACATAGCAACATCACAACTGCTCACAACTTTCGGTTCTACAAAGACGAGTGTCAATAAGGACCAATATAATATTAATCTAGGTACGCAAATAATTAAATTTAAAATTTATTCGTTTTCATTATATTCTAGAATCTAGTCAATAGTTTACCAGATATCCCTCAGAATGATTCAAACTTCAACAAATTGAAAAACAAACTCATAGGTCTGTGTATATATATATGTCGGAGACAGAGACGGCAGAGCGGTAGGGTCGACAGCATCTTGGTGTGGTTGTACAGGTTCCATTTCGTAGGTGAGTTTTGAATTGACGCACGACTTGTAGATATATCCTCCAATCTTCATAATAACAATTTGAATAGGCGAACCGGCAGTTTCGGTTCGGAGAAGTGCTTTGGTCCGCGTCTCGATGCAAAGTGACCGTTCGACGAACCCCACTTTCCAAAGCGACTCTGTCCATGTGCCGCCATCACAAAATAACGTCACAAGCGTTTGCCCCTCTACTAAATCAAATCAGCAACTTCTATTAAAATTATAACAACGATCTCCGACATATATATATATATATATATATATATATATATATATATATATATATATATATATATATATATATATATATAATACTATAGGTTATATTTCATTTAATTAAATAAAGTAGGCAGAAAGATAGAGTTATTGAATATTCACACCTGGTAATTAATAAAAGTAGGCGTTTTTGTAGGTAAATAACAATTTATCTTTAAAAATAACTTAAGTTTAATGATAAGTATAATAATGAACAAAGTTAGAGTATATTTTAATGAGTGTCTGTAGTAGTTACCAACGTAACGATTTGTTACTAAATTATTATTAGTTTCTACGGCAACGATGAAAACGTGTCCTCGTTTAATTTTAATCAAAGGGTAAGAAGCTGATTGCGCGGCATGCGTGATCATGTGTGATGCGTGTTCAAACAAACGAAAATAGATAAAAAAATATACCTACAGGGTGGCTCTGACATCAACGACGCTTAACCTGGCACTCTAATTGCGTAATACACTATTAATCTGATCATAATCATTTAGAAAGGTATTGCTAATCTATTGCTTTAAATGTTCGAGAAAATTGTCTGCTCAACAAAGTAGATAATGTAATTAATGTTTTTGAACTGTCAAAATGAAAGTGATTGCTACTGTTAGACAGGCGAGAGGCCTTTTTTTCCGTTGGGCACTTTGGTCAAGTGCCCAAGGTCCCGCAACCAGTTGCCGATTCATTCTTATGAAATATTAGTAGGTACGTACCTAGGTATGTTTCTCTTATTACCTCTAATATACAATATATAACTAAAGAAAACCCTGTCCGATCCGTGAAGGTATTGTTAGGTATCGTTATCTGATTCTAATAATGCCTACAGAGCCGGGCTAAACTTAAAAAAAATACCGCTAAAAAAATAAATATTATTTCTAAAACGCGGCACGTCGTCGCATCACTCATCATAGTGATCGAAATAGGAAGAGTGAATTGGGGTCATTGGTTGGAAACGTATATATTAATATGGACATTCCTCCGGATTTACGAAATTAGTTGATTATTAAAAAAGAAATATGTATAAATTATATTAAATCGTAAAACCGTTTGATTTGGCCATACCCTTCATTAGAGGCTAAAAATAAAATATTGAAATGTATTTGTTGGGTTAATGGGCATTAAATAAAATAGAGGAATACTTAGTAATATCTTCAGTATAATATTTTCTTCAAGAACGCACGCAGAAAGACGCCATGCACCAGTACCTATCAGTTTCAAGAAGAGGAAGAGAGAGTTGCCAACAAAATAAATATGACATGAACTATTAAATCAATAGATTAATTTTTGCATCATATCGATTCTATCTAATTATTTCAACACCCCCCTGCCCTTCAAAAATTAATCTCACACAATACAATCACAATAGATGTTCTAACTAAACGGTACGCAGGGACTTTTAAGTGTCTCCTGGGAAATACAAAAATGATTGGTCCAGCATTTGCTGCACGGGATCAGGGAAACCCAGAAAAACCTGATCAAACCAATTAATAAAAAAATTGTCACAACTTCTTCTAAACCTATTTTACTCCTAAATCCTGGATTGTTGTCGCAGGCAATGATTTTGTCATGGCATGGCAATCTGATTACCTGTGGGAATATAATTTAATTTTATTATATTTTTTTCTCATTTGCTCTCTTGAAAAATGGTATTTAATATTAATGTGTTTAGATCTCTTGTGGCTGGTTGGATTACTTGCAATACTAATACAACTATTGTTGTCCTCATAGATTGTAATTGGTTTATCTATTTTTATATTAATACTAACTGCAAGAGATCTAAGCCAAAATGCCTCCCTAACAGCTTCATACATAGCCATATATTCAGCTTCAGCGGAAGAGGCTGCCACAGACATTTGTTTCTTAGTGTTCCATCACATCAAATAGTTTAAATAAAAATCCAGTGGTACTTTTTCTGTCTTGAGTATCATTTCCACCCCACCCCACCCCACCCCAGTCTGAGTCTACATAGCCACATAAAATATCATTGTAAGTATCACACCTTTTATAGCATAGTTTTAATTCAGTAGTACCTTTTAAGTACCTTAACACTCTCTTCAGACACTGCCACAATTCTATGTTAATTTCGTTAGTATACCTACTTAGTATATTAGCACTTGTGCTTAGGTCTGGCCTAGTACATAACATTATGTACATCAAACATCCTATTACATTTCTACATGGTGCGTCATATTTATCATTAGAGTTTATTGCTTCAAAACTTATTTTATTTTCTTGTGTTGTTTTTACAGGATTACAATCATTCATTTTAAATTTATTCAATACTATTTTCATGTATGCACTTTGATCTAGTAATATTTTATCATTATGTCTAGTCACTTTAATGCCAAGATAGTAATTTAAATGTCTTTTAAATCAGTCATTTTTGCTCATCAAATAATTTTTAAAACCAATTAGTGTATCAATGTCAGCGCATGCTATAACCAAATGATCAACATAGAGTACAACATACATATTTTTATAAACACTGCCTCTATCTAAAATGTATATACATCTATCTACTTCAGAATTCTGAAAACCCTTTTCTTTCAGTGAGCAATCAAAAACTTCAAACCAGCACCTTGCTGCTTGCTTTAACCCATAAAGAGCCTTATTTAGTTTACAGACATAGTTATCTTTGCCATTCACACCCTCAGGAATTTTCATAAATATTTCTTACATTAAGTTGCCGTTTAGAAACGCAGTCTTAACATCCATTAACAAATTGAATTGATTGGCAAAGGCAATTATAAACCTAAAACTAGACATTCTAGCCACAGGCGCAAAGGTCTCATTATAGTCTGTTTAGTATTCTTGAGTAAATCCTCTAGCTATAAGATGAGCCTTACATCTGTCAGGTTTACCAAATTCGTTAGTTTTAATATTAAAAATCCACTTACAGTTAACAATGTTTTTGTTTTCTGGTTTAGGTACAAGTTTTATTGGAAAAAAGATCATCTAATTCATCCTTAACAGCATGTTTCCATTGATCTCTATCATCCAATGATTTGATTTCAGCATAAGAACTAGGAATACTTGATACAACAGATTGAGCGCACATTAAATAATCATCGCCATATTTCCTGTAATGTAACTCACGACCTTTTAATCTATCACTCCTCCTAGGCTCACTATTTAAATTTTCTGTGTTACTTTCAGAATTACCTTTTTCCATCTCAATAATGTCATGTTGTGGTTTGTGAGGTCCAGCCTCACTATCAGATTTAGCCATATCTGATTTATTGCCATCAAAGTTTCGGGACTTTATTAATGCTGATTGAGAATTATTACAAATATCAGTTTTACCATGAGAATTTAAAATATTCTCTTCAGGATTTACCTTAGGCCTGAATTTCACTAAATCCAGCTAGTCCACGATAACATCTCTGACCAATACGAAGTTTTCAATTTCAGGATTCCAACCGATATGAACCGTTTGGTTCATATCCAACTAAAATACCTTTACATGACTTTTCATAAAAAATATTTTTATTGGTTTTAATATGCACATAAACAGTCGAACCAAAAACCTTTAAATATTTAACTTTAGGTTTTACTCCATGCCAAATTTCATATGGTGTTTGTGAAAGCTTTAATGCTCTTGTTGGTGTTATGTTAAATAAATAGACTGCAAATAAAACTGCCTCACCCCAAAACTGTTTATCCAACTTAGCACCATTAATCATAGATCGAGCTTTTTCAGTTATGGTTCGTACCAACCGTTCAGAGACACCATTTAACTGTGAAGTTCGAGGGACTGTCAAATGATATGTGATTCCTTTCTCAATACAAAAAATTTCATTTCCGTAGATAAGTAAGAGTACTTATCTACGGAAATGAAATCTTTATTTATACCTATATTACATACCTATATTATGATAAAGGTGGAGAGCCACCTTTATCATAATATAGGTTAACAAATTTAGTATTAAATTTAGCTTCACTTTTAGCAATAAAATCTTTGAATGCTGTAAATACATCAGATTTGTAAGTAATTATATATGTAACACAATAATAAGTGAAGTGATCTACAAAAAATACATAATAGTTTTTATTGTCAACAGTACTAGGAGTGATAGGTCGACAGACATCTGAATGGACAATAAACAATGGTCGTTTAAAATGACTTTTGTCCTTACCTTTATTAAATGGTAATCGACTCTGTTTCCCATTTTTGCATGATTCACATAAATCGTTTGTTGGTGTTACAGTAGATTTTTGATTTATATCCTCAATCATGTTATAATTCTTTAATTGTAAAAAAATATTCTTACTCATATGGCCTAATCATTGATGCCACAATAAATAAATTTTATTATCATTTTTACATACCTAAGAAATAGACTGTCATTTATTAACTGATGCAACAAAGTCCAAAACAATTAAATTATTAGATAACTTACCAGACATTAATACATTACCATCTTTGATAATTTGGGCACTGTCCTTTTCAAATAGAATGCTGAGTCCTGAGCCTGTTGCATTTTTGACACCGATAGTAAATTGTATGGCACATCTCTGCAATATAGAACATTCTCTAGTTCACCCTGAATGCCCATGTTACTGGTAACCCGTAGAGTAACCACTTTTGGTTGCTGAAATAAATTCACTATTTTTAGCGACAGAGACTTTTAAAGGAACAGTTAAAGTTGTATATGTAGAAAATAGATCATCTCTGTTTATGATATGGTCTGATGCCCCTGAGTCCAGTAAAAAGGTTATTTTATTTGTTTGGTCCTTATATTTATGCATGCTGGTCATAAAGGCAAATCCAGAAAATTCATCCGGCTTAGATGATTTAATAGTATTGACATTTTGAATTGTTCGAGTTTTATTTTCAATGTTATATTTTTGCTGATTTGTTGATTTTTTATAACGAATACAATTTTTCTTTAAATGTCCTTTACGTCCACAATGATGACATTTTATAAAATAAGTATTTTTCCACCGATTATTCTGGTAATTATTATTCTTGAAATATTTTAGCTTTAAAATATTGATAATATTCTTCTTGAAACTCTGTTGATAATAATGTTTTGTTATCCACATTGACATGCAATACTTTTTCAAATGAGAAATGATTGAGCACAATCATTTCTCATTTTAACCTCATGGTCTAGTAATCTAGTTTTTACAAAAGCTAAAGTCTGACTATCCTCCGACAATATCTCAATAGCGGTTATTATGCCATCATATGATATAGGTAACGTAAGTAATAAGTGGGCTATCTTATCCGTCTCTTCAAGTTTCGCTCCAGCTGCAAGTAGTTCTGTGATCAAGTCATCAAAAATTGCAGTATCGCACTAAAGTTGTGTCACCCTGTAATTTCAGCACAAGTAATTTTTTTAGTGCTTTCTGCGTAGCTATATTTTTACGCTCGTACAGAGCATCTAAATTCCGAAATATTTCTTTAGCTGTAGTTTCGTCTCGTGCAAATCCAAGATAAGAATCCGAAAAGTACTCAACAATAATACCCTTTGCAGTTCTGTTGTTTTTCTGCCACTGACTGCAACTTGTTTTTGGATCTTCGTCAATTACATTTAAAACCTCCATTTCGTTTAAAAGTGCACGTGCAAAATGCTATACTTCTGGCTATCAAAAGCTTTAATATTACGTTTTAAATCAAAACCCGCAAATCGCGGGTCTCCATTTTGGATTTTCACACAGCCAATTTTCATACGAATAATTGTAAGGTTTCGACTTTATATTCGCGGACTGGGCTCATAACCTGTTGGGTTCATGGGAATTAAATTAAACAAAGGAACACTTAGTAATATCTTCAGTATAATATTTTCTTTAAGAATGCACAGAAAGACGCCATGCACCAGTGCCTATCAGTATCAAAAAGAGGAAGAGAGAGTAGCCAACAAAATAAATATGACATTAACTATTAAATCAATTGATTCATTTTTGCGTCATATCGATTCTATCTAATTATTTCAACAGTATTAATGCTTCGATCGGAATTTGTTTTTCTTTTATTTTTCAACATGTAAATAATAAATTAGTTTTGTTACCTTCCTTTAAATGAATTGAGTAGTCCTCCTCATTTTAAAAACATTAGTATTATATAAATAATGTTTATGAATTTAACTAGTTTAATGCTTTGTGTATAACTGTGATCTGTTTTTTGGACCTATAAATTACAGATTTTCAGATTTTGCAGATTTTAGCTTATTATGGACCTGTTTAAAAAAAAAAAAAAAACTAGCACTTGACCGCAATCCCGCCTGATGGTAAGCGCGCTAGTTTATTAAGAGCCTTTTCACTCAGAAAAACTGAGCGAATGGGAAGGAAGACGGCAGTTGAGCGAGGTGATGCAATGTTAAACCCAACAACACGACCAACGATGCTGCGCCAAAGAGAGATTGATCTGAAGACGCTCTACGACCAAACTCCCAACACAACAACATTTGTCGCTTCGTACCCGGCACACATCGCAACACAACTGCTCAGACCCGTCCTCCGTACGGCTTCACCAGACATTATGCCGGAACTCGACAAATCGCTTGGCGGCAAGGCTTTGCAAGACGGATGATGTTAGGGCCTACCACCGAGAGAACTCTTTTGTTGAGGATAGTTGGCCTACCCGTATGGACAGTTCCTCCACCTTGAAATTACTATGACCGATAGATACCTGTGGCGCGGGATAGAAGACCTTCCTTCATAATCTACCTATAAATGAAAAACTCAACCAAACTTTTATGAGGCCGTGAGGACATATTGGCGTTTTAGCAGTAGAAGGCTACTCCTAAAACAGAAATTGTCTCCAAAATACACGGGCATAGGTAATAATAAAAAGAATTTTGCAGTTTCTAAAATTTCTTCATTTTCATCGTTAGAATATAATAATCATATGAGATCTAATAAAATAACCATAATACAATTCTTCAAGTATTTGTTAAAAAAACATAGAAATTCTAAAATCTTATTATAAATTATTCAGTTTCAAAGTGCATAATCATAAAAGTCATTATTTTTTAAAAACTAAAATACCGGGATTATGATTATCATTTTGTAATCTTACTTAAATGATCCATAGCCGCATAGTAGGTACCTTCCGTTTTCCACATTTTGAGGAATAATTTCTGAAAAGTACCTATATCTACAGGTTTCATGTAGCCAATTCTGGCACATTATACATTAAATCCAGTCGGATTCAATGTATAATGTGAGAGACATCGTTTTTTTACAGTTTTCAAAACATTCTGTACGTACATTGATCTTTAGGCTTATCCTGTCCTTCTGTCCATTTCCTCAAAAGCTGACTGCCTTTTGTCACGGAGTTCAAGAACATACTCGAGATCGCACTCCTTCCTTTCTTTTGTACTTTCGTGGCATGGTTCTGTTACAATCAGTAAAAATATTATACTAAAATAAATACTTAAACCCATAAAAAACCGAGTGTGCTTATGACCACACGACTGAAGTGAAACTTCTTTCGCACCATCTGTATGTATATATATATGTGTGTACAATATATACATGTATACACATATACATATATTAATTTTCTATAAATATTTAAATTTATTTCATGCTTTCATTTATAAATTAATATTTTTGCATAGACCTCCAATTTAAAAAAAAAAAAAAAGTGGATTCCCTCGGGGCCAAAAGGTCGGGCTCTTCCTCCTGAATCAGGGGACCCCAAACTCGGGTAGTCCACGACCTCTGGTTCCCGAGATAATCCACGGGGGGGTGAGGTAATCAATGAGGGGGTCGGGGGGGGGGGGGGGGTAGTTTCGTGGGATTATTAAGGGGTGAGGGGGGTAGTTTCGTGGGAATATTAAGGGGTGAGGGGGGGGAGCAAGGGAGGGGGATACAGGAGGGACTAAATAAATAAATAAGTGTATCCGTGTCTCAAACCTTAAAAAAAAAAAAAAAAATTGCATAGATCTTCTATTTTTATTGAAAAATAAAAAAAAAACTCGTAGACCTTGTAGTACCAAGCTCGCGCCACGGCGCCTCTGTGCTTATATCCCCCACTTAACTTCCGTTCGCCTTGCCCGATCATTTTTCGTAACGCTTTCGCTAGCTTACTCCCCAAGTCAAGCGTGCCTAAAGAAGTTTCACTTCAAAAATATAACAGAACACAAAGATATGTTCAAATATAACACTGAAACATCATATGAGTAAACATGGTGTATGGGAGAATAGATGCCCAAGTATTTTTAAAACAAATAAAAAAACAAATGAGCAACTACGTATTTCATGTAGATGCATACTTGATGAATCAGTATATTGACGTAATCAAAAATATAACAGAATTAATAACTAATTATATTATTAAGTTATACAGCAACAAATACTAACCTTTGAAACTTTGACGTGTTCATTAAGTTCGTCGCGGAGATGAATTTACACACGAGCGAAATGCATCCTCACCGCACAATGGTTCGTAGCTACCCGAGGTGCGAGATGACTGCGGCTCTTAGTTATACTAGGAAACAACTTAGTCACGAGTTTGGGAAGTTAGGTTTTTGAAAATGAGGCATCTATCCCAGTGTGGCATATATCCCGTCTTTACCCTAACCATGAATCTACCAGATAATCTAGAATCACGTGCTACAGTTTGCTTGTCGATGTCTCCGCCACCCTGGTTGTATAAAAATGTAATCTGCCTCAACAGAAACGTTCATATTCAGTCACGTTCTCTGCCTACGGAAACCAATAGCCTCATGAGCCATTTTTCACTGTTAGTGGAGCGATGTTCATTTCAACAGTTTAACAATATTTATTGGGTTATTTAGATTGATGTGATGTAATTTTTTTTGAACATATATTGTAAAGCAGTGGTATCAATATTGTTCAAAATGATTTTGACTAATAGTTCAAATATTATAGGTATACGTTCCGAATCATAGAAATAAATAAACAAATATCCAGATATGTATCTATTTAATTGATAATTATTTACATTGGTGCTATATACATTCAAATATCTACACTGTAGAACAACATTGTTTCGTAGAAAAGCAAGAGGTAGCGATTTCATAGTCTGATATTTTTACATTACATTACAACAGTCATAAGTCACTCCGGTCACGTTACATTTCTTTTTCAGTCTCACTTAATTTTAAATCATTTTAAAGTACAACCATTTACCATACCATTTCACTGTACTTGTTCAACTTTACTTTAAAAAGTCTGTAGGTAATTTCGAATTTAAGCATATTTTATTACTCTTTAAAGAGGCAAATCCGAAGTGCCTATATAAAGTTAATAGCAAAAGTTCACTGACACGTAATATTTAAAAAACTTAATTATTATGGCGAATAACAATTTACATGAATAGTTTACAGCTTCTCTTTTAAGGTAGGTCATCATTTCATAATTTGCCAAGCCAAGCGTCCCAAAATCCTAACTATGTTGAGGTCAGCTACCAGTCTAACCTAATGCAGCTGAGTACCAATCACATACATGGAGCGACTATCTATTGACCTGCACATTCCAGTTACTGGGTAAAACGATACTCTTTGTTAAGACTGCTTGTTCGGTGATCAGGTATGTGTATTTAATAATATGCGCTGCTAAAAGTGTGTTTCTGTAGGTACTTTACTAGCAAGGGTGAAATAATATAAATGTGGTTTTCTTCTTTAGTCTACAGAAGTCCACTGCTGGAAAAAAGCCTCCTCCAAGGCTTTCCACAATGACCGGTCTTGTGTTGCCCGCATCCATCGCCCCCCCGCGAAATTCACCAGGTCATCTATCCACTTTATTGGGGGCCTCCCTATGCTGCTTCTTCCGGTAAGTGGCCGCCACTCCAGAACCTTACTGCCTCATCGGCAATCGGTTCTACGAGCAATGTGCCCCGCCCACTGCCACTCAATTTTAGCGACTCGAAGAGCGATGTCGGTGACTTTGGTTCTTTTGCGGAGCTTCTCATTTCTAAATGTGGTCGGTATTAAACATTTCAACTTATTTTTTCCTACGTAACTTTTTATTATTTATACATCGGTATTTGTAATTCATTAGTATATGCACGTCCAAGGTAATTACCGTATAATTATAGTAAATTAGGTATTGGTAATAAGGTATCGTGTGTACTTATTTTGTAAATTATTTATATTATATACTTATACAGAAAATATAAGTACATTGATTTTTATTGTAGGTACGTAGGAATTTTCTAGTACATAACTTATACTTCGGTTAAATATTTAAGGTGGAGATTGCTATTGCCTATTGTAAAATCGATAATTTAAATTAATTTTAAAACCGCCGCATGGCCGTTAAGCATTTTGCAAGACAGCTTGCAAACCTGCAACTGTTCTGCATTTGCGGATAAAGCACAGAACTGATTTAAAGCGTGCCCTTTCCAAACAATGAAGTTTAAAAAATAAACAAGTCGAGACCTCATGGTTAATTACTCGCAGAAATGATTTCCTTACAGTTAAGGTTTTGGATTATCGAATTACAACTAGCGATTAATTATAACAAATTACAACAGACTCGCTACTATTCAGGTCAACTTTGGTCTGCATAGTGGCAATAGGTCATATTCAAATAGGTCTTCAATATATAGATAGTAAATGCATTAAATTCCATTTTAACTGCTTCCGTTTTCATATAACATCAGATACTGTGTATAGAAGTATATACATAAATTGTAAAATATTAGATCATTACGAAAGTTACGAATTAAATGTTGCCAAAGCAAAACATATTGCCTAGCTTAGTAGTAGTTCGTAATTTTCAGAAAACCTCTATTTTCGTTATTACCCAAAGCACCTTATAAGTAGGTGCAGTCATCTCTATTTTACAGCGGGTTTTACATAAGCAGTTAGTGCGACACGGTGACTGCGTAGGTGACGTTGGTTGGCGTAGTCGGTGGTAACGTGGGCAGCGGTGGCGTGGGGTATACGCGACACGGAGCAAACGCCGGGGGGCCCAGCATGCCCAGCAGCAGGTATGATACAAGTGAGCCCGACAGCAGACCACCGTTGTACGATAACGTCATCATGTTACCTGACCGACAATACATTGAGAAATATCAATTTTGGAAGTAAGTGAAATGAATTGTAGCTATAATTTCACAACGTGTATCCCAGAACAACACAACGATATCGCGACAGATATATTAAGCATGATTATATTTTTTTAAATTACATATTATAAATTAGCTACTAGACCGCAATCCCGATTGGTGGTAAGCAGTGATACAATTAATGGTAAAGCCCCATCGTACCCTTAACACTGATCTTACTCACAGTATAAAATTTAAAAGATAAGTATAAATATAAACAAATTAATAAAAAAACTAGAGCTATTCTTATAGAACCGTAATAAAGCGGCACAACTTTTTCGTCATCTCCGATGATGATACTGACAAAATGGTTTGTGTTGAACCTATATCTAATTTATTGAAATTAAATTCGCTTATGAATAGCTCCCGATCATCTTTATTCCGAGTACACTCCATCAACAAATGTTGCACATCCTCAACTTGATTGCAAGTCAAGCAATTAGGAGACTGCCTTTTTTTTTATGAGAAATGCAAATTTTGCTGACTGATAGTGTCCCGAACAGAGTCAGAACCAGGGTACACGAGACGGCTGTCCCTGAATGCCAAATGCCCTTATAATGTGAAATGTTGAAAAAAAAAAATTGTCCAACAAAGTTCAATAATTTATATTTCGATATATATTCCCAATAATCAGGTTTGTAACATAGAGGAGTGCTATCCAACATCGCTGATTTTAACCATGCGATCAGCCCTTTCCTTTCCCCTTAATCTCAAATATGTGCTGGAACCAATTGCAATCTAAGTTCTATATTATTCATACGCTATCGATGCAACTCTACTGTAATCAGATGCGCAACGAGAAAAAATGCATCCTACAGAACACCGACAGACCTTGGAGACCTTTTTAAACTAAATCTGGGTCGCCAATCATTCTCTTTGCATGCCTCTCCACCGATTCCTCAAGAGGCTGGCTATTCTTTGCCTGTGCTCCAGGCTTCGAAGGCCGTTTTTAACCAAATCTGGGTCGCTAATTAGTCTCTTCACATGCCTCTCCACCGAATCCAAATTTGCCATGTGAACTTTTGCAGCACCAGCCCAAATGTGGCTGCAGTACTCCACTCACAAAAGGACCTGCACTTTGCATAATATTAGAAACTGTCCCAGTGTTAAGTACCTTCGGACCTTTGCAATAACGCCAAGTTTTCTGGCAGCCACCTTGGCTTTGGATTCAATGCGTCGCCTAAAAGTTTCATGATCGTCATCATCATCAACCTTTTTATCGTCCCACTGCTGGGCACAGGTTTCCTCTCATACAGAGAAGGAAAAGTTTAGGTGTACAGGCTCCTTTTGGCGGTGAATAGATACGCTTGTAAATTGGCTTCGCCCCATTTGGAGACTTCCTGAAGTGTAACATTCGTACTCTCTACGTCTCTACCATATCCTCTCTTTCAGACCGGATTGCTTCCTGACTAGCCCGAGCACCTGGCAGGTATCTCTCCACAATTGTGCTGCCATTTGCATATCCATACTGATACCGGGCATCAGCAGATTGTTAATATGCAGCAGGAACAGAGTTGCAGAGAGAACATACTCCTGAGGAACACCGGTATTAGTTGACATGGGGCTCTTATTCCCCCCCTTAGGAACACAGGAATGAGGTGAGGGAATTGTTTTCGACGGATGGACAATAACTTGGAGGGACCGTTCAGTCAGGACCTCTTTTACCCAAACAGGGGAATTTTCATTCCCCTGGTTGGGTTAGCCAGGGAAATGTTACACGCTTTAAGCTTACTCAAACGGCCAGCGTGGTATACCCGATCGAAGGCCTTTGAAACATCTAGGGAGACAGCATTTGCTTCCCTATTTTTCTCGAGGGCTTCGCCCCACATATGAATGACATACACTACCTACTAGTGTATGCCAGTCACTTAAGTGGGGCGATTGCGGCGAAACCCGTACTGTCGGACTCTGAGGAAATCGTTACCCTCGTGGCGGCGATCGGTGGCTATTTCTCGCACCCGGCCCTGGTCCAGCCCAGCGCCCTCACACCATTAGCCGCCGGCCGCAGGATACGCCCTGGTCGGGAGATAACATCGAACTCCCGGCCATCGCAGGCGCGGGCCGCTCGCCGCTGCTCCCGATAAGGACCAGGCCCAGCCAGTCGACAGCGCGGTGTTTCACGCGCGCCTCTAAGAGATGTCAGCACATCGTAACGGGGTCCACAAAGACCGATGCCCACTGGGTCAGGGCTGCGAGTTGGTTAAAAAAAAATTTAGCCGTGACCCTTGCGCACAGGCAAGTGAAGGAACACGGGTGGGTTTTAGTTAGTAAAAGTCTGATACGCCCTTCCTCTCCGCCCGGAGCGGGACAGGTCATTTGTTGATTTCCCGCCCAAAACAAAAAAAGGAGATCTTTATCTTCCAGGTATGCCAAGAGGCGTGTGTTCAACACACGCTCCATAATCTTGCAGAGTATGAAGGTTACTTAAATAGGCCGATAGTTGGTAGTATCGACACGACAACATTTTTTGAACGACCGGTATTTTAGTTATGAGCAACTTAAGTGTAAAAATAGAGAGCTGTGTCTTGCAATATGACAACATGAGGTCTAATAGAAATCAATATTGAGTCTAATGAAGTAAAATATAAATCAATATTATTCTTACCGGCAATTTCTCGATGTTCGCGGCCGACACGAGATGGCGCTAGTATCATAGGTACGGAGCCAAACAGGCCATTTGAGAAACCTAGCACGACGGAGAATAATATAGGATAAACCTGAAAAACAAGTAATTAAATTAAAAATATTTATATATTATTTGTTAAAATCAGTATGTAAAGCAAATACGTACGTCTCCAACGATGTGTGGTGAATGTCTAGGAGCAGCGCACAGTAGCATTAGAGGTACAAGAAGTAACCGCAAACCGCTCGCCATCAGAAGCTGACTACGACTCCACTCATATGGCCAGCAAGCCGCGATCTAATATAAAAAAGTAGAGCTCATGTTACTTTGTAGTTAAACAAAGGTACGTTAGATAATAAAACCCTAGCCATTGTCTAGTTACGCAAAAAAAAAAAAAAAATGACAGCCACCTGCCAGACAGAAAAAGAAAAAAAAATAATGGCATGCAATATTTTTGTCTAGAAAATGTTTACTAAGTTTATGTTGAAAACGAAAAGGTTAGATAGTGAATAATTACATAATCAGCATGTTCCCACTCTTGGGACACAGGCCTCCTCACGGTGAGAGGGGCTGGGCCGTAATCTACCACACGGGTCCATTGCGGGTTAGTAGATGTCACAAGTCTTCGAAGGTTTTGTCCCTTGGATATGCTGGTTACTTTACATGTTTTCCTGATGATGAAATAATTTGCCTACAACTTGTAAGTCCCAGCCGATACCACTAGGCCACTGCTGTTCTCAGTGAATAATTAATCTTTGTTAAATTCATAAAGATAATTTCATTATTCTTTATGAAATATGTGATAGTGATCAAGGCTATGCATCACAAACACATGCCAATGAGTATACAATATGTAAAGAAAACCCTGTCCGATCCGTGAAGGTATTGTTAGGTATCGATAACTGAATCTAATAATGGTGCCGATTCTGTTGTACACCCAACTAAACTAAACTATCACTAAAATTTCTAATTTTTAGTTTAGTGTATCTAAAAAGCTATTCTGCAAACAAGATTCTCTAATTTTAAAAAGCAATTTGACATCTCTAAAATTGAGTTTGACAATCGCTAAGTTGAATAAACCATAGACCAAGATTTCTTGGAAATATAAATAAAAAATGAATGAAAGTGAAGAAATGATCTGAACTGCAAAAAAAAAAACATGACTTAAATCAAATTATCTTGAACTGTTTATCAAAAATTATTTAAATGATTTATAAGGATTATAAACACGCTATAAAACTATATTGTTGTTTATATTTAAGTAAATTAAAATCCAAAACCTATTACTATTTTTATTATCTGTGGCCAATGTAATCCTGCTAGGGTTGTAACCGAAAACGATTTAGAGCTTCGGCGGATCCATTTTTCGATTTTCAATAAGAAAAAAAGCCTTTAAGTTTTTCAAATCAACAAACTGCAGCATTTAAAGAAATGTTTCGGATAACATGATATTTGTATTATTTATTTCAGTGTTATAGAGCTAATATAAGAATTAAATAGTGATTTTCAAAAAGAAAATACCGGTTTTTCGTATACTCGTCGTCGAAGGAAAGCCCTATCCAGGACATCCGATGATCCGAGTCTGTTTGTTTTGTTTTGTCGATCCGCCATTTCATTTAGTATTTTAATTATTAAGTTTTCGTAGATATCATATAAATATTATTCATAAGATGCTGTCGTCATCAAGGAAACGAGCCACAAAAAGGCAGCAGGAACTGCTCGTAGAACGGCTTCATGCAAATCCATTAATGGCCCGAGGTAGGAAATACATACGAACTTGTTATTTTATTGATAAATTCATAGCCATTACATAAACCGCAGAAAATTTGAGTGCATCAAAATTAATTACAGTTTTCATTGATGTTTGTTGTTACATTAATATACCTATTAGATATCAATTTAGGTCTAATACAAGCGTCTTTTTTTAGAAAATCAAGCTGATCCCGAGGTTATGTCTTTTTAGCCTAACCTCAGTAGCGAGCTGAATCAACTGGGCTGCAGCAGGACTGTAGAGCAGTGGCATCATGTAAGTGATTTTTATCTGATAAAACTTTAATTGGATTGCATAATTTTCATTGTGTTCTTAACTAATTTAATTTCAACAGATTTGGAATATATGGGTGGCAAAGGTGAAAACAAAGGCGAGAAAAATAAGAGACTCCATCAGGGCCACAGGTGGAGGACCGGCAGGGCCAGATCTCAGTGATATTGAGAATAAAATTCTTGACATCATTGGGTCTGCTGCTGTTGATGGTTTCGCCTCTTTGGAAATGGTAATTTATTTTAGTACTCATGGTATTTTTATGGATTAAAACATTACTAAGACTGTTATTATTGAGTACCAATAAACAAAACCATTAGTTATCTGTTTTGTTAGAGTAGTCAAGCTCATGACTGAAACTCAATTGCCGTTTTCTTTTTTATTTCAGGGAATACCTATCTCACCCTCACTACCCACGTCGCCTGCCCATCCAAGTATGTCGCCCTCTCTACAGCCGGTACTGGAAGAGCAGCCTGTGGAAACTGGTAGTGGGTCTCCTGCAGTTCCACTGCCGCATTCAAGAAGTCGGATTACCCGGCGTCGAAGATTGCAGAGGACTCCCCGCCCCCCAGTGCACCACAATTTGGTACAAGCACTGAATGAGAATAGTAGGTTACTTAGGGAGAGTATTGTACAGGCAGCTGAAATTTTAGCAGCTGCCATTCGCTCTTCTGGCATCCCATTGCTGGTGCAAAATGCCCAAGAAGAAGATAATGGGAATGAAACCTAATGGTTTTCTTTCCATTACTTTGTCTTGGAGCTTACTTCAGCACTAAAACTACTATTCACATTAAGTGCTTGTTCCAAATCCTCAACAGCTCCCTATCGAGATTAGCACTAAAGCATAATTCTTGTATTTTTTATAATTTGTTTATTTTTAAGTTTTCTATATTTGTTGATTGTTATATTTTGTTGATTGTTTATATTTTGTTTAGGTTTAAGGATATTTGTAATTAAAAAAAAATAAAGTATTTTTTTTAAAAAAGGTGTTTAATTAAAGTGATTTATAATTAATGATTGCCGAATTTCCCTTGCTTCGTCAAGAAAATCTGTGCTAACTTCCTCCACAGTCGGACTCTCCTCACTTTCCTCAGTCACATCAATTTCTTCTTCATCTGTAAAAATACACTTACTTTACATTTCTTATTTTTCAAATGTAAATAAAACAAAGAGAGCAAACTAAGTATAGTTACCATCAAATGAATCCAAAAACATGTTGTACAAGGTGCAACATGCTAATATAATTTTAGCTGCCTTTTCTGGCTGGTAGTGCAAACAGCGATGCCTATGCAGACATCTAAATTTATTTTTCAGGCGCCCATTACACATTTCCACCACATTTCTTGCTCTTGTATGGCACTCATTGTAAGCAGCCTCTGCTTCAGTTGCCGGGCCCATAATAGGAGTCATGAGCCATGGCTGTAGCGGGTATCCTTTATCTCCTATAATAAATAAAACTTTATAATGTACTTAGCTGGTAGACATACCCAGTAAGTAAAAAAGTTTACTTGTGGTGACCTACCTAAAAGCCACTGGGATCTTTCCCCACGCACAAAGTCATTTCTCAGGACTCTGTTTATTTTAGATGCCCTCCAAATTGCAGCATCATGGGTGGAGCCAGGGAAATTTGGATTGAGGCCAATAATCTTGCCCCTCGCACTGCATATCTAAAAAGTTTTTTAGTTTTTATTAAGGTTTCAAGAGAGTCTTAACAAAAAATTATTTATACTCACAAGTTGGCAGTTGATGCTATAATAACCCTTTCTATTATAAAATAGGTTGCCAGGAGCAGTAGGGTGACTGAGTGGAGGTTTTGCTATTGCAACATGGGTCCCATCCACTGCACCTAATGTGTTGGGCATATTATATAGGTCATGAAAACTGAAACAAGCAAAGTGTTGCATGAATAAGAGTGGGGCAGTTCTAAGTTTTGATGGCTGTAAAAAGATCCTCAAAATAAATATTTATTACTTATTCTTTTCAGTTTTCTTCAAATTTGACAGAAAAGGGTTTAAATAAGCCGTTTTAACATTAAACTCTGACTCTTAACATTTTTTTTTAAATTCAAAATAATAAATTGAACTTACTCAGTCTTAGCTGCTTCTTTTTCCTCTCGGGTCATGGGAAATCTCAAGTAACGAGGCGATAAAGTTTTTAAAATTTCCCCTGCTGTTAGAGCTAGGCACCTGCTCACTGATGGCTGGCTGACCCCAAGTATGTTGTCTTGCCCAACAGCTGTTTGATAACTTCCTTGGGCAAACAGATTGAGTGCAGCTAGTATCTGAATATGAAATTTCATTATTATACAGATACATACTAAGTAATGACTACAATAGATATATTACAATAAGTAGTAAATATTATAAGTAATTACTACACACCCTACTTGTAGCATGTTACTATTTGATAAGAAAGAATACAAGAGAAAGGAACCTTTAACAAAACAATACTGTTCTAACCTTTATGTGTTTGGGGATAAATCCTTCATCCAACCGAGGATTCCTTAACACATCCACCAAATAAAGTGCTCCAGATCTAGGGAGTCTAAAATTTTTTTGAATTTTTCTTCAGCCATATGGAATGGGTTAGAATTGTCCCGCAATCTTTCCAACCGAATTCTTTCTTGATGGTTTCTAAAAAAAATAGTTCTTTATTTCATAAAATCTCTAAGTCGATTTATCTACATGATCTTTTCAAAATCATAATGTAGTATATATGTAGTACAAAGCTAATTAGATGTTCAGGGCAATAATCTCTATATGTTTTCACAAATAATTTTTGTATTGTATTGTATAATAACAATAATATTATTATTTACCTTTCTACCGAATCGACAATAGCTACAGCCACATAAGCTTCCATAATGATTCACGGCAACTCTAAGTAGGCCTCCAAACTCAAGAATTAGCAAAGAAATGTGCTTTGTAAATTTTAGTTCATGACAACTAATTTTATTCCACAACTTTTTAAACGCGATTAAAAATAGCTAGATTTAGTTTGACAGCTTTAATTTTAGGTGAAAAACGTCAAATTCAGAATAGCGAAATAGCAAGTTTCGCTAAGTTGAGTAACTAAAATGATTTTAGAGCTGTCAAACTAAAATATAGTTAAGATGTGTCAGTTTAATCTATTTCAGAATAGGAAACGTCGTTTGACAGGAATAAACTAAATTTTAGCGATTTATAGTTTAGTTTAGCGAAATTTGTGACAACAGAATCGGCACCATTGCCTACAAAGCTGGGCTAAACTTAAAAAAAAAATACCCCAAAAGAAATAAATATTATTTCGAAAAAGCGAGGTAACTTTATGCATGTGCGATAGGTACCACGTTAGGCATAGATGCGCGGGCGAAGGGGGGCAGGGCACGCGGCACGTGGTCGCATCGCTATTCGCTCCATCACAAATGGTGTTGTCACTTTTTAAAAAATGACCAAATTTTGGGGAAGTTGAAATTAATTCGCGGAAAAAAAAGATTATTTCAAAATTCATTGGTATTGTCACTATGATAATTATGTAAAATTTAATATTTTATTTGGTCATGTGTATACCTAACATTTATTATCCTTTTGGGTCGGACAGGGTTTTCTTTACATATTGTATAGCTCAATAAATTAGCAGGGCGCTTACTTTTCCAATGAAGTCGAAAAAATTGAAGGCGGACATGAGTATGATGGGCATCCAGGTCCCAAGACGACAAGAGGGCACCTCGGACGCGATGCCGGGGTACAGGCTGAGCGTCGTGAAGTACACCAGCCCGATCGACACCATATACGGGTAGATTGCACGAGCCACCGCCCAACGTGCCAATACTCCGCCTACAAAAACAGGCTTGACGTCAAGTAAGAAGTCATTTTCCAGCATTACAAAATAAAACTTTATCTGTATGCTTTTTGCAAGTATATTTTTTCTAGCTCACGACCGTAAGTAAGATCTGAAATGTATGTAACCAGTGTACTACCTTTATTATCTAGTGGTAGTACGTTTCGATTGGGTCTGCGTAACTCTAGTGGTTAGGTACACTCATGGATTACTCAAGATATAAAAAGTGTTAGTTACGTTTGAACGCTCTCCAGGAGGTTGGTCTTTCCGGTGACTCAAAGACGACATCTTCTACTTTGTAAGACGGTCGAGGAGTGCGCAGAGACGACGACGGCTCTGACGCCACACTGTCCGGGAACGGCTCTACACCACCCTCTGCTGGGGCGGGCATCACGGCTGTCGGCGAGTAGACGGGGTTGGCGAAACTGAAGGCATTTGTCTCGATTTCTCCTGAAATACATGATATAGTATCATCATTATTTTTATTCTCTATAGAATACCTGTAAGGCCTGTAATGTATTTTGCATCAAGATTTTATCATTATTGCTTAATAATAATACTTACCAGTAGTATTGTTATTAATATAACAATAATACCAGTAGTCCTAATTATTTATTTCCCTCACAGAGAGGAATCATGTATCTGTAGTGGGATTAATATAGGTTGAGGATTTTTTACATGAGTAAGCTTTAGGTAGAAGAAAACTCTTGATTTTGAACTTGTGTGATGGCCCTTTATTAGTGGGACTTATACATACCAGGTCACTCAGAAAGTATTGCGAGAAAAAGTTTTTATATATTAGAAACTGGCCAGTAATAATTTATTTAAAAAATATTATTATTTATAACTAATAATAGGTACGTTCTATAATAAAAAGTACTCCATGGTTCGTTCTTCCAGACAATGCAGCCGCCCACACCGTAATCAAACCGAGGGACTTCCTAGTTCCTGGACACCACACCGGTCAAACACCTGGGTCACCCTCCTTACAGCCCTGACCTAGCACCGTGTGACTTCTTCTTATTCCCGATAATAAAAGATCATCGAGTTCGAGCAGGCTGTAAACGAGGTGTCTGCGGCGGACTGGAAAAAGTGATCCGAAAACTGCTTCAGACGCATGAAACTTGGTATAGAGACTGGTGGAGAGTACTTTGAAAAGATGTAATAAAAATATATGTACTTTTTAATAGAACTTTTTTTTATTATCGCAAAAATTTCTGAGTATCCACGCAAATAAATATGGCTGTACTAGTACACCTCAGTATAACTTCCAAAATAAATAGGCGTGATGTTATGCTATGCTTCAAAAAATATATCTTACCTTGCCCCGTAGTCGAGAGCACTGGACTTTGCAGTTTTAATACGCCGTAGCTGGCTTCGCCGGCCTCGCTTTCCATCTAAAATAATACTAAGTACAGAATTATTGATTTAGGACACTAAAACGGCCTGTATAATATGAAACTTAGTGACGATTGCATAATGGCTTGTGAAGTATCTCAAGAGTTTTGTCATTTGCCATCACTGGTACCTACTATAGTATTAGTAGGTGCCGACTAAAGTGCCAACACCAACACTACGTTATGTGTCGTATAGTGACAACATTAACATACATCCGAAGCCAATATTCATCCATCTTGACTTGTGGATATAAAAAATTGCAAATAAAAGAAAAAAATGGAAAAGCAGATGGTGTAGATTCTGAAGCCCAGCCTGTTGACAACAAAAGGCTTAAATTTTTTATTGTTTTATTTTTAATAATTATAAAACTAGCGCTTCACCGCAATCCCGCCTGATGGTAAGCAGTGATGCGATCGTTGATGGTAAAGCGTGCTAGTTTATTAAGAGCATATCCACTCAGAAAAACTAAGCGAATAGGAAGGAAGACGGCAGTTGAGCGAGATGATACAATGTTAAACCCAACAACACGACCAGCGATGCTGCGCTAAACACGACAAATCGCTTGGCGGCAAGACTTTGTCTGGTGGGTGGTAACTTCTGCCGACGGCCGATGTTATGGCCTACCAGCGAGAAGAAATCGAAAGTATTATTGTAAGAGCTTTTAGTAGATTCAGTAAAAACGGCCATTCATTTGATTTGATACGTTTAATGTCCTCCCTCTCACCAAGAGGAGGCCTATGTCCCAACAGTGGGAACATTATAGGCTGATTATGAATTAATGTCCAATTCTTTAGATTGAGTTTCAAGGCGCATGCGATATTCAATAATATTGATTAATATATAATATTGGGCCACAATGGGCCTCATACGAAGTCTCAGAGTCACACAAAGGGCAATGGAAAGAGCTATGCTCGGAGTTTCTCAGCGTGATCGAATCAGAAATGAGGAGATCCGCAGAAGAACCAAAGTCACCGACATAGCTCTGCGAGTCGCTAAACTGAAGTGGCAGTGGGCAGGGCACATTGCTCGTAGAACCGATGGCCGATGGGGCAGTAAGGTTCTGGGGTGGCGGCCACGTACTGGAAGACGCAGCGTAGGGAGGCCCCCAACAAGGTGGACCGATGACCTGGTGAAGGTCGCGGGAAGCCGATGGATGCGGGCAGCGCAAGACCGGTCAGCGTGGAAAGCCTTGGGGGAGGCCTTTGTCCAGCAGTGGACATCCATAGGCTGAAGAAGAAGAAGATATAATATTGATAAATATATAAAACGACACCGATCTACAAATTGGATAAAAACTAAAGTAAATTTTAATTCACGGGTATATCGATGAATTTCGCATGCGTCTTGAAGCTCAATCTGAAGAATTATATAATATATAATTCGAATAAGCGAATTATATATTATATAATTCGTTAACGTAACAAGTATGTACGTAGGTACTTATAAAAAACACTGAACCGCAAAAATTCCGGGTCGCTTAAAAAAAGTGTGATAGTTTCTTAAATACACAACACCTATTCGTGAAACTGTGTGTTATAGATGACTGACTTATACATAAAATAAAATACATAACATGTTTGTAAACTTAATAATTTTATTTGAATTAAAAATTTAAAAAAAATCACTTCTAACTTTTGAGAACAAACATAAACAACATAGTTAATCTGCAAAAAGAAAGCTTTTCTGACTTTTTAATAGCTTGAATTTCCTACACGAGCCCGTTAAGACGATGTGGCATGTTTTAAACCAAATTTCTAATACGGTTTTGATCTATGTTTGACCATTCATCCAGTAGCACTCCTTGCTTTATGTAATGTTGCTGCAGCTGGGGAGCGTTGTTTAACGCATCTCCCGAGTTCGTCTCATAAATGCTCTATAGGATTTTCATCCGTGCTACGAGCTGGCTATTCCACGCGGGTGATACTGTCATGAATATACGCGTTGAATAAATGTGCACTATGTGGTCGCGCATTATCTATACTAATATATAAAGCTGAAGAGTTTGTTTGATTGTTTGTTTGTTTGAACGCGCTAATCTCAGGAACTACTAGCCCATTAATTCCATCCCATTAAAGGATGGCTTTAGGCTATATAACATCACGCTGCGACCAATAGGAGCGGAGCATAACTAACTCTACGCGAACGAAGTCGCTGGCGGCCGCTAGTCGTGCATAAAATAGAATTTGCGCTCATTTTTTTATCGTTGCCCCACATTAGAAATTTCTCGCACCCACGATACGGGTGCGTTAAAAAACGTATATTTTCACATAGACAAACAGCCAGACACGGTACAAGTACTTGTAGGTCATACAAATATTTGTTTCATGCGGGAATCGGACCACTGCGCTAACGATGCAGTAGTTAAGCTATTTACCAGGAAAGGACCAACATGCTCATTTAAAATCTCCTATACGTATCTGGGAGCCGGTCGAAGAACCGTTTTCTCTAAACACTAACTCTTAAATCTTGGAGTAGTCTTTGGACCGTGGATAAAAGATACACCTACTGTTAGCAGTACTCCGCTGACTCCTTCCTTTTTGTACCATAGTGATAATTCATGTACATTCTTCAGGAGATAGTGACATGTTGGTGCAGATGGTACTAGCTACTATGGCTAGACCAAAACGCTGTTTATAATGACAGCTTGGATTGAAATAAAATCTGAAACATTATTTTATAAAAAATTCGTAATTTGATATTTTTCAAATTTCAGAAATTCTTTTTTTTAAGTTGTAGCTTGTTCAAATGAAACCTTTTTTGAAATGAGTGCGACTTATTTGCTTATAACACATGTATTTATGTATCTAACTTTGGGACATATCGCGGTTTTTCTAAGTGATTCGTTATTTTTGCGGCCCAGTTTACCTATATAGATACAGGAGGTATGTATATAGGTACATAGAGGATGTATATGGTTAGCAACATAAAAAAGTGAAAGTCATTAAAATTATCAATATTACCATCTAAGATCATATACATAAGCTCATTGAATCACTATTTCATAAAATATATCATACAGGGAAATTACCCTGGCATTTCCCCGTCAAAATACTACTTATCAACTTTACTCATTATCAACAATCTTATATTGATAACGAAACCATTTTGTTCATTGATTAATGAGCAAAATGGTTTCATTTTTTAACCGACTTCAAAAAGGAGGAGGTTACTCAATTCGACCGTAAATATGCTTTTTTATGTTTTTTTCGCGGATAACTTCGTCGTTTATGAACCGATTTTGATAATTCTTTTTCTGTTGGAAAGACGATATTCCCAAGGTGGTCCCATGATAAGGACATCAGGGTTTGATGGTGGAAGACCAGAGAAATCAAGGGGAACTTTCAAAAATCGTAGGGGCAACCAGAACGTTTGAAAGTTTTTTCATTAAGTATTTTAGCGTCAGCATCCAGTCTAACCGGATGCAGCTGAACGGTACTTTTCACAACTAAAAAGTGTAAAATAAAAACTTATTTTACAAAAAAAACAACCGACTTCCAAAAAAACACTATAAAGTGAAAAATAACTAATTTCGAAAATCGAAATTAGTTATTTTTCACTTTGTAGTGTTTTTTTTTTTGTAAAAAAAGTTTTTATTATGAATGAAAGTTTTATTTTTATGTACCTAAGCAACAGCAGCCCCTCTAGTCTTGTGTTAAAGTTATTATTGTTCTAATTTACCAAAGTAGCGTCTTCGTTAGGGTTCAAATGCAGCTGGATGCGTCTCCTGTGTCGCGACTCGTTGGTCAGGCGCAGGTAATGTTGCACGAGGGGATGACGCATCATAACATGATGTAACATCGAGTGCCCGAGCAGGATCAATATAGAGAACACGAAGAACATAAAGGTACTTCGTTGCGGCTGACGGAAACCATACTTGGTGACGATGCGGTCCAGTGATACCCAAAAGCCGGCGGCACCTAAAGATGTGAAGTCACAAAACGTTGTTAAGTAATGTTTAAAAAAAAATCAAAAGGCCGGTCAGCCAGTAATATGAAGCTAGTCGCGTCTTTTCAAATAGTAGGTCTCTTTTGAGAAGAACGGAAAAGAAATCCTACGAACACTTTTTTAAAATCATTAAATTATTACAAATTATTTGATGACATCATTCATGTTGAATTTATCCATGTAAGAACGACGCAGAATGATGTGCTCGTTAAACGCGTCTGCTAGAAAAAACAAAATCAATTCAGAAATTATGTCGAGAAAGCTAAGAGATGACCAGTCCCCACTGACGGCCTCTGATCACGTACATGATACATAGATCAGCACCATTCAGCTCAACTATTATGAACGGAACTTAATGATCTAATAGACACGTACCTACGAACACTTTTTTAAAACTATCTGCGAGACATTAGAGTGAGCATGATATATCCTCAATCACCAGAGCGCAATCAATTCAATGCAAGAGCACATCAAGATATTTACTATAAACTCTCAAATTTCTTTATCGATTAGATTTTTAACTTTATGGCTAAAGCATTAAGACTCAAGGTTGAGTGGTAATATTTTCCAGTATCGAGTATTTCGATCTGCCGCCGCCTCTACATAGTGCTCACATAGCTTTTATTGTTTCTTCATTAAGTTTTTTAAATTTGAAAATTATTAACGGTTTCTTTAAAAAACTTTTCGATGTAACATTGTCTAAAATCTCAAACAGAGTTTTTTTTAAAAAAGAAAGAAGTTTAATCATTTTCAAAAATCAACTGTTAATCTACTACGATAACATTATTTCAAAATTTTATAGTTATCTCAAAATTATACTATGGCAATACACCTTCTCTGTCCCCCAGACTGGGGGGACCAAACGCCTCCTACCGGAAGCACTACGCGTGGGTCGTGCGGTCGATGGCTCTATACCGGGCACCGGTGTGCCGGCGACCAGCCCGATGCCAGGTCGCGTTCCAGACGGTCATGGGGGTCCGGGTAGTCGGTGATACCGCATGGGCTCCGCAGACACGGCAAGCCTCCTTGCCGGATTACCGCCATGTATTTGTAGTTATAATTCATGAAATAAGTTATAAAAACCGAACTTACTTTCACCCGCCATCACTGCCTGTGTGTACCTCGGTGGAAGGCAGCCCGTGAAACCGTAGTACGAAGCCTGCTGCACAGTACAGCCGAATGCAACTACTCCGATTGCAACCAGATTGATAACGTATGACACGCCGGTCGAGAATCCGTCCCAGCCGATGTTACATACAGCCACGAACAGCATCGTCGCTAGAGAGACTAGGATACCTGGAAGTTTACATACATGGATTGCACAGGGGATCTTCAGTCAACTTCGTTATTGAAAAGTTTACACAAAGAAAAGATAATGTACTTATAAAAAACTTACAAGCTATTAATTTATTCGGGCGAAAGCACCAACACCTCTAAGCTATCATGACAGGTTGGAAAAAAGTACTCGTTCCAAGCCCTCTTTGTGTAGGTAAGTATTTAAATTAATTATTCCTGTTCTGTACTACAGCTTACTAAAAAGTTATTTTATTTCTTGCTGATATAAAATAAGTCAAGCGAGCAATTAATTTATTAGCAATTTAATAATTCCTCTGAGCGAGTCGGTCTTAAAATGAACATGGACAAGACGAAAGTCATGCCCATGGTGTACCGACTCCTATAAAGATTGGAGACTCTGTTCTCGAAGTTGTTGACAGTTACTTGTACCTGGGACAAACTATCCAGTTAGGGAGGTCCAACTTCGAGAAAGAGGTCAATCGTCGAATCCAACTCGGCTGGGCTGCTTTCGGGAAGCTACGTAGAATCTTCTCGTCCGAAATACCGCAGTGTGTCAAGACAAAAGTCTTCGACCAGTGTGTGTTTTGCAGTGACGACTTATGGAATTGAGACGTGGTCGCTAACAATGGGCCTTATAAGAAAGCTCAACGTCGCTCAAAGGGCAATGGAGAGGGCTAAGCTTGGGGTTTCAGTGCGCGATCGACTCAGGAATGAGGAGATCCGCAGAAGAACGAGAGTAACCGACATAGCCCGAAGAATTGCAACACTAAAGTGGCAGTGGGCTGGACACATTGCCTGTAGGACCGATGCCCGATGGGGCCGACGGGTTCTCGAGTGGCGACCACGCACCGGAAGACGTAGCGTGGGTAGGCCCCCGATAAGGTGGACCGACGAAACGGTGAAGGTCGCGGGAAACCGCTGGATGGGGCAGGCACAGGATCGGTCGTCGTGGAGAACCTTGGGGGAGGCCTATGTCCAGCAGTGGACGTCTTTCGGCGGATGATATAAAATTAAAGATATTATTTAAAAACTTCTAATATTAAATAAACTACAAATTATTTAAAAAATAATAACCTACCCTAACTAAAACTATTTACAAACTAAAATACAGCGTCGAAAAATTTTAATATATAGGTCAAAGAGACCGACTGCATTTCCAAGTTGTACGGCAATGCTTAGCTTTTGCCTAAGGTAGAAGCCAGCCCTTGGGTCACGGGAAGTTGCAACAAGCCGTTTGGAGTGTTCATTGAATAGGCAATGAACACTCGAACCCCACGACTCGCAACTATAATTATAGTTAGCTCGAAAGTGTAATTTCCGATAAAGTTGTTATATTTTCGCCGTTTGTTGAAGTTTTCTGCAGCCGCAGCAGCAACGCCAGGGCAGCTCGCCGAGCCAGGAAGATGGGATGGCACAAGAGTATCGACGCAAGTTGCGTCCCACACTAAAGGCCTATCCACCTTCCATGGAAATAACGACAAGCCGTCCAGTCTTTTGCTATGGTCGCGTATCGAGCCGAGCTAAGCGACTCGCATTTAGGCTGAAAAATATTTTTAGAAGAGTGGAAATCTCGTAGAAACGAATTTATCACGCAACCACATTTTTCAGACGCCTTGAGGATTAATTTATATTTCATAACCAGTCTAGTCAGAATATAAGTATAATTTGAGACTAGATTAAATTACAAAGGCCACTTAGCAAGTGGTGTTTGCCTATAATTAAATAAATAAATATATACGGATAAATTGGTTGTGCAGTTAGATTTAAGACACAAACTGTTGGTACCTAAACTAATAAATAAATCGTCTGTAGATTGCACCTAATAGGATAAGAGTGTGTTATATTCAAAATTTCTTTATATGATTGCCATATTGCCATAAAACTTACCGAAGGTGATCCTAGTGTTGTAAGTAAATACATCAAGCAGCAGGTTGTTTAGGCATACGGCAACACACGCAGAGGCTATGTAAACAGTGGACATGTCGAACATTATCGTGGTGTTGGGGTAGTGCATCTGGAAGTAGTCCACAGCCATGATGAAACTGGAATGTTAGAACAAAAGTAGGTATCATTATAATTATCATCATTTTGGGATTAGACTCCATTAATCCGTTGATTACACCCAACAAGGCAACTACTGTAGTCTCAGCTTGATGGCGCCCAACAAGCTTATTGCTTCAGCTTGATGGCGCCCAACAGGCTAACAAGCCTCTTGTCTCTACAATGGTTACGAGTTGAAGAATTAGATACTTATATATAGGGAAATAGCTTGGTATACGAGTTTTCCAACCTATTTTCCAATTTAACTGTGGTTCATTAGTACGATCTGACTGGATGAGGATTACTACATATCGCTCCTATAAAAGAAGCTGTTTGGCCTAGCGGCTAAACGTAGAAAAGGATTTGGAGAGCCTGCGGTGAGGCTGCGGTGAGCAGATAATGAATGATAGTTACCTGTTAAAGGGCAGTAAGAAGGCGGCACCTGCGACGAACAGTGTCAGGTAGACGGAGTTGTATCGGTCCGGCGGCGGCGCACTCGGGTCCGCCATGGTCGAAAGTGGCTCACCCCTCGCAGCCCGAATCGCTTCAATGCGGGCGTACCCGCGACCTAGGGTCTCGTTCATTTTTAGACTTTTGACTTTTCTGACATCTACATTGTGTATTTACTTATCAATACGAATTTTATTGTTTACAACTGATGAACTTTGAAACACGATCAGTTAGTATTGTGTTTGAAAGAAAGAATTCGCATGTTCGTTTACTTTAACGTTACCAACCTCAGTTTTATGATATATACAAGAATCAATTAATCACACCTTACACATCACTAAAATGAAACTAACGTTAAGTACAATAAATAGTTATTTACTTTATTTATTTATTTTTTGTTAGGTTTATAGTTATTCGTTTGTTTTGGTTGAATTTGTTTTTAAGATATTTAATTGTGTTATAAACAATCTATTTCGCCGGCGCTCTTGACAGCGGCGGAAGAAAATCTGTAACGCATGCGCGATGCACATTGATTTTCAGTAAGGAGTCGTTGTGACCCTCGCCTCCGTTGAGCGAGAACTCGATTTTATCTGGTCAAATGTGATATAAACTTCAAAACGTTATATTTATGACAAAGATTTTCTTGATATCTAAATGTATTAAATAGAAATCGTATGCCTTTACAAAATTTATTTATTAGATGGTGAATAAATATGACGATAATGAAGATATATTTTTTAATTATCGTTAGCAATTTGATTGAATTATCTGTTAATAATTTAGAAGTATCAAAACTGTTCTGGTTAAAATCGCATATGAAATCTAGCGTTTGAATTTAGGTATTTAATTATGCCCTAATAATTTTTCACTATAATTCTTTAGGTCTCGTTAATAAAAACAAGTTAAACAAGTGTTAACGACTTTTAATAATGAAACCGACTGTATATTGAGACTACATTGGTTTTATTCCATTCACCACACATCATTATTATCTCGACTATAAACTAATGACTTCTAAACAACCAGCTTTACATTCTGGTTTCAAAAACGACTCGAAAAGGTTTAGCTGAGAGTGAGAGACCGTCATTTGGTTCAACGGAGGGAACAGTGTCGCCATCTGGTATCTTTAATCGGAACTTTTGCAGAATATGTGTGAGAAACATGAACAGTTCAGAGCGCGCCATCCCTTCTCCTATACAACGTCTTCTTCCTAAAAAATGAATTAAGAGTATTAAATAAAAACTATGAAACTGCCAATGACACAGCCCTGACAGATGGCGTAGGGTTAGTAGGTACTGGTCCCGTGGACCTGTACCTCACTTTTTGTATTCTAAAGAAGATTGTCCGCCTTATTCATAAACGCTGCTTAAAGTTAACTAGTGATTAGCGATTCTTTCACCATACATTTTTGACCTTTTAACGTCACTTAACTTAAATCATCCTTTATGAATTAACAGAATAATGTTTAAGGGGCTTATCCATAAGCGATGATTAAAGTTAAATAGCGTTAAAAGGTCAAAAATGTATGTTTAAAGAATCGCTAATCACTAGTTAACTTTAAGCAGCTTTTATGAATAAGGGGTTGTAAGTTTAAATATAGAATATAACAGGTATTCTATATTTAAAATTAAGGTCTTGTAGAATTCTTTGAGACCTTTAGACTTAAGGGCAAATAGAAAAAAAAAAATAACTGAAAACTAGTTTTCTTTTTATTAATACCTTTAAGATTCAGACTAAAAATAATCTTTTGAAAACCATTCAAAAGAGTTCTCAAACTCTTGCTTTTATAGAGAGCTAACCTGTTCCAAACGGCATGAGCCACTCGTCTTGAATCAGATTTCCTTCTTTTGTTATGAATCTTTCTGGTCGAAATGTGTCCGGATCCTTCCAGTGGTCGCCGTTATGCAGATCGTACATAGACAATAGAATGAACGTGCCCTGGAAAATAAAGGACCTTGTTAAGGAGTAATTAATCGCACGGAAGAAATATTTGTATGACCTACAAGTAATTATCCCGGGTCTGGATGTTTATGTATGTGTATTTATATGTTTCTAACCTACCCCAAAGGAGAAATTCCTAGTATGGGGCAATATTAAAAAAATAAGAGTGTGCTTATGACCACACGACTGAAGTGAAACTTCTTTCGCTCCATCTGTATGTATATATATATATATATATATATATATATATATACACATATAGATGGAGCGAAAGAAGTTTCACTATATATATATATATATATATATATATATATATATATATATGTGTGTAGGTACTATATATACATGTATACACATATACATATATTAATTTTCTATAAATATTTAAATTTATTTCATGGTTTCATTGGTAAATTAATATTTTTGCATAGATCTTCTATTTTTATTGAAAAAAAAAAAACTCGTTGTAGACCTTGTAGTATAGCATATATATATAGTATATATATAGCTCGCGCCACGGGCGCCTCTGTTCTTATATCCCCCACTTAACTTCCGTTCGCCTTGCCCGATCACTTTTCGTAACGCTTACGTCACGCGTTCGCCAGCTTACTCCCCAAGTCAAGCGTGCGTAAAGAAGTTTCACTTCAAAAAAAAATAACGTTCGATTCAATGAATAGTACCTATGCCCTATAATGTTATTCTAATAACTAACCAATAAACCTTCGAGTTATTCCATAAATTATGTTATAATTGGCAGATGGTGTTATATGTAGACAGAACAAAAAATATAATGAAAACAAGTCAAGGTATCTGCGTTGTTTACAGCATTACGGTGATGATAATAATAATAGTTTATTGATAATTCCAAGAATTACAAATTTCTCTTAGTTTATGTACAAACTCATGGTAATGAATACATATTTATAAGAGATAACGTTGACGACTATACTAGTATAAACTGTGCCACAGTCGTCAAATAATGGACAGCATTCAAAGCTATTGCTGATTTTATATGCTTATACTACTTAACATTCAACAGAAAATGAACATTTTTTTATGTTACGAGATGACACAAATGATGATGAAAACTTGCATAATATAGGTAATGTCATTTTGTATATCTAAATTCTTTAAAAAATCGTGTAATTATCAACTTAGTGAAAACTAAGAGTAGTAGTAGAAAAGAATTAACGTCGTTCCAATAAAAAAAATATCAGTAGACCGTAAACACATGAGAATGAAAGTATCCATTTTAGCTTTGCAAAGTGTTACAAAGGGATGATTTAGCGGTATTTATTGAATGTTGAATGTCCCTATGATAAAAAGAGGGCGCGCCAATGTCGCTCACCTGCGCTCACGTAGGTATCTCTCTTATATCCCTCCTTAATGACAAGCTCATTTTTATGGGCAACATATTCAACGCAATAAAAAAAAATGTTGCTTAATTTGCCATATTACCCCAAGTATTCAATTTCGCCATTATTTATTTACTTCCTTATTTAAAACAGGCATTATTTAAAGTTGATTACCTTAGGTATAATATAATTGCCAAGTCGTGCATCGTCGAGCGCCATGTGCGGGATGCCCATAGCCGCCACGCTTGAAATGCGTAATGACTCCAGTAATACCGCTTCAGTGTACACCATCCTTAACAGATAAAATTAGCTATACTTATGAACATTGCGAAATACTAAGAGCAGCTACCACAATGGTCCACTGGAAGGAATGTGTGTGGAAACCAAACTCTTAACATAAAACATATTCAGGGCATAGGAAGTTAATACCAACCGACAAGGCTGTTTATAGTAAATGGAAAAAAGAGAGAAGAGAAAGAGCGTGGAGATAAAGAAGGAATGTGATCCAGAGTGTCTGTGTACACCTTAGGTAAAGATATGACCAATTGGTCATAATTTTACAACTGCTTTGCAACAAGCTGGACAATTGTTCAGCACAGGCGTTGACATTTTTTTTCGGGTTTCACGCCACGTAGACCGCATAAACAAAATTACTAAAAGAGTGTGACGTAGGTAGGTATATGTTTTTTTGACATCCTACCTCATGTCACGAATTCTTGCCTACTATATGGAACAGCATTAATAAACTATGTTGAAGAAACTGTCTAAAATTATCAAAATTATAAACCTGGCTCTATCGCCAAGTGTAGGAGGCCTCAGTGGACCGATGACGTTATCAATCTCGTCGTGAAGCAGTCGCTGTACGTCGTCGTTACATAGGATGTGTAGGAGCATGAACACGGCTGTGTTGGACACCGTCTCCATGCCAGCTTCAAGAAGATCTAAGCACACTACCTGGAGTTCCTCGTCTGTAACTAAAGAGGTGCTTTTTCATTTTTCTGGCTTACCATCAATTGCGTTCGTGTTACTATTAAAATACAATAGCTTATGTAAACCTACGTCACGTGACGAGAAAACGACGAGTGTTATATGGTGAATCAACGCAGTGTTTATTCTTTAATTGATTATATTATTCATAAATTATTTTCGTTTCCGATAATTTATCCTATATTTTCTTTAAAAAAAATCTAATTCAAAAGTCACTTATTCAAATTAGGTTGACAATTAACATTTTTCAAATATCAAAATTGCATAAAATATTGCCCCACAACACAACGCCCACCTTTCACTACTCCGCGGTGCTTTCGTCGGGGAGAATAAGTGACGCAATCCCGTCCTTGCTGTCTGTCTATGTTTTTTAATAAATTTCATTTTCATTTTCATTTTTTTCATTTTCTGTTTAATTAGAAAAACTTGCTTCTATACTTGCTTTGCCAAAGGCAGTTTTTCCTTCGGGACTCACATTATTAACGAATAGTTACCACGCGGCGAGTCAGTTTCTCGTTTCATACTCGGTATGTAACTTAACTAATACGAAATTATAAAACATTCTGTATCACGGATCACTATTTTATGTTATTTTCCATAGATCTCGAGTAAGACAGGCCGGAAACTTTTCGTCTTGTCTGACTACATGGAGTAAATGCTTCCTCCTCAGTGAGCTATTAGCAACCTAATTAAAAAGATCCAAAGATGAATTTTGCTACACTTAGTAAGTACGTAATATTTAGGTAAGATACATAGAGTGCAGGTTCCGCAAAAACACATAATGATTAGGTAATGTTGGATTCTATTATTTTTTATGATGATAAAATCATGGAAAAAAACCAATTCCCTCGATTACGAAAATACACCTAATCAAATTAAGGTGTTCATATCAAGTAATTAATATCAAGTTGACATTTGAGTAGCCCAAGGTGGAAATATGTTAAGATTGCTGTTTGGTATTCGCCAAGTTTTTTGCATCAACACAGAATAAAAATTGATATTAATATTTATCGAAAGATAATAGCTTGTGATAATTGAATAATTATTAATAATTTAATAATAATTAATTAATACTGTTCCCTTGGTGCAGTGTTGGTAGGTACGTACAGAATTGACCTTTGTATTCCATTTTTTCAATAAGAAAGGCGTCGATGACGTCCCTCGGATTGTTGACGTCGAGGCTTTGTAGATGTAGTTCAATGGTTTCCTGTTAATACATAGCATTAAATTATAACTATTTGTTCTAGTTAGAACAAGTATCTACTTATATTCTTTCTATTAGATATGTAACATTATTTACAAACAATACAAATTTCAATTCTTAATATTAGTGGATGTAGGGGAGAGTTGGATATTACCGCGCGGTTGATAATTTCGCGCATATGAGTAGTTCAAAAACTATCCACTAGTTCCGCGAATCAGTGCATATACTTCGAAGCCTGCCTGCACCCCTTTCCGAGCAACGCCTTTACAGTTCGCGCAACGACGGAGATAGCACACGCCATAGTAGTTTTTTTCGTTACTCCTTATAATTTTTCGTGTACTTTCGGAAAGAGGTAAGCAATACTGTATTAATATTGTAATACTTTGATACTATACATTTTAATGCTTGTATTCTGCAAAATTCATGTCAGAATACGTTTCTACGTACTATAATATTTTCCATATATTTTTGAGGTTCAAAAATAAAATGGTCAAGTTTGATAATTCCGTGCTGGGGGCGCGGTATTATCAGCCCAGGGCGCGAATTTATAAACTATTTAAAGAATGTTTTATTTACATTAACTTGATTTTACTTCAACAAAAGATTTAAGATTCATATGTCTGTATGTACGTCTGTTAGTGGCATTTAATACCTACATACAAATCAAAATAATGTAGCTTTAATAATTTCCGTTTTAGATGGACCAATCTATTCCAAAGAAAAAGTTATGGGATCTCCAAAATTTGAAAGCTGCATTTGAGGCTATACGAAGCGGAAGTAAAATAAAGACAGCTGCTAGGAATTTCAGTATTCCCGAATCAACAATTAGAGATCGACATAAGTTGGGAGACAATTATGACCCTTATCATTTAACAGCAATAGAAATGAAAACACGCCTTCCGCTGCTTTGGGTAAAGATATCTCTGAGCCGAGCACTTCGCGTCGTATTTTAGAATACTTGAGCCCTATACCACAAAAGAAAATGGAAATACAGAGACGTGTTAAAAAACTACACTCTATTGTTCTCACATCATCTTTAAAGGAGCAGTTGGAGGAAAAAGAACGAAAAAGACAAATGAAGATAGCAAAAGAAAATAACGTTGCAGAAAAGAAAGTTAAAGAAAGGAAACAAATTAAAGGAAAGTCTGTCAAGAGAAAAGTTTTCAACAGTAGCGAAAATACTGAGGATAAAGATAATAATATGAAAAGCAAGAAGATAAATAAGGCCAGGAAAGGAAAACAGAAATGTAAGGGGAGTCTAAGAAACGTATCGACAGCCGCAGTGATGATATCGTATGGATGATGCGCCCCTAACTCATGATGATATAGAGAATCGGGATATTTGTGCCGTATGTCAAGAGTTTGGTCGTTATGGAGAACTGGTTGCGTTGTTGTAGATGCTCGAATTGGATACACAAGGAATGTAGTGGAAAAGATTCTGCCGAAAATTTTTTGTGTTTTATGCCGTGATTAATATAACTTGATGTCTGATATTTAATAGATATTAGGTATTTTTGAGACTGATTAGTCCATTAGGTATATGAAAAAACCTATTCAAAACTTTACTAAGAGTTCTTGTTATAAAATATATGTAAAAATTTGTTTTTGTTAATACTTATTGCGTGATACTTAATTTACTGATTAAACTCTAGAAAAGTTTAAGTTTTGGGTCTCGCTATCTTCGCACAAGAAAATTACTTATGGTATTCATTTATTTTTATTTTTTTACTTTTATTATTCACCCATTTGTGTGCAATTAATGCGGGCACGATTTTGTCAACCCTGGGCACGATATTATCAGACCAGTTTGACAATATCGCGACTACATATTATTTTGTTAATTGGCAATAATTACTTTTTGTTTAGATTCTGGAAGTTTTTGTTATATGGTATGCGTACCTGAATAAATGTCCTACCAATTACTCAAATTTATTTCTTTTTATGTCAATCAGTTTCCTAATTATAGGCCCAAGTCCTTGGGGGCTCGGTAATATCCAACTCTCCCCTAATGGCAATCATGTCTGTCCCTTTGATAGATTCTTCTTCTTTGTAAGCCGTGTGGACTCTAGACCATTTCACATTTTATCATATAGGTATCTGCTACTCGTTGATAGGCCTATGCTGTTTTCCCATACCCATTGTGATTTGGAAACTTTAATTATAAAAGATAATTATTTTTGAAAGAGTCACATTTGATTTTAATGCCGGCTCTTCTCCATAGTGAATGAACAATTGGAACCTTTCATCTAGCTTCTGACGTTTCAAAAGTGCCCGTGTTGGTTCATGTGAAATAATTATATTTTTTCCTATCTATAATTGTAGGAAGCGGCAACCGATAAAGAATTATTATAATACTTATAAAAAGAACAGCGAATTCTTAGAATGATTTTTGTTCTTTTGTTACAATTATCTTAACTAATTAGACTAGAATAGCCTTTGAACTTAATATTTTGGAGCTAGCACGAATATATAGCAATTTTTAAAATTAAAATGGCGTACCTATGGTAGTATATTCATCTCACTTATAATAGTCTATAAAGAATCAGGAATACTAATTTGTTTCAAAGTAAATTTTAACTTGCTCAATCCAAGGAGAGGTAAAACTAAGCTCCTCAGGTCCCTATTTCAAGACCATATCTGCCAGTCATACATGACGTCATTCGCATTATTCATAAGATGAAATGATTGAAACACAATAGAAGAAAAAAACACAAAAACAAAATCTGTCAACACTATACAGAGCTATTTACGCAAAACCTATGTCCCTGAACTATATAGTACAGCTTATCTTATTTGCTTAGATACGTTGTTATTGTGAACTTGACCTAGTGATATGTAATTTCCACATATTTGTGTATCAACTCACCCTCAGAAATTCGTGGAGTGCCTTGTGTATGGAACTGAGTTCTGTGTAGCCTGATAGACCGGGGAGTACGTGCCTCATGAATGGCATAAAATTCAGCATGCCTCCACTCATGTCCACAGCTCGAAACAACCTCATTATTAAATCACATAACAATTTGAGCTTTCTGTCTTCTAAATCGTATCTGGAATTCAAAAAGAAAAATTTTATAACCGTAGTTATAATTGACGTACAAACGACAGCAGGTCAATCTACCGTGCTAACATCTCTTTGAGGCGCGCGTGAAACACAACGCGCTGTCGACCCGAGGCTGGCTGGCTCACCGCTAGTGGGGGGCACAGAACAATGGCATCCAGAGCTGAGAACCGACTCTGAAAGGCCGCCAGCTCTTTGTGCACCAGGGCAAGGATCAGATCTTCTTCCGGCGCACGCCCTGTCCGCCCTTGTTGCGCCCACTTCTGTGGCACTTCCTCGTCCACTCAAAGGTAGGAGAAATGTAACACGTTTTCGGTGCGCAGACTCGTCGAAGGACGTCAGACAAATCATGTCAAAAAAAGAGGGGCGCGCGTCTGTACTAATGTACTAAAAGCTTTGAATCGCCCTTATGGCACGAGAGGAACCACCAAAAGCGCGTGGATTGTGGCAGGAGCAGTTGCAGTAAAGGTTTGCATTATAATAGGTGTCTGTTTTGTAAAAAAAAAAAAAACCATTAAAAGATGTGACCTTTTCCCAGCGACAAGCCTCCACAAGATATTGACAATCGTGATATTAAACATGCTGTTGACAAGTATCGGCTGCCCGGTGTCGCCCATCCTCAGTTTGACGAGGGCTCTACACTCCTCGCTCATGTAGTTCTCCATGCACCGCGAGTTGTACCCAAAGCTCTTTAGGTATTTCAGCACAATGCGCCTTGTCTTGCTCCAACAGGCTCCGTCATTGAAGACGATTCCTTAAAAAGTCATCATAAGGTAGGGTCTAGTTTTTCGAATAAGAAATCATCGCTACAGCTTCCAAAGGGTGCATATAATCACCAACACCATCTACAACTGTAGTAAAACAGCTAATTGATAGGGTCGTTATGGTAGTGTGTGGTTAGAATACAGATAGTCTTTACGATTTTTTAAAATATACTATATTGGAGTAGAGTTGTGCGCCATTTCATACTGTATATAGTTGAGAAATATGTTGGAATAACAATAAGAATAGGAAATAACGAATAATTATGCTTACCAAACTTTTTGCCAAACGATCTCATAAGAAAGAAAAACCCATCAGGTCTACCATCGAAAACTTCGCGAGTTGACACTTCCTTTATCAAGTCCTTTCCAGAGACGATCACAACGTTGACGAGTCCTAGTCTTAAACCGAGCACGTTCCCATACACGCGAGCCCAAGACCTCCATAACGTATGGCGAGGGATCCGAGACCTCAAGCTAATTGCAATGGATAACAAGTTCCCCAAAATCGGCAATGGTGTTGGTCCTAAAAATAAAAGTGGTTTAAAAAAAAATACAAATTAACGAAGCCAACCCAATAATACAACCTGGAGGATAGAGGTATGGTCTTTTGAATTTCTGTTTTAACAAATAGAAAAGGAATAAAACTGAGATGGCAATGAGAGCCCACATGTCGTCTGCCCACGGGAAACTAAATGAAGTCATACCCTGAATACGTCTCTACTTATTGTATGCCTTACAAAAGATCAAATCTCTAATGTTTGAATAAGTTACATTTGAATTTATCATATTATTTATTCAGGTAGGTAGTTCGTTTCCTAAGAACGCCTCAGACCTTGTATATTGATTGCGACGAGGAAAAGTCTAAGTAATTATATAAAAATTAACGTGATTTCGAGATTTAACGAGATTATCAAAAAGTGGCAAACAAACATTACCTAATAATAGATATATTTTACTAACGCGTACCTATTACAATTAATAGGGGTAGTTTGTTAAAAGAATAACAACAAAAAAATAATATAAATAGATTTTTAACGTTCTTGACTATGGGTACTTAAATTCGTTACTGGAATGCGTTGAAATTTGATATTAAAATGCCCGTGCATTGTAAATGTGTTATTTACACATTGTTTTATTTACACTCATTTCTGCTTGCCAAAAAAAAATTACAATATATTTAACTTCTACTCAATTCGCTCAAGGTGTATTTCTTTTGAAACAAGGGCTAATGCAGCGAAAACGTGAAATCTCTTAGGTAGGCTGTTAACCAGATACGATCAGACTGCACTGGAATGTAAAATTTCAGGGTGGCGGAATTAGATGCACTTCGGCACAAGATACCCGATTACTCGCACAATTTTAAGAAATCGGTTCCTTACAGCAGTCAAGATACGTCAGCGCCTACAAGCGGTCAGAAGGGTCACGTAAATAGGGATGTTTCCTGGGAAAAAAAAAAGATTCTATTTAGTCCGTCATTCAGATTATAGAAAAATATTGGATACATATATTTTGTTTTATCAAATCAATAAAAATTGACAAATGTAAAAGGCATCAAAGATCAGGAGCCAGGAGCAGACGTCACTAAAAAGCGTAGCGTGCAGTGACGTCACACGAGTTTTCAACGCACTGTGTCGTCTTCATTTTTTGTTTATATGAAAAAAGAAAAAATACGTGTCTAGTATTTTTTGAAAACTTGACTGACGGACTAATTAGTTTTTTTTAGTCAACTACCCTATGAGCGGATGATTAGAAGAAGAATAGAGGCCCGGAACCTACACGCCGTTCATAGGTCATCGGTCGACGTACGAGCTCCAGGCGGCTGCAACCGAGTGTGGAGAAATTGGGAAGAGCGGTTTCTATCGATCACCACCAAGCAAACCTTTTCTTCAGCTTTCTTAGTCAGTCGGTTATGATTTAGGGGATGGTAAGTCCAGACGCTCGCACAGGGTTGGCCAGAACAGAACCGCCATTAATCCATCATTCGCCTTGCTGTACGCATGTAGGATTTAAGTCGGGGCAATGTGCACTGTGCAGGCTAATCCATAACTTGAATATCATGGTCTCGAAGAACGGCCGACACAAGCCGCGCTGCATGGGAAAGATCATTATTGTGCATGAGTTCCGTGTGGTAAAATAGTGGATTCTGTTACCACCTTGTGGTATTTTTGTGCTGTCATGTTACTTGATCCAAACGAACCAGGTTCGCCTGCCAAGTCATTTCCACATTCTGATTGTCGTACCTTGGAATGGAGTGGACCTGCTGACGGTGCTCGCTAACGCTGTAGGTCCCATAGAGTTCTCCAACGAGTGTTGTTCGTGAATAGGTACGGATGGAACACAAACAATGACTCATCCAGTGGACAGCATCATTAGCCGTCACTTCACGGTTTGTTCATATTGTAGCGGTACCTACATGCGAACAACGCGTGATACTGACGTCATACAAATCCTGCATCTCACAAGCAGAGTTTACTGTACAACTAGCACGCATACAAGTTCGCGACATCAACCGGTGGGCAAGTTCCCGCCAGACAATACCAGTCTGGTCGGAGGATCCTCCCTTTTCTATGGAGGATGAGTGAACTTTACACCCTGCTCCTCAGACTTCCACACTGGTGATCCCGACGATCCCGGCCCGATGCCGAACCGATCCCGACCCGATCCCGGTCCGTTCCCGAACCGATCTTGACCCGATCCCGACCCAATCCTGGTCCGATCTCGACGAAACAACGAACAGAACCCTCAGTCAGAGGGGAGTAATGTAGCGGTATCTACACCGCTACATGCGAACAACACGCCATACTCGCGTCATACTGACGTCACGCAAATCCTGCATCTCGCAAGCAGAGTTTACTGTGCAACCAGCACGCATGCAACAACCAACTGGTGGGCAACTACCCGCCAGACAATACCAGCCTGGTCAGAGGATCCTCCCTTTTCTATAGAGAATGAGTGTACTCTACACCCTATTCCTCATACCTCCACAATATTATTCATAAGTATTATCTATTAATAAAACAATTTTATTTCTTTTAAGGTAAACTATTACTTACTAACAATTTTGACGCCTTGTTTTATTTTTCTTTTGTTTTTATTATACCTATACATCTGTAAGTATATTTTTCTTAATGAAAACGTAAATAATTTAGGATTACGTAGATTCTATTAAATTATACTTATCTGATGACGTATATAATAGCCCCGATTCCCTTGTTCACAAACTAAATTAAATTTAAGTTCAGTGCATCTTTTTCTTTCTATTTCGTTAAGAAAAGGACAGACTATAAAATGTCAGTTTAGACCTATCAAATTAGTGTGCTCCTGACGTAAACTGGCGTATTTTAGGCGCCATGTTTATAATCACGTCTAAACTGTCTATGGAGTATCTTAATTTGACAGGATCAAACTAAAATGTTATCTTCTATCCTTTTCTTAACGAAATGTAAAAAAAATGCACTTAACTTAAAATAAGTTTAGTTTGTGGACAACAGAATCGGCGCCAATGTGTACCCAATTTTGAAAGTGAGGTTAGTTTTGCAAACCAGTGAATGAACCTGGTTAGTTACTAATACCAAAATGCGTAGTTATGCATACACGCGCCTATGTCAATATGGCAAAGGTTAAGTCATTTTAATTTATCAACAATGTTTTTTTTTAACATATGCGATGCGAAGGAACTTTGATTGATAAAAACAGTCGCCAATACACAATTATTATTACTACAAGTAATAAGGTGGACCTACATACTCACGACGGACTATTAGCTACTGTACATCTCTCTACACGAAAACCCAGCTTGTAGGTATAGCTTGATATCTAGTCTTGTGTGCCTTCTTTTGTGTAGGTCTATTTCTATTTATCAATATTATTATCAGTTTAATATAAAGAGGGGGCTTGTCGTTATGATGACAACATTGGTACGAATTTTGTTTGCCAACTCCATTGATAATAATAATCATCATTTCTTATGAAAGAAAAGGCGTATTTCTGGCTTCTTATAATGTATTGATGTAATCAGTCGACTAGTTCTTTTAGTAGATAGGAAAATCCATTAAGAACAATACTTTTTATTATTAAAATGTGGAAGCTAGCTTCGGATAATATCCAATCTGCAATTTTAGAATCATACTCGCTTTGCGCCGCGGTTTCACCCGCGTAGCGTAGGTTTCGATATGATTTTTTTATATGCTCCGCTCCTATTGGTCGAAGCGTGATGTTGCGTAAAGCCTTCCTTGTTAAATGGGCTATCCAACGCTCTTATACCTGCGTCTTTTTTTTTTGTTCCGGGGTGGAAAATCCGCAATGGATGTCCGGCGCTCTGGGGTGGGCAACGGGGTCTGGCAGACTCCTACTGACTAAAAACCACCCCGGTGTCTCGTCTCTCACGTTCGCGCGAGGCCGCGGGAGTCCAAATTCCTCCGCAACTCCACACTCTCGTGCTTGCCCGTTGCTCGGTTGTCCGGGCCTCGCCTCGTGCACGGGATAGTGAGATGTTTAACTACCCCGTGCATCACATCTGAGGCGCGCGCCGACACTCGCGCGCGCCTCCGCCTCGGTTCCATCCAGTATGGGGCGGAGACTCCTCAAGTCCCTCGCCCCTGGACCCTAGACCGCGGACCGTTTTTACTGTCCGCGGTCTACCCACCTCGCTCCCTATTCATGTAGTCTGCTACTGCAGATCGCAGATAGAGAGCCCTCGGGAGCCACTCCTCCGCTCTGGCAGAAATTTGCCGCGGGCAACAATCCCCCTCGCCGGGGTTTGTTGCCCGCGGCCAGGGTGCACCGGCCCGGTGTCTCAGGGGTCGAAACCGAGGACCAGCAGCCACCGGGCACTCGGGGAGGTATCTGCGTCTGGTCCAAATACGAGAAGTTATGCAAAGTTGTTAGTAACCTTACGGACTGAAATAAAAAAAATCTGTTCTATTTTAAAACTCATTTGACTTATGTAGGCAATGGTGGGACAAACTCTGTGACGTTCTTTTGCAATGGCGGCACGTTATAGAGTCGTTTTGGAAAGTGGGGATTCTCGAACGATGACTCCGCTTTGAGACGTGGACCAGGCCATTTTTCTACATTGCGGGGCGTCACGTTTACGGCGGTACCAACCGGCCGAGGCGGGGCGGGAGCAGCGGGCCGCTACGTTTTTTATACAACGGTCACAGTTTTTCATCTGTAATATCATCATTGTGTTCATTACCTGCTACTTCTATGTAGAAAACAGCTAAAGAATTAATTTTGTCTTGAAACAATGAAGACATTTTAAATAGGAAAAACTTCTTTCTCCGTAAAAATTGGTGGCTTGAGTGGCGTGCAATGCAGAGAGCTATATCCAAATTAGGTTAAACATCAGTCAGAGATTTATTGCTCAAAAACATTAAGAGACTAAGTAGTGAGTTTTAACCAGTATTCATAGCATCCTCTGCAGTTTTAACAGAGGAAATGTGACTTTGAAAATGCACACATTCTTGAATCAAATCGTCGTAATACTAGATCCTTACATATAAATTGGCGTTTTGTATGGGAGGAATAAAAGTCGTTTATTTTTTTGATATACCTAATATATTTATGTTATCGAAGCATGATCCTTTGCTATCTATGCACTTCTGCCATCTCATAGGTAGTTCGTTTATGCCTTTTATAGAAAAAACATTAGGACGGGAATCAATAAAATCTTTGAAAGCGGTTTGGACTGCCTCATCGGAGTTGATTTTTTTACCCTGCAAAAAGTTATTCCAATTTCTGTCCGTATATATTTATTATTTATTTATTCCAATTGAAGCTCCTCTAATTTGGTAGCAGTCTGTTGTGCAGTGTGTGGTCTCGCGTTGTCCTGAAGCAGCAGCGACCTTGTGCGATTGACCAGTGTCGGTTGTTTAGCGGCTAGTTTATCCATCATTATATGGAGCTCCTCACAGCAGAGATCTGCAGTAATCGTCTGGCCAGATCTAAGGAAGCTGTAGTGCACCACACCGCCACTAGTCCACCAAACGCTGACCAATAACTTTTTTCTAGTCAATTTTCTCTTGGGTAAGAATTTGGATGACTCACCGGGGATCAGCCATTGCGATGTGCGCTTCCTATTGTTGTAGAGTATCCACTTTTCATCACACGATTCCATTTAAAATCTCTTCATTATTGTGCCGATTCAGTAATGTAACGCAACAGTCGACGCGAGTTTGTCGGTTTGCTTCACTCAATTCATGAGGTACCCACCTTTCGAGCTTTCTTATCTTCCCAATTTATTTCAAGTGGATTAAAACAGTTTTATTACTAACACCCCAACCTGCAGCTAACTCGGACCTAGTTTGCGATGGATCCGCTTCCACAATAGCCTTCTATTCTTCGTTGTCAACTTTGGTCTTTGGCCGTCCACAGGGATTGTTCTGTAAATTGAAATATACGCACTGTGTTTTCTCTATCCACACCACTACCATACACATAATTAATTCTTCGAGCCATTTCTGCAGCTCTGGCGCTACGGTGGAACTCATATTCGAAAATAACGTGAAATTTTAAAGGAGAATGTCAACTTTCGGCCTACACAACTTTTATAATTAAACTCACGAATTCACAAAGTTCTTACCTCCTATAATTTAAATATAAAATACAAAATTAAAGAAATATGTTTAGTATTTTACGGGATCTTATCCAATAAAAAATCATTTTAATAAGTAATTAATTTGAGTTCTTATATTCCTGATTTAAATAAAAAAAATGTTGCCAATCTTGCCACTTTAATCGATTACGCTAAATAAATAAATTCCTGCCGCTGTAATCGATAATTGTATTTTAAAAATATTTTTTGTTATTTAGATAATTCTAAATAAAAAAAAATACTCTACTTTTTATTTACCACCTCATTATTCTCTTTCTTGTTTATATTTTCGTCCTATTTTACAGTTAATAGTTTTATAGATGATTAGAAATCGATTTTTCATCTGCGATCGATTACATAATAATCTTGTAATAGCAACCCTGCACGCGTGTCTAAACTGATAGTCTGACATTGACACATCTTGTGTTGTTGTCGGAGTATACTGTTCGGTTGATTTTTTTTTCGAATTTAATTGTTCATTGTTACGGGAATGGACTTCACTTTCTGAGGTAAAGTACGATTCATATTAACAGAATGTAAACTATTTTAGCCGAGCTAAATGTTGAATTGTAACATAACTGTATTTTGTTTGTTTTAGATTCCAAATGACAGTGTTGTTTGTTATTACGGCTGGTTATGAATTGAACAAGCAGCATGTCCCAACTGAATCCATTCTGCATCGAAATCTTTGTATTGGTTGCGGTTATCCATTGCGTGTAGGTCTCATTTAGAAAGAGAATACACTGTCAGATGCGTGATAGAGCAATAGATCCCACCACTACAGGTAAGCAATATCTTTCAATGATTGTATGTGTTGCTGCTGGTTGATATGTATTATTCTGATTGCAATAAGATATTTTTGTTTTTGTTACAGCTCAGATCAACAGATAGTAAAGTAATATGTCACCCATGTTGGCAAAGAAGTTACCGTTTTGTTCAACGGACCTTAAACACCCTATATCATCAAGTATTTATCAACCTTCAACAGCCTCTGCTGTATCAACACAAGTATGCAAAACTCGAGCTGTTACTATCTGCAGATGGGGTGATTGAAGTTATGAATGGGATTTTTAACAGCTGTTTAAAATATTCCGACACAAGCTCAACAACAGAGCTTCACCACATGTCATGATTTACTTTTATAAAGCGCTGCTGCCCTAATCAATAGTTGACCACCACTCACAGACAGGTTTGATGCTGCTCAAAAATCTACCACTCTACTACACTAGAAATCATCCAACAAAAAATGTTCCAAACTAATACAATCAAACAAAATAATTATACTAGAAGAAGGACACACTTCTCAAATATTAATGTTGATAACAGCAATGTCACTGAGTTTCCTCAGCTTGAGTATCACGATTTGATTTTAATAACTTGTGGTACCTACCAACTCCGTCAGGCTCGATCTTACTATGGTGAGCACATCCGTTTTAGTGGCCAATATAAGATAGAAGTGTGTAGGGAGGCATCAATCAGTAATCTAAGATAGCAATTGTCTCTCTCTCAAAGCTCTTGGCTTTTAAGAATGAAAATTCAAAGTCACCATATAAGAAGAAAAGAATATTTTGTGAAGGTTTTGATTGATAACAATTTAAATGGGAGAGAGGCAATAAGTCAATATTATTGAAATTGTAAGGTAGGCAAATGAACTGTGGGATGCTGTTACCACATTATGACCATTTTATGGTATTTAGGGTGGGCTCGACACCAAAAGAATATTGAACCCCCTGCACAGTTTCTTGATGAATTGTTAATCGAATTTGATAATGAAATTGATGATGATGATAATGAATGATTATGGTAAAAAAGAATAAAACTATTCATCAGTTTATTTGTTCTTTAATTTTCTCTGCGTAGAAATGCATAACCTCCAATTTAAAATGTCTGAATAACTTCTTTCTTACAAGTTCAATTTAAAAATGGAAATCACAAACATACTTTTGACATTAAACCACACAAAAAAACGTAAGAATATTCACTGCATTCAACAAATTCATATTGAGCCAAAGTTTCTATGGAGACTTGGCATTGTCCTTTCCATTTTGTAAACTCAATGAAATAACCAAAAAAAAAAACAAAAGAAACACAGTTTTCGAGAGATAAATTGATGAGTATAATATAGCTGTATCTCTGCTTTATCTGTAACTCTTTGGAATGCAAGTTCAGTCATTTTTAAACATACTTTTTTACTTATAAAATTCGATAATAATTATCTTCATCTAGTGAGATGGTTAAAAATGTGCAATACTTTTTAGGTTTACTGTTTATTTTTTTGTTTAGGTGCATGTTTGTGGTGCGGTAATGAATATTATTATAAGACCATTGGTTAGTGTTAACCATCAAATCAAATCAAATCAAATCTTTTTATTCGTCAATGCAGGTGTATAATACAAAAGGTGTTAGGGTTACAGGAAGTTCGCTACATTGTGCCTGTGGGCATACGAAAATTATTTTAAACGAGAATTACTTATATTCTATTAACCTATCGTTATGTATATAATACTATCACATTTATATAATACTAATTCCATCACTTATATCTAATCATTGCTTAACAAATAATATAGTTTTTATTTTTTAAATTTATATTAATTATTGGGCTTTCTTACTCTATTATATTTATACATATATAGTAATGTTAATATCCAATGTAATTATAATTATTTTTCCTATTATGCATACATATTTATACAGTCTGTTTCGAAAACTTTATTAATTATATTACACAATTTTGTTTTTTAAATCTAAATTAATTATATGAATTATAATCATAATAAAAAATTCATTAATAGAATAGCAGCATTTCTTTATTAACAGTTCCTTCAGCTTTTTCTTATAGGCATTTATATTTAGTATTTTTAAGTCATGAGGTATTTTGTTATATATTCTTGGAGCCATTTCATAAACGCTTTTTCGTAAAAGGGCAGTGTTGGTATGCTCAATTCTTAGTATATTAGACTCCCTTTTCCTTAACCTTGGATCTGCTGGGGGCTTCATTGCAAATAATTGTAAGTTACTTTTTACAAACACCGCCACCTCATAGATATAAAGAGCTGGAAATGTAAGAACATTTAATGACTGAAAGAACGGTTTACAACTGTCTCTAGGGTGCAAGTTACATATTGCACGAATGCACCTCTTTTGTGCTATAAATACTTGTTCTTTATCTGTTGAATTGCCCCAGAAAATGAGACCATATCGCATAATAGATTCAACATAACTGTGATAGGCTACAAGTACCGTATCACGATTCACAAATTTTGATAATTTATACAGTGCGTAAGAAAAGCTATTTACTCTACTACAAATGACTTCTACCTGTGATTTCCATGTAAGTTTAGAATCTATCTATTGATAGATTCTAAACTTCATTCATTTGTAGTAAAGATGACATTAAGTTTCTAGGCTTATTAGCCTAGAAACTTAATGTCATCTTTTTCTAAAATAGATGTTTCATTATAATTTACATGTATATGATTTTCCCTAAGTCTTTGTTCAAAATGCATAATGTGAGTTTTTTCTAGGTTAATTAGCAGATTATTACAGTTAAGCCATTCTATTGTTTGTTTTAATGTGTTATTTACCTCTTCCTCATAGTTGTAAGAATTATGTGATTTAACAATTATTGTGCTATCATCAGCAAACAATACTGTTGGATAAACTTAGTGATTTTTGGGAGATCATTAATATAGAGCAAAATAATAACGGACCTAAAACACTCCCTTGAGGTACTCCATATTTAACCGGCCTCGATTTGGATTTATATTTAATTTCTGTTTTGTTTATAGTATCGATATTTGGTATTTCTGTGAACTGTGTTCGTTTACTTAAATATGATATTAATAGGTTAAGGATATTGCCGCGTATGCCATATCTCTCCAATTTGTTTATAAGAATACTGTGATCTACGTAATCAAAAGCCTTCGTCATGTCCATGTAAAGACCGCAAATTGGTACTCTTTTATCCATGCTATTCATTACAATGCGTAGAAAATGAAAAATAGCTAAATTAATAGATTTCTTCTTTCGGAAACCTTTTTGTTCATCGACTAAAATATTATTATTTTCTAGGTACTTGTATAACCGACAGTAAATAACTTTTTCGATTACTTTTGAAAATATTGGTATCAACGCCACTGGTCTATAATTTTTCATTAATGTTTTCTCTCCTTTTTTAAACAACGGTTTGATAATGGACATTTTTAGCAAGTCTGGAAAAACCCCTTGTAACCATTGTTATAAACATTTTTTGCATCGGACATTGAGACATAATGTCCAACCGCTCTAAATAGCTTTTCTAGGCAAATATGCCGAAACGATGCCTCTTTATAGGTATATTTCCTGCACCGTACAGATTTTATACTTTCTATTTTATCGGCTTTCCGCTACAAACTTAGTATAAAATGAAAGAAACACCCGCTGATGTTTGTTTCAGGGAATATATCTTTAATTGCTAACATTGTAGACTTCTCAAAATCTAGTTTAATGGTTTTGAAATTAAACTCAGGAATTTGACTCTTGATACCTAAGTCGAAACAAAATGCTGTGTGTTACCTATTCTTGTTTTGTTGGCCAACAATGCATCAACATTCATTCAAAACTTACCCATTAAACGATTGAAAAAGTATATAAAGGCCAAACTTTGCAAAAAGGGGTATTATAAAATCACAGATTATTTAGAAGACAAAAAAGCTTGGGACTGAGCTGTTCGCTCTGATAAGCATTGTTATTAGCAATATGCGTAATTATAAGGTAAATTATTGTAAACATTCTCATTTTTAATGTCTGGACTTGAAAAAAGACGATGATCCCTGAGTTTGTTTCGGCTATTTCTTCTCAGAGGTAGTCAGTTAGGAAATGCCGGCTTCATCTAGTTAAAAAAAATATATGACGTGTAAAAGTGATCGGTGATCCTACTTGCTTAATAAACGATTTCATTTCATTTCATCAACCATAGGTATAAAATTAAAATTAAAACTTCCTAAATCTAAATGTAGGGTATACAACTGCAGAACGGTTTTAAACAAAATTGGAAAGGAAGTACCATCGCAAAATATTGTCAAACTAGCTTTTGCCCGCGACTTCGTCCGCGTGGAATAGTGACTTCCGGCAGATTTTTGGTTTTTCCCACATAGTTCCCGTTCTTGCGGGATTTTCGGAATGGTCGAGTTTCCGCAGAATTTTTAGGATAAAACCTATGTTTTTTTTTCGAGTTCCAAACTATTTATATCTGTACAATTTATTAAGTAAATTAAATTATTATAGAACTTCTGCATATACTACATTTTTTGTTTTATTGTCTTGTGGCAGAAGAATATATTGATTTTCGCCACAACCTGATCTTAATCAATCAATCAATCAATCAATCAAATTATTTATTTGCTAGAATGCAGGTATACAAATATGGTTGTCAGAAAATAAAGTGGAGCCATACATTCTGTCCAAGATGGGACATGCAAAATTTAAATTATGTCAATATGAAGCTACAGAGAAGAACAATAATCATTAATTAGATAAAATAAAAAAATAAAAAATACAACAACTAAATACAAAAAAAGTCGATTCGGTCACAATAGGGTCAAAAAGCAATTAATGTCAAAGTTAAATTAATAAAAGGTCAAATATAATTAAATGTCATGTCAATAAAGATAGAATACTAGCATCATAAAACATCTGTGAAGAACTCAGTAACAGAATAATAACATTTTTTTAACAATATGTCAGTAACATTTTTTTTAAATACTTTTAATGGTTGTTCTTTAATTTCCTTAGGTATCTTATTGTATATGCTTGGCCCCATACAAATAACGCTTTTTTTTAACAGTGTAGTGTTATAGCCACCTGTATGCAACAAATTTTGATATTGAGATCTCATACAATTTGTCCTCTTTCGTGTCTCGTTTAACAATGGGAACAAATGTAGGTTAGTTTTCACGAAAATGGCTATTTCTAGAATGTATAGACATGGAAAGGTTAATAATTTATGCGATTTGAATACAGGAATACAACTGTCCGTAACCTTTAAGTTAAAAATTGACCTAATGCATCGTTTTTGGGCCTTGAAAATGACTTCTCTTTCACTGCTGTTACCCCAGAATATAATACCAAATCTCAATGTTGAAACTACGAAGCCATGGTAAGCAATGAGGACTGTATTAATGTTTACTTTTCTTGACAGATTGTATAACATGTAGGCGTAGGTGCTTAGCTTTTTACAAATATGTTCAGCCTGTGCCTTCCATGTCAACTGATTGTCCATCAATATTCCCAGGAATTTAACCACTTTAACACTTTCAATCTTATGTCCATCATAATTAATGTCTAAGTCTTCGGGATCAATGCGTTGGTAAAAATGCATGATATTAGTTTTTTGTATATTTATTTTTAAGTTATTGCAATTAAGCCAATTAACTGTAGCTTTAAGAGCGTCATTAATATCTTTTTCATACCTTCCCTTATTTACGCATTTAACTAGTGCTGTACTGTCGTCAGCAAACAATATGACTGGATGGTCTATTTGGAGCGGAAGGTCGTTAATGTAGATTAAAAATAAAAGCGGACCGAGGACGCTTCCTTGTGGGACGCCGTAATTGATACTTCTGTAAGAAGATCTGAACTTCAATTCGCGTTTGGAACTCAAGCATACTTTAGAAATTTCGGTATATTGCATACGGTCAGTAAGATAGGATTTTATTAAATTTAATGCATTTCCACGAATCCCGTAAGCGTGCAATTTATTTATAAGTATATTGTGATCTACAAAGTCGAAGGCCTTTGACATATCCGTGAAAATGGCGCAGATTGGTGTTTTATTATCTACGTTTACCATTATAATTTTTAACAAATCGAATATAGCCATATTAATATTTTTATTTTTACGGAAACCCTTTTGCTCGTTACAAAGTAAATTAAATTTCGTCAAGAAGCTATCAATACATTCACATATAATTTTTTCTATTACTTTAGAAAATACGGGAATAAGAGCAATTGGTCTGTAATTTGACATATTTTCTTTACTATTTTTTTTATGAAGAGGTTTCACAATCACGGTTTTGAGACTGTTTGGAAATATTCCGGAAGTTGCGCTTGCATTTATAATGTGACTCAAAGGACCAGAAATCACATCAGAAACGAATTTGATGACTTTCGTTGAAATGCCATCGTAGCCAAAGCTTTTTTTATTTTTCAACGATTGTATTACCCTTGACACGTCTTGCGGTACAACAGGCGACAAGAAGATCGAATTTGGGTTAAACTCTATTTCCTTAAGCCGATGAGTCGTAGATTTTGGTAGTTCTGAGACTTGATCAATAAAAAAATTATTAAATGTTTCAGCTATATCCTTAGGCTTAGTTATTATGACACCATTTTTAATAATTTTAGAGATTGGTTCATGGATATTATTATTATTGTTATTTATTATTTGCCAGGCTGTCTTTGACTTATTTTTCGAGTTTAGAAGTAAATAGTTATTTTGGGCTTTTTGAGTTAACCTTACAATTTTTTTAAATTTTCTAGAATAATTACGAAACATTTGTTTATTTTCCTCCGTGGGTTTCGATCGTTGCTGCCTCAGTAGATATCGTTGTCGTTTACTGCACAAACGAATACCGCGCGATATCCATTTAATTGACCTTCCGGATTTAACAGTTGTGTATTTTATGGGGAAGCACAAGTTGTATACTAAAAGAAACAAATCCAAAAACGCATCATAGGCTAAGTTTGGATCCTCGCTACTATAAACCTCTGAAAAACTTAGTGATAGTAAATGGTTTTTAAATTTTATTAGATTTTCATTTGACATATCACGTATACTTTTACGCCAAGATTTTATCTGGCATGATTTATTTACCTTGATATTTAAAATTTGCGCTGTGTGATCGGATAATGCCAAATCCATCACCTCCGATATACATTTCTGTTTGAAATTGTGAGCAAAATTATCTATACAAGTGCTGCTGCTAAGCCTGGTAGGAACATCTATTTCTAATTTGAGGTTAAAGCTTAGAAGAAAGCATTCCAATTCCAATGTAAATCTGTTTCTTATCATTGTATTTATGTTCAAATCGCCACACAATATTATTTTGGAGCCATTCCTAGTACATACAATTTTCAACATACTGTCTAATTTTTCATAAAATTTGGCTAGGTTACACATTTTAGGAGGCCTATATATACACAGAACTATGATATCCTGTTCAACAAGTTTTATAGCACAACACTCAATTACACCTGTTACCGAATGTTTCATGATGTCTGGTAGTTCCTTGTATTCAAGCCCTTGTTTTATCAATATACAAGCTCCACCGCGCTTAATATTATTTCTAGAGTAACATGCTGCTAATTTATAATTTGGAATGAATAACAGTTTCTCGTCTCCAGAGGTCATGAAATGTTCAGTTATGCATAAGATATGAATATTTCTTTGTTTTGATAATAGTTCTTGAATATGAACTGTTAAAATATCTGACTTATTCAACAGACCAGCAATGTTCTGATGCATGACACAGATATGATCAGTCAAGAAAAAAATTCGAGTTTGTATTTACAAAGGGATCGTTATTAATGTTTAAATCCGAATCTGTGCATATGCAAGACTGTTTCTGGCATATCATAGTTAGCATTAGTACATTATTCATTACATTTTTCATACCATTATTATTAAGTCTTCCAGTATATTTTGAGAACATAGTAGTATCATAAGATAAGTCAAGATTAGAGTCAAGTAGCGTAGCGTAGTTATAAGTATGAATGTCCAGATAAAGTAGATTACTAAACATCTCAATACGGGAATTAAACATTACTGAATACGTATAAAATTTAAAAGTGGGTAAACAAATAATAACATTAGTATGTTGGATGTTTTGTAAAGAACACCTTATCGCAAAAATTAAGTTGAAATAGTTGATGGATTTTTGAAAATCTTCCTCTCCAATCAATATTATACAGAAATCGTTTTTTGAGAAGTCCATTAATTTTGTATGTAAATTGTTAAATAGCTGCAAGACTCCGCCGTTTGTATATATATGGTGACATATCTGTGAGGTTTTAAATGTATTTTCAGCTATTGATAAGATATTATTCGTTTTGTTGGCACTGACAATGCATATTTTATTTGTTTTGGATGATTTTGTGCCTTCAGTGGTATCAGTCACGTCTACATCGCCATGAGGCGATGATGCGATTCTATCTCTATTTACACCATTTGGAGTGTTAAGAACATCATTTTGGACTGTATTTGTTTTCCTCTTGGACTTGTTGCGTGGGGTTGAGATTTTAAGGCGTTTGCAAGGACTGTCAGATTCTATAGTTAACACTTTTGTTGCTTTTTTTAGGATTTCATGTTTGGACATTACATCATTTAACGATTTTTTAAGTTCACTGTTTTCCATAGACAAATTATTGATTTCCTCATGTGCGGAATTCAGTTGCAAGGTTAGTTGTTTGATTTGTAGTTTATATTCTTGGATTTCAGTAAAGTTTTCATCTACTGACGTATTTGGTAAGCTACTAGTGGTGCCATCTAGGTTTGAGTTGTTCATACTATTATCATTAGTTAATTCTGTTTCAGACTGAGTGCGTGCTTTCCTGAATGTTATATTTTCGAAAAAATTCATTGTAATTAACCTTCACAGTATACGTTGAAATTACAGGAAACAGGGAAAAGATTACTCCAAAGGGGTTTTAACTCAAGGACACTGAGTATCGGTCACAACTATATAGTCTATTGACCACTACATAGACCGCCAGTTAACTTATTTACATGCATAAGTTAGCCTCAATTTGGTTATTTTTACTTGTAACGCAGATAATTTTCCATTAATAATTCGATTGTTTTTTATGTTGACAGGTATTATTAAATTTTAAATTTTTTATATACTTTTATCACTTTTAGGCAGTTAACACTATTAATAGTTATAGAAAACACTTTATATATGAAATGAAATGCTAGTTGTTTCAGAAATAATAACAGAGATAACAAAAATGAACTGTTTTTCGATGAAGTTAGAACGTATTCACTTTGTTGGCTGTATCTTTATAATGTCTATATCTTAGCACTGGATAACACTACCACTTAGTCATTGAAGCTTACTTTGACCGTTGGACTGTTTAAATTTCTTAATTTCTTATGAAAACTATTTTTAAAACATAAATCAATAAGAGCAATAAATATTTTTTATACACCGTACTACCCACCAATACTTAATTTTAAACAATTAATCTTGATAAGGCGACGTATAACTGGCCGTGCGAAAAACAGTCTTGGCGTAAATCGATCCCCACGTGTTTGAATGTCTGCCCCTGTGATTTATTTATTGTGACTGCGAAGGATAATTTAATCGGAAATTGTATTCTTTTAAAATTGAAAGGTAAGTCGTTGGGTATCATTGGGATGCGGGGTATGAGGACTGTTTGACCAACTGCTGGACCAGTCAAAACTATTGCAACGATGACGTTATTGCGCAGAAATTTTACTTGAAGTCGGGTCCCGTTGCATAAATTTGGTGGTTTGAGATTTCTTAGTAAAATGATTGGGGCACCTATTTTTAAATTAAGAGAATGTGGGGGAAGGCCGCTTGGGTTCAAGGAATTGAGGAACTCCTGTGGGTAATTAACTACATCTTCTTGATCCATCACGGTATCAATGGATGTGTAGGTTACAATATCTCCTGGGAGTTTACTTAAAATTATATCATTTATTTCGTCAACGTTACTATTTCTTGCCGCCAATATTGCTCTTTGACACATCCATTGGTGGTCCTTGTTTTCTATTTGGCTGATGTCAGGGTATACCTTAGTTATTAATTCCTCGATGTTACCCACTTTTACTCCTAAATCGCAATCAATTTCAATTTTATTATTAGAATGAGGTATTTTCCCGTCTCCTACAGAAAGTAATTTTGACGGGAAAGTTATACTACCTCCCCCCAAATGTGCTCTCATATTTGTAGATAATTTTAAAATATTTACAAATTTCCATAATGGAGAACTTTTAAGGCAAGCCTTCACAATGTCTGCTCTGGTTCCCCTTACTATTACCGGTAAGGTTTGGCGAAAGTCCCCAGCAAACATAACCGTAATCCCACCCATGATTTTATCACAGTTTCTAATATCTCGGAGAGTTCTGTCTAGAGCTTCTACGTGAGCTCTATGTATCATGGTACATTCGTCCCAGATTATTAGACTGACGTCTTGTAAAACTTTTCCCAAAGGTCCATTTTTGCGTATAGAGCACACGCTATCTTTCTCTAAAGACACAGTTAGGGGCAGTTTAAAAGTGGAATGAGCTATGCGTCCACCTGCTAATAAAATTGCAGCAATACCTGACGACGCTACTGCTAAGGCTAGCTTTCCTAGAGACCTTACTTTTGCCAATATAAGATTAGTAATAAACGTCTTGCCGGTCCCACCGGGAGCATCCAAAAAGAAAATTTTTCCTTCATTAAAACTAACACTTTTCATGACACAATTATGCGTTGTCACCTGGTCATTTACTAATCTTGGTTCATTTTCTGTGATATATTCATTTAAATCATTTAAATTATATGGTTTTCGCAACGCTACTTCTAACGGGTCCAGAAGCGAATTATTTCTTTTTGCTGCAGGAAGCCCAAAGTCGGTTAGGGATTTATCTGAAATCTCATGAATTTTATCTTCAATTATGATTAGTCCATCATTGTATATATCATCATTATATGCTAATGTCATATCCTGATTCTCATTACGCATTCTGTTTAATATATCTTCACATAGAGCATCACGAAATTTATTCCATAACTCTAAGGGGTCAGATGGTTGGCAAAATATAAGGATAGTGGTAAATAATTCTCTTAATTTTGTAGCTGGCTCGGATATAATTGCATCGGACATGGTATTTTGCCAATGTTCATCTCCCTCCAGTAAACCTAATTCCTTGCAAGCGCCTTGGTACGTTTGGAAAATAACACCATTCACGGTTCGTAGATGTTGAAATGACATTGGACCGCGAACATATTGCAGTAACATTCTTAAATAAAAACATTCAGTTTGAGTTGGATGAATGTTATAAACACGGCCTAAAGTTGTGTCTTTTTTTACACCGGGATATCCCTCAACATCTTGCCCGCGTCTTCTTCTAGAAAATGAATTTCTTTGCCAAACGTAATACTGGGGAGCTTCGTGATATAAAAGGGTTTTTGCAAAATCGTCGCTTTTGCAGAGATCAAAGAACGCTGTAAGTGTCGTTGATGAAGGATTGTTCACACGATCTTGGAGATTTTCATTATTATAAAAATATACTCTTTGTCCATTTTCCAAATGAACGGCTAAATGAACTACTGCCGGAAAACGTTCATGAATCGAAAATTGAAAAATTCTCCAAAACGCCTCCGAGGAACTTATATAGCGACCATTTAGATATTTTTCTACTTCGTCGTTATTACTTTGTAACGAAAATGTGGCTTGATCAGAACCTTTATGAATATACTTACAGATGTATTTAATAGCTTTGACCGATTGACAAAACTCTACGTTAATGTGTGCATTGAAAATGCGTGACAGCAGTGGATTATAGGGAACCACCCAACGATTATCCACGCTCATTTCTGTACCTTTTACACGAATTATAACTGTGAATCCACCATTATCTGGAGACCTGCGTCTGTAGGTTGGATAACCGTCATCCCCGGTTTGTGTTTCCGAAATAAAATGCCTCGGGTACTTTTTAGAACAAACGTTTTCTTTCATACATGGTGATGCAGGATTACATAACTTTGGGATATGTCGCGGTTTTTCTAAATACCTCCTTTAGGGACATAAAAAAAGTGGAAACCTTCTGTACCTGACTCTATGGCCGAAGTTCCCACCAAGTTCAATGAATGAACAACAAAAGGACCAAACACAGCAAATTGTGTTTGTTCTTGCATTTTAGCTTGTTAACCATTATAAATCCCTGATATGTTAGAAGCATTATCATAAGACTGACTACGGTGGAATTTTTCTAGTTCTATAGTAATGGCATCAAACATTTCTTGAGCAAGGCAAGAATTTAATAATTCTCCACATGATTCTCCGTTATCTAAAATATATCGAATCACAAGTGTTACTTATCCTATGTGCGCTGTAGAATCCATAATCAATGAACAGTAGGTAAGCCGCTTTTTTATCTCATCACTGATGTGTATCAGTACCTATTTTTCCATTAAATACATGAATTTGGCACAGATAGTAAAGTCCGCTAGATGTTCCTGATCTCTTTTTTGCATATCACTCAATGTGTTGATTAATAATGGATCAAACTCTGCTATAAATTTTTCATTTTCCTTAAAGCGCGAACTCTAGTAGCTAACCTTTTTATTACAGCAACAACTCTCAATGAAATGTTCTTTTTTTTTGGGATGGGAAATCATCAAATTATTCTCTCTGGGCGGAGCGGAAGGGTGTGTCAGACTTTTACTGACTAAAACCCATCCGTGTTTCTCCACTTGCCTGTGCGACGACCAGGGCCACGGTTTCTTGTTTAACCAACCCGCAAGTCTGACCCAGGAGGCATCGGTCTTCGTGGACCCCGTCACGATGTTGTTTCACGTGCGCCTCAAAGAGATGTCAGCATCTCTTTGAAGCGCGCGTGAATCACGACGCGCCGTCGATTCGGGCCTGGTCCTTACCGAGCGGAGAGCTGCCCAATGATCACCGTCCGCAGGCCCGCGCCTACGGTGGCTGGGAGTTTAGTGTCGTCTCCCGACCAGGGCGTCACCCGCGGTGGCTAGTGGCGTAAGGGCGCTGTGATTTCCGTTACCTTACGTGCTCTGCCTCCTCCTTTACTAGCATCACTGCTTCGCAGAAGGAGGTGACGGCCTGCCATGCACTCTCGCTCCGGACCATGGCCTGAACTAGAGTCGTACGCAGGAGATCGCCGCCGATCGCCGCTACGAGGACACGGCGGTGCTCTACCCAAGCCGGCCAGACCTGCATCGTATGCTCCACCGTGTCCTCAGAGCGATCCACATAATGGTGACACCCTAGCGTCTCCTCCCGCCTTATATGGAACATGAACCTCCCGAAACAACCGTGTCCGGTGAGGACCTGCGTCAGGCGGAAGGTGAGGACGCCGTGGTGCCTCTCTAGCCACTCCTCAAAGAAGGGACTTACCGCAGCGCATTCCTAGGACCATGAAAGCAATGATGGCAGCCTCTTCAAAGCCCCACCCTTGACCGCGGCAGTCACGACTTCCTCATATTTTGCCGCTGGCTCCGAGTTGGGGCCAACGGCATCCGGCTCACCTTCCGACAGCACAGAGCCTTCCCGTGCCAGCTCGACTGAGCTGGTTCGGCTCGGCTTCTGCAGGGCCACCTCGAGTCCCAATTGCCGGATCCTGTTGACGATTGTCCCTTGTGCCAGAACTAGCGTGTCGTCAGCGTAAAAAACTACGCTGATGCCGATAGGGAGGTCGGCGCGCAGCACCCAGTCGTACCCGATGTTCCACAGATCGGTCCCAGGACCGATCCCTGTGGAACACCGCACGACATCTCTCGCCGGTTCCAAACTCCTTGGAGCCTTATGTACCGGTGTCGCGTAGCCACGCACGCCTTGGGCAAAGACGTAAGCTCCGGCGACCACCAGTACACCTGATGTCGGGCGCGTCCGGGCTTTACTCGGGGCATTGCCACGTCGCATATCTATCTATATGGGGGCCAAGAGTGCGTTCGCACTATTAGCCCCTTCTTGTTCCCTGCACCTGTGGCAGTAGTGGCCACGCGGATGGCCTTCGCTGCCGCAATGATGGCAGCCTCTTCAAAGCCACACCCTTGAGCGCGGCAGTCGATCACGACTTCCTCATATTTTGCCGCTGGCTCCGAGTTGGGGCCAACGGCATCCGGCTCACCTTCCGACAGCACAGAGCCTTCCCGTGCCAGCTCGACTGAGCTGGTTCGGCTCGGCTTCTCTTGGGCCTCGCGCGGACTAATTTTTTTGCGGGCCTTACCTCTCCCTCCATCCAAGGATGACCCTTGGCCATCACCCGGTTTGAGGCGCTTTTTTAGGAAGAACTTCCTCCCTCATTGTGTAGGTTTTTTGTATTCCTTTCACGCGACCCGGGCAAATACCCCGACAGTCCCCGGTCCCCTAAGGGATTACGGCAAACCTCAGCATGCGTCCACTGACCGTACTCTGCAAACAGACTGGAAGTGAACTCATGCGAACCCCTATAGGCCAGGTTCCCTTCAACGACCATCGAAGATGATCGGTGATTGGATCCATGACCCTTCCCCGTGTGAAGATTTGCCGTCAGACCCAAGAGTCCATCAGAACGCGGTGGGCAGTTGGGACTGACGTTGCCCAGGGTACGTCACGAGGAGGCTCTTCAACTGCACCCCTCATTGAAATGTTCTTCCAGTAAGAATTTTTTCCTTAAGTTAAACAATTAAGGAAGATTAGAATATGGATCTATCTCTCGCGCGATAGTATAGGTTTTGATAGGAATAAGTTTCTATAGAGATTTATTTAAAGTATAAAAAACATGAAAAAACCAGTTAACTTACGGCTTATTTATAAATCCAGGACTGAGTTCTACTATTTTACCTACCGACAATTAATGTTTTTGTTTTTATATTGTTTCTTCTTTTGGTTTTAATCTAAGTAAGTATCTATATTCCGTTCGCATTAGTTTTAGACAAGAGGTTCATAGAAGAAAAGATGTACGGACGACAGCAGGCAAAGTTACCTATAACTGTCAAATAATGCTAAGCAACCTTGATCCTTAGTTATAAAGTTGAAAATCTAATAAAGAAATCTGTCTGATTGTAACAGCTTGATGTGCTGTTGTCTATACAACATCTAATTTTCGAGATGAATTCAAACAATTTTAATAAATATCAAAATTAAAACAAACAGTAATAATATCAAATGAATACCCTAACGTTGATGATACCACTACAATCCGAACGAAGCGTTTCGCCTCGTCTTTTATACCGCGTACATCGAGGGACTGAAACAATTTGCCTACGGCGGTCTTTCCGTCTGAATACAATTTCATTTAAGTGTCCTTACGGCTAGAGTGAAGAGTTTCTCAATAAACTAGTACGCTTTACCATCAACGATTGCATCGTTGTTTTTAATCGGGTGGGATTGCGATCAGTACCTTCTACCTATGACTACCTACTTAGTTTATTCGATAAGACAATGACAATCAAATGCAGCTACGTATCGTATCGCTTGCCGCCAAGCGATTTGTCGTGTTCCGGCATTATGTCTGGTGAAGCCGTACGGTGGACGGGTCTGAGCAGTTGTGTTGCGATGTGTGCCGGGTGCGATGCGCCAAATGTTGTTGTGTTGGGAGTTTGATCGTGGAAGGTCTTCAGATCAATCTCCATTTGGCGCAGCATCGTTGGTCGTGTTGTTGGGTTTAACATTGCATCACCTCGCTCAACTGCCGTCTTTCTTCCTATTCGCTCAGTTTTTCTGAGTGAATAGGCTCTTAATAAACTAGTGCGCTTTACCGGGCGGGATTGCGGTCAAGCGCTAGTTTATAATAATTAAAAAAAAATACTCTGTTGCCACAAAGTGTGATCTTATTAGGAAACATTTCAGATTTGGTTACTTATAGTAAAATGTAAAGGGTTCCAGGTTCCGATCACCCCTGATACTTTTAGATTTTTGTAATAAATTCAGTATCAATTTTAACTGTATCAAAGCAGTATCAAACTAGTAGGCTAATAACGACAAATGGAATATAAGTACCTTACTCCGGATATGGAGACGATCATAAGCGTATAGATATTAGTCAAAGCAATCAGCTTATCCCAATTCTTGTGGACATACTTGGGTCTCTTTTTATTAACATAAGATTAAGATTTCCGCCTTCCGTATTTAGTCTTCCCCTAGTCAGTTTCTGATTTTACCAGAACCGGATAAAGTCTTCTATTTTCCTCGTCTAATAAACAATTTGATTGCTATTTCTCCCCACAATTATGCAATTATTAACAGTGGCGTTATGATCGATTACGATGATTTCAATTGTTGTAGAGTCCACAGCCACAAAAGTCACTATTAACTAATTTTGCCAACTTGTCACCATATACAGTGTAGACTGTTGAGATTACTTTTACAATACTTTGGCAAGAGCTATCATCACCATAGATCGGAATAGGTAGAGTGAATTGGGGTCATTGATCGGAAACGTATATATTAATATGGACATTCCTCCGGATTTATGGAATTGGTTGATTAGTAAAAAAAATGTAAAACCGTTTCATTTGGACATACCCTTCATTAGCGGCTAAAAATAAAATATTGAAATGTATTAAGGCTTCGATCGGAATTTGATTGTTTTTATTTTTCAACAAGTACCTACATAATAAATTTGTTTTATTTTGTTACCTTCCTTTAAATGAATTGAATAGTAATAATGTCACTACCAACATTAACAATATTTACTTGGATGATCATCACGTACAGTTTAATGGATATTAGTGAAGTTTTAGAATAATATGCTGTTGGACTTCTTGAAGTAGGTTGAGGTACTTAGTGGCATCAATTAGGGAGGTCTGTAAAAAGAATCTAAATAAATCCTACTTAAGTATTATACGGTTTAAAAAAAAGCGTTTATAGTATATATCGTTACGTTAATGTATGTAAGTTGAAATTATATACTTTATATCACATAAATATGTATTTTGTTTAAATATTTGTAACTGAGTATAATACCCATTAATTATCAATTAAAACGTTAGGTGAACGAAACCAAGCAATACTAGAGTAGCTAGAATTTGTGACAAATATTAAACTTAACTAAGTAACAGGATATTTTGCGTGTTCCTAATACATAGACGTATTAACGTATATATCCTGGAATTTGATAAGTTGGTATCCTTGATCTGAGAAATAAGACCCACTAAAAACGTGATCAATAAATGATAAAATAAGTACATTAATAATGTCGCTACGCATCAAAATTTTTCACGTTGTTAAGTACCTAGGTACTGTATGTTTTTATTAAAACTCACATAAGTTCAGCGAGACTTGGTTTGCATAATGTTTGTACCTACTTAATGCATAAAAACTCAGACAATATTTTTTTGCACTAAAATCACATTATCTTGATCATAAAAAAAAGAAATTAACAATTAGAAATAAGCAGCACAATTCCTTAGTGTCATCCTTATGTATTTTATTGTGTGTAAATAAATTAGGTGACTTTTCAAAAAGAAATCGTATCAAAATGATGTACTTGTGAAATCACACGTAATCGTAGTTGAGAAAACAAAATCATAATGTATACACTTATTTTGTATCGCTAGGCGAGAACTTACCCTTCTGCTCACTGGCTGAAACTAACATATCCAATGAACTTGTAGGTACAACGATAACTATCAAAGCGTCCACTGTCTCGAATGTATAAAACTGTCGAAGTAAATCGTCCACGGCATTACATGCTCGGACATCGGCCAATAAACATCTACGCTAACATTTTTAATTATTAACAATCAATTAACTCAGTGCAGTGATGGCTCCTGTTAACAAGATTGATATAAATAACACCAAGGCCATGGCTTTCATTCCAGCGAAGAAAGCCTTGCCTGAAGTCGAAACGGATGGTGCTAATGGAAACGGAAATGGCAATGGGAATTCAGTTAAAGGGTATGTGCCAGAGCTACTTTATCGTGTTTACAAATACTCAGTTATAATGCTTTTGTAGTTCAACTTCTAGGCCCCGTTATTTCAACCGCGTAGTTTTAAAACTAGGTACAGATATTCAGGTACTAATTATAAATGACAAAGATTTTTTTTATTATTATCTACTAGAAATTTAGGGGCTTTTGGTCACGATACGACCATGCCAGCCCCATCATGACCTAATACAAGATTTACACAATTCCGACTTCAAAACCTTATAAACTATTTTGTAAAGTAAAATAGCTGTATTCATTCAGTATGAAACACGATACTTGTGTCTCTTTGGAATGATGAGTGATAATTGCTCACTAACATAGCCAAATGACAAAGATTTAATATAATTTTCAACTTTTAAAAACCTAACTTATCTATTTATATATAGTAGGTACATATGGCAGCTCTATCTATATTTCTGTTATAGATTTTATCGTACCAAACAATTTTTTAAACATTTTGCCAAATAAATACCAATCACTTTTGTTTAATTGTACAAAAATGATTGATAATTATTTGGCAAAATGTTTACGTTTATTACGTTGACGCGTCTTACATTTCTTTCACTTAGTCTTCCCCCAATATTTATTTATCTAATATCCGTCTTCCGTTCATCATAACCTATCGATAATTTCTAGAGAGATCTATTGTTACGTTAATGATCCAACAATAATAGACTATAACAAGGGTTAAACGATAAATGAAACAATAATAACAATCAACCGCTGTGTTCTGAAACTTCTCCATCCTTGAAAATTATTCGATCTATCAATGACCACATACGTCAACAGATAGATCGTTCAAATACAGCCGTGATCTTATCGTACTTACACCAAAATCTAAAAAGGTTGCATTTTTTAATATTTTTCAGCGAAACTAATTTGCCTTTGACTGCTACTTGACTGTCCTCATTTGATTTACTTTATAGAACTCTATTTGTCCAAAGGGAAACCAACATATCGAGTGATTCATTGCAATTAATGCGAAAACAAAACTGCACCTACTCAACAGTTGTAGGAAGTTATTTAGACTGGTATGCAACAATAAACAAATTTTAAAAGCAATTTTATTAAAAGGAATTAAGGTTACAATTAACGAGTTTTTACTTCAACGGAATATTACTAATGACTACAATCATCTTGGCGGCGCCGATACCAACGCCGGGAAAAATGCAGACTGCAAATTACATGCAATTGACAAGCGCAGCGTAGGACCGGTGACCGATGATGACATGCCTCAAGAACGTCGACTTCATCCGATTTTATTCATAAAATCCATAGATATTACATACAACCTGATGATAAGCGTATTTTTTTGCATAAATGTGATTTAAAAACGGATATCAAAGAATTTTTATGGTGGAGGCGTGTTAGTTATATCAAAATTATCTTGACTGATAATTGGCCAGATAAAGCTATGAGTAAGCAGTGTCTTCAGTTCTGAAAAACTAATTAAAAACCTAAAATAAACTTGAATTAAATAAGGTTAATTTAATGAGGCAAAGAGGTTGATTCGTCGAGTAAATTATTGATTATAGGACACTGACACGAGAATCGTCGTATCAACTACATACTTTATACCATATTAAAATTGTTATGAAATTAATATATTTACAAGAAAATCGCGTAGTAAACGTTACGGCTTTCAAAAAAAAATCTGAAAGTAATTGCAATGAGAGGTAAAAATATTATGAGTCAACGAAATATGTCGTTGATTCATGATGAATATAGGTAGACGTATAGGCGCACCTAATAATATAATCTGATGACAGACGCATATTTCAAAGCATGTACTGCCGACACAAATACACACCACCAATAATTTTTTAGTGGCTTAGTTAGTGTAAACATAATATTTTGATGACCACAACATACTTAAAAGAACATTAGGTAAAGAAGAGTGATCAAGTTCAAAATAAAAAATCCACTGTTTTACATATTTTCCGATTTTATGCCAAGTGCATCTATTTACATGCGTATCAGTGGTCCACGATTGCTGTCGCATCGAGTTCATATAAATTAAGCCGACTCATAAATTCACAATGCAACTGAGTCAAGCAGACATTGTCATAAACAATCATTGATTTTTAACGATCTGACCATGTAGGTATGTTGGCGAATGCGACCCATATTCCTTTTAACCTTCTACCTTTCCTGGCCGCAGCACTTTCAATAATTATATACGTAGATACGTATATAATTATTGAAAGTGCTGCGGCCCTTGATGCTCCTCTCTTGTCTCTTTTTGGTTTTGAAAATAAGTAGGTACTTAATTCTAAGATTTAGACAATCAAAGAGCGGCTAGCAGCGTTAGTGTATGTTCCCTTCGCGGTGTGCCATGCTTCGTGCTTCTTCAGTGTTTGTTATTATGATTTTAACGCCCACTTTCATATTGTTACAGATACTCTTACGAAACACTGCTTGAGATTGCAAACTTCTTGCTATCTCGCATATCGGTGAAACCAGAAGTTGGTATTATTTGCGGCTCTGGGATGGGTTCGTATTGGAAAGAGGGTATATATTATTTCATGCTATTACATGGTACATTTGGGAAGTTATGCAAAGGGAAATAATAATATGGCGATAGAGACATGCTTCACACGAAGTCTTAAACAGGCTTTATTTCTTTCTAAAGAAATAAAGAGAGCTAAGTACCAACTCAATTGACATTATCATTTTATGCATTTAACTTGGTGGTGGGAATGTGTTTGTGTCTTTGTGTATACTTGTTGAAATTGAAATTATCACTTTGCACAGCTACGTCCAGCAAAAGTAATGAGTCAAACTGCCACTTTTAGCTACCTCTTTCACAAATAGTAAGTACAACGTAGTGTTGCTGGCATCCGTAGCGGCGGGAGACCACTTTCCATCAGGTGGGACGTCAGCTATATTGTAGGTACATATGCCAACATTTTGCTTGATGATTTTAGCAGTTATATGAGCAACAAGTGAGCAGACTGACTCTTTACTCAATATGTCAATTAAATATGTATAGTAAAACGAGACACAATTAAGTACAATAAAGTTACAATATCTTTCGCAGGATCCCTGGCTGAGACGATCACAGACTCTCAATCTATATTATATGAAGATATCCCAAATTTTCCGGTGAGCACAGTTGAAGGGCACCATGGAAAGTTGGTGTTCGGCAAGATCAGCGGGATCCCGGTGGTGGCCATGCAAGGACGCTTCCACTACTATGAGGGATACCCATTGTGGAAGGTAAACAAGTTATAGTGACACAGTTAAAGACGATTTATACTTGAAACATCGAATCGTAATACGCTTCGACGATTATAAATATTTTCAATATTTTGTACCAAAGTCCTAATCTGGGTCTAAGGTAGGGAGCTAGAGTTTGTCCTCAAAGATGGCAAGTAATATTTGTGTGCGTTACAAAGACCAGCGTGTAAATAGAATCAGTAAAATATTGTTATTTTCTATTAGATTAGAACAAGCAGATAACACTGATGTAAGTCTTCCTAGTTTTACGATCTTTTCGTATCTACGTAACTACGTATTGACAAACATTCTTGTAATGTATGGAAAATTCTGTTGTCATCTTACCCGTACGTATCTGGATATGGCTGATGTAAAGCGTTCTCGACCCCCAGCAGTGGGGTTATCTCTTGTTAAGAGCAGTATAATACAGAGTAATAGACACGTTAAGATAAAACACTACTAGCTACCGACGCCCTTGTTATTGTCATCAATAATATAAAACGCAGGAGGCGATAAATAATAATAAATCTGAGAAAACAAACGGCTGGCAACTCACACAATGGGGTTTTGTAAATTAATAGTTTTCTTTTTAAGACCGTTTGACATGAAAGGAAACTTTATAAATATGTTCGAAAGGTTAATTTATCCTTATTCAACTGATACTTATATAATGATATCATCTAGGCGAACAAATGTCGAGTTATTCATCCAAAAGTTTAGCTTTATTTAACCAATTTATTTCCCTTGTACATAATATAGGGATAGTCCCGTTTGCCACAGATGTAGGTATTGTCATGCGGAGCTACCTACAAGTAAATTACTAACCTACCTACTCAATATCTAAGTACCTATTACTCACTCAACTCACGTATGATATACACCAATTAATTAAAGATTAAAAATGCATTGGTTATCAAAAACCAACTTTGATTTTCGTGCGAAATGATAAATGGGTTCCAACTAATCAGTTGCATTGTGTAACAGTGCAGCTGGTAGCGCGTTATCGACATGTTTTATCGTATCAAAATATGAATGGGTAATAATATAATATTAAAAATTTGATATAATCAAACTGTATCTTTTTTGATCAGTCTGGTCACATTAAAAGGATTTTAATCACGCACAAGTACACTTCTAATTATGATACCAAGATTAAACACACAGATGATGGGTGTTATCGACACGTGCACAACTTGATTCCGGAAAAATTAAAAAAGTCAACCTACCTACACGCTAATTATGCCTACACTTCGGTCGTTAAGCTGAGAGAATGCGTTGCTGACACATTAACATTGTTGTTGTCGCATTAATAGGTATAAGAAACGCAATTAGCTATCTGGATGGCCGAACTGTAAACTAAAATACGTTAGGTCAGTATAGGCAGCAGGTGTGCTTATAAGCCCCGTGTTATTTCGTTCTTGTAATGATTATTTTACTTACTTTATCCAACATTCTAGTGTTGCCTACCAGTACGCGTGATGAAGCTCATCGGTATCAAAGTCTTGATCGCTACCAATGCGGCAGGAGGCCTGAACCCTTCGTACAAGATCGGCGACATCATGATCGTAAAGGATCACATCAATATGATGGGATTCGCCGGCAACAACCCCCTGCACGGTCCCAACGACGAGAGGTTTGGACCTCGCTTCCCTCCCATGAACAAAGCTTACAACAACGAATATAGAAAAGTTGCCCGAGAGGTAAGTGTTAACATCGGAGTTATTAAATATTGTAGGTATCATGTTATCAGATAGTGTTATCTCCCGTTAATGACATTGTCATGGGGGCTAATAAAAAAATATACGTAAATATACCTACTTACGTAAGACAGTTATTTAAAATCGCACAAATAATTTTTAGTCTTTGACTTTATGACCTGTAATGTTCGACTTTTTGAAAGGCAGCTAAAGATTGAAGATAACTCTCAATCAGTTCCTTTGTTATCCTTTAAAAACGTTTTATGAAGCACGCGGTGTCATTAACATATCTGGAGCCAAGGTTATCAGGGGTCGCGAGTACCATTTACAACTTGACGCACAATAGAATGAACTGCGTATCTAATGTACTTAGTGAGCGGCTGTGCGCGACCTTCCTGTTTGCCTTGTTAGGGCGCTATCATACATTAGTGCTTAAAAGTAGAATGCTTACTGGTTTCGTCATTATTAATCGATAAGAATCGATAATTGACATTTGAAAGAGATTTATTTAAATAAATAAAATTGTACACGAGGTTTAATTGAACAACAAGATTTATATATATATATAAGACCTTTTATATTAAAGTCCTAATTATTAGGTAGGTACGATTATCCATACGTATTTAAAAAACATAGGTACCTACGTAAATTCTATTTTATGATAACGAAAAAATGTATACCGGCGTAGTTATAATTGAATACCTATGTTAAATCCGTTTGTATTTATTTATCATTTTCGGCAGATAATACAACTCCATAATAATATATTATGACGCCAACACAAGTGCAGGTTACCGTAAATGTGACAAAACTATAGGTAATTTGTGTCGGCAGATTATAAAACTGGCTTATTGAATAGACAAAACTTGATAAGGCGATTAGGTATAATAAAATAAAAACCTGCTTAATCCATAGATACCTAATAAACTATTTTATGTTATAAATATGAAAGTAACTATGTTTGTCTATTACCTTACCAGGCCCAAACAGCACCCTAATTGCGTAACACATTAATTATTTCACTAATATGAATCATTTTGAAGCATATTGCTAATTCATTGCTCCATATGTTCGAAAAATGTGTGTGCTCAACAACGTAAATAAGGTAAAGAATGTTGTTGAACTGTCAAAATAACACTCATTGATCCTGATTACGCAAATACCCAGCATCTTAACGGATTTCAATGGAACTTGATTTGATTTTACATACCTACCTATTAAAAGTAACAGCAACTTTTTATCCCAAATAAATATAGAGCTCCGTTCCTGTGGAACAAAAAACGGCAACAAAGCCAACCGAGCGAATCAATAAATTGTGAAATGTATCTTTTAACAGGTAGCGAAAGAGTTGAATATAGACAATATAGTGCGGGAGGGAGTGTACACGTGTCTCGGAGGACCTAACTTCGAGACCGTCGCAGAACTGAATATGTTGAAGATGGTCGGAGTCGACGCAGTTGGCATGTCCACCGTTCACGAGGTAAGGACAAAACCATATACCTACAACATTATTTTTTGGAAACCCGAAAGACGTGTCCAGTACTTTTAAGTAAAGGATCTATGTACAAAATTTTAAAAAGATATAATAAAAACCACAAAGTTCTGAGATTCCTATTCTACTTGGTTGTCCCAACAAAAATAAGGCGGGCGAGCGCGGTGCGTTGACCTTCGGCGTCAGCTGTGGCGCGCCCGCAAGTTCTTTGTTCTATCGTAATCGCTCAGTAACAACTCTGCAAACATTTCTAAATGTATTTGAGAAAAAATATAACATGGTGTAAAAATGATTGGAATCGGTCCAGTTGCTTATTCTGAACAAACTACATATATTCAGGTTTCGCATAATCATGCAACTGGTAAAGAAATATTTAACGGCGAATATTATAACGAACATAATTTGGAATGGACTCTCAGGGGTTAAACAAACACTATAAGTGCTTGCCGAGACGGTGCAGCAGCTCTGACAGGAAAAGTTAAAGGCTTTATAACAAAGTTTACTGAAATAATCCTAATATTTAATATAAAAACAGCATTGTATACACAGAGAAGCTCTTATAACGAAGTCTCTGCCTGCCGAGTTAATAAACAAAAAATAACTTTATAAAAGGTGTATCTGACATCGACGCACAAACGAGTACCATGGATCTAGTTCATGATTCTGTACTCCCAGTGGTGGAATTTTTCGTCGGCTTTTTCATGATTAAAAAAATATATATGTAGTTTTTTTCACTTTAGACCGTTTATAATTGATATTGATATACTTTTATAACCCAATAAGATTTTAAAGTAAAAATTAATTAATTCGCTAATTACACAAAAAAGCGCAATGAATACAAAACTCGAAATACAGATCTATCAGCTGATTTAATACAGTTCACATTAGGGATCAATGGCATACCTACAAACCCGTACGGCGGCACGCTTGCTACGTTCAAAGGCCAAGCCGACACTTTTTTAAACACTGTGAATTCTGTAACCGTTCATTAGCGACATAAATGACTATCATAATTTTATTAGTGTCATGCGGTCTAGTCTTTTCACGAAGTTTGCGTTACGATGTCAAATACATCCTGTATATTCAGGTTTCGCATAAACAAAAAATCACGTTGTATATGTATAGACTGATATGGTTGTACAATTAATTGAATACTTAGTAGGTACTAGTACTGCCTTGTTGATCTACTGGTTACAAGTGCATTTACTGATCGCGGGGTTCCGGGTTCGGTAGACTACTGTCGCCAACCTTTTATAGAATACTTAAGTACCTAAAAGCGTAATTATAGCATTATTATTATCATAACCGTACACAGGGAATAGGAAATAAGAAAACACAACAAAGTAAACTTTTGTTTTACGGCATGGTTAGCGCAGTGGTGCGTGTCGCGGGGAATCCCGCACGGAACAAATATTTATATGACCTACAAGTAGTTGTTCCAGATCTGGCTGTTTGTGTATGTTAGTTGAAATGTTTGTAAAGTCACCCACGATGACAAAGCTCATTCCTGAAGGTGGCATTGTTTTTTTCTTTTTATTTTGCCCAATACTAAGAATTTCTCTAGTATCGTACAATACTAAGAATTTCTCTAGTATCGTGCAATACTAAGAATATCTCTAGTATCGTGGAATACTAAGAATTTCTCTAGTATCGTGCAATACTAGGAATATCTCTAGTATCGTGCAATACTAAGAATTTCTCTAGTATGGTGGGCCATGATACAAGAGAAATTCTTAGTATTGGGCAAAATTAAAACAAAAAAACAACGCCACCTTCAGGAAAGAGCTTTGTCATTTTTGTAAAACAAAATTATAACGCATTTTTTAATTCTAGGTTATAACAGCAAGACACTGTGAATTAAAAGTGTTCGCGCTGTCCCTCATCACCAACGAATGTGTCACGTGCTACGAGAACAATGACGAGGCCAACCACGAAGAGGTTCTCGATGTAGGGCGCATGCGTCAAGACATTCTGCGCCATTTTGTCAGCAAGCTGGTCGAAAGATTCGCTCAAATAGAGAAAAACCCCTGAAAACTCGCATTACACGAATTGAACTTCAAACATACTCTACACTCATATAAACGCAGGTCTACTTTGATGAAATCATTTCTCAAGGGTTGTCACTAGAGTCACATTAATATAAATACTTAATAACTAAAATTGTAGAGTAAACTCAAACGTCTTGCCGTTAATGCCATTTGGTTTAAAAAAAAAAAAACTAATTCCAATATCCCGTACATTACGACACATGAGAATAATAATAAATTATTGTGCATCGTGAAGTTACTATGTATTGCTAAACGACGTGCTTTGATAAACGCACAGATATGGGCGTCAGCAGGTCAAGCTACCCGAAACTGTCAAATATTCCCACTGAACCTTCATCCTTATTGATGTCGTGATTAAGTTGAAAATCTAAAAAAGAAAATTTGACAGATTGTATTTAGTAGTTTGATATGCCGTCGTCTGTACAAGTTAAACACAAGGTACAGATAAAAAGTACAGGTGGCATGTGTACTACGTCCGCGTACTTTTTATGGGTCGTGTGACCAAAAGTCACACACCTACGCTCAATTCTGAATAAGATTAGACATTAAAAGCACCTTTTTTTACAGTCCGTTCAACCGATTTTGACTTCTATTGCGTTAGTGGCATGACAAACGGCAGCGGCAGCTGCAGTAAATGGTTGGTATTGTAACCACGTTTTCGCTTTGCTACCTTATGCCAACGGAATACAAGTCAAAATTAGTCGAACCAACTGTAAAAAATGTTTGTTGAAATATCTAATATTATTCCGAGTGGACTTTAAGTCACGCTTTTCTGTGTAGAAGTAGACTAGGTACTTAAGTCACCGAAAAGTGTGACTTAAGTGCGGGTTTAGGTCACACAGTGCTATAAAGTATATTTATATGTAGACATAAATTTAGGTCTAAATAGGTCAATTTATAATTAATGTTTATGATATATTTAAGCTGTTACAATTGTTTGTAAGTTTTATACGAATGTTGTATACCTATGGTATTCGTAACTATTAGGTACCTATTAAGTGATTACCTACTATTAGACACGTTAATGATTAAGGAAATAATAAAAATCTTGAACATGCTTAAATCTGTTCGATGATTATTAAAGATAAGAACAATATAAAGATATTTTTTAAATAAAATTATTTAAAAATGCTCTTGTATTTATTCATTCCTACAGGCTTATTACGTAACACCAATAGCAATGGGTTTAATTTTGTCAGTTCAACAACATTCATTGCATATTATGTTGTTGAGTAATGGATTAGCAACATGCTTCAAAATGATTCCAATAGTAATTGTGTATTACGCAATTAGGGTGCCGTTTAGGAACCCACAAAGACCGAATGTACCCATCAAATGTGTTGGAATAAACTTATTACTTAACAGAGCTATAGTTACCTATCTACCTTCTTGGTAATACGGACATTTTTTTTAAAAGAACAAGTTTACATGGTACGAATTAAAGAAACTTTAGGGATAAGAACAACTTAAACACGTTCTATTTGTTAACAATAATTTAATTCAGTACGCACAAAAATTAGAAACAATAGATGATGATTTAAAAACACAATATTATAATTTTTTTCATCTACATTTTCCATCAACAGTCTCAAATACTTTAACAATTTTCTATTTAAGAGGATGTTTTTTCGGACAAAGATGTGCAAATTCTTGACAAGCATTATCGATATCTGAGTATCTATATTTGAAACCATATTCTAGAACTCTTTTTGGTACGACGTATTGTCCTTTAGTCATTATCATCGCTCTCTCATTGTGAAGTAACATATTCAAAATGGTCTCGGGAACTGGTAGGAAAGCAGGCCTCCGCAACGCTTTGGCAAAAGACTGAAAAATAATAAACATTTTTGTTATTTTTAATATCCATGACATAATAACGAAAGACTGCTAAGTCAGAAATGAAACGAAATAAACAGTATTCCTTTGCCCAACCCATCGACTAGGGAATGCAATCCCGATCTTGCGAGATCCCGTTTAATTTTTCGGGATCAATTCCGAAAGATAATATGATGAAATCCCGTTCGAGGTGACTGAATTGGTCGAAAATGATCAGCGATGCTACCGTTCTCGACATTCACACATCGCTCGGCACTTAGGATAAAAAAGACATAGATTTATTTGAGTATGGAGGAACAAGGGGGAGATTCTTGCAGTTTGCATATCAAAAAAAAATCTAAGTCACGCTGTTGCAAACCAGCAGGGTAATTGCACAAGACATATCCCCTTATTCAAACGATGTTTAAAGATAACTGGTGATTAGCGATTCTTTAACCATACATTTTAGACGTTTGCACGTCATTTAACTTTAATAATCCTTTATGAATAAACCCCTTGAACACTGGTGTGATGATTAAAGTTAAGTAATGCATTGTTGAAGAATCGCTAATCACTAGTTAACTTTAAACATCGTTTATGAATAAGGGGGATTATCAGTAACAATGGGTTTAATTTTGTCAATTCGAAAGCATTCATTGCGTTGTTTACGTTATTGAGCAGATACATTTAAGAACACAGGGAACAATGTAATAGCAATAAACTTCAAAATGATTCTAACTGATACTAATAGTGTATTAGGTACGCAATTAGGGTGCTGAGTTATTAATTTTATACAGCTGAATTACAGTACAGCTGTTATTGAGCTTGAAACTGAAATTTCATAATTCTATTCAGTTCTTAACGTTCAAATATCCATAAATAATAGTTTTGTGCAAATATATGTAGCACAAAAATTAAATAAATAATAAATATTGGCATGCTGTACCTATCGCGATTGTACACTGTTTGTAAATTGATAAAATTGAATTGTAGATACTTAGGTCAACAAATTAAAAAAAATGTATGATCCCTAAGTTCATGTTTTCTAGCCATGGTTTGGAAAAAAAGATTCCCTTTTTATAAAGATATGCCTCATACTTACTTTAGTAAAATCATCGTTGGTGATAACTTGCGGTGCCACACCGTTCAGCACACCGCGAACGTTTTCATTTTCGATAGCAAAGAGAATGAGTCGTGTGAGGTCGTCTATGTGGATCCACGGCAAAAACTGCTTGCCGCTGCCGATGCGGCCGCCAAGCCCAAGGTAGAACGGCAGGAACATATTTTTTATCATGCCTCCCCAGCGGCCCAGCACAGCGCCTGAACGTATAATTACCTGTGGAGAAGTGGAGAAAGATTACTCCGTGAAACATAATTCGTGGTAGATCAGGTGGGCTCGCTTCTCTCCCTCAATTTAAGAATATGAATATGCTTGATATGCACTCACTTGTAAGGAGAGAGGTCGCTTTGCTGCTCGTGTTTTAATGTAAAAAAAGAACCGGCATTCATTCTGGTCATCACAAAACTCTGTTCATAGAAATAATGCATACTGACACACAGATTTATGTCTATAACATTATGTGATTCCTCAGAAGGAAAAACAGAACCCTTATAAGACCACTTCGTTGTCCGTATGTCTCATCATCATCATCTTAGCGTTTATCCCGGTTGCATCCGCGGCTTTCGCGTTGGAGCCCGGCGTCCGCTTTATTGTTCAATTTCCTCCATTTCACGCGATCTTTAGCATCCTGTGGTGTGAATTGTTGGCACTATGTCATCTCTTACAACGTAAAGCCAGCACTTCTTTGGTCTACCCCGCTTGTTCCGGCCCGGCGAAGGTGCCATGGCAAGACATTTGTTACCCACGTAACATGCGTTTTCCTAAGACGTGACCGTACCAACGTAGGCGACCCTCCTACAGTTTGTCCGCTATGTCACGGACATGAAGACTGCTATAGATGCGGGAGTTCCTGATGCGGTCCTTCCACGTAACTCCACACATTCACCGCAGCATATTCATCCCGTGACAGCAGCTCCTGTTTGGTCGCTCAATCACACACCACGCTTCACTACCATACAGGAGAACAGGCCTAATGATGGTCTTATAGACCTGCCCCTTAAGCTTAATCGGCATTTTGGGGTCACAAATGACATCTGTCACCTCACGCCATTTTGCCCAAACTGCCGAAATAAGTGCCCTGACGTCGCAATCAATGTCGCCGGATGCATGGAGTAGGTACAGACCCCAAGTATTTAAACTGGTCTATGCACTCGACCATTACGTTGCTAGCCATATACACGGTCTTCGCCACATTGAGTTTCAGGCTTCCGTTCTCGAGCGAGTCCTTCTACACATTCACACGCCGCACCAACTGACCCCTGTCCGCGTCGGCCAGCGCGATAGCGTCAGTATACATAAGCAACCAAGGAGGTTGCTCATGTGAATCCCTGATGCTATCCGACAAGACGTCTAATATCACGCTGAACAGAAACGGACTAAGGACGGAACCTTGGTGGACTCCGATGGTGACGGGGAAGGGTTTAGTGTCACCAACAGTGGTCCTAACAATGGAATCGGAATTGAGGTACATGTCTCGAATTATATCAACATAGACATCGTCTTCCAGGCCTCAATGTGGACTCCGTCAGCTCCGACAGCTTTCCGATTCACCATGCGACGAAGAGCCGTATGGACTTCCTCAGGCGTTATCGGGGGCACTAATCCAAGATTTGGAGGGAGTTCCGGTGTCTGCACCACTTGATGCTGCTTATTCAGCAGCTCGTGGAAGTACGATCGCCATCTCTCCTTCGTTGCCCGTATGTCTGTCGAGACTTTTTCTCAGCAATATGTGGAGTTATCAAATCCAAATATGCGCCCTATGCTCAGGCTCGTCTGTAGGCTCATTACACTAGACTGAGCTAGAGGAACTTTTCCATTAAGTCAGCTGATTATAATGTGATCACCTTTTATTAAACTTCAACTATATCCAACGACCCTGGTTACTTATCTCCTTTGGCGATAGTACAATAAAGTATATATAGATAAGGTAATATTGAACTCACTTTTTCCCAGCCCCCGTTTTTAGAACGTCTGTCAAGCATAGTGCGAGACGATCGTAAATTAGAGCTTGAGGATGTGATGATGATTCCACTTTTACTGCCACTTTAGCTTGTTTATTCTGCAAGCTTTGTGGGAAACATTTTTTTTTAATAAAATAACTTTGCACCCACTAGGAATTTCTTATGTATCGCAGGTACGTTTACAAACATACGAGTACACGTACCGCGGCAGTCAATCGCTTAACCACTACGCCAACCATGCAGTCTGCGAATTATTTCCGGTTAACTACGTTCCTTACGTTTACTTTCATTATATTACTGGTTTTGTTCTTCAAAGACACTCCAAGCATAGCCTGCTCCATAGTGCTTATACCTGCATCGTATTTAAACAGTAGGTACCATCTTTTCACTACTTACAAGATATACTTTGATGTGATTATATTATGTTCATGAAGAACTTGTAAATTACATTAGTGTTATTATTCACTACTTAATACTTACAAGCCTTACAGGTGGATCTACATTAGCAGCTTTTTCCCATTCAACGGTGAGTCTGGAGAAAAAGTCATGGCCTGTGGTGGGACTGCTTTCATCATACTTGTTACACTCAGAAGGTTCGTAAGCACCCACGCCAGTGATTACAACATAAACCTTTGGCTTGTCATTACTTCGGTTAATAGCTTTAGCAAGAGCTTTGGTTGTGTAAACTCTAGAGTTCTGGACATTTTGTTTAAATCTGAAAAAGTAAATATTCAAATTTGTAGCCTTTGTTACTACAGTTAATTATGGTTACTTGAAGACTTCTTAGAATCTGCATGTGAGTATTGGTTAAGAGTTCTGCTAGGATACTTAAGATCTGAATAATACTGAAAAAGGTTTTTTTTTGTTACCTTTGCTTCAATTCCAGCCTGTTATTGAACTTTAAGGCTTTTTTACTGAAATTTATGAAGATACAAAATCAAATTGGTAAATATGATGGAATAACTTACCCAGGTGTCCAAGACTTTGTGAAGTCCATGAATTGTTGGCCTGCACAGTTCACAACACCTAACGTCCTTTTGGGCAAGCCTGTTATCTCTAGTTCAGTCCATGAAATGTTATTGGTAGCTGGCATGCGCGCTACATTAAGAACATTATAGCCTTTTAGAGCAAGAAGTTCCCCTAGATGACTTCCAATAAAGCCAGTGCCACCACCTGAAAAGTTACTATACACATAGAGAGAGGAACAAGACATACAGTCATAATTTTCTCTGTAGGTACCTACTATAAGATTGGTGTAATGTAAATGTAATGTTCACTATAAATACTGTTAGATGAGAGCATCGAGCACGCTCAATGGATGAGAGACACCTTTTATAGAAATAACCTGTATTATTATTTCCAATACAAAAACATTATACAACATTCATGAAGAAGGCACTATTAAAAATACTAGATATGTTTACCTTTTTACATACTTAAACTATTTACAATATGAAATTAACAAGTTAAGACTCATGACAGTTATAACAAATTAAAGTAAAAGGTAAAAGTTGTGGTGGTTAGTGGTTAAAACACCAGCCTATCAAGCATGAGGGTGCGGGTTCGATTCCAGGCCAGGCAAGTACCAATGTAACTTTTCTAAGTTATATGTACTTTCTAAGTATATCTTGGCCACCAATGACTGATTACTAGGTGAAGGAAAACATCTTGAGGAAACTTGAACTTTTAAGTCTGAAATCGCCAACCCGCATTGAGCAAGTGTGGTGATTATGCTCAGTCCTTCTCTGTATGAGAGGAGATCTATGCCCAGCAGTGGGACGATAAAAGGTTGATGATGATGCTGAAAGTAAAAGGCAGAAGCATATTGGGCATCAAACAATTTGTCTGCATCACTGTCATAGGCACCCAAAAGGCTGGCAGAAGCCTGGCCTAAACATAGGCCAGGCCTCTTGCCACTGAAAGCCCTAGTGTTTCAAGCACTAATGGCTATTGATAATTTATTAATATGGTGTCTATTTTTAAATAAAAAATATTATTTAGTACTTTTTATTGGCCTGTCTGGTTAGTGGTTAAATGACAACATTCCAGGCACAATGCTAAGTAAAGCTAAGTATAACTAATTAAAATGTACCAATGTGAACAACTTTTTTAAAAAAAAATATAAACTAGCGCTTGGCCGCAATCCCACTTGATGGTAAGCAGTGATGGAATCGTTGATGTGTCTCAAAAGGAATATTTTAACATTTAAACTAGATTCTAGGAAAAACCCATTTGTTATAAGAAAGGATTTTTCCACATGATAATTCTTAAATTTAAAAAAATATATATGTACTTACCTTTGTAATTTGATGTAGGTAATTATTAATATATTGTGGTTTTGGTTTAATGTTAATTGCCCGAAGTAACTACATGTCTAGTAACATGTTTAAGAAATTATTACATTGTAACACTTACAGTTTGATAGCTATCTTGGTTGTAATATGTCCCTAAGATCAACACTTATGGCGTACATAAGTTCGGGGTGTAAGTAAATAAGTACAGTAGAGCTTATCCGAATGCACAATTACTAGCGTAAGTAATGTTATATTCACAGGGACCTTCATTTCTGCCAGGTTTTACCAGGTGGATATAAGAAAGCGTCAAATACATGACGATGGACTTAAAAATGTACATACTTACCTATTATAATTTTTCTGCTCGACATTATTTCGAATTTTAGAATATTATATAACCACTGCCGAAACTATTGTTTCAACGGTGATATACATTCGCCACACACAGACGAGTTGTTTAGAAAGGTAATACTCAGTGTTAGACAATTCTAATCTTTATTATCTAGTCATAATAGAAGTTGTTATGGATTTGTTATTTGATAAATATCAGCAAACAGCTGTAAATTCAATTTTATCAAATTTTGTTTTTGAATAACAACTCACAGCTGATATTGACAAACGGCATGGCATTTCATGTGTTCCGAGGAAGATGACATGTTCATGACGTTCATGTCAAATCACTTGACAGTCAGTAAGCTGGCAGGACGCAGCCCACAACGCAGCCAAATAAAAATATACAACTGGGTCCTAGAATACGCAATCAATATTGCTCATGATCTCGTATAACAGTTACAACCCGATTCAAAATTTAGAACTCAGAACATGAGGCGAGTCGCTACACAAAAACAAATGCACTATAGAATCGACTCATTTCCAAAGAAAGCAGTGACCTGTCGCTGCCGGCCATAATCGAGTCGATTGTCGGACGCGATGGTTTTCTTCTCCATTGCGGAGAGGGTCAGGGAAATCTCATCATCTCACCTGGCCCGCAGCAGGCGCATCGGGAGCACGAGACGTTCAATGGAGTCACTACCGCAAGGAAAAACATGGCTGAAGAAGGTCAAAATGCGTGCCTGAACTGTAGTTAACCGGCGCTGTCTGATGCCGAGTTCCTTTAATATGGAATCATATGAAAAAATAACTCGGTCACCCGCCGTTATTGGATATCAATGACCCAAGGTAAGGCAAGGTATTGTATGACTGAACAACCTCGCAATTCCATAAGTGTGCGATTTTTCTGGTAAGTTGTTGTTTGAGTGGTCGATAATCACAATTTTGGTTTTTGCGCGATTTATTTTAATCCAAACTCCTGACTTGTAGCTTTCACTTTATGCTGCAGATATTCCATATGACGAGCACTACTTAGTTGCGAACAAAGTCGTGTCATCCGCATAAACACTAAGCTGGGTGACACCATATGTATTTGCATTTCCTTTCGGAGCTCCTCATCGCTGTCTATGCGGTGAAGCAGTCTAGGACATCACACCCTATCATACAACAAGAGCGCTGGACGCATGGCACGTCATACCTGTAGTAACTACATGCTGTGTCGTGCTTTTGTAGCTGCCAGGGTGCCAGCTGTTTTTGAACCCAATGGCTGGGCACACGATTATGGTGTAGCAGAGCCAGCTGCTACACAATTCCGACGGGACACGACCCGACGGCCCGTTGCGAAAGGTTCCTATAAATCACACTAGGATCGCGGAAGTCATGGCGGGCGTTGCGACCGCCCATCGCGAAGTGCCTATAAATCTCACCCCGGAAGCACATCTGTTAACCATCGTCGATGTGCGTGGGAAACTATAGCGAGCTGTCTCGCACGTGAACTGTGAATTGGCGCGCTTTCTACACCAACCAATCACACGCCGCGGGCTCCCTCGATCAACGAATCAACATTGAGAACGCGCGCGCCACTCCGAGGATTTCTGCGGCACAGCAAGCTGTGTTCCTATTGGTTACCCCACCATTGTTTAGAGATTTGCTAAGTTTATTTAAGGGAGTGAATAGCTTGTAAGAGAGATTCATTTTCATACGCATATTCACATTCTTATTCTCATTCCTGTTCATACTCTTGTACATATACATCACGTTATTATACACGTCATACACATTGTACTCTTTTACATACGTGGAATACACAACACCGATTCAACCGAATTTTAATTACGTGACATGTCCTACGCGCTACATCGGGTCGTGATGTCTCGTCAGAATTGTGTAACAGCTGGGTCTGCTACATTGGAAAGAAGTCAGACTGACTTCGACAGAGTCGAAATGACTATAATGCATAGAAAGTGCAACTTGTGTCGCCACCATTGCGTCATCCCATCTTTCTAACATGGTTGGCTGTGCTATGGCGTCTGCTGCAGAAGCAGAAAACCACAAACGGCGCAATTATAACAACCTTATTGGGAGCTGTATGTTTGAGTTGTTTGATGTTGAAACACTGCTTTTGGGTCAGATCGCTCACCGAATTTTTCCGCGATATCGCTAGACGATTGTTTGAATTTTCACGTGACCCAGAGGGCTGGCCGATTTTTAGGTCCGTATTACAGAACGTCACTCAAAATTCAAGCTCTACTTAAGTCACGTTTCAAGCCATTTGATTGGTTGAAACTAGTTTTAAGTAATGCTTAAGCAGAGATCAATGCTTGAGTTTCCTTCTGTAATAAGGACCTTAGTCAAAAGCAAGCAAGGGGAATTGCAAACATATGTCATTAAAGTTTCAGGTAAAAACCTTCCCCCGCTCGATTAAGTTAAAAGTTTCTTTTAAATTAAGCGAGCTTTGTCTATTCGCCTTAGCGTAGCATGTTTCCGTTAACCAGGCGTTTGTATATTTTTTGTTTCTTAAGTCTTGTTTTAGTGTACAGATGACAGCACATCAAGCTACTACAATCTGTCGGATTTCCTTATTAGATTTTTAACTTTATTTCTAATGCATTAAGGCTCAAAGTTGATTGAAAATATTTGACAGTTTCGGGTAGCTTGACTTGCTATCGCCAGTACATAATTTCCAGGCATGTCCATCGCTATCATACTATATATATAAGTCAGCCAAGATCCACTCAGGATTCCTACGTGGTAGGCTGACAGGTGTTATTTACTTCGACATAGCGAAAGCCTTTGACAAAGTCTGGCACAACGGCTTAATATACAAGCTGTACCAACTCGGCGTGCCTGACCGTCTCGTGCTCATCCTGCGAGACTTTCTGTCAAACCGCACTTTCCGCTACAAAACCGAAGGAGCTATCTCCCCCCCCCACCTCATCCGGGCTGGAGTCCCCCAGGGCTCCGTACTGGCCCCCTTGATCTTCACGCTGTTCACCAGCGACATCCCCAAAAGTAAAAAGGCCCACCTCGCTCTCTTCGCAGACGACACAGCCATTTACTGTTCAGGAACCAGCCCCAACCAAATTAAACTAAATCTCCAAACCGCTGTCAACGCACTTGCTGACTGGTTTAAAAAATGGAGAATAGAAGTTAATCCCGATAAAAGCCAAGCGGTTCTCCACTCCAAACCGCGCAGCAAACCCACCCTCCCCCGACCAATCACCATGTCTGGCAAGCCGATCCCTTGGGAAAAGCGAGCCAAATACCTAGGAGTCATCCTAGACGAACACCTCACCTTCGGAGAGCACATAAGGACGGTACGCTCGCGCGCCGCCTACGCACTCTATCAACTCCACTCTCTCCTCAACCCGCGCAGCAAGCTGTCCCTCAGGTGCAAAATGCGCCTGTACACAGCCTGCATACGCCCCATCATGACATACGCCTGTGTAGTCTTCGCACACACCGAGCCCAGTCATATCCATAGGATGCAGACACTCCAAAACCGCTTTCTTCGCAAAGCAACAAACGCCCCTTGGTTCGTCCGAAATGAGATCCTCCATCTAGATCTCAAAATCCCCACTATCCAGCAGTACATGAAACGCCTATCCAAGCGTTTCTTTGACACAGCCGCTGAACATCACAACCCTCTGGTTGTCGCGGCAGCAAAGTACACCCCCTCCAAAATAAGTAAGCTTCGCCGACCTAGGCACGTTCTCACAGACCCTGATGACCCCATTACCCTCCTCCAAGAGGCCAATAGGGCCACAAGCACAAAACACAAAAAACCGACCTACCGACCTCGCCGCCGAGGTCCATCGCGACGCGTTCAACGTAGTAATCGCCCTCCCCGTCCCTTGTCCGATGAAGGCCAGCCCGCGCCGCAGCTGAGCCAGTAAATATAAACTCCCGACTATGACCTCTGAGTTTGTTTCGGCCGTTTCTTCTCAGAGCTAGTACTAGGAAACGCCGTGGTCATCAAACCGAAATAAAAATAAAATAATTCGATCCAGCCCTCCCTTGCTGTTTTCTCCAGCGACACCCTAAGCCGAGGTTCGTACCCCACAGGGGGTGCCCTTAGCGTGTAGTCGCTTAGCTTTTAGTAGCCCTGGCTGGAGGCTTTAAATTCACTTAAGGCAGCCACAGGATAGTCCGGTTAAGTAGTCACGACCTCTCAAGGTCAACTACGAGATGCCATATCAAAAAAAAAAAAAAAAAATAATGGCTAACTATACTTCTTCTATTAAGCAGTTAAGTAATACACTTAGTGGTAATGAGCAGAGCTTGAAATTTGTTCCAAGTTATTTAAATTACAAATTGAGACAATAGAGTCAACCTCTAGCACTATTTTAAATAATAAATTAGACTTGTACCCATTATTAAGGGACAGTGAGACAATAAAATTAAACCCTAGCAGAAATATAAACCTAGATCTATTAATATCACACCCATTAAATTTTAATTTTCAAAATATAATCAGTAATAATAACCTTAAAATTGTTCACCAAAATGTTGTGATAAATAAACAATTAGAATTGTTCATGAACTGTAGTTATATTGATATTGTTTGTCTTTCTGAACATTGGTTAAAAGCCCATAGTTCATATTCAGCTTTAATAACCATCAGATCACTAGCTCATTCAGTAGAGTGAATACGATAAGGGGTGGCTCCTTAATAATTGTTCATAAGAATATCAAATTTGAGAACGAATAGAACGGACTGATATTGTAAGCCTCTCTGTTGAGTGAGTTATTGAAATTGCTTGCATCGAGCTTGAGCAGTTCATTGTAATAAGTGTCTACAGGCCCTCATGTGCTTCCTATGATATTTTTGAAAAATATATGGAAGAAGTTTTATTAAAGACTTGTCACAGTAACAAAACAGTTATTGTCTGCGGAGACTTCAACATTAATGTTCTAGCAAAGAAGTGTTCTAGAGAAATCAGCTACAGTTAATAAATTTATGTCATTATTCAAGTCTTATAACTTGTGCGCAAGTTTTTTGAGCCGACAAGAATAACTACCACAAGTGCCACCTGTTTAGACAACATCTTTACTAACTTAAGACCTTCTGACCATTTAATTATAAATGAGCTGTGGCCAGTTAGTTACTTTTCCTCAGAAAAGTGAAGTCAGAGCTCAAAGAAAACTTGTGAGTTTTGTTCCTGTAAATGAAAATCGTTTAGGACAATTTAAAAATAATTTAATTGAAAAGCTACCGGGCTTGCCTCATCACACCAACCCGGACCATGCGGATAGTGTACTATTGGTTGCACTTGTGAATTTTGTATTTTGTAATTTTGTTGTATACTTGTGAATTTATGAAAGTTTTCACAAAAAAACATTGCGTGTTAGCGACCCCATTATATTTAGTGACTGGGCAACCCTAGGTATTTATAAAAGCAAGGACAAAATGTATTAAGTAATTGTATCACGAAAAAACATATAACCATGATGAAACTTTTCAACGGGACGAACCAAAGTACAAAATCACGATTTACATTAAAAATTAACGATGAAGATATAAAGGCGGACTTGGAGGTAGCAACTGTGTTTGAGAATTTTTTTACTAATTTTCCAATAATAACAACAATTGTCATCTTCCTCCACCTCTGCTTACGCCATACTAAAAGAATGTGTTCCAGAATGTGACAAACAGTTTGAATATACGTTTGTGACTGCTAAGACATTATAGAATCTTTAAGGAACTTGATGTAAAAAAAACTGCCGATCATTGGGGTTTGTCAGTATATATTGTAGCTTCAATAATAGGTGTAATCGCACCTTTCTTAGCAATATTTTTTAATTCTTGTGTCACATCTGGTATATTTCCTGATTTGATGAAACTTAGCAAATTAATTCCACTGTTAAAATCTGGTAGTACAACTGATCCCACGAATTTTCGGCCAATTTTGATATTACCTTGAGCAAAATTTTTGAAAAATTATGTTTGAAACAGTTGGTAAGGCACTTTAACTTACATAATTTATTGCACGTGAAACAATTTGGTTTTACAAAGGGTCGTTCAACTACAGATGCGGGTGTGGCGTTGCTAAAGAATATATTTGGGGCCTGGGGGGAATCGCAAGATGCTCTTGGTATTTTTTTGTGATTTGTCCAAGACCTTTGATTGCGACATCATGATACTCTTATTAGGAAATTGTACCATTATGGTTTAAGGGACAGAGCTCTCGACCTTCTGACTTCTTACCTGAATAATCGAATTCAGAGGGTTGATGTTAATGGTAAGAGATCTACAGCATCTGTGGTCACCATGGGCGTTCCGCAGGGCTCAATTCTAGGTCCGTTCTTGTTTTTAATTTATATTAATGACTTACCCCATCACGTGCGGGATAATTAAAAATAAAAACTATATTATATGTTAAGCAATGATTAGATATAAGTGATGGAATTAGTATTATATAAATGTGATAGTATTATACACATAAAGATAGGTTAATGGAATATAAGTAATTCTCGTTTAAAATAATTTTCGTATGCCCACAGGCACAATGTAGCGAACTTCCTGCAATCCTAACACCTTTTGTATTATACACCTGCATTGACGAATAAAAAAAAATTGGCTGTCTGTAGAACTCCGTCTACTGCCGATATTTGAACGTGATAACGTCTATTACATGGTAATTTTTTCTGGGTGCAATGAAATTATTTAAAATAAAGTAATGTATAACATTTATATTTTTATTTAATAGTTTGTTTAAATTTTCTGCTTCTGAAGTTATACATAAATTAATTATTATGAGTAATGTGCACTTGCACATTAAATACAATAAGCATATGATTGCACATACATATGAACATATGATCAATAGATAGCAGTAGCTAACGGTGGTTACGGCGGTGAAGCTGCTGCGCGGGTTGAGGGGGGCATTACGCGATGTTAGTGTCATCTGACGACGAAAAGTATAACTAAGTTTTGCCACTAAAAGCTTAGCTTTCAAAAGTTCTGCCACTGATCAATAGATAGCAGTAGCTAACGGTAAGATTATATGTTATCTACTTCGTCGCTAGATGGCGTTAGTTTGTATGACCTTTTCAATATCCAAAGCACACAATAAGCAAACGAAAGAACATTGACCAGACACTTGCCAGTTTTAATTGACAAATGTTATTATTCACTGACTGAGTATCTAAATGATAATTTTTAAATTTTAATTGACATAACACTAACTGAAACTATTCTTAATAATTTTAATTAATAAAAAAATAGAGTTTTATAAGAAGCCACAATTATTTAAATAAATATGTAGAATTAATTAAGAAATAAAGAAATTATTATTAACATAAAAAAAATTAAAATGGATAAAAAACGTCCGTTGCCGTCAGGAATCGATCCGCGGCACCTCTTGACATAACACTAACTGAAACCATTCTTAATAATTTTAATTAATAAAAAAATAGAGTTTTATAAGAAGCCACAATTATTTAAATAAATATGTAGAATTAATTAAGAAATAAAGAAATTGTTATAAACATAAAAAAAATTAAAAAGGATAAAAAATGTCCGTTGCCGTCATGAATCGATCCGCGGCACCTCTTGAGTGAGTCGATATTAATCCGAGCGTTTCACCACTCGGCTATCAATGCTTTAATCATGTATGCGAAAAACTGCTACTAATTGTTTACAACCGTGCTTTTAGGTAAATAATATTGCACTCTAAAGCTACAAGGCTAAGGTTAGTTTTAGTAGGCGTGGACTCCGTGTAGCGTCAGATTCGGCCGTTACGCAGTTTTCGCGAATGACTCCCAGCATACCGATTTAATAGACGTTATCACGTCAAAAGATTTGATTTGATTTGATTTGGATGAGACTTCTCTTATTTTTAAAGTCAGGGTCAGCTAGCAAATTTTGACGAAGTTAACAATGCACTTTCTAAAGTTGTCCATTGGTTTAGTGTAAATAACCTTCATTTAAATGAAAAAAAAAAAACAAAAAAACTAAAGCCATTAAATCTACGCCAAATGTCAGGCAGTTAAGTACCAATGTTCAAGTGAATGGAGTAGAGTTGATCCCTGTCGAGTCGACAGTTTTTCTTGGATTAACTATTGACGCCAGGTTACAATGGGGTCCTCACATTGAGAAGCTGTCGGGCAGACTCAGTTCCGCCGCCTTTGCTGTTAAGAAAATTAGATAGATAACTGAGGTGGATACAGCCAGAATTGTTTATTTTAGTTATTTTCATAGTCTTATGACTTATGGGATTCTTGTCTGGGGAACTTGTGCGGACATCAATACCATCTTTGTTTTACAGAAAAGGGCTGTTCGAGCCATTTACAACCTTGGTCTTAGAGATTCTCTTAGAGTAAAAATCAGACAGGTGAACATTCTGACAATATATATTTGAAAATCTTATGTATATACATAAAAATATATCGAATTTTAAGAAAATAAGCGATATTCATAATATAAATACCAGGAACAAACATAATCTTGCTGTACATCACACTCGTCTCCACAGAGTAGGCAACCCGTTCATGGGTCAATGTATACTTTTACAATAAGCTTCCCATGGACATTCGAAACTTACCTATTAAACGATTTAAAATCTATATAAAGGCCAAATTTTGCAAAAAGTGAAGTGATTTGATTGGTTGAAACTAGTTTTAAGTAGTGCTTAAACAGAGATCAATGCATGAGTTTCCTTCTGGAATACAGACCTTAGAGACTTTATACGTCTGTGCTTAGAGATGAGAATTGTGGCGCTCCGAAAGAAAGAGAGGAAACGAAGTTTCGTCTTTCTATATCTCTCTCGAAATCATCAATCATCTATGAGGAAAGAGAGTGCTAGACCTAAAGCATGGGCCATCTCTCTCACTCTTTTCAAACCAAAAAAATACTGCAGATTATACGCGTAGGGGTTTAAAGGCGTTTCCGGTTTCATTTCTGCTTTATTAACTGAAGTTTTTAATTCAATGTAAGAACGTACCTATGTTCAATGTTCAATTATTTTTTTTCAAATACCTCTTTTACAGTTTGGTTTATTTTACAAGATTTTTTTTTCATGCATCGATTTGATCCATTGTGACCCATGAATGGGTCACAGTGGATCTAATGGAATACTATGAATCAGGAGTGTTTAAAATCAAAAAGACATATTATATTAATGAAACTCTATATTTATTACAAATTAATTATAATTATCAGTCATTGCTTGAATCAGTCATAGTTACAAAATCACAACATGATAGTTAAAATTAATAATATTCGCCCAGTAAAATTAAGAAGAGCTAGAACAAAATCGCGGAATGCAAAGTAATAAGCCGAAAATTTGCACACTCCTTCGTTTTGCCATTCTATACGTTAGCTTGTACGTATCGGTTTGTTATTAATCCGTCCACCTCCCCTCAGTTATAACACTTTTTAAAAAAGTTATAGAGCGTAATATTCTCAACAAGTCAGTTATGAAACATATTTTTATACATCGTACCGTTTTTGACATAAAGGATGAAGAATACGCAAAGACGACAGTATAGTAGTCCGTAACGGCGGGAATATCATAATAATGTTTCAACTTCTAGAGCCTAAACCACTCAACCTGGAAAGATGAAGTTGGGTCAGTAGATACCTTAAACGATGTAAACTATTACAAAAGACGTTTGTTTCGGACTCCAGCCTCCTATAGAGGTAAAAACAAATTAGTGTCTTATAAAAACACTTTGATTATAAAGCTATATTTTTTCTCCATTTATCCCATTTGAGGGAAGAGCTTTTCTTTTTAATAATTATAAACTAGCGCTTGACCGCAATCCCGCCTGATGGTAAGCAGTGATGCGATCGTTGATGGTAAAGCGCGCTAGTTTATTAAGAGCCTATTCACTCAGAAAAACTGAGCGAATAGGAAGGAAGACGGCAGTTGAGCGAGGAGATGCAATGTTAAACCCAACAACACGACCAACGATGCTGCGCTAAAGGGAGACTGATCTGAAGATCCTCCACGACCAAACTCCCAACACAACAACATTAGGCGCATCGTACCCGGCACACATCGCAACACAACTGCTCAGACCCGTCCTCAGTACGGCTTCACCAGACATCACGCCGGAACACGACAAATCGCTTGGCGTCAAGGCTTTGTCTGGTGGGTGGTAACTTCTGCCGACGGCTGATGTTATGGCCTACCACCGAGGGCTCAACGCTCCTAAAAATATTGTATTTGGTTGATGTCTACTTCAGACAACATATCTACTGATCAAGTTTCATGTTTCTAGGGTGAATGGTGTAGGCTCTAGAAACATTAGTATGACATTCCCGCCTTTACGTGACTACCATACTGTCGTCCTTGTTTATTCTCCACCCTCTATCTAAAAAACGGTATGATGTATAAAAATATGTTTCATAACTGACTTGTAGAGAATTTTATGCTCTATAACTTTTCTTAGAAGAGTAATTAAGTATGGAGCATACGAATTGAGAAATTTGTGAAAAACCGATTTTTGGGACCATTTAAGCTTGAATTGTTTAATTTTGAAACGGCTCTTGTGATTTGACCCTCTACTATCATGTTTAAAGCGTTGCGTATTTGTTCTTCTGTATGAAGACCAATATTAGGCTTCCTTTGTCTATCTCACAGCATGTTGACCTGTAAAGAAATAAGAATACTTTATAACTCGAACCTTTTCAGGGAACAGTGGATCATGATCCAACGAATCCCATTACCACATGGTTAACTGTAACCCATTTACTAATAACAGAAATAATAATTTTAGAAAAATAAAAATCGCTTATTTATCACACCACTTTATACAAATTTATACAATTAGAGAAAGATATGCAAAGACTTTAAAATATCTAAAAAACATTAAGCCAAAGTAATTTCAAACATTACGTAAATTATTTTTTTTCGTGCTTACCTACTGACTGACGCGCCGTCGCACATCCTCCCGTTGTGATGCAGTGACGGTGAGTCGATGACTGGTCAGGTGGCGCGGGGTAGGGGATAGGGTTAGTGAAGCCGACGCGTGTGTCATCATCATCATCATCATTATCAACCTTTTTATCGTCCCACTGCTGGGCACAGGTCTCCTCTCATACAGAGAAGGAATGAGCGTAATCACCACGCTTGCTCAATGCGGGTTGGCGATTTCAGACTTAAAGTCCAGGTTTCCTCAAGATGTTTTCCTCCACCTTCAGTCATTGGTATCCAAGATATACTTGGAAAGTACATATACCTTTAGTTACATTAGTACTTGCCTAACCTGGAATCGAACCCGCGCACTCATATTTGAGAGGCTAGTGTTTTAACCACTAGGCCACACGACCACGACGCGTGTATGCGTGAGTATAATACATACTGAGTTTTAACAAATGATTGCCCGTGATCCACTAGTGCACATGTTACCCTACGGCATGTCTATTAGATTATGTCTATGGGAGAAGCAAGAGTAAAAACAAAAAATTACGATAAAAGAAAACTCATTCTGCATGTTGGTATGTTGTGTTTTGGGCATTGACGTACAGACTACAGCACATCAAGCTACTACAACCAGTCATATTTCTTTATTGGATTTTCAACTTTATCTCTAAAGAATTAAGGCTCAAGGTAGATTGGGAATATTTGACGATTTGGGGTAGCTTGACTTGCTGTCGTCCGTACATAGACATATACTAATGGACATGCACTACGCATATAATCTGCAGTCATTTTTTCGTTTGAAAAGAGTGAGAGAGATGGCCTATGTTTCGGACTAGCACTATTTCTTTTCTCATAGACGATTGATGATTTTGAGAGAGATAGAGATAGACCAAACTTCGTTTCCTCTCCTTCTTTCGGAGTGTCACAATATTCTAATGTCTAAGGCATGTCCATTAGTATATCGATGTTGACGTATACGTCAATAGTTTTTCTTTTTTTTCTGTAGAGAGAATACTACTTCAATTCTTCAATGGCCTCTGTGGTTAGATAACACAATTTTGCCAATAACACGTGTAACAAATTATAGAAATTATTTTAAAAAAATATTTCACTATAATGGCGGATATCGCCAAGGACAGTTGAAAAAACGGCCGCGTGAGCCGCCTACTTGGAGATTTGATGCAAAGCCATGATGTGGCCACTATGCAGGCTGCAGCGATATTTCAATGTTCTTTATGAATTAATCACTGAATGCACTTTTTAGTACATAAATCACGCGTTTTTATTTAGTAAACGACACTACAAATAATTTTAAAAGTCCAATGAAAAATGCGCGTGACACTCATCTTGGCTTTCCCGTCAACGGTATGGTCTATGATCTTAGCCTGCCGGCCTGCCCAAAGAGGGCGAAAAAAAAAAGTAAACCTCGTCTGTGGTGTAAACTTGTAGATTGTAAAATGATAAATTGAAAGCGCGGGAAACTTCGAACTTGGCGGACGCGTTTTTTTATGAACCGAAGTTGGAAATTTTAAAATTGTGTAATATAGGATCAGTCACAGTAGTTTTATAGTTTTATATTCTTTTATTTATAGTTTTTACTTAGTTTTAGTGTTTATTTCTCCGGTAGTGGTAAGCTTATATAATTTTATATTAGTTTCTAAGTATGAACGACCCGCCCGACCCGGGGGAACTAGTTCCCCCGGCAGGCGTTTTCATCACAGTTCAATCTAATGAATCGGGTATGGATACAGATGTTTCTTCCTCGGCTCGAAACTTAAAAAGGTCACGTTTACATCTCTGCAAGCATTGCAATAAACGTCGCCGCACCCGCAAAAATCATGGGTCGGACTCCACGGGTTGTAACTGCAATGATTCTAAAGTTGTTGAATTAGTTCCAGTACCTAATACCAAAACTATGCCTACTCAGCCTATAGCAATTACTGACATCCCCGCTCCTTCTATGATACCTGCCCCTCAGATTGGCAGAACAAGCTACGAACAATCGGATAGCGCGCCATTTCTGATTCATGTTCAAAAGAATTTTACAACACCTAATGACGGTACGACACTGCACCCCATCACATTTGGTAAGTTTTTAAAACACAACGCCTTCAAAAACATAATTAATGGGAGCGTTAAAAGAATTGGTCGTAATAAAATTGCACTTTCTTTTTCCAATCATCTAGACGCAAATTCTTTTATTGTACATGAAAGCCTAAAAACACACAATTATAAAGCCTTTATCCCTACCTTTAATATAACACGAATGGGATTAGTACGTGGTGTTCCTGCAGAATGGTCTCCTGAGGAAGTAATCGATAACATATCAGTACCAATAGGTTGTGGACCAATATTAAAAATCAGACGTTTAAATTTCAAAAGCAATGTTGACGGAACAGCTGTCTGGAAACCATCCCAGTCCATAGTAGTTACCTTTGATGGACAGGTTTTGCCCAAGAGAATATTTATGTGTTATAATGCATTACCTGTGGAGTTATATATATTCCCTACAATTCAATGCTTTAACTGTTGTAGGTTTGGTCACACTAAAATTCAGTGCAGATCCACACCTCGCTGTTATAAATGTGGTCATGAACACTCTGGGGACAGTTGTGATAAAGATCTAGAAACTGCATCTTGTTGTCTGTGCTCTGGATTTCACTTTGCGATTGATAAATCTTGCCCAGAATTCTCTAGACAAAAATCAATCAAAACATACATGGCCAAAAATTCAGTTTCCTATGCTGAAGCAGCTAAACTACATCCCTCAGTTAGTAAATCTTATGCAGATGTACTTTTATCCTCTCCATCGCGAACATCTTCAGATACGTTACAGACATCCCCTAATGCTAATCTTTCTCATAGTTACAAAAAGACTGTTTTCCTAAAACCACGAATGCCTCCAAAACTTGAACATGGGTATAATAAAAATGCACATAATACTATTATTAGAGATTTTGCCATACCTCAGCCTTTAAATGGCTGTGCTTTGACTAACAATAATAACAATGAAATAAAAGACACAAATTTTTCCATTAATGATCTTCTTTCAGCTTTACATAATCTTCTCTCCCAGTTCAACATAACACCGTCCAACGTTGCCCAATCATACAATGTATCTCAATCCAGTCATAATGGACCCATCCAATATAATCCAGTGGAACTGCCGCAGTCTAATAAACAAAAAAAGTGATGTCATTCATTTATTAAACAAATATGATCCATTTGTCTTTGCTTTAGCAGAGACTTGGCTCAAACCATTTCATATTTTTAAAATTAATGGTTATTTAACCATTAGAAAGGATAGATCTGATGGGTATGGTGGAGTAGCTATACTTATCAAGAATTCTATCCCTTTTACTTCTATTATATTACCACCTCACAGTGAGGAAATTTCGATTTTAGCTATTCAATTGTATCATATTTGTATTGTTTCTATCTACATTCCTCACCCCTCTTCTTCTATTCTTCAAGAGGTGAATAATCTATTTTCTTTGCTACCAAAACCATTTTTGGTTTTAGGGGACTTTAACTGCCATCACCCATCATGGGGTTGTTCAACATCTAACAGTTATGGGGATGAATTACTAGATATTATAGACTTACACAACTTATGTATCTTAAATTCAGGAGAAGCCACACGTCGGTGTGCACCCAATCAAAAGCAAAGCGCAATTGACCTTTCCATTTGTTCTCCTAGTTTAGCCTCTTTATTAACTTGGCACACTCTTACCTCTACTTATGGTAGTGACCATTTTCCAATAGTTATAAAATACCCTCTTTCCAAGTCAAAACCACAACAACGGAAATCAAATTTAAAACATAAATTACCAAATGGAAATAGTAATGACTGGGATAAATTTAGAGCCACTGTTGACAGTAAGGTTTGCTCCTTGCCTCTCCTTACTGATAGTAATGAAAATACCTGTGCAGAAGCTTTAGCGCACATATTAATTGAAGCAGCAGATGAAGTTTTCCCTGTTAAAAACAAAAATATTAGTACAATCCCTTCACCTCCGTGGTGGGACTCAGAGTGCACAGAATTGTTAAAGAAACGGAAAGAGGCTGAACACAATTATAACTTGGATATGTCTGATAATAATTTTGTAATTGTTACTAATATTATTAATGAAACTAGTAAACTTTTCAAGAAGAAAAAGTTTGAATCATGGCGTAACTTTTGCACATCAATTTCACCGAATACTCATCCTACGATCGTTTGGCGTAATATTCGTAGGTTTAGGTCTATTTATAAAGACCCTGCTCCTATTCCCGATTCTTTAGCCAGTGATTTCCTAAATATATTGGCCCCTCCTTGGGTGCCTGAGGTTATTGAACCTAACCTGCCTCTTGCACCTAACATCCATAATACTTCTGCAACGCTCGGTTTGCCATTTACGCTCAATGAATTAAGGGGTGTTATTTGTAAAACTAAGGACTCCGCGCCGGGCATTGACGGCATCCCATATTCCTTTTTTGCTCATCTAAATGACGACGTCCTCAATTATTATTTAAATATTGTTTTTTTTTTTTTTTTTTTTTTTCTTCTTTGGCAACTGAGCCGGTTTCGACTATTCTGCCAGTGTCACGTGGTGACGGCAGCAAGTAAAGGCAGGCCGTCGAACTTTTCCCTTCGTGGTAGGTGTTAGTAAGGCTGCATGGACAAACACATGGGTTAGTAAGACAAAAAATCTAATTTACAGGGACACATGAGACAACAATTAGACTAGTTTATACTATATACAGACTATTTACACATAAACTACGCACCAATTAAAATTTTAACTCGTTCTCATTTAAGAATCGGGCCAAAAGATTAATTAATTTAGGGGAGAAGTGGGAAAGTAGGGTATGAAAATTAGTTGGAAGAGGGATTTTGAGTTTGGGAATTTTTGAATAGAGGTCAAAAGATTTATTAATAAGGGAGCAAGAAAAGAAAATATGGTCTAAAGTACCATCCTCAAGACCGCACTCGCACAGGGAATTATCCCGGACGTGGATCTTTTTCAGGAACACTGGGCTACAACAATGTCCGAGTCTAAGTCTACACAGTGAGGAAACAGTTCTCTTCGACAATTTAGGACATTTAGAAAACCAAGGCCTACGCTGAACCTCAGGCTGTATGGCAGCGTAGTAGATGCCCTTGGTTTTAGAAGTCGCCTTCCATGTTTCAGTCCACGAGTTAAATAACCTGGGTCTGGCACCATTCCGCAAATCGTAGTTATGCGCTACGTAGTGCTTTTGATCAACCGGATTCGATGTGGCATACTTTGCTAACGAATCAGCGCACTCATTGCCAGCAATACCCGAATGACCGGGGATCCAGGTTATCTCAACGTCCAAGCCGTTTTGGTAGCATTCAAATAACAAGTTCTTTATATCTAAAATGATTTTACTATTAATTTTGCTATGGAATTGATTTTGTTTAAGGGCCTGAATACTACTACGGGAATCTGAAAAAATTACTGACCTTGTTATTTGATGGGATTTAATGTACTGTAAGGCTTCTAAAATAGCAACACACTCTCCTGTAAAGACTGATGCTTCTGGTGGACATTGGAACAGTAAGGCTATTCTATAGTTTTGATAATAAACTGCCACCCCAGTACATTCCGTTACAGAGAGTTTTGAAGCATCGGTATAAAAAAAATTCCAGCCTTCCCAATAACGCTTGACAGCGGACTCGAAGTCATCTCTGGCGTTTTGGGAATTCCTAGGTATACCTAAACCTAAAACGACTTTTGGTACATAATAAATCGACTCGTATGCAGCGGAGAAGACCGGAAGAGATGGGTATTGGCAAATAGGCACGGAGAGCCGTTTAAGCTCTCTATACCTATTTATCAATAGGGGAACTGTTTTATGGTTCCAATAGGAAGAATTATGAAAAGAGAGGTCAATTTGTTCTAAAATTGGGAGCAAGGGATGGGATGAGAGGAAAAACACTTTAGTTAGGAATCGATCTGCCAAGTATTGTCTCCTAAGATGTAAGGGAGGGTCAGCACATTCCACTTGAAGTGCGTTTATGGGAGATGATTTCATAGCCCCTATCACTATCCTTAGGCATTTGGACTGGATGCTATCAAGTTGCTTTAGCGCTTCTTTATTGCAAGGCTCAAGTAGGTAGCTGCAGTAATCCATAGCGCTTCTGGTCAGAGCATTATAGACCAGTTTAAGGGTGTAGGGGTGAGCTCCCCACCACACCCCAGCCAAAGCCTTAAGGACCGACACTGAACGTTCACATTTCTTGACCGTGTTGCTGATGTGATCAACCCCAGACAATTTTGAATCCAAGGTTACTCCCAGAAACCTAGCCTTATCTGAGACTGGAATGCTTTGGCCGTTCACGTTAAGGTCGATGAGAGGAACAGAACGCTTGCGTGTAAAAATGACAGCTTTACTCTTTGGTGCACTTAAAGACAAACCATTGTCAAGTAGCCATTGGTTTAATGAGGCCAGAGAGACATTCATTGATAGGGCGGCATCCTGAATGGAACTGCCACACACCATTAGTGCAATATCGTCAGCATACTGAAGGATCTTACAGTCGAAATTAAGGGAAGAGGGCAAGCTAGCTGTGTAGATGTTGTATAATGGGGGACTAAGAACTGATCCTTGAGGTAGACCTCTCCAGACCGATCTTTGTTCAGAGTCACCTCCTGGTATTCTAAGTTGAATGGTGCGACTGGTAAAAATGCTACCAATGATGCGACAAATCCTAGCCGGGAGTCTCAGCTCGTGCAACTTTTGCCTGAGATTAGGGAGGAGAACGGAATCATAGGCAGCTGATATATCCAGAAAGACAGCAACCACAGACTCATTTCTGCTAAGGGCCAGCCGGACCTCTGACGTGAGGATACCCACACTATCAGCTGTGCCCAGACCTTTCCTAAAGCCGAATTGAGTCGTTGGAAGCAGTCCTCTGTTTTCCACCAACCACACTAATCGGTTTTTTACTAAGTGTTCTAATAATTTGATAAGTATGGACGATAGAGCAATGGGTCTGTATGAGCAATGATCATTCGGATCTTTGCCTGATTTTAAAATCGGGATGACAACTTGAACCTTCCACTCTGTGGGAATGAAGCCAGAAGTAAAACAGAAATTAGCCAGGTCCAGGTAGTATTTCTGAGTTTTTGGTCCAGCTTTAGAAATAAAGGAGTACGGGAATCCATCCACTCCCGGAGCGGAGTCCTTGACGTGGGATAGCACGGCTTTCAACTCGTCCAAGCTAAATGGCATGTTCATTGGTTCCTCAATGTTGTCTGCATCATAGATGTCAACATTGGTTTCCTCAAGACTTGGAACATAAGCCGGAGCGATTTTTGAAAAGAACTGGTGTCCCAGTTCTTCCGTGAAGTTGTTGGAAGAGGAGGCAGGAGCTAAACTGCTCCTAAATCGTTTCACCTTTCGCCAAACCACCGAAACCGGGGTGGACGGAGCCAGCGAACTACAATATTTTGACCAACCTTCGCGTTTTTTCCTTTTTAGGAATTTCCTGGACTTGGCCAATATCTGTTTGAAGGCAATGAGGTTATCCAGGTTCATATTGCCATTGACTGTCTTTTCAGCCTCATTCCTGGCCCTGACCATGTCAGTGCATTCCCTATCCCACCATGGCGGGGGGGGGAGTTTACCAGAAAAGGGTTTTTTGGACGGGAAACAATCATCAGCAGTGGAAGCAATTGTGGAGGAGAAGGACAAGAAACATTCCTGGGCGTTAGCATGGTTAACTTCTGGGAGGGAAGACATTCTAAGGTCTAGAATTTTTGAATATAAATCCCAGTCTGCTGAGTTTAATTGGTATTTTAAAAGAGGGGGAGAAACTTTAAAAGGAATGCTTTTGGAAGGAAATTCAATTATGATGGGGTAGTGATCACTTCCATAGGTCATATCCAAGCGACGCCAGATGAGTAGACTAGCTATATTGGATGAGCAAAATGTTAAGTCAACACAGCTACTATTCTGACCAGGCAGAGATCTACGAGTAGCATTACCATCGTTGATCAGGCACAGATTGAGTTCATCCAATATATCCAGCAAGCCAATGCCAAAGTTATCACAAGTGTCTGATCCCCAGCGGTAATGATGGCAATTGAAATCGCCCATTACAACTATTGGGCCACTAAGACTGCATAACAAATTCCTAATTAGTGAAAGATATTGAAGTTGTGGGTGCGCAATATAAAAAGAAAAAATATTTATACCCTCAGTCTTCACAGCAACAACATTTATGTTATCGCCAACAAAGGTTAGAGGAATCTGAGAGAATGATACCTTGCTATTGATGAGCAAGGCACATCCTCCATATCCATCAGATCTATCATCACGGACACTGGAGAAACATGGCAGCCTGAAATTGCTTCCAGGCAAAAGCCATGTCTCAGCAATGCCGCAGACTGATGGTTTAAATCTATTAATTAAATATGAAAGATCAGGCTTCCTGGGAGTAATACTCCTCACATTCCACTGGAGAAATGTTAGGGGATGGAATTTTATGGATAAAGTTTAATATGGAGGTCAATTTCGATGCAACGTGGTCAGGTATGGAATGAGATGGGCTGGCAAGAGCAGACATGAGCATGTCTGTGATTAAATTTAGGATATCGTTATATTTATCCTGCTGTTTGTGGAGGATTGGCTGAGGAGCTTCCAATGGGAGAGCACAGCCATTTTTAGATGGGGAAAAGGAGTAATTTTGGGAGAGGTTCAGGTGGGTCCGTTTATCATAACCGGGTGAAAGTGGGGTATGGGATTTTGGTTTTAAAGGGACCGTTTTCCGGTATGAATTTTGGGTTGCTGGGATGGGTCTTGAGGACAGGGGTTGAGGTTTATTTATAGTAACTTTGTTACGTGAGAGAGATTTAGAGACATCAGCATATGATCTGGAAACAGGTGGGAAGACCCGACTTGCCTCCGCATACGATATCGATTTTTCCGCCATCAGAGCTTTGATACTCTTCTGTCGGCCCAATTCAGGACAAGCACTGTCATTTGCGAAATGGTTGCCAGTACACGAAACACAGAGACTCAATTCACGGGTGACTTCACATCCATCTCCTGGATGATCTCCACCGCACTTAAAACATCTAGGTTTCGATCTACAGATGGTGCGGGTATGGCCAAAGCGACAACAATTATAGCACTGGACTGTTGGGTAGGTGTATCTTTCCACTGGGAGAGCCGAGTAGAAGCAATAGACACGCTTTGGTAGTATTTGTCCATCAAAGGTAATCACTACAGTCTGTGTGGGCTTCCACTCGGTCACACCGGCAGAAGACACCTTCCTGCTCATTCGTCTCGCCTTGATGACAGAGCCACACCCCTGAGGAACCTGGATATTTTTTATGATTTCATCTTCCGACCATTCGACTGGAATATCCCTCACAATACCCATTCTTGTGATGTTGTATTGTGGAATGGCAGCCATGTAATTGTGCTGGGATAAAATCTTATTGTTAAGGAAACTGTTTGCATCCTGATAAGACTTGAACTCAACTGACACGCGGTTTCTGCCTACACGTTTGATCCCATCGAGACGTATGTTATTCACGTTATTCGTCGTCAAAAACATACCAAACTTGATAGGTTGTAGCACAGTGCCTGAAGTTTGATCGTCTTTAAGTGAAACATTCACTACATAGGGTGGATTGTCTTGTGGTGTGTACGAAAGCCTGCCTAGTGTATTTTTAGGAATCTTACTTTTAATACTTGAAGAGACCGGGGGCGAACTAGCGGCCCTCTTGCGATTATGGGTGTCCGTATCCATAACATTATCGTTCGGGGTTATTTCTATATCCTGTGGGAGGGTGATTGTAAGTCCAGGAGAAAGATCAAATAAGTCAGGGGGCGGGTCAGGATCAGGAGGTCTTTTTGAGGCCATTTTGAATTATGCTAACCTAAATAAAATAGAATAAAATAACAATACAAAAGGACGGTTACAACAAACAATAAAACAAACCTTACACCAAGTACACAAACACAATGAACACTCTCGATCGAGTTTCACAACAAAAAAAACAGAACACTACAATCGAAAATATTCGTAGCACTGACAAAAGCACGTGTTAAGCCTTTCACCACTACCCGAGTCCTCTTAAATATTGTTAATTCTATTTTGTACAATGGACATATCCCTGATGAATGGAAACGTCAAATGGTGTTGCCATTCCTTAAACCAAATAAAATTCCATCTGATGCTTCTTCATATCGTCCTATAGTTTTATCTTCTATTTTAATGAAATTAGCAGAACATTTAATAAAAAATCGCCTAGAATGGTATGTTGAAAGTAAGGGCCTTTTAGCAGAATCCCAATATGGATTTAGAAAGGGCAGAAGCACCACTGACTGCTTAAGCATTTTAACATCGTACATTCGGTTATCCTTTTCTAGTAACCATTCCACAGTAGCAGTTTTTCTGGATATAAATGCGGCTTATGATAATGTAGTATTATCAATTTTACAAAATAAACTAAACGCTTTACAGGTTCCATCAACTTTGTCGAATTTTATTATTAAAATTCTGACTGCACGCTCTGTCAACATTCTAATAGAAGATCATGAGGTATCTCGCCTTATATGGAGAGGTCTCCCACAGGGTTCAGTGCTCAGTCCCCTTCTATATAACATTTATACTTTTGATATGGACTCGTCCTTAAACAATCATGTAAATGTTCTTCAATACGCCGACGATTTATTATTATATTCATCAAGTCACTCTGTTGATCAAGCTTGCTCTTATATAAATTCTGCTTTATCTATTCTTGAGTCTTGGTTGCACTTAAATGGCTTGGATATATCCACGTCTAAAAGTGCAGTAGTTTTATTCACTCGAAAAAAAAATATTCCCTTTGTAAATTTGTTGTATAAAGGAATACCTATTCCGGTAAAAGATAAATTCAGATATCTAGGTGTAATATTAGACTGTAAATTAAGCAGTGTTCCACATTGCGATTACATTGTTAACAAGTGTGAAAAGCACTTAAACATGCTTCGTTGCCTCTCTGGTGTGTGGTGGGGTGCTCATCCCTTTTCATTAAAACTAATCTACAATGCTATTATCAGAAGTACTCTGGATTATGGATTATTTGTTCTGGAACCTGGTAGTATAATGGCTTTTAAAAAATTGGATCGTATCCAGTCAAAAGCTTTACGTATTATTACAGGTGCTATGAAGTCGAGTCCCATTAATGCACTCCAAGTTGAATGCGGGGAAGCACCCCTATATCTAAGAAGACAATTCTTATCAGACAAATACTTATTCCGTATTCTTCAGCTCTCAATTCATCCTCTCATTCCCAAACTGGACTCGCTAATGTTGCAGATGGAATATTCTGATTACTGGTCTCATAAACGTGCTCCATGTTTACTAGTTAGCTATAAAAAGTTCCTATCACTTTCTTCACCTGTTCATCGTTCCAATAAACTCCCCATATTCTGCAGTAGTTATGAAAGTTTTCAGTTCAGTCCCATCATAACTTACGATTGTATAAATAAATCTGATCCCAATTACTGTTCAAAATTTAATTATTTTCTGTCTGAACACTCAGAATACCACCACATTTTTACTGATGCTGCCAAACGTGCTCCAACAGGTTGTGTTGGGGTAGGTGTTTACCATTCCCAATTTAAGATCACACAAAAAATAAAACTACCTCCGGAGACTTCCGTTTTTACAGGGGAATGTTTCGGAATTTTAAAAGCCTTAGAATACATTCGTGTTTTAAAACTAAAAAAAGCAATTATTTTTACTGACTCTCGAAGCGCTCTTCTAGCCATTAATAAATCCCCTTACGAAGACAAGTCGCAGACCTCTATTATTTTGTCTATAAGAGAATTTGCGTTCAGAATGACCACTGAGGGCATCTCGCTACAGTTTGCATGGATTCCGGCCCATGCTGGAATCCAAGGCAATGAAGTGGCCGATGCTCTAGCTGGTGATGCGGTGCATTGTGGGGACTTAGTCCCATATAAAATTTTTAATCATGACCTTTTAACTCTGCCTAAGGGTTTTCTCCGGGACACCTGGAAGGTAGCCTGGGATACCAGTAGCGGATTGAAAGGACATTACTTTTCTCTTATCCAACCCGAGATTCCGGAAAAACCATGGTTTGGCAGGGCAAAATTTGGCAAAATGGAGACCTCTATTCTAATACGAATGAGACTGGGCCATGTTTGTTCCCCATCCCATCTTTCCAAATTTCACATTATTGACGATCCCGTTTGCTCTTGTGGCACAGATGTAGGCGACCTTAACCACATCTTTTTCTCCTGTCCCTTGTATGACCATTCTTCCTTCTTCTGTAACCTGTTATCCCTTGATATTCCTTTTCCTACTTCAATACTATCTTTACTTTGTACAAATAGTTTTCCTGTATATAAATGTATAGTCTCATTCATCACCTTAAATAATATAAAGTTGTAAATATTTGCCATTGTAAACTTCACATCATTCTTACAAAAAAAAAAAAAAAAACTGATCCTATATCTCCTTCCTATCCAAAATTCCGTAAAATTTGAAATCCGTTTCCCTACCTTTAGTACCTAACAATCCCATCACACTTGACATTGGCTGAATGCACAAACCGTGCGAAGCCAAAGAAGAAAAAAAAAAAAAAAAAAAAAAATGATAAATTAATTTCTTTTAAAAAACTTTTGTGATGGTATGACTATGATAATTATTGGGTATTATAGTTAAATTCTAATATATTAAAATCGAACCCGAACGATGATATCACTTTACGTTGAAAATGGCATTGCCTATGTATGGAATTCTGATGGTACTTATTTTTTTATAAACATTTAAAAATGTTTTAAATTGTACTGTGATGGCATTTTCTTATCCAATGTTTGTTTTAAATCTAGATTGGTTCGTCCTACGTACTAGCCATCGTATATGCGGTTCACTAATTGGTTCCATACCATCATTTCCAAGGCAAAATGATTTTTTAGGTAAGTGCCAATTGCTTTTAGTAAAAATAACATATAAAACAATCATATTGGCAGGCAAAACGATTTATTATGATTTTTTTTATTACCTTTTTAGGTTTACCAATGGCTTTGACATCTGAAGAAGCGGCATTGTTAGTGGAAAAGGGAGTTTGCGAGTTGTTGGAATTACCAAATTTTTCAAGAAAACCTACAGATGAAGAAAAGCAATTAATAAAAGACCTGGAACAAAAGTAAATTGCAGCGTGGTGGTGTTAATATGGCATATGAGTATTAGTCAAAGACAACATGGTACAAAAACATGCCAAATTAACAGCAGCAAACTATCCACTCAAGTGTCCGGGCCAACAAAGTTGCCTAAAAATTTTTGGCGTTAAGCATTCAGGCAACCATGGTGGCCTCACCAACAGGTGTCAACAAGAGTTTTTATTTATGATGTGTATTAAAGAGCTTCATGAACTTCTCACTGGATGGTTCTGTATAAAACAACGATTCTTGGATGTATAAAACAGAAAAAAGTTTGTTTATAAACGATGAGTGCAGTTTTGTACAGTGGCAGTGAGTTCTGCGATTAAAATGACAGTAATAAATTATTTTTTATTATCAGACTCTTATTAGTGTTACATATTAAAATAATTGTCAAGATTTATTCTTTCTGAATATGTATAAATACTTTGTATTCAATGTCTGATAAGTTGTCTTTATTAGTGTTAAAGTGGACGATGAAATGATTGCTCATTGCTCATTGTGTGCCAGAATTTCATGAAGTTTTTGTTTAATATAATATATTAAAATATGACAAAATAATCCCTGCAGGAAAAATAGTTCATATTTAGTGATCAAATAGACTTCTGCTAAAAAATAAGAAGAAAATAATGAGTATATTACAAGTGCTCGGCGTGTTATTCATGGGTGTCCCCACGACGGGCAGGGGGAGGCAAATGTTTTTATGCTACTAATTGTAAATATGTTGTTGGTGTGCCATAATAAATAAATAAATAAACGACATTTAAAAGTATATGGCTATCAGTTGTCTCATTGATGCTAATATGATTATTTCTGTTATAGTGTTTTATCAGACCAAAGTGAGGCTTTGAAAAAGAGGAAAATAGAACAGTTATCACAGAAAATTGACATTATTATTGCTGGTAAAAGACAAAAGCTACTGTCTAAAGGAATAACTGGTACCTATTTAGGCTTCTAAAACAATTGCCAGTAAAGTGAGATAGGAAGTCAAATTATTACTTGTGAATCTTTTTATTTTACAGACATACATTTAGACAAACAAACATTATTACAAGAAGAAATAAATAAATTGCCTAAGCTTGCTCCCGCTCATGTTCTTACACACTTACCAACAGAACATTACATGGCTACAGGTATTTAGTGTTTTATTAATTTATTTAACACACTATGTGGGTACTGCCAAATGATTTAATAAACTTGGTTGTTACAGAAAAAAAGAATGTTACCATTGATGTTTTGAAACCCAGTGTTGTAGAAGGAAAAGGTGCTATGAAATTCAGGATTTTTAAGAATTTATGGGAGAGAAGATATCATATAACAAGTGGATCAAAGTTTGGCTGTGATTTTCTTTTATACCCAGGTAATATACTAAGTATATAAAATATTTGTAATTTATTGACGGCCACAGCTAAGTCTTATTCTGACCTATCATGAACATTCAAGATGTCATTGTTGGTGAAAGGGTTAAGCCATTACATATATTAAAACCAGAAACATAAAAGATAAGGTTAATAAAAGGTGTCAAACGCACAAACGAGTACCATGGATCCAGTACATGATGCTGAACCCCCCAGTGGTGGAATTTTGCATCGGCATTTTCCCGATAAAAAAAAAATAATATGCAGTTTTTTCCACTGCAGACTGTTCATAATTGCTATACTTTGATTCTTGTACTCCCCAATGGTGGAATCTTTCGCCGGCTTTTCCATGATTAAAAAAAATATACAGTATGTTAAGAAAACCCTGTCCGACCCATAAGGATAATAAAGGTTAGGTAAACACATGACCAAATAAAATATAAAATTTTACATAATCATCATAGTAGCAATACTAATCAATTTTGAAACAATCTTTTTTTTCCGCGAATTTACGCTAACTTCCCCAAAATTTGGAATTTAAAAAAAAATTACAACACGATTTTAGGCGGTATACCTGTCGGCTTTCCTTTCATTCTTTTGTTAGATTTTTTATTTCTTTGGCGGCGTGGCGCGTGAGCGTTGTCGGCGACGTAAAAGAAATAATTTGAGATGTACTATTTTTTGCGCAATAACATTTTTTTTGTATCGCCATTAATCGAAATTTGTGTCTGGTTGAATAATCATTTGTTGTAAAAACACAGATTACCCAATGGTAAAAGTACTTTTGTTTGTTTGTCGATTAATTACTAATAATATTATTATAACACAAGTATTAGTAAACAGAGACGAGAAGGCCTTATGAAACACAATTTTAGTAAAGTTTTACAAATATTTTAACAGTCAATATCATCGATATTGAGACAGAAACTGAAATTAAAACTTTGGCATGATTTTCAATTACAGCAGTGTACATAACTAATTTGAGTTTTGTAAAAGTTCTAAACAATTCCATGCGATGTTGAATCGAGAATGAGAATGTGAAACTACTATACTAAATCGGTATCGATTGTAAAATCAATATTTTGATTACTTACACATCTCTATTTGCTCAAAGCATGCCGCGAGGCCAGCCGCGTAGGTACCTATTTTATAAAATAAAAATCATTTTTACTTTAAATTATCAGTTGCGCATAAACATTGCTTCCGTGTAGACTATTCGTGTATTGTGATCATGTCGTTTTCTAACGTAATGTAAAATGCTGATGGAAGGTAGTAGTTCTGCAATTAGTTGTGTTGTGATCAGGTGTTGGACAGCTGCTTATTGATTCATGTGGTGACACTACGGTGTACCACCATATTTTTGTCGACCTGTACCGGGCTGTACGTGAGTACCTCCATTATCAGTTCGGCGAGCAGTGGATTGGTAGGGGTGGACTAACTTTGTGAAACACCGTGCTAATCTCGTGCGACGGTGCCAGGCCTGTATAGTTCTTAGTGAACGAAATATGGAACAACATCTCCGCCACAGCCATTGTGCTCATCGAATGAAATGATACATTCAGAGAGTCAGACGACCTTCGCACTTAAAAAAAGTTCTTTTCACGAGCTGCCTAAGTATCATTGTTTCTTTCGAGAGTCGATAAACATGGATAAACTACCTATACCTACATGCATGAGGTCAACTGAGGTCATGACCTGTACCTGTGTTGCCATGAAATTACCCATTTATTTTATTTAAATTATTTATTTTTAAGGGGGTATTTTTTTTTTAGTTTAGCTAGGTTATGTAGGCATTAGTAGAATCAGTTATCGATACCTAACAATACATTCACGGGTCGGACAGTGTTTTCGTAACATACTGTATATGTAGTTTTTTTCACTTTAGACCGTTTATAATTGCTATACATTTATAACTCAATAAAATTTTAAAGTAAAAATTAATTATTTTGTTAATTACACAAAAAAGCGCAATGTGAACATTACTATAAAAACTATCCTATTAGCTGATTTAATAGAGTTCGCATCAGGGGTCAAAGTCATACCTACAAACACACACATGGCGGCACGCTTGCAACATTCAAAGGCCGAGCCGACACTTTTTATAAACACTGTTATTTCTGTAACCGCTCATTAACGACATAAATGACTATCATAATTTTTTTAGTGGCATGTGGTGTAGCCTTTTCGCGAAGTTTGCGTTACGATGTCAGATACACCCTGTATAATTTATATAACTTTATATTTTTCTAGTTTTCTGTTCTGATAGTTTTATTTGAATTTTTCAGGAGACCCAGTGAGATTTCATGCAACATACATGGTACGATGTATTTATAACCAAACGGCCACCATCAGCCCCGCAGAAGTTGTAGCATTTGGAAGACTATCAGTAGCAGTAAACAAATTAGCTGTTTTAGCTTCTTGCAATAGTCATGGAAAAATAGAATATCAAACACTCCAGTGGCATGATAATGTTACGTAAATAAACAAAAATATATTAGTTGCTCCTTTTTTCAGTTTCATCATCATTATCATCTTAGCGTTTATCCCGGTTGCATCCGCGGCGAACTGAACGAACGCTATCGCGTTAGAGCCCAGGGTCCCCTTTCCTGCACATTCTCCTCCATTTCGCGCGATCCTTAACATCCTGTGGTAAGAGATTCTTGGCACGCATATCATCTCTAATAATAATAATAATTTTATTTGACACAAAACATATGTTACATTTGCATTTTGTTGTTTATATAGTCCACAATTCAAAATTTTCTCAATTCTCACTGAAGGCATCTGTGTCTGAACTAGATAAAAAATATCTGTGTCTCAGACATCAGGGTTCTTCCCTAAGGTGACTATCAAAATACTAGCTTAATAGACATGTTAACAACAAAAGATACATCATCATACAGAGATAGAAAACAAAACTTAAAACAAAACAAAACAACAAGCTGTGTGGAGTGTTAGCCTCTCGGTGAGTAGTTTGTGAGAGTGCGTGAGAGAGTGTGAGAGGGTGAGTATTAAAAAGACACTTTACTTTAATATTTTCAGAAGCTCCTCTGTCTCTTCATATGTATGTTTACTAATATATTTAAATATTTTATCCTTACATTCCAGTCTATTTAACTGGTATATAAGCAAAGCGTCATTTATCTTATTGTATAAGTACGGTCCCAAGAAACAAAAGTATTTATTTACATAAGCATGTCTGAAAGATGGTCGGTCATTATTACTAATAATATTTCTTCTTCTTGTAAGGTCACCCTTTGTGAAATTTAGTAATGAGTGTTGCTTCAAGATCACAAGAAAAATAAACAACTGGCGAACGGTGAGGACCTCACACGACTGATATAGAAGATGAGTTGGATAGAAATAAGGGCGAAAGGTGCTAACTTTTAGTACCGCCCTCTGTGCTATTTCCAAGGGCTTTAAGATAGTTTTATGTGCACCTCCCCAAATGGTGATGCAATATTGTAAAACAGACTGCACAAGCGCTAAATATATTTGCTTTAACAATTTCGGAGGCGCCGCATGCCTAAGGTTTTTGAAAACATAAATTAGTTTTCTTGTCCTCGAAGTAAGAAGATGAATATGGTCTTTGAAGGAGAGGTTACAGTCCAGCATAATGCCAAGATATTTAATTGACGCTGTCATTATGAGTGTTGGGCATGAGCATGCTAAACTATTACAGCAACTATGTGCAGTAATTGCATGGGTATAAGGAAGCTGCTTTAAGTGAGTACGCATCGAAAATAACATGTACTGGGTTTTATCCGGATTAAGAGTCAGAGAGTTATTTTGCAGCCAATGGGTCACCACATTGAAACCATCCTGCGCCTCCTGATATACTTTGTCCCAGGTATCAGCCGAGAACAACAGTACTGTGTCGTCTGCATACGACACAAGTTTACCTCCTAAAAGGTCGAGTTTACAGAGGTCATTCAAGTACACAAGGAAGAGTGTTGGTCCCAGAATACTCCCCTGCGGAACTCCATGAGTTATTGGCAAATAGCTGCTGATACTGTCATTAATCCTAACGCACTGGAACCGATTACTGAGATAATCCTTAAAAAGCTGAAGTTGATTACTTCTTACTCCGAGCCGTTCTAATTTTAGAATTAGCAAAGGCGTAGAGACCGTGTCAAATGCTTTGGCTAGATCAAGAAAAATGCCTATAGTCATTTTACCTGAGTCAATACTTTTTACCACATAGTCTTGGAGCTCATGGACTGCATCACTAGTAGACTTGCCTGCTCTAAAACCAAACTGATTGTCAGATAAAAGGTTATTTTTTTCCAGATAAAATCAACCAATCTATTATTTATTATTCGTTCCAGAATCTTTGAGATTGAGGGCAATATGGAGATGGGTCTATAATTATTGACACGGTCTCTATCACCAGACTTATAGATTGGGTATACTACCGGTTTCTTCAACATTGTAGGAAACTGACCATTAGTTAAACAAAGGTTAAAAATGTACGTTAAAGGACGGATCAAAAAGTGTCTGTATTCTTTTAGAAAAGTATTTGTTATATAGTCCCAGCCAACAGAACACGCATTCTTCAAGTTTAATATTAAACTTTCCACTTCGGATTCATCAGTTTCCAGTAATACAAAGGATCTAGAAACCAGCTGTGAAGGCGATTTATTAAATTTACTATTATAGGTACTAAACAGGAATGGGTATTATCAGTCAACTTTCTGCCAACCGATGCAAAAAAGTCGTTCACCATCTCTATAGACTCTATTGGTTTTGATGGATTTAATAATTCCGTAGAGTTATGCTTCAATTTAGTAGTATTTGTAATATTTTTGATCGCTTCCCAAATTTTTTTATTGTTATTCCCTGCTTTTGTCAATAAATCCCTATCATACATACGTTTGACCTTTTTTAATAGGTTATTGCAATGGTTTCTGTACCTAGAGTAAATAACTTTAAGAGTCTCGTTAGTAGGTGATTGGCGCAATCTTTTATGAAGCCGGTCTCTATGTCGAATACACCGTAACAGACCTGGTGTAATCCATGGCTTTATAATTTTTTGACGTCTAGGATACTTCAATACAACTGTGTTTAGCAGTATAGCCCTTTGAATTGACTTAGAGAAGTATTCCATTGCTAAGTTTGCATCGGTTAACCCATAGACAGGTTCAAAATCGGTTTCAGTGAAATATGACGTCAACCCTTTTGCATCGATCCGGTTTATAGTTACATGAGTAAAGGTTCTCTTTTGTTTAAGATGCAGACAGAGTAAGACTGCTTGGTGGTCCGTAACAGTAGAATTTAACACCAATGTGAGAGCTGATTTCTGTGTTTTTAGCATAACATGGTCGAGGCAAGATTTATTTAGTCTAGACGGGAGAGAGTGTGCTGGTAAGAGCCCATGAAAAGAACATAGATTAAGATATTCCAGCGCCCTTGGCTCATAAAAACCGGGGCTGATATTTATATTAATGTCCCCAATAATGGAGATATTTTTGTAACTGCCAAGCTTGTTTAAAATGTCATCCAAAAATTGAAGAAAGCTGCTAATATTTCTATTTGAAGGCGAACGGTAAATAGCTAAAATAACAACTTCAGTACCAATTCTAATTATAAGACAATTAAATCCCTCACAGCTGGGTTCCTCACAGGTGACAACGAGATTCGATTTACAAAACAATGTAACTCCATCGTTTTGGTTAAAACGGTATTCAGTAACGTAACTGCTGTAACCATCCAATCCCGGAACCACCGGCGTGCACGACAGCCAACACTCAGTTAGGATAATAATATCGCAATCGATTTTTAATCTACCCAACATTGCGACAAAATCATCAAATTTCTTGATATACTTCGGATATTTTGGGTTAACACTGTCAAACCACCAGCGGCTCGCGACATTAAACTGCTACATTCCTCGACGTCACAATATCTAGAGTCTGAGATAGATATGCTATCAATTTCGGAAGCCAAATCAACCATTTTTACTGTCAAAAAATATCAAATTACCCTGTAGGAATGACCCAGAACAAACAACTTCCAACCCCAGAACAACACATGCAAAGAGATTATTTTGCAATACAAGAACGACACTGTGGTCATTTATGGACGGATAAAGGATTTCTATACATTTAATATTATATAAAAAATATGTATTTGATAAATTGGGTAGGTATAAAAAAATAAAAATGATTTATCAATAAATAAAGTTACCATGTGAATTTGTGTCTGTGTGGAGTGATTGTTTGCGAAAAGTATGTTTACAAAGTAGTAATCTAAGAGTATTAAACTATTAACATGCATATTATAAAGTGTTACATATTTACGTACGCACAAAAATACAACATACAGGTGCAAGTAAATAAAGAAAAATAGTCATTCCGTTGTCTTTACTTGTAGCTTATTAAGATCTGCCTCCCCGTCGATGCGAATATGGTGCATCCCTTCTTTCTTTCTAAGATAAATTTTACCATATGATGCCCAGCAGAAATCATAATTGTGGGTACTAGCGAAATCACGGGCCAAAAAAAATAGTCGTCTACCCTTTGGAGTAAGGTAATCCGAGATAAAAATTGGTCTCAGAGGGTCATTTTGATTAAAAATAGAGGTGTTCAGTTTGTCTTTCTTTTCTTGCAGCGACAGTTTTTTAAGGTTATTCATAATGCTGTCCTTTGTTAAGACTGATGTAAAATCCACTACAATTGGTTTAACAACATTCGATTTCATGAAGGGACGATAGAAGTCTCTTATATTGGAGGCATGCAATGGGATTTTCAATAATTCACCGATTTTGACGACTGCATTACAAAGATTTTCCTTTGACTCTTTTGTAGCTTAGGCACATTTTTTATCTTTTGGAGGAGGAATCTTCTTAGGTAGAATAAAACTGCGTGTCCGATATGATCTGTGTATTTTGACTTCAAAACCCCTGCTTATATCTACATTTTTTATGGTACAAGTTGCGGTATGACTAATTATTTACAATTATAAAATACAATATTATTACTGCGATCTTTAACACGCGTCGCGTCTCGGAGAGGGGCGCGGGGCGCCGCTGGCCCGCGCTGTGCGTCTATAAATATAGGTCGACGCGCTGAGTCGCTCCTTTTCGCCGAGGGCCGCTCGCCGTGTCAAGATCTCCGCTGCGCTGCGCCAGCTTCGTGTGTCGTCTTCGCGCCAAGATTCCACTGCGATGTATCCTTCGTGTGCAGTCTTCGTGTAGATATCTCCGCTGCGATGTGACCTTCGTGTGCAGTCTTCGCGTACAGATCTCCGCTGCGATATATCAACTTCATGTGTCAAAAACGTACTTGCGAGTGGTGTCGTTGAACCCACGCAACGCATCACGTATCATATTCCTTTGGCAGTAAACGCCTTTTTCAAGGCGGCCTCTTGTTCCTTTCAACAGATGAGTCAAACGTATAGCGTCTCTCTCGAGACGGCGTTGTTCGATTATTCCTGAATGGATGTTGTCAAAACGTATTGGTAATAAGGTGTTGTTGGTATTCCTTGGTAACTGGTAACTGTTTGGAGGTAACTGGTAACTGTTTGGAGGTAACTGTTTGGAGGTAACTGTTTGAAGGTACGGTAATTCTATGTGTGCTGTATGTGTGTTCCTACAATCTCTAACTTTGTCGTACAAGACTGTTTATCAAAGTTTTCGATTTTTTCCTCAAGACTCCTTATGTAAACACACTGCTTGTTTCGTTCAAGCTTCAAACTTTCCAAGTCTTTTTGAATATTATCATATTTACCTATCAGACAATGCAGTTATAGATGTATTTATGCTATCATTTTGTTTCTTTATTTCTAATAACGAAGACTCCAGACTTAGCAATTTATTATTTTGCTGTGAGACAAAGTTATCGAACATTGCCCGCACTTCATCCATGAATATTGACATCTCGTTTTCACGCTTTCTTTTTAGGCGGCTTATGTTAATGTTGGATTGAGCGGCAACGTTTAAACTGTCTGATATGCTACCCTCCACACTCTCAGTGTCAGTCTCTGACATAGGTGACTGCTTCGGGGGAGTACGCTTTAACGGCATCTCAACAAGTGAAATGATAGATGTGCGACTACCAGGACAACAGCGCTGTGCGGCGATAGTCACAGTGTAGAGAGGGGTACTATGTGCAAAGAGTACGACAGATTACGTACCTCCCACCTGGAGACGCCGCTCATGCGCAGCTACTTGCCCCGAAAATGTACCGTCCCCTGGGCTGGACTCAAGGCAGCAGTGGGCGTTACTTTGTAGGCGTAGGTAGCGGTGATGTTACGATGACTCACTCCTTGACGCATGCAGTGTCAACAATGAAGCTCCTTAACTTTATACACTCCTAATTTTTGAATTGATTTAACTGTTTAAAATTGATTTGATATTTTTATTCCAAATTAAAAATAAGTCTACTGAATAAGCGTCTGATCTCCTCAGAGGTCCGGGGGGGAAACCTCTTACAACGTCAAGCCAGCATTTCTTTGGTCTACCCCGCTTTTTCCGGCCCGGGAGAGGCGCCATGGTAAGACATTTGTTACCGACGTAACATGCCGTAAGTTTTCGTAAGACGTGGCCGTACCAGCGTAGGCGACCCTCCCGCAGTTTGTCTGCTTTGTCACGGACACGAAGACTGCCACGGATGCGAGAGTTCCGCGTAACTCCACACATCCACCGCAGCATATTCATCATCGTGACATTCAGCTCCTGCCTGTGTCGCTCAGGTCACGCCTGTCTGCCATGCAGAAGAACTTTCACATTGCGTCGCGGTCTCCAGTGGAGAACCGCTTGGCTTTTTTCTGGGTTGACTTCGATCCTCCATTTGTTAAACCAGTCAGCAATTTGACCGCCGTTTGGAGATGGAATTGAATACGGCCAGGACCGACTGTTGAAAGACATTCAGGCGGAAATCGCATCATCACTCCTGGACAGTGCCGTTTTCTTCAAAGTATCGCTAGGAGACAACCCAATATTACAGTGGTAGCGCGTAGGGCGTTTTATGTAATTAAAACTCAGATGAATTGAATGTTGTGTATTGTAAAATGTATTTGAAAAATGACAGTTCGCGGGTGTCTGTGCAAGTCACACGTAATCGCGCCGTCTCTGTTAGAAATTCTGAAAGTGGTGGTAAACTCCGCGTCTATTGTTATGAACTACACGTCATAATGTGCGTTGAATCTCTTAGTACAGCGTTTCCCATCTGGTGGGTCGCGACCCGGCACCGGGTCGCCAAAAAAAATACCGGGTCGCCAGCATTGCCTCCATATTTTAAATAAATACTCATAGATGGTCAATGATGATCACTCGACGGGCGGATTGTAGGTATTGTCTAATAACGCGCGCGTCGCGTCGTGTCGAGACGCGGACGGCGCGGCGCGGGTGTCGGGAGGGGTGCACTCATTTACGTAGTAGCTAGCTTTTGTTTTATTCGCACTTTGCAGCCCTTCCTACAAGAGCGCTTTGTATTTGATTTTACGTATTACTTATAAAACGGTTATTTATTGTATTGTAAACACTAACAATGGATAAGTGGTTGATAAAAAAAGTACCTGTTCTGATAGCAGTTCAAATCAACAGTTGAGTGATGTACAGCCAAGTACAAGTTCTAATACTGAAACCAAAAAACGGTCGCACGATGCACAGATAAGTGTTGCAAAAAAGAAGAAGGACTCTTGGTGTCGACAATATTTTGAAGATTATATTCAATTCGGCTTTATAGAAGGCAGAGATAACAAACCACTGTGTGTAATTTGTAATACAGAACTTGCCAACGAATCTATGAAACCTTCAAAATTGTTGCGGCATTTGGAACTAAAACATCCTGAGTACAAAGAAAAGCCAAAAGAGTTCTTTGTGAATATGAAAAAAATGTTAGATTCTAGCAAGAAACATATGGATTCAATTTTTTCACAAGGTACTCAAACTCCTAATCTTGTGCTGGCCTCCTATGAAATTTCACAATTAATTGCCCAGTCTGGCTATCCACACGTAATTGGTGAGAAGTTAGTACTTCCAGCAATAAAAATTGTAGCATCGCGATTATTTGAAAAAAAAAAGCAGGTAAACCTAGTAAATCAGTTAGCTTTATCGAATAACACGGTGAAGCGTAGAATCGTGGATATAGCAGATGATATTGAAAAAACTGTTGTAAGTCATCTTAAATCATGCCATTACTTTTCCCTGCAAGTTGATGAAAGTACAGACATATCAGATTAAGCCAATCTGATATGTTTCGTGAGGTATGATTTTGATAATACTATTCACGAAGAGTTTTTGTTTTGTAAACTTTTGCCTACAAGAACTACAGCAGAAGAAATATTTAAGTTGATTAATGATTATATAAACAAAAATGACATTGAATGGAATAAGTGTGTAGGATTGAGTAGCGATGGAACACGCGCAATGTCTGGGCTTTATCCAAGGGTAAAAGCTGTAGCACCAGAATGTGTTTGGACGCATTGTAGTATTCACAGAGAGGCGTTGGCAGTCAAAAAAATACCTTTGCCTCTAACTGTAACGATGCAAGAGTGTGTCAAGTTCATAAACTATATAAAATCTCGTCCACTGAATTCAAGAATACTCAATACTCAATACTCAATACTTTTATTGTTTAATATTCGCCGCTCTTTGCCAAGAAATGGGAAGTGATCACGAACATCTTCTTTTACACTGTGAGGTGCGATGGCTATCAAGAGGGAATGTTTTAAAAAGGCTTATTGAATTAAAAACAGAAGTTGCAGTGTTCTTAGAAGAAAATCCCCCAACAGCCAGAGACGTAATATTTGAATTGAAGGACAGATTTCGTGGTATTAATTGGTTGGTAAAGGTTGCCTACATTTCCGATATTTTTGATTTTTTAAATAATCTAAACTTGTCATTACAAGGCGACAACATAACTGTTTTTAAAGTACAAGAGAAAGTGGAAGCTGCACAAAAAAAACTTAATCTGTGGTCACATCGTGCTGAGACAGGGAACTACAGTGTTTACTAAGTTAACTGAAGTACAAAAAGAGTATAACATGGGTTCCTTGCCACATGATACTTCAGATACTATCAAAGAACATTTATTAGGGCTGGAGACCGATCTCAAAGAATATTTTCCTTCAATTAACATTAACAAAACATGGATTAGAAACCCATTCACATTCAACTTTGACTCCGAAACGAATTTGACAGATTCAAATGTCGAATTGTTAATTGAACTGTCTTGTGACACAGCACTAAAGGACATATTCGAGCGAAAACCATTGATAGATTTTTGGTTATCTTGTCGTCAGGAATACCCAATTGTAGCTAATCAAGCAATACAGTTTTTAATGCCATTTGTTCATGCCATTTTGTTCGGACACGTTCATTGTTAATGGGGTAGATGATAAATCGGGTTCAGATATCGATTGCCCGTGCCGAAGCGGAGAGTTCGTTGATTTTGAGGGGTTCGTGGGATATTCATTTTAATAAATCGTAAATCGTATTAATTTTAATAAATCGTAAATCAATTATAGGCGTATTTAAATAATCGTCACAAAAACAAATTATTTAAAAAGAAATGACAAAAAAAAAAGGAAAGGTATCTGTATCTATCCGTATCGGCTTTTTGGCGGGAAAGCGAAGATGAGTGCCACGCTCATTTTTCTTTGGACTTTTAAATTATTTATAGTGTCGTTTACTAAATAAAAACGCGTGATTTATGTAGTGAATAATTCATAAAGAACAGTGAAATATTGTAGTATATTGGCCACATCATGTTTTTACGCTAAACCCCTCCTAATCGGCCTCACGCGGGAAACGAAAGCAGTTAGGTTACATTTAGTTAAGTTAGGATAAGTTTAGGATAAGTTAGGATAAGTTATAAATGAAGAAGTGAAACTATAGTGCTAAATTAAATTAAAGGTCAGTAGGCATAGTATGAGTTTTCATTACGAAACTCGATCGTCGATATCGAGCGCGTTTGGCTCAACGATTGGCCCGTTTCAAGGTTATAAGAACTCTCAACCAATGAAGACCCAAACGCGCTCGATATCGACGATCGCGTCTCGTAAGGAAAACTCATACTAGGCATACTGGCTATATGGCTCTGTACCGTTGCCTTTCCTTATAGGAAAAGAAGAATACTACTACTACTCTGTATCTATCGGTAATTTTTTTTTTTGGCGGGAAAGCCAAAATGAGTGCCACGCTCATTTTTCATTGGACTTTTAAATTATTTATAGTGTCGTTTACTAAATAAAAACGCGTGATTTATGTACTAAAAAGTCCATTCAGTGAATAATTCATAAAGAACAGTGAAATATTGTAGCATAGTGGTCACATCATGTCTTTACCCCAAATCCCTCCTGGTCGGCCTCACGTGGGAATCGAAAGGAGATAGATTAAGTTAAGTTAAGCTAGAATAAGGTAGGATAAATTAGGATATAAACTGAAGAAGAATAGTTACCTAAGACTAGGCTGTATGGCGTTCTATGCCTTTGCCTTTTCCGTTCCTCTGAACGGAAAGAAGTGAACCAAAAAAAAAATATCTATCGGTAAGGTAATAGAATAAAAATAAAAATAGGTATCCAATTGAACAAAAAAATTTATATTGTTGTGAAAATAACCAATTAAAATGGCTGATCCAGAATTAGACAAGATTAGACAACAGCGTCTTGCTCAGTTACAGGCTCAACATGGGGTAAGTGTGATTATTAGATTGAGGTTATGTTTGGTTCGATACCTCCCAACCTGCTTCTATTTTTGAAAAAAAAATATAAAAAGCCTTCGTATTCTTACAATTTAAAGACAACCTGATGTTACTTAAAACCCAAATCACGTATTTCAGGGAACCGGTGACCCCAATCAAGCTAAACAGCAAGAAGAAAGAATGCAGCAAATGGAGGAAGCTAAACATACAATTCTTTCACAAGCACTTAGTCAAGATGCGAGAGCCAGACGTAATACATATTATTGATTAATTTAGTCATGTCACATGATTCCTACCCAGAATATTATTATGACAGTTCATCACAATAATGATATGATTTTCTTTGCAGTGAATACAATAAAACTTAGTAGACCAGAAAAAGGTGCCATGGTTGAAAATATGATCTGTAGAATGGTTCAGATGGGTCAAGTTCGTAATAAAATATCAGAACCAGAACTTATTCAACTCCTCGAGTCTCTAAATCAACAGATGCCTAAGACTACCAGTACTGTGAAGTTTGACAGAAGGAGGGTTGCTTTGGACTCAGATGATGATGATTTCTAGCACTGCTTAATTAAGTTATAACATGATATAACACTGTTACTGGAATGCCTTAACAAAATATTAAATGCTTATTTATCTTTACAATTATGTTATTTTACATAATTGAAGTGTACATATTTTATAAATTAATGAAGAAACAATATTTTGTAATTTTAACACAGTAAAAATACATACTTAATCAATAATTTATGTTAAATATTAGGTGTACAAATAAGTTTGAATGGCAAATAATTTTGCAATGTCTGGAGTACTAATAGACGCGTTTTTCCTCCTCCTTCTATCTTCTTCCAATAATGCTTGTAATTCTATGTCTTTGTACGATTTTGGTATTCCACTATGTACTTTGTCATCCACATCAAAGTCACAGTTTCTAAACTTTTGTAACCACTCACAACTTCTCTCACTTAAAGCAACTTCACAATAAGCTTCTACAAGCAATCGATTCACCTCAGCTGCTGACTTCTTCAAATTAAAAAGTAAATCAAAAGCTCCTACAAATTTAAGCTTATTCGGCACAATAATTGACATTTTGCCACAAAAAGAAATATGTTATACTGACGAGTCACTAATACTGACAAATGTATGTTTTTACCAGATGTCCAAACTTACAATATCACATTTTACAAAACAACTAAACTTATTTGTACACCTATTATGTTATAAACTACCAATGTTTTTAAACACTACTATTAAAAACATAATTTATTTTTAAAGTTTATTTTGTTAATTGAAACAAAATTGGTTGATATTTATTTTCCTTAATTTTATTAATATGAACATAAATACAAAAAATTTTATTATGGCTCCCCTCTGATAAAATTAATTTACAATATATTCTCAGAGACTGTTATGAAAGGAACTCCTAACTATTAACTAAATGGGATCGCTTCCTATTCCGATTATGGCTGAACTTGTTCACTATAATCTATACAAACAAATTTGTTTTGTCCAGAGATCAATATTCATAAATCTGTAATTTGTCAATTACATTTGTAAGCATTATGATTTACCCACCTCGCTTGCCAATCAAAGGTTACATTGCACAAGCGAATTTGAGAGCTTTTTGTTCAGTTAACCAAACTGTATGGTTGCGCCGGCAGAGGGCACCACTCCTAGACAAAATCAATACAAGACAAAATGTTCATCACATACATAATTATTTTACACTAAGTTCAAAGCACTGAAAATGTAAAATAGCTTGTGTTTTATAATCTCATTGGCTACTCTTCAGACCATGTAATACATAAAGGCTGTATCTGACATCGACGCACAAACATGTACCATGGATCCAGTGCATGATTCTGAACCCCCCAGTGGTGGAATTTTGCGTCGGCTTTTCCCGATTAAAAAAAAAAATATTTGTAGTTTTTTTTTTCAGTTTAGTCCGTTCATAATTGCTATACATTTATAACCCAATAAGATTTTAAAGTAAAAATTAATTAATTCGTTAATTACACAAAAAAAAAGCAATGTGAACAATACTAGAAAAACTATCCTATCAGCTGATTTAATAGAGTTCGCATCAGGGGTCAACGTCATACCTACAAACACGCAGGGCGGCACGCTTGCAACGTTCAAAGGCCGAGCGAGTTTTTTTTTTAAACACTGTTATTTCTGTTAACGCTCATTAACGACATAAATGACTATAATAAGTTTACTAGTGGCATGCGGTGTAGCCTTTTCGCGAAGTTTGCGTTACGATGCCAGATACATCCTGTATATGGCAATACCATAATTCGTTATATTAATTTTATGATCTTAGTTTTTGAAGAAAGATTAATTTTATGATGTATGATTTGATGTAAAACTTTGCGCTATCAATGGGCCTTTCCCAGCTACAAGCGACTATGGTACCTGATGTAGTTGGTCATACCGCCCATTGTCTGGACCTTCTGCTGACCACTGATTCGGACAGATGTGTTGTAACAGTTTCCTTGCCATTAGGAACTTCAGACTACTGTCTGGTGAAGTCGGTATCGTCCTTCTCCCCACTAGACTGTGACTCAACGCGGTTATCGGCAAATGTGGCGATACAAGTCAGCAGATTGGGATGATTGAGATGTGCCACTTCTTTGCGTCTTATTCCTGGCAGCATGTCTGTTTCTGTCAATCCATTGAGCTATGCGGACGCTATATCCGATGCGGTGCGTCAAGCTATGGAGTATTTTATCCCCTTCAGTGACATCCCCTTCGATGGCTAGGCACGCCCATGGTTCAACGCCAACTGTGTTCAAGCTGAACAGCGTAAGCATACGTTATTTCTCACCTCGTGACCGCATAGCTCTCTTCTTTGAGATAACATCCAGATGTTAGCTCAAAGAAAAAAAAGCGCTTAAGCTTGCTTCGACCGCATTGCTTATATTGGCAACAAACTCTACATCTAGCAGTGGCGGATTTACAAATTTGCCGCTAGTAGGCTATTCAATTTTTGCCGCCCCTACTGACTTGAAATTCAATACGTTAGTTTAGTTCACAATCGTCCTCATTACATCGACTGTTTCTTAGAAACATGTACTTAAAATTCTCTCGTTCAGCTACAAAATACTTACAAAGTCATTCGTAAAGATTGGCAACGGTGATCAAATTTACGATGCAAGCTTGAATTTTATTTAAACACTGTTTATTCTTTGCAAAAAAACATTCTACACAACAACTTTTAAAAGTATTCTCGCCACTTGTCGCGTTACGGGCTTTTCGGTAGGTACAATCATCTTTAATTGATTTCAAAGTCTGAAGAACTTCGTGCCAAGAATCTCTAAAACTTTTACAGGCGTCCTCTCTTGCTGACCAACGTGTCAGATTCATTCTCTTCAGGGTTTTACGTTTCCCAATTTATTCATTTATCTTAAGCCAGCGTTGTGTCGAGTTTACAAAAAAGAACGTAAATTTCCTATAGCATCATGAAAAAGCGACAAACTTCTGTACAAGATTCAGCAGCCGCAATTGGCACTAAATTCAAAGAATGGGCAGAACAAGGCACGTAAGACACTCATCTTAGCTTTCCCGTCAAAACTCCGCCCGTTCATATTAATCATACGATCAAGTAACTAAGTTGTCTGAAATTATTGACCTAGAGGAATGACAAAATATTATTACTTCTACTACGGACAACATAATTATCTTGACACAAAATCAAAATATACGAAGCATAAACCGAAATCTGTCAGGCTTAGAGGTTTTACTACAAAGACTTAAATGTGATGTTTTGATCTTAACAGTGTTAGTTAAAAGGTGAAACGGTACTCTTTCGGCACTCACATGGACTCAGATCGAACTTGACGCCCTAGACAGGAGAGTCTGTACGTTGCTGACTACAGAACAGATAAAAAAATATTAGAATGGAATTACTACAGGATTTGTATTAGAACGTGTGTCGCCGCTTGTCTCCCTTTTTAATCTCTACTGTAAGCAAGAGACCAATACGGAAGCGCATTACGCTCACAAACAAATACTCGCACTTAGATTATAAGTTTGTAATTGGTTATCAGACTAACGTAAGCAGTGCATTTGACGTATATTCTCCCATTCATAAATTTCTCATACGCACTATGGCGACCAAAAGGTCGATATTTATATCGATAAAATGGACCGAAAAGGATTGATTGTGTTCTCATTATGTAGTTTTGTAAGGCTAATCCTTAGAGTATTCTTTAAAAGTTTACATAAGGTTCCAGTTATATGACTATTACGCACTGACCTGTATAATTACCACTGGACTGGCTGTTCCGTAAGTTTGACAGCTATGTTTTTGTGCCTATTTGAAGCGCCACTAGCGAGTGTCCACAAAACTAATTTTGACGTATATTGTAAATGGCTGCGAGAGAAGTGTTTGTTTACAGTAAAGTAATTTTGCATTTTTAAATATTTGGTTAGAATTTTATGTTGTGATTGTTATAAGCATTATATAAAAGTTATCAAGAATGAGGTCATGTGTATATTGTAAGCGACGCTATAAAAAAGGCAGTGAAATATCATTCCACAGGTTTGTTGTTTGTAATAATTTATTTACTCATATTTTTACATATCAGAAACTTTACTCGTAATAATCCTGTCTTCTTACTTCTTTTATCATGTTTTATTCTAAAGAAACATTAATGCAATTATACGTATTACTAAAGAATCTTTTTATTTACAAGTTTCAACTAGAACCGTCAGTGGTTGCATCATATCGATATTTTCATTATCGATAGTTAATTTAACACATTTTTTTCTGTGATATTGATATAACTTGTGTAGTCAAGATCAATGATCATGGTCAGGATGCTAATGGATATGAAATGTTCAAACCTTCATTGTAAATTATGTTACTTAATCTATATTTTTTCCAGATTTCCAAAGGACTTTGAGGAGAGAAAAGTTTGGCTTGAGAATATGGAAACTATAAACTTGACTTCTAAAACATATATATAATGTTTCGACAAACATTCAGTAGAACAACATTGAAACCAGGTAGCATTCCGACAATATTTGAATGTTTGTTGTTTTTATATAAATTAATTTACTAGAAGTACTTATATGATACAGTTGCCCTCCTTACCTGATCAATCCTTATAATTAATCAAAGGATCCATCGCACAGACACTGAGTGCCACCATTTTCTCAGACCTGGGTCTATTACTCGGTCCAATGTGTTTGGTTGGTTAAATACTGATTCCTACAATATCACATGTATCTGGGTATCTGTTTCATAATGTGATACTTATGTATCTTTTATGATAACTTCATTGCACCTAGCACAAATCGTCTCTGCATCACTCAATGGTTGACTGGTAGAAAATGCCTATGGCATAAGTCCGCCTGCATACATTTGTATGCAAAAGTATAAATATATATGCAAGTATATACATATATGTGACACCTAAATCTCTCGAACCGAGCAAGCATATTTCTGGATGTGTATATTAACATCAAATCTACCCTGTGTTTTCATGCTAAAATTATCATAAATATTCATTGAGCTGTGATATTAAGATTTTTGTCTACTTTTCAGGAATATCTACCTTTGCATCATCGCCTCGTCCGTCAACTTCAACTTCATTGCCTCATCCGTCAACGTCTACATCTTCGCCTCGTCCGTCAGCGTCTACGTCATTGCCTAGTCCGTTAACTACAAAGTCGGCTAATGTAGGTACTAGTTCAGCCAAACGAAAATTATTTTGTGATGCAAATATTATAGAATTATCGGATAAGTCAAAGAGAGATCAAGAACAGCTAACTGATCATGATTATGATGTCTCATCAACGCCTAAAAAGGCAAGAATTGAATTTGGATTTTTACATGACCATTGTTATGAAATTACACCAAGGTCGTCAAAAAACCTTGCCCAACAAAGGAGAAGATCCTTAAAAATTTCAAAAGCAAAAACTTTAAGCCAATTGTACGGAGGTTGAAATTCAAAATAATCAACCTCAAAAAAAAAAAGCGTAAATCATGATAAATACCCCCCACAGTTACGTGCTTTTGCAATAACTCTTCATTTTTATTCAGCTCCAAAATCAAATAATTTGTTTCCAGAATTACGCGTTCTTTTTTTAAAAACAATGATGTTTGAAACTTTAAATAGTCATTTTGATGTATTAATTAAACAAATTATAATTTACTTAATTATAATTTGTTTCATCGATGTAAGAATTTTTGCAGCTACGAAAAATTATTCTTTGTCGATTACAGATCAAAGTATAAGAAATTTCTTTCTTCTTAATTAAAAATATAAAGTAAAATTATAAAACGTGTTTTATTTTACCTTTACGACTATGTTACTTAATTCATTATTCCATGGCTTCTCGTAGCCAACCGATAAAAATATCTATCGGTTTGTTAATCCAGGTATCTAACATGTGCCAAATATCGTATGATTATGTAGCTAAGGCCCGTATTCCAGAAGCTCACTCAAAACTCGAGCATTACTTTTAAACTCGTTTCAAGCCATTTGATTGGTTGAAACTAGTTTAAACAGAGATAAATGCTTGAGTTTCCTTCTGGAATACGGACCTAAAAGTGAAATTGTAACAAATATTCATCTAAACATTCGCAGTATAAAATCAGTCTGATTAAGACATAGATCGTGTATTTTAAGACTTCAAAAAAGGGGGTTATCCTTTCTGCCCTATCTAATATCACTAGAATTGCATAGTTTTTGCATACACGTATGTTAGTCTATACCAGCGTTTTAACATGTGTTCCAAATTTTTATGTATGCACGCTTGTCCGCGTACATCTAAGAATGAAGTTGGATTGCTGAAATTCTTTTAGTTAGTAGTTTAACTTGGGGAGCAATGCAATTAATATAATATCGGACAACTATCACACAACGCCGTCTAGTCCCAAGCTAAGCAGAGCTTGTGTAATGGGTACTAGACAACTGATAAACATACATATATATTTCTAAATACATACATATAATAGATAAATTACAACTAGACAGAACAAATGATCGTGCACACAAACATTTGACTTGGGTGGGAATCGAACCCATGACCTCCGGCATAGTAGTCAGGGTCACTAACCACTAGACTAACAGGCCAATTGCAACATTAATGAAGAAAGCTAAAAACAATAAGATAAAATGTTAAAAAAATACATTGAAAACCTAAGAATAACGCTTAGATTTGGCGTCACGGGACGTCTGGCAGATGTGAAACATCGACATTATTTTGTAAAATATATATACCATCATACGCCAACATACCAGCCACGGTATGAGTTCGGTTTTATGTGCGGCTATAGATGTTTCACATCAAAAACAAATTATAAAAACACTGACTGAAGAAAATTAATATTTATTTTTGAGGTCGGGTTTTAATCATTTTAATTAATATTTTATTTACATAAAGTTAAGCAACTACTCATATTTAGTGTTTTGTAGATTGTTAGTATAATATAGGAAATAGTTATGATAATACTTTTATTTATAATTGTAAACTTATTATCAAGAGTAATCGATATATTTTGTTCGCTGATGTCGACATCACTAGTTTTAGTACCACAGACACTCGCTACGTTCGACAGCGCCAAAATGGCGATTATCAAACAGGCACAAAAGCACTTTGACAGCCGCCAGTCCAGTGGTAATTATAGAGGTCAGTGCTATTACGTAATTTGTAAAGCGTTTAAAAAAAAAGTACTTATAAATTTACGTACCTAAGTAACTTGAAAATGTGATTTTTTGTTTATGGTGCTATCAATATAAAATTAGAGTTAAATGAAAGGTTTAGCTGTAAAACAGTTTTACAAAGTTTTGAGTTGATAGGACTTTTAGTTTTCGAGATATTAGCAAAAATGTGTAATAAAAACGCGTACCTAACTTTGGTTATTTTAAATATTTTTCCTATAAACTTTTTATTTCTATAAGGTTTAGATTATGGTGTCATTTTATAGAATAAGCAAATTACAAATAAATATAATAAACATAACTAAATGCCGTAGGGTTATTGTTGGCTCCATCGTGTGGTCTTATATTTATTTATGAAGGCTTTTCTTAAACAATTAGTAATACTTATATTATTTAAAAATGTCTAACCAAAAATAAAATATTATTAATTGAATACTTATAAACAATATATTTATCATACTTAGTGGAATATTCCCGAATTCTATCGATAATTTTAATTCTATCACATGGTCACCTCACTATAAATAAACATGGCGCCCTGAATCTCGGCTAATCAGGGCAAAGGGCAAAATGACAATCAGTAAAGTGTAGAGAACGCATGGGATTAACTACATTGTACGCGGAGTTTCTTATTGTTTTCCCAAAGTGTAAACAAACCAAGCAATGTAATTTTTTATTGATACAATAATATCATGAAAGTTTGGAATATCATAATTTTTTTTTTCAGTTTTACTGCAAAAAATATTATTTTCGACTTACCGATGGAAAGATATACCACCTCGCTGTATAGTTGAGGTCTGGCTTTTTGCCCTGCATCTTATAATTGCACAATACGGCAACGGAGCTCCGACTCAAAGTACTTTGAAGAATAAATACTAAATGAATGTTTCGCGGACTTTCGGTCGACATAAGGTTTTCGTCTCACATTTGTGGCACGTCTGCCCCGCCTACACGACTTTTCCAGTCTTACTTGTCTATTCCGTGCTGCTGACTGCAAATCTATTGCATCACACAAGGCGTAAGACTGTATTTCCCGCGAATATGAGGAGATCAAGGCTTTTAAAACGCTAACAACCTTCACAATCGCGAGATCTGCAGTCTTAGGGAATATTTCCCGGAGACTGATGTGGAGATCCATCGAGATGTAGGTGGACAAGGGTTTCACCTCGCTCTCCTTGGCAAAAGCGAACTGGTGCAAGCTAGTAGTGCTTGACAATAATGATCTCATGAAGATATGGCGGAGTTTTCGTATGTACCTAGATATAGCTTTTTTATGTAGGTTTACTAGCGTCTGTAGCGTAGTAAACCAAATGTTTAATCTGTGCAATTATAGACGAACAATTACTGGAGATCAAGGAAGTTATAACTAAAGCTGGAGATTTATTGTGAAAGATGGCACAGTTGACATCTGACGGGCATGTAACCGGCCGGGGGAATCAATCAAACACATAAACTCCAAGTATTTTCGTCTAGCTAACGGAGAGTACTTGTATAGATACAACCTTGTAGCCAGGATAATTCATTAGCAACTTGTTCTTAAATACAACCTTGCGGAATCAGAGGCTCGGCACAACCCAGGCCGTACTACAGCACCCGACCCGTTTCTCGAAAATGGTAATGTGACATTGTACTGGGATAGATCCATTATTATTGACAGGACTATTGTTGCCAATAAGCCTGATATAGTGATGGTGAATTATGCAATAAGAGCGGCGTGCAATTATTGTTGACAAAGGCATCCCACATGATGAGAACCTTGTGAAAGCCGAGAAAGATAAACAAATCAAATAGGTATCTTGACTTGGCTCGCGAGATTTTCGACATGTGGGATATGGGTTCAGCAATCATTGTACCGATAGTCGTGATAGCCAATGGCTTAGTAGCCAAGAGCCTCGACCAACACCTCAGGAGGCTCTCGATGGGCAGTTAGATCAAGGGCTGGATTCAGAAAGGGGTACTTCTCGACACGGCTCGCATGGTTCCTCTCTCTGGAGCCCTGACCACCGGTAGTTTGGATCCTGTTCCCGATACCGGTGAGCTACTGTTTTTAATATTTTTATATTTCTATATCGATGGCCCCACAGAATAAACGTGTACGTTAAAAAAGACAACTGGAAAAATAAAAACGATAAAACTTGAGTACCTAACTGTTATTTGGTAGCGTAGCACGTAGGTCGTGTTACGTAATTAAAACTCAGATAAATCGAACGTTGTGTATTGCACGTAAAAGGGTACAATGTTATGACGTGTACAATAGCGCGATGTAAGATAATTATACACAAGAGTATGAACAGGAATGGACTGTAATGTAATGTTGTTAATAATGGAATATCGTATAATGCAATGTCTCTTACAAGCTATGCACTAACTTAAATACTAGCTATCTCTAAACAACAGTGGGGTAACCAATAGCAAATCAGCTTGCTGTCCTGCGGATGTCCACGCGGTGTCGAGTGCGTTCTTGATGTTGATTCGTTGATCGAGGGAAACCGAGGTGCGTTGGTTGGCGGTTGGTGTAGAAAGCGCGCCAACTTACAGTTTGGTTCTCACGCACATTGACGATGGTCAACAGATGTCTTCCGGGGTGAGATTTATAGGAACCCTCGCTGCGGGGGTCAGGGTTGCAGCGACGCGCGCCATGACTTCCGCGGTCCTGGTGTGATTTATAGCCGACCCTTCCCAGCTGGTAAGAGAACATGTGCAGCATCTGCTACAATTGTCTTCTGGGGTGAGATTTATAGGAACCCTCGCTGCGGGGGTCAGGGTTGCAGTGTCGCGCGCCATGACTTCCGCGGTCCTGGTGTGATTTATAGCCGACCCTTCCCAGCGGGTAAGAGAACATGTGTAGCATCTGCTACAGTAGTATATAAGGTTAAACAAATTGTACCAAATTAAAGATAAAATAGTAGTTTATGAAACTGTTACATAATGAGGGAAATTATGCGCGAGTGTGAGTTTAAAAAACGAGCGAAGCGAGTTTTTTAATAGTATCACACGAGTGTGTAATACCTAATTATGTACAGTTTCATACACTACTTTATCTAATCTCATACATTTTAAGAAACAATAATAATCAATTATGTGTCCAGCGAAACACAACAACGACACGCAATGCAAAGAAACGTATTTGGCGCCAAAATTCTGCACCCTGCATCAACGCGCACGCGCAAAATAAATGAAATAGTGCTATCTGTGGTTTGTAATCTGTACGGTAATGAAAAAAAAATATTATAACATTATTTTGTTAGAGAAATAATGTTATAATTTAATTTCCTTTCGATATACTATGGGTAAAGTACGTCGTCATAGTCGTGGTGGCCTAGTGGTTAAAACATCAGCCTCTCAAGTATGAGTGCGCGGGTTCGATTCCAGGTCAGGCAAGTACCAATGTAACTTTTCTAAAGTTATATGTACTTTCTAAGTATATCTTGGACATCAATGACTGAAGGTGAAGGAAAACATCTTGAGGAAACCTGGACTTTAAGTCTGAAATCGCCAATCCGCATTGAGCAAGCGTGGTGATTACGCTCAATCCTTCTCTGTATGAGAGGAGACCTGCGCCCAGCAGTGGGACGATAAAAAGGTTGATAATGATGAATGATGATGATGAAAGTACGTCAATATAAACTCCTTTTTAGTTTTATATTTTTAATTTTTTGATATGAGAGTAGATAAAATTTATTATAACATTATTTTCTTAGAGAAATAATGTTATAATTTAATTTTTTAATTTCCTTTCGATATACTATGGGTAAAGTATGTCAATATAAACTCCTTTTTAGTTTTATATTTTTAATTTTTTGATATGAGAGTAGATAAAATATATTATTACATTACATATATAGATATATTTTAGTTTAAACCGTTTTCCGATAACATAAGAAAAACCAATTTATTTTATTATTCTTGTGAATTTCTATGACTAGACTACAGTAAACTTTTACTATGCGGTTATTACATACAAACTCATAGAAGTTTACTCAAAGGTTTGCTTGTTTTAACACGTTTATTCGGATAAACTCGGGGACCCAAAAAGCGTTTAACAATAGCATATATTTTGAGACTTGTGATATAATTCCATGATTTTTCCCTGGAATAAAGAAATCAAATGATATAATAGGCGTAAAAAAATGTGTAAGAGCTCTTGCACGTTTATTCTGTGGGGCCATGGATATGTGTTTGAGCTAGCAATTTCTTGTGTACTACCCCCGTCCTAAATTCTAAATCCTGACTCGGCTACCTACCGAACGTAGTGTGCTCCTACCATCAGTACAAACTCGAGCGCCGCGAAACATGCGGGCCATATTAACGCATACCAAAAAACTAATTAAAACTCGTGTACGAACTGGATTAAATCTTGGAAAAGTAAATAAAACCTGAATGAATGTGCGTGTATATCATTTGTACACCCCCTTGACATTCCAGCTCTTCATATCACCTTCCCTAGAATAATCTCGTCCAAACTCAAGTGGCCTAGGGCTTAAGGCTATAAAAAAGGTCGTTCAAGTCACGCAAAAATGTAATTATAATATATATATATATACAAGATAAAATCCATACTAATATTATAAATGCGAAAGTAACTCTGTCTGTCTGTTACGCTTTCTTGCTTAAACCTCTCAACCGATTTTGATGAAATTTGGCACAGACAATCTTTAGACCATAGTGCTATAAAATAACTAATGAAAAAACTTACAAATGCACTAGAATTTTTGAAGGTTCCCTTTAATTTCTCTGGTCTTCCACCATCAAACACTGAAGTCCTTATCATGGGACACCCCGGGGAATGTCTTCTTTATAACAAAAAAAAAAAAAATGTCAAAATCGGTTCATAAACGTCGAAGTTATGCGCAAACAACATAAAAAAAACATTTATATACGTTCGAATTGAAAATCCTCCTCCTTTTTGAAGTCGGTTAAAAATAAAAAAATCATGTTTGTTCTGAGTTTTCTCCAATTTGCGTAAAATTTTTAATAATCATTTGGTACCGTCAAATAATTATTTTCGTTGCTGACTGTAGGTACCCAATTTTATACCACGCTTTTATAATAGCAATTACAAGATTTTCTGATTGTTCCATATCGTTATCGAAGCTAAAAACGTTCTTAACCTTAATTCTGCAGAAGTTATATAAGACGGAACTTTATATTGTTCTCAACATTATAATTAGGTAGTCACCGACTACAGAAGAACAATGCAACGTGAAGGGTTGTTAGTGGCCATAGCCACATGTGTAGCTCTGACTGCAGCCAGAACATCTCCCCTTGCTGCCAACAAACAGAAATTGATAAACATTGATTGGCGATATTCAGACAACGTCCTCGAAGACGCGTATTTAGATGGGGTGAGTGCTGTGTTCAAAGTTTAATAATAATTATATTAGTTCTTCTCACAATGCTTTGTGTATTGTGAGTAGGAGTCCATCTGAGTAGCAGTGTCCATGCTTTGCAAATAAAAAAATAAATTTATTTATTATAATTTTGTAGACATAGGGTTAGAATGACACAAAATATCTTAGGTAAGTGATTATTATTTAACAAAATAAAAACAAAGTCTTTTTACAATAGTTATATGCAATAGATAATATATTATATAGGTAGGTATAAAGATTTTATGCAATAGTTAATAATATGACAGTAAATTAAGACGGCTGCTAAACTAAATAGGTCCTCACCTTATGGCCTATAAATATATATGGGAGAGGCAAGAGGAGGTAAAATGCCAGGGCTTAACTTCGCTGCAGCGAGAAGTCACGGTGTGGCACAGAACAGCGGTGCAATCTCATGGCGGAATGGAGTGTGCGATTATCACAACCATGGCTGTCACAATAGCGGCGATAAATCCCTTTTTAGAGGACTATGTAGATTAGATTTAATAGTTCTTATGCATCATTTTTGGGTATTAAACATCCGCTCCCTCTTACTGCAATACCCCAGAATAGCACTCCAAATTTCAAATTGCTACAATTATTTTCTCTCAAATCTTTCAAATGATCACTTTCATAAAACTAACTTTCCGTTGCGCTGCCTCTTTTCATAGCACCAGCAACATTCACGTTCATGAAAATAAATTATGTTTTAATTATTTCAGCCTGATCTGATCAGAAAATATTTATATCCTGTTGAAGTACACAACGTGACTACCGAAGATGGTTACATATTGCAAATGCACAGGATCCCGTACGGACGAGACGCTAACAATGTACCAAATCAGAGGAAACCTGTTGTCTTCGTGATGCATGGCTTACTTGGCTCTTCTGCTGATTTCGTTTTAATGGGCCCTGGCTCGGGTTTAGGTAAAAGAATCAACATTTCTTGTAGTATTTTTTCGGTGATTTTCGGGTTATTATCTAAAGGGTCAAATTAAATTAGCTAGCGTGGCAGCACGAGCGCTATACGTGGTAATTAGGTATATCTAAACAACGTCAAGATAAAAAGATAGGTACTATATTTTTTTTAGCTAGTAAACCTTGCAGACTTGACGAGTCATCATCATCATTTCAGCCGAAAGACGTCCACTGCTGGACATAGGCCTCCCCCAAGGTTCTCCACGACGACCGGTCCTGCGCCTCCCGCATCCAACAGTTTCCCGCGACCTTCACCAGGTCGTCGGTCCACCTTGTCGGGGGCCTACCCACGCTACGTCTTCCGGTGCGTGGTCGCCACTCGAGAACCCGTCCGCCCCATCGGGCATCGGTCCTACGGCCAATGTGTCTAGCCCATTGCCACTTCAGTGTTGCAATTCTTCGGGCTATGTCGGTTACTCTCGTTCTTCTGCGAATCTCCTCATTCCTGATTCGATCGCGCAGTGAAACCCCAAGCATAGCCCTCTCCATTGCCCTTTGAGCGACTTTGAGCCTTCTTATAAGGCCCATTGTTAGCGACCACGTCTCAATTCCATAAGTCATCACTGGCAACACACACTGGTCGAAGACTTTTGTCTTGAGACACTGCGGTATTTCGGACGAGAAGATTCTACGTAGCTTCCCGAAAGCAGCCCAGCCGAGTTGGATTCGACGATTGACCTCTTTCTCGAAGTTGGACCTTCCTAACTGGATAGTTTGTCCCAGGTACACGTAGCAGTCAACAACTTCGAGAACAGAGTCTCCAATCTTTATAGGAGTCGGTACAACATGGGCATTAGACATGACTTTCGTCTTGCCCATGTTCATTTTAAGACCGACTCGATTGGAGGCCCTACTGAGGTCTTCGAGCATTGTACTCAGGTCCTCCGCGGTCTCAGCCATGACTACGATATCATCAGCAAACCGAAGGTGTGTCATGTACTCGCCATTGATGTTGATGCCCAGTCCTTTCCAGTCCAAAACCTTGAAGACATCCTCCAATGCAGCGGTGAACAGTTTCGGAGAGATAACATCTCCCTATCTGACACCACGCTGCAGAGGTATTGGTTTCGAGGTCTGGTCCTGTATTCGAACTGACATGGTGGCGTTTTCGTACAGACCCTTCAGCGCTTCAATATACCGATAGTCTACCTGGCACCGCTGGAGAGACTGCAGTACAGCCCAGGTCTCGATCGAATCAAAGGCTTTTTCGTAGTCCACAAACGCCAAGCAAAGGGGTAGGTTATACTCCTCGGCCTTCTGTATAACCTGCCGCAGCGTATGTATGTGGTCTACTGTGCTGTAGCCTTTTCGGAAACCGGCTTGTTCGGGCGGCTGGAAGTCGTCAAACCTGCAGGCGAGACGATTTGTGAGGACTCTTGAAATCAACTTATAGACATGACTCAGAAGTGAGATGGGTCTGTAGTTTTTCAAAAGGGTGTTGTCACCCTTTTTGAAAAAGAGTACCACCACACTTCTGTGCCATGCCTGTGGCGTTTTTCCCTTATCTATGACGGAATTAAATAACTTCTGAAGGGCCCTAAGGATCGGTTCACCACCCGCCTTCAGTAGCTCTGCCGTCATTCCGTCATCGCCTGGCGCCTTGTTGTTTTTAAGCTGTTTCAGAGCCAATCGAATCTCCTGCAGGCTGACGTCCGGGATATCTTCAGTGTAGTGTCGGGTTAATCTTGCTCTAGGGTCTTCAGCAAGATTTAATGCGGGTCTTGTCGTTGAAGTGTAGAGCTGTCCATAGAAATTCTCGACTTCCCTCAAAAGCTCGGGCCCGGACGTTAAGATCTTGCCGTCGTCAGTCTTCAGCTTGCTTAGCCGGCTATGCCCAATAGTCAGATCTCTAGCGAAAACTTTAGAGCCTCTGTTTCGCTCTATAGCCTCCGTTATACGCTCGGTATTATACCGACGTAGGTCGCGCTTCAGAGACTTTGAGATCTGCTTATTGAGCTGCCGGTATCTGCAAGTATCACTTGACGAACGCAAAATCATCTCACGTCTGTCCTCCATGAGCTCGAGAGTGTAGTCCGAGAGCTTTTTAGTTCTATTTGTACGGCGGGTCTTAAAATACTTAGTCCCGACCGTACGGACAGCTTCTACAAACCCGTCATTATATTCGTCCACGTCGCCACTTAGGCATTCGAAGCGATTTTGGAGCTCGAGCTGGAAACCTTCGGAGTTGTGGATCTGAATGGGTGCTGGCCGGAGCGTGGACTACACTATGTTCAGTTTCAATGTGCCTCTGACCATACGGTGATCGCTGCCGCATTTGAGCGAGTTGATCACTGAGACATCATTGAATATGTGCCTTTTTGTCGTCAAAATGAAGTCTATCTCATTCTTAGTGACCCCGTCGGGACTGATCCAAGTCCACTTTCGCTGTTCACGCTTTTTGAAGAAGGAGTTCATCATAAAGAGTGTCTCCTTCTCCATGAAGCCAGCTAACATGTGGCCTCGGTGGTTCCGACGCCCAAATCCAAAATTTCCCAGTCCGAGCTCCTCACCACTCCGTTTTCCAAGTTTAGCGTTGAAGTCCCCCATGATAACGCTGTAGTGAGTTTTAGAGCTATGTATGGCTTTAGAGATGTCCTCATACATAGTCTCTACTTCATCGTCGGAGTGTGTCGAGGTCGGGGCGTATACCTGAATGACCTTCAGCGAATACCGTTTGGTTATTCTGAGTATCAGGAACGCCACCCTGGTCGACACACTCTCGATCTTCACTACATTGTCCACAAGGGACCTGTGGACGAGGAACCCGACACCACCTTGGGACTGATGGTCGCCCTCCCGGAAATAGAGCAAGTTACCGGATTTAAGGATTATCGAGTCTTCACCCTCTCTTCGGACTTCAGATAGTCCCAGGACACCCCATCGCAACTTGCTCAATTCTTCCTCCAGTTCAATAACCCTCTCGTCGGTCCGCAGTGTGCGCATGTTTAGTGTTGCCAGGTCGATCCGTCGTTGCTTGTGGTAGCCGGATTCTTCGCACCCCTTGCCCCGCCGTTACCTTGGCCGCTACCACAATGACCAGGAATAGCGGAGCTGCCGGGGACTAGGGGTCTTGGCTTAGTCGTGTGCATCATTTGGGGGGGGGGGGGGGGGTTGCCATAATCCCCACGCTTGGCAGACTTGTGGACTTTGTCACTTAATACTTGACGAGTATTAAGTGACAAAGATGCTAACTAGTTAAAGTTTCAATGATTTTGTAGCTTACATCCTCGCCGAGGAAGGATTTGACGTCTGGATGGGCAACGCTCGCGGTAACTACTATTCTAGAAAGCATGTTACTTTGAACCCTGATGCAATACTGAACACTGCGTTCTGGAACTTCTCGTGGGATGAAATAGGAAACAAGGACTTGCCTGCTATGATTGATTACGTGTTGGAGGTGACTGGAGAAAAGAGATTGCACTATGTGGGTTTCTCACAGGGCACTACGTCTTTCTTCGTGATGGGTTCCTTGCGACCAGCTTACAACGACAAGATTATTTCAATGCAGGCACTAGCTCCAGCAGCTTATTTGGCTAATAGCAAAAATCTTCTTTTTAATAGTCTGGCACCTTTTTCTAACGATATTCAAGTAAGTTAAAGTACGTATGCATTTCCGGTATTGAAACTAATTTGGGTTTATTTTCTTTTATATTCGTTTTTAGATTATTGCTTCCTTGCTCGGAGTCGGTGAGTTTTTGCCTAACACTATTGTGTTCACATGGGCAGGAGAGGCGTTATGCCGTGATGAAGTAGTTTTTCAAGAAATATGTAGTAACATTTTGTTCTTGATTGGTGGATGGGACGAAGCTCAACTTAACGCGGCAAGTATTCAATTATTGAAGTTGTTGAATAGAAACCTATAAAATATTTTTACATTCCTGTAGATATTTACAATAAATATTGAGATGTATATTCGTGTTTGCAGACGATGTTGCCCGTTATCTTCGGTCATGCACCAGCTGGTTGCTCGGTTAAACAAATTACACACTATGGTCAAGGAATCTCCGAGAAAGGCTTCCGTCGTTACGACCAGGGCTCTCCGTTGGCAAATTATTTAACTTATGGATCCTTTATTCCTCCATCTTATGATTTAAGTAAGGTTACCGCTCCAGTGTTTCTTCATTATTCGGAGGGTGACCCGTTAGCGGATGCTGAAGATGTTAATAGACTGTTCGAAGAACTAGGTGGCAACGTGGTTAACAAATACCTAGTTCCTTTCAGCAGATTTAGTCATCTTGATTTCATATATGCTATCAATGCTAAGGAATTAGTTTACGATAGAGCTATTGATCTTATTAAAGCCATGGACGCCAATGCATTCAATGATCATGTGTAATTATGTGGTTATCAGATAGAATTAAAAACTCGTCCGTGTAAGAGTAATACAGCTTTATCTTGTTATTTTACAAGATCTTAACGTGTTTTCTTACAGCAAATGATGTGTTGTAGTGATGTAATTGTAGTTAATTAATTTTAACAGGTTATTAGCTATATCCATATATATATGTATGTATGTCGGCAGGAGTTCCTCAAGATTTGGTGCTCGGTCCTTATTCCTTTATATTATCTTATAGTGATGGTGAGCAGATCCGTACTTATCTGGCCTGTTTTCACAACAATACAGCATCGTACACAAGCGACAAAGACGACATCGACATTATATAGTAGACTTCATTTGTCGCTTGACCTTCAATCTTACTTTAACAAGTGGAAGCTGAAGTTGAACGAATCCAAAACTGAGGCGATACTCCACCACTCCAAAAAGAAAATTAATAATCACTCGGCAATTAATCCCACGGAGCACTGTAGTTCGCTTTCTAGGCCTAGATAAAAAGCTTAACTGGACAAAAAAATGTACATAAATTACGCATTAAAGGTGCTCAAGCACTCTGTTCTCTTAGTTCTACACTTTTCTCGGTGGTAGGCCATAATATCGGCTGCCGGCAGAAGTTACCAGCCACCAGACAAGGTCTTGCCGCCATGCGATTCGTCGTGTTCCGTCATGATGTCTGGTGAAGTCGTACGGAGAACGCGTCTGAACAGTTGTGTTTCAGGTACGATGCACCAAATGTTGTTGTGTCGGGAGTTTGGTCGTGGGGGGTCTCCAGATCAATCTCTCTCTGGCGCAGCATTGTTGGTCGTGACGAGATTGCAGACAAGCACTAGTTTATAATTATTAAAAAAAGAAGGAAATACACCTAATCGAAAAAGTTAGTATGAATAACAAACTTAGGTTATACACGACTCTATTTAGACCTGGCAGCACATATTCGAGTCTGGTATGGAGTGGCATTTGTCAGTCTAATTATAACTCATTACAAATAATAAAAAAATTAAATCATAATTAAGCTTTTAAAATTGCCTATCTAAAATTACCTTCATCATCATGATCAACAACCTTTTTATCGTCCCGCTGCTGGGCACAGGGCTCCTCTCATACAGAGAAGGATTGAGCGTAATCACCACGCTTGCTCAATGCGGGTTGGCGATTTCAGATTTAAAAGTCCAGGTTTCCTCAAGATGTTTTCCTTCACCTTCAGTCATTGGTGTCCAAGATATACTTAGAAAGTACATATAACTTTAGAAAAGTTACATTGGTACTTTCCTGACCTGGAATCGAACCTGTGCACTCGTAATTGAGAGGCTAGTGTTTTAACCACTAGGCCACCACGATTTGACTAAATATTATTACAGAAACGGTCAGAAATGGAGTGACATTCTCACTAAGCAATAGATTGACTTTTGTTTAACTTACAACTTTCTTATAATGAGTAATTTCTACTGTAGACACATACTGTACATTGATATGTACTTTATTGTAGTTCAAAAAATTACCTTGCATAACTAAATTTAACCTACACTTAACTATCAAATACCAAAAATAAGGGCCATCAAAATACATTAAATGCTAACTTTTACTAACATAAAAAGTTAATACTTTTTTATGTGAATGAGAAATGATTAAATGACTAATCCCGCTCTGGGCGGAGCGGAAAGGCATGTCAAACTTTTACCGACTAAAACCCACCCGTATTTTTCACTTGGCTGTGCTCCAGGTCTACGGTTTCTCTTTCAACCAACCCGTAGCTCTGCCAGCCGTCTGTTCTCGTAAACCCCGTCACGGAATGCTGACATCGGCGGGCGTGAAACACAACTCAACGTCGAACCTGGCCTGGTCCTTATTGGGGAAAAGAGAGCAGTGGGGAAGGCTAGGGCCTACGGTGGCTGGGAGTTCGATGTTTTCTCCCGACCAGGGCGTCTCCTACGGCGGCTAGAGGCGTGATGAGGGCGCTGAGATCCCACTCTCTCACGCGCTCCACCTCGTCCTTTGCCAGCATCACTTCATCAGCTTCGCTTCGCTTCGAAGGTGACGGCTTGATATGCACTCTCACTCCAAACTCCGTGGACAGTGGAACTGGACAGCCTCCGTGGCGTAGCGGTAGCGAACGCGGCCGTTGCGCAGGGAGGCGCGGGTGTGATCCCCGCACAGTGCAAATATTTGTATGAATATGAATATTTGCACTGGTCTGGTCGTGCCTCGGAAAGCACGTTAAGCCGTTGGTCCCGGTTGCCATACGAACATCTAGTGGCAGTCGTTACGGGTTGTTGGAGCCCTCAAAAAGTCCAAACAATTGTTCTAACTGAAATGCTTAGATATCGCCTTCGGGTTGTGGAGGTCAGACGGCAGTCGCTTCACGGAAAATATCGAAGTTTAGCCAAAATCGGCAGTTAGACTGGTAAAGCGGACCCCAGATTCCAAAGCTGAAAAGCTACGGATGCGACTGGGATTAACGCTGAGATGATGATGATGACTCCAAACTATGGCCTAGACCAGGATCGAATGTAAAAGGTCGCTGCCGGTCGCCGCCATGAGTGCACAGCGTTACTCCGCCCAAGCCGAGCAGACATCCACCCTATGCATCACTTGTTCTCAGGGCGATTCCCACTGAAACACACACACGGTGACATCCTGGCCTTTCCTCCCGCTTTATTCGGTACGGGAATCTCCCGAAACAGTCGTGTTCGGTGAGGACCTGCGTCAGGCGGAAGGTGAGGGCGCCATGACGCTTCTCTAAGTATTCCTCAAAGAGCGGACTTACCGCCGCTATTGTGGCTTGTCTTGGGTTACCAGGCCTAAAATGCAAAATCCTGTCCGACATGTTTAAAAATCCTGATTTTGGAAAAAAAATCCGGTCACGCACCTGTATTAAATAAAAATCATAGTATATTAGTTACGTACGTTTCTACTATTTAGACACATATTTTTGGTTGCTAGCAACCGCATGCAAAACGTGTTTAATTAAAGTTATATTGCGTAAGCAATATGGCTCTCTCTGACTCCGCTGAAAGTCTGTTTCTCTCTTTGGTCCACTGAGAAGTCATGAGAGAAAAGACTCTCCACATTTGCGTTATGTGGCAAAATACTAAAGAAATATTGACAGATCTTCAGAATTTCTGAAACTCTTGAGCTGTCGTTAATTGTATTAAAAAAGATAGAACACTGCTCTTCAGCGAGCTCGTCATAAAAATTATCTTCCTTTGTGTTCAAAAAATTCTTAAGCAGACTGAAGTCTTCAAAAAGTTTTGCGTCATCTATAGGAATAGGGATGTTTCCTGGGTAAAAAAAATTGATTCTATTTAGTCCGTCATTTAGATTATATTTTGTACGTATATTTTGTTTTATCAATTCCATAAAAATTGACAAATATAAAAGGCATCAAAGATCAGGAATGGTGGCTGATGACGTCACTGCTCGCTAAAAAGTGTAGCGTGCAGTGACGTCACACGAGTTTTCAACGCACTTTGTAGTGTGTCGTCTTCATTTTTTGTTTATATGAAAAAAGAAAAAATACGGGTCCAGTATTTTTTTATCTGACTGACAGACTAATTAGTTTTTTTTTAGTCAACTACCCTATTCCTTTGTCCCTCAAAAACACTAGAGCTTCTGTGATTTTTTAAATTAAAATTAATCTGTACTTGGACTGAACTATTTAAACTAAACTACTGCATCTTTGGAACCATCTGTGTATATCTGATAAAAACCTTCATAATTAGTTTTTTTTGGGACAAAACCCGCCACACTTTTTCCCACCCACTGCAACTCCTGAAAGCCGGATCAACAGTGGAGACCGCCAGAAAAATGCCGAGCAATGAAGCTCGACGAGTCAATTACTATTTATAAAATTGCAACACAATTTGTGCTTTGGTTTACTAATAGCCGGGATAACCGGTTTTAGCACTGACAAAATATTCACATTGCTAACCCAAGTGTCTAGAGCAAAGAGATTTATAGTCTTTGGTCTAGAGAAAACATTTCTAACTGCTTACTCGAAAAAATGGATATATTTTTACAAAAATCATGGATCGATATCATTAAAGGTTTATTTCTACTCTACCACAATGTCGATGATTGATTTATTAGAAGTAGACTTCATCTTTAACCAAAATTTCCCATATCTGCGTATAGCCAATGGCTAAAGGTGAAGTTCGCATTCCATCACCATAGCCGTAGTTCTTATAAATCCTCCTATGACGCGCATGCATTGATTTTGAACATTAGTTATCCAATTTATTTAAATGTGTTTAACAACTGTCACCATATAACAATCCGCCGTAGTCTAATCTACTGCGGATCATAGCAATATATATACGTCTTAAATTCATAGAGTGTATTAGTGTATACCCCAACGGAATCCAGCTAGCATTTTAAAAATATTAAAAAACCGTAGACATTTTTCTCTTAACTCATTTATATGTTTAGCCCATCTTAATGATCGGTCTAACCATAGCCCCAGATATTTTACGTGATCCACTACTTGTAAACGTAAGCCATCAACATAAATATTAACAGATTGTCGTTGATATCCTCTTTTAAATATGCATATTCTACTCTTATTAGCCGATATTTCTAGCCCGATATTACACAGTATAACAACAAATTTATTCAAAGTGGACTGTAATTGCCTTGTACCTTCGTCAATACTTACACAAGTAACTTATAGATTATAGAACAAAGTCGTCTGCATATTGTGACACAAAAACATTATGTATTTGTTTACAAATATTAACGGATGCTATATTAAAAAAGCAAGGGTGATAAGGGATCTCCCTGTGCCAGGCCCCGACACGTGGTTCTACAACGATGTTCCGCATCTACCCGAACTTGTAAATATCTCTCTTTTGGGAAATTCCACATATTCCCCCTTATTCATAAAAGCTGCTTAAAGTTAACTAGTGATTAGCGATTCTTTAAACATACATTTTAGACCTTTTAACGTTATTAATCTTTAATTATCGCTTATGGATAAATCCCTTAAACACTGTGGTGTTTCTTCATAAAGGACGATTAAAGTGAAGTGACGTTAAAAGGTCAAAAATTTATGGTGAAAGAATCGCTAATCACTAGTTAACTTTAAGCAGCGTTTATGAATAAGGCGGATTATGAATAAGACTTTTAACATCAAAATTGTTATACGCGTTATCAATATCTATAAATGAGGCTATAGTTATATTGTTTCGTGAAAAACCGGTTTGTATTCTTGATACTAAACTAGTAAAATTTTCTAAAGTGGAATGAGATCTTCTAAATCCTGTGGTTTCTGGTGATAAAATGTTATTCTTTTCAATATACCACTCTAATCGTTTTAATAAAATGTAATGAAAGGTTTTACAGATACATGAGATCATAGAAATAGGATGAATACTACCTGGTAATTGAGGATCACAACCCGGCTTTGGTATAGATACAAAAGTGATATTCCTCCATTGAATAGGCACAAAACTAAGTGAGTAGAAAATATTAAATAAACATAATTAAAAGTACTTTCCATTATCGCGCAGATGGGACAACATTGAATAGGATATCTGGTCACTTCCTGGAGATATGTCTTTATAACGCATACATCGCTCTAATTCCTGTCGAGTAATTTAAATATCCAAATTAGTTATACCAGATACCAAAATAGGGTCACTGGGGAGCGTATAGTCAGGTGTTAACGTATGCAACAAAACCTCTGCCTTTTCCTTATCAGCAGAGGATCTTGGGATATTACGACCTTTTTAACCACTTCAATTTACACCAAACCTCACTTTGGGTGGTGTCACTGTCCAATGATGAACAGAAATCTTGCCATGACTTAATTCGTGCCTGTCGGATTAACCTTTGTGCAATTCGAGTTTTTTCTTGAAGTTTTTCTAAATTCCGAGGGGTGGGATTACGTCTAAATGTGGGGAGTGCTAAACGATGCTCAACAACACATTTAGACAGAGACGGTTGCCAATAGGGTTTAGGCACAAAGGAGCTTACGGGATTGCTGTTAGTTTTATATAATGGTATCTGACGGTTAGCAGCTACATTGAATAAAATCATCATAAGACTTTTGTGGGTTATCTACTTACATTTTTATTAAAATTATCGAATTATTCTCTAAACATTTGGTATAAGAAATCCAGTCAGCCTTTTTGAAATTACGGTATAATACATGAATTAAATTCGAGTTTCTCTCAATATCCACTCAGTTGCTCCATGTGACTCGAGTTACACGAAAAAAATTCAACGCCGTGCTTCGTGTGACTCTAGCTACATTAGCAGTGGTCCAAGATAATGAGCTCTAATATTTTAATAGAAGGTATATTTTGCCCTTTTTGAATGTAATTGAACGGATCATAGACAATACTATCAACCAAAAAAGCTACAAGCGAGATTTAAGTAATAAAACTCGTTAAAAGTGACATTTCTTAGTGTGGTGTGTTTTGTGGTCAGCATGAAAGGGTGAGTAATTTAAAAAAGTCCTTAATTAATTGATTTTTTAGTATTTCTGTAAGTGTTTAGTATCAAAATAATCTTTTGTTAATGTTCTAATCCATTACGTATATATTTTTGTTCAAACTTGGAGATTTTGGTCAAAATATTACACGAAATGGCATTGTGTTATGAATTGACTGTTATTGCCGCCAGTTTTCTGCTTATTACATTTCGATTAACATTGTTTGATACAGAACTAGTATGTGATAACTGTGAACAAATTAATAAGGATTGTTTTAAGAGATAGTTCACATCATAATGTTATTATTTGTAGACAGGATGGACCAACAAAGCCACACACGACATGGAGTGATTAAAATATTTTGTAAAATCGCCTGCATGTGACTCGAGTTACATTGAGCATTTACGTTGTTCGCCAATTTGGACGGAGGTATACCCAGTAATTTTGTTTGCTTTTTCATTTGGTTTTGAGGAGTCGGTTTTTTTCTTCTTTCAAATTTACAGTACCTACAAGTAAATATAAAATATAATTAATATATAATTAATAATTTATATATAATTTTATTTGAAAAAAATTTCAAACATATTTTATTCTTATTATTATAGTGGTGGCGTTTTTGTTTGTTATCTAGCTTTTGGTGTCTTCTTACTTTTGAGTGCGGATTCGCTTTTTTGTCCCTTTCAAGTTTACAGTATTAGTAAAAACCCAAATATAATTATAGTCGTGGCGTGGCGTTTATGTTTATTTGTTGCCATGCATTTGATGTCTTCTTTGCAGTAAATAAAATTTCATGTCCATGTAATAAACATTTTTTTTAGTAAACATGAAAATAAAGCAACAACTCGCACCGGAAGAGCAGAATATCCGAATTTAAGGTTGTTATTATAATATAGTTTGTGTTTTACAATTTCTAACTATATTTTTATATTGTGTTTTGGTGTTTAGGGGCAGAGGTCGAGGCAGAGGGCGGGGTAGCAGTAGCAACAGGTTAATAAGGTGCTTAGTATTACAGTAATGATCTTGTATTGCCTATGTGTTCCTATGTAAGTTGAGTATATTTGTACATAAATTATTACTTTATAGTGCTTACGATGAGGCACAGTCCACTACAAAAAAATAAATTAAAAAAACCAAAGATGCCTTCATCAGAGCAACCCAGTGCCCCGGTGGAGGCATGTGTACATGTTTGAAAAGGAGTTTATGTACCGAATTAATGTGTTTTAATTTTATTATCCTGTGTGCTGCGTATATATTGTCTACTAACATAAATTTAAATTCACTTATGAATGTCAATTTAGGTATAACTACTATCCATATACACACATCAAAAGTGTCTAGGGATCAAGCATTTTTATGCGGATTTCTTGAGATTGAGATTTGGCTTTGTAATAAATTTATGATTTTATAAATTTATATGGATCCTTTTTGGTGCATTTCATAATTTGAATCAGGAACTGTGAATCAAATTCGAGTAAAAGATGAAAATCAGCTGTCAATATTTTCCCTATAAAAACATACAACGCATTGAAGACATTATTAGTGCTACTGTTTCCCTACTACTGATTAAAACCAACGTTATTATGGAGCGGCGACGTCATTTAAGCAGGGAAGAAATGCTCAGAGCCGTGGGAATGATAGAAGCTGGTTCCCGGCAACGTACTGTGGCTTTAGCTCTGAATACAAGTTAGAGTGTTATCAGTCGACTTTGGACACGTTACCGAAGCACTGGTACCGTGGCTGAGCGCCATGGAGGACGGTATCGCTGCACCACACGGAGACAAGACCGATACATTTAAATCTTAACTCGAAGAGCTCCAACAATAACCGCCATGATGTTAGCCGTGAGCCTTCATCACTCTTCAGGGAACTTAATTAGCGACCAAACAGTCAGAAACCGCTTGCATGAAGTGAACCTTCATTCCCGAAGACCGCTACGGGTACCACCTATAGCAATGCACAATCGTAGGATTCGATATCAATGGGCTCTTGAACACAGAAATTGGGCAGAAGAACAATGGCGTTTCGTGTGCTTTTCTGATGAGTCTCGTTTTGGTATGAGACCGGATACAAGACGTATACGACACTGGAGAACCCCTGGACGCCAACAGCGATTAAAATCCTGCCAGGAAGTCCATCCTGTAAGGATGGTATGGGCGGGTATTTGGATCGGCGGAAGAACTGAGTTGATTTGGATCAGAGGCAACCTCAACGCTCAAATTTATGCTGAGACGATTGTATCAGACGTCATCGTTCCTCTACAAGTGCAAATCGGTCCCTTATTTCAGTTAATGCATGATAATGCACGACCGCACACCGCAAGAGTTGTAAGACAGACTCTCGCCGCAGCTAACATCAATGTCCTGTCCTGGCCTGCTCAGTCGCCAGACTTGAACCCGATTGAGCATGCATGGGATATGCTACAGAGAAGAGCTCTGCCGAATATGGAGGGTATCCAGTCGCAAGAAGACCTTTTTTTGTTGTTGCAACGAACATGGGCGGCCATTCCACAGCGTGATTTGGATGAACTCATTTTGAGTATGCCAAACCGATGTTCTTGTGTTGTTAGTGTTCGCGGTAGAAACACGGATTATTAATTGTTTAAGTTACCCAATAAAATTTTAGGGAAAACTGTTATTTCAGTCTTTTTTTCGAACTTTTGTGTTAGTGGTTCAAATGTGAAATATCCCTTTATTAGGAAAATGGCAAATTTCTTTATTAATGCAAAGGTGACTTGGTTTATCGTTACTGTGACAAACGAAAACACTTTATTTGATGAATCCTTAAAGAAAATTTTAATTAATATCAATCAGGAGAAAAGTTATTGCAAAAATATATGTTGATCCCTAGACACTTTTGATGTGTGTATATGTTATGTGGGAGTAATGACATAAGCTGTATTATAATTCTTGTATATGATCAACTTATATACAAAAATGTCGATATAACATTAAATTTGTATTTCTATAAAAATTGTTTTACTTTACATTATAAACTTTTATCAAAAATACATCATCATCTTCCAAAATAGTAATATAAATTTAAAATCTGTCGCGTAAGAGCATTGTGTGCCGCCAACCTAACCCCCGACACGAGCTCGATGCCCAGCTGCAACACGAGCTCGCTGTTTTTTTCCCGTTGTTAATTGTTGTATTACTCGTAAATGAGAAATGTTATTGTCAAGTTACGTCTACTGTAATAAACTACAAAACTTTCTCACTAAAGCTATAGGGATTTGTTAATATAGCTACCAAAGGCGAACGAAATATTAATTAAAAAATAAACCCTTACTTCTTTTCTCCTTTCTGTGATTTTAGTTTCCAAAATTATTATATGGTTTTAATTGAGTATTGAATGTATAATTCTAGAGGTATCCGTATTTTTGTTCTAGGTCTTCTAGATTCGAAGTTAAGACGTCTTTCCTGCCTTACCTAGTTCAGATGCGGTTCGCGCCGTCTTGCAAAATTGAATGCTAAGTTTGCGATTTTTTCTGGAAATATTTAAAAAAAAAAACATATAGTATTTACTTTATTTTAGATGTAAAGATAAACTAATAAAGAAAGTAAATAAAGTATAAAAACACATGTTACCGATTCAGATTTTAATGTATTTAAAAAAAACTATACAATATGTTAATATTTCCGCATGCGAATTTTGATCACTGTTAGTGAATTATTTTAACACTACCGAAACGCATTTAGAAAATTAAATAGATAGTTCGTTTAATCAGCTTCGCAGCACAGTTATCTTTTTTTTTAAGAACCACTTCATTAAGTCACAAATCGTATTTTAATCGCAAGCGGCGAGCTCCCAGAAAAAGTGCGCGAACTAATGCACGTGACAACCGTCTGAGTGGATATTTGTCGTTATTTTTATAATTAGGTGGTCACTGCCCAAGTTCTCATTGAAAGTCCTGCCCAAGTTCCGTTTGTTTTTGTGACTTAATTTTAAATTTTATTTTGTTTTGTGGTGTTGTTTTCGTAGTAGGTAATATTATTTTTTTTTGTTACATCAGCATATGACGACACTTGGTTAAGTTTTATTGTACTTGCTTCATTTTGTTTTGGTGACATTGTGGGGGTAGGTATTATGTAATTATTGTTATCTCGTTCTTGGTAATGAACTTCAACGTACATAACATGGATTGAGCAGTCTGATAAGAACAATTGTATTCTGCCATTAAGACCCTCAATTTCTTCTCTTTGATATACTTTGCAGGATATTACTTGGGCCATATGCTGCCCGTTGCAATTTACGCATTTATTTTTTGGTCCTAGTGAAGACATATTCTTGAGAATTTCTTCCTCCGTCATATCAATGTCGATGTCCTTAATGACGCCATATGAAAAATTAACCTCCATGGCCTTATGTATTCTTCATCCTCTGCTGCAAATTTCCGTACAATTTTCAAGTTTAATTGCGCTATTCTCATTTATTGTATCAACACGTATTTTATATGGATTAATGTATTTTACTCTATTAATATCTGCAAAACATTCATTTTTAAAAATTCTGGCTAAAGTTAACTGCTTGGGCATTTTATTTTCTGAGGAAATGTAAATTTCAATTTTTACGCCTGTATTTTCTGATTTACTCTTCTTGCCTTCTGTTGCTGTATTCTCCATCGTCCAACGTCATCATCCACACTTCCTCTCTTGGTCGGCCTTTGCTCTCCTGCTTCCTCGCTCATCTTATCTGCTTCGTGTTGATCTCCCTCGGCGATCTCTGCCATCTCCATTTCATTTGTGTCACTCAAGCTACTATTTATCTTGTTATTTGTAGGCTCATTCATTATTTTGCATGGCCGGGCGGCCACTGTGCCCGTCAGGTAGGTACCTAACGGAACTCGTAGGCGACCGATAGATTGCACTCAGTAACGTAAACAAGTGAGTCACCAAATTAACTAAACGTTCACCTCGCTCGGACGCCGAGACGAAACTCCGTATTTGGACTTAGACTTTGGACTTGGACTTGGGCTTGACTGAATAGAATGTTGCAAGCCTAAATATTATGCGATAACCCTAAGCTCTTTAGTGTTCCAAACTTTACCATCATTTGAAAAAAAAATCGATTTCTGATTTTTTATTCATTGCTGACTGTACCCAATTTTATATCTAACTACATTAGGGAAGTATTAGATATACCACGGTATTATAATAGCAATTAGGAGATTTTGTACCTATAGCATAGCGTTATCGAAGCTAAAAAATCCTTAATCTTAATTCTACACAAGTTATATAAGGCGGAAAATTATATTGTTCTCAACATTATAATTACGTTGTCATAGACTGCTGGTGAATAATGCTTCCTCGAGGGTTGTCAGTGGTCATAGCCACTTGTGTCACTCTGGTTGCAGTGAGGACATCTCCCCTCGCTGCCAAAAAACAAGAATTAATAAATTCGCGATATTCAGATAACGTCTTTGAAGATGCGTATTTAGATGCGGTGAGTGTTTTGTTCAAAATTCATAATAATAATGGTTCTTCTCTTGGATGTACAATGCACATACCGGTCCAAGTAGCACTGCCAATTTTTTTCAAATAAAAAACCCAATTTGTTTATTACATACTAGCAAACAGCCGTCTTATTCTCTGACCATTTCAACGTGAAACATTAGGTGAAATGAGCGTGGAGTTATTTTTTTTATTATTAAATTATAAACTAGCGCTTGACCGCAACCCCGCCTGATGGTAAGCAGTGACACAATCGTTGATGGTAAAGCGCACTAGTTTATTAAGTGCCTATTCACTCTAGCCTTGAAGACAATCAAATTGTAGTTCGACGGAAACATCGCCGCTGGCAAATTGTTTCAGTCCCTCGATGTACGCGGTATAAAGGAGGAGGCGAAACGCTTATCTGTTTTAATCTGAGATTATCATTGTAATCGCTTAGTATAAAAGTGATCTAAATGTCTGTACAGTTCTAGACAGAGGTTAAGCTACTACGAGTGTGTGGCTACTAACATGTACTAACACTATGTCATTCTATACTTCATACACATAATCTCTTTCATAAAACTAATTTTCCGTTGGGCTGCCTTTTTAGTCTCAGCAAGATTCCTATACGATGAAAATAAATTATGTTTTAATTATTTCAGCCTGATCTGATCAAAAAGTATTTATATCCTGTTGAAGTACACAACGTGACTACCGAAGATGGTTACATATTGCAAATGCACAGGATCCCGTACGGACGAGACGCTAACAATGTACCAAATCAGAGGAAACCTGTTGTCTTCGTGATGCATGGCTTACTTGGCTCTTCCGCTGATTTTGTTTTAATGGGTCCTGGCTCAAGTTTAGGTAAAAAAAATGTTTTTGTCGGCGACTTTCGGGATGGTATGGTGATGATTATATATAAACAAGATAAAAAGATACTATAGTTTTTTATACTTTTATCGTATGCAAAGATTTGCTAGCTAGTTTAATTTTCAATTATTTGTTTAGCTTACATTCTCGCGGAAGAAGGATTCGACGTTTGGATGGGCAACGCTCGCGGTAACTACTATTCTAGAAAGCACGTTACTTTGAACCCTGATGCTATACTGAACACGGAGTTCTGGAAGTTTTCTTGGGATGAAATAGGAAACATAGACTTGCCTACTATGATTGATTACGTATTAAAGGTGACTGGAGAAGAGAGGTTGCACTATGTGGGTTACTCACAGGGCACTACAGCTTTCTTCGTGATGGGTTCCTTGCGACCGGCTTACAACGACAAAATTATTTCAATGCAGGCACTGGCTCCAGTAGCTTATTTGGCTAATAGCGAAAATCTTCTATTGAATAGTTTGGCACCTTTTTCTAACGAAATTGAAGTAAGTAAAGCATTTACGCAATTCCGATATTGAAGGTAATTTGGATTTGATGTGTTTAATTTTACTTTTTAGAGTATTGCTTCCTTGGTCGGAGTCGGTGAGTTTTTGCCCCATAATGTTGTGCTCACATGGGCAGGCCAGGAGTTATGCCGTGATGAAGTAGTCTCTCAAGAAATATGTAGTAACATTTTATTCTTGATTGGTGGATGGGACGAAGCCCAACTTAACGCGGCAAGTATTCAATTATTGAAATTTGTTTAATAGAAAGCCAGAAAATGATTTTAAATTCTTGTAGGTATTTAAAATATATATTGAGGTGAGCATACGTGTTTTCAGACGATGTTGCCCGTTATCATTGGTCACACACCGGCTGGTTCATCAGTAAGACAACTCGCACACTATGGTCAAGGAATCTCCGAGAAAGGCTTCCGTCGTTACGACCAGGGTTCTCCGCTGGCCAATTATTTAACTTATGGATCATATATTCCTCCATCTTATGATTTAAGTAAGGTTACCGCTCCAGTCTTTCTTCATTATTCGGAGGGCGACTCATTAGCTGATGTTGATGATGTTAATAGACTGTTCGAAGAACTAGGTGGCGAGGTGGTGAGCAAGTACCTGGTTCCTTTCAGCAGATTTAGTCATCTTGATTTCGTATATGCTATCAATGCTAAGGAATTAGTTTACGATACAGCTATCGATCTTATTAAAGCTGTGAACGCCAGTGCATTTAATGATCTTATGTAATTGAATGTATGTATCATAACGAATTACAAACTCGTCCGAGTACGAATTTTGACCATTGGCTTTTAATTTTCAATAGGTAAGTGCAGCTAAATTATCTTCAGTATCAGTAAGGCGATGATACCAGAAGATTATCTAGTATTTCCAATATCACTTAAGTACAGGGATTTACGCAGGGTAATCCATTGTGCTATAAGAGATAAGATAGGGATTATACTTAATAATATATTTATGGTGGTGTTTCTGTATCGCGAGTGCGTTTACAAACATATAAAATCACATACATAAACAGCTAGACCCGGAACAACTAAATTGTAGGCCATACAAATGTTTGTTCCGTGCGGGAATCGAACCCGCGACACACAGCGCAGCAGTCCATCGCTTAGGCACTGCGCCAATCATGTCGTTTAATGTGCATGTACCAATATTTCCATAATTATGTATTTATAAACACAAATAAATAAAAATAAATAAATCACGCTATGTCTTCGCACCGGAAGACGTAGCGTGGGTAGGCCCCCGACAAGGTGGACCGATGACCTGGTGAAGGTCGCGGGAAACCGCTGAATCCGGGAGGCGCAGGACCGGTCGTCGTGGAGAACCTTGGGGGAGGCCTATGTCCAGCAGTGGACGTCTTTCGGCTGAAATGATGATGATGATGAATCACAAATCTTTTTTGGTAGGTAACCAAAAGAAATATAACAATTATTATAACATCATGCCTCTTACCTCCAAAGCGTTTTTTTTTTGTTTTGGCTGGAGTGGATAATCATTATGGACAGCCAGAATGACGCACTGGTGGTGCCGGCCTTTAAGCGGCTGAAACCTACTCCTGTCTTGCATGTGTCCTCTGATATATTGGGATAAGGATAATAAACAAGGCTTCTCTTTTAGTGAATAATATTATTTATTCAGTAAATCACACAAACATACAGTAAGTAAGCCGACCAGTGTGACAGTAGTAGTCAGAAAAAAAAAAAACAGTGTGGCCACCTAATGTTACAACAGGTAATTGCTTTAAGGCAGGTAAAGGTTTAATTAATTTATATTTATAAGAACTTTATACCTAGATGAGATGTAACTGTTATAAAGGCTCTGATGATGAAGACAATGGTCAGTTCAGGGAACTCCTCAACGGTGTACAGTAGTTATTTTGTGTTTGGACTTAATTCATTTATATTAATGGAGCCTTGGCACCCATATGGGTTATAATGAAGGTCTGCAGTTGATGTTGATGACCATCGACAGTCGAGGGAATTCCTCAACAATTTACAGGATTGAAATTTAACATGGGATTGGTAACCACGACCTACTTGTGATGCTTATGTAACAATCAATTAAAATAAAGTTACTGAATTTAAGTTGACCTTCTTCGATCATGTTTCTCGTCGCGGTAGTGACTCCATTCAAAGAGAGGTTGAGGGCACTAGACCACGTGGCAGATCACCAATGAGATGGACGGACCAGATCAAGGATGTGACTAAGTGCTCAGTTTGTGAATGTACCCGGAAGGCTACAGTCCGTGTGATTGGCGCCTCATAACTAAAGTCTTCACTCATCGTGATTCATAATGATGACCACGACCACTCTGCCAAGAGTGTATCGACTAAGAAGAAGAAGAATCGCGTCATCTCTAGCAATGCTCATACTTTTATTTTGGTCCCACCAGACAAAGTCTTGCCGCCAAGAGAGTCTGAGCAGTTGTGTTGCGATGTGTGCCGGGTACGATGCGCCAAGTGTTGTTGTGTCGGGAGTTTGGTCGTGGAGGGTCTCCAGATCAATCTCCCTCTGGCGCAGCATCGTTGTCGTGTTCTTGGGTTTAACATTGCACCACCTCGCTCAACTGCCGTCTTCCTTCCTATTCACTAAGTTTTTTAAGTGAATGGGTTTAATAAACTAGCTCGGTTCATCATCAACGATTGCATCACTGCTTACCATCAGGCGGGATTGCAGTCAAGCGCTACTTTATAATGATTAAAAAAATATAATATAGAAATCAGTCATCACTAGTATGGTTTTTGAACAAACATTTCGGGTAAAAATTAATGTAAATAAAATTTCGTCGTTTGCTTGCAGGCCTTTTCCCAACTATATTGGCATTAGCACCCAGTCTGACCGGATACAGCTAGATAGTACTTTTCACATCAAAAAATTGTAAAATAAAAACTTTTTTACAAATAAAAAAAAAGTAACAGCCGACTTCCAAAAAACCACTATAAAGTGAAGAATAAGCCATTTCGGAAGGCGGTGTTAAAATCGAAATATAAAAACTTAAAAAAAACAACCAAACTTAAAAAAAAAAGTGAAAAATAACCAATTTTAGAAGTCGGTGGCAAAAACTAATATACATGTTCATGGTCACGGTGTTTGTATATTCGTTTTTGCCACCGACTTCCGTTCTTTCAATTTGTAGTGTTTTTTGGAAGTCGGTCTTTTTTTTGGAAAACAGTTCTTATTTTACAATTTTTGTAGTGAAAAGTACTGTTCAGCTGTATTCGGTAAGACTGAACGCTGCCCCCAACATAGTTGGGAATGGCAAACGCAAGCAAACAACGAAAATTTGTTTATTTGAAGTTTTACTTGTAATTATGGTTTAAATACCAAACTACTAAATCATTTCTAATGAATTCTGAATAAGTGGTTACTGTTTAGCTTGTTTACATTACACTTAGTAGACATTGGTTTCGTTTAGTGAACATGTTATTGTTATGAAAAATGAGTCGTGGTCTCAATATTTCTCAAATAGAAGAAGAAATGTTGTGATATCGGGATATAGATCTGTCAAGTCTGTCTGGTCTGTCTGGTGTGTCAGGTGATGAAAGCGGTGACGATTTATCAGACAGTGGTGCCGATTCTGTTGTTTACAAACTAAACTAATTTTAAGTTAAGTGCATCTTTTTCTTTCCATTTCTATAAGAAAAGGACAGAAGATAAAATGTCAGTTTAGACCTGTCAAATTAATGCGCTCCTGACGTAAACTGGCGTATTTTTAGTCGTCATGTTTATAATCGCGTCTAAACTGTCTATGGAATATCGTATTTTGACAGGATTAAATTAAAATGTTATCATCTATCCTTTTCTTAACGAAATGGAAAGAAAAAGATGCACATAACTTAAAATTAGTTTAGTTTGTGAACAACAGAATCGGCGCCAGTGTTTGTCAAAACCGTGATCTAGAATTTCAGCCGGAACAGGTCACTTCTTCATCAGAAGACTCCGATATAGATTCCTCTGCTACAAATAAGAATATAATTATAAATTCGCGCAGAGGACAAGGAGTATCTAGGAACAAATGTTACGCTTTTGAGTACTCTGCACCCCAACGTTAGTATAGGAACTGATAAAAAAAAGGTGCCTGCGACAATTCAATTTTATAATGAAACAAAATTTGGTGTAGACATCATCGATCAAATGGCACGCAAGTACACCGTAAGAGCTGGTAGTCGAAGATGGCCTGTTTACGTTTTATCAATATACTTACTTAATTTAGCAGCTATAGACTCGTGGTTCTGCACCGAAAAGTTACAGGATTAAAAATTTCCCGGCATAATTTTATCCTTCAACTAGTCAGCAATCTACGTGCAGAGTATGTGAAAAAAAAACAGTTTCAACTGCAACTCGAAGTCAAGAAACTATTACTGCAGCAAGTGAACGATGAACTATAAACAATAAGAGGAGGCAATGCCAAGTCAATCATAATTGTGAAAAAAATAAGACGTGTGAAAACAGCACAATCTGTAAAAAAAAAAACTGTTTGTGGAAAATGTATAAAAGATTTAAAAAATAAACTTTTTTTTTTTAAATGATTATAAACTAGCGCTTGACCGCAATCCCGCCTGATGGTAAGCAGTGATGCGATCGTTGATGGTAAAGCGCGCTAGTTTATTAAGGGCCTATTCACTCTGAAAAACTGAGCGAATAGGAAGGAAGACGGCAGTTGAGCGAGGTGATGCAATGTTAAACCCAACAACACGACCAACGATGCTGCGCCAAAGGGAGATTGATCTGAAGACCCTCCACGACCAAACCCCAAACACAACAACATTAGGCGCATCGCACCCGGCACACATCGCAACACAACTGCTCAGACCCGTCCTCCGTACGGCTTCACCAGACATCATGCCGGAACACGACAAATCGCTTGGCGGCTAGGCTTTGTCTGGTGGGTGGTAACTTCTGCCGACGGCCGATGTTATGGCCTACCAACTATTACTTGTTACAAATGTTACTCAGTCTAATTCCTAAAATTGTTTATTATTAATTAAAAAATAAAATGATACTATTTTTATTTCATTTTAATGCAATTATACGCAAATAATGCAATATACCGTCAAATTGACGGCTGCGGTCTTTGAAGGTAGAGTATGAAGCGCGGCCCTTCTAGTGTTAAGGTTAAAGTGCGATATGATCAGCCTATTATGAGCATACAAATATAAAATAATAATAATATAAATATTTTATAGGAATAATAAAAAATAACTAAATAAATGATTACATTTTATTATTATACTAGCTTATCGCCTGCGGCTTCGCCCGCGTGAAATTCGGTTATATCGAGCTTTTAGATTTTCCCGTGGGAACATTTTTCCGGGATAAAAAGTACCCTATTATTAAATCCGGATTTCTAACTTAACGTCTACAAATTTTCAATCGGTACAGTAGTTACGGCTTGAAAGCGGAACAAACAAACAAACTCACTTTCCGATGTATAATATTAGTAAGGATTAGATTATTATTATATTAGGACATCATTTATTTAGTTTATTTTTTAGGAATAATTAAGTCAAAGCAATTTATCAATTTAACGCCAAAATCATCCTGATTTAAATACGGATAACCCCTTATTCATAAAAGCTGCTTAATGTTAACTAGTGATTAGCGATTCTTTAAACATACATTTTTGACCTTTTAACGTTATTTAACTTTAATCATCGCTTATGGATAAATCCCTTAAACACTATAGTGTTTATTCATAAAGGATGATTTAAGTTAAGTGACGTTAGAAGGTCAAAAATGTATGGTGAAAGAATCGCTAATCACTAGTTAACTTTAAGCAGCGTTTATGAATAAGGCGGAATATTGACAAATAAGCAAATTACATAATGTTATAAAAATGAAGTCAAAACAATTTGTTAAATTAATGTCATATTAATTTGGATTTAAATGATCCAAAGTCAAAGAAACAATTTAGATAATGACAGCAAAAATTACAGTTACACAATGTCAAGATGTATCTAATAAAAAGTCTGATACCTACATTATAATAACATTTTTGACATAGCATACTTCTTAATTTCAGTTTAAATAAATTAACAGGCGGATTTGTTAGCTCTTCTGTCAATTTATGGTACATAACTGGTGCCATGTGCCACTTTTACCATTAAGGCAGTAAGGCAAAGCTAAATTTTCTATTAGGTTATTAATGTTAAGCCAATTCATGACTGAGCTCAATGTGTTATTTATATCACCTTCTTAAGTATTTATGTCTTTACACTTTACAGTTACTGTACTGTCATTAGCAAAAAGAGCTACTGGATCATTAGTGGCATTGGGTAAGTCATTGATATTCATTATACAAAATGGTGGCCCCAAAACGGTTCCATGAGGAACACCCTAATTTAGTTGACGTTCACATGATCTGAAAGTTTCTTCTTTTTTGTTATGATATTCACTCTAGTCAATTTAGTATATTAATAATAATAATAATCATTTATTTCAGACAAACGTCCATAAATTACATAAAATGAGATTAAATGAAATAAATTGAAATTAATAACAATCAAAAAAAAAATACATTAATAATCATCCAATGTCAAAAATATATGAAAATAATCAATAAACACAAAATCAGAAGTTAAAATAAAAATCCGAAAACAAAAAATAAAAAAAAATAAAATAAAAAATAAAAATTATAGCCGTATTGACGACGGCCTTTGAGGTAGGATTCAAATAATTTTAAAACTCTTATTCCATAGTCTTATATAGTTTACCCAACAATGAATCATGTTCAACATAATCAAAAGCCTATGTCAAATCCATAAATATAGAGTCTCTTTTGTCAACATTAATCATAACAAAATTTAGAAAGTCATATATGGCCATATTTGGATTTGTTTTGTCTGTAACCTTACTGTTATTTAGTCATAATATTGTTACTCTCTAAAAATAGTTATTAAGTTCTTTGTAAATATTTTTCTTGAAAATTTTGGATATAACTGGAATCAAGGCCATAGGTCTATAGTTTTCTAGACATTCTCTGTTATTTTTTTGAAAGATTGGTTTTATGATAGAAGTTTTTATACTTGGAATCTCGTTTTTTATTTTATTTGTGGAATTTATTCCAGCTTTAATAGATAGATTTATCAGATGGGAAAGATGAGCCGAAATATTCGTAGCAATCATAAATTGATTGCTTTAAGACTTTAGTTGATATCCCATCATAACCTACATTGTTCGTATTTTTTACACTTCTAATAATCTCAATACCTCCATCATGTGGTAAGCATGGTTTAAAAAAACATAGACTTTTGCTTAGTAGTCGTTAAAAAGTTATACTGTATGCTGAGTGAATTACCCCTAGGTAGAATTTTATCGATGAAATAATTATTAAAAGCATTAGATTTTTTAGAAGGGTCAGTTATTATTTTGTCATTTATTTTAATGCTCGATATAGTGTCATTTGGTTGATTTTGTTTAGATTCGTTTATGATTTTCCATGCTGATCTACTTTTATTATATGACGCACTAATTAAATGGTTATTATGTGCGCGCTGTGTTAATTTGATTACTTTTTATATCTTTTATAAAATTCTGTCAGCTTAGTTTTATTAACTCTGGTTCTACTGTTACTAGCTCTGGTTTTTCCTGTATTGCCACAAAATATTACGTTTTTTGATACTACAGGCTCGCGTTATCCATTTTGCTTTACGGTGTCTATTAAACCAATCAACTTGAACAAATCAAAGAAAGCATTATCTGGCTATATCTGTTTCAGAGGCTAACTACACTTCTGAAACAGATAATTTCTCTACATAAATTTGTAACTTCTTTAGATTTTCCTCAGAGTAATGTCTATGCCTAATTTTCCAGCCTATTATCTGACACACCTTTTTAACCTAACACTAAAATATCTGAGCCGTGCTGTCAGATAATGCAAAGTCAATCACTTCTGCTTTACACTTATTGTGGTATTGCTGATTTTTCTGGTTGCAAACATTCAAATTGTGATGTGATGTTATTTTGCTTTAAGATATTAATATTGAAATCCCCAGCTGTTGAAATGTTGTGCTTTTTATAGTTTTTATTTATATAGGTATTAAAGCAGATTATCTAATCTTTCAAACAAATTATTTAGGTTACTAGCAACCGGAACCATATATAAACAGATAATAATAACCTTGTAGAGCATCCAAAAGTTGAGCACTCAGTGAATAACACCGATTTTAGAATCACTTTCCACTGATGACCTTTCTTCACGTAGATACACAACCCTCTTCTGCTAAAGTAGGCAGCTATGCAAAAAATAGGTGTCATACATGTATCTTCATAGCCTAAAATCATAAAATGTTCAGTCAGATAAATAACATGAATATCAGTTTTACTTTCCAATAGTTCTTAAAAAAAAGCTACTGCGGAGGAGGTTTCAGGATGTTATTATGACACGGTGATATTTCCTTGTTTTGGTCAACTCCATATTTGCAGCTAGTAATGGAAGATTCTATATAAACAATCATTACCTATATAAATATCCTTTAATAATAACTTCATTATAAAATTATTCTTCGTTCCAATGTATTTGTTGAACATAGTGTCGTCATATAAGTACCAAATTCTGATTACTGTCCAAAAAATGAGCATGTTCGTTAGTAATAAGTTGTTGAAAGTTTCTACTCTTAAATGGTACAAGAAGTTGTTTGAAAAAACTTGTACGAAGGGGTGCAGATAATTATTATTTTATTAACGTATTTATAGTAACATACTTGCAGATATTTATTAAGTTATGAATGTGTTTGTGATTTCTTGCAAGGTTTGTTTTATCTGTAGGTAATATACCATCATGATAGTTATCTATTTGTAGCTTTAAAGTCCTCTTCACCACGCAGAATTCCAGTAAAGTGAAGTTTGGTAACTTTTCTCTAATTATACCTTTCAGTAAAACTTGTATATTTGCATAAGGCGCAATATAGTGGCAGAGTACACAATTCTCAAAAACGTCTTCTGCAATATAAAGCAAGTTATTTATATTGTCTGTGGTTATAATACATGTTGTGTTAAGTTTTGAATAATTTTTGGTTATATTAGCTGTTTGTACTTCTGGTTTTAATAAACCAGAAGCAGGGGCGTGTACCGAAATCTTTGTGCTTTGTATATAATAAAACTTAAGAAACGTAAACTTACCAGTTTAAATTTAGCATAGTCGCGTACTTTTTGTGTGACTTTTCCGCGTGTCAAAATTGAAATGATGTTTGTCAGTTTGTGAATGGCCACAATGAACATTCAAATATGTGATTAAGAACACATAAATGATATCCAAAGTGGCCTTGCAGTTGCACTACAAGGCCGTGAGATATGTTAAGTTTATTTTTTTGTGCAAATGAATAAAACGAAATTTTATTATTAACTGAAATCTAAATAAGTAATACTGTATTAAAAAAATTAACGCGCCTATCTTTTTTAAAAAATAACTCTGCAAAACGTCGTCATTCAAATTGGAAGATCGTTTTAAAATCACTAAAAAAAAATGAAAATCATAGACAAATCTGTGAGTCTGCTTTGGCCCTGTGTGTTTCGTAAATATTTATTTTTATTTATTTATTTAGCTCAGGCAACGAAATGAAATGAAATGAAATCGTTTATTAAGCAAGTAGGATCACTGATCACTTTTACACGTCATATGTTTTTTTTTTTAACTAGTTGAAGCTGGCATTTCCTAACTGACTACCTCTGAGAAGAAATAGCCGAAACATACTCACGGATCATCCTCTTTTTTCAAGTCCAGACATTAAAAATGAAAATGTTTACAATAATTTACGTTATAATTACGCATATTGCTTAATAACAATGCTTAACCAAGCGAGCAGCTCAGTCCCAAACTTTTTTGTCTTCTAAATCTGAGATTTTATAATACCGCTTTTTGCAAAGTTTGGCCTTTATATAGTTTTTATATCGTTTAATGGGTAAGTTTCGAATGTCCATGGGAAGCTTGTTGTAAAAGTGTATACATTGACCCATGAACGAGTTGCCTACTCTGTGGAGACGAGTGTGATGTACAGCAAGATTGTGTTTGTTCCTGGTATTTATATTATGAATACCGCTTATTTTCTTAAAATTAGATTTATTTTTATGTACATACATAAGATTTTCAAATATATATTGTGAAGCTACAGTCAGAATGTTCACCTCTCTGAATTTTTCTCTAAGAGAATCAACAAAGGCCCATAATAAAATATGATAATACTATACTATAATATACAAGAAAAACAAACATAAAATACTATACATATTTAACTTTATAAACTCTATATCACACTAAACTCATACACGATTATTTTGCAGCATCGGCGTCATGTATCGCGCTGTGTCAGGTATCCGGCCACGGAATCGCCAGAAAATAACGCCTTTTGGCCAAAATTCTGGAGACATGAATTTCTCGAGATCCTCAGTTGACACTCCCACCCTGAAAGTCCTTCTCGTCTTGATCTGTATGTACTCCACAATGTCCTCGGATTTTGTAGAGTAATGCAGCCTGGATACATACAGCGGCGTCGCTGGTACAGCGGGACGCATTTTAATGTGTGTTAGTAGTTTGCACTAGCCCTGATAGATGGCAGTGTTATCACTAACTGATTAAAGAAGTCTTTAAGTTTGTAGTATATAAATTATTTTGCTGTAGTATATTATAAATTATTATACTTTTTTAGAAAATTATTAGGATATGCAGTGTTTATCTGCCTCTATGAAGCGCACGCGCCTGACCAGAAGTACAAACATCAACAATCATCAACATCTTCGGTTTAATTGTTTATTTATTTTTACTAAATTTTTTGTTTAAAGACATGAGATTACTGTTTTCTAAAGACAAAGATTCAATTTCTAAGTGAGCGCTCTGTAGTTCTTGTGTAAGATGAGTAATTTGTTCAAGTCTGTGAACTTCATCAACTTCTTAACTACATCGTCTTCGTCATCGAACATTTCTGGTACACTCGTAACGGTCTCATTTCACTGTCATTTAATATTGTATCAGACTTGATCCTCATATGGCGGATCATGCTATTATCCAGAAAATTCATGTTGGATTATTATACGATAGTTTTAAAGTTTAAACTTAACGTTATAAAGTAATTCGGTTACTCTGGGGATCGAACTAGCGACATGCCGCCGCCTACGCAATATCACAGGCGCAACTGCGACCTTAAAGCGCTCTACACACCAAAGCTACTGGCAACATTTTGCCGGCGGGCTATGATAGCGGCTTCAGTCATTGCAAGTCGTAAAACTTTGTCGGCGGCTTGTCTGCGGCTCGACATCAGAAACTTATTTGGCTAGTTAAAATACTAGCACGTCACTACAGCTGAAATGTCGCCGAGCAACTGAGCGCTGACAATACGCGCGGGCGAAGCTTGCCGACATGCTTCTTTCAACATAAGGTTGTGTTTCTTCACTTAACTATGCACCAGAGCTACGGTTTCTTTTTTAACCAACCCACAACTCTGACGCAGGAGGCACCGGTCCTCGTGGACCCCATCACGATGTGCTGACATCTCTTTGAGGCGCGCGTGAAACACAACGCTCTGTCGATCCGGGCCTGGTCCTTACCGGGAGGCGAGCTGGCCACTGCTTACCGCCCGCAAACCCGCGTCTACGGTGTCTCACGAGACGTCTCCTACTGAGTACCTATTGATGTACTTTAGAATTGCTTGAATTTGTAAAAAACAACAAACGCTAATCGACTATTAAATAGTTTGCAAAAGATGGCAGTCAGGCGCCTTGTGCAAAATTGAAAAGAATGAAACCAACCCTAACCCTAACAAACTTTTACGCCAACAGTGATGTGAGAATAGTTTCAATGAAATGACTTAAGTAGTTGATAAATATCATGTGTAAGCCACTTTCTCGGAGTTGATAGTGATATAAACTCAAATATAAATTGGGTTTTGTGTTATGTTCGGGGCAAATGAACAAATTATTTAAGCAAACATTTGGTTCTTAACAAATGTTTGCCAAAATGATTTAATCAGTGCCGTTTTGCAAAGGTTAAATAATTAAAATTGAAACAAAACCACACACGCTACTAATTTCCACGATTAGAAAGGGAAGTCCAAGAGAGATTTCTTTTTTTAAAGTATTATATCTTTCACTGCGTCAGCCGTCTACGGGATATATCCACATCGCTTTTAAGTATGGAGTACAGCGAACTGTTTACTAGACATTTCACTAAATACCGCATTTAAGATGTGTATGTACGTGTCTTAGGCGCAAGTTATAACAAACGGAAGCAAGTTGTATGACACACAAACTTTTTATAACAGCCTGTTCAATCCAACTTTAGCTTGTTTATGTACGTAGCTGAACTTCTACTTCTTTTTAGCGAGTTGTTGTTCTTCTAGAGCCAATTTAAAAGAAGTTCATAGACTGTTTTGAAAATCTTACTTTGTGCTGCTTTTTTTCACTTTAAACCTTTCATAATTGCTATACTTTTATAACCCAATATGATTTTAAAGGAAAAATTAATTAATTCGCTAATTACACAAAAAAGCGCAATGTGAACAAAACTCGAAAAACTATCCTATCAGCTGATTTAATAGAGTTCACATCAGGGGTCGACGTCATACCCACAAACTCGCACGGCGGCACGCTTGCAACGTTCAAAGGCCGAGCCAATACATTTTTTTTAACACTGTGATATTTGTAACCGCTCATTAACGATATAAATGACAATCATAATATTATTAGTGGCATGCGGTGTAGCCTTTTCGCGTAGTTTGCGTTATGATGTCAGATACACCTTGTATACCTATATGTAACAAAATATGTACATCACTACATACGAGTATTATAAAACAAATTCGCTTTTACTTTCCCTATGTCACTTTGTATGGTTCAATCTTTAAAACTACGCAACAGATTTTGATATGGTTATTTTAATAGATAGTGATTCAAGAGGAAAGTTTTTATGTATATAACATGCATAATATATAAGAGGAACACTGATAATAATTTTTGAGGTTTCTAACACATGTCGCAAAATAAACCTTAAATTGTAAACGCTGGCTGAACCCTATGAGATAGATCAAAATAATGTTCTATATATATACAGTACCTATTGTAGACCTTAAAAATGCCTACAAAAAAGTCTGCGACACTATATGTCTACCTACTATAGTTTCTTCATTATGACTACTTTTTTATGTTTGAAAAGTTAATTAAAATGCTAGTCGAAATCAGAGCCCTCTATTTCTTCCTTATTATTAACCGTTATCCAAATAAATTACGTCATATCAAAGGTAATTGGAATTGGTAGCTTCATCCAGGACACATCACGATCTATTCAAAACTAAACACCAGAAAAAATCCGCGTGCCGCTCGCTATTCTGCCGGCCGCCTGCCACTTGAGTGTTCCTCTCTGCCTAAACCGCGGAGTGAGTGGGTCGGAGCGGGGGGCCATTATTTCGAACAAACTTGCTACCTCGGTAGGCTTTCATTCTGTTTGAAGGTGGTGGAACTGGCTATCCATGGATAATAAGGTCGATGTATCTTGCAGAGTCAGATATTGGCTGATGGGCGGCACAGTTGACATTATTTTTATTGAAGGGCCACAGTTTCTTGAGAAAGGCGTAGGTACCTATATCATTTAACCACGTGCGAAGCCGGGGCGGGACGCTAGTTTACATTATAATCAGCTCTTTCCTGTCTCTGGCTCGCAAGCACGACTGCTGAGTCTGACCGGCGTCCTCGGTTCCTCAGTCGGAAGTCGGACAACCGTCCAGTGGCATGTTTTTTTTTTTAATAATTATAAACTAGCGCTTGACCGTAATCCCGCCTGATGGTAAGCAGTGATGCGATCGTTGATGGTAAAGCACGCTAGTTTATTAAGACCCTATTTACTCAGAAAAACTGAGCGAATAGGAAGAAAGACAGCAGTTGAGCGAGGTGATGCAATGTTAAACCCAACAACACGACCAACGATGCTGCGCCAAAGGGAGATTGATCTGAAGACCCTCCACGACCAAACTCTCAACACAACAACATTAGGCGCATCGTACCCGGCACACATCGCAACACTACTGCTCAGACCCGTCCTCCATACGTTTAAAATATTTTTTTCTGCATACTTGATTAGTCTCCGTTAGACATACGGTCAGGAGGAAATTATTAATTATTGTCAGCTTGTCACTGTATAGAGAATTGTTCCAACTCAAGCCTTTCAGCATACTTTCTAAGGAATTCGTATTCCAAGTATACTTATCAGTATTGTATCTGCGGCATCACCGCGTCTCGGAACACGCTGGTGACCCGCAAGCAGTTTGTGATCAACTCGCACAGTCTTTACTTCCGACAGGTGAGCGACGACAACAAAACATCTAAAGTGACATTTCACAAGTCTTCAGTAAGCTGTCGCCTGTGATACCGTATATTACTCCTGCCGTAGCCACGCGATGTACTCTGGGATGCTGAACTGCTCTGATTAGATGCCCGCTTTCGGTTAAACGACAGTCATTTCTTTCTACCTATAGAATAGAATAGAAAACTTTTATTTTAGAATGGAGTCCATAAGGTTAGTAACAATTTTACTGAATTTCTAGTATCAGTAGGTTACAGACACAGATATACATATGTACATGAAATTAAAACTTAAAACTTAGCGTGGAGCTGCATCCACCTCTGCAGCATGGGGGAATCCCACCGAACCGCAATCACACTGAAAATACTGCTGTTGCTGCGGCGTACACGCGTCCTCAGGGATGCGCATCTATTCCTAATAATTGCAGTAAAACCTTTAATATTCTAACCATTAAGATCCGCAAATATCCCTGACGCACTACAACGCCACGGCAGCCACAACAGCACCCTCAGTGCGTTATTATATTGAATATATGTACCAGGTCACTTCGAAAGTATTGCGACAAAAGGTTTTTATGTACGAGATACTGGCCAGTTATAATTCATTTCAAAAATATGATTATTCATAACTAATAATAATAGGTGGCGGATATAAACTCTTCTGCAAAAATCAGGCACCTAAGCAATGAACCATTTCAAATGTTAATATTGCTTTGTTTGATAATTATAGGTAGTTTTATCCTAACAATTTGGTAAATTAATAAGAAAATAATCGTTTTCATTAGTATTTCATAAAATGTTGATACAATTTATGGGATAATGCTAAACCTCGCTAGTAGTGTATGTTCGCTATTACCTAGTGCATTTATTATGTTCATGAAATTAAAATTAAAAAAGATTTTTGTTTGTTTTTTAATAAAGTAAAAACAGATAAATATTTAGTATCGAGTATGACGCCGTCTACCTAAAATCACAGCTAGCGCACTAGCGGCCACGTACCGGAAGACGCAGCGCAGGGAGTCCTCCAATAAGTTGGACCGATGACTTGGTGAAGGTCGCGGGAAGTCAATGGATGCGGGCCGCACAGGACCGGTTATCGTGGCAATCCTTCGCGAAGGACTTGGTCCAGCAGTGAATCTCTATAGGCTAAAGAAAAAGAATAATAGGTATGTTCCAAATTCAAAAAATCCCTCCACATTTTTTGCGAGCTAATTAAAATTAACGTGTCTCTTTGAAAAATGGATTTGCCATTTTCACGCTATTATTTTTTTACAATTTCAAATGTTTTTAACGGCTGTTATAGATGAAAATGTGCTAACAGTGAAAAGTTTGATCCAATACAATTGGCAAATTACATACCAAGAAATTCAGCATAAACTGCAGATTGTATCAGGAAGCCTTCACGAGATTCTACACGTGCATCTTCGATTTCGGAGGATAGTTTTACGCTGGGTGCCGTGCAATCTCATCGATGCTCAGAAACAGGCACGAGTAGAATGGTGAAAAAAAAGCGGGTTCATCAAAAAGTCGCATGTTAATTTTATCTTCACTTTTTTAATTAGTTTCGTGGTAAAATGTGGATATTGTTGCAATAATATAGTGTCAAATTAAAGCCCGTGTGGTGATCTATTGACTTGAGCAATTCTTATGTTGTTATAGTTCGATCAGCAGGAGTGCTACTCAACGTTCACCAGTTCCATTCTCACAAAGTGGACATTGGTTTTATGCTACATTAAATTGCTGACACAATACTGAGGAATCAAATATATGAATCTTAAACAATATTACTTTTCGGCGAAGTATAGTGGAACCAAGTAATAATTCCAGTGACTCGTCCATAGATGGCACCACACATAGTTTACCTATTATATCAGATGACGAAAAAGACGAAATCTCACAAAACAACAAATAGACCAACTCAACAAGAAACTAGAAAGTTCTACGATAACTTTAACTCCAAAAAATGTAAATACCTTCGATATGAAACAAATTAATAAAACACAAAATAGTTCTTCACCCACCCTTTTTTTTTGTTGGGATGGGAAAACATCAAATGACTTCTCCCGCTCTTGGCGGAGCGGAAAGGTGTGTCAGACTTTTACTGACTAAAACCCACCCGTGTTTCTTCACTTGCCTGTGCAACGGCCTGGGCCACGGTTTCTTGTTTAACCAACCCGCAACCCTGACTCAGGAGGAATCGGTTTTCGTGGACCTCGTCAAGATGTGCTGACATCTCTTTGAGGCGCGCGTGAAATACGACGCGCCGTCGACTCGTGCCTGGTCCTTACCGGTCGGTGAGCTACCCACTGCTCACCGCCCTCAGGCCCGCGCCTACGGTGGCTGGGAGTTAGGTGTCGTCTCCCGACCAGGGCGTCTACTGCGGCGGCTAGTGGCGTGAGGGCGCTGGGATTCCCGTTGCCTCACGCGCTCCGCCTCCTCCTTTGCCAGCATCACTGCTTCGCAGAAGGAGGTGACGGCCTGCCATGCACTCTCGCTCCGGACCATGGCCTGGACCAGGGTCGGACGCGATAGATCGCCGCCGATCGCCGCTACGAGGTCACGGCGGTGCTCTACCCAAGCCGGGCAGACCTCCACCGTATGCTCCACCGTGTCCTCAGGGCGTTCCACACAATGGTGACACCCTGGCGTTTCCTCCCGCCCAATACAGAACAGGAACCTCCCGAAACAGCCGTGTCCGGTGAGGACTTGCGTCAGGCGGAAGGTGAGGACGCCGTGGCGCCGCTCTAACCACTCCTCAAAGAGAGGACTTACCACCGCTATTGTGTATCGCACTCTCCATGTCGCCATGAGATCCCGCCGGAGCTCTGTCCGCCGTACCGCGATTTCTCGCGGCAGCGGAGTTATACCCACCCTCATATCAGATAATTATGGAGGTAGTTATCAATAAACAACATATAAAACATAAATTGTGTATACTAAGTTCTAATAAGACAAATAAGATCCTATCAGTAACAGAAAGAACATCCCCTAATTATAACATATGCCACTACATTAAGCCATATTGTTGAATAAAGAATCTCGTCAACGGTATTGACAAAAAATTAACTACTTTTACGACTGACGATTATTTCATAATTCTCATCGGAGAAGAGGATTTTAGCATAACAAACAACTATCACGATTTAGTTCATCACTTACGTGACACACTTATAACTATTAAAAACACAAATATTATAATATATCTACGTATTAAATTCAGCTATTACTCCAATATGTACAACTTAAGAGTGGAATTGTTCAATAACCTGTTATACAATGATATTCAAATTCACGACTATGCATTTCTGTATGAATCTAATTTCAATGTACCTTTTGATTATACATTGTTCTCTGTGTTGAATGCTGTGATTAATAATACTGGTTTGAATAATATTTTTTCTGCAATTTAAAATATAATATTGACATGATTTCTAATAATTTTCTATCCAAGTCTAATATAAATATAAACAATGTTTCTAATGAAATAGATAATGCTGAAACAATCAACATTTTTTTCTTGTATGATCACATTCATGTTATTCATCAGAATACTAACGGTTTAATAAGTAAATCGGACTTATTAAGCTTGCATTTAAATGATCTTGCTAGCCTTGGTAAACATGTGGATGTGCTTTGTGTTACAGAACACAATATGACAGAAGAGGACCATTTCTATTTTTGTATTCAAAATTATACACTATCTACACCGGAGAGGGGGCTCATGCATAGTAGTAAATAATAAACATCCGTATATAATTATTAACATAAAAGAATATTGCAGTTCTTGTATCTTAGAATCCTGTGCAATTGAACTAATCGAACATCAAATAATATTATATTCTGTATTTATAGATCTCTGAAAGAATAATGTCGACTCGTTGACTTCGTTTTTCTATAACTTTGATGGACTCTTAAGGAAAATAAGGCAAAATTTAAAAAAAAAGGTGCTGGTTTGCGGAGACTATGTTCTTATACATCGATATTTAAAAAAAACACGAAAATGTCAATGCAATTTCAAAACCTCTTACATAGCTTTAATATGAAATTAGGTGTGCGTGAACCAACCCGGCTAGATAGCGGTACATGCATTGACAATATTATACATAACGTAAGGGGAAGTGCATGTGAGGTAGTGGAGCTAGCCGTCTCTGATCATTCAGCTCAGATTATAAAATGTCCAGTCAAAAGACCTGCTCGTTCACACATAGGTTCTTTTTTAGACGTGATTTTTGCCAGGCAAATGTAAAAAAATTTAAAAAGGCTTTCCAAAGTCTTAGTTTTAATAGTGTGTATAGCGGCAAAGATCCAAACAATGCATTCATAGAATTTCACGGCTTATTTAGATTATTTTACGATGTGTGCTTCCCATTAAAGAGAATTAAAAACGTCACTACTACACCACAGAAATGGATCACAAAAGACATTAAAGTGTGCTCTAAACGTAAACGTGAGATGTTATGAACCTTAAGGTAGCATCCAAAGGTAGTCAATAAAAAAAATATAATTCAAACAAACATTTAAAAATAATTATCAAATTAAGCCAAAAATTGCAAAATAGCTATTTTATCAATAACGCTGAAAATAAAATTAAAGCAACCTGGAGGGTTATAAATTCATTAAAAAATAACTTTCCGAGGAGCAGTCCTTATAAACTCTTTATTGAAAATAAATACGTTACAAATCCGACTGACATAGTAGAACTATATAATAATCATTTTATTGACCAAGTATAACCAACAAACAATTCTCAACATAATATAATATTAACAAATTCAAAAATAAATTCAATATTCTTATAACCCACAGGACCACTTGACATCTTTGAAATAATTATGACTCTGAAAAATACGAATACCTAGTTCTGGCTTTGACAACATCGAGAATAATATACTAAAAAGTGTAGCTGCAGAAATTTCACCAGTTTTTAGCTTTATTGTTAACCTATGTATAGATCATGGCGTTTTTCCCGAGGACTTAAAGCTGTTCGTAATAAAACCTCTACCATAAAAAGAATAATCCTTAAAATATACAAAACTATAGACCCATTACTCTTCATTCAGTATTTTCCAAAATTATTGAAAAGGTTCTTTACTTCTTTCTCGAAAAAAATGAAATTTTAACTAAGGATCAGTATGGTTTTAGAAAATGCAAAAACATAAATATGGCTATTTATGAATTGATTGATGAAATAGTTACAAATATGGACCAAAATACCTGTAACAGCCTTATTTGTGGACATGACTAAGGCTTTCGATTTTGTGGACCATAAAATCCTTCTAAGAGAGCTATGTAAATATGGTATTAGAGGCAAAGTATTAAATTTAATAAAGTCTTACCTTACTAGCAGAAAACAGGTAACTAGTATTACAGCAATTGATTTCCGAACTAAACTTGAAGTTAATTACCAATCGAAAGAGAGGCCAGTTTATTATGGCGTGGCTCAGGGAAGTGTACTTGGCCTTTTATTATTATGCTATATAAATGATCTTTCGAAGACCTTACCACATAGATGAACACATGACATGGAAAACGCACATGGAGATTATGATAAAAAAGATTCATCAATTCTGTTATGCTCTACACAATTTAAACAAGGTTTCAAATTGTAATACTGTTCTTATTGCATATCATGCATATGTCACCACAGCTCTTCGTTACGGCATAATGTTAAGGGCATCTCTACCAACAGAGAAATAGCATTCAAAGCCCAAAAAAAATGTCTCCGATCCATATGCTTGTTAAAAACCACCGACAGCTGCAAACCATATTTTGTTAGTTTAAAAGTACTTACGCTGCCATTCCTCTATATTTATGAAACTTCAATATTTGTTAAGGAGAATGTGTCTAAATTTTTTGAAGGTTTGGGTGTTTCAAGATAAATCAACGCCTACCAAAGTGAAGCAATCTAGAAGCGGGGGTTTAGATTTTCAGCGCGAGCTTTTTCAGTTTGACTGGCTTCTTGGTGTCAATTCCTTTACGAAACCAAAGAAGCAGGCTACTTGGTGTCAATTTCTTTATGAAACCAAAGAAGCATTAACGCTGAATGGTATACTACCAAATGCTTGACAGAAGTTTTCTCTGTTGTTAGCAATAAGCGACCAAACACAGGGCTCCGCGGATTACTGTTTCACCACGATAATGCTCCCGCCCACCCCGCAATCAAAACTAGGGACTTCCTGGACAGCACACCGGCCAAACTCCTGGGTCACTCTCCTTACAGCCCTGACCTAACACAGTGTGACTTCTTTTATTCCCAAAAATAAAAGATTAGCTCAAAGGGATACAATTTCCGTCGCCGGTTGATGCGTTTTCAGCGTTCGAGCAGGCTCTAAACGAGGTGTCTGCGGCGGATTGGAAAAAGTGTTTCAAAGACTGTTTCAGACCCATGAAACTTGGTATAGAGGCCGGTGGAGAGTACTTTGAAAAGATATGATAAAAATAATATCCATAGAACATTTCTTTTACTATCGCAAAACTATGAGTCTCCCACATATATAAGTATATCTATATGTTGATGATTTTATAATTGGACTACGGCAAGAGCTAAATAAATACTATACACGATACGATACAAGAAGAACAAACGAATGTGTAAATCAACTTATAGATACTGTGGGTACGGAAACACGGCCTCTACTGCTGTGAATCTCTGATAAGATATCTACTAATTGACAGCAGAACATCACAATAGATATAACGTATTCACATAGTAAAGGTTACGTAAACAGTGACTATTTGATTTATACAGTATGTTAAGAAAACCCTGTCCGACCCGTGAAGGTGTTTTTAGGTATCGATAACTGATTCTCCTAATGTATACAAAACCGGGCTAAACTTAAAAAAAATCCCCCTAAATAAATTAATATTATTTCGCAAAAAGAGGTAACTTAATAAATGTGCGTTTACCACCCTTACCCGGGTGGCGGGCGGCAGGGCACGCGGCAAATTTCGGGGAAGATGGAATTAATTCGCGGGAAAAAAAGATTATTTCAAAATTCATTTGTATTGGTACTATGATAATTACGTAAAATTTTATATTATATATGGTCATGTGTTTATATATCCTTATGGGTCGGACAGGGTTTTCTTAACATACTGTATTACAAATATCTTCCAGATTTTAGCTATGATTACTAATTTTATCAAAGCTTATTTTTTATCTAAATTCTGCAAAACTTATAAAAGAGGGAACTCAACTTTTTTCACAATGAGAAGCCATCATCTGCATGTGAACAATGTTACGCGGAGGATTGGTAGTAGTCATAGCTACATGCGTCGCTCTAGCTGCAGCCAGAGGCTCGCCTCTGTCTGGGGACATTCACGAATTGCTAAAGAATGTTGACTCACGTTATTCAAATGATGTATTCGAAGATGGGCAATTAGATGTGGTGAGTTATAATTTAACATCATTATATTCTACGCGGATAAAATCCAACCAATAACTTTGATAAGTCGTGTTGACTTAAATTCCGTATTCTGCCAGAGCCACAAAGACGCTATTTTCACATTTGTCCGAATTGATTTGAATTCTATGTGATGTAAGGTTAGGCCAAGAAGGCTGAAGTAAATATTGAACAAGATATTCAACCATAAAACCTACGCTATTGACACTCAATATTTTACATAAAGCAACTATTACTGGTACATAATACCCTACTAAAATTATAAGCGTGTAACCTAAAGGATTTGGATAAAATTTCACACAAATATGGTTTATTACCAGGATTAACATGTTACCAAAAAAAACTACATTTTTATAACGCTATCCCCATGGGATCTGAACTTATGCGGGTGAAACCACATGAAATTTATATACGGGGCAGGTGAATGGGCCACAAACACAGTATGGATTCAGAAATTCCATTTTGTACCAGTGTGCTAGAAAATAATAATAATAATAACAGCTTTATTTATGTATTACTTTTGTTACATGCACACACCGTGGTAGCCTGAATAGACAGTAACTATTAACCAAATATATTTAAGTTCCCGTTTATTGTTTCAGCCTGACCTGATCAGAAAGTATCGTTATCCAGTTGAAGTTCACGAGGTGACGACTGAGGATGGCTACATATTACAAATGCACCGGATCCCTCACGGACGAGATGCCAATAATGTACCAAATCAGAAGAAACCTGTGGTGTTCTTAATGCATGGTTTACTTTCTTCATCTGCCGATTATGTCATTATGGGCCCAGGTTCAGGTTTAGGTAAGTACTGTCACCGATAAATTGTGGTTGTGTATTTAATTTATGAAGTTGTCTACTAAGTTTGTTGGTAACAGTAGCAATGAAATCTATTAACATGTAATGATCTGCTAACGTACGTTTGGCATTTAATAGTGGAGCTAACAATTAAAGAAGAAAAGGAGATAATCAGCATGCTGTTCTTTAATTAAATGTCACTTTGGTTCCGATTTTAATAACATATTTTGCTGAGTATTTATGATTTATTAATGTGTTAATTGACTAAATATTTACCGGTACAGAATACACGTAATATAACTCTTTCAGCATACATTCTCGCCGAGGAAGGATTTGACGTGTGGCTGGGTAACGCCCGCGGTAACTACTACTCACGTAGGCACGTCAGATTGAACCCTGACGCTTTACTGAGCACGGCGTTCTGGAAGTTCTCTTGGGAAGAAATAGGAAACATTGACTTGCCCACCATGATCGATTATGCTTTAGATGTGTCGGGAGAAGACAGGCTGCACTATGTTGGTTATTCTCAGGGCAGTACGGCATTTTTCGTGTTGGGTTCAATGCGACCGGAGTATAACGAAAAGATTATTTCAATGCACGCATTGGCACCAGTCGCCTACATGGCCAACAATAGAAGTCTTCTTTTGAGGGTTTTGGCTTCTTATTCTAACAACATCGAAGTAAGTAGACCATCACGACATAAATAAACACCACGTACATAAACATTGGTATAAAACGACTACTCTGCTAACAGTCTGTTTTTATTTTTAGACAATTGCTTCTTTGATCGGAATTGGTGAGTTCATGCCTAATAGTGCGGTGTATACATGGGCTGGCCAGGCGTTGTGCCGTGATGAAGTGATATTTCAACCATTATGCAGTAATATCTTGTTTTTGCTTGGTGGATGGAATGAAGACCAACACAATACGGTTAGTTTATAATAACAACAATCGCTGAAATGCAAAGCCAGACAACTACAGTGTTGGTGAGGTATGTAATATATGTTTCGTTTGCAGACGATGATGCCCGCTATCTTCGGTCACACACCGGCTGGTGCTTCAGTGAGGCAGTTAGTACACTACGGTCAAGGAATTAGTGACAGAGGATTCCGTCGCTATGACCAGGGCTCTCGGATACGTAATTATAGAACATATGGATCCTTCAGTCCTCCGAGTTATGATTTGTCTAAAGTTACCACTCCAGTGTTCCTTCATTACTCAGATCACGATCCATTGGCACATGTCAACGATGTTGATAGGTTGTTCAGGGAACTAGGTAGGCCGATAGGTAAATTCCGAATTCCAATGAGTAAATTTTCTCACCTTGACTTCATGTATGGTATTGACGCTAAGGAATTAATCTACGATCGAGTTATCAATCTCATTAGGGCTATGGACGCCAATGCAATCGAAACAATAGAAGGATTTGTAGGTAGCGTTTAGGATCAACGAATATTTGTTTAAATACGTACGTAATAAATACACTTTCCTGGAAACAATTAATGGGTTTTTATTTTGTTACCTTTTTGGGAACCGTTCTCAATATTCTAACTATAAAAGTTGGTATTTTATTTTTGAAGCGAAAATCACTGCATTAGCTGCAGTCGGTACAACGAAACTCACAAGAACTATATGGTCGGCCATTTTCCCAGCCCTCCCTACCTAAACCCAAAGAAGACGTCAATATCGGTTGAACAGAGCGTAATAAAGGTTTGTATAAATGTCTTATCTTATTCTGAATGGGTTATAGCTGTTTTCAATAAGTCTTCGGTCTGTATAGTTATACAGACCGAAGACTTATTGAAAACAGCTATAACTTGAAACACCTTGTCTACCATGTTAAAGGATCTGAGAATTTCTCGGGTTACAAGCCCTGTGAAATATAATCTCAACGCATCCGTCAAGAATATACCGTCTGAAACGATATAATTTATTTATAATTTAAACACAAATATACAAATAACGAAATAAATAAATTAAGTACAATTAGTCAGATAACAAAGATAAAATAATATATACATTGTAGATTAAGTTAAATGATGCTAATAAACTCCGTATATATTTTATTTATTATTAAATTAAATTGCAATATAATTATATTATTTCAATATATTCAAACAGTTTCCTCTCTCCTGTTACCCTATTTTGCTCTGCCCTACAGGGTCCATAATTGATCTCACATAAATTGTTACTACCCTTATATGAACTTATGGTAAAGCAATAAAGATATTGAGTATTGAGTATTGAATTAATTAGTTAAAGAACATTTATTTTCTCCATTAAATTATGCTACATTTGTATATATTGGGCATGCGATCTTGTATGTTACGATGTTCTGTGGTGTAAACTGGAATGTGAGACAAGCTTACCACCTGAAATAGTGTCGATATTTAGATACTGCTATACAAGTCAATGCAATAGCGTGAAGTGGGTAGGGTCGCACTCGGACTTGTATCGGTTGTCGTGCGGGGTGAGGCAGAGGGGCTCAGTTCACCTAGGCTCTTCAACCTTTATATAAACCAGCTAATCCTTGAGCTCAGCAGCACCAGAGTCGGATGTCATATTGACGGGATTTGCATAAACAATATTAGTTATGCTGACGATAAGGTATTGCTGAGCCCATCTGTCGATGCCCTGAGGCGACTGATCGCTGTATGCGAACAATATGCGGTGACTCATGGGCTCAGATATAACGTCGTAAAGAGTGAACTATTAGTTTTTAAAGCAGGTGGCATGACATATTCGTGTATTCCTCGTGTCGCACTGTGTGGTAAACCCCTGCGAAGGGTGGAAAAATTTAAGTATCTGGGCCACTGGGTCACCGAAGATCTAAAAAACAATTGTGATATTGAAAGGGAACGTAGGTCGCTGGCTGTCCGTTGTAACATGTTGGCCCGCAGGTTCGCGCGTTGTACGAAGGCAGTTAAAGTTACGCTTTTTAAAGCTTACTGCCAATCCTTCTACACGTGCAGCCTGTGGGTTAACTTCACTCAGCGGGCATACAGCGACCTACGTGTTCAATATAATAACGCACTGAGGGTGCTGTTGGGGCTGCCGTGGCGTTGTAGTGCGTCAGGGATGTTTGCGGATAACAATATTAATGGTTTTAAATAAATAAATAAATATATACGGACAAATCACACAGATTGAGCTAGCCCCAAAGTAAGTTCGAGACTTGTGTTATGGGATACTAACTCAACGATACTATATTTATAATAGATACATATTATAGATAAACATCCAAGACCCAGGCCAATCAGGAAAAGATCGTTTTCCATCATGACCTAGCCGGGGATCGAACCCGGCACCTCCACGTCGCAGGCAGGCGTGTTGACCGCTGCGCCACGGAGATAATTGGAAACGGCGTCAACGAATTTGCTTTTTCGTTTATTAAATCAATGGAAGAAATTTTGTTTTGCCTAATTTGTGGAGATGCAAGGTTCCAGGGTCGCACAAAAGTGTAGAAGTCGAAACAATTGTGAAAGAAATGATGTTGTATATAAACAACAATATTTTTGTTATAAATATATAAAATATCTGGAAAAACTTTTATTTTACTATGTACCATGTACCTACTTTGTGGAGGTGCAAAGTACCAGGGAATCACAAAAGTGTAGGAGAAGTCGTAACAATGAAGCTCATTCATTTTAAAGATCAGCCTGAAGGAGCAGTCGAATTTACAACAGAATTTCTCAACAGTGTCAACATTTCAGACTTGCCACAACACGAACTGAAATATTAGTATTATTATTATTGCTAACCTTATGATACCTTGCACCTCCTCAAAGTAGGCAAAATAAAATTCATCCATATAATATGATTTAATAATAATGATGAAGTACCTGGGCGACCGAGCTTTGCTCGGCATCTTGTTTTTTTTGTTATAATTTTTATTATTGATTTATTTACATCAGACAATTGTTCATAGTCTTCATAAAAACACACAAGTACACAAAATACATTTAAATTATTTATGAACTATTATAAATATACATATAACATTCCAAAATAAAATAAAATAAAATTAAACTGATAATTAATATAGCACTTTGATTTGATATAGATGACGTTTACATTCATGGTACACGAAGCCAATGTTTGGTTTGAGGTAGACCCAGAAAATTGCTCTTAAAATATCATGTGTCTTTTTTACACGAAAATGCCAAAAAGAACATTAAAAAAAACGCTTACGAACAATTTAACTCCACGAAGCCGTGACTTATCTCAAGATGCAGAAGAAAACCTCCATAAAAACAATCTGATTTTCGCTCGTCCCACGCGTGTTTGTCAGACTTCGCACAGTGAGGACCCATTTGAAGAAGAACTTGATGAAAATCATCAGGTTTCCGCTTATCCCACACGTGCTGCTAAAGTAAGATGCTTGCAAAACTTGACTTACATTTTAAGAACAGAAAGGTCTTATGATTTAGATGTTTCACGAGAGCGTGCAGCACAACGTGTGGCCGCCGAAAATGATGAGCAACGGGAGCGACGTCTGCAAGATATGCGGCAGCGTGCGTCAGAACGTGAAATGATTATTATTAATGAAAACCCTCAGCATACCGGCAATATAGTATGGAAGGAAGTGTTAGGTTAAGACCTTAAACTATGTATTGATGATAATATATAACTCATGTAACTGATTGTTAAACTATAAGTACCTACTTATTTCTAATAAAATGTTAAACTAAATTGCACTCGTAATTTTATATATTTAATTAACAGTTAATAATATTTTTTATTATTATGTCGGTATGATCGAAAAACATTAGTCAAAACATATTATTATTAAAAAATTCCCTCGTTATGATTTTTTTGTTTTGAAAATATAGAGCGTACGCGCGATGTACCTAAAAAAAAGTCGCCCGGTACTTACTATAAAATAAATAAGACTGAGAAACAGCACTTTTGGAATATGAAAATTGTATAAGATTGTTAGAAATCTCTGACTTTTTACCACTTCCTGATGCTTAAGCTGGGTTGAAATGGCGCAATAAATATTCAGTGCAAAGGCAATCCAATACAACTATGATACTATAATGACCGTAGAGGACAACTATGCAGCAGAACAAAGGAACTACAGATAGCAAAATCTACAACAAACAGGTCGACAAATACATAAGGTGGCCCGTGTCATTCGTTAGATTCAGTACTTGGGTAAAGTTAGGGAAATGAATTGAACTACTAATTGAACACTAGTCCTTTGGCTGTAGTATGCAGTAACAGTGCTAATCGATCATATACAACGTTAGTTTTTCTTTATACGAATACTAGCGGCCCGATACTTGCTTTGCTACGTATAAAGTGAAATAATAAAAACAAATTTATTGGGTCATCAAAATTATTTATTCAAACATAAAATATTTTTTTTTTTATTACTAGCAATTTTAAAACATTTCGATAAACAATATTCTTTGGTTTTCCATTTCTAGCATGTATAAACAAACGACTGGGGGGTACCGACTCTCGAACAGGCAAAATAAAGTTGGGGTTTATTCTAGACATAGCAAATGATAAACGCACAGGATATTTCAATCGTTTGAACTCAAATGGCATATCAGTTGGGATCATAGGGATACGCGGTATCAAACAAAGTTTTCCTTTTGATTTACCAGTTAAAATTGTAGCTTCAATTAAATTTGGTAATAAGTTTTTCACTGCCAATCTGGTGCTATTACACAGTTGCGGTGGATTATAAAATTACAAAGAAATTTCCATGGATATATATAGATGAGATGATGATCCACCGTTCATTGAATTCATTTGTTACAAAAAAAGTGATAAATGAAGAACCGCTCGACCGATTTTGTTCAAATTTCACATAAACCATCTACTAATATTAGTCACAACAAAGCCTAAACATTTGGTTTGGATAGGTGAGTCCGTTCTTGAGGTATAAAATTACAAATAAGTGGCTTTGATTTATATATATATATATTGAAAATATGAAGTTTGTTCAGAATAAGCAACTGAATCGATTCCAATTATTAATATTTACACCATATCATATTTTGTTCCCAAATATATTTAAAAATTGTTACAGTGTGGTTACTAGGCGCACAACACATAAGACGAGGCCTTAGTCTCTAGCTAAGTCGGTAACTTTGGTTCTTCTTTTGGTTCTTTGCTTTTTCCATCGCGCTTTGTGGGACCTGTGTCTTCGTATGAGGCCCATTGTGAGCGATCACGTTCCAGTTCCGTGTGTCAGCACTGACAACACACACTGGTCAAAGACTTGGAAAAATATGGAAAATATTATCATTAATTAATTGCAATACAAACATAACTTATTAGGTATCAATAAACAAAAGACGACGCCGCACCGCTCAAGACGTTGACCATATTTTTGTATGGACAACCAGGTACCTAACATAACAAGCTCATAACTTTGTGATTTAATAAGATATTTTTTTTTAAATTTTATACATACAAATATTCTGTATTTACAAATACTGGACAAGTGTTTTAATCGTAAATTTTCGAAAAACCACTGCGGTCTAGAAAAGCTTCAAAATGATGCATCATTTATGTATATTGATAAAGTATAAAGGAAGTTTTGTCTTACCAAGAATAAAACGCCCTTGAGAAATAATATATCGTCGCTTAAGTTCAAACACCGCGGAACTCAAAAAAATGATCAAAATGTGTTATGCATGTCATTGGATAAAGAATCGAAAGACGCGTCATTTGACCAATCGCAAATAAGTGATTAAACCAATGATGGCACGTTATTTCGAAAAAAAAAAAACAAACAAAAAAAAATATTATTATTATTTACAAACTTAGACAGTTTTTTTAGTCCCCTGAAAAGTTCATTATTTTGAGTTACGCGGTGTTAGAACTTGAGCGACGATATGGTTGTAACATGATTGAGCAACTTTGCATAACTAAGTTCATTGTGTTTTGTGCTACAACTTAACGTTGCGTAGAGCTACGGTGTAGCATTGCTTAAAGTTACGGTGTAGCGTTGCGTAGTGATCCGGCGTAGCGATACTTAGAGCTACGGCGTAGCTTAGCATAGAGCTACGGCGTAGCGTTGCGTTGTGTTATGGCGCAGCTCGTAGAAATTTGAGTAGCGTTTTATACATCATAGGGGCTTATATCCTATTCATCGGCGAGTAGTGTCTAGTGACATCACTAGCCACTATGTTAATTTTACCTACTGCAGAGCTACATTAAATGTGGAAACGGCAAAGACACCAACAAATTTAAATCAGTCTTCGTGTTGCCCATATTCACCAAAGTGTACAAAAAGTTAAATACCGCAAAAGTTTTCGACCAGTGTGTGTTGTCAGTGATGATTTATGGAATTGGCACGGCATCACGGCTAGTTGCTAACAATGGGCCTTATAAGAAAGCTCAAAGTGCCTGTAATTAGTATAATTGAAATAAATGATTTTTTAATCTTAACTACTTACAGAAAAGAAATGTATTTATTAATAAAAGTTATTTATTGGTTGAAATATGAATTAACACAGTAATAATATCTTTATGATGTATGGGAAAAAATGTGATCGTATGTACAAAGATGTAGTGGTAGGGGGGCCACGTGTGTACATACATGTATGTATTTAGCTTGAATAGTTGGACACTACAATTTAAAACAAAGCCACTTCACGTGCTGAAAAGATAGGATCTCAATGACGTCCGAAGACCACAGTAGCTATCATTTTAATTGAAAATAATAATTCATGGCGTTTGTGGGTAATTGATTTAAGTGATTATCTAAAATTACTGTAGATTCAGATTTTTGCGTTGATTGTTATCGTTATCAAAGCTTAACCTTTATCTAAAATCTGCAGTTATAAAAAACTGATTTCACTATTGTTTACGTCGAGTAGTTCCCAGCTGTGCGCAATGATACGAGGTGGGTTTTTAGTAGTCATAGCTACATGTGTTGCTCTTGCGGTGGCCAGGAGATCTCCTCAAGCTGACAGCACAGAGGAATGGTTGAAAAGCATTGATACGCGCTATTCTGATAATGTATTTGAAGATGCGCTGTTGGATGTGGTGAGTTGGATAATTATTTTAACACTAGAATTTTGCAGTTCAGAAAAAAAACATTACAATATTTGAATACCAGTAGCCTCCTCATTAGGATTCTCTGTGTCGTGGAAACTAGTCTCCTTGGTATAACAAGATTAATAGAAAGGAAGGTTCATACATAGCATCGGTCGGTATGATTTTTGAGGTGACAATAATCGGTTGTTCTTCCAAACAAACAAATTTACTATGTGTATTGACTTATTTATGTATGTATTATTCTCAATTTTAAACTTTTGCGGTATTGTGTGAATGTGTGATGAATGAGTCATTTAATTTTAGATCAATCGAAGTCCGAGCCATTTCATTCCCCCTGTCATCCATGTCATTTATTTGATATAGTTCAGTAGAAGAACTCTTCCACACCGTCTGGATTGTGGAGATCTGAGAAAGTGGGGACAGAAAGTACTAGTTCGATGGATCCAAATCAACCTTTATGTATTTGTGTGATGAATGTGTGTGTTGTGTTCAAGTATTAAAGAACTTCTCCGTGCTTTCATAGTCCATTCTTGCCAGAAATTTTGAGACATAATTTTTACATTTATTTTTAGTCATAGGTATAATATTCATTTCATTATTCAGCTTACTGTAGACAAACGGCCCCGTATAAAGGAAGCATCTGCGGCCAAAAGATAGATACATCTAAGTTTATGACATTTAGGCTTATTTGTATTTCTAAGCGCGCGTACTTCGGACTATGTTACTAGGTTCTGGGCATTTTTGTGGTACCTCAGTGCCACTGCCATAATGTATAGTCGGCGCACACGCAGAGCACCCGTTTCTTGTTACAGTGAGTCAGTCGGGAAGCGTATTGGTTTCTTAAAATTTACTTTGAGAAGGGCACGTTGTGCACGTTCAATTTCAATTAAATGCAACCAATTTGCCACACCCAATGTTGTAATACAATAGTTAAGAACTGATTGGCAGAGTGTATGGTATAGCATTTTTAAAACAATGATGGTTGAAATTATCCCACGAAAACTGACTGAAAACTATATGCAAAATATCATCCAAATAATAAACTAACACGAATTCATGCAAACCGTGTCGTTTTTGTAAGAATACTGCTCAGAAAATTGGAAAGATATTCGAATCAAATATGATTTGGAGGACTCGTAATGAAATGTACATACTCACAAATATATTTGCATTCATTCCTGCAGGTGGTATATGTGCGTTTCACTACATTTTTTGTATATTTCACTACATAACGTACGTAGCACCATCTAGCAAACTCCAGCAATTGTAACCGTCGAAATGTATTGTTTTTGTTTTCCTCAGGAACGATATATTTTTTAATGAAAGGTACCGTATGTTTTTATACCCCCGACACTAAAGTTTCCTGATGATCGGTTCAGTGGATTTTATACGGGAAAATGAAAAAAAATTACATACAAATTTACTTTAGCGATCTTAATATTAGTTAAGATTAGAATACCGAAAGCAAAGTGAACTAAACTCCTAATTACATTCAGTATATTCACTATTTCAGCCAGATCTTATCAGAAAATATCGTTATCCAGTTGAAGTCCACTCTGTAACGACCGAGGATGGCTATATATTGGAATTGCATCGAATTCCCCATGGACGAAACAACGGTAACAATGTTCTGAATCAGAAGAAATCAGTTGTGTTCCTAATGCATGGGATGCTCACTTCATCTGCCGATTTTGTTCTCATGGGTCCAGGCTCTGGCTTAGGTAAGAACCAGTCACGATTAATATGGGTCTTATAGTTAAGATTTATGGGACTTACTCAATCTTTGTCAGCTTAATCACTGTCGGTAACTGTAGAGAGGATACTCAAAGGTAAGGTTATTATACCTTTCTAATAGGAAGCCATATCACAATTATTTACGACGTAAAGTTTCCCCACACTAGGAATCCTTTACACACGGTATCGTGAACAAACATAACTCACATAAACAAGACCACTCACAACAACAACTACATAAACGTAGGTTTTATAAATATTTGTTTCGTACAGGAATAGATCTCGCAAAATGCAGCGCATCAGTCAATCGCTTGACTATTGCGCCAACCGTACATAGGTGCCCATGCACAAACAAAATTTTTCTAAAGCATATACAACAGAGAACACTAATAATCTATCATTTTTCCAGCATATGTCCTCGCTGAGGAAGGATTCGACGTCTGGATGGGTAACGCGCGCGGTAATTACTATTCTCGTAATCACGTCAGTTTGAACCCTGACGGGAACACGGCGTTCTGGAAGTTCTCTTGGGATCAAATAGGAAACCTTGACTTACCCGCTGTCATCGATTATGTATTGGAGGTGACTGGAGAAGACAAGCTGCACTATGTGGGTCACTCACAGGGCACTACGTCTTTCTTCGTGTTTGGATCGCTACGACCGGAGTACAACGACAAAATTATCTCGATGCACGCACTGGCTCCAGTAGCTTATATGGCCCACAACCAAAGCCCCCTTCTCCAATTTTTGGCACCTCACTCCAATAGAATTGCAGTAAGTCTATCAAAGTATATTGACAATATTATGTGCCTATTAAAACATACAGGTGAAGAAACTGATGTAAATTTTCCTTAGATATCTGTTTAAAAATTACCGAATTATTCATGGTTTTATAGCAGTCTCTGTCTCTCACCAGTATGCATCCTTTTTTAACCAATAAGGACACTGCGCGAAGCTGTCAACGTCTTAGCATTTGTATACATCCATAATACCTCTTTTGTTGGAATACAAAACAGCCACTTTTTACTGATTTCATTATTTTCAGAGCATTGCTAATTTAATCGGCATCGGTGAGTTTCTGCCTAGCAATGAGTTCACCACATCGTTTGGGCAGAAGTACTGCCATGATGAGGCAGTATCCCAACCTATTTGCAGTACATTATTGCTTTTGATTGGCGGATGGAATGTACAACAACATAATGCGGTATGTTTAGATTGATTAGAGGAACTAACTAAATTTTATTAATGATGGCGCAGGTTCTCTTATTCATAAACTAAACCAAGTTTAAGTTAAGTAAATCTCATTCTTTTTATTTTATTAAGAAAAGGGTAGAAGCTAACATTTTAGTTTAATCCTGTCAAACTAAGATACTTCATAGACATTTTTTTTTGTTTTCTTCTTTCCGTTCAGAGGAACGGAAAAGGCAAAGGCATAGTACACCATACAGCCTAGTCTTAGGTAGCTTTTTTTCTTCAGTTTCTATCCTAACTTATCCTAATTTATACTACCTTATCCTAGCTTAAATTAACTTAACCTATCTCCTGTCGTTTCCCACGTGAGGCCGACCAAGAGGGGTTTGGGGTAAAGACATGATGTGACCACTATGCTACAATATTTCACTGTTCTTTATGAATTATTCACTGAATGCACTTTTTACTACATAAATCACGTGTTTTTATTTAGTAAATGACACTATAAATAATTTAAAAGTCCAATGAAAAATGAGCGTGGCACTCATTTTGGCTTTCCCGCCAAACTCCACTCTTCATAGACAGTTTAGACGCGATTATAAACATGGCGACCAAAAATACGTGAATTAACGTCAAGAGCGCACTAATTTGACAGGTCTAAACTAACATTTTATCTTCTGTCCTTTTCTTAATGAAATATAAAGAAAAAGATGCAGAGAACTTAAATTTAGATGTGAACAAGGAAATCGGTGCCAATACCTTCCAAATAATACCAACCGGAGGGTTCATTCCAAATAATGACTGCCGGACAGGTCGTTCGATCATGTTAAGCGACGCTTACCTCGGTTCTTCTTTTGATGGGTGACCATATTTGTACGACGACCCCTAATAGCGGCAGTACATGCGCCTATATGGCAAGTTAACAGAACCTAAACTAAGACCTATAAGCTCTACAGTCCCTACGACCCTAAGTCCTATAAGCTCTACAGCCCTGACCTACCATATAGTTCGTAATAAATAAATATATAAATAAGTGCGGGATGTCTGCACCAAGAGACGTAAGATAACAGACCGAAGGATTTCCAGGTAAGGGTGAAGGGTAAACTCACTGCCAGTCCAGCAGACTCACAGGACTGATCAGAGATGGCTAAGGATGTCTTGGCCACAGTGAGGGGTAATGAGACAAGAATAAATTCTAATCTGATTTATTTACACAAGATAATAATACAGCTTACTCGTATATACTACTTTTTCCCAACACACACAAATATACAACTGTCTTGTTATTCTATACGTGAAAACTGCAAATTTAACAATATTTGAAGAAGGCCGCGCGTCAGCTGCCGAAACGTTGAACCAATGTTCAAAGGTAGGATTGACCAATATTTATATATAGAGAGGCACGGAGGGGCCGTGCTTCGGAAACTATGTTTAACGGAGTGGGTGGGAAAAGTGTGGCGGGTTTTGTCCCAAAAAAAAAGATTAAAATCACAAGTCTGCAGTTCTGTGTTAATATGTATAGTATATTACTTATATGCACAACATTCACAACCAGAGTTTAAAAATTCTTTAAATAGGGATGTATCCAAGGTATGAAAATCAAAAAAAGTCCGTCTTATAGATAATAAAAAAAATTAAGGCCCGTATTTTTATTTTGTCGAAATTGCCAAAAACTACTGCGATATAACGTATTATAGTTACGGAGTGGGGGCTAATTAAGTAACGGCGTGGTATATTTTGTACCACGGCGTGACGTCATGTGACATTTCAAATCAATATATCTTCCTAAGTATTTGAATGAAAGAAAAAATAAAAAATACGTGTTGAATATTTTTTATAAAGTTATCTGACGGACATTAAATTATTTTTTAGGATACAACCCAATTATTGGAATATTAGCAAAACATAAGATTCATATAATAATCTTTCAGATTACATTACGAATTTAAGTAAAAATAACAAATGTAGTAGCAAAGCATTCAGACATAACCACTCTATAAAATAATAAAAGGTACATTCGTGTTTTCAGACCATGATACCCGTTATTACGGGGCATGCACCGGCCGGTATATCAGTGAGGCAACTGGCGCACTTTGGTCAAGGAATTGATGCCGGACACTTTCGTCGCTACGATCAGGGCTCCCGATTAGCTAACTATAGAGAGTACAGGTCTTTCACTCCTCCGAATTATAACTTATCTAAAATTACAGCTCCCGTGTTTCTTCACTACTCAGACAGCGACAAATTGGCACATCTAAATGATGTTGATAGACTGCACAGAGAACTTGGTAGGTCGAAAAAGTACAAGGTTCCAATGACCACCTTTAGCCACGTTGATTTCGTTTATGGCATCAACGCAAAACAATTAGTCTATGACACAGTGATCAATATAATTAAAGATTTCGATGGTAACGTTTAGTTAAAACAATTATTTATTAGGAATTATGTCTTTTTTACTGTACTTATGATTAAATACAAAATCGATGCAAACAAAAGTGTGTTGACATTATTTTTCATTCATCAGTAGGATATCATTGGTATTCCTCAGGGGTCTGTACTCTCCCCAACTCTGTCCCTGCTGCATATCAACTATCAGCTGATGCCCGATGTCTATGGATATGCAGATGACAGCACAGTTGTGGAGAGATACCTGCCGGGTGCTCGGGCTAGTAAAGGAAGCAATCCGGTTCGTAAGAGAGGCTATGGTAGAGCGTATGAATGTTGCACTACAGACTCCGTATGGGGCAAAGCCAATCTTGTAGCACGCAACACCGCCAAAACACAAGCGTGTCTATTCACCACCAAAAGAAGCCCATTCACCTTGGCTCCAACTTTTCGGAATATATCCTTGCAGTGCACCGACCCCCTTCCGCTTTTGGGAGTTGAGATTTCCCCGAACCTAAACTTTGGGCGGTTCATTAAGTCTAAGACCAAGGTGGCTGCCAGGAAACTTGGCGTTATTGCAAAGGTCCGGCGGTACTTCACATCAGGACAGCTTCTAATGTCATACAAAGGTCCGTTCCTGTGTGGAGTACTGCAGCCACATTTGGGCTAGTGCTGCAAAATGCCATCTGGCAACTTTGGAGTTTGTGGAAAAACGTACGAAGAGGCTAATTGATGACCCAGACTTGGTTCAAAATGATCTTCAAAGCCTGCAGCACAGGCAAGAGACTTTTGGCTGCTGAGTTTCCTCCCTGGCCCGGTATTCCTCTCCTCAATAGACCTGTATCCACCGCACTCCTCCAGGAGATCCATATCTATACCGGGCTTAGTGTGGACGTCCAGTCAACATGGATCACGTAGCACCAGGACCCCTGACCTCAAACCACCCCCTGATCCCGACGTCTAAGAAGCCGGGTTACAGGATGCGCCACGCTCCCAGTCAGGTGTACCCAGCCTGGCGGTGTTCTCACCACTTGACTGGGAGCGTGAGAATTTCAATTGAACTCTGAAGAGTGTACGAGGAAATTTCCACGCTTCTATAACTTAATACCCCCATTTCCGTTCCATCTCGGACGACCACGGACGACCCATACGTTGTTAACTCCACTGCGATCAGGTCGACTATTCTGTCAATGTCAAAAGTGGATTGGAAAAGCAAGAGTGCATTTATAAAATAAAAAAATATCATGTTTTCTCTGCACGTTTTCTCACATCCCATCTAACATTGTCAGATTTGTTAACTTCGACAGTATTGCTATAGAGAAAAATATTATAGGATAGATCATGGCATTAGATATGTCATTGTCACGTTGCTAATGGTTTAGGGTTATAATGGTTAAATTATTTTTATGTGTTTGTTGCAAAATGGTTTTACAAGAATGATTACAAGAACAAAAGATTTAAGTATCTTAGTAAGTGGTGCACCACACAAAAAGAGTGTGATACTAGCGGACGTGAATATACCATATAAATTTTCAATTGATAGAAATCGGAATACTTTATTTTTCTGTATAAACTCTGATGAATTTTCGGATCAAAGCTTTCAGTCGGTGGTATTGAACCTCGACACTGGGTTAGCGTCTGTTATACCTGGAATTCATAATGGGTTTGCGAGTGCGGTGGACCAAGCGACCGGTGACGTATACCTCGGAGGGAGCGACGGAATATTCAAATACAATTACTCTACCAACGACATTGAGAAGCCGGCCCTTGTCCGCAAGACAGATGTCTTCGATATGTTTTTCGCCGATAAATTGTACTTCGTAGACACAGCCAAACAGGACCTGTATATATACAAAGACAACACGAAGTGTTTAGTACCAGAGTTGAAGGGAAATCTTATTCATCACTTTGTTATCGACGCTCACAGTGACTTGTATTTCATTAATCGAAATGGAATGTTTGTATTGAAGAAAGGCTGTAAATCTCCGATGTTAGTTTGCAGTAATGACATAAATTTTCGAGGAGCCACTACGGACGTATATGGGACTCCATTTTTTGTGGCAGAGAATGGAATCTATTCTTTTGATAAAGGAACCAAAGAGTTTATGATGATAGTGTCTGTTGATAACGGCTACGGGTTAGCCTTTGATAAACATAATAATATGGTATACAGTGACGAACGTACGGTAACCATGTTGGTTCCCATTAAATGAATAGTACAATTTGTCAAAATATATAAAATTAAAGTGTCTGTCTGTAATATGAAATTAACAACTTTTTACTAATTGGTTATGAAAATATAAATAAATAAAATAATAAATAAAATAGTTTATTGATACAGTAACCTTTGACTTTGCTTATAACTAGGATATACATATGCGCTACTTACCCCAAAAATACAATTTAAAAAAAAATATGTTTGTCTGTCTACTTGTTTCGGCTAATCATCGAAATGGCTGTATCGATTTTGACTGATGGTCAGATAGTTTACGTTATGGAGTACCATACATATATACTTTTTGGCCCGGCAACATATTTCCATGGGATAATTTCCCACATACACGCGGGCGAAGCTGTGAACAAAAGTTATTTATATAATTTTTAAATGTTGCCCCGTACTAGGAATTTTTTCTGTATCGTGGGTGCGTTTACAAACATATAAACTTACATACACAAACAGCCAGACCCGGAACAACTAATTGTAGGCCATACAAATATCTATCCCGTGCGGGAATCGAACCCGCGACACGCAGCGCAGAAATCGATCCCTCAGCCACAGCGCCTCTCATGGCGTCAGAATTTATTATTTAACCTATTCTAGAATAGACCTATTAGAATATGGATGTTAACTAAAAGCCCGACGCTGGCACGAAGTGGCAAGTCCATAAAGTGATTTTGAACATAATGATTTTTGACACATTAGAGTGGAGTATTGGGACTTATCTAGTCAGACACGCTTAGAATTGCAAATGGATTTATAACCAGCCAACATCTTTATGAATTCAGTTAGTTCATACATTCTAATGGCCAACGATTAATAAGATGTAATGTAATTTTATGAAAACGTACTCGTGCAAAATATATGACACAATTGAATTGTAATGTATTCTGAAGGTTGAAATGATTCCAAAGGGCGTTACTTACGCGCATACTGTAAGTGGTAAAATGAAATGTAATTTATATTCTTGGAGAGTCCAGCTGCGAATCCGCGGCCCGGGCCCGGGGAACTGGGGGACGCCCGCTCCCTGCGGAAAATGTGGAACGACACAAATGGAAATAAATGAATCTTGGTTTCGGTAATTTCGATATTAATAGTTTTTTTTTACCTTACATAGATATACGAGCCTAATCACAAGAGCTCTTACATGAAATTACTTTGTGCATATATGTAATGTTATGAATTCATAATGAAATTACTAACTTCTTAACTTAAATAGGGAATGAGCGATCTGTGACTACATTCGATGCGTATCAATGTTTTCACTTGTTGTTATCAAAAACTACCACCAGCCGATCTGTTGTGTAAGAATGTCACCTTGAAAAATTGGGTACACTGAACTCGGAGTGATCTGTCAATAGCTCTATATTTGCTCCATGTTCAATAGTGTCAACACCTTAGCATTAGCTAGATGCTCATTTCACCAAAGTTTTCACTATCATATGGTTACAGAAGCACACACCAGTATCAACTATAATCCACTACAATTGGGTAGCCTCGCATGCAATAATGACCTTTCGATCAGAGAGCATTACACAAAGGTTGTCTGGTAGTCAGTTAGGTTGCCTAGGGTTTTTTTGGATCTTGTAAGCCCGTAGAGGTAGCAGGTAAGTACATATAAACAGAAGGTTTAATAGGGATAACATAAATATAAGCAAATGTTATAGGTGCTTATAAGTTCAATGCTAGTCCGTCTACCATTAAAAAAGTAAATTAGATTCTCACTTCCTACAAAATATATGAGACAGTTTATGCTGTTTCTAGTAGGTACAATAACTTCAGTTGTTACATAGAGTTTAATAAGGAACAATTCAATCGATATATAAATATTTTGTGAAAATGGTCCATATTCTTTTTTTTCAATCTGCACGGGTATGAAATTTCTCAAATTAAGAATAGACACGTTTTACAATGACTAAAGTATATACTATCTACTTTATTTTATTATACTTACTACCCCATTTCGATATAGTGCCCTTGTATAGAAACAAAAGAAACCCTTATCAGAATGCATTCATTAAACCTGTGTCACTGTGATTCAACGGATATCAGACATTTTGCCGATATGTATGTAGGTACATATATTCACAAGCTTAAAGATATTAATGATATTCATTCAATTAAGCAGTTGTACACACATTAGCAATACAGTAAATACTAGCAAGAGTAGCATTTTGACGGTTCATGAATATTCATTGCGTTACATTATTGTTGCAGACACATTTTTGGCATATAAAGCAATGGTTTAGTAATATTCTTCAAAATGAATCAGATTGACACTTATGGTGTATTATGGTAACCATATACGCTGCGAGATTTTTCGAAAGACTGTTAAGTTCGAACGGTATCGATGAATCGTTTCTTGCATGTTATAAAATTGCACAGATTCATTCGATTTTTAAGACTGCGCAGTCAAAGAGAATAATACGAAAATTTCAATTGTTTATTAGGAATCGGATGAACTGTACCGACTGAATGTAGCGTGTACATGCGCTCGTTTAGTTTTCGTGTTCATTTTTTCGCTTCACCTTTTTTTCTTCAAAGCGTATAATATTCAACAACTACTAAAACGTAGTCCGTGGAAGCCATCATCGCTAACACGTGTGCGTGGGACCGTTTTTTGTACAGTAACGATTTCTTGTAACGTATATAGCTTGAATACCATGTTAAATAAACTGTATACCGTTAGATTGTATAGGTTGTAGTAACGATTTCTCGTAGCGGGTATCTATGGCTACCATTACGCAATTAGGTGCTGGTTGGTCAAATCGAAATCGGTAAAAAAACAAGATTCATCTATCAATAACATCGTACGTAATTTATTAATCAAACTGATTTAGATATTATCTTCATGCTAAGTTGTCTGCAATGTAATCAGTTTGCGATAGATAATGTTCAAAACAATATTGAATGCTTATGTAGGTACATAGTGTCGACTGATCACGCGAGTCACTCGTTAACGCCTCCGCTTGATAGATTGATCCGACTCCGTGATTGATGGATAGTTCACTTTATTTAAATTAAACGCCTTCTAAAAACGGTTTTTTTGCCATTGAATCGATTTAGAGGATTATAATATTATGATCGGGTTAGCTTTAAGGATATCATCATCATCTCGACCACACGAAGTCCACTGCTGGACACAGGCCTCCCCCAAGGATTTCCAAAAAGGACGGTTGGACGCGGCCTGCATCTAGCGCTTCCCCGCCATTTAGGACAGGTCATCCGACCATCTAGTTGGTGGGTGTTTGACTCTGCACTTGCTAGTACGTAGTCGCCATTTAAGAGTCTTTCTGCTTCATCGGCCATTGGCTCTACAGTGCTATTTACCCCGCCCACTGCCACTTCCAAGAGCTAGTCCGCTGGGCTATGTCGGAGACTTTCTCCATTCTACGAATCTCCTCATTCCTGATTCGATCAAGGTCGCAGAGAGAGCTATGAATGGGGTCATAGCTCTCTCTGCGACCTTGAGCTTTCTTATGAGGTCTAATAGCGAGGGACCACGTTTCTGATCCATATGTCATCACCTGTAACACACATTGGTTAAACACTTTTGTCTTTAGGCACAGAGATATTTTGGACTAGAAGACATTACTGAGCTTCCCGAACGCTGGCCAGCCGAGTCGGATTCGTCGAAACACCTCGTCCTTGAAGCCGGAACTATTGATCTGGATCAGGTGTCCTAGATATACATACTGATCTCCAGCTTCAAGGATGGAGTTCCCAACATAAACCTGTTATGGCGCAACATGGACTCATCATCAATATGGATCTTCGCTTTGTCCATGTTCATTTTAAGGCCCACCTTTTGAGAAATCCCATTGAGTTCGCTGAGCATAATACTCAAGTCCTCCAGCAAATCCGCCATAATGACAACATCGCCAGCAAATCGAAGGTGTGACATAATCGCCATTGATATTGACGCTCAGCCCTTTCCATTCCAGGAGCTTGAAGGTATCATCCAGTACAGCGGTGAACAGTTTCGGGGATATATAGCGTCTCCCTGCGTCTCCCCTCTCTGTAGTGGAGCATTCGTACTCTGCAACCTGTACTCGGATTGTCATAGTGGCGTTGCTGTACAAGCACTTCGACACTTCGATATACCAATGGTCAATGCGGCATCGCTGGAGAGACTGGAGCACAGCCCAAGTTTCGACATAATCAAAGGCTTTCTCATAGTCCACAAACGCCAAGCATAGTGGCCGATTATACTTATTGGTCTTCTGTATAATCTGCCGCAGCGTATGTATGTGGTATATGATGCTATAGCTTAAGGATAGGTATATTATCTAACTTTGTTATTTCCTTAAAGTTGGATATAGTTAGTTGGGTAGGAAAAGGAAATCTTCATGATTCCGTGCTTAATGAGCGTGAGCAACTTTTTTCAGGCTATTATAACACTCATATTTACCGCAATTTGGTAAGATTGAAGTATATTTGGGTCGTGTAAAAATCGGTCTGCAAAAACTACTCAAAATGAAGGCTTTGGAGTATTGTATAATCTTAATATAAAGTAAGTATTTTGGAGGCCCATATGTGTCCCAAGACGGTTTAGGTAAGGGTCCGTAGCCCGAGGATAAGGCCGGTCTGTCTCCAAGCCTACGTTTGCGGAGTTTGTTGTGGTTGACTTGTTCCGCGCCGGTAACAATGCGTTGTTACCAACGTTGGTTACTATCCACAATTCCAGATATACGTACATACGTGCGAGTATACTATGAGATGTTGCGCCCTCTAGTTCTGGGTCGAGGTTGGCAATTGTATACACGTGTAGATAAGAATTCTCATGGTTAAAGTTGAAGAATGTTTCTTTGAAGCCGGCTATCACTAAGACACGAGAAATATATACCATATTTCTAGAACTGCGTGTCGCGGGTTCGATTCCCTTACGGAATAATATTACACACAGAACAGGTAGTTTTTTCAGTCTGGCTGTTGTGTATGTGAGTGTATATATTTGTAAACGCACCCACGATACAGGAGTAATTCCTAGTTTGAGGCAACGCTTTTAAAAAAACTAGCGCGCTTTACCATCAACGATTGTATCACTGCTTACCATCGGGCGGGATGGCAAAAAAAATATATCGTCTATTTATAAATAAACCACAAAGGGCGGGGCGGGGCGGGCGGCGTCCAACGCATTATATGTCAAAATTGGCGCGAATTATCGTCAAAGCAAAAAAAATAAAAATTAGTGTTTCACAATATTACCTTGACTTCTATAGTTGTAAAAAAAATTACCTAATCGAACAGATAATATTTATTTTTGTAAATGATATATCAAGAATTCTGGTGGGATTAGGACGGGCATTGCATTTATTATTTATTTCTAGAACATTTATACAACCTTTTTGTTTTCTTTATACAAAACTTCAATATAGTTAATTTGTTCAGAATAAGCAACTGAATCGATTCCAATCATTTTTACACCATGTTATATTTTTCCCAAATACATTTAGAAATTGCTGTAGTATGGTTACAGAGCACATAACACAGTCAACTGTGAGATTATGTGTAGACTGTGCCTGTGTGAGTGTGTGTGTGTGTCTAGATCATAGTACTACGTGCATAGTGAGGCATGGCACCTCGCGCCGCGCCACTGCAGGTGCGGGCGCGCGAGTTGCGCGTTGACCATATTTTTGTTGGGACAAGCAGATAAGATCACAATTTTGTGGTTTTTCATGATATATTTTTGAAATTTTGTACATACATTCATTACTTAAAAATATTGGACACGTGGTTTCGCATGTACAAAAAATAACGTTGTATAAACAACACTACTTTTAATTGCATTTTCATTCCACTGAGGATCAAAATTATAAGGAGGGTTCCTTATTAAAGGTGTTTTAAAGCGCAGTAAGTGGATACCAGAAAATAAAGCTGCGGACAATTCTAGTACTAAAAATTTCTTCAATAAGTTTAAGAGTTCCCTTCATATTTAGCGTTATTTCCTGGTATGCATAATGTTACAGTTATAACCCGTTTTTCGTTAGAACTCGTTTCCCCTAGTTAAAACTAGTTTTTACTAAATGTCTTTGTTAAAACTAGAAATACCTAGACAAAACTGGAATTTACCACTGATATTTAATTTTCAGGTAAAACTAGTTGTCACCTGATGAAAATAATAATATTGCACCAAAGAAACGATATAGGGAATTGTCAATATTAATTAAGAGTGAATAAAATAATCAAATAAGTCTATAGAACCAAAAAAATTAAAAAGAACTTTGTCAAGGAACATAGGTTACCTAATATTTTATTTTTTATTGTTTAAAAATATTTAACTCTAAAATTAAGATGAGAGATGAGATGAGGAACTATATGTTATTGTTACAAAGGTGAAAACATTTTTCTTGCATGGACACCATTTTTTTTTTAAATTATAAACTAGTGCTTGACCGCAATTGCGCCTGATGGTAAGCAGTGATGCAATCGTTGATAGTAAAGCGCGTTAGTTTAGTACCTTTTCGACATACAACCTTTCTTGCATACGCAGCGCAAAAGCTTTTCCTACAGCTGCCTCCTTAGCAATAGTTCTTAAAGGTAAATTTGTAATTAGAAAATCTTTTTCATCCAAAAATTTTTTTTGAACTTGTCGAATTCTGAGGGTTCCTGTCTACTCACTAATTTTCGTATTCCACAAATATTAATTACCTTAAATCGCTTCAGTTTCCTGTACTGTTTCTGAGATTTCTGAACAGTTAATTATGCTTTTTTAATTTCGTCCACTAAATTGTCATAGGTTTCTTTTGCTGTAATATGAAAGTAGTCCTATTTTTTTTCTTGATAGCGAATCGCTAATAAACTATTTAATAACTCCTCTTTCCGTCGCGTTCCCGCATTTAAATTTGCCATGACAATAAATTGCTCTCGAATGAATCTATAAAGGCTTCTCAGATAAAAACAAAGCGGGAATGAACGGAGCAAGAGCACATCGCGCGTATGGTGCTCGGAAAGGGATTCCCCGCATTTGATGAATCGAAACTGTTTTAACTAAATAGTTTTGAAGAAACGCGTTTCGTCCAGTAATAACTAGTTTTGGCTGAAATAAAATTTTGAGCATTAGGTACTTCTAGTTTTAACAAAGACATTTAGTAAAAACTAGTTCTAACTGTAACACATATATCATAAACTAGGAACATAAATCCTCTTAGGAAAGTAGCGCGACAAAAGCCACAGAATATCATAGAGCTTTCATTCAATGGTATTGGGTGGGCGTTTGCTGAGAGAATCCCGCGCCGGCGTTGTGCTGAGATTGAATGAACTGGGGCACAGGGCTTAACAAGAAAGTATTTACGGAGGCAAATTACATTAATACCACTCTATAGCCTTTTAATAACCGGCAATTTTCACTACGTTTACTTAAGCCCACGATAAATATAATTAAAGAAAATTTTTCTTTTCTAATGTTTTCTTCGGTGTTTTTGTTTGCAGACTGAACAAGATTAATTGCTACTTAGAAACTGTTTCACTACCAAAATTATTTACAGTTTATTTCATCCTGCAATATAATCAGCAGAAAATCACATCATAATAAACAGATGTTACTTTTAATTAGATTCGTGGTTTAGTAATATTTTAGACAAGCTACGCTCCGAGCTTTCAGCCGCATTAGTTGCGATTCAGTGGGAATATTAAGATGAAAAGTATCCCATGTGTTATTGTTCGTTATAAACAATCTGTGTGCCAAATTTCATCTTAATTTGTATAAGAGTTTTATCGTGAAAGAGTAACAACTTTCTTGTTATATATTAGTGGTTAAAATATGAAATTGCCGTTTTGTTACAATTGGTTCTTTGAATTGATATAGAATCTTCATGGTTTAAGGTTTCAAATGAAACCTTTTTCACATGGTTCTATAATGTTTTTCTTTTATGTGAAACATTTGAACATCGATTTTCAAAATTCGAGGGATTTTTTGAATACGAGTTCCGACGCAGAAGTAACGCGGCAAAAAAAATCCCGCAGTATCAATGCTGCGATTGGAGAGGGTCTACTAATGAATCCACCGTGCGGTTTTAGTGTGAACTTCACTTGAAGAACGAGCCACAAGGAAGACCTCCCACATAAATTAATAACGATAAATTAAGGGAGATGGTGGAAGCCGATCCTAGTCAAACTATCCAGGAATTAGCGGCATGGTTTAACGTTACCTTAACCACAATATTGACTCATTTGCGTCAAATCAATAAAAATAAAAAATAGGAAAAATGGGTCTGCAGAAAGATACGCGTGTTGGATTTTGTGTTGCCTTGTTGTCTCAAAAGTGGATTCTTTATGGTAACTGTAGAAGAAAAATGCTGGCCGACCCCAGGTCAAGTTCAAGTTCTTTATTTCATAACAAAAATACATTTGTGTTGAAATGTTTACATTAGGTATACAAGAACAGTGACTTAAAGCAAACGTTACTTTTAAAAAGGTAATATTAACTGTTTGGTAGTCTCAGCTACGGGTGGCTGTGGCTGTGTTAACTACACTTTTGTCTGATCTGGTCAAGCAATAACGGCAGATGTTTGTTGTGCCGAACTCCGAATAATGTGAAACTTTTTGACGACATGATTGGTGCAGTGACTGTTGCGCTGTGCATATTTGTATTTGTATGGCCTACAATTTGATAAAAAAAAATAGTTATATAATAAACATTTTAGATTTTCAGCACAAATCGGCAATTTCATACTTTAACCCCTATTATTAAGAATGTTAAAAACATTTTCATTAAATTATGGCTAAGAGGTAACCCTAACGACATTAAGTTAACAATGTCTTCTTTAAAAGTTAGAAAAGGGCCCGATTTAACGCAATAATATTAAAAATCTGTGCCAGACAGAAATTTTGCTTACAAGCCGAGGTACCTTGTGGAAAAAAGGCATACTCTAGGAGGCATCTAAAGCATATATCAATTTTTCTTTATGAAACCTCAAAAATGTAAGTTTGATTGCAAATTCATGTAGCAATCGTTCGTTGAATAGATTCTGTGAAAAGTGAGTCGATACGGGCTTATTATAATTCAGCGGACGGCACGGTCAGCGGCGAGGCGAGCCCACGACCTCTTCGCGAGCTCCAAACAAAATAGCCGGCACGTGCCGGATGACGTGATCATGTGCATACTGTGAAATATTCCGTTTTCATGACCTAATAATACTCTTATTATGTTTACTTGTCGTACCTACCCCACATGCTAAACGTTTATCTGTCTCTTTTCATAAATGCCTACTTACGTTTATTTACATTACTGTTTCTTCACTGATCCATAACCATTTATTTACTTGAGTTGTAGGTATGTGTAGATAATTTAACGCTTTGTGACTAAATATAATTACAAAAAAGGTCAGAAATGGAGTGACATTCTCAATAAGCAATAGATTGACTTTTGTTTACCTTACAACTTTCTTTTAATGAGTAATTTCTACTGTAGACACATACTCTTACATTGATACCTATGTAATTTATTGTAGTTCAAAAATTCAGGTAAAAATTATGATAGCTAAACGATTATAATCATTCGTCGGTAAGCGCCTTTATGTGTAGCGAGCCATGGGTTCTAATATCACAAGTGCTTAATTTTTTTATAGTACATTATGGTACTAGTGCGTAACATTGGTAACTACCTCCAAGGCGCTATTGAAATCTGAGCCGTAGGCGCGGGTCTTAAGAGAGCCGAGGACCGTAATCATCAATACACACGTGTATCATACGACGTGTTTCAACATACTCGTGTATAAAATAACAACAAAACTCAACTTCATTAGTACATAAAAAAATTATTTAGAGAAACAATTGGTAAATGTGCAGTTAGTTAAATTGTAATTATCTGTGTTTGATGGCATAGCGGTCTTATCAGAAAGATTGTTTATTGAAATATTTTCATGTCCTATTGTAAGTTGAGATGGCTCATTATTTGTGTAGGTTTGTGAAATCCAATCATTTGATGTAAGGGTTTCATCAGTAGGAAGCGCCTCAGAATCAAGTTTAATTCTTTTTGTGATTTTTGCACAAATTTCCTTCTTGTTTTGTATGGAATCTTCTACGTCATAGCTTCACCATACACTGCGTACAATCAATATATAGGTATCATAGTCTCTTTAGATAAGCTGACAAATTAAAGTATGTTTTCAATGTTAAAAGGTACAGTACAAACAAAGAATGGTCTTTCTTCGTACTGTACTTTTTAACATTGAGTATAAACACCATAAAGAGCTAGGTTTGTACTTAGAAGATAATTCTCTAAAGTACGCCATTAACCCATTTTCTGAAAAAGACTGCGTATTCTTGCTGTTTTGGCATTTTATGAAAGTTTGGCACTCTATTAGATATTTTTCCTTGGTGTTTTCAGGTAGTAAACTTTGCATAACGTTAAGGGCTTCACATCTTATATCGGGCGGAATCATATATTTTTTGAATGCGCCAACTGTGACTGTTCTTCATTCATTAATTCCCTTAATGAACTCTGTGTCCCTCTTCCTACATCAATCCCTACATTGTTAAGCTCCTTAAATTTTGATATTTATAATTTAATAACTACATTTATAACTATTAATAATATTAAAGTGTAATATTTTTATTTCCCAACTCCCAATTTTTGTTCCTATTTAATATATATATTAGGTATATCTTTATTTATTTATTATATTACCACCAAACCTGATTTTTTTTTTTAATAATTATAAACTATCGCTTGACCGCTTTCCCGCCTGATGGTAAGCAGTGATGCAATCGCTGACGGTAAAGCGCGCTAGCTTATTATGTAATAGGCTATACACTCAAAAAAAACTGAGCGAATAGGAAGTAAGACGGCAGTTGAGCGAGGTGATGCCATATTAAACCCATCAATACGACCAACGATGCTGTGCCAGAGGGAGATTGATCTCGAGACCCTCCATGACCAAACTCCCAACACAACAACATTTGGCGCGTAGTACCCGGCACACATCGTGACACAACTGCTCTGACCTGCCCTCCATGTGTAGATTTTATTTGAATTTTCTGAACTGATTTTACGGTAATTCCCTTGACATTTATTTTAATCGATTTACGTACCAGAATCAGGCATAAATGATTAGGTACCTAATAAATATTTCATTTCTTACCTTACAATATTCTAAATTAGGCAGGTACCTCATTAATATTTCATTTTTTTCCTTGTCCGGCACGGTATGCTGATATCTCTTTGAGGCGTGCGTGAAACACAACGTGCCGTAACCAGGGCCTGGTCCTTACCACCGTTGGCACGGACTTGCGGGTGGCGAGCAGTGGGCAGCTCGCCGTCCGCAAAACCGCGCCTTCGGTGGCCGGGAGTTCAATGTTCTCTCCAGACCAGGGCATCTCCTACGGCGGCTAGAGGTGTGAGGGCGCTGGGATTCCCGCTCCCTCACGCGGTCCTCCTCCTCCTTTGCTAGCATCATTGCTTTGCAGAAGGGTGTGACGGAATGCCATGTACTCTCACTCCGGTTCCAGTCTGGGAGCCAAACGTTGGAAGGTCTCCTCGAAGTTACACCGGCTGTCGAGGACGAGTCCAAAGTATTTTATCGTCGACTCGTCGCCGATGTGAACCCCTCCTGCCGTTATGTGGGAATCCAATGGTGGCGCGTTCCGCACATGGCCTCGGACTTGCGCAGAACTACCCCGAGTCCCAATTCACAAAATCCAAATCCAAAATCGCACCCCATGGGTCGCTGCATCAGCCGCCGCCTGGTGCGGTCTCTGGGTGAGTAAATCCTTACGGTATTTAAGCAGAGCGGAAAAGAGATGTGGAAGTAATTCATCAAATCCATGCAGTAATTTTTCCGGGAAAGAGTAACTCACATACACCTAGTAAGTACATATACATGCAAAGTTTCCCCTTACTCTTTCACGCAAAAACTACTAGACAGTTTTAGATGAAATTTGACACACAGTTTATAACCAGGAAAAACACATAGGATACTTTTTATTACGATTTTCGCGCGGTATCGAAATCTACGCGGGTGAAACCGCAGGGCGCTAGTATAGTGATAAATGCGATGTAACATAGAATAAGAACTACATGCAATCGCTGAATGCGATAAGATCGCCTAGTATATGTGTATCACTCTAATATTATTATGTATGGGTATAATAAGTATTAATATAAATCTACCTACCTAATATTAACACCTGTATGACTCAAAGTAGGTACTCAGGTGTTAATATTAGGTAGATTTTAGCTGCGACATATGTGTTATACTATATATACTAGGTTGTTTATTTTTGTTGTCAAAAGTCAGAAGAGTTTTTTTGTTTATTTATTTTGTATTCAAATAAGATTATTGAGTTTACAAACATGTAAGTAATGTATTTTATCTTAGGTATAAGTCAGTCATCTATAATATCCTACAGTTTCACGGATTAGTGTTGTGTATTTAAGAACTTATCACATTTTTATAACTAGCAACCTGTACCTAGTTTATAAAAAACACTGAGCCTTGTAGTATTTTATAAACTAGGTACAGGTAGCTAGTTATAAAAATGTGATAATGATACACGATTTAATTCCCCCATCTCCGTTCCACCATCGGACGACCCGTCGTACGGTGAGTTTCCACCCTTATGTTGTTAACACCTCTACAATCCGGACGAAGCGTTTCGCCTCCTCTTTTATACCGTGTACATCGAGGGACTGGAACAATCTGCCGGCGGCGGTGTTTCCGTCGGACTACAATTTGAGTGTCTTCAAGGCTAGAGTGAATAGGCTCTTAATAAACGAGTGCGCTTTACCATCAACGATTGCGTCACTGCTTACCATCAGGCGGGATTGCGGTCAAACGCTGGTTTATAAATTAATAAAAAAAAAGGTACAGGTACCTGGTTTATATATATAAAATTTTCTGACATTTTATTAGCTTGTATTTCCTCCACGAGCCCATATTACTTCATTAAGACGATGTAGCATGCTGTAAACTAAATTTCTAATACGGTTTTGGTCTATGTTTGACCATTATTCCACTGACGCACTCCTTAACTCACGTAAGGTAGCTGCAACTGGAATGCTCTATAGTCTATGGGATTTAAGTTCGGTGCACTCAAGGATACATTTCGAAAAGTAGGAGCCAAGGTGAACGTGCTTCTTTTGGCGGTGAATAGACACGCTTTTGTTTTGGCGGCGTTGAATGCTACATGTAATATTGGATCATACAATTGACAGATTTTTCATTTCCACTGACAGCTGAGTTCATTGATTGATCGAAAACCATTACCTGAACACAACTGTTAGAGATGTGGCTACATCGACAATGGCTAGGTATGACTTTATTTTGATAGAAGGTTTAAATAAGACTTACATAAATCCACGCTCCCTGATAGCTTAAATATTTATAAAATCAAAATTAAAAGTCTATATAAGACAATATTCCATAAGACAGCACACACACACATACATTTAGCCGTGATATTTAATCTCAAGTAAACGTTTGTATTTGCTGTGTTTGTAATTTAAGGCTTTAGTCCTTTTTGTTCCATGTAATCAGATATGTCGGGTAAAGCTTGGTAAAGTTGTCTGTATTGTAAACAATACTTATGTTTTAAATTATTTAAAACAACTCCACACAGGTCTTTCTTTAGGTGTTTTGTTCAAAACATAATCTAATGAAGGGATAATGATCAATATCATAGTATACGTACTCGATTGCAGGCGGTTAATTGAAAAAACAACCTATTATTTCAGTGTTTATCAAAGACACGTATCTATATACATACCAAGGAAGGTATATTAAAGTCACTTTTCACAATTACGTGTTTCAATTTGGCTGGTCTTAATTGAATGTTAAAGTCCTATAGTTGTAGCATAGAAATTAACTGACGCGTGACGGTTTAATGCACGAATTATTTTTTCTCCGACTTTTCCAATATAAAACATACGAAGAGAAGAGGGGAACCTCCAGTACCTACTTCCTATTCTAATTATCTCCTTAACTACTCCTGCCTTAGTTGTATAAGTGAATCATAAACCTCGAACATGGACTCTAATTGGATTTGGAATACATAATGTAGTGTATACGGCATATCCTGTGAAGATCTAATTATTTAGTTAGTTGGAAACACGAGTTAACACAATAAACTACTGCAGTGCGCCCATGACCACAAACAAGCCCACTTTATAACGATCATGGAACGACCTAACTGATAATCTAATTTATTATCTTGTTACCTCCTCACCTTTGTTCTGATGGATGACAGCGTCCTCTGTATAGGTAGTAACAATTTATGTATAATGAACTCACCGAGCATGTTATTCTGCAATCAAATAAGTGAAAAACATAGGATGGTTAATTCAATTTCAAATCACCAATGTTATCGCGTGTCTACAGTATGTTAAGAAAACCCTGTCCGACCCATAAGGATAATAAAGGTTAGGTAAACACATGACCAAATATAATATAAAATTTTACCTAATCATCATAGTACCAATACAAATGAATTTTGAAATAATCTTTTTTTCCCGCGAATTAATTCCAATTTCCCCGAAATTTGGTAATTTTTAAAAAGTGACAACACCGGTATTATTATGAGCGAATAGCGATGCGACCACGTGCCGCGTGCCCTGCCGCCCGCCCCCCGCGGGCGGCAGGCGAAGGGTGGTTGAAACACATTTATTATGTTACCTCTTTTTGCTAAATAATATTTATTTTTTTAGGGGGATTTTTTTTTAAAGTTTAGCCCGGTTTTGTATGCATTGGTAGAATCAGTTATCGATACCTAACAACACCTTCACGGGTCGGAAAGGGTTTTCTTAACATACTGTATATTACAATACACGAGAAAACCCATGAAATGAGAATTAAGATTCCTTTATAAAACTGACAGTTACTTGAGATATACATCGTTGAGTTAGTATCAGAGTCATATTATCGTTGAGTTAGTATCCCATAACACAAGTCTCGAACTTACTTTGGGGCTAACTCAATCTGTGTGATTTGTCCGTATATACTATGTCCGTATATATACATATGTATTACCTACAGTTCGATTCATTTATAATTATGCAGGTCTTTTAAGTCCATATCTAAACCGATATTTAAAAAAAAACAAACCACAGAATACTGACAACCGTGACTATTACGCGAATTTAGCTATCATTGAAGTCTAGTAGAATACCAGTAAACGTGTGGTGTCTCCGGATATTCTCTCTTCAACGTCACAACTCACTTCCTCAAGTCTTACTTTAAAAGAAACGCTCGTATTTCAGGTTTTTCTTTAATTCTGCATGTTGATAAATTTCCCACCACTATCCTCAGAAACTACGCCTCTAATAAAACCAGAGTAGAAAAACACTCTTCTTCATTTTGAGAATCAATAGTATTGTTACGAATGCACCTTATGTCGAGGGCATAAGGTTCAATATCGCGCGACATGCAGTGCGTAACTTTTAAGCCCTATAACTCGAGACCTAGAGATTGTATAGGTGCAATATAAAAAGCATTGCTAGACTTAAGGTGGCCTATCGAATGGTACAGGTTTCATCAATTTTATCAACTAAGTGACGACATCGAAATTTCAAAATTTAAGCACATTAAGGCGGTCGGCTCACGCTCGCTCAGCTCTACAACATTTTGTTTAATCCTAAAACCCCCTCTTATCTTAAAGAACGTTTCAAGTTCCTTCATGACACCCATAATAGATATCTGAGATCATCGGAAAACCTGATATTAGACATGCCGATGCATTCCACTAGTTTCTATGATAAATCCTTTACTGTACAAGCAGTTCGGCTATGGAATGACTTGGCCGTGTCCGTAAGGCGTGCTCAAACACTGTTTACTTTTAAAACTATGATAAAAGAGCACTTCCTCTCCCTTTAAACATATTATTATATTTAATGTGCTCTTGTATGATATTTATTAATTAGATGTATAAATTTATTTAAACTAGTATGATACACTTAACGTATATATTTATTGTATAATCTATGTAAATAGTACACTGTAGACTACCTACACTATTTCTTTACCCTACCTCTTAGAATTCCATCCAAAGGTTGTCTGTAAAAGATCGCTCTTAGCGATAAGACCGCCCATTGTGTCACCCTTTGTAAAATATTTTTATTTATGTTCTGTAATCTATATGGTGTACATAATAAAGAGTATTCTATTCTATTCTCTGTCTTCTTCCTCCACTTCTGCCTACGCCATACTAAAAGAATGTGTTCCAGAATGTGACAAACACTTTGAATTTACGTTTGCGACTGCTAAAGACACTATAGAATCTTTTAAGGATCTTGATGTAAAAAAAACTGCCGATCATTGGGGTTTGTCAGTATATACTGTAGCTTCAATAATAGATGTTATCGCACCTTTCTTAGCAATTGTTTTTAATTCTTGTGTCACATCTGGTATATTTCCTGATTTGATGAAACTTAGCAAAGTAATTCCACTGTTCAAATCTGGTAGTACAACTGATCCCACGAATTTTCGGCCAATTTCTATATTACCAACTTTGAGCAAAATTTTTGAAAAATTAATTTTGAAACAGTTGTTGAGACATTTCAACTTATATAATTTATTGCACGTGAAACAATTTGGTTTTACAAAGGGTCGTTCAACTACCGATGCGGGCGTGGCGTTGCTAAAGAACATATTTGGGGCCTGGGAGGAATCGCAAGATGCTCTTGGTATTTTTTGTGATTTGTCCAAGGCCTTTGATTGCGTACATCATGATACTCTTAATAGGAAACTGTACCATTATGGTTTAAGGGACAGAGCTCTCGACCTTCTGACTTCTTATCTGAATAATCGAATTCAGAGGGTTGATGTTAATGGCAACAAATCTGCAGGATCTGAGGTCACCATGGGCGTTCCGCAGGGCTCAATTCTAGGTCCTTTCTTGTTTTTAATTTATATTAATGACTTACCTCATCACGTGAGGGATAATCACAACATAGTATTGTTCGCGGATGACACTTCTCTTATTTTTAAAGTCAAGCGTCAGCTAGCAAATTTTGACGAAGTTAACAATGCACTTTCGAAAGTTGTCCATTGGTTTAATGTAAATAACCTTCTTTTGAATGAAAAAAAAAACTAAATTCATTAAATTTTCTACGCCAAATGTCAGGCAGTTAAGTACCAATGTTCAACTGAATGGAGTAGAGTTGATCCCTGTCGAGTCGACAGTTTTTCTTGGATTGACTATTGACTCCAAGTTACAATGGGGTCCTCACATTGAGAAGCTGTCGGGTAGACTCAGTTCTGCCGCTTATGCTGTTAAGAAAATTAGACAGATAACTGATGTGAATACAGCCAGAATTGTTTATTTTAGTTATTTTCATAGTCTTATGACTTATGGGATTCTTCTCTGGGGAACTTGTGCGGACATCAATACCATCTTTGTTTTACAGAAAAGGGCTGTTCGAGCCATTTACAACCTTGGTCCTAGAGATTCTCTTAGAGAAAAATTCAGAGAGGTGAACAATGTGAACATTCTGACTGTAGCTTCGCAATATATATTTGAAAATCTTATGTATGTACATAAAAATATATCTAATTTTAAGAAAATAAGCGAAGTTCATAATATAAATACCAGGAACAAACACAATCTTGCTGTACATCACACTCGTCTCCACAGAGTAGGCAACTCGTTCATGGGTCAATGTATACACTTTTACAACAAGCTTCCCATGGACATTCGAAACTTACCCATTAAACGATATAAAACCTATATAAAGGCCAAACTTTGCAAAAAGGGGTATTATAAAATCTCAGATTATTTAGAGGATAGAGAGGCTTGGGACTGAGCTGCTCGCTCTGTTAAGCATTGTTATTAAGCAATATGCGTAATTATAACGTAAATTATTGTAAACATTTTCATTTTTAATGTCTGGACTTTAAAAAAGACGATGATCCCTGAGTTTGTTTCGGCTATTTCTTCTCAGAGGTAGTCAGTTAGGAAATGCCGGCTTCATCTAGTTTAAAAAAAAAAAAAAAGAAAAAATAAAAAAAACATGACGTGTAAAAGTGATCGGTGATCCTACTTGCTTAATAAACGATTTCATTTCATTTCATTTCATTTCATTTCATATTCTATTCTATCCATAGGATGCAAGTAGTCCAAAACCGTTTTCTACGTAAAGCCATAAATGCCCCTTGGTTCGTCCGTAATGAGATCCTCCACCTTGATCTCAAAATACCCACCATCCAGCAGTTCATGAAGCGTCTTTCCAAACGCTTATTTGACACTGCCGCCAAGCACCGCAATCCCTTGATAGTAGCGGCTGCTAATTATACCCCCTCCAGCATCTCCAAGCTTCACCGCCCAAGGCATGCCCTCACAGACCCTGATGACCCCATAACCCTCCTCCAAGAGGCCAATAGGGCCACTAGTATAACATTCAAAAAAAGACCGACCTAGCGACCTTGCGGCCGAGGTCCATCGCGACGCGTTCAACGTAGTAGCCCCCTCCCCCGTCCCTTGTCCGATGAAGGCCAGCCCGCGCCGCAGCTGAGCCAGTAAATATAATTTCCCAACTATGACCACTGAGTTTGTTTCGGACGTTTCTTCTCAGAGCTAGTACTAGAAAAAGCCGCGGTCATCAAACCGAATTTAAACAAATATTCGATCCAGCCGTCCCTTGCTGTTCTCTCCAGCGACGCCCTAAGCCGAGGTTCGTATCCCACAGGGGGCACCCCCTTAGCGTGTAGTCGCTTAGTTTTTTAGTCGCCCTGGCTGGGGCTTTAAATTCATTTAAGGTATCCACAGGAAAGTCCGGTTAAAAAAGCAGTCAGTCTGCATTCGACTAGCGATACGAGAACAGGCGACAATTAAGAAGCGATCTTTGAGAATACTTACTGCGGTAACTGTAAAGAGAACTTTGAGTACTACGTGTAGTAACATCTGTAGTGTTATTGTGTGTTTACAATACGGACTTCGTGGACGTAAGTGAAGACTTCGTTGCAACGTTAGCTACACTCTACTTATCATTGCCTACGATCGACTGTACATACCTTCGTTGCCAATAAACTTCGTAACCTTTAACCGGTATTTTAGTACCCCTAGCCCGTAACAGTATCTTTATCTATTTGACGGAGAATAAAATTACTTAGGTACTACTGCATACGGTACAGTATTTGTATTATTTGTAGACTTGCGTAGATTTAGGTACTTACCTTGTTCCCACAGTATCGTAGTTTAAATAATTGAAAGGTGAGGTGTTTCACAAGCATCAAAACATCGATAAGATAATTCACTAAATTATTAATCAATATAGATACCGAACCAATATGAATAACATTGCTTTAAACGTAGTCGATCCAGTTCAAAAGATTACACTCGAAACAATTAAAATATACAATAACAAAACTTACACATTTTACGCCAATATTGTTCTCATTTTGGTGAAATAGTCATTAAATGCGACTTGAAGGGGATTCTTCAATTTATCGCGAGTCTGTGAAAGCAGATAGATCGGTTGGCAGTCGTGCCAGTTCGTGATAGGTTTCATAAAGTTTGCTAACGAGAAAACTAGTCTCAACCGCTTTATAGAATGGAGATATTGTTGAAGTATCATATAACTATGGAGCCCCGACCATTAAAAGCTCAGAGATTAAAACAAAAGTCCATCGCATTAGCAGGTCGAAGTTGTGACAGTAACCAATTACCAAAACATAAGCCCCTCTATTAATAAACGTTGCTTAAAAATAACTGGTGATTAGTGATTGTTTAAACATATATTTTTGACGTTTTAATGTCACTTAACTTTAATCATCGTGTATGAATAAACATCATAGTTTAAAGGGTTTATTCATAAACGTTGATCGAAGTTAAGTGACGTGCAAACGTCAAAAAATTATGGTTAAATAGTCGCTAATTACTGGTTAATTTTAAGCAACGTTTGTGAATAAAGGCGTATATTCATTGTGTGTTTTTAAACGATAACGATAACCTTGAAAGCATGTCTAGGATCTAGAACCTTTTGCAGTTCAACATGAGTTACACACGTATGTGTATGAGGTTTATAAAGGGCAACATGGCCTGATGTACAGCGAAAGTAAAAATTTCAAATTAAGACATCCATAGACAGTTTAGACGCGTTCAAATTTACATGGCTCCTAATATAGGCGCAGTCTAATTTTTCATGACTAAATTAATATAAAGAACAAAATACACTAAATTTAAATTTAGTTTAATTTGTGAATAGGGAATCGGGCCAGTATCTTTGTACCAGCTATGGTAATAGTCGTGATGCACAGTTTAAATATCTTCAAGAGTATTTAGTTAACTGAAAATTTGTATGAGAATTAGACATCGAGAAAGAATACGTAGGGTATTGTCGGTTCGCGATCATATTATGTATGTTAGCACTTAGCACATAGATTCTCTCGATGTACTGGTGCGATAATAATTACGTTCAAGGCATTCTGCCAAACGTTCTACACGAGCAGTCTGTGGGCAAACTTTATACAAAAGCCTACAATGCCTTGCGACTCCAGTATATTAATGTGGTCAGTATGCCTAGTATGAGTTTTCATTACGAGACTCGATAGTCGATGTCGAGCGCTCTCTTTGGTTGAGAGTTCTTACCACCCTGAAGCGGGCTAATCGATGACTCAAACGCGCTCGATATCGACGATCGAGTTTCGTTATGAAAATCACTAATTTATAAAATAAATATAACAGAAAATTGCGCAGTCTACTGAAAGGTTTTTATTGACAAGTAAGGAAGTGTCCAAAAAAAAAAAAAAAATCCAAAATATAAAATTTGTACATGGTGTTCTTAGTGGCTAGTATTAATCTTTACTACAGAGTTTTAACACCCCCCCGCAATAAGAACACCCTATATACAATATTATGGATAAGGTATATAGACATATCAAAGTTAACTGTACACTTAACACTAATACATACTTACAAAAAAAAGACACATTGATATACACCGACCTATCACTATCTTTACACAACTACTATACACCTGCAGAATAATAACAACATACACCTAAACCTAAACTAAGCCTAACAACTGTACACATTTACAGTGCTTCAGTCTCGGCAAAGGTTTGGTCAAAATGTCTGCAATCATTTCTGTCGTGGGTTTGTATTGAAGACGTATGCAGTGTTGTGAAAGCGAGTCTCGTATGAAATGGTGTTTAATGTCTATGTGTTTTGTGCGTGAGTGATATGTATTGTTGTGTGCCAGTTTTAAAGAACTTTGGTTGTCTGTATGTATGGTGATGGGATGAGAGACGGCAAAGACTTCGTGTATGAGAGTTTTCAGGTAAATCGCCTCTTTGCAAGCTTCAGCTAGAGCCATGTACTCGGCTTCTGTGGTTGAAAGCGCGACTGTGCGCTGCTTGCGTGCTTCCCATGAGATTGGTGCACCACACATGAAAAAGGTAAATCCAGTAAATGAACGTCGATCAATAATGTTGTTCCCGTAATCGGCATCAACATATCCGACTGGGTATGACTGACCTTTTGAAGTGTACTGAAGCTTTAGATCTTTGGTAGCCTTCAGGTACCGTAGAACCCTCTTAGCGGCCCTCCAGTGTACCCCCCCGTAATGTGCATTGAATTGGGAAAGATACGACACTGAGTGTGAGATGTCAGGTCTTGTACATATAGCAATGTACATTAGCGAGCCGATAAGTTCCTGATAAGGAGCTTCAGTTTCTTCTTCCTTCGAGGGAAGAGTTAGTTTCAGACCAGGTTCTAAAGGAGTTGATATAGTTATTGCATCATTCATCCCAAACTTTGTAATAAGTTTCTCTATGTACTTGGTCTGATCGAGAGTAGTGCAGCCTTTGCTCTGTATGACACGCATACCGAGACAGTCTCTAAGAGGACCAAAATCTTTAATTTTGAACATTTTTTTAAGTTCTTTTTTAAATGTCTCTCTCATGAGATCATTGCTGCTCAAAACAAGGAAATCGTCGACAAACACGGCAACGACTAGTATGTCATTACCATCTCTTTTAATGTAGAGACAGTGTTCGGATGGAACTTGAGTAAGCGACAAAGTGGCAAGTGCTTCGCACACTTTTTTATTCCATTGTCGTGGAGCTTGCTTCAAGCCATATAGTGCTTTTTTCAGTAAACACACTTTCCTTGGATCTTCAGAAAAACCTTCCGGTTGTTCCATATATATTTCCTCATCGAGATCTCCATTTAGAAAAGCAGTTTCTACATCTAGATGATGTACTTGTAGATTGTGATGAACTGCATATGCCAAAAGAAGTCTTACAGAAGAGAGTCTAGCAACTGGTGAAAAAGTTTCTCCGTAGTCTACTCCAGCCACTTGAGTGAAACCTTTTGCTACTAGTCTCGCTTTGTACTTTGTTATTTGTCCACTTGTATCTTTTTTAATTTTATAAACCCATTTGCATTTAGTTGTTTTCCGATCTGACGGTCGGTCGACTAGAACCCATGTTCCGTGATTCATTAAAGAATTGTATTCAGCATTCATTGCTTCTAACCATTTATCCTTTTGTGGATGTTGTGCAACTTCTTTGTAAGTCTCAGGCTCCATATCTGAAGTAAGGTAGATATTACAACCAGCTTCAAATCTATCAGGTTGACGTCTGTCTCGCTGAGGATATCTGCGCTCTGGCGATGGTGATTCTCTAGCTATAGCTTCATTTGGAGGAGGACTGGAAGAAGTTGAGGGTTCATCCAAAGGTACTTCCTCTGATGGTGGTATCGTCACAGGCTGAATGTCTCGCTGTTGCTGAGATACAGATTGTGGAACAGGTCCGTCTTCAATTGGTTCAGGATCAAGGGGTACAAGAACTTCTACTGACTTTGGAGGATCTGTTGATTCTAAATCTGGTTTTCCAGATTTAGTGTTGGCATATATTTTATCCTCTATGAAGACAACATCTCTTGCAATTATAATCGTTCGAGGATTTTCAGGATTTATAAGGCGGTAACCTTTGCTTTCAGTTGTATAGCCAACAAAGATACAACTTTCTGTTTTGGAATCCAGTTTCTTCCGTTTTTCTTTCGGGATAAGGACATGAGCTTCACATCCGAAGACTCGCAGGTTAGAGAGGTTAACTTTCTTCCTGGTCCATAATTCTTCTGGAATTCTGTTATTTAGGGCTTGGGTGGGCATACGGTTTTTAAGGTAAATTGCCGTATTTACCGCTTCTCCCCAATATGCTAAAGGTAAATTCGAGTCTTTGAGCATGCATCTGGCTTTTTCAATTATAGTCCGATTAGCACGTTCACTAACTCCATTTTGCTGCGGTGTGTATGGTACGGTGGTCTGATGGATGATTCCATTCTCCTTTAAAAAGTTAGACAAATCCGTATTTACATACTCGCGACCATTATCTGAACGTAAAACCTTAATTTTTTCGCCAGTTTGGTTTTCAACTAAATATTTAAACTCCACAAACTTACTAAAAACTTCGGCTTTTGATTTCAAAAGATACCCGTAAGTTTTTCGACTGTAGTCGTCGGTAAATGTGAGAAGATATAATGCTCCGCCCCAAGAATGCGTACTCATGGGTCCGCATAAGTCCGAATGGACTAATTCTAGGACTTTACTTGATTTACTTTGAGATTTTGAAAACTTTTTCTTTGACAGTTTGCCCTGTAAACATGGAACACAAGTTTCATTACAGTTCCCGCTAAAATTAACGCCAACTCGTTTATTTTTTAAAATATTCATACTCCTTGCATTGAGGTGACCAAGGCGTCTATGCCACAACATAGCAGTCTCTTTGGTGGTAGAGCAAAGAGCTTGAGAACTCTTTACATCAAGTTTAAACATGCCTCTGTAGTGTGAACCTGAAGCAATGACATTACCTGTCACTTGACAACTGCCACTCAAAGATATGGTAGCCCCTTGTGATGTAAATAAAACATCATACCCCTTATTTACTAATTTACTGACTGATAGTAAATTAGTTGCAAGGTTGGGAACGTATAAAACATCAGGAACTCTATTTACATTGTCAGATATATTAATATTTACAGTACCTCTGCCTTGACTCAGGAGTTGCTCTTTATTAGCAACAGTGATTGGAGTAATATGGGTGGACAAAGTCTCAAACCACTCTTTGTTATTACTCATATGTGTGGTTGCACCAGAGTCTAGGATCCAATCCTCTGAACCTGAAAAAGGGATGTTAGAAAAACAAGATGAAAGTGTAGAGTGGGATGTATAATTTGAATTACACTTTGCCGAAACTGAAATCTTATTTTTCTTTAACTTCCTACACTGTGATACGACATGCCCGGTTTTTTTACAAAATGTACAAAAGAGTTTCTTCTTCTGCTGCTCGTTAGTTTGCAATGCCGTCGTGCTAGGTTCTTTAACTCTGGTAGGTAAAGATTTCCTGGAGTCTTCCTTCAATAGGGCTGCTATAACATTTTCTGACGTTAGTTTGGTGTTCGTGTGTTCTAATGCCATTACTAGCGGTCGAAATTCTTCAGGTAGGCCTGCTAGTATGATAATAGCGAAAAACTCGTCTTCGACTGCCTTGCCAATTGCCTGTAGCTCTTGTTGAATGCTTGTTGCCGCGTTTGTGTAGCTCTGGATGCTACCAGTGTACTTATTGCTTAGCAACCTTTGCATAAGTGATAATCTTCTGGTTAAGCCGCTATCCGCATATGCTTTTCTTAGCCTGTTTAGTACGTCAAAAGCTGATGTGGCCGGTCGTATAACTGGATATACAGACTCGTCGCAAAGTAGGCATATTTTCGCTCGTGCCTTCTCATCTCGCCTTTTTTGTACTGGATCACTGAGGTTGGGCTGACTTGTAGTAATCTCCCAGAGGTCAAGGTCGACTAAATAGCATTGTATAGAAAACATCCAATTAGAAAAGTTACTGCTACCTCTCAGCTTGTTTATGAGCTGCGATTGTGCCGGTAGTTCTGCCGTTGACGTGGTCTTCGACCGATCACCCGATGGTATATTTTCCATAGCACTTGCTCATAAAATACTTGCAGAATACGTATTTCTTACTGTTTTAACTGTATTCGTTATTCTTAATAGCCCATAACCACTAATTTATAAAATAAATATAACAGAAAATTGCGCAGTCTACTGAAAGGTTTTTATTGACAAGTAAGGAAGTGTCCAAAAAAAAAAAAAAAAACCAAAATATAAAATTTGTACATGGTGTTCTTAGTGGCTAGTATTAATCTTTACTACAGAGTTTTAACAAAATCATACTAGGCCTACAGCCTACAGGGCTCTGTTTCGACCCACTCGATATTGCGGTGCATCCGACATAATGCACGCCAGCACAGAAGTTATTGTTCGTAAAAACATTGCGTCGGTTTTGCGACGTGTATGAGGGAGCCTGAATTTAGCGTTCTAAGGATAATTGGCGAGAGAACCGATACTTTTCTGCTCAGTAGGTTCACTGAACTCTATTTGTTGCGAGACCGATGAACATACTAAGCAGGGGTGGAGGGCGTGTCTAGTTAGTTTCTTCCTTTTTATTAATTTTTTAATTATTAACATTAGTTATGAGCAAAATTCTTTTTACCAACAACCTATGGACTTATTTGTCTGAACTAAATGATTTGTTTTTATTATCTTTTTTATAAATACAAAATTAAAACATAATGGAATTAATAATAGGTAACATTATCACTACAATAACAGTACGATAACACAGGATACCTAAAGTTGTTTTTTTTTAAATAAAACTCAAATATCAATTTAGCTTTAGAGTTTATTAAAGCCAGGAACACAAGTGTCAATAGTACGTAGAACGTCAATTATTTATGTTTTTGAATGAATCAGTTCCAGAATACAGTGGTTTAGCGGATTATTATAAATTACACAATTAGATATGTGGAATGGGTACATCAATATCAACACTAATATTTTCTTATATTTCTATACAGGATTTGCGTAAGGTCTATAACACACATTAAATAATACAGAAAGAAGAAATAAGAAAAGCAGACAATATGTTTGTGGCTACAAATGTAACACGACGGTGTGATATGCATTTTACATCATTTAGGAGATTTGTTAAATATTATTTATTCATCCACTTTCTGCTTCAAAGTGGTAGTGAAAAGTAAAATTTTATAAAAAAGGTTTTGTATATATTGATTTTATATTAAAAGAAGTTGATCATCGCTGGCACATGACTTCTTTCATGAGCTTTTTAACATTTTATAAAATATATATTTAGATTTGAATGTAAAATATATTGTTTTTGAATAGCCTATTTTAAATAATTGACTTTTGGAATGGTCTTGTTTAGCCAAAGGATCATATATTTTGTTTTCATAATGTCTTTTAAGTGTATAATATAAGTAGGTTTTACCAAGGTATCAAAAACAGCGTAGCAGAGCGGTACTGCATCGATTATTAAGATTGGCATCTCGACGCGGGGCTCGCGCTGCGCAGGTATAAAGTTTAAAATACATATATATCTTAGGTAGACGTTAAAAGCTCAGCGATATGGTTAGGGTAGCATTGGATATGATTGTTCGAGATTTGCGAAGTAGGTATATCAATCACAATTTCAACTACAGTGTATTGGTAAGTACACAGGAACGCAGAAAGTTTACAACACCATCATATTAAACGTATGGCTTTCATATACCTTATTGAATAATTTTACGGTCACACATTAATTTAAAATTAAGATTTTGAATTATATCTACGTTGCTAATCGGATCCTTAATGTTGGTTAGTATTCCGTGTCGGTTCTTTCATTCTAGGTTAGTTTGTGTGCCGCTTTGTTCACAGGCTGGCTACTACTTTACAACTTGGATCCCTTCTCGTAAAATATAATAAATCTACCACGTCCTTTTTTACCTAATCACAAATCTTTCTCTTTTTTAATCTTCTTCTTCTTTTTTTAAATACAAATCCGTCTCATTTAACTTTTTCATTACTTTATACTAATTGTTACATGTATAAAGTATATATAATATTCATTTGCTAATTTAAAACATCAATACATCATCTATTACAATAATATAATTGTATACACAGTGTACATACGTTACGTACAGTTATAAAATATATCTCGTACAATTAAATCTAACGATGAAAAATCAGTCGTCGAAGACAATGCGTTCCATATATATATAATAATATATTTAAAATTATATGTTCATTAGGTAATATGCGACGGTTGTTAATAAAAAGCTCGTTTTAAATGCATAAAATTTTATAAAATTTTTGTACACAATATATTTTTAAAAGATTTATTTACCAATCCTCGAGCTGTGAATTACGCACCATTGTGGTATATATAACAATTTGCAAAAATCTTGGAAACCTTACGGATGTATGTAACTCAATAAAGATAATAATACTATTAAACGTTACTACTTAAATATACAAATTGAGTGTTAAAAGCATAATATATTTTTCCTTGCATTCTAAAATATGTATAGCATACGAATGGATTAGAATAAGTTCACAATCAGCAGAGATAAGGCAGCAAAACATTAAGACATCAACATCTACGAATAAATATAAAAAGGTACTCATCAGAAATACGCAGCAAACACGGATTTGATACTGTTAATATTACATACTAAACATTTATATATTTTCGGAGGATCCAATTCTATTCGAGTGACTGTCATTCATGTCACGTTATGTTAATTGAATTACGACTATATATTGATATATAATAACATACTGTTGATAAAGCTACTGTATTTTAACAACTAACACCGTAATAATAAACGTTTTGTTCAAAAAGTGCGCAACAGTACAGTTCATGTAAAAGAAGAAGGCAGGTGGAGCACAGCAGCACGTATGATTGTTAATAACGGGCCTTAAAGTACTTGGTCGGGAACTTCTAATAGAGACTAACGACTAGGGACATAAGCTCCGAGGGTGCGTACTAATTCTATACACATATAAAATGCATTGAAATTACACATACACAATACTTTATTACATATTCTCTCATGAGTAGAAGAATTACACAGTCTTTGTAGTATTTCATATGTTAATACTGATGACTTTTATACATCTTAACCATAATAAATAGGTATGTACTCAATAACTTAAATGTTATTAAAAAAATATCGAAATCCTTTTTGTCATTTTTTGTATATATTGTCAACATTTTAATGGACGTTGTGCGTAAATAGAAATAATGAAGTAAGTATAGTAATAAACAGATACCTGAAACATGTCAGACAAATTACTGCTCGGCGAATCTTAACTTTTGTTTCTTGACAAAGTCAATGGCCAGTTTATCTGTGGTGCGTGACTCCAGGATTTGTAGGATGGGATGATCTGCAAACAAAGTTAAGATAAGGTACTTGGAAATTTCATCACGAAGACCTCCAGAATCCAATTTTTTTCAATGTAAATTTACCATTTTAATTTAGATTAAGTTAAAGTTATTGAACTGAATACGATCAGAAAGCGACGTTGTTTAATTTTGCACAAAACATTATAGACCAACTTCATAAAGGACCATGAAAATACTTGGGAAATCTTTATTGAAGTTATTAATTAGGGTGATAAGTAAAAGGAAATTTGTTCGGTGTCATCAATATTGATATTCTTATAAAACGTTTTGTTAATAACGTTAATTAAATGTTAATAGCGCTGCCTTTAAGACGTGCTCGGGCTTCTTATAGGAAGTTGTTTGAGTAGTCCTATCTCTAGCAGTGACCAACGAAGTGTTAATTTGAATGGGTTTTGGTGAAAGCTCACCAATACAATCCTTACAGCTTTAGGTATAGAGAGGGGTAGTCTACACAGTGAACAGCATACATGATCATATGTGTGTTATTATATCGTTAAAAATTTGAAGCAATATTTATGCAGCGTTCCGCCACTTGAGAGTACGATTTTGATGTAGTAAAGTATAATGTATCTGGTACTGACTTCGATCGTGCAGCTGCATGAGGGGCAGTTCCATGGGACGCAGCGGGTCAGGCGCGGCATGGCAGTTGACACCTGGTATGCGTGCCAGGGACACAAAGGCCTCGCCCGCGAAGTCGTCCGCGGTCAATACATCGCGGTCCCACACAGACAGCGCCAGCACCGCGCCCGGGCAACGGCACGCCTCCAGCGACACGGCGAACTCGAAGCACTCATCCCAAATCGGGTTCAGAGTTTTCTAAACACAATGTGCTTTATATCAATTCCTAACGCAATGATACGCTTTTAAATACCCATCCACGATAGCGAGCACTGATGTTTTAACACCAAGATAAAGCTATGCCGAGTAGAATAATGCATTTTGAATTCAGACATTTACCAGTAATTTTGGTAAAATTGCTACTACGGTGTTTCAACGGTCAATTGTCAAGGTGTTATCGATCGACCGCAGTATATTCTAAAATTAAGTAATGACCTGCACACCCATAATCATAAAATGTAGATAGGTATATCAGTTCACTGTAGAAAGAAAATGTGTTACAGCTCGTTTTAAATGTCGGTATATAGTATCTGTAAATAGCATAGTTCCCTCTAGTGATAAGAAGTTCTTGGGAATGTCCAGACTGCCTATTCTGAAGTTCTTAGAAACATAATCTCCGAAGAGACTTAATGAGAATATGTATAACAATTAAATTATCTTGCTATGTGATCTTCTTGTTCTATCCCAATAGAATTCGCGTTTAAGCTTTGATGCTATTCCTATAACACAGCAGTAATAAATACACAAATATTACCAAATATCTACCACAAGTCTCTATGTCTTACCTTCTGTACATTAGTGGTTTGTTCTTGCGCCTTGGGGAACAGTCGTTTGGGTACCAGCTCAAGCACTACGAAGGGATCACTTAAGCCGTTCGGGTCCAGTGGAATCACGTCGCGCGCAGACAACACTTCCACGCACAGCGAATCGTGGTTGAAGTACACACTAAACAACGATATAAGTACACTATATTACAACGGTATATAATGAGCACTGAAATAGACCTGTAATTGCGAATCTCGTGGAAAGAACCGGACTATTTTGTGGTAGGAGAAAAGAAAAATTTTATAAGCCAGGGGTGATTTGGGAACAGTCACAACTTGCAGCGTTAGATAGGACCTGATCGGTACAAGATCTAGTCTGTCTTCAAAATCAAATAAAACCCGCTTTAATTTACTCGTCCATCGGTCCTCCCCTCTGTAATAAACTAAACTCGAAAGCGAACTTTTACTCTTTGAATTATACAAAGAATGAGAATTTTTTTAAGTCTGCTCTTCAAAAAATGTCCTACGAAGATAAAGAATTTAATAATTTTACTGAAGTGAGTATATTTATGTCATCATCATCATCATCTTCTCAGCGTATAATCCCCATTGCATCCGCGGCTTTCGCGTTGGAGCCCGGGGTCCGCTTTCATACATCTACGCCTCCATTTCGCACGATCTCTGGCATCCCGTGGTGTGAGATCGTTGGCACGCATGTCATCTCTTACGACATCAAGCCAGCACTTTTTTGGTTTACCTCGCTTGTTCCGGCCCGGCGGAGGCGCCATGGCAAGACCTTTGCTACCCACGTAACTTGCCGGTTTTCATAAGACGTGACCGTACCACCGTAGGCGACCCTCTTGCAGTTTGTCTGCGATGTCACGGACACGAAGACTGCCACGGATGCGGGAGTTCCTGAGGCTGTTTTTCCGCGTAACTTCACACATCCGCCGCAGCATATTCATATCCGTGACACGCAGCTCCTGCTTGTGCCGCGCATGGTGTGGGACATCATAACCTTTATTAAATACCTCGGAAATTACCACACTTTCCTCAGGGGATTCCATCAGCTCCGACAGCTTTCCGAATCGCCATGCGACAAAGACCCGTATGGACTTCCTTAGGCGTAATGGGGAGCACTAATACAAGGTTCGGAGGAAGTTCCGGTGTCTGCACCTCTTGGTGCTGCTTATTCAGCAGCTCGTGGAAGTACGAGCGCCATCTCTCCTTCACCGCGAGGTCCTCGCAAAGCAGGTTGCCAGTAGGGTCTTTTACACAACGGCACTTGGATATATCCTGTGCCGCTTTGATCCTGAAACGTGCCAACTTGTAAATGAGCTTCTGTGCTTCAGACGATTCCAACTTTTCGTAGAGCTGTTGCAAGTGGTCACGTCTGGCTCTGGCTACAGCTCTTTTAGTGGCATGTTTGGCAACCTTATATGCGTTTGCGGCAACCTTATTTGCCTTCACCCTTGTCTCCCTGTGGACTGTGTCGCCCCTCCTGGTGGTGGGACGACACATCAAGCCCACCGGATCTCGCGCCGGCAGGGCTCTATACGCTTACGTTCGGCCTTGACGCAGAGGTCCATGACAAGGAGACGGTCTTGTGCAGTGAGGCTCTCGCCGGGTATGACTTTGCAGTTGGCTACTTTGCCGATATGGTGTCTCCTAGTTAATAGGAAGTCTATCTGGGTATCGCTTCGCCTGCTCCAGTTGGTAACAAGGTGCTCCGGTTTCTTTGAGAAATAGGTATTCACAATAGTCTGGCCGCACACGTTCAAAGAATGTTGTCCCCTTCCGCGTTGCGGCTATCGTACCCAAAGCCACCGTGAACACGCTCAAACCCGTCACACTTCTCAACCACATGACCGTTCGCCACCTAGAGCTATTCCCTGGGACAACAAGCTCCCGCGAAGCAATCCTTCGAGCTGGCTCCAGAACAACGTCCTTTCGGCGTCACCGCACCCGGGCTGCGGAGCGTAGGCACTCATCAAGTGGGTTATAACCCCATTGACAAGCACCCGTACCGACATCAGCCGATGACTGATACGATTCACCCACAAGGCGCTATCCTGGTCAGACAACAGTTTGACGAGCTCCAGGATAGCGTCTCTAGGTCAGAGTTGCCGTGGTGTTCAACGGAGACCTCAGTTCTGCCACTCGGTGCACCCATGTAGATCAGCTTATAGCCATTCCCAATGAGCCGGGAACTGCTGCCTTTTCACCGAGTCTCCTGCAGGAACGTCACGGCCACCCTCCGCCTGTAGAAAGTTTCGGTCAGTTCTCTCGCGCGTCCAGTTAGCGTGCCAACGTTCCACGAAGCGAAACGGAGTTTCCTGGTTTGGGTTTGCTTCTTCAGCCATGTCCGCCCTGACACGGTAGCCCTAACCCACAGGTCACAGGAGCCGGGCGGGGCTCCTGCGCACCGTTTTGCGGCGGCGCCCTAATTGTAACACGTGCATTTCTTCTGTTCCATTTCATGTTTGGCAATTGTTTGGCTTTTACGAGTGCTACTGCCGTCTGACCACTCAACCCCGAAGGGGAAGCCGGCGTCAGGGCCCCGTCCGTAAGTCAGCAGGTGCATCGTCTGGCAGGTGGGGTTGACTTGAGTCCCAAAGACTCAAGGTGGGACCCCGGTGCACCCCGAAGTGAGTTTATTTATGTATAGGCACATTATTATTCGCCTAATCTAAGTATTTTGTCAATATTGTTCATTACTTTGTTTTACTTAATCACACCTGAAAATAAATAGAATTCCTAGTTCAGGACCTTGAGACTTAGAATTATGATTTACATTTAAGACTAACTGTAATAATTTACCCTGTAATAAATTTTGAATAAAGACCTAGACGTAAAGATTATTATTATTGTAAAATATGTTTGATACATCTCGAAACCCTTGGGTTTCGGACGTTTAGAAGACTTACGAAGGGTCAAAGTCAATGTAGAGGCCCCTTAGACAATTTTAAACGAAGGGGAGGTACCAAGAATTGATTATTCCGTATACTCTATGCAAGTGCACCCATAACAAATCCAAGTTGGTGCAGTACTATTGCAGAACGAGGAAATAAAACATATTGGGCTGTAGATTTGGGTGGTTATGATGAATTGCTTACATTGAACTAAGGAAGTGTCCCCTACTATATATATTATAATATACACGGTTAAATTGGCGGGAGATGACTTGCACGTTCAATAACGAGTAGCGACAAGGGGCAATATGTCTTGAGGTGCTTATGAGGAGTGGAGAGGTATTCCATAGTGATCAAATCATTCGCGCAAGTACAGTCAAAATCCCTACCAGCACCTTAAGAATTCCAGATACTACCTTCTTCCGAGCACGTTTGCTCATATTTCCTTTCTATATAATGTTCTTTTTTCTCCTTTCACCCCTCTTTGTCCCAAGAATCGCTTTCAATTTCTTTGCAACTCACATACTAAATCTTTAAGGTCATCAGATAACTTAAAGCTCAAAATACCTATACATTCCACAACGTTCCTTGATAAATCTTTCACTATTCAGGCTCCTCGTTTGTGGAATGCATTGCCAATTGAAAATAAACGCGCGCAGCTGTTGCAGGAATTCAAGAGACTTTTGAAGGAACAGTACATGTTGTTACGATCTTGATCAAGAAACAATTTTTGGCTAATGTATTTACATACTTGTTATGTTCACAAGTTTGACATCAGTTGAGGATTAGATGAGACGGTGTGCTAATTATTACTGTAAACAGGATTTAGTCGAGTTCAAAAGATAATTGCAAAATTTTTTTCCAACTATTATATTTAATTCTTCCACTAAATCGAACACGATAGGAAAGTTAAAACTAAATACAATAAAAAAAACGAGTGTGCTTATGACCACACGACTGAAGTGAAACTTCTTTTGCACCATCTGTATGTATATATATTATATATATATATATATATATATATGTGTGTACAATATATACATGTATATACATATACATATATTAATTTTCTATAAATATTTAAATTTATTTCATGCTTTCATTTATAAATTAATATTTTTGCATAGACCTCAAATTTAAAAAAAAAAAAAAAAAAGTGGATTCCCTCGGGGCCAAAAGGTCGGGCTCTTCCTCCTGAATCAGGGGACCCCAAACTCGGGTAGTCCACGACCTCTGGTTCCCGAGATAATCCACGGGGGGGTGAGGTAACTAAAGGGGGTCGGGGAGGGGATAGGTTTCGTGGGGTTGCGGGAGGGAGGGGGAGGGGGAGAGGAGGGGAGTGGATTCCCTCAGGGCCAAAAGGTCGGGCTCTTCCTCCTGATTCAGGGGACCCCAAACTCGGGTAGTCCACGACCTCTGGTTCCCGAGATAATCCACGGGGGGGTGAGGTAACTAAAGGGGGGGGGGGTAGATTTCGTGGGGTTGCGGGGGGTAGGGGGGAGGGGGAGAGGGGGGAGTGGATTCCCTCGGGGCCAAAAGGTCGGGCTCCTCCTCCTGATTCAGGGGACCCCAAACTCGGGTAGTCCACGACCTCTGGTTCCCGAGATAATCCACGGGGGGGTGAGGTAATCAATAAGGGGGGTCGGGGGGTGTTCGCAGCGTCATGTTCTCGAAGAAATTCATAGTTCTTAATCAATCAAGGTACTTAGCTTAATAATTGAGCTTATGAGGCTCGAAAGCAATTTGTACTTTGTGTCCAATTATCGTATTGTGACGATATCTTAAAGCTTCTATACTTTCAATTATATCAGAAATGTTCAGCAAAAATATATAAAACAATATAAAGGCCAGAACAGAACGAAATTTATAAATTTATTTGTGCTCTTAGGTAATCAATTGTTAACAAATCTTAAAAAGATCCAAAAAATATATATTGCCTTCGGCGAGATGCGAACTCACAACTTCATACTCGACAGGTCATGCAATATTTACATGAGCCAACTCCTTGTTTGTATTACAGACGAAATAGGACTATACTCTGCTTCCGTTCGCCTTCATCATTTTTTTCCCTATCATTTTTCGTAACGCTTTCGCTAGTTTACTCCCCAAGTCAAGCGTGCCTAAAGAAGTTTCACTTCAAAAACCGTTTAAGAGCGAAGTGTTTCAAGTCCAGAAGTTCATATAAATAAATCTTGCGATATTAATTTTATTTCATTGTAAAAGAGTTTTACTTGAAGGTAGGTAACAAACGACGGTAAGCAGCAGCAATGTGTCAACCATTTCAGCCGTAGAACTGATGACCGCTGGAGTAGATATGTTCTAGAGTGGAAATCGCGAATCGGTAAACGTATGGTGGTACGCCCTCATGTTAGGAGAAGCGGTAGGATCTTCGCAGGTTGACTAGTAGTAACTAGATGAGAGTTACCGAAAATTGAGTTGCATTACGTAAAATAGACTGCTATATGGTTGATGATGAGGTAAGAAGTGTATAAGCCACAGTGTACATACACTATTGCTATGTATATTGGCCTCAGACTGAATCGAACATAATTCTAGTAAATATGCAGCTTGAAGTCATAATCAGCGTTAATCGCAGTCACATCCGAAGCTTTTTCAGATTTGGAGTTTGGGGTCCGCTTTACCAGTCCAACCGCTAATTTTGGCTAAACTTCAATATTTTCCGTGAAGCGACAGCCGTCTGACCTCCACAACCCGAAGGCAATATCCAAGCATTGCAGTTAGGCCAATTGTTGGACTTTTAAGATCTCTAACAACCCGTAACGACTGCCATTAGATGTTTGTATGGCAACCGGGACCAACGGCTTAACGTGCTTTCCGAGGCATGACCAGATCAGTGAAAATATTCATATTCATGCAAACAAATATTTGCACTGTGCGGGGATGCGAACCCGCGCCTCCTTACGCAGCGGTCGCGTTCACTACGGCTACGCCACGGAGGCTGTAATATGCAGCTTGAAGTAACTTAGATACTTACGAAAGCAGTGGTTCAGCAAAACTAGCACAAGTTCTACGAACGAAATTTTTAATAATTTGCGCTACTTAGCATTTTATTTTATTCTTTTCTATATTCAATACCCACACATTTTATATGGTTAAGTTAGTATGAAGTATACATAAAGTCATGAAAGAAAGTTGATTCTTGTAAACAATTCATAAAACAGCACGAAATGTAGGTTACTATGTATAATACCTTTTTTTTTTATCGAGTGGAAATACCTTTACGCACCATACCCGCCGCTAGCTAGGCGGCGGACGTGTGTGGGACTCGCCCAGCCGAAACCGGGAATACCCACTAAACCACCCGGTTACCCTCGGGCCCTGCGTTGAGAGTGACACGGGATCGGCCCGAAGGCCTAATCGCCGTGCCACTCTCAGGGCTTACCGGCCTTGTTAAGGCCGGTTTCCGCGCCAATGGGGGATTACCCGGGTACCGGAGTAATCCCCAGACGTGGTGACCGGTGCAATGCACGTGTGCGGGGGCTACCCACACGCGCTGGTCACACTCTGGGGCTAAAGGAGACGGGGGTTCGTCCCCCGCCTTCTTCGCCCCGCCCGTCTACGCCGGAGGGGAGCGGCAAGAGCGTCCTCTTCCCGCTCCCTCTCCGCAGCCTCCTTCTGCGAGGGGACGGTCTCGCAGAAGGAGGCGGCAGCCTCCCATGCACTCTCGCTTTCAACCATGGCTCGCACCATGGTTGCCAGGGAGAGGCGTCTGCCTCCGAGCGCAACGAGGTCGCGGCGCTCGTTTCGCCAGGCCGGGCACTCCACTAGGGTGCGCTGGCCGTGTCGTCGAGAGACTCGCAGTGGTGACACCGCGGCGACTCCTCCCGACGGGCGACCCTGTGCAGGTAGTGACCGAAGCACCCATGCCCGTTCAGTTTGCACCAAGCGGAAGGCAAGGCCGCCATGCCGGTGCCCAACCCATCCCTCCAACACCGGACCAACCGCTCCAATCGTCCGGTGGCCGGCAGCTGGTGTGCGGAGTGCCTCGCTCCAGCGGCTCAGTGCCTCCGCCTGAATCGCTATTCGGACCCGCCTTACCTCGTCTAAGGCGGGTCGCTCCCCCCGTTCCCGGGCCGCGACACGGTGTTGTTGCACCTGGGAGAGCAACAGGGCATCAAATTCCCACGGGGGTGTGCCCGCTAGCACGCAGGCCGCCCCGTGGCTCACCGTGCGGTATGCCCGCACGGTCCGTGTCGCGATGACCCTCTGCGGCTTCCGCAGCAGGGCCACCGTGCGCCGAGAAAGGCACTCCGCCCACACCGGGGCTCCGTAGAGTGCCATCGACCGCACCACTCCCTGGTACAGTCGACGGCACGCCGAATTCGGCCCCCCCAGATTGGGGAGGAGCCGTCCGAGTGCGGCTGCGAAAGAGCACAGCCGTGGGGCGAGGAGCCTGAAGTGCTCCTCGAAACTCCAGCGGGGATCCAGGATCAGGCCGAGGTACTTGATGTGCACCTCGACGGGAACCTGGACCCCCTCCACTCGTATACGGAGCCCCGGTGGGGTTCTGCGTCGCAGGGCGTGGAAGGTCTTGGCCCTCATCTTCTCAAGGGCCACTTCCAGCCCCAGGAGGCGGATGCGCCGGACGACCAAGGAGGTGCCGACCGACGCGAGTACTATGTATAATACCTACCATATACAACTAAGTATGTATATACTACGTGGGATTGTGACTGTAACCTTCTTCTAATTATGGAATATGAAATTAATTAATTATGGAATCTACTTAATTATGGAACGGAAATTTTACTCAAACAAACAATATTTTTCCAACAACAGCGTACCTATGACTTTTTTCTATATTTTTTTTTCCTTTTTTCTTTAAATACACATTTGGAAAGGTTTTGTCCGCTCAAAGTACGTTTTGAATCAAAACAATCATGACTGAGTACTGATAGAAATGACGCTGTCGAACTATTATATTATTTATTTATTATACAAGGTGTCTAGAAAGGGTATCGGATATTTGTAAGTTCAATAAAACAAAAATTATTAATTGAGTCCAAGGCCAAGGTGGCTGCCAAAAAACTTGGCGTTATCGCAAAGGTCCGGCAGTACTTCACACCAGGGCAGCTTCTAATGTTGTACAAAGCACAGGTCCGTTCGTGTGTGGAGTACTACAGCCACATTTGGGCTGGTGCTGCTAAGTGTCACCTGGCCACTTTGGATTCAGTGGAGAGGCGTGCGAAGAGGCTGATTGGTGACCTTGATTTGACTCGAGTTGGTCTCCAAAGCCTCTACGCACAGGCGTAGAGTAGCCAGCCTTTCGGTGTTCTATAGGATACATTTCGGGGAGTGTGCGAGGGAATTGCACGATTTAATTCTCCCATCTCCGTTCCACCATCGGACGACCCGTCGTACGGCGAGTTTCCACCCTTATGTTGTTAACACCTCTACGATCCGGACGAAGCGTTTCGCGTCGTCCTTTATACCGCGTACATCGAGGGACTGGAACAATCTGCCGGCGGCGGTGTTTCCGTCGGACTACAATTTGAGTGTCTTCAAGGCTAGAGTGAATAGGCTCTTAATAAACTAGTGCGCTTTACCATCAACGATTGCGTCACTGCTTACCATCAGGCGGGATTGCGGTCAAGCGCTGGTTTATATTTTAATAAAAAAAAATAAAATAAAATAACTGCAGCATAGTCCGTATCCTTAAATTCTTGAACCAATTAAATTTTATAGGCTTTTATAGATATAAGTCATCATCATCATCTCAGCGTTTGTCCCGGTTGCTTCTGCGGCTTTTGCATTGGAACCCGGGGTCCGCTTTCCTGCACCTTCTCCTCTATTTCGCGCGATCTTTAGCATCCTGTGGTGAGAGATTGTTGGCACGCATGTCATCTCTTACAACGTCAAGCCAGCACTTCTTTGGTCTTCCCCGCTTGTTCCGGTTCGGCGGAGGCGCCATGGTAAGACATTTGTTACCCACGTAACGTGCCGGTTTTTGTAAGACATGGCCGTACCAGCGTAGGCGACCCTCCTGCAGTTTGTCTGCTATGTCATGGACACGATGACTGCCCCGGATGCGGGAGTTCCTGATGCGGTCGTTCCGCGTAACTCCGCACATGCACCGCAGCATATTGATCTCCGTGACATGTAGCTCCTGCTTGTGTCGCTCAAGCAAGGGCTTCGCCTCACTGCCATACAGAAGGACAGGTCTAATAATGGTCTTATAGACCTGTCCCTTAAGCTTAACCGGCATTTTGGGGTCACAAATGACACCCGTCACCTCACGCCATTTTGCCCAAGCTGCGGAAATGCATGCCCTGCCGTCGCAATCAATGTCACCGGACGCGTGAAGCACAGACCCCAAGTATATATTTAAACTGGTCTATGCACTCGACCATATCTCCGCTCAGACATGAGGTCTGTCGTGTTGCTGTCACAACACGACATGTACATGGTCTTCACCACATTGAGTTTCAGACCTCCAGAGTTCCAGTGTCTGCACCTCTTGGTGCTGCTTATTCAGCAACTCGTGGAAGTACGAGCGCCATCTCTCTTTCACTTCGAGGTCCTCGCATAGCAGGTTGCCAGTGGGGTTTTTTACACAACGGCACTTGCATACGTCCTCCGTGGCGCAGCGGTCAACACGCCTGCCTGCGACGTGGAGGCCCCGGGTTCAATCCCCGGCCAGTTCATGATGGAAAAACGTTCTTTTCCTGATTGGCCTGGGTTTTGGATGTTTATCTATATAATATGTATCTATTATAAATATAGTATTGTTGAGTTAGTATCCCATAACACAAGTCTCGAACTTACTTTGGGGCTAGCTCAATCTGTGTGATTTGTGCGTATAAAATAAAAATAAAATAATAAAAATATATCCCGTGCCGCTTTGATGCTGACCCCTCAGACGATTCCAACTTCTCGTAGAGCAGTTGCAAGTGGTCTCGTCTGACTCTGGCTACAGCCCTTTTAGTGGCACGTTTGGCAACCTTACATGCGTCGCGATCTTCAGGAGATCTGGTTGCCTGCCATGTTTTGAAGAAGGCTTTCTTCACCCTAGTCTCCCTCTGGGCTGTGTCGTCCCACCACCAGGTCTCTTTGTTACTTTTGCAACCGCCTTTAGAGACGCCGATCACCACCCGCGCCGCCCCAGCAATAGCTTGATTTGAACATTCTCATGAATGTTCAAATCACCACCCAGAACGACTCCCTGGGACAACGGGATCCCGTGAAGCAGTCCTTTGAGCTTGTTCCAGAACAACGTCCTTTCAGCGTCACCACATCCGGCCTGCGGAGCGTAGGCACTTATCAAGTGGGTTATAACCCCATTGACAAACACCCGCACCGACTTCAGCCGGTCACTGATGCGATTCACCTCCAGAACGTCATCCTGGAGTTCGTCAGACAACATCACGGCCACCCCATTCCTCCCACTAGGTGCACCCGTGTAGATCAGCTTGTAGCCATTCCCAATAAGCCGGGATCTGCTACCTTTCCACCGAGTCTCCTGCAGGAACGTCAAGGCCGTCTCGCGCGTCCAGTTAGCGTGCCAACGTTCCTCGACGCGAAATGGATTTTGCTGCTTTGGGCTCGCTTCTTCAGCTGTGTCCGCCCTTGACACGGTAGCTCTAGCCCACATGTCACAGGAGTCGGGCGAGGCTCCTGCGCGCCGTTTTGCGGCGGCGCCCTAACTGTAACTCGTGCATTTCTTCTTTTCCTGCTCATGGTTTGGTTTATTTTGCATTTACGCGTGCGACTGCCGTCTGACCACACAACATCGAAGGGAAAGCCGGCGTCAGAGCCCCGGTACCTCTAAACCCAAACGAACCTGTTTACTAATTTAATATGGTCAAATTAACTAAACAGGTTCGGATTAAATTAGTGAGCAAAAGACGCAGCCTTGATGGGTTTCAATATCTAAACACGGTAAAACAAAAAAAAAAACAGGTTTTTGCTACTCATAATGTAAGTGAAACTCTACCAGGTAAAAAGTTTATTAACTGAATCAGTAAGATTTTTCATATAAACGGTATTTATATGAAAAATTTTACTTTACTTAGTTAATAAACTTGTTACCTTTTACTCCCACAAGGATGGAATTTTCAAAACTCGTTTATTATGTGTTCATAACTTGTCTCAAAGATTATTTTACGAATTTTCCAGTTAATCTAGCCACGCTGTAAAATTGAATAACCCTTATGGGCCTATCAGGTGTAGATTTTTGTGAAACTCTGATAACATTATTCTTTGCTTAAGTTTCTAAGAATAAATACTGACTTTCAAGCAAACCGAAGCGCGTGCTAAAATTCTTCCATACAAACTTTGAACCCTCCAATCTCTAATTAGAGCGTTGTTGACAATCTTTACAATTTACTTAGATAAGTATTCGAGTCAAGCTTCCAGTTTATTAACTCTAGGATTAAGATTTTTCATATATAAGAGTTCTCCAAATTTACCCTTTAGACATGCACTTTTTAGGGTGTTTGCAAAGTAACCTAAAAATTGCAAGTCCCTAATGCTGTTTAGGCTGCGCGTTGATGATTATACATTACTAGCTGCGCTGGCTGCGTCCTGTGGTTTTATGGGAAAATCTGGATAAAAATATGCTGCTTTTTATCAAAATTCGTTACGTAGTGTTTGCGTGAAAGAGTAACAGCATCAATCTCATTCAATCTTTCACGTTTGACGTCAAAGTTTGTTTGTACATCAGAAAAACTTAACAAAAACTAATACAATTTTTAAACTAAGCATATTCATAGATTTGCTCGATAAATTAAATGTCGATACCCATCACGTCTGCAGAGATTTGCTCATTAATTAAGATATCGATACCCATCACGTCTGCAGAGATTTGCTCTTAATTAAGATATCGATACCTATCACGTTTATAGGGATTTACTCGTTAATTTTCTTTGATTTTTTAAGAGGGTATGTTTGGCTAAATCCGAAAAACCGAAGAAAGTACTCGCAGGAGTTTCGGGTTCGATTTTGATGAAAACTAAAACTGTATCATTGGATTTTAGAAAATCAATATTTGTTCGTATTTATATTTTCCTAAGTGGAAGGGACTGCAAAGATTTTGTAAAATAAAATCACACTAATAATAAATATTGAATACAGGGAATTACTCGACAAAGCAGAATCCATCTGGATCATGTTAACGCTAGCCTTCATAAATCGGCCAAAACACAAAACACGTTATTTCGAAGGACATAAGATTGAATTCGAATCATCCGCCGTACAGTCCCGACTTGACCCTCAGTGACTTCTATTTATTCCCAACCGTGAAGAATAAATTACGCGGTCAACGTTTTTCGAAGCGTGAAGAAGATTTTGGAGATACCTCAATCCGAATGAAAAAGATACTACGAAAATTGAATCCAACGTTAGCAATAGTGCATCGCTGAACATAATAAATATTTTGAAAAGAAAAATAATATAAGAAATACAATATGATTGGGCCACATTGTTATATCGGAAACATAAATAGCAGCCCTCGTATATACCTAAAAATTAAACACCAAATTATAGTGTTAACCTCTGAAAACATAACATAAACATTAAGTGTAAAACATTTTAACAATGTTTATCTTACCGAACAAACTCGGATTAAGTCTTTAAACAAACAGTAGAAAAAATACGTGTTATGAAAGCAACCGAAAAGTAACAAAGAACTGCTTGAAAAACTGTAGGTTGCTATGGCTCCGTGCCTCGTCAGACGCACGTATTCGGTGAAATTTGGTGAAATGTACTCGATCCAAATTACTTACATGACAAAGAGCGATGGAGCGTAACCTTTTAGACAAAAGACACAAAGTTTTTCGAAATAAGAGTAAATGGCAGTAAACTAAGTAAGAAAAATATACTGACAGGAATATAAAGAATACAAATTAAAAGAACAAAGCTGTTAGAAAACACTTGGGAAGCCCTATGTCTGTTTTATTTAAGAGATATAAATGATGGAACCTGTTGGAACAATTTAGAACTTTACTAAAATAATAATACAAAAAACTTCTTACTGACCGAACAAGTATAGAGCCATAGGGTGAGGGCAAGGGTGTACGCGACTGCTCAGCCAGCCTATCAGCGAGCCACAGTTCCAGAAGTTTCTCGGTGGGCGCCTGGTGATATTCCATCCTTTGTTCCACACGGAACCACTCCGCATTGTGCACCTCCGACATCGGGAGACCTGAATAGATATCGATTAACCATTGTTTACCAAATAAGCCTCTTACGACTTCCAGCGGAGAGTTCCTAACTCCACATTCATAAATATTTTAATGAAATATTTTGTGTTTATATTGATTTAGTATGTTATCAAAGTGATTATTTTTAAACGGATAACTGTAACTTTTTGATTCTTATTTTATTATTGGACATTGTAAAAAGTTATTTAAAATAAATAATTGCGATTAGGAAATGATTACAAATAAACATAGAATAAAATGTATTTCTAACCTTTGCCTTCTGCGTGGAAAAATTCCGCTAATAGGTCAAGTGCCTCCCTGAGCCTATGATGATAGACGCGCGGGCGCTCGGCACCTCCCGCGTCTGCTTGCGACGAAACCTCTTTGAGCACGCCGCTCCAGCAGCCCGCTAGCGCGCGAATGAACGCGCGCGGAAGTAGCCAGGTGTTAAGCGATGATAGATGCTGGTCCAGAAACTCCAGTAGAGGAGTTATTGCCTAATGCCGAATTAGAATTACAATAATTTCTCAGTCGTTTCTATAAGCTCAAGTAAGCTTGCATTCTGAAAGTGAATACAAGCTTATAACAAAAAGGGTACGGTGTAACAGAATCTAAGAGTAACCTTAAAAATAACTAACCTGTGTCGTGGGCAGCGTGTCTGGTGACCACGCTAGATGGAAAACGGCTTTCCTGAGGGGTGGTCGTGCTCGCGCGGAAAGCGGCGCGGCCGCGCGTGCTGCCCGCGCGTCTAGAGTACCCAACGCGCCGCGTACCAGCTGACGTGAATTCTCGTCGTTTAAGCTAAAATATTATCCTTTTGTGATCATGTTACTTATTAAACTTCGCAGCAACTAAGGACTCTCGTTAATTAAGTGTATTTTAATTTGTATGTACGTTAATTGTTGTAGTTTTAACGAGCTTTAGCTGTACAAGTAAGGATCCTAAACGTCTACGAACAAATGAAATGTATGAAAGATGGTAATCGTCCCAGAATTAATATATTATATACTATAAGAAAACTATTAATAATACATAGATTCTAAGGAATTTTTCTAGATTCCTATTCCGATGGGAGTAATACTCGTACAGTGAAAGTTGAGACAAGGCAGTAAGGGAAGCCACCATAACCATTGCAGCTGGACAAAATCTTAGAAGATTATCTTTAACTTCTTAAGTAATTGGTTGCATTAACAGATTTTGGAAAAAATATACCGTCAGCCAAAGTGCTGCCAAAGTAGTTTTGTATATGAATTCAGACTCTTTTGAGCGAACTGAGGTTAGAATACCTACTATTAATGTCACAAATCACAAAAAGCTTTTCCACTATGTGTATTCCTAGGACACCAGTCCCAGCAATACACGTACTGTACCAAACATACCAATGTCTGGTACAGTATGTGTCTGAATGGACAAGAATGCTTGCCGGTACACAACATGGAATGCAAACGCCGAGTGAGGCATAAACATGTGTTTAACACAAAACAGTGTACATTTCAGGTTGTAAATTGTGAACTAGTTATAATTGTAAAATGTCAGGAATCATTGCAATGAATTGATTTGTAAAGGTCGTCAATATGTAATGTGCCAACTTTTGATCGAGTTTCAACTCAAACTGAGATAGTTCCTAAGTTGTTAGTTTTAATTAAGATTTATAGGCCACTAGTTGGTAAGTATTGACGTTACAACTTGTAAGTACTTGCTGATGTACTACGTCGTAAAATGTGAAAAGATTTTCTACAGCAGTTTATTCGGTACAAGTTTGGCCATTAACACGAGATGGCTATATCCCAAGGCGATTTGTTCTTAAGGACCACTAAAACTTCTGAATGGTTGTGTGGCGCGTGAAACTGAATGTTTTGAGTACAAACAAATGTTTAGGAGCTCACACACAGCTATTCAGTTACAATACCAACATTATTAAACAACTTGTAGTTTAGGGTTATGCCCTCCGGTAAAAGGTTTTCCGCCGCTGTTGTGATATTTGTTTGATCTTCCGTAAAAAAAAACACGTTTAACATTTCAGTACGTAAAGAACAAATAAATAAAATCCTTGAAACTATATCAACATTGTCGTTATTATTTTCAGCTTGAATGAACATGCTGTGCAGCTGAGCGTTTTGTGTTCTGTCAATCGCTGCATGACAATTTCTATAAGTTAGACCAGTAAAGCGAAATACACGCTGATATAAGCTTTACGGCTGTATTTCGAAGTCTTATATTTGTTTGTGTGGAATTTTTGAAGTTTGTGCTCCACAGAGTTTCATGATTGTAGGACGCGCAATATTCACGGTCCAGAGATTAGCTCGCACTTACATGTGATCGTCGTCGTACTCCGCTAGAGAGCGTCGCACATATTCCAAGTTGTTCACGATCGTGCATATTTCTTCTGTCGTTTTGTTTTGACCTGTGATAAGAGCTTATGTAAGAATATGCTGTGTCCGACTGCAGATGTACCTACAGGAAGAAATTCCTTAGGTGCCGTATGCCGTAGATTACGGGCGATTAATAAAACATAATTATGGATCGTGACATTGCATTGTTACGTCGCGTCGGTATTAACACAAGTATTGTAATTAAAGTAACTACTTTATTGACTGGTTCATAAGCACTCGATTTTGTGAGTTACATTTATCCAGGGAGATTGTTCCAAAGAATTATTGGAAACAAATAGGGCATTTGTTACAATGAATAAAGATTATTGATATGAGCTTGGGTTTGAACTATAACAATCTGACCCTTTGTTCCAAATACGAGGAAGGAGCTTTTATGGCTTTCCAAAAGTTCGACTCAGAACCTAAATATATTGCGCATTAAAATACTGTAGGCCTAGTATGAGTTTTCAATACGAAACTCGTTCGATCGTATCGAGCGCGTTTGGCGCTCTCATTGGTTGAGAGTTCTTACGACCTTGAAGCGGGCCAATCGCTGAGTCAAACGCGCTCGATACGATCGAACGAGTTTCGCATTGAAAACTCATACTAGGCCTACTGGTCGTAGCGATTTACTACATTAGTTTTTCTTTGGCATCTGCAGACAACATGCAAATAATTAATGCATCGAAATAATAACAACACCTGACGACTGTGACACAGTTGATACTAGTATAGTCGTCAACGTTATCTCTTATAAATAAGGAATATATAACTACCATGATTTTGTATATAGAAAAAGAGAAATTTGTAATTCTTGGAGTGTTCAATAAACTATTATTATTATTATTATAATGGCTAGTCACCAAAATGCGCCAATGATGCTAAAATTAACTCGTCTGCTAAGGTCCTGAGTATTCTTAATTGTTATACGTTTCTGGTACATACCGTAATTCTCGTAGTACCCCTGGTCTGCAAGCGCGCCGTGCACGAGGTCTGCGTAGTGTAGAGCGGTGGCACACGCGGCCTCGAGCAGTCGCACGCTGCCTCCTGCCGTGCACTCCTCGGCACCACCCACCGAACGCCAAACTAGGCGCATGTGGTATAGGCTAGATAAGGAATAAGTGTTAATCTAGAAAAAAATATAGGTGCACTGCGTAGTGTTGCATACCTAATTATAATACCAGTTATTAATGTCAGCCATTATAATTATAACAGCAGCTATTTACTAGGACAAAGTCCTTTTTTCTTGTTTGTTTGGGCTGGGAAATTATCAAATGACCTGTCGCGCTCTGGGCGGAGCGGAAGGGCGCTTCCGTTCACACGGAACACGGAGCACGGAACATATGTGCAAACAGGGGTTGGTTAACACCCACCCGTGTTTCTTTACTTGCCTGTGCGCCAGGCCTACGGTTTCTTTTTTAACCAACCCGCAACCCTGACCCAGGAGGCATCGGTCTTCGTTTACCCCGTCACGATGTGCTGACGTCTCTTTGAGGCGCGCGTGAAACACAACGCGCCGTCGACTCGGGCCTGGTCCTTACCGGGCGGCGAACTGCCCATTGCTCACCGCCTGCAAGCCCGCGCCTACGGTGGCCGGGAGTTCGATGTTGTCTCCCGACCAGGGCGTCTACTGCGGAGGCTAGAAGCGTGAGGGCGCTGGGATTCCCGCTCCCTCACGTGCTCCACCACACACATAACTGCTTCGCAGAAGGAGGTGCCGGTTTGTCATGTACTCTCGCTTCGGATTATGGCCTGGACCAGGGTCGGACGCGAGAGATCGCCGCCGAACGCCATCACGAAGACAAGTGCTCTACCTAAGCCGGGCAGACCTCCACCGTATGCTCCACCGTATCCTCAGAACGATCGACACAACGGTGATACCCTGGCGTTTCCTATCGCCAGGAACTTATTCGGATCAGGAACCTCCCAGGACAAAGTCCTTTCATATAGAGAAGGAACGAACATTGATCACTACGCTTGCTAAAACTATTTGGCAATATTAAACCAATATTAACTAAGATATTTGTCTTTCACTGAAGTCAATGATGACTAAAATAAACTCAGAAAGTATTTATATAATTAAGCATTAAAAACTCATATTATGCTACTTCACGAAACCGATACCTACACTGACGGTTCGTAGACACTGTTTGGATCCCTTTTCTCTTACATATCTACGGTGGAACAGCTCAGTTACTAAATATATGCTGAGCCGTTAAAACCGTGATATGTTTTGATTTTTTTGGAGATTTTAGTGTGTACCTCAGGTCATCATCATCGTCATCATCTCAGCGTTAATCCTGGTCGCATCCGAAGCTTTTTTCAACTTTGGAGTCTGGGGTCCGCTTTACCAGTCTAATTCCTGATTTTGGCAAAACTTCGACTGCCGCCTGACCTCCACAACCCGAAGGCGATATCAAAGCATTAAAGTTAGACCAATTGTTGGACTTTTGAGGGCTCCAACAACCATTAACGACTGCCACTAGATGTTCGTATGGCTAAAAACATTAATCTGGAGATGGGGAGTGTGATGATAGGAATATTGGTCAAATAGGACTTTATCAAAATGAAAATTGGAATTAATTATAAAGGAGCTGTAGTTGTAGCAGTGAAAATAATTCGTAGGTTCGAACCCACTGCTTTCAAAATGGTAAAAGAAACATCGTGAAGAAACTAGCATATCTACAAACCAAAAATTTGACATATGCCATCTACATTCCCTCCCTCAGAGATGAGACCGGTATCTCAGCAGTAGGAACGTTATAGAATGATTATTATTATTTAATATTAGAAACTAGTGCCTGACCACGATCCCTCCTGATGACAAGCATTGATGCATTCGTTGATGGTAAAGCTCACTAGTCCATTAAGATTCTATTCCCACTCGCCTTGAAGACATTTAAATTGTAATCAGACAGGAAGGCCGCCACAGGCAAATTGTTCCGGTTTTTCATTACGTGATTTAAAAGACGAGGCAAAATGCTTCCTCCCGATCGTAGTTACGTCTACGATGTAACTGTGATGGCGGAATTAAGTTATGTTATTCCCACGCACTCTTTCCAAAATTCATCCTATGGAATGCCGAAAGGCTACCTACCCTACGGTTGTGATTATGTTTTACCTACTGCGTTTTCCTGTTACAATTCCTAACTCATGCATTATTTATACAAGTCATATAACGCTTCATAAAATACAAATGATGTAATGGTCTTGACTTAATAATAAAAATATAACATGAAAGCAAAAAGTTACGAAAGTCCGACAGGGCACACCCCTTGCACAAAAAGCTTATACAAATAAGGGCTCGGGGCGACCTGTTCATTTTTTGGCAGATAACAGTGACAAAGTTAAATATATGCCCCTAAAACTGTACTTCAGTGTGTATGCCGCCTACTACCCTTTACTTTACATGAGTTAATCCGAGTTACCTAAACGGTAATTTTTTTTATTGCTATGAACCTCTTATGGTACACTTTCTTAAAATTATTTGTTGAGAGCACTAAACTCTAAGTAATATTTCCCTGTAATTTATGTTACTAGGTAATTGTGCAGGCAGAGAGTTTCCTTGAGATAATTTAATAGAAAAATGATAAAGTAAACAATTTTAGTCTAGAAGTGTAGTACTTATACTTCAAACCCTTTCTTGTTTCTTATTCTTACAAAACGACACAACGAACTACTTACTGATACAAATGTTTGTGTTACGAACCAATAAGGCAGGTAACACGTATTGAATACCCAACCTTTAGAAAAATGCGTGACCTGAAAATCATAGTAGACGGGAATTGCTCACATCATATTCGTATCAAAATATATACTTGCGGTGATATTTATAAGGATTTATGGTTTAACTATCAAAGGATCAAAGGTATTTTCTTTGTTCATCTAAGCAATCCTAGGCTAAACTTACCAAGCTGCAGTGTCCACTGACGAGGTGCTGTGTTTTACAAGGTGCTCGCCCTCCACAGGGCGGTCTGGAAACAATATCTCTGTTATATACTCAGCAATATTGCGGCAAACAATGCAATTTCAAACTACAATAATTTAAACATCAAAAAATAAACTTCTTTATGTTTTGGTGTACTGCGTCGTATGTAATGCATATAAATCCAAAATAAAGAAAAACGCGCGGCAATTTCTATAATAAAAAAAGCTTATTGTAGATTTTAACACTACAAATTAACGAATACAGCCGAAAGCGAGATTACAATAAAGTAAATAAATAACGAATATGAATGCGGTATGACCGTCAGAAAAGGACCAATTAGAGACGGTTGGACCTTTGACGATTTTAGTATTATATGGTCCATATCATTGGCATTTTGCTTTGATATAGGATTTCTTATTGAATAAATTAATTATACCATCCATAGATGCTTAGTCACACGAAGGGATATCTTTTGTCCGTGGAATAAAATTGGCGTCATATTATAGATTTTATATGGAAGAACTGTCAAAAATTCAGAATTATTCTTGGAATAAAATTATCTGGTGTTGAAGAAATCTGTGCATAGAATATAATATAACACTGTTCCAGCTATTTACTGAACAAGATACAATTTACATAATGATATGATTTTAGTATTTGTAATAGAGATTACCTAAAGGTAATAAAATCTCGTTGCTCATTTTTAAAGACAGGGCAGGGTTTAAATTTGTCATACGTATAAATACAATTTATAAGCAGTCTTTTATATGTCTCGGCCCAATAAAACGTTTCGTGTTACAGCACAGTTAGAACTCGATGTTTATCTAAATGGCGGCCGCCCTAGCGCGGGTGTGAACCTTCGCCTTTTGCCTTTACAACAATTATACAGCCCTTTTAGAAAATCACTTGTTTTTATACCCCGATAGGTTCAAATTTCTTTTGATAAATTCTTGGAGGCTTTTGAGGATTTTCTAATAGGTATCCACTGGCTACCGGTTTGAGATTTTTAGATATACATAGGTGTAAATTCCCGTTTCCTATATACATATGTGTTATTTTAACTACGGTTCGTACGTCATAATTCACTGGCTACATTTTATGTGTGTGCCACCAATTAGGTAAGACGATTGTCGTAATTAATTTTTATACGCATTTACATAAAATTATTATTTATTAGATTAGATTAGATTTATTGCTCACTTGTTTATGAATTTAACATTATTTAATTTGCGATGACACGATACAATTCATATCATTGAATGAGGAAAATAAATTACTGTGTATTATATAATACCTTCTTGATAATGGTTATTAATTTATTTGGACATGACTACACACTACACTTTGTAAATGGCTCTATACAAGGTAAGGAATTATTAATATTTTGGATGAAAACACTTAGGCAGACATCTGACAATGAATGTAACACAATTAATACTAAAGTAAGAAATAAGAAATGACGTGAACGCTTACCAAGTTCGACGGCTGCTCGAACTCTTTGCAATGCCATAGTTTTGGTGACGGCGAGCCAGCGATCGATCAGCGGCTCGAACCACCTGCGGCCACAATAACATTACCATAGCGAAATAAAGTCGTCGCATTCCCCTATCATCATCCACGTTAACGCTTTGCTGCTAATTACCACTAATTACCAAGTTCTGCCACATGAACACTGCCAGTAGGTACTCCTTTACTTAATCCGTTCAGCTTTTCTTGAGACTGTTAATTAACACGATTTATGATTGAACAACAACTTATTATAGTTTGAATTTTTAAAGTATTAAGTATTATCACAATGACTTTACGGAGCACCGATTTATTTAAAAAACTAAAGGACTTACAAATAGCTAATGTACCTATATTGAAGAACACTGTAGTTAATTATAAAAAGGTACGGAGTTATAGAACTCTGTACCTTTTTGAGATGATAAAAAAGTTAAAAATAACTACAAAACATTGAAAAGAATATTGACGAAGCTTTAGGCTTATTCCACGCTCACATTCTCGGGGCGTAATAAATAAAGCTCGCTGTTTTTCGTTGCAATGAATATTTTATTTGATGTTGTTTTTGCGGTTTTCACCGTAGGCGAACGTGATGTTTTGATGTTTATTATATCTATATAGGTAATGTTGACGCTTTCTTTGATTTCCATTTATCTAACTAGACAAAACATGAAGACCCTGAAGTTATTATTGTATATTCAACAATGCTTGGGTAGACAGCTTATATTATAATTAAGTTTGGTTTCGAAACTTAGCTCTATTTTCCCGTGGATAACTCAACAGTAGATAGGTTAGTAGGTATTCCTACAAGAAAATAGCTTCATCAGTGAATGTTGATATCGGCGATCCATAAACATACCACACGACGAACATTTTTGCTGACTGGCCAATCTTTTTACAACGCTAGATACTGATAATAAAATAATTCCCGCATTATTTGTGCCGACGAGAGAGAAAAAGAAGAGTACATCAGAAAAGGGCTTATAACATTATACAATGTATTTTGGAAACAGGCTCCTCCATTATTTTGTCACCATTTTAATTAGCGGTCTGTGTGCCGGTAACCTAACAGGAAAACGGATTAATGGTAAATTTTCATTCATACAGCGTGACAGATCAGCGGATATCGTGTTAGCGTGAATCTATTAGGTGTTGCAAAATATTCCAGACTCTAACGGAGTTTGACAGCAAAATGGATAGCTGTATAGGAAATTCGTGCCATTCTCTGGAAAATACAGCTGCATTCTTCAAACCTAGTTATGCAGTAAACATGATAAGACGTGCATGCATGTACGCTTGCGTGACGTGAGGCTTGACTCGCTGTCTAGTTACGAAATACATGAGAGGTACCTATTTTCTAAATCTATCGAGTCTATTACTGACACTTTAATCAACTGTTAATTCAAATCTCGAACAACTTCCTGGAACATCTAATCGATTCACCGTAATATAATCTCCGAACAGATTTGTGATCCCACTAATATCATAAATGGGAAAGTTCCCAACACAATTATGCCACGACGACTGTACAGACTGAAATGGAATTTACTATGGATAATATTTAACCAGGAATTGCACATAGGTAAATAATTTAGCGTGGAGAATCTGAATATATTATGTAATATGGCCATAATATGTGTGTAATGAAGCAACACCACAGTATCTTAATTATTTCATCGCGTTCAGCGCTTCAACTTGGATCTTAATAAAACTTTGATAATTAATATTAATAAGTGTGGTGACGGTGGGTCAGAATACCCCATCTCATCCCGCGGGTGTTGTATAAGGCGACTAAGGGAAAAACTGGATGATGGGCGGCAGCGTCATTCGAGTATTATGAACATCTAAATGTGACTGCCAACCCGTCTGCCAAGCGTGGCGATTATGGCATTATCCCCCCAAAATGTGTGACAAAATATTAATATTAAATCGACCCTGCTCCCCGGCGGCCCCGTTATTCCCGGTAATTGAGGTAGCAGCCAAGGTGACGGCGGGCCAAGAGGTGCTAAGAATCTCCGACAGAGATCCACCTACAAAAAAAATGGGGTAGGCCTATGTAGCTGCGGACGTCACAATTTTCATATTTTTTTTTTTTTAATTATAAACTAGCGCTTGACCGCATTCCCGCCTGATGGTAAGCAGTGATGCGTTCGTTGATGGTAAAGCGCGCCAGTTTATTAAGAGCCTATTCACCCAGAAAAACTGAGCGAATAGAAAGGAAGACGGCAGTTGAGCGAGGTGATGCAATGTTAAACCCAACAACACAACCAACGATGCTGCGCCAAAGGGAGATTAATCTGAAGACACTCCACGACCAAACTCCCAACACAACAACATTAGGCACATCGTACCCGGCACACATCGCAACACAACTTTTCAGACCCGTCCTCCGTACGGCTTCACCAGACATCATGCCGGAACACGACAAATCGCTGGGGGGCAAGACTTTGTCTGGTGGGTGGTAACTAAAGCATTTACTTACAGGTATGCATCAAGCAACTGTGGCGGCGGGTCGTGCGGTGCGTGGGGGTGCGTCTGAGGTTGCGGCGCGAGGGATGCGGCCGAGCACAGCTCGCGGACTGCCGAGAGCACTTCAAACGGCAGCGTCTTCGCTATAGTCACCAGGCATACTGACAGAAAAGTGAACAATTATAAAGAGTAAGGGAAGAACCAAGAAATGTATTATGCTGAGACTTTGCTGTCAAAGTATATGACGGTTATATGACTATAAAAATATCAACTTAAGCCCATAGAGCTTAGGGCCCGATTACATTATCCATTTACAGTTAGAACAACTGTCTGCTTTATAGACCTCCGCCATATTTTGGCGAATCGGGTCTAAAGGAAGACATGTTGATAAAAAGAGGTGAACTCATCAAGCAACATATCAAACTTATAGTGACTAACTGCAATGTTTTTCATATCTTCCATTTCATGAAGTTGGTAAATTTAGATTATGCAGAGAAAATAATTAAAAGCAAGGACCTTTTTTCTATTAAATATACCTACTTTGTTGCTTTTATGTAAAAACGCGCCAAACATTCCCCAGGTTCAGGAAAATATTTAATAATACATCTTTCAAAGGTTGCGAGCACCAGATGGTCCCGTAATATCACGCTTGACTCTAGTTTATTAATTTGAAAACAAAATATAGGAATATAAGTTAAATTAATATACCGGCGACGTTAACCCTTAAAAGACTACATCTTTCAATGAGCTTTCAGCACAAATAGTCAGTTTGATTTAAATATGTTTAACATGAAATAAAATAAATATATTTCTACCTTTTGGGAGTACAATACGAAAGTCGATATGTAGGTCGGTTTGTTGATTTTTGAATAGATTAGTGAAGGGATGCACGATATTTGTTTTTCAAGGACTTAGGGGGTGCCTTAGGCGAGGGGTCTGGAATGTTTATAAAAAGTTTGTGGGAAGTATAGTTTTTTTTTTTAATAATTATAAACTAGCGCTTGACCGCAATCCCGCCTGATGGTAAGCAGTGATGCGATCGTTGATGGTAAAGCGCGCTAGTTTATTAAGAGTGAATAGGTCACTCAGAAAAACTGAGCAAATAGGAAGGAAGACGGTAGCTGAGCGAGTTGATGCAATGTTAAATCCAACAACACGACCACCGATGCTCCGCCAAAGGGAGACAACAACAACATTAGGTGCATCGTACCCGGTACACATCGCAACACAACTGCTCAGACCCGTCCTCCGTACGGCTTCACCAGACATCATGCCGGAACACGACAAATCGCTTGGCGGCAAGGCTTTGTCTGGTGGGTGGTAACTTCTGCCGGTGGCCGATGTTATGGCCTACCACCGAGAAAATAGTTAATAGTTAAATAGTGAATGCACTCATTGAAAAAATACTGAGTAAAAGTATAGAATATTTTTCTCGGATACTTTCGGAAAAGGGTACCGAAAAGATACTGTGTATACATTCACCAGACATTTTCTCGATAGTACCACCGTGTCATTACTTGGATATAGTCTGGAACCACTCATGTAAGAAATAGAAAACCCTTGGGAATCATATATTAGAGATAGGCAAAATTTTCAGATCCTACCTCGTAGTATTATTTTGTTCAAAATTTGTCGTGGTATGTGCAATTTAACTTGATAGGTCCACTTATACTTCATCTTTTCAATTCTATAAAAATCTCACAGTGAAATATTAGATGAAGGTTGGAATGATGCCCTTCACCCATGTTTCCACGATGAGATTGTTACAGAAACGCACTGTAGCTTACTTCCATTCCCGTGTTCGTCGTACATCGGTTCTTCGACGACGCCGCACCATCCCTCGACGACCCAGTGCTCAACACACTGCCTCACATCCTCTGATAGCTACAAAGTAATTTAGGAAATCTTTATTTTTATTCATACATTCTTTCCTACTCGTAATCTAATCCCGCTTACCAGGAGGAATTTTTAAACGGATCCTAATACACATCCTCCTGAAACCTCCGGATTTTGAAAGTAATCTCTTTAACCAACTGGGTTCCCGATATTAAGCTTCTTTGTTACCTATGTATTATGTATAGATAAAGCACTTACGTTTAACTTTTTTTCAGTGAGGACGCTTAATAACAGGGGTTATTGGCAAGATTTTATAAATTCATCTCGTATAGGTACCAAATCCTAACAGCTGTGTGCATTATAATTAGTAGCTTTATTAAAAAAGCGCGAGATATAGTCCTCACAATTACGTATGGGTTATTTTTCAGGAGAATACTTTCTTTTAGCCAATGATAGTGAAAAACCTTTCAAGAGTATTAGAAAAAAAGCTAGACGTTAAATATATACCTGATTAATTACTGCATTTTATCTTTGGATTTAAAACAATTAATTACGCAAAAGCCTTTATTTACATAGGCATGCATTTAAAAAAAAGAAACCGCTGTGAAACACATCGCTCCCCGTAATGACCCGGTTTCCATAGTTCTTGAAGTATGCACAATTGATGCGTTTATCATAATGGCTGGTGGGAAAGAAGTGCGGAATGCACCCGTGTCATTACTTATGCACCATGAGAAATACCCGTTGTGTATGTATCCTTAAAGTGCATTAACTGAAAGTAACTATGAGAAAAGAAAGTATTAACTGTATAGGTAGTGACTACATTAATCGAATTAAATGTCCATCTTTTACATATCCGTAATCCGGTAGGTAGTGGACGCCTTCGTTTGTTATTAAATTATTATTATTAGTATAAAATATAATGCGAAACGCTGAGTAAACAACACATCACATACCTATTACCTACACGTGTAACAAATATTGCTGAACGTACAGCAAGGTCAGATCGGTAACAGATTTTGCGAATTTTAGTACGGTCACCGACAAAATTCGATTAACGCGAAATGATTCGATATTGTGCTTTTTGGTATTTTATGATATAAGCTGAGTTAAAGAAAAGAGAGGCAGAGAGAGAAAATGTGAGAGTGCTGTTTTTTAATTCAATGTCACTTCGGTTTCGATTTTAATAAAAAAAATTGCTCGGTAATTAAGATTCGATAACTAAGGTGTAAATCGACTTAGTCCCTTATTGCAAGTCCAGCACTAGTAAATAATTGAATAGGTCCAGTTCACCAGGCCACTACATCTACGAGAAGTAACACAATTGTTCACTTACCATTTTGTCTATTTGGTTGAAAACTATGCTGAAATACGGCACGTTATTGGTCCTGCAATAGAAAGGCATGTAATATTTTGTACAACGGAAAATATGAACAGTATAAAACGCTGAGAACGGAAACACTTTCAGCATACAGTTCCTTACATTTGATGATCATGAAGAATGGGGACACGGACAACAATGGACTGGCCACCCGGGGTTGAACATCGATAAATAAATATTGACACATACCAGAGGTTAGCCTTTACTTTATTCCAATATAATAAACTGTGATTACCTAAACCTTCATTAAATGAATTGGACGAGGAATTTCAACCAATTCTTTACAAGAGTTCTCCTCAGAGACCTCTTACTTGGAAGTTGGGCAAGGGCTTGGGTTCCGGCTGTTAGCTTTGAGCCGCAATTAGACTCGTAGATAAGAGTGTACGAGCCAGAGGCTAAAATACTTAGTCCAAAGGTAATCTAGATATATCCAGGATGAAATTGAATGTTCCATAAATTTATTTATAATACATATTATAGGTACTAAAATATAAACCTATCTGTTTTTAAATCATGCAAATATGTGGTTATCGAGTTTTTTTTTTTCTTTTATTATTTATTTTATATGTCTAATGCGAAATAACACAGCAATACTCTTTTTCATAAAATCTTTCTTTAATATCATTGATTCGTACGCAAAATACGCGCACTGTAGTGGAGTGGTGGACACCAGCACGTATTACCTAGTATCTAAGATCATCGTTAGTGTGTTTATTATATTCAAATTCAAATTTATTTATTTGTACACATAGGTGTTATAAGATGGTATATAAAAAACAAAATAAGTTGCACGATGTGTCGCCTTGAAAGGCGTACAAATATTTACCCATTTGGTAGTGGGTTTGGTGGTGGTACTGTACATTAATGGCTGTATACCTAATTACAAAATTAAGTAACAAATATATATATATATATATATATGTAATAAAGAAAATGTTTAAAAAAGTATTATAAAACAATCTTATGAACTAAAATAAAAAATAATGCAATAAACAGATCTGAGAAAGATGGTGTAGATTCTATATTTCACTAAGGTATTCGTTTATCGTATAATAAGCTTTCTGTATTAAAAACCTACGGAGTGTTTTTTTGAAGGTATTTCAGTGTTTTGAAGCTTTTATGGATTTGAGTAATTTATTATATATTTTTGGAGCCATACCTAGGAAACTTTTTGAAAATAGGGCGGTTTGATGGGTTTTAGATTTAAGAGCACCTGGATGGCGTTTTGTGGAAAGAGTTTGAAATAGGTTTTGGTTATGTTTGATGAACATGACTACTTCAAAAAAATATATATGTTTATTATGTTTATATAACACTTACGTCTCAAACAAGGGATGGTAGTAGGTCAGTCCCTGCTGCAGGTCGATCTGTATGAGCGTGATGAGGTTGACCAGATCTTCCCCGCGCTCGGACTGAGTGTCCTGCCCGCACAGGGCCTCGTACCACTCGGAAGTGCCTTTGCGGAGAGCGCTCACAATCTCGCTCCTATTGTCAACAGTTATTGTTGTGTTTAATGATGACTATAACAGGCTTTGTATTCTGGATACAATAAGAACAAGCCTTCTGCAAAATTTAAAATGTCTTTTGGTTAACGAGCACTTACAATCTCACGTTTGCTAAATAATGTTATATGGCAATACTTACAAAAACTAAATACTCACTATTTATTTTATATCATTACCATACTACTACTACTCTACTGTACGGTATTATTACGGTACTTTAAGGATACTTTCTTTGTAATCTCAGTCTTGAAACTTAAAATAATAGTCTAATCTGGCTTCACCACACAGTTTCATTTCCACAGCTATTTAACGTCCCCATTTGCAAAGACAATTATTTAAAAAATGCTGCGCTAGATCCTTTCCCCCCAACTCATTTGTGCGAGGGTGAAGAGCTGACTTTAATCTCGCGAAAAATACTCTGAGAACTATGAAGTCACACATTTCTTCCGAATAATTTACGCTTGCCTAATGCCCCTGTCTAAAGTTTTTCTGTAGAATATAATCATGTACTTAAGTCTCTACTGCGCATATATAGTATTTGCATAAAGTATTGTTTTACGAATTGAGTACCTAATTTTTATTCAAATCTGTATTTATTCACAATAACAAAACAATTAAATAAAACCTTTTTTAAAGCATATATGGGCAAGCATATTTAAACATTCCTACGTAGTTCTGCCCTATGACCTTAACCCTCAGGAAAGAGACTAAAATACCGTGTTGCAAAAGTACAGTTCGTTAAAATTACATATGCCAAAAGACAATTAAAAAAATACGCTGCCCTATATAATAAAATAAACAAAATAATTGACATCTACCCTATGACTACAAAAGAAAACTTATTTAAATGGCTAGAAGTAAAAACCTAGGACGTCATTGAATTATTGTTGCATGAATCTTCAGCAAGAGTTGAAAAAGTTATGTAGGTACACACATACACTCGCTCTCCTTCGAACATATATGCACATCCTCTCCAGGATCACACTTACTCACACACACATTCTCTTTTCTATTTTTTTTTTTTGGTAAATTTTCTCTATTTTATAATGTGTTACTGAAGAGCATATTTTTGTAGCACATGACTGTATATATTTTACTTTAAAAGAGGTCCCCGTGTAAAATTTAGTGCAAAAATTGTACAAGTTTCTGCAATAAACTTTTTTGATATTGCACAACAAATCCACAAAGTTATGTACCTAGTATTCGTAGAATTTTTTATGCACTATAGCTAAAATTACAACGTAACAGAGCATTCATATAGCTGAAACGAGGAGTTAAAAAGGGTTTACTTGCCTTATTTCTTTGTTAAATGGACAACATCGCCAGAAAGCCTTCATTTGTGACAGCTGGTTTAAGCAGCGCAGCAGGTACTCCAACCTATGACAATTAATCAATGTAAAGAGATCCTTATCCATTAAAATCATATTACCATTCTGTAGCAGTTCTGACAAGAACGATTTACATTTTAAACTGGCTTTATTGGCTTATAAAACTTATTACCAACATTGTACCCAATGTGTTCATCCAGCACCTTAATTACATAACACACTATTATTATTAATTGGGATCATTTTGAAGCATATTGCTGATCCATAGCTCCAAATGTTCAAAAAATGTGTCTACTCAGCAACCTAAGTAACGCAATGAATGTTATTGAACTGACAAAATGAATCCCATTACTACTGATACTGTGTTACGCAATTACTCTGTAAGCCAATTTTAATCTCAAATTTTTAGCCATTTTGGCGCCAAACCGGTGCATACAGTAAGGATCAAAAGTGGGGTACAACTTTTGACACTTATTGTTATTGCAATAAAGTTCAAAAGTGGTAATGCATTTTTGACCCTTACTGTAAGTCCAGATAAACGAATAAATATTCTAAAAACTATATTTTCTGCATCAGTCTTGTTCCCTCGAATGTATTATTTTTTCAAAAACATTCATCGTATAATTTTGGCCTCGTTTCAAGCTATCCAGAGTAAAATAACATTCTGTTGTCAGCCTAAATCAAATAATACTCGTAATACCTAAATATCACCCAGCAAGTTAGTTTACCATATGACATAAGTACATATAAATCTCTGTACCAAATTAGTAGTGCCAACTTAGTGGCATTTTAGACATTATAATAATAAAAATATCGTAGAGTCGTTAATCTGGATCGATTTTTTTATCAGCTAACCTGGCGATCGACCATAGCTTGCATGATATGCAGATGCATTATATATGATAATAGTAGGCACTTACTAAAGAGATCAAAATGGAATATACGAGATAATAATATTTTTGAAAAAGTATAAAGGCCGCGGAATATGACATTCCTTCGATTCAGTTAGTGTAGTGACACATCTGCCGAAAGCTCAGCGGCTGAAGTGTCAGTCGCAATATTTAGTTGTTATGACAAACCAAACGGTCAATACGCGGCGTCCGGTTCAGCGCGCTACGCGACGGAAAGTTACGTGGTGTCATTATCAGTCTGTCTGTGTCGACACTTTATGGTGTGCTATTTTTGTGACGTACCTGAATTGCCCAGAAAAATGGATTTAAATAGAATATTAGCTATTATAGAGGGCTTAGAAAACGTTGCCGCTCTTTGTTACCACCACGCGCGCGATGCACAACACACGCCAAACGTTCAGCTACGCCCACCGAACTTTCGATCGCGCAACGCATTCGTGATGTGTCGCTTGCTATGCAAAATACATTTAATGCGTTTTAGCTGAAAAAACCGCCCGAAGGAAGGTTAGGCCCTACGCCGAACGTGGCGTAATTGCGGCTGATGTGTCATAGAGTACTTGAAATATACTGCGAGCGTATTTAGCCGAACTTTCAGCGCAGTACGTTCCGCAGATGTGTCGCGACACTTAGATATTTATGAATTGCATATGATAACTAAAGTATAAAAATTAAAAGTAAAGTATTAAATTTATAACTACCCTTCTTACCAGTAAAAAGCTATTAAATACCTATTCTTAACATAAAACATGACTTTCTTAATGCTTCACCGCGTCTGAACGAATATAATAAAGAAAAGAAATATTGTTTGTTCTCGAAGTAGGTAATCTTGGAAGTGCCCACTCAACTTAATTTCATATTTTTTTCACTTTGAAAAGCTTATATCCTCTGCTCAGTCAGACTAAGAAATGTTTAGTGAAGTGTTATAAAAAACAGAAGTGTAGGTGTAGGAATAAATTGTTCAGTGGTTACCATTTTTGATAGTCAAGTTATAGCCTGAGAAGTGGTTTCTGTAATTTACATTGATGTTCATATGTGTACGTTAAATATTAACATGCTGAGCCTTCGCAAAACCGTGGCAAATGAACTATGAAAGGAGAATTGTGTACAATCTGCGTGCATACGAATGGTAATTGCAGTTTATTGTGACTAGCTGAGAGGAGAAAAATTCCGCACACGTTGACGCCTTTGACACTCACGAGCCGGCAATAAAGGCAAATACATATTTTCTTAACTTTTATAGTTAGTATGTAAGTAGCCTGTAGACAATGTGTAAAGAAAACCCTGTCCGATTCGTGAAGGTATTGTTAGGTATCGATAACTGGTTCTACTAAGGCCTACGAAGCCGGGCAAAACTTAATAAAAATCCTCCTAAACAAAAAATTATTTCGCAAAAGGAGGCAACTTAATACATGTGTGGTCGGCAGTGCATGCGCGGGCGAAGGGGGACAGGGCACGCGGCACGTAGTCGCATCACTCTTAGTAATACTGTTAAAAATGCGGTTATCACTTTTTTTTTAAATACCAAATTTTAGCCAAGTTGGAATTAATTCGCGAAAAAAAGGATTATTTCAAAATTCATTAGGTACTTAGGTAGTAGGTATTGTTACTATGATGATTATGTAAAATTTCATATTTTATTTGGTCATGTGTTTACCTAACCTTATGAGTCGGACGGGGTTTTCTTTAAATATTGTATATAGGGGCATTACCGTTATCTCTAACACCAGGAGTTAAATATACACTGCAACATCTATTAGAAATTGGATTATTATTAAAATTTTACATTATATTATTAGTTAACAATAAACCCCCTTATTCAAAAACGTGGCTTAAAGTTATCATAATCATCGTTTATGAATAAACCCCTTAAACACTATGGTATTTATTCATAAACGATAATTACAGTTAAGTAACGTGCAAGCGTCATAAATGTATTTTTAAACAGACGCTAAGCACTAGTTAACTTTAAGCAAGCTTTATGAATAAAAGGTTATATCTACAAGCGCACAGTTGGGATCAATACGTACCTACATAAGTAGTACCTCTAACCATATTCCATGGTCAATATTATTATGATTATATATCGGCAACTGTATTTTAAGATAATATCAGCAACGGTATTTAAGATAACATCGTTAAATTCTGTATTAATTACATTACCGCTTTACAAAGGTACCAATGAATTAATTCATGTTTAGTAGGTATATCATTTCGTGCCGTATAATTATGAGTTAAACTGTTTAGTACCCAAAATATTCTAGTAATTCATGCTTTGAATATGTTTAGTGGAAACACAGGTACCGTTGTTGTGTAATTAATAATCGAAATAAATTATAAGCTGTTACCGTAGTTATGCTAAATTAATGTCAACTGAGTCGGACCTAACTCGTATTCATTGTGTATCAATTATTCCAACACCCTAAAGATTACCTACAAGAGCAAATTTGAGTGTAAACTTGTCAAGAAACATGATATTTGTTAAGTTTTTGTTTGAGCTTTATGCTGCTCGGAACACTTTAAAGTTCATCAAGTTTGAACTTTAGAGGACAATATTCATTTATTGTGTACTTTATATTGGAAAGGAAAGCCTGTCTTCCGATGCTCCGCGGGCGGTTTATAAAGCCAAAGGTTCAAGTTCCACAAATACAAGAATCAAGGCCCTATATGATGGTATCAGACATAAGAGAGAGAAAAATAAAGACATTTTAAAATAAGATTTTATGTCAACTGTACATACTCTACAATGTTTGATATTTTAATAATGTTTGACGGAAAAAGATAAAATAGTAAACAAATGTATGAGAGGGATTAATAATTCTTTATGTAAAATGACAATGTAATGTACGCATAGTGTTGAATGTCAAAATATAATATGTATAAAAGGATTTATCTAGACAGATGCCACGAGCACAAGTAAATCGAATCTCGTGCGTGTAAGAGCTCGCTTTGAGCGACTAAATGGAAATGGAAAGTACCATTCACTTCCAATATAGCCTCATAAAGTTTAGCGTTAGTTCCAAGGCGATGTTTTGAAAAGAAATTCAGCTATTAATAACACCAGTGGTTTGTCGTTTCGGTTACAGGATCGTCATATTTATGGACTATGAAATACGCGGAATGATATATTAGGTATAACTGAATATGGTAGGTGGAGGGCAGGATGTTGTGCCGCTGTCTAGGAGAGGTCTATGCCTTGCACTGGGCTGCGATAGGCATAGTTGCACTCCGTGTGCAGTTTCTGGCCTGCCATCGGACACGTCCCCAGGTGGCGGATAGGAGAACGGCCCCCAGATATGGGGGTTACCGGTTTACCGGCGCGGACCAAAACCAGAAGTGGGGACCGCTTCGGCGGTCACACGCGCGGCGGGTCGGCCACTACTCCAGGTGGCTGACGTGACCCGAACTCCGGGTCGCCGTCGGGCAACCCGGTCTCCTCACTGAGAGGAGCTGGGGGCTCCGTTTGCTTCCGGGCAAACGAGTGGGGCTAAGAGGAAGGACACCTCGCTAAAAAACCCTTGGCTGCTGCGTCTTCTCGCACAAGAAGACGTACCCAGCCGGGCCCCTCCCTATGGAGGGCCCACTGTGGGCCCGCCTTCTGGCGGGAATAGCCGGCGGGGGATTGGTAGAAAGGCTCTGCTATTTCCCATGACCCCGCCACTAAGGCGATGTCGGTGTGCCGCTGTTGGGTTTAGTGGGTATTCCCGGCTTCAGCTGGGCGAGTCCCACACACGCCCTTCGTGGTATGGTGCGTAAATGCATTCCCACAGCGTCAAAAAAAAAAAAAGGCATAGTTGCACGGAATGTAATAAATTTATCAGTCATCGTCGTAAATCGGAAAAAGTGAATTTTTTCGACAACAATAAATTTCAATTTAAAAAAAATTTTTTTTTAGATACACTGATATATAGGTATAACCTTTACAACCGCATCTTCTAAACATATCTAGATTAAAACGAGATATTTATTGTAGTAGAAGAAATATAAAAGTTATGCAACTATAATATATTTATTGGTGTAATATCTGCTTCCTCTTTGTGTAAATTCGAAAAAACAACCTATTATATACTTACCAAGTAAAGTCAAGTACTTCATGTTGAAATGAATGATGAAATTAAGTGATACTAGAATATTCATTATTTTGTACAAAATGTACAACATCATTAAAGTATTATATTAAATAACTAACTTGTTGATGCTGTACTGGTGCAACACTGGGTAGAGGTCCCGGTGCAGTCGCAGCTGATGCAGCGCTCGGTCCACATACTCGCCGAAACAGTCAGCAAGCCAGCGCTCCTCGTCACGGGAAGCTCCCGACCCTGAGTCCCCACTGCCACTTCCAGATATTGCCTCACAGGCGCACCATGCCCGTTCCAATTCTATCAACAACTTGTGCATGTACCTAGAGCAAACGATATAATTCATTAGTAAAGGCATGAAGGCCTCCTTTCAGATAAACAATATGTAAAGAAAACCATGTCCGATCCCTGAAGGTATTGTTAGGTATCGATAACTGATTCTACTAATACAAAGCCTGACTAAACTTAAAAAAAATCCCCCTGAAAAATTTAATATGATTTCGAAAAAGCGAGGTAACTTAATACATGTGCGGTGGGTAACACGGTAGGCACACATTCGCGGGTGAAGGGGGCAGGGCACGTGGCACGTGGTCGCATCACTCATAATAATACTGTCCAAACTGGTGTTGACACTTTTAAAAAAAAATTCCTAATTTTGGGGAAGTTGAAATTAATTCGCGGAAAAAAAGATTATTTAAAAATTCATTAGTATTGTTACTATGATGATTATGTACAATTTAATATTTAATTTGGTCATGTGTAGGTATACCTAACCTTTTTTTATACTTTTGGGTCGGACAGGGTTTTCTTTACATCCATACTAATATTATAAATGGGAAAGTGAGTTTGTTTGTTCCGCTGTCACGCCGTAACTAATGAACCAATTGCTTTGAAATTTTGCAGACGTAAAGTTAGAAGTCCGGATTAAATATTAGTGTACATTTTATCCTGGAAAAATTGATATTCCCGAGGGAAATGTAAAAAGCGCGATATAACCGAACTTCACGCGGGCGAAGCCGCAGGCAAAAAGCTAGTACTGTATAAAGGGGACCAGCACTAATACTTACTTAGGATCAAGAGGCGCATCAGCGTTGAGTCTGCAAGCCGCAGCGAAACGTGCAATAGATGCCTGAAGCGCACTAAGATCGCCTTGTATGGCATGCTGATGGAGCAGAGTCTGTGCAGCTCCGCAGAGATCTCCGTCCCATGGTGGCGTGGGCGTGGCGGCGCTGGGCTCGGGCTGTTCGGTAGCCGCAGCGGCATTCGCTGCGGCTGCAGCAGCTGCAGCTGCAGCACGTTGTAGCTCCACTTCGTGTGCCAGGAGCACGCCGAACAGGCGCTCGTGTTGACGCACCTTACCATTGAAGTAAAGTTTTAATATGGAGCATAACAATATATTTTAACCATTTTGTGTTAAATTTACAAGTTTAAATTTTTCAAGTTTTCATTTAAATTTTTATATTTATAAAATTAAATATTAATTTACCCTTTTAGCCTGCTCCTTTGAGTAAACACGTTGGTTACAAAGGAAAGAGTTTTAAGAGTAAAATGCGGAAAGCCGATCCTGATTGACTTTACTACTTAGGATCGGCTTAAACGACCTTTTTCATTTATATCTAGCAATAAATAAAGCTCAAAACCTAAATAATAAAATGAATTTGTGAAAATTTTTGAAGCGTACAAAAGCCAGTCCCACTGAAAAAAAAGCACCTATGAGAAATAAATTGGATTTATCGTGTAATCGCAATTTCGCTTCAGTCGCTCGCTCAGTTGATTACGCGGGGCTAAAAGAGAGGTTCAGTCACTGAATACTTTGAATACGTTATCGAGATACTGGGGAATCTTTATCGAGAGGGCACGGGATCCAAAACGGAAAATTCTAATTTAAGTTATTGCAAATATTTGTCATAATCTGACAAGGTATGCCTATATGTTTACTCAGACTTATCTATATATGTAAAGTTCAGAGTCCTCACTGACTTACTGACTGACTGATACATCACCCCACAGCCTGCACCACCAGTTCTAGAGCAATGAAATTTGGAAATTCCATGCCTACGAGGTTGAAACAGAGGGATTTCTCATGTACTAAGAATCATTTTACTTTGAGTTATTAATCTTGAAACTTAGCACAAATACTTATCAAAGTAATTTATGAAGATTGCCAGTTTTTGCTTTTCTAAACTACCCTCTAAAAGGAAATTGGGGATTTCAAAGTTTGTTTGGAAGAATTTAAGCGTGGGCTCTGATTTACTCGAAATTCAGTATTTATACGTAGGTTCGAAAGTAAATAGTGTATCAGGGTTTTTTTTTTAATTTATCCCTGATGGGCTAAAAAGGATCATCTTAAAAATCAATTTAACATTTTACAGCGCGGCTTGATTCACTTGAAAATTGGTATATATACCATATAAGTCAAAAAAAGGAAAGTTTACAAAATACTTTATAAACATTTTAACCTTTAAAGCTGAAAATGGAGGATACAGTAAAACAAATTTTGTTTGTTTATACCTTTGTTCCGGCTAATCTTCGAAAAAGCTGAACAGATTTTACAGGACTATCACAGGCAGATAGCTGATGTTATGGAATAACATGTATTCGATTATTTAAAGCGTCAAACATAAAAGGTACAAAGTCCTTAATGCCATAATAGGATTTAGAAGCTACTTTTTTCTCTGTAGCATGTTCCCGTGGGATAATATCCGACCGAAAAATTAATGTGTCACTGTGGTTCCACTTGTGAGGCACTCTTGGGAACATTTTTTTGAGATTTTTATATTAATATTCCTCTTTTTTATTGTTAGCAACGGTAGTCTTCAATATACCAAAATGTGTTTTTGTGTATCAGTAGAGAACACGGTTAATTTCACATTTGTATAGTTTCCGTAACCTATCATTTTGTAATTCTTAATGTAAAATTGTTTGTTTTCCTGAATAAATAAAATAAAAAATACCTGGTACCTGTACTTCAAATATTAGTATACGTGTATAATGGAGTCATTTGAGGTTCAACTTATTTGACTGTTCTATTTATTCGTTTTATCGTGGATCTCGTTGGGTTTAATTCAATATTTTTAATGAACACATGGAATTATTGGTCAGTTCAACATGTTGATACATGATAATACATACTATGAATAATTGCCAAGTGTTCCATAAAAAGGTACCATTTCTATTAGACGAGGGTGATGCGAAAATGAACGCTAATAAAAATAACTTGATATTGTAGCTAATAAATCTATATCGGTATGGGCTGTTAAGCAAATAAAAGAGGCAGTATGATCCAAAATAACAACAGAAGCGATCGAGCGTAATCGACACGCGGCTCGGCCCTGACGATAGCGCGCTATACATGCTGATATACAAAACACGTATTATACATCATATATGTGGTTGGTATAGTGCAAAAGCCAATAAAATGTTTTATGTAGAGTGCACTGGCTCTGCGAATCAGCAATATTGGTATGTAAGCCTATAATCCGCGCCGAAATGATTATCTTTATTGTTCATTTATCAAATCTTGTTAAGCCAAGATCTTTCTGGGATATTAAGACTGGCACCGTTATTAATATCACAGTTACTGAAGTATAAAATTAGGCCTAACGAAGCAAGAAGAAAACCACATTGTTGAATTCTACTATTCTATTCGGACGGAAAAGTGCTTTGGTTTTGGATTTCATGTCTGTTCTGGTCCTATTGAGTGTTATAGTCTAATATGTACATATGTAGTAACTATTTATGGTTGGTATTTTGGTGTAATGAAAAAATTGTACCATTGTTATGCAGTTCATAAACTAACGATGAATACAAACGGGTGATACACTATCTCAATCATTAGCCAACTTTTGTGTTACTAGATTGTTTATTTGTTTCAGCGAGAGCGGAAAACTCTGCGAATAAATCAATGTGCAAATGAGGAACACAGCAGTTTCGATTGTAGTGCAGATGAAGACTATCCTATTATTTTTATTTAAATGTATTCTGTGTATAATGACTCTTTGCCTTTGTCAACAATAAATGAGGTATACAGGAAGATTATAGCATGGCGACGCATTGTGGACGTCCTCAGCCCTATCGAGCACACATGAACTTTAATCATGACCTTTTAAATAACCTCAAACATACAGAATCGAAATACAACCTTTTTAACTTGGATTTAAATTGAACACGTCGGAAATTTTAGCAGTGAACACATAAATGGATAAAAAACCAAAAATGATCACAAATAGCCATCGCTACTTTGGCAAATTGACAAGCAACAGACGTGATGCTGAATGAAGTTGTTACCTGTTGCCAATTGTCATCGTCATGGCGGCCGGCCTCGCGGGCTGACAGCCACAGGCGTAAGCGGATGCGGCCCTGCACTGACGAGCGCTGGGAACGAGCCTCCAGCTTGTACCACGCCTCCTTGCCTGTCGACGGGATCTCACGAAGCGGGATATTTACGCAACCTGCACAAGGAATTCCTTATTTTAAAAAGGTACCTAACGTGTAAAATCTAAGAGTAAAATGTTGGATTCTATATCTTCTTCAGCTTATAGAAGTTCACTGCTGGACAAAGACCTCCCCCAAAGCTTTCCACAATCACCGATTTTATGTTGCCCGCATCCATTAGCTTCCCGCGACCTCACCCTTCCCCAGAACCTTACTGCCCCATCGGCCATCGGTTCTACGAGCAATGTGCCCCGCCCACTGCCACTTAATTTTAGCGACTCGAAGATCTGTCTGTGACTTTGATTCTTCTGCGGATCTCCTCATTTCTCATTCGATCGCGCAGGTAAACTTCGAGCATAGCTCTTTCCATCGCCCTTTGTGTGATCTTGAGTCTTCGTACTCGTATTAGGACTATTGTGAGCGACCACGTTTGTCATCACGTTCACGTTTGTCATCGTTTTCCGTATGTCATCACTAGCAACATACACTGGTCAAACACTTTAGTCTTGAGACTTTCTCGGTGGTAAGCCATAACATCGGCTGCCGGCAGAAGTTACCACCCATCAGACAAAGTCTTGCCGCCAAGCGATTCATCGTGTTTCGGCATGATATCTGGTGAAGCTGTACGGAACACGGATGGGTCTATGTTGCGATGTGTGCTGGGTACGATGCGCCAATTATGTTGTGTCGGGAATTTGGTCATGTAGGGTCTCCAGATCAATCTCCCTCCGGCGTTGTATCGTTGGTCGTGTTGTTGGGTTGAACATTGCATCACCTCACTCAACTGCCGAATTCCTTCCTATTCACTCAGTTTTTTTTTTTTATGAATAGGCTCTTAAGAAACTAGCGCGCTTTACCATCAACGATTCCATCACTAGTTTGGAGGTTACTGATGTACTCGCCGTTGATGTTGATGCCAAGTCGACAGACTGACTGACAGTCGTAAGACGGACTGACATGGTGGCGTTTTAGTAAGTACAAATACTTTATCACTTCGATTTATCGATAGTCAATTTGGCACCCCTGGAGAGACTGTAGCATCGCCCAAGTCTCGATCGAATCGATGACCTATTCATAGTCCACAAACGCTAAGCATAGTAGTTTGCTATACTCCTCAGACTTCTGTATAACTTGCCGCAGCGTATGTATGTGGTCTATGGTGCTGAAGCCTTTTCGGAAGCCTGCTTATTTGGGAAGTCGTCAAACCTGCAAGCGACACGATTCGTGATGACCCTAGCAAACAGCTTATAGACGTGGCTCAGGAGCGATATCGGTCTGCAGTTTTTCAGGAGGACATTATCCTCCTTTTTTAATAAATAATACCGCGCTCCTATACCATGCCTTAGGCGTTTTGTCTTTGAGAATGACGGAACTAAATAGCTTCTGAAGCGCTTTAAGTACCGATTGTACATAATTTTTCGCAAATAATTTCCTAGAAGGTTGATTGATGTATGTATTATCAAAAATTCAAATTACGTTACAGAAAATATCAAATATGAACCAGAAATTATTTTTCATTTCAATATTATGAATTTAAAATATTTTCGTGTAGGTACTCGAAAATATTTTATAAATATCAAATATGAACCAGAAATTATTTTTCATTTCAATATTATGAATTTAAAATATTTTCGTGTAGGTACTCGAAAATATTTTATAAAACATTACATTTGTTTTTACCTATATCTACAACAGCTTTTAAACGATCCGGACCACTGGTTTTGTTATTTGTTGTGAATATCAACAGATTTTTGCAATGAATACTCCATAAGCCGATTACGTTTACAAAATAAATGGAAATTAAATTGATGCATTAATATTATGAAGCTTTGTTTCGCTACTTCATACAATTATATCACCTGTCAGGAATTATAGTAGAAGCCTTTAAATTAAATCGAAAAAGGATATTGTTTTGTAAAATCGACATTGTTTGATTATTTGAATGTCATTACACCAACGTTCGTGCTGGGTGAAAGCTTCATGACGACGACTAGAGGTGTCGGCTCAAATGTGGTCAGTTTAGCTTGAACCTAGTGATTTCTACAACAACGATCAAACGAATTTACTTGAAACAAATCAAACCGATACAACTAATATTCGTTGGGGAATTAATATAAAATATTGAGTGGACAGGTTCGATCAATTTATCATTCAGTTTTCCGACGAGTTCACATTTCATCTCTATGTCTGAAAAAGAGATTTGAAAATGTCAACATTGAAAAGCGGGATTATGAAGCTCGGGACTGCTGCCATATTGATTGTCATAGCTATATGGACTACACAAGCCTAAACGAATATGAGGTTATAGTTTTGTAGCTAAAATTTTGGCTAGAGTGTGGTTAGATTGGTCTTTTTTATAAATATCATCTCATTCATCCTACATTCTCATACATAAAACATTTTAAATGTATCCTTATAATGTGCAGTGTGTGTTCTATTATTTAAAATAACTACAAGTTATATGATAAATTTATGGATTCCCATCAAAACAAAGATCACATTTGACGTCAAAGTGGTGATGTCACCATAATAATGCAATGTTATCAGATTACTCTCACACGAACATAAGCTGATTTATGTGAAATGAGTGCGTGAGTGGATATTACGCAGTTCAAACATTGACGTATGACGGTTGACATGAGACAAGGTTACATCGGATGCCTACATCACCGCGCCGTTCGATTTCACCTCCGGCGCCCTAAATGCAAGCAAGCGCTTTGCATTTCTCATTTGAATTTATCCATTATATTACACATTCCTACGGGCAATGTGTAATATAATGGCCAGCACACTGCCACTTTAGTGTTGCAATTCTTCGGCCTATGTCGGTTACTCTCGTTCTTCTTCGGATCTCCTCATTCCTGATTCGATCGCGCAGTGTAACCCCAAGCATAGCCTTCTCCTTTGCCCTTTGAGTGACTTTGAGCCTTCTTATAAGGCCCATTGTTAGCGACTACGTCTCAATTCCATAAGTCATCACGAATGCCGATGGGGCCGACGGAAGACGTAGCGAGGGTAGGCCCCCGACAAGGTGGACCGACGACCTGGTGAAGGTCGCGGGAAACCGCTGGATGTGGGAGGCACAGGACCAGTCGTCGTGGAGAACCTTGGAGGAGGCCTATGTCCAGCAGTGGACGTCTTTCGGCTGAAATGATGATGATGATGATGATTACACATTCATCACCGCCTTTCATTTGTTTTACATAAACAAAGCTTTATTATTTCTGTAGAGGATTTCGCGTGCTCCCTGTCCATAAAAAATGTAATTTATCAACACTAACTTCTGTCTATATGAGGCATTATGGGGATTGAATAAATACTGTACTTTATATGACTAATAGGTGTACCAAACAACTTTGTGTTTAACGCACTTGCTGGTTTAATGAAACAATAGCTAATTTTCTTTTTTACAAACTATATGTTATAGGCAACTTAAACAACTCCACCCAATCTTATTAACATTTTTGAATACCTTTTTTAATCTTATTATGAACCAAGCCAAATAGTTACTCTACAAAATCCGAAGATGTTGTGGAGTACATACAGATCAAGACGAGAAGGACTTTGAGGGTTGCGAGGTTGGAGTCTCGTCACACCGTGAATTTTAATTCCTTTGTGGTGGGAGTGCCAACTGAGGATCTCGAGAAATTCATGTCTCCAGAATTTTTGCCGAAAGACGTTATTTTCCGGCGGTTCATTGAGTCCAAGGCCAGGGTGGCTGCCAGAAAACTAGGCGTCTTCGCGAAGGTGCGGCGGTACTTCACACCAAGGCAGCTTCTAATTTTATACAAAGCACAGGTCCGCTCGTGTGTGGAGTACTGCAGCCACATTTGGGCTGGTGCTGCGAAATGTCACCTTGCCACTTTGGATTCGGTGGAGAGGCGTGCGAAGAGGCTGATTGGCGACCCAAACTTAACTCGAAACGGTCTCCAAAGACTGGAGTATAGGCGTAGAGTAGCCAGCCTTTCGGTCTTCTATAGGATGCATTCTGGTGAGTGTGCAAGGGAATTGCATGATTTAATTCCCCCATCTCCGTTCCATCATCGGACGACCCGTCATACGGTGAGTTTCCACCCTTACGTTGTTGACACCACTGCAATCCGGACGAAGCGTTTAGCTTCCTCTATTATACCGCGTACATCGGGGGACTGGAACAATTTTCCAGCAACGGTGTTTCCGTCAAACTACAATTTGAGTGTCTTCAAGGCTAGAGTGAATAGGCTCTTAATAAACTAGCGTGCTTTACCATCAACGATCGCATCACTGCTTACCACCAGGCGGGATTGCGGTCAAGCGCTGGTTTATAATTTATAAAAAAAAAATAAAAAAAAAAGATTCCGTGGCCGGATACCTGACACGGCGCAATACCTACACGACGCCGATGCTGCAAAATAATCGTGTATGAGTTTAGTGTTATATAGAGTTTATAAAGTTAAATATGTATAGTATTTTATATTTGTTTTTATTGTATGTTATAGTATAGTATTATCGTATCTTATTATGGGCCTTTGTTGCCTGAGCCAAATGATAGAATAGAATAGAATACTCTTTATTATGTACACCATATAGATTACAGAACATAAATAAAAATATTTACAAAGGGTGACACAATGGGCGGTCTTATCGCTAAGAGCGATCTTTTACAGACAACCTTTGGATGGAATTCTAAGAGGTAGGATAAAGAAATAGTGTAGGTAGTCTACAGTGTACTATTTACATAGATTATACAATAAATATATACGTTAAGTGTATCATACTAGTTTAAATAAATTTATACAACTAATTAATAAATATCATACAAGAGCACATTAAATATAATAATATGTTTAAAGAGAGAGGAAGTGCTTTTTTATCATAGTTTTAAAAGTAAACAGTGTTTGAGCACGCCTTACGGACACGGGCAAGTCATTCCATAGCCGAACTGCTTGTACAGTAAAGGATTTATCATAGAAACTAGTGGAATGCATCGGCATGTCTAATATCAGGTTTTCCGATGACCTCAGATATCTATTATGTGTGTCATGAAGGAACTTGAAACGTTCTTTAAGATAAGAGGGGGTTTTAGGATTAAACAAAATGTTGTAGAGCTGAAATAGTATATGAGAATTCCGGCGAAGACGTATGGGAAGCCACTTAAGCTTTGTACGAAATTCAGATATGTGATCATATTTGCGCAGGCCAAATATAAATCTTATGCAAAAGTTTTGAAGTCGCTCAAGTTTATCTAGTTGTGCCTCAGTAAGATCTGGATAACTGACATCTGCGTAGTCAAGGATGGGAAGTAGAAGTGATTGTGCAAGCGCAGTTTTAGTGGCAGTAGGAAGAAAGTTCCGTAACCGTCTCAGAGACTTACCAGATGCAAAAATTTTGCGACTGACATCCTGTAGCTGTGGATCCCAGGAAAGATGCTTGTCGATCCAAACCCCAAGGTTCTTAACCTTCTCACTGAACGGAATAAGAGTACCATTAAACTGAACTTGGGGAAGTTGCGACCAGTCTATTACATATTTTTAATTAAAACAAACCATCAAAGTTGAATGTCGATTTTGCATAAGTATTGCTTTAAGAAACTAATAGCTGCCCCTTGATAGTCTTCAATTAGTTTTGTGATACCTACCTTGTTACTTCAGAGTGATAGACTGATAAGGAAAATAATTAAGTCGAAAGCAAATCTAATATGTTGGTCTGGCTGCCTCATCACATATGTTCATTAGGGTCCTATCAATTACACTTAATCTTTCGGCGTCGTTCATCAATCTGTGTTACATCCAATAAATTTTCCTATGTATATGCCTTTTGTTTGCTGTTTTCGACTAACGATATATTCTTAAACATATTGTAAGTTAGAAATATTGCGATATCTAAGATCAAAATCGTGTAAAAATGTAGGATCCCAAATGTATTATCCATACAGTCGTGTAACAAGAAGAAAACTAAAATAAAATGTAAGGTATCAATTCAAAAGTGTATTTACAGAAAACAGTGTAGTATAAAAAAGAGATGGGTCGTATTCCCGCACGGAACAAATATTTGTATGACCTACAGATAGTTGTTCCGGGTTTAGCTATTTGTCTATGTAAGTTTAAATGTTTGTAAACGCACCCACGATACAGGAGTAATTCCTAGTGTGGGGTAACATTTACATATCAATCATATATCATATCAATCTCCCTTTGGCGCAGCATCGTTGGTCGTGTTGTTAGGTTTAACATTGCATCACCTCGCTCAACTGCCGTCTTCCTTCCTATTGGCTCAGTTTTTCTGAGTGAATAGGCTCTTAACAAACTAGCGCGCTTTACCATCAACGATCGCATCACTGCTGACCATCGGGATTGCGGTCAAGCGCTAGTTTATAACTATTAAAAAAAAAAAAAAATATGTAGATCGGATACGGGATGAGCTCAGGCAGCAACAGTGGTTCATCAAGTCTTAACGGGTCTTGCCATGCAGGAAAACCGGGAGACTTAGATATCTTACATAGATGTTTTGTAATATAGTCTCGTTGAAATTATTTGGCAACTTTAGTGGTTCGCAAAAAGGCATAATTTTGGAGGAGTTAGGACGGCTAGTTGGCTTTATAATAGCAGGCTATCAATAATTTGAAAGAAATGTTGTGATGCTGACGTAAATGGTGAAAACAAGATTGTCAAAACAACCTGTACAATAAAAGTACGTAAGTTATATTGTATTGTTAGCAGAAAAGAGTTTGGAAGACTTGTAGCAACTCACACCTACTCTATGCCTGTCTATTATAAATAGACGGCTGTCTGATTGACAGGTCCTTTTTGTTCCTGAGCTCCTGGACGGTAAGGTGGTTAAATTGGTGGTCGATGCGATTTGCAGTAAGTCGGTAATTTTGTTGGTATTTCGCTGTAAATGGTGTTAAACTGATGGTTATTTGTGTTAGATATTTTAAAGTTCTTAATTATAAATCATTGTTTCTGATTTGTGTTGTACTTTTCTTTATGTACATCTCTCCTGAACGTTAAAGTATTAAAAAGTATTGTGTTTGGAACGAAAAAGTATTATCATTCAGCGTGGTACAGTTTCCAGTGTTGAGATATTACTAAGTAGTCGAAACTTAATGTTAAATTTGAGGGCTGTGTCTGAAAGCTGATTGTAGGTGAGTAATGTTTCTTGGTGTCATGAAAATTAATTAGAACAACGTCTGACAGTAATGAAGTGCTTATTCTGACCTTCAGAAATGAATGCAAATAAGTGTGAATATGTTTATTATATATCCTCCCGTGGGTGCCGTAAGAGTCGACTAAGGGAGCTCTCACCAGGGCAGCGGGCAGCAGCGCTTCTCATGTGGAATATCAAATTACTGCGATCTCCAATCCGCCTGCCAAGCGCGGGGATTATGGCGAACCCCCCAATGTGGAAAGCCTTGGGGGAGGTCTTTGTCCACCAGTGGACCTCTATAGGCTTATAAAGAAGAAGAATGTATATTAGGTACATTAAAACACCTACATACACGCACACATGGCTAATTGTCGATTTATATATTATAGATTTATACCAATCGACTAATAAGCCACGAGTGCATGTAGTGTGTGTATTATATTGCTATAGTTTAATTTATATATTTGTGAGTGAGTCCATAACTCCAGAAATATGTATTAGGCAACTGGAACCCTTTGAAGTTTCTGCAATGAAGTCAAGAAAAATCGTACAGGAGTGAATTAGATATTATAAAACGTGTATTTTTGACCGTTTCGGACGAGTTAGTTCATACGAATCAAGTAATAAACCACACCTATATGTAATGCGTGTAGGCACCTATTACCGCATTTGATCTCGCTCGCTCTAATACCTACATACTTACTTAACTTTATCGTGTTCAAGCTACATATAGCATCCACCCACGAAGTAATCTTAAAAGTAAACACATTCAAAGCATAAGCTACCTGGTACTAAGGTAGGTAAAATAAGTAAACAAAGGTGTGATGAGTTCAGATCGCGTGTCAGCCTCCTCGGAGCCTCAGGGAACACTTTACAAGTCGCTCTTTATACACAATAAAACAAATAAGAGCTTATTTGCTTATCTCTTGTTTTTGTAGGTTTCATCGGTTCGGTAGATGTTTTTTTAGAAGATATTCGCAACTCTCTCGAAGTTTTCAAAATATTTCGAGATAGTTTACCTACCTAGGTATATATATATATACAAATATGCCGCACCAAATAATGTATTATCTCTTCTATGTTAATAATAAAGCTAAAAAATTTATTTGAAAACCCTAATCTCTGGATCTGCAAGTGACAAATTGGTTTTTGTATTGAATAGTACAATTCTTGAGGAAGGCATTAGGCCATAACATGTCGCTAAAACCTTAAGGGTTCCTGCACACGATACCGTCGCCGCGCAATTACACAAGTGCATAAGAGCACCGAGATACCGGCCGTGTACGAACATGTTCGCCGCGAGATCATATGTGACGCAATCATCTATACTATAAGTCATATAATAACGTCATATATAACATATAATGTTAGTCATACAAAAATTGAAATACAAATAAAACCTTATAAATATATTGTTAGTACACAAAACAGAAATACAACACAATCAAATGGAACCGCACAGAAGTGCCCAGTTATACCAAGCCCAGGACGCGACCACCCGTAGTGTGTAGTCGCATCCAGTGCCGCCACATCGGCGAGTCCCAGCGGTCCACGAAATCACTCGGAAGGCTGTTCGGGCTGGCCCGCATTCGCTTCATGAGAGATGCACAGCGCTTTCGCATGATGGCATGGAAACCAACCACTCTTTTCTCAGCAAACATTGCTGAAGCGCTGCAGCAGCGCCGTAGTTCGAACAGTATTCTGAACGCATTATTATATTGGACTCGCAGAGCGGTGCGTGTACGCTGCGTGTACTTAGTCCACAGGCTGCAAGTGTAGAAGGACTAGCAGAAGGCCTTAAATAAAGTCACCTTGACTTGTTCGGTACACCGTGCAAACCTGTGGGCCAGGATGTTACAGCGCACAGACAGCGCGGCGCCCTGCGTTCCTTCTCCAAATCACAGTCATCACTCAGATCCTCAGAGACCCAGTGACCCAGATATTTGAATATGGGTCACCAACCACTCTGTTTAAGGTGGCGCCGCAAAGATACAGAGGAGGCACACTAGCAAATGATTTGTTACCAGCCTTAAACACCATCACTTCATTCTTCTTAACATTATATCTGAGTCCATGGGCTTATATAAAGCTGAAGAGTTTGTTTGTTTGAATGCGCTAATCTCAGGAACTACTGGTCAGATTTGAAAAAATCTCTTTGGGTTGGATAGCTCATTAATCCAGGAAGGCTTTAGGCTATATAACATCACGTTGCGACCAACAGGAGCGGAGCATATAAAAAAAAAACATATCGAAACCGACGCGGGTGAAACCGCGAGGCGTAGCTAGTGTCTAATATAAAGAAATAAAGACGTTTGTACTTGCTTACTATATACATAGAAAATAGCAAAAAGAACGTCGAGTTAGAAAGTAGTGGGTTCATCCTGTGCTGTCGGCACGGGTGCAATATGGTGAATTTCATACACTTTACGAAGATCTCCGAAAAGACGTGGCCAAGCTTTGTGATTGTTTTCGGATGAATTATAAGACATTTGAAAAATTGTTAGATTTATTAAAGAAGAAAAAGTAACATACAAATACAAAATGCGAGCAAGTATATCTGCTAATGAGAGATTGGTTGTTACGTTCGTATGTGCGCGTGTATTTGCGCGGTGACGGCATCGTGTGCAGGAACCCTAAGGAGCCGAGCAGAAACAAAAAAAAAAGAAAGCACGATACGACGGGGCGGAATAGCAGAACAAAAAATTCTACACGGGTGAATTTGCCGTCAGAAGCTAGTATAATAAAAAAATACACAATTTAAGTAATTTGTTGTATTCAGGAAATGGCGGTGGAAAGATAGTGGGAACATGTGATTTATTTTTAACAAACAGCTGGTCATTCAAAATAAAACTACACAAAAGTCATACCACGAAATTTTCTAGACAATACAGTTATTCTACCACAGTATCGAGTAGATATTTTGGTCACGCACAACATAACACGTATCTGTTTTGATGATGATAAGTAAAGTGAAATTAAAATACACAATACCTAGGTAGGTACTTTGTATTTTAATTTGTGTTCTAGGTAAAACATGTTCTATCCTTCATAAACTCATTAAAATAGTAACACACACGAACTCATTAGTAAGTTAGATAGTTTGTTCTTTGAAATTGAAATACGCACTGCACGTAGGTTAGTTTTAAGTCAATTATTCACAAGAACATTATTAGACTACATACTTTGTCAGTAAATCCCGAAAAAAATCTACAAGGAGGCCGGGAGGTGACAAACTGTGACAGTCGCAAACACATGTCACATGTGACAATATAGACAACCATTTCTATTAGTTATTTAAGTGTAAATATTTTCAGTCATTTATCATATGCAGTCAAAATACATAGAAAGGTTATCTAGCGGTACCTACAATCGCCACATGGAACAACGCGTCATACTGACGTCACTAGAATTCTACATCTCGCAATCAGAGTTTACCGTGCAATTAGTATACATACAACTTCCCAAATTTAAGCATTGGGTCTGCCCAATGCTTGAATTTGGGAAGTTAAAGTGAGGATGAGTGAACTTTACTCCCTGTACCGCTTGCCTCCACAGTTGTTTTAAAAAAAGTAACGAAAATTTTTACTCTGTGGTGGTCAGAATCATGAATGAATTCATGGTAACAGATTGCATATATGCATAATTTTTTATACACATACAAATTGTAATTGATATGTGAATTCATATATGATTCATATGATTATGATTATCTTGTAGATCTCAGTTTACAATCTCTAAAGTTTGGTACGAAATGCATACTACAATTTGTTAATTTAACCTACATATCCACTTTACGGTTGGTGATCAACTTGTGCATGTAAAAACACGCCAACAGACATTCATACATTGGTGCAAATCAAAACTAGCCCAAAAGACATGCATACATTGGCTCAAATCAACACACGCCAACAAACATGCACACACTTTGCCTCATGTGAAAACATGCCAACAGACATGCATACATAGGCCTAAGTTAAGACACGCCATCACACAGGCCCAAATTATTTTTTGGGGTAGATTGACTAAAAATCGATTCAGAAATAAATATTAGTTAGTACTTAACTAAGTCAGTCTACGTGGATCAAGTTTTTTTTTTTTTTAATATATATAAACTAGCTCTTGACCGCAATCCCGCCTGATAGTAAGCAGTGATGCGATCGTTGATGGTAAAGCGCGCTAGTTTATTAAGAGCCTATTCACTCAAAACTGAGCGAATAGGAAGGAAGACGGCAGTTGAGCAAGGTGATGCAATGTTAAACCCAACAACACGACCAACGATGCTGCGCCAAAGGGAGATTGATCTGAAGACCCTCCACGACCAAACTCCCAACACAACAACATTAGGCGCATCGTACCCGGCACACATCGCAACACAACTGCTCAGACCCGTCCTCCGTACGGCTTCACCAGACATCATGCCGGAACACGACAAATAGCTTGGCGGCAAGGCTTTGTCTGGTGGGTGGTAACTTCTGCCGGCGGCCGATGTTATAGCCTAGACAAACTTACATTGGTACGTATAGGTATGGTTTATCTAATTATTTGAATATTACTTGATTTGATCATTTTAACCTGTTTATCGTTAACTGGTCAGTAAACGACGACACAACACTAAGGAACGACAAAGGAGTAACCAAATACCTAAATGATATACACACACCGATGACCAATTGAGATGTAAACGTAGTAATTCACTTAAGGTTTTCATGTGGTAATGAAATCAGCTAAACGTACTAAAACATGTTGACGTTTGGCTCGATTATAGAGGAACACTAATTTTCTTAATTTGTTATGTTTGGTTTGGTGGGTAATGTCAACAAAGCTAACACAAAGTGAAAACTGTTTGTCACAAATAAACTGCTTAAAGTTATGAGTAGATAAGTATTCAAGTGTCGGGGTAGACCAAAACAATGATAGATGGACTGTCTGAATGATGGTATGGTTAGAAAGGGGTTGACACTCGAGTGTGAAAGAAATAGATAAGTTGCGCCAACGCCAAATAATTTGGAATAAGGGTAGGATTATGAAATATTTTATTTTATTTTTCTCCGTGGCGCAGCGGTCAACACGCCTGCCTGCGACGTGGAGGTCTCGGGTTCGATCCCCGGCCAGGTCATGATGGAAAACGATCTTTTCCTGATTGGCCTGGGTTTTGGATGTTTATCTATATATGTATCTATTATAAATATAGTATCGTTGAGTTAGTATCCCATAACACAAGTCTCGAACTTACTTTGGGGCTAGCTCAACCTGTGTGATTTGTCAAAAAAAAAAAAATCAAAACTAGAAGTAATTTTTTTGTTAAGAGTTTATTATTAGACTAAGTTTCAAAGGTTAAGTCAACGTTCGACCGAGTTCTGCTTTAGAAGTTATTATACACTAAGTAGCTAAATTTGCCCTGACTTAGTCGTATATTACAAAATCACATTGGAATACACGTATTGTAATCGGTGAACATATTTAAGGATTCTCCAAAAATCCGTCATGTGTAATATTAATAATACAATATAAATGGGCACCATTACAGCTTTGGCTTCGGTTTTCCCCATTAAATTAAGCTAAAGATTTATAAACCCTGTGTATTACGTTGAAAATGTTTAATAAACATGAAAGTAGACGACAATTCGGCTTAAAAAGTTTATAATTATTAACATTGTTCCCAGAAAGATACTTACAAGGTAAGATAGGTTCGAAGCTAAAACAACGTCTTTAAAACAAGGATCGTTACAATGCATCTCTTGGGGTTCAGTAGATGTAAAATAAAAAGAAAATTTCAAAAGTTTGATTAGAAATGTGAAACTTACCAAGAAAGTCATCCTGGCTACCCTGACGTGCGCTTTGGCAAACTTGCTTAAAGAACCGCCCGAGGCCGCGCACGCCGCGCACCTCGTTGAGCCGTGACACGGCATCCAGAACTGAGCTCTCGTCATCGTGATCCCAAATATCCAGGTGCAGCACATCCGATGATATATCATCGATATCGCTACGAACAACACCATCAATCAAAATCAGATTTGAAATCGAACTAACAGTATTATTGAATGTCAAGAATTTCATCAAAGTTTTGATCGTTCAACGAGATGTACCATTATTTACGTACTTTGCAAAAGTTTGGACAGATTTCATGTGAATGTATAGATATGTGAATCTTGATTCTATTTAGTAACGCATGAAAAACTTACAATTTGAATGTCTCATTCCACTTGGGTGACAGAGTGTGTTGCCGGACACTGGTAGCTCGTATGTACCGAGCGGGAAGCCTGCCGAGACTGTCGCGTTGCTGACGACCGTCGCGTCGCTTGAAGCTCAGCCTGAAGCCGTGCTTACGACCTTCGTCTTCAGAAGCGCGCGGAGAAGCCGGCAGGGACGCTGGTTGGATCCCCAGCATGCAGTACGGGTCGCTGAACCCTAAGTGGTATAAAGTGGCGCCTTTTAAGGAATATCATACCAGTTCACTCTAAAAGAATACGTTGTCGTACTGGAAATGTCTAAAATATCTAGGACGTCATCTTCGCATCGATACATACATATGGGTCAAATAGATTCTAATTATGATTAAGGCAAAATGAAAATACTTAAAAATGTAGGGCTTGAATGACAGAATATACCACAATAAATAACTAAACCGTTTCAAAAGTTAGCAGCTACAAGCAACTCGATCGTAGTAATTGTAGCACTGCATGCTACGCTGTAGCCCGTTGCGTAGCATAGCCAGGACTACGCGTATTGAAATGCGCGAAATGAAACCGCGCAGGTTTCGATATTTCGTAAATTACGCTTGAAAGTGCTTTCAGGAAGTGGTTATGATTGTGTTCACTGTAAATACAATTTTTTTCTTACCTATTAAACTGTATACACAAATATAATAAAGTATTGTGGCAGTCAGTTTTGAAAATAAAAAAAAAATGTTTTGCTATTGATAAAATGTCGTGTTAAATTGTCGAAATTAACATTATGCTTCGAGCACACATTATGCTAGGAGACGAGCAAAAAGTTGAAAGGAATGGTATGCGAAAATAAAGTAGACGGGGCTATGGATTTTTATGATAACGTTACTGTTATTTTAGTAAATCGTATCTCACGACTACTGTGAAGAGCAAAGTTGCGGGCAGAGGCAAGTAATAAATATTTTTTCCAATAAGTTCTCTATGTCTAGCTGGCTACCCGTCCATGAAAGAGATACCCGGATAGATAGGTCATCGTTTAGACAACACCAATTTAAAAATTGGGGTGTCCCTTTCTCAGTCGAGACTAAACAAATATTAATCTACATAAAAATACAGCGTCTCAAAGCGGAAAATTCTTGAACAAAACTAATTAAAATTGCCTTTTCGTTTCGTTTTCACCACAACATTCGACATGTAGGTATATGTTTGTGAAAGTCAGAGAAGCGTAATTGAATACCTTTCAACTTTACTAGCTGTTTGCAAAGCTGTCGGAACAAAGTTTTGCTTGAATAGAAATTTGATTTTAACTTTCAGTGGTACCAGCATTTATTTTACAGAAAATGTGGTTGTTTTATGGAAACATTATTTATACGCTAAAAGGGGAGTTATTTGAAACGTTTCATGTATATTACGATGTCATTTGTCGTGACTTTGAGTGGTGTTCGCGAGGCTTGTTCGGCGATCGCGCGGTATCTCGGCGCGCTTCCATCGTTTCCGCGTAACTCAATAATAACAAGCGAAGCCATCAGCACACCAGACTCACTACACGCGACTGACATTATTTGTTATATATTTTAATTCTCCCGACTTTGATGTTGACGCAGGTATTTTACGTAATTTCCGCATCCACATTTTCGTAGTATCGAGAGAAATGATTGTTTTATCTTAAAATATTACCTACGCGATCTTCCCACTGCATTGCATCAGTATGTTATGCTTTATGTATCTGTTTGTGTAAATGAGTCTTGATACTTGAAATAAATTAAAGTAGAAATAAATTAAAGTAAGTAGTTGTAAGAGATGACATGCGTGCCAACAATCTCACACCACGGGATGCCGGAGATCCCGTGCGAAATGGAGGCGTAATAGTAGGAAAGCGGACCCCAGGCTCCAACGCGAAAGCCGCGAATGCGATCAGGATTATACGCTGAGATGATGATGATGACTTAAAATAAATAAAAATTATAATTACTTCAAACACTATGGGCTAAATGTTTATTTTGTAAGGGCAAAGTAGGAAAACCCGTTACAAGTGTGTCAGCAAAATAAAGCCGTAAAGAGGTTTCTTAATGTGATCTTAATTATATGCGTGAGTTTATGTTTGTCGAGTGATGAAAACAAAGTTATGAAACAGAAGAGTTTTGTTAGTATGATGAATGTTCCAAATGTCGCCGCCGGCGAGTCAACCGAGGGAATGTCATGAAATATATCAAGGTCACACTCATCATTCATGAATATGATATAGGGGCAAATAAAAGGTCGACGTGTGAGCAACAAGCGACGCTTCTATTAAACGAAGGTTTACTCTCTTCACCTTACGGGGTATTAAACGACGGAAAACTTTTCAGACGAAGTCCATTCGTCAAGTAATAACAAGAAGTTATGCTGTTACTTAGTGCTACATTTTTACCAACATTTTTTGGACTGAATAAATTTAAAGTTTCTAATTTTAAGACCGTTGGATAAACAGCATGGGGTTGGAGGGGTCTATAATAAGCTATGGTGGACTGTAGGGTGATGATATTTCTTTGGAAAACTTATAAGTATATTTTAATATTTATTAGCCTTTTAGTATCAATTAAAACTCACGCGTCGGCTATTATAATATCATATTATTATTATTGGCGTGTGCCTAATTGATTTGATATTTATTGTTGTTAATTTTTTTTTCATAGGTACCAACTAATATATAAATTCATTTCCTCTAACTTTATCGACCGATATGCTGGAAAAATTTTTGCTACTTCTTTGACCCAGCCAAAGAACTAATAATTGATAAATTGGACTAAATAAGACAGGCCGTCTCATTTAATTTTGTTCAGGTTCCCAGCCCAATTTGTGATGAATGAATGAGTTCTAATTGACGGCCTTATAATAAATGCTTACCATTAGCGTCCTTGGCTTCAAGTCCATCCGCCTCGATAACGGAGCAGCCGAGCACGACTGTGGGCGGTCGCTCGCTGCCAGCGGCGCGCAGCGCACGCGCGTGTACTTCTGGAGACACTCGAAATGCACGGCGCGCGTGTTCTACCACCTCTTCCTTATAAGCTGCAAACTGCCCGTCCGGGGCTGGTGCTCCTACTGCGTTCTCGATGCAGTACAATACCTAACATGACAAACATTTTCAAGATAAGGAATTGGACAAATAAACACTTAATTGTGTTAAGTATTGTGCAAAAATACATGTCTACAATCAACTAAATATAATAACGAAACTACATTGTATTACTGGCTATACATGTAAACAGAAGATAGGGCAAAAGTAATCATATTACCACGCTTACCCTTAGCCTCGAAATCATAGAGGGTCTTTTATGTCGTCTCTGTGGATAATAATAAACACTTCAAACTGTGTCAATTTGATTCTATATTGTAGGTACTATGTTGAATAAAAAATATTCGAGAAGACAGTTAATATTTGGGTAAAACGTGCACACGTACTAGTGCTACCTACACCATTTTAAGTATAACCTTTTCAACTGACTTCGTAAAGAAAGAGCTGACGTGACGGAATTTGTGTTCCGCAGGAAGACGACTTTGCATGCCCCAACATAGTTACGCAGCAGACAAAGTATTCAATTAGGGTAGATATTCTGCCTTCTTTTGTTCTTGCATTACTGTTTTATTACTGGGTAAGTGAAAAGATACCCACGTACATTTTATATTAGGTGTTTAGGTGAGCATACCACTAAATAAAATATTACGAATTTAGAGTCAATCTTCTACGAAATATTTGTAACAAATGAAGTAGGTAATTAATCAAACTTTTGACGCCATTTCCTCCTAAATTAATACTCCGAAGAGAAAAGGCCAGGGTCCAACGATTTATGAGACACTTTCAGAGGCCTTGTCATAGTCAATTATTTGGAAACTCTAAAATAAAACCATTTCTCACAAACAGTAGAAGTAACAATTGTGTTCTTGGTTTGGTATTTTACTTATAATTTGGTTACGCTGTTTGTAAAGGCCAAATACATTGTTATACTTTAGGAAACCGAATTTTATTTATTAAAAGGTGCTGTTGTTTTTAATGCTGAACTACTATCATTATTAACCTACATACTCATAAGTTAAATGCTTCAACTAGCGATACATGCAAATTAGTCGACTAATGCACCAATTATTCCATCACGCAGATTAGCCATGACATAGGATTACAGGCTGCCACGTGATTAATTACGGTAAGTTATTCAATTATTACTAGCATATGCCACTAATAATATTTGTCAGTGATATTTTATACACATAATCTATTAAACATTTTTATAACAGGTGCAAAGAAATTATAATATTTGCTAAGTACCTACATATTGAACAAAATTCAGTGTTACAGTATATAAAATGATTACAGCTAAATTTTATCCTCACCTCTGGTCAAACTAGTTGTATTAAAATGTTTATGGTAGTCCTAAGTCTTTATTATTATTATTTGTACGAACAAATCAGACAGATTGAGCTAGCCCCAAAGTAAGTTCGAGACTTGTGTTATAGAATACTAAAACCTTTACAAAAAAAATGTACATATGTACCTAGGCCTACGTGTAAAGCACAATAGATATAGATGCCAAAGGCAAAACAGCGTCTAATATCTGAGACAAAGCATAGTTCGTAATTTGACCAATACCTACCCACAAAGGCATTATAAATCTTTGTATAATGTAGGTAGGTACATATACAACAGATTTTACGGCCCCTGGGTTCTTGCACTGTCTCGGGTCACCTTTAATTTGAACTGGAATTTATTCAAAAACTTGGGTACGATTACAATGAATGACTTTGATGAATATTATTAAGAGTCTGTATCTGTTGTTGTTGGACTTTACCATATTCAGAAAAAAAAGTTTTATTGTTGTAGGTACCTAAACGTTTTGGTTGAATATATTTCATATTCATTTAATTGCGTTCCACAAGGCAATAAAGGACTTAGAGCTAAGAGCCGTTGTACGCCAGTCAGAACACAGTACAAACAAAATTATCATTTGATCTATGCATCAAACAATAATTTAAAGTTATAGATGTAAATCAAAGAAACTAAAATCAAAATAAAATTCTACAGAAAAAGTTAATAACAATAATATAGGTAAATCTATAAACCAACCCGCATTGGGCCCGCGTGGTAGACTACGACCCACTCCTTCTCACCGAGGCTGTGTCCCAAAAGTGGGTCATATAAGTAAAAAGTGGGTCATATAAGTAAAAAGGTTGATGATATAAGTAAATCTACGATTAATAAGTATTACTATTCATCATCATCTCAGCGTTAATCCCAGTCGCATCCGTAGCTTTTCAGCTTTAGAGTCTGGGGTCCGCTTTACCACTGTAACTGCTGATTTTGGCTAAACTTCGATATTTTCCGTGAAGCGACTACCGTCTGACCTCCACAACCCGATGGCGATATCTAAGCATTGCAGTTAGAACAATTGTTTGGACTTTTGAGGGCTCCAACAACCCGTAACGACTGCCACTAGATGTTCGTATGGCAACCGGGACCAACGGCTTAACGTGCTTTCCGAGGCACGACCAGACCAGTGCAAATATTCATATTCATGCATACAAATATTTGCACTGTGCGGGGATCGAACACGCGCCTCCCTGCGCAACGGCCGCGTTCGCTACCGCTACGCCACGGAGGCTGTCAAGTATTACTATTGTATGTATATAAAACAAACGGGCTTGAACTTTTAAACGATTTTTACTATTCATCATCATCATCATCATAAAGCTTTTTATTGTCCCACTGCTGGGCACAGGTCTCCTCTCATACAGATAAGGATTGAGCGTAATCACCACGCTTGCTCAATGCGGGTTGGCGATTTCAGACTTAAAGTCCAGATTTCCTCAAGATGTTTTAATACACCTTCAGTCATTGGTGTCCAAGATATACTTAGAAAGTACATATAACTTTAGAAAAGTTGCATTGGTATATGCCTGACCTGGAATCGAACCCGCGCACTCATACTTGAGAGGCTGGTGTTTACATAATAACTAAGCAATTTGGTATATTAGTGACTAAAGCAACAAAACCGTATTTAAGTGTTCATGTTTTACAAAATTATATACCAACTTTTTTATTTATTTATCAATTTAATACAGCGTGTCCGCCTCTATTGCTTAAAAGTTGTTGGCAACATGGCAACAATTTTTCATTGAGTTTATAAGACTGTGAATTTTAACTAGTGTTTCACTTGTTGAACCAACTTTTTTGGTAAATTATAAACTAGCGCTTGACCGCAGTCCCACCTGATGGTAAGCAGTGATGCGATCGTTGATGGTAAAGCGCGCTAGTTTGTTAAGGGCCTATTCACTCCAGCCTTGAAGACACTCAAACTGTAGTGTGACGAAAACACCGCCGCCGGAAGTTGTTCCAGTCCCTCGATGTAAGCGGTATTAAAGAAGAAGCGAAACGCCTCGTCTGGATTGTAATAGTGTTAACAACGTAAGGGTAGAAAGTCATCGTACGGCGAGTCGTCCGATGATGGAACGGATATGGGGAAATAAAATCATGCAATTCCCTCGCACACTCACCAAAATGCATCCCATAGAACACCGAAAGGCTGGCTACTCTACGTCTGTGCTCTAGGCTTTGGAGACCGTTTCGTGTTAAATCTGGGTCACCAATCAGCCTCTTCGCACGCCTCTCCACTGAATCCAAAGTAACCAGGTGACATTTCGCAGCACCGGCTCAAATGTGGCTGCAGTACTCCACACACGGGTGGACCTGTGCTTTGTACAACATTAGAAGCTGCCCTAGTGTGAAGTACCGCCGGACCTTTGCGATGAAGACAAGTTTTCTGGCCTTGGACTCAATGAACCGCCCAAAGTTTAGGTTTGTGGCAGCCACATCCTCCACAGGTTCGAGGAAATCTCACCTCCCAAAATCTGAAGGCGGTCGGTGCACTCCAAGGATACATTCTGAAAAGTAGGAGCCAAGGTGAACGGGCTTCTTTTGGCGATGAAAAGTCACGCCTGTGTTTTGGTGGCATTGAATGCTACAAGATTGGCTTTGCCCCATTCGGAGACTGCCTGTAGTGCTGCACTCGTACGCTCTACCATAGCCATACCTCTTTCGGACCGAATTGGTTCCTTAGTAGCCCGAGCTTCCGGCAGGTATCTCTCCACAACTGTGCTGTCATCTGCATACCCATAGACACCGGGCATCAGCAGATCGTTAATATGCAGCAGAAATAGAGTTGCAACGAGAACAGACCCCTGAGGAACACCAGCATTGGTCGACATGGGCTCCGATGAGCATCCGTCGACAACAACTCGGATGGACCGCTCAGTCAGAAAGCCTTTTACCCAGCCAGTCAGGCCAGCGGAAATGCCGTACGCTGGAAGCTTACTCAAAAGGCCAGCGTGCTATTCCCAGTCAAAAGCCTTCAAGACATCAAGGGAGACGCCAATCGCTTCCCCATTTTTCTCAAGGGCCTCGCCCCACAAGTGAGTGGCATACACTAGTAGGTCCCCAGATTACGTCGAAACCCGTACTGTCGGTCAATGAGGAGATCGTTACCTTCCAGGTAAGCCAAGAGGCGCGAGTTCAATACACGCTCCATAATCTTGCAGAGTAAGGAGGTTATTGAAATCGGCCGATAGTTGGTAGGATCGGCACGACTACTCTTTTTGGGCGCAGGCTGCACGTTGGCAAGCTTCCAGGACTTAGGCACTGTTCCAGTCCTAAATGAGAGGCGATAAAAGCGCGTCTATACAGGACGTCTGTACAACTCGGATGCACATGCCTTAAGAACAATCGCTGGTATATCATCCGGACCACTAGCCTTATTCACGTCCAAACGACACAGTACTCTCAGAACCTCCTTGTTCCTAATGCGAACCTCCGGCATTGAAGTTCCGCAATGAGGTAATTTAGGTGGAGTAGCGTCCTGGTTCTCTAGAACACGTCTCGGGTTTCGCCGCAATCGGTCAACTGGGGACCTACTAGTGTATGCCACTCACTTGTGGGGCGAGGCCCTCGAGAGAAATGGGGAAGCGATTGCTGTCTCCCTTGATGTCTCGAAGGCCTTCGACCGGGTATGGCACGCTGGCCTTTTGAGTAAGCTTCCAGCGTACGGCATTTCCCCTAGCCTGACTGGCTGGGTAAAAGACTTCCTGACTGAACGGTCCCTCCGAGTTGTGGTCGACGGATGCTCATCTGAGCCCATGTCGACTAATGCCGGTGTTCCTCAGGGGTCTGTTCTCTCTGCAACTCTGTTTCTGCTGCATATTAACGATCTGCTGATGCCCGGTATCTATGGGTATGCAGATGACAGCACAGTTTTGGAGAGATACCTGTCGGATGCTCGGGCTAGTAGGGAATCAATCCGGTCCGAAAGAGAGGCCATGGTAGAGCGAACGAGTGTTGCACTTCAGGCAGCTCCGAATGGGGCAATGCCAATCTTGTAGCATTCAATGCCGCCAAAATGCAGGCGTGTCTTTTCACCGCCAAAAGGAGCCCGTTCACCTTGGCTCCTACTTCTCGGAATGTATCCTTGGAGTGTACCGACCGCCTTCAGCTTTTGGGTGTTGAGATTTCCTCGAACCTTAACTTTGGGCGGTTCATTGAGTCCAAGGCCAAGGTGGCTGCCAGAAAACTTGGCGTTATCGCAAAGGTCCGGCAGTACTTCACACCAGGGCAGCTTCTAATGTTGTACAAAGCACAGGTCCGTTCGTGTGTGGAGTACTGCAGCCACATTTGGGCTGGTGCTGCTAAGTGTCACCTGGCCACTTTGGATTCAGTGGAGAGGCGTGCGAAGAGGCTGATTGGTGACTCTGATTTAACTCGAGTTGGTCTCCAAAGCCTAGAGCACAGGCGTAGAGTAGCCAGCCTTTCGGTGTTCTATAGGATACATTTTGGGAAGTGTGCAAGGGAATTGCACGATTTAATTCCCCCATTTCCGTTCCACCATCGGACGACCCGTCGTACGGCGAGTTTCCACCCTTATGTTGTTAACACCTCTACGATCCGGACGAAGCGTTTCGCCTCCTCCTTTATACCGCGTACATCGAGGGACTGGAACAATCTGCCGGCGGCGGTGTTTCCGTCGGACTACAATTTGAGTGTCTTCAAGGCTAGAGTGAATAGGCTCTTAATAAACTAGTGCGCTTTACCATCAACGATTGCGTCACTGCTTACCATCAGGCGGGATTGCGGTCAAGCGCTGGTTTATAAATTAATAAAAAAAAAAAAAAAACATGCCCCATGCTCGTGGGGTTTAAAGTCTGGCGATTATCCAGGCCACGGCAGTGCCCCGATGTTTTCCATTTCCAGGTATACTCTAGTTCTTTGTGAGAGAACGTGCAACCTCATGCATCGATGTAAAATCTGAGTCAAGACTATGTGCAAATAGTTGAACATCTGGTCCGAAGACTTCTTCAGCTTTAATAACTTTCAACGTTTTATTGCCATCTACAAAAACAAGTTCAGTTTGTCTGTTCTTCATAATATCACAGCCAGCCCGCCCATACCATCACAGTGGAGTCACTGTAAACGTGCATTTCTTGGATGCATCTCTGCCGTTCTGTACCTACTTCCGAGATGACGACACACTCTTACCCTTCTCGTATCCTAACTAGAATTCGTCGCAAAATAAAATTATATCCCATTGCTTCTGGGTACATGTAAAGTGTTCCCTACACCATTCGTTTCGACTGATGCTATTCACATGGCGTCGTGCTCGTAAGCCGCATGCATGCAGACTATCTCTTAAGGTTTGGTGGCTGCCTTCCGAGCAGTTAACAGCTAATGTCTTGCAGTCAGTTTTATGTCTCTGTGTCGTAAACGAACTGTGTTAAGGTTAACGTAAATCTTAACGTTAATGTTGCAAAAGACGGCAAATCACGCTCTTTGTGACACCAAATTTTTGAGATACCTGGGACTGATTTCTTCTCGCTGCCCGTCCCGTCATCAGTTAAATGGCATCGTTATATGGCATAAAAATGACTCATACTATTTTTTTAAAACCATTTATCTAAATGATAAATGTGAGACAAATTATACCAAATTTCATTTTAATAAAAACAGAACATCATCGAGAAGTTCATATTTTTAAATTAGCCAGTATAAGCTTCCCTGAAGAAAAATATTCTGTACTAATAATCTACTTAGTTAAGAAATAAAAAATGTTTTTGATTAGTAAAACATGCAGTTTCTCGTGATATGCGTAATCCATTCTTAATACCTCAACTCTACCTAGTAGGTACCTATCACTATTTTTTATTATGTAATTTGTCGATGGTTTAAGAAAAATAAAGTAATCCTACTAATATTATATGTATGTATATATAGTTTATGTAAAAGTTTATGAGAATGGATGGATGTTTGTTATTCTTTCAAGCAAAAACTACTGAACGGATTTGGATGAAATATGGCACAGAGATACTTTAAAACCAGGAATAACACAGGATACTTTTTATCCCGATATTTCCAATGAATTGAAACTTACGCGGGTAAAACCGCTGGGCGCAGCTAAATGGAAATAATTATTATATTATTAAGGTTTTTACAATAGTAAAGTATTTTAAATTTGCAATAGGTTTTTTAGATTTGCATTTTTATATCTGCAATTTGATGGTGGGATATTAAATTAGAAATAAAAATCTGTGAAACATATGTATGTACCTCTGTATAAAGATGTTCGTGTTCCTTGTGAGACAGCTGTGCCGAAACGCTGGGAAGGCCGAGATCGTGTGGCGCTGGTGGCGCCCTCTCTGATCTGGCTTCCACCAACCTCAGTGCAGCCAGGCGCCTGTTCTCGTGCCGCCATGACAGCGCCGTGAAGTTCTCAAAGTACGACCCGTCAGTGTCTTGCACTCTGGACAAAGAAACAAAATGAAATTTAAAAAAGTCTTAAAGTAATTAAATGGCTTAAAACGCAGAGCCTACTAGAGAAGCCACTGACTAGAGAAAGTGAGCACTAAGCAAAGATTTCTGACCAATCATCTAATGGAATGAAATAGGAAATTACGTTTTTCTGTAATTTCCCATTTTTATAGATGGGAAATAGGTATCATTGGGATGGCATGTTCGAAATTGTACCCATGCTCCTTTATTACAAAACACGGATTTTAGTAAGATTAGGTTTAAACCACTTTTGCGGAAGCAGTATTCGTTCTCGCAACCCCCGGTGTAGGTGTGAGATAAAACACCGGGGTGGTTTTTAGTCAGTAAGGGTCTGACAGACCCCATCGCCCGCCCCAGGGCGGCGGACATCAATGAGGATTTTCCACCCGGAAAAGAACGTTTAAACCACTTAAATGTTATTGAATTATGCGCCTATCCATTATGGAAACATAGTTCTTTATATAAAATGACGGTTTAGTTTGGTTGGGTACTAAGTTGTCATTAGTATTTAGAACTTTGACTTAACCTCAACAAAGTTCGAAACACAAATACTAACTCAAATGTTAAGTCTGGAAGTACAGTTAAAACTCGTGTTGTAATATGGTGGTTATTGCTTATTTGTATTATAACTATTCCTTGTTTAATTGTTTATAGTGAGAGAGACTATACTTTTCCACCGCTAATCTATTTCTAAAGCAAAATCATTGAAATGACTGTAGTTAGACACAGTCCGTTCACAGTCATATTATTTTAGTAATTTAAATCACGTTGCTGACACTGACAAGTTTGTCAAATTCACTAAGATCCTTATTATTATAACAAAAAGGTTGCAATAGGGTTATTGCTGTCTGTTTGAATAAGGCGACAAGATTGTATTCCCCATCGTAAACGAAGTTTACTTGAGATACCTACAACAATATAAAGTAAATTCAATTGAAATTGTGTCCACGTTTAGGTTGCTATGTTGTAATAATGTGATTTGTTTAACGTGAAGGGTTCTTCGTCACTTTATAAACACGTAACGGGGAGCTAGAGGGTTACGACAGAAGGATGAAACAACTTCACTACAACCGAGTGCAATATTTATCCTCGTTGAGGTGTAACAGAGAGGTTACCCTAACACTCGGTCGTAGAATTCAGTGGCGTTAAAGCTTATTAATTCTTGTGCTTGAGATGTTAATTGCATTGTTATTTTGCGCAAATGTGAGGCGTTCGATTTCTTATATAAAGTCATGTATAAAGTTATTGTATAAAGTCATGTGTTTTTCAAATGAACAGACAGCTGTGCTGCTGGGAAGTTTGTTCTGCCACTTTTGTTCCTAATGAAGGAAAGTGGCGAAGGGCGGGCGTTTTGGGGGACCGTCTTATGTAATATTGACGTGCTCAAAGAGCTATTTCTCTGTCTAATTTTAGTAAATCACTTTTAATTGATCTTAAACACCTAGCTGCTTTTCCTGTTCCCTGTAAAAATGGCAAGCTATCTTTATAAAGACTCTGCTTGGCTCTGACATTATTTGTGATCTTCATTAAACAAAATAAAATGTATAATTAGAATATTCTTAAATATTCTGGGGAACTCAAACTTTGAGGTCTTTATTTATTTTTAATTACTATTTCACAAGACTAATTTTTACGACTTTAAATAGTTAAAAACTTGTTACTGATTTAATACCCTAATAAGCTTTTCAATGGTTATTAAAATAAACTTTAAGTTACTTTGGAGAAAAGATTATATTCTAATTTTCTAAGGGCGTAATTTAATCTTTATTCCTAATATCTATTTTTGCCGAGTAGCGATTATCCTATAAAGTACATTTTTATGACCGCTGCTTACCCCTTTACTTGTACACATCTAAATATAAACATTTCGTGATTCGTCCGTAATCCCTAAATCGGCCCAGTGGACCATTTATCACGTATACCATTTCGTATTATTTATTTACTTTCATAAATACGAATGTGTGGTGGTATGGATAAGACTATTAGTTATACCGCACTATTAGGCGGGAGTAATATTGATGGTAAACGACTGGAATGTTTAAGTACTCGTAAGGTAAAAAAAAACTACGGCCAATGTGATAACTTATTGCTTACATTTCTAATTGTTTATCTCTGCTCCTAGAAAACTAAGGGGATTGCTGGTTAAATAATCAGTTTGATTTTATTTCATAGAATTTTGTGTGACTTGCGATTAATATTCTACAGTTTCTAAATTAAAAGAATTTGTGTTCCCTTCCAAATCGGTCGAAGTGAACTTCTGTCGGCCCACACTGCCTCCGACAACACTGACTCATACGGCGAGAGAGAAAGCAGATCTCTTTTCAGATGAAAATTTGTGTCTTTTCAAAAAAAAAATTGTGGGCAAAGAGTGATCTCTTTGCCCACAAATCGCGTCTCGCTGCACTAGCACTGCCGGAAGGCCGCATTAGGAACTAGGAGGTTCTGAAAGTACTGTGTCGTCTGGACGCGAATAAAGCTAGGCCCAGATGATATACCAGCTATTGTTCTCAAGGCTTGTGCACCCGAGTTATCTCCTGTACTGACGCGCTTGTAATGCCTCTCATTTAGAACTGGTATAGTGTTCAAGTCATGGAAGCGTACCAACGTGCAGCCCGTGCCCAAAAAGGCAAAAAGGGTAGTCGTACCGATCCTTCTCACTATCGGCCGATTTCAATAACCTCCATACTCTGCAAGATTATGGAGCGTGTATTGAACTCGCACCTTTTGACATAACCGGAAGGTAACGATCCTCATCAGTGACTGACTACGACTGTATGCTATACTCACTTGTGGGGCGAGGCCCTCGAGAAAAATGGAGAATGAATTGCGGTCTCCCTTGATGTCTCGAAGGCCGGGTATGGCACGCTGACCTTTTGAGTAAGCTTCCTGACTGAACGGTCCCTCCGAGTTGTTGTCGACGTATGCTCATCGGAGCCCATGTCGACTTTTGCTGATGTTTCTCAAGGGTCTGTTCTCTCTGAAACTCTGTTCCTGCTGGTTACGTCCATCTAACATTTTCACTGAAATCTAATTATTATCAGAAAGACTTCAGTCCGATCGAAAGTAAATACTGGTCAAAATAAAATAAAAAAAAAACAAAATTAAAAGTCATTTGTTCGAATTAAGCCGAGAACCTAGCACTTCTTGGACGTCAATATTACATAAGACGGTCCCTTTTCTTTGTCGTTGTACTCATTTCAGCAAAGTAATCATTACACGCCACATAAGTGTTCTATTGTCGTATTTTATACGATACAAAGTGTTAGATAACATTGACCTTCAGGCAAAGGATTTGTGACGTGCAGCGGCAGTTGTAAACAACAAGTTCTTACTCATTGATGTTGGAAATCAATACGAGGCGGAACTTTGCTAACACCCTCACTGAACCCTATTAGGATGCCACATTTACATTGGAAATCCGATGCTTATGGGCCGGTATATCGAAAAATATGAATAATTTAATATTTGTGAAGAGGATTTTTAAAATACTCTTGTAAATGGATTAGATAGGCAAGTTTAATTAAAAGAACTCTGCCTATTAATCATAGCTTCTCATCCAAGGAAACCCAAGGGAGACTATGTTAAATAAAACGCAAAAACACAGAACCTCAAAGGCACAATCAATACTATTAAATCAGAATTGATTCGGGACCCTTTCGTAACTCGTAACACAGAGGTTTTTATTTAATAGTTATAGGCTTGCCGGGGTTCAGGGGAGGGTACAATGGGCATAAAGGTAGCATAAAACCGGTCCCGCGCGTATCGGAAACGCGTGACATGTGCGTGACGGTCAGTTTGCCGGGACTCTTACACGTTACACACGATACAACATGCTGGGCGAACGTGTTTCAACTTTATGAGCAGTCTGGATAAAACTATAGATGTAGCTTTCATTTTATACTTAGGTTACATATTTTCATCACAGTATTAGTCCATTAACCCTACAATACTGAATTCTAAATTTTATATTTTGTTCAGTAACAATTCATGATACATAACTCGTCTATTTAGTGACCTTATACAACATTTTTTGCGGCAAGGTCAGGAAAAGAAAAAAGAAATTAACTGGCATTCTGTGATTAATATATTTGTATAACAATATCATATGAAAGAAAATTGTTCATTTGATTTATGTAGCAGTGGAGCAAACGCTTGTCAAACGGTGACTTCGCTTTACGGCGCGGGCATTTTGGGGCACTTTTTCGGGGCGAAACTGTCGGTTTGCAAATATTTATTGTCAGCAGTTATTTCCTATTTGGTTTTTAACTCTATAGAATAGAGGGTATATTTACACTTCGTGCGTTAATTCAAAACTTGACCTACGAAATGGAGCCCTTACCACCACACCAAGATATGGACGACCCTATCGCTCCGCCGTCGCTGTCGTCGTCATATATTTCAAGTTAAGGAAACGTGGTTGCATTTTTTTTTCACATTACAATTCGACGTTTTGGCAGCGTAATAACTTATACTCGTAAGTATAACGCACGCTTGAGAAAAATCTGCTCTAGCTTGAGAAAAATAGGCACTTGAATCGATGGATTATTAATGTACGGACGACAGCAGGTTAAGCTACCCGAAACGGACAAATATTCCTAATCAACTTTGAGCCTTAAAGCTTTACCGATAAACTTGAAAATTCTTTTAAAAATCTGACAGATTGTATTAGCTTGATGTGCTGTCGCCTATACCTACCATATCAGTATTGTATAATTTAATTTTATCATCATTATCTCAGCGTTAATCCCAGTCCTATACGAAGCTTAAACAGCTTTGGACATACGAAACTTACCCATTAAACGATACAAAAACTATATAAAGGCCAAACTTTGCAAAAAGGGGTATTATAAAATCGCGTTGTTATTAAGCAATATGCGTAATTATAACGAAAATTATTGTAAACATTTTCATTTTTAATGTCTGGACTTGAAAAAAGACGATAATCCCTGAGTTTATTTCGGCTATTTCTTCTCAGAGGTAGTCAGTTAGGAAATGCCGGCTTCATCTAGTTTAAAAAACATATGACGTGTAAAAGTGATCAGTGATCCTACTTGCTTAATAAACGAATTCATTAATTTAATTTAATTTGGAGTCTGGGGTCCGCTTTACCAGTCTAACTGCTAATTTTGACTAAACTTCGATATTTTCCGTGAAGCGACTGCCGTCTGACCTCCACAACCCGAGGGCGATATCGAAGCATTGCAGTTAGATCAATTGTTGGACGTTTTGAGTGCTCCAACAACCCGTAACAATCGCCATTAGATGTTCGTATGGCAACCGAGACTAACGGCTTAACGTGCTTTCCGAGGCACGACTAGACCAGTGGAAATATTCATATTCAAGCATACAAATATTTGCACTGCGCGGGGCTCTAACCCGCGCCTCCTTACGCAGCGGCCGCGCTAACTACCGCTACACCACGGAGGCTGTCAATTATAATTTAATTTAATTTAATCTCATCATCAAATAAAGCCCATGGAAACATACCTACATAGTACCGATTAGAGAACATAAAAGGCAGGAATTAATTATAATTCCTGTCTTCTAAAATTCTTGCCGCCAAGCGATTTGTCGTGTTCCGGCTGATGTCTGGTGAAGCCGTACGGAGGACGGGTCTGAGCAGTTGTGTTGCGATGTGTGCCGAGTACGATGCGCCTAATGTTGTTGTGTTGGGAGTTTGGTCGTGGAGGGTCTTCACATCAATCTCCCTTTGGCGCAGCATCGTTGGTCGTGTTGTTGGGTTTAACATTGCATCACCTCGCTCAACTGCCGTCTTCCTTCGTATTCGCTCGGTTTTTCTGAGTGAATAGGCTCTTAATAAACTAGCACGCTTTACCATCAACGATCGCATCACTGCTTACCATCAGGCGGGATTGCGGTCAAGCGCTAGTTTATAATTATTAAAAAAAAAAAAAAATCTAATATGAAATTCATTAGATTTTCATATTAGAATTTTCTTTTAATTCACTTGTAGTGTTTCAAATCCAGCTTAAGAAAGCTAATCGACTCAAAATATAGGATTGAAGTCTATTGCTAGCGATAAATTTCTATGAAATTAATTAAGAGAAACGATAATATTGTTTTAAGGCTTCGAACAGGGCCCTAATTCTCGTAATCGGCGACAAGCAAATGTATAAAAATGTCAAAAAATAGAGCAACACGTAATGTGTTGCTCAATATTTTGACATTTTCATTATTACTGAAAGGTTTCCTCAAAATCCATTCAATAGTTTTTGCCAAAACCGTAGTCCAGTCCGAAAAAAATTAAAAAGAGCTCGGTTGATATAAAATAAAAATACATATTAAAATAATAGGAGAAATATAATATACATACATCCGCGTTCGCTCTCGTTTTCGCAACATTTTTTATTACTACTTTGCTCCTATTGGTCATAGCGGGATGTTAATAACCTAAGTCGTTTCTTAGGCTCTAGACTATCTGTGTGCCAAACATTACAATCGGTTCAGTAGTTTTGGCGTGAAAGCCGGACAGACAGACAGACAGACAGACAGACAGACAGAGATACTTACTTTCGCATGTATAATATTAGTATTGATTTGAAGTATTTTTGACAGATTGAGAATGAGATCAGACTGTGAACGTTCTTAAAATTAGTAGAATAGGGTATTTGACAAAAAAAAACTAGTTAGTCCGTCAGTCAGATTTCCAAAAAAATACTAGACACGTATTTTTTCTTTTTTCATATAAACAAAAAATGAAGACGACACAGTGCGTTGAAAACTCGTGTGACGTCACTGCACGCTACACTTTTTAGCGACCAGTGACGTCACCAGGCACCACTCCTGATCTTAGCCTTGTATGCCTTTTATATTTGTCAATTTTTATTGTTTTGATATAACAAAAATACGTGTCTAGTATTTTTTGGAAATCTGACTGACGGACTAATTATTTTTTTTTTAGTCAAATACCCTATTACCCTTAGGTCGCGTGACCACGTTTACAATAAATCGTCTTCCATTCATTGTTGTGGCTAGGGAGCCCGTGCTCACACTGGACGTTAACGGGCTGATAATGAAATTGATGGACAGCAACTTACAACGTACAGCCTTAATGTACCTTTTTCGACTGAAAAGTTAGTAAAAGTCCCGAATTTTATCCCCGCCAGGAACATAATGTATTCATATATAGGTAGCGACACGGAACCGGAATTATGTACACTTTTCGCATTCATTTAACTATACACGTGAAGACCGGTCGAGCTTTCACAAAAACTTGATAGAAATAAAGGATAGAATAGAATAGAATACTCTTTATTATGTACACCATATAGATTACAGAACATAAATAAAAATATTTTACAATGGGTGATACAATGGGCGGTCTTATTGCTAAGAGCGATCTTTTACAGACAACCTTTGGATGGAATTCTAAGGGGAAGGATAAAGAAATAATGTAGGTAGTCTACAGTGTACTATTTATATAGATTGTACAATAAATATATACCTACGTTAAGTGTATCATACTAGTTTAAATAATAAATACATCTAATTAATAAATATCATACAAGAGCATATAAAATATAATAATATGTTTAAAGAGAGGGAAGTGATTTTTTATCATAGTTTTAAGAGTAAACAGTGTTTGAGCAAGCCTTACGGACATGGGCAAGTCATTCCATAGCCGAACTGCTTGTACAGTAAAGGATTTATCATAGTAACTAGTGGAATGCATCGGCATGTCTAATATCAGGTTTTCCGATGACCTCAGATATCTATTAATTGTGTCATGAAGGAATTTGAAACGTTCTTCAAGGGGTTTTAGAATTAAACAAAATGTTGTAGAGCTGAAATAGTATATGAGAATTCCGGCGAAAACGTATGGGAAGCCACTTAAGCTTTGTACGAAATTCAGACATGTGACCATATTTGCGCAGGCCAAATAAAAATTTTATGCAAAAGTTTTGAAGTCGCTCAAGTTTATCTAGTTATGCCTCAGTAAGATCTGAATAACATCTGCGTAGTCAAGGATGGGAAGTAGAAGTGATTGTGCAAGCGCAGTTTTAGTGGCAGCAGGAAGAAAGTTCCACAACCGTCTCAGAGACTTACCTTAGACTTACCAGATGGATAATAAACATGCAAACATGTTAAAATGAAACTTTTCTCGAAACCTTCACTGTGATCCATGACTAAGCTCTCTCGGGAAATTTATAACGAAAGAACTCAGTCCCGTCCTATGTACTCCTAGTAAAACTAATACCTATAAGCTTGTATACGCGTGCACATTCTTATACTATATGTATGTATGAAATGTATATATGCATGGAACTCAAATTCTAAGAACTTGGTAGCGCTGAATATTTAAACTGCGTAGAGTCCAATGTTTTGAGTTATCTTAGAATTTTATATTACTTGGTGTAACTCTCATTTGTAAATCATATATTCATGTTTGTGTTAATCATTCGATTTACCCAATTGTGGGTATTTACAGTGTCGACCAAAAGTCCTTTAGCAATCTCACAAGGCAATAGCTTGACGTTTGATTTGACTTATGTGTTTAAGTTGGCTTACGAGTCCTACGTTTCTAGGAATATATCAACGTCGTCCACAAGTGATTATAGTTGACAATAAAGTCAAGACAACCTAGCAGTTTGGCGCGTGCAGATAAATATGTGAATCAGTTGAAATCTCACGCAGTACAAAGAATTGTAGTTGGGAGCTTGTAAATAGCGAATTGTGCTGCTAATTACTGATGTTTATTGTAATATTAGTCTGGAAGCTTTCTGTGAAAATCTCAATTGGAAGTAATAATTTCTTATTTTATAATGATACATGTATTGAGCAGTATTATATTTATTCTCAAAATGCAGGCAAATATTAATATTGAGACGAGGAGAACTTAAAAATTATTACCTAGCATAGAAATGTTCTTATTAGAACTCAAATATCTGATGAATCTGGATTGAATTATATATGCCTTATATTTATGAATTGTAATATGGATTCATTCTTTTTATAATTTATTATTTAAATATAATATTATTATACTATATAAAAATATGTTCTCTTTAGTATTGTTAATAGCTGCCTTATACGGCACATTGGCGACATGGTTAAATGTTTGACTGCTGCGCTGTATGTCGCGAGTTCGATTCCCGCACGGAACAAATATTTGTATGACCTACAGGTAGTTGTTTTGGGTCTGGTTGTTTGTGTATGTGAATTTATATGTTTGTAAACGCACTTACGATACAAGAGAAAAATTCTTAGTGTGAGGCAACGTTTTTTAAAAGGCAAAGAAACGGAATATCATTTTTTGGCTCTAGAACATTCAAGCTGGATTAAGAGATATGAGGAAATGGGAAGCCTTATTAATCGATAGCAAATTGAAAAGCGCTGCGTCTCGCAAATTAGCGGCGACATCATATAGTGGGCGACTACGAAACAAATTGTACACCAAATACACAGTTTATGATATTGTTCAATACCTTATTGCAAATTGTGCGCCGTGCGGTCCACGCTGAAGACTACTATCACAGAATACTAGCTAAGGAGTGTTTCTTGACAAAAACGTGGGAGCTACAAGAACGAATAAGTACTTTTCGCACAGGGTTTCTTAGATTTTGACTTGAATACTTGTGATGAAAAAATATTCAATTCTAGCCAAAAGGTAGGTTTCATTTATGGCACAAGAATAACACTCACCAGTGTAATAATTCCGTTGTTCCTAATACGGACTCAGGTAAACTTACAACTAATGTGTGAGAATAGAGAATAGATGAACGCAGCAGGGTCAGGATAACTCACTATATAAATCTTATGAATAAATAATATAAAAATAAACATTTTTGTTATAATTTACCACGACTTTTGTCCTCCCAACTTTTCAATACCGAAAAGATAAATTATAATCACATAAATACTTTGGTAATAATACAATAACTTATATTTCACTTCATATAAATAAATAAACACAAGTAATCACCAAGGTTTTGATTAAAACCCAAATGTTACAATGGTTCAAAGTAACAAACAACAGCCACAAATTGTAACATGATTCGAACTCGAGACTTCTTTGATCGTAAACCCATTGCTGTTTTTGCACATTTACACGAATTTTAGCAATACAATGGTAAGAATAGAAAGCCAATTCTCGTAATTTAAAGCATTTAAAATCTTGTCGCATTTCGGAGACAATCAAATGTCTGCGGACAAAGGATTACTATTCCAAACAATAGTAAAAAAGTGGCCAAAAAGGATATCACTGTTAACCCCAAAACTGAAAGCCGCTTGGAGGTTTTTAGATTTAATCTCATCAATAAAGTGCCAGTCTTATCCAGTTATGTTAATGCTGATCCTAATCATCTCTATGATAATTTTTTAATATATATTGTAAGCAATTTGATTCCACCTTTGTTCCCAAGACTATCTCTATTAATAGTAATGCATCTTTCTCTGATTGGGCTACCATAGGTATTCATAAAAGTAGAACTCGGCTTTATGAACTGTACAATGAGAGGACTTATATTAACACTGTTGAATTTAATTTGTATGTTAGAAAATACTCAAAATTATTTAAACAAGTTTGCTATATGGCCAAGTCACGTTACTTGAGTTCAAAGATAAAAAACAGTAGTAATGTAATTAAAACGACTTGGAAAATTATTAATAGTGAAACGGGAAGGTCCAGTGATAGAAATACTGACTATAGCCTGACTGTTAATGGCAACATAATAAAATCAGACTCGCAAGTCGCTGAGGTGTTTGAAAATTTCTTTTCGGATATTCCTGTTTTAACTACTAAATCCCTAAACTCATCACCTTCTGTTGCTGAGTCTTTGCTTAAAGAAAATGTTAATATTTGTAATTCGGAATTTCACTTTGAATATGTTACCAGTAAAGATATAATTAAAATCTTTCACACTCTCAATATAAAAAAGACTGCTGACCTATGGGGTCATTCGGTGGAAGTTGCGAAGTCTATTATTGATATTGTGGCACCCACTCTAGCGGTTATCTTTAATACTTGTATTGACTGTGGAGAGTTTCCTGATCTCATGAAAAATAGTAAGATAATACCTTTGTTTAAATCAGGCAGTACATCAGACCCCACAAATTATAGACCTATTTCTGTACTACCTACCTTTAGTAAAATTTTTGAGAAATTAATTTTAAACCAAATGCTAAGTTTTTTTAATAAACATAAATTATTACATAGCAAACAGTTCGGTTTTACAAGGGGTCGTTCAACTACTGATGCCGGTGTTGAACTTCTATGTCATATCTACAATGCATGGGAGGATAAATGCGATGCCTTGGGCATTTTTTGTGATTTGTCCAAGGCATTCGATTGCGTTCTTCACGAGACGTTAATCAGGAAACTCCGCCACTACGGGATCAGGAACTCTGCATTGGATCTTATTACATCCTACTTGAGTGGTAGGATTCAAAGCGTTGACGTTAATGGAAAAAGATCATCCGGATCTTTAGTAACAATGGGAGTCCCACAGGGGTCAATTCTTGGTCCCTTTTTGTTTCTTGTTTACATTAATGACCTGCCGTACCTCATAAAGGATAATCACGATATAGTGTTGTTTGCAGATGACACTTCACTTTTATTTAAACTTAAACGTCAGCAGCAGGTCACTGATGATGTAAATAGCGCGATCTCCAAAGTAGTCCACTGGTTTAATGTTAATAACTTACTTTTAAACGAGAAAAAAACCAAATGCATTAAGTTTACTCTACCTCACGTTAGGCAGGTGAAAACTAAAGTGTTGATAAGGGGCGAAGAATTGGAATCTGAAGACAGCACAGTGTTCTTGGGTATAACTCTGGATGCTAAGCTTCAATGGGGTCCCCATATAGAAAAATTGACAAAAAAACTAAGTTCTGCTGCATACGCAGTTAGAACAATTCGTAATTTGACTGATATTGAGACGGCCCGTTTAGTGTACTTTGGCTATTTCCATAGCGTAATGTCGTACGGCATTCTGTTGTGGGGAAATGCCACTGATATTCAGACAATATTTGTTTTGCAGAAACGAGCTGTTCGTGCAATTTATAAATTAAGTCCAAGACACTCTCTCAGAGAAAAATTTAAAGAAATTAATGTACTGACCGTGCCGTCTCAATATATTTATGAAAATCTTTTGTATGCTCATAAAAATATAAAATTGTATAAAAAATACAGTGATATCCATAATATAAATACTAGAAACAAGCACAAATTTATTGTACCTACAACAAGGCTCAAGAAAATAGGTGGCTCTTTTAGATGCCAATGTATACATTTTTACAATAGACTTCCAGAGGTGGTTCAAGATCTGAGCCTGAATAAATTCAAATGCTTCATTAAACGTAAGTTGTGTCAGAAAGCATTTTATAGTGTTAAAGATTATATTGACGACAAAAAGGCTTGGGCTTGAGCTGCGTCCGATTTCTATGCTTACACTGATTGTTCTTTGATTTTTCCTCTCGTAGTTTAAATTTGCAATTGTTTGTTTTTTCTTAACTCAAAGCCAGTACACACTATGTAGCCAGGCATATTGTACGTTACGGAATTGCATCGCTGACAGGGGTATTCGGCACTGGTGCAGCTACACAGGAGCTAAACTTAGCATTCGGGAACACCGTTGGAGCTGCTGAACCTTGGACAAAACTGTCTTTGCATTGTGTAGATTCAATTTCCTAGTATTGTATAATTGCATGGTACACGTGTGAGCACGATCTACTTGCTGTAAAGCATCTATTTGTTGGGCTAGTCGTTTATTGACTTGATAGTGCTATGGCTGTTGAGAGTATGTCATGCTCACTCAAATGTCTCGCTGGTGGTGGCGTGTGTGTTGGGTCATTAGGTTCCCTTCAATATGGTTGAGCTGAATGATGCTGATCCATACGTCATGTTCGTGAACGGACGCCGTCAGAGGGGACTGGTCATCTCTTAGCTGCTACGGCGTATTTTAATTTCTAAATTGTTGTTTTTTTTTCCATAATGGACGCTCTCAGCGTACAATATGTTTCTGCATCGTTCTCACACGATTGATTTCAAAATGAATGATGTAATCAAATATTTGTATCAATAGCTTGATATTTTAAAAGAGTGTCCATGGAGTTTCTTGCCCGTTCTTCTCCATAGGTACCTACTTTTTGGAATGGGCGACTAGCTTCACCTTACTGACTGACCGAACTTCTGACAATTCAAAAGTGCCTGTAACTGGTTTATTTGAAATAAATGCTTTGATTTGATTTGATTTGATTTGTCAGAAACTTGTCGCAATGTAGTTTATAATGATAGAGATAGGTAATAGGGTATTTATAAATATACTGAAACAGATCAGACAGAATGTGAACGTTCTTAAATTACCCCACTGGTCGCCTCTAAATGCCACAAAATATAATGTTATTTCGCCTACTACAGAGAAACCATTATTTCTTCACTAGCTGTTGCCCGCGACCCCGTCTGCGTGGACGAAAAAAGAGAAATGAGCTTAATTGACATAAAATAAGCGCCTGTTAAAATAATGGGAGCAGTATGTAGTACTTCCGCGTAAGCTCCCGTTTTTACATTTTTTTTTGTTATTGCTCTTCCTATTGGTCATAGCGGGACACTTTCGCATGTATTAATATTAGTATTTATTAATGTGAAATGTTGAGACATCACTCATACACGCACACGTACAAGCACTGGCTACGCGTTCGCACAGTTCATAGCAATGTAATCCTTAGCATGCCACTGGAGTTTTGAGCGTTTACTGTAAGTAGTAGTGTCGTGGTGGCCTAGTGGTTAAAACACCAGCCTCTCAAATATGAGTGTGCTGGTTCGATTCCAAGTCTGGCAAGTACCAATGTAACTTTTCTAAGTTATATGTTCTTTCTAAGTATATCTTGGACACCAATGACTGATTACAAGGTGAGGGAAAACATCTTGAGGTAACCTGGATTTTAAGTCTGAAATCGCCAACCCGCATTGAGCAAGCGTGGTGATTACGCTCAATCCTTCTCTGTATGAGAGTAGACCTGTGCCCAGCAGTGGAACGAAGAAAAGGTTCATGATGATGACTGTAGGCAGGTATCTCAGTAGAGTCGACCCGTTTACAATATGCTAATTACAATAAGCTACTTAGCGACTGCAAACTGTACGTGATCCAGACATCTTTGACAAAGGTTTGGTGGCCAGTGACCTGTCAACGGGTCCGTTGTTAATACATGTATCTGAGCATATAATTCATTTGCGTTTCGTTTGACATGACGTTTCCTATGAGCATGTAAGATACAACCTCTATGGTGACAACCAAACCCCCCCCCCCCCCCCCCGCCGCGAGTTCCGGTCATCCGTAAGACCTTCGTTATCGTCTGACGCACGAACATTGTATACTTACACATTATCTTGTTACAATAATACACAAATGTGAATATTTATAAATATTTGTATTGATTCACTTATCCTTCTCCTTCTCCTCTTTTATTTTGTCTACCTTTTTTTCTGTCCGCTCCATTCAGCAACTGAAGTGTAAACCATCCGCGGAATTTTCCTGTGCTCGTTTACGTCCGTTTATCGAGAAAAACGGTGTGTTGTTATTCGGATTACATTGTTAATATTTTCCGATGTCTAATAAAGGTTAGGTATATTTCATATTTTGCGTTTGCGAACACGATAAAATAAATGTGGCAACCCGAGTGAATATTATACACTGAGTAAAGTTAAATTGTATTTTGTAAAGAATTAATGGAGTCAGACGGAATTTAGAATCCCATTTTAAATACGTTGCTTGTTTCGCATTTTATATGAATAATTGGATTTTGAAGGCCCTTAATGGTAGGTACCTACAGAAAAGTAATGTACATTACATAGATTATAATATTATGTAGACTGCCTACCTAACGTGAACCTAAACGAAATATTTCTTTATTTTAATAAAGTTTGTGCACAAATACGATTCAAAGGAGAATTAATTAATGTCGGACATTCTCTACCAGTCAATCGGGTGGTGGAGCGAAAACATGGTAGGTCATTGCAAGTACAAGTATATTGATCGTTAAAGATACCTATTATTTTAACGCATCGCCCAACCGCCATAATGAAAGCCGTGCGTGTTGTGCACTAAATTACTGTTCAGATCATTATGTCCACTTCGCTCGATACATTGGTTGTATGCCGTTAATTGCAGAAACAATTAAAAGGTCATTGTGTCCCGTGGATCCACGTTCATAAGAAGGGCTAATAGCGTTCGATTCGTTATTTTAAACGACACTATAGACCCCTTCCATTCCATGGATAATAAGAAAGACTACTAATTCTGTACCTATTGCGAGTTTTTAGTTTTAGTTAGCGTTACAAAAATGGAAGTCGGTTTTAGTTATTAGAAATACACTCTCAACATTCGCGCTATATCTAACACTTGCCTATGTATGAAAATACACACATCAAAAGTGTCTAGGGATCAACATATATTTTTGCAATAACTTTTCTCCTGATTGATATTAATTAAAATTTTCTTTAAGGATTCATCAAATAAAGTGTTTTCGTTTGTCACAGTACCTAACGATAAACCAAGTCACCTTTGCATTAATAAAGAAATTTGCCATTTTCCTAATAAAGGGATATTTGACATTTGAACCACTAACACAAAAGTTCGAAAAAAAGACTGAAATAACAGTTTTCTCTAAAATTTTATTGGGTAACTTAAACAATTAATAATCCGTGTTTCTACCGCGAACACTAACAACACAAGAACATCGGTTTGGCATACTCAAAATGAGTTCATCCAAATCACGCTGTGGAATGGCCGCCCATGTTCGTTGCAACAACAAAAAAAGATCTTCTTGCGACTGGATACCCTCCATATTCGGCAGAGCTCTTCTCTGTAGCATATCCCATGCATGCTCAATCGGGTTCAAGTCTGGCGACTGAGCAGGCCAGGGCAGGACATTGATGTTAGCTGCGGCGAGAGTCTGTCTTACAACTCTTGCGGTGTGCGGTCGTGCATTATCATGCATTAACTGAAATAAGGGACCGATTTGCACTTGTAGAGGAACGATGACGTCTGATACAATCGTCTCAGCATAAATTTGAGCGTTGAGGTTGCCTCTGATCCAAATCAACTCAGTTCTTCCGCCGATCCAAATACCCGCCCTTACTATGATGGTTCCACCACTATAAGGATGGACTTCCTGGCAGGATTTTAATCGCTGTTGGCGTCCAGGGGTTCTCCAGTGTCGTATACGTCTTGTATCCGGTCTCATACCAAAACGAGACTCATCAGAAAAGCACACGAAACGCCATTGTTCTTCTGCCCAATTTCTGTGTTCAAGAGCCCATTGATATCGAATCCTACGATTGTGCATTGCTATAGGTGGTACCCGTAGCGGTCTTCGGGAATGAAGGTTCACTTCATGCAAGCGGTTTCTGACTGTTTGGTCGCTAATTAAGTTCCCTGAAGAGTGATGAAGCCTCACGGCTAACATCATGGCGGTTATTGTTGGAGCTCTTCGAGTTAAGATTTGAATGTATCGGTCTTGTCTCCGTGTGGTGCAGCGATACCGTCCTCCATGGCGCTCAGCCACGGTACCAGTGCTTCGGTAACGTGTCCAAAGTCGACTGATAACACTCTGACTTGTATTCAGAGCTAAAGCCACAGTACGTTGCCGGGAACCAGCTTCTATCATTCCCACGGCTCTGAGCATTTCTTCCCTGCTTAAATGACGTCGCCGCTCCATAATAACGTTGGTTTTAATCAGTAGTAGGGAAACAGTAGCACTAAAAATGTCTTCAATGCGTTGTATGTTTTTATAGGGAAAATATTGACAGCTGATTTTCATCTTTTACTCGAATTTGATTCACAGTTCCTGATTCAAATTATGAAATGCACCAAAAAGGATCCATATAAATTTATAAAATCATAAATTTATTACAAAGCCACATCTCAATCTCAAGAAATCCGCATAAAAATGCTTGATCCCTAGACACTTTTGATGTGTGTAGGAGCGTTTCTAATTATATCAGTTTCGCATGCAATGTTCTATTTGGACATATATCACGTCGCAAATCAATAAATATATCCCGTGATTAATAATAATATAGTAAGTAGGTCAGTTGGCGACCTGTTGCACGTCCTTGCAAGTGTCCCCGCGTTCAGCACGTCGTGCGGGCGCGCCCGCCCTCAGCCAACCACCTCCCTCCACCTACGCAAGTACGCACTTCCCCTCATCCCGTGCCTTTTACTTTGCAATCATCGCGCTACTGTTGCCAGCTTTTATCTAATTGAAAACCCCTCGTGTCAACTTATGTCAAGACACCGCGCCTAATGCGAGGGAGAGCGCCCGCCACGGTTGAAAAACTTTGAAACAGAAACTGAGGCTGACTTTATTACCTAGCACATAAAAGCGGCCTCCATAGGGTTTGATACTTGAAGCTCTGCACTGATAAACCTTATCAAAAGCGTAATGAACTATGTTTCCGTTGTATACCATATAGACTCGTCGAAGTGCTTAATGTATTTCATTACAGATATGAGATTATTTATTGAAAGTTTCGATAAAGGATAAACAGAAACGGTTCACGCGGTTACATATTAGTATTAGGATATTCATTTTATACATTGAATATACCGCATCTGATCTCGTGAACTCTTTCTATTAAGGTAAAAATATATTACATTTCATTTGAAGTTGCATACATAAACCACCCGCTGGTTTAATCAAGTTTTCTATTCTCCCAAATGGAGCTCATGCTGGTAAATCGATTCATTTACCGACATCACATCTCTCACATCTTATTTATTACCATGAATTTTTTAAGGTTGGGTTATGGCGAGTGTCATACCAGTGAATATGTTAACCTTTGTATTATGTATGTACAAAATAAAACCTTATCTTAAGGGTTCGTTGCACTTCATCATTTATTTAAATTTCTTGTGTAAAATATATGTAACTTTGTACAAAAAGTGTCCACGTGCTACAAACGTAACAAAGTTCGACTCGACAAACGTTCGTACTTCGGTATTTGGTTTAGGGGACAACTAATCTCTATTCCTGACATGTTTCGTCTCAGGGCCGTAAGGAGCTACCGCTAATTTGCAATTCCCCTTTCCTTGGGAACACGTTAATATCCTTCGAGAGCCTGTGATTTCCCCAATATCATTATTTGTCTTGATAGCCTTTGTCAGCTTTAAAAGTACCAAATAGAACCCGTAGATTTAGTGAATTCAATGAAATAAGTATCAGTTCTGTTTAGGTAAAAAGAAAAATCCTATAGAATATAAGACAATTTTAACATAAAAAAGAAAGCGTTGCGTACCCCGAATTGACGGAGTTATCAACCTCAGGCCACGACAGGCGCCTCTTGCAGAAAGCCATGGTGGGTTTCTCTGGTGGCTGCTGATTGCGAGCCACACGCAGTGAGCCTCCACGGCGCGGCGGCGGTGCCGGTGCCAGGCAGTCCAGGGTGCGGCGCCGGGCATTCAGCGCTGATGCTCCCTCCGTTGGCACAACTCTAGGGAATCCTACAAACGAACACCTGCATTATTTTCAAGAAAACAAATTTAATATATAAAAGCAAACAAATACAATCCTACATTAGTTTCAAGTACTTCGGCTGTCATGGAAAGACCATGAAAATATTCATAGTAGACTTATGAATCTTTAACTGGTTTAAACGGTAACATAACCCAGTGCAATAGTCGGTAAACCGTAATTAAGTCTTGTGTGCAAAACATTAATCCAAGTAAGAAATTTTTCTTCATATTAAGTTATAAGTTAAACAGCTGTTGTTGTATTGATATGATTTCTTACCCAAAAGATTCTAAGTAGGTACGCCTGACCGAACGATACGAATTACCTAAAGCTCGATTAATGACTAAGTTTTTTAATTAAATAGTCAATAGTCAGTATTAAATCAACATTTAAATGCGTACAATTTTTAATTAGACTAAGTTTGAACACTCTCTTTCAAATTTACAAGCCTGTTAAGGGAAATTTGTGAGACGACACACTTCCAAATCTGGCACATAACAACTTTGAAGTGTTTATTAAGAATTCGTAAGCTTCTAAAACAGCTGCGGTTTTCAAAGTTTGGAGTAAACCAACGTGTGGTTTGATAGTCCAGTACATTCAAGAATTTCATATAGTAACAACAAACGGATAATTTTATGAAATATTTAACAACCGATGAATAAAATTGGCAGTTTTTCTACGTAATCCTTATCCTATCCTTCCATTAATTTAATTTCATAATTTACATGAAATTAAATTAATGGATGGATAGAGTGTGTTTATATATGTATGTATTCAATTATTGTAAATACAACCCTACGGATATCGCAGACCTGCAACAATGGCTATGTCTGTGTACAGTCAAAATCCTCAATGGATGTCCGCCGCCCTGGGGTGGGCGACGGGGTTTGTCAGACTCCTACTGACTAAAAACCACCCCGGTGTCTCTCTGGTCACGTGCGCACGGAGCCGCGGGAGTCCCTGATTTTGCCGCGGCCCCACACTCTCGTGCCGGCCCGGTCTGTCCGGGCCTCGCCTCCTGCACGGGATAGTGAGGTGTTAAACTACCCCGTGCATCGCCTCTGAGGCGTGCGCCGACACTCGCGCGCGCCTCCGTCTCGGGGTCCAACTAATAGGGGGCAGGGACTTCCCCATGTCCCTCGCCCCTGAACCCATTCATGGTAGCCGGATGAGGGCGTTATCCGCCCTTCTTCGGCGCCCGGTGCGTCTTCTGCGGCCCGGGAAAGGAGTTGAGATCTCTCTCTCCCGTTCCACAGCTTCCTTGTGCGACATCACGTCCTCGCAGAAGGACACCACCGCGTCCCACGACTCTGCGCTACCGACCATCCTCCGCACTACTGCCGGCTGCGTCAGGTCGCCTCCTACTTCGTTTGTGGGGACACGGCGCTGCTCCTCCCAAGCCACACACTCGGAGAGCGTGTGCTGCGCCGTGTCTTCCCCGCATTGGACGCAGTGGTGGCACCGAGCGTCCGGCTCCCTGTCTATACGTCGCAGGTACTTGCCGAAGCAGCCGTGCCCCGACAGCACCTGCGTCACCCTGAACGACAGTGAGCCGTGCCTCCTCCCGAGCCAGTCGTCGAGTACTGGCCGAATCGCCTCGACGGTAGCGAGGCCGGCAGTAGGGCGCATAAGCCTCTGCCGCCAGTCCGCCACCAGGACCTGACGGAGCTCCTCTCGGCGCAGCTCGATCTGCTGCTGCACCGGACTGGAGCCCCGTGTCCGCTCTTCCTCGCGCCATCGGTACAATGACGCGAGTACTTTCGCCTCTAGGTCCCAGGGCGGGGATCCGGCCAGGACGCAAGCCGCCTCGTAGGATATCATGCGATACCCGCGGACGACCCTGACGGCCATCGCCCTCTGCGGTTTACGCAGAATGGCGAGAGTTCCGGCCGTCAGGTCCATCACCCAAACAGGGGCCCCATACAGGGCCATGGACCGCACGATTCCCACGTAAAACCGCCTACAAGCGGCGCTCGGGCCCCCCATGTTGGGAAGCAACGTTGATAGCGCGCCTGCTGCACCCATCAGCTTGGGCGCCAGTCGCCGGAAGTGAGGCCCGAATTCCCAGCGGCTGTCGAGCACCAATCCCAGATACTTCATGGTGGACTCGACAGCTATCCGGGCCCCGCTGACCACGATATGTGATTCAAGCAGAAACACCTACCGCAAAGATTACATTTGAATCTGGATGATCGACAAATGGCAGCAGAACAAATATTTCGATAATTTAACGTTTAACACCACTCTTAACAATATTTTGACATATATGTCCAAATCGAATGCGATAGAATGTTGTGAATTAGGTATGTCATTAAAATAAAAAATATTTCAAGATTAATTTTTTCCACATTCGAATTCATTATGAAAAATATGATATTGCGGCTATTTTAATCCTGGATGAAAACAGAAGGTCGATATAATTTTAGTGTGTGTGCCTATCCAAAGGTGTTCAATTTAAGTTCGCTAAAAAACGCAATCATCTCTCTTGCTGAATAATGTCTGGTGAAGCCGTACGGAGGACAGGTATGAGTAGTTGTGTTGCGATGTGTGCCGGGTACGATGCGCCAAATGTTGTTGTTTCGGGAGTTTGGTCATGGAGGGTCTTCAGATCAATCTCCCTCTGGCGCAGCATCGTTGGTCGTGTTGTTGGGTTTAACATTGCATCACCTCGCTCAACTGCCGTCTTCCTTCCTATTCACTAAGTTTTTAAAGTAAATAGGCTTAATAAACTAGCGCGCTTTACCATCAGGCATCAGGCAGGATTGCAGACAAGCAATAGTTTATAAATATATAAAAAAAAAAATGGAAAACGCCATTTCCTTTTCTTTATTCCTATATTTACAATGACCCATACTTATCCTAGATGGGAATTGTAAAGAGATGCGTGTGTGTGTGAGTGTGTGTGGTCTTATTTTTAGATGAAATTGCGCTTCAAAACAATACTGACTATACATAGTTTAAACAAAGAATATCGAAATAATTTAGCGAATATTGACATGCCACTCGACTTTTTGCTGGTTAAGATACCGTTATAACTAGCATCATGGCTTATATCTAAGCGCCTTAAATGTGAAGGTGTAAAATTACCCCACACATTGATTTTAACAATTCTCGGAATGTAAAGTGTAACTATCCAACATCTAGTCTCTATTTGCCTTTTACAAAATCAGAGTTGTAATTAAAAAGGTCTCTGAAAAAATGTGTTTTCTCACCTCTCATGGTCGCAGTAGATGGTGGCGGCGGGTGCGCCTGCGACTCCTCGGCGGATCGGTGACGAGAAGGGGGCGCGCGACGTGGCGACAGCGCTAGCCCAGCCACGCTGTCCGCCACACCCGCCACATACTGCCCCAACGATGTTAAAAAACTCATAGCTACACAATACCACTCAGTTTTATGAAGCACTCATTTGAATCAGTATAATGTCCAGTCAATTAATAACACTCATTTCAATTAGTTCACTGTTTCGTTTTAAACGTTCACAGTTCACACATCGTCGCGGTAGCCAAACTTGTGTAGAAAATGTTCAATTATCTGAAACAAAAAAAAACGTAAATCATATCAATTAAAATAGAAACCAACTTAAACTAACCGTAAATAACTGACAGTAATTCCTTTCCCCGAATTGTCGGCGCATAACACATAATAAGTATACCTACATAAAATCAAGCTTTCCTCGGAGGCTTAAACTGAGTTTCAATTAAGACGAAACACTTCTTGAACCCACGTTAGACACCAACGCGGTGTTTGAATAAATAGCATTCATGTTGTGATGGAAACAATGAAACATGGCACCCCATTAATAGGAAACCGTGACAGACTACCAACCTTCGTCTAACAGTGAACAGTATTATTGAAACTAATATCAGAATATGGACATGAAATGAAAGGATATTGCTGTTTATTATTATGAAATCTGCAGTTTCCCCCTGGACAAGGTTTTGTGTGAACAACAATTGTTAGAGGTCGGATGGTGTCAGGCATAGATTCACATACATAATATGTCGATAGTAGGTTTATTACATATTTTTCTACATCGTCTTACGTGAACATTTGCTAAAAAATTAAAGAAATTGTATTTTCCTCTTATTACAAGCAAATTAATGGGATCAATAAAGATATATGCTTAGAAAAGTATGTAATTGAATAAGTATAGTATTCCAACTAAAGATTGTCTGTAAAAGATCGCTCTTAGCGATAAGACCGCCCATCGTGTCACCCTTTGTAAAATCTTTGTTCTGTAATGTATACAATATGTAAAGAAAACCCAGTCCGACCCACAAGGATAATAAAGGTTAAGTAAACACATAACCAAATAAAATATGAAATTTTACATAATCATCATAATATGTAGGTAGTAACAATACTAATGAATTTAGAAATAATCTTTTTTCCGTGAATTAATTTTAACTTCCCCAAATGTTGGTAATTTTCAAAAAAGGGACAACTCTATTTTCGACGGTGTTATTATGAGCGATGCGACCGCGTGCCGTGTGTCCTGCCCCCTTCGCCCGCGCATGTATTGCCTACCGCACATATATTAAGTTATCTCGCTTTTGCGAAGTAATATTAATTTTTTCAGGGTGTTTTTTTTTTTTTTTTGAAGTCTTGCTCGGCTTTGTAGGCATTAGTAGAATCAGTTATCGATACCTAACAATACCTTCACGGAGATAAGTATATCATTTATAGTTGAAATAAAATACACAAAAGAACGCGGACGTCGAAATTCTATATATATTATGATAAAAGCATTATTGTAATTATTGGAAAACATACGGAAAAGAATCACGTAACTGAGGCTCGTAACAATACCGGCCATTGGTTGCAAAATTGTTTTAGTACTAAAACGTGTCCATTCCCGAAGCTTTACCGTCGACCTTGGTTTTACTGGAATGATTAATTATTCAAAGCTTTCAGAGTGACCGAAAAGCCAGTTTAAAAATAACATGCATTAAGATTTTTTTTTTTTGCTATGGTTGAAACCTTCAAGTTATATTGAGTACATTTACGGTCGACAATTATTTTACCTCTGATTTTGAGTTACTATCAAAATTGTAATTTTGTGAACTATTTTTTTTTTTTGAGATGATGTGTCCTAATAATTCCATTAATGTGGCTGCCAGAAAACTAGGCGTCATCGCGAAGGTCCGGCGGTACTTCACACCAAGGCAGCTTCTAATTTTGTACAAAGCACAGGTCCGCTCGTTTGTGGAGTACTGCAGCCACATTTGGGCTGGTGCTGCGAAATGTCACCTTGCCACTTTAGATTCAGTGGAGAGGCGTGCGAAGAGGCTGATTGGCGACCCAGACTTAACTCGAAACGGTCTCCAAAGCCTGGTGCACAGGCGTAGAGTAGCCAGCCTTTCGGTCTTCTATAGGATTAATTCTGGTGAGTGTGCAAGGGAATTGCATGATTTAATTCCCCCATCTCCGTTCCATCATCGGACGACCCGTCGTACGGCGAGTTTCCACCCTTACGTTGTTGACACCACTGCGATGCGGACGAAGCGTTTTGCTTCCTCCTTTATACCGCGTACATCGAGGGACTGAAACAATTTGCCAGCGTCGGTGTTTCCGTCACACTACAATTTGAGTGTTTTCAAGGCTAGAGTGAATAGGCTCTTAATAAACTAGCGCGCTTTACCATCAACGATCGCATCGCATGCTTACCATCAGGCGGGATTGCGGTCAAGCGCTGGTTTATAATTTATTTAAAAAAAAATGTTTCCTAATACTCATAGAATAGAATAGAATAGAATACTCTTTATTATGTACACCATATAGATTACAGAACATAAATAAAAATATTTTAATACCTTCACAATGTCTAACTCAAATTTGTATTGCTGCCTTATGAATGATGTTAAATACTAACACAATTTCAAAATGCAGCTTTATGAACGTTATGATTGCAGCATTATGGTTTATATATAACAACTGTAAATTATTCAACCTTGAGCCTTGGAGAGACTTAAATTGTAGTCAAATGGAAACACCGTCGCTGGCAAACTGTTCCAGTCCCACGATGTACGCGTTATAAAAGACGAGGTGAAACGCTTCGTCCACACTCTCCAAAATGCATCCCATAGAACACCGACAGGCTAGCTACTCTTCGCCTGTGCTTGTGTTTTTGTGTTATGGTGCTGTGTTTGTGTGCTGTGTGGCTTTGGAGACCGTTTTGAGCTAAATCTGGGTTGCCAATGAGGCTCTTCGCACGCCTCTCCACAAATGTGGCTGCAGTACTCCTCACACGAACGGACCTGTGCTTTGTATAACATTAGAAGCTGACCCGGTGTAAAGGACCGCGGGACCTTTGCAATAACGCCAAGGTTCCTGGCAGCCACTTTGAACTCAATGAATCGCCCAAATTTTGGGGTTGAGGAAATCTCAATTCCAAAAGCTGGAGGCGGTCGGTGCATTTCAAGGATACATTCCGAAAAATAGGAGCCATTGTGAACGGGCTCCTTTTGGCGGTGACCAGAAACGTTATGTTTTGGCGAAGTTGAATGCCACAAGATTCGCTTCGCCCCATCCATTCCCCAGGCAGTCTCTTATCTGAAGTGCAACATTCATACGCTCTACCATAGCCGCTTTTTCGCACTAGATTGCTTTCTTACTAGCCCCCGTACCCGGTAAATATCACTTCATGACAGTATTTTTATCTGTATACCCGTAGAAACCAGGCATCAGCAGATCGTTAATATGTAGCAAGAATAGAGTTCCAGAGAGAAAAGACCCCTAAGGACAACCGGCATTAGTCGTCATGGGCTTCGATGAGCATACGTCGGCCACAACTCGGAGGGACCGTTCAGTCAGGAAGCTTACTGAACAGGCCAGCGTACCATACCAGTATTTTACATGGAGCAATTGGGTTGTATTCCTAAAAAATAATTTAATGTCCATCAGATAGATTTATAAAAAATATTGAACACGTATTTTGTATTTTTTCTCTCATTCAAATACTTACAATATATTGATTTGAAATGCCGCATGACGTCACGCCGTGGTACAAAATATACAACGGCGTGACGTAATTAGCCCCCACTCCGTATCTTTAATACGCTATATCTCAGTAGTTTTTGGTAATTTCGACAAAATAAAAAATACGGGTCTTAATATTTTTTATCTACACTAATATATAAAGCTGAAGAGTTTGTTTGTTTATTTGAACACGCTAATCTCAGGAACTACTGGTCCGATTAGAAAAATTCCTTTTGCGTTGGATAGCCCATTAATTCAAGAAGGCTTTAGGCTATATAACACGCTCCAACCACTAGGAGCGGAGCATATAAAAAAAACATATCGAAACTTATACGGGTGTTCCACAAGGCTCAGCTAGTTATCTATAAGACGGACTAATTATTTTTTTGATTTTCATATCTTGCATCCCTAACTTCCTGTAACCACTGTCAAATGACAGTGACGTGCTCTCAGAGGCACTATTTATTATGATACTACTCACCTATATATTAAAAGCCAATTTCATGACATTGAAATAGTAGGTCTAGTAAGAGGACAAGGATCTACCTACCTAAAGGGATTTCTAAAAGTCCAGGAATTTGATAGCTATTAAAAATTAAAGACGGGGTTTATAAAAGCTGCAATATTTTCATGTAATAAATTCAAGCCGTAAACATTTTATGCTCGCAGAGATATTTCTGAAAAGAATGGCCTTTTGTTACATTTTATAGATACTATAAGATTGTTTATTGACAAAATTCATTATTTTGCTTCCTTCCCTCATTCTAGAGAATTTAATTATTTATTAAGTTTCTGACCCGACCGATGACCGTTGTGATCAGTAGACTGACGTTCTTGCACTCTACGAATCGACAAGCGTAAGGTAGATATTCGCGTGTTGACTGAATAACACAGCAATTGAATATGATTTAATTCCCCATCTCCGTGTCATCATCGGACGACCCGTCGTAAGGCGAGTGTCTACCCTTACGCTGCTGACATCACTACGATTCGAACGAAGCATTTCGCCTCTTCTTTTATACCGCGTACATCGAGGGACTGGATAGTTTTGCCAGTAGCGGTGTTTCCGTCGGACTAGAACGGACCTTACCACAAGGCGTTATTGAATAGCGTTTGATCGAAATAGTCATGTAGAGTATCCACTATTGACTGCTACAGGTTAATGGGGGTGAGAACACGTCAGCTCTTTTAAAATAAAGTTGCCATGGAAAAGCTTCAGAAACGAAAAAATAGAAGTAACCTATTTGTTACAACAAGTAGAAGTCGTGGTGGCCTAGTGGTTACAACATCAGCCTCTCAAGTATGATTGTGCGCGTTCGATTCCAGGTCAGGCATGTACCAATGTAACTTTTTTAAGTTATATGTTCTTTGTAAGTATATCTTGGACATCAATGACTGTATTACAAGGTGAAGGAAAACATCTCGAGGAAACCTGGTCTTTAAATCTGTAATCACCAAATTATAATTGAGCAAGCGTGGTGATTAATCCTTCTCTGTATGAGAGGAGGCCTGTACCCAGCAGTAGGATGATAAAAACGTTGATGATGATGATAACTTGTCCATCAACCTAACCATTTCCCAACGATGTTGGAGTCAGCTTCCAGTCTAACCAGATACAGCTGAATATCAGTCAGTAGCTTACATAAAGTGACTGCCTGTCTGACCTCCACAGCCATAACTCTGAATGAAATTCCTGTTGTTGATAGTTGTTTTAAACTTATACAACAGTGATAACCTGTTATCTAGTGTAAATAATTGACCAACTTATTTTTATAAACAAAAACACAAATCTCTAGAAAAAAATTGCTTTGTCCTACCTGACAGGCTTAGGAATTAGATATATAGTATTAGAGCAGCTTCTGCCTGCGATGTCGGAGATTATTCCATGGGAATACCTATGCTACCGAGATAAAAGTAGAGTATAAAAATATAAAATAGATAAAGCCTATTAAGGTATCAAGTATGCCTTATGCCTCAATCTTTAGTTGAACAAACATGAGAGGTCTGATCTTGCATCCAGCTTCAAATATTCTCTAATTTACATTTACATATCTGCTATGGATTATAGGGAATCCTTGTGTTCGAAAAGTTATAATAACTAAGTATAATATGTTACTCCATAACATCAGCTATCTGTCAGTGAAAGCCCCATCAACACCGGTCCAGCCGTTTTATGGATTGTTAGGAATACACACAGGACAGATAAACAAATATTTATAAGTATTTTCAAACGCCGGAAAATCTGTTATTTTGATATGAGGAAAATTAAATTGAAGTCTGTTTGAGTTTCATTTAATTTATCTATTTGCATAGACAAGTACGATCAGCAAAAAAAAAAAAACGATTGACACAAAATAATGCGAAAACGTACTTTTCGATATTTCATAATAGATTAAGAGTTAAAGATGAAATGAGAAAATCGATGAGCGCTCTTCTTTAATTAAATGTCACTTGGGTTTCGATTTCATTAAAATATTTAGCTCAGTATTTAAGATTTCGAAAACAAAAGTATTTGATGAATGTATAAATTACCTTTTTTTTTTGTTTGGGAACCGACCCACCTTTCTTCACTTGCCTATGCATCAGGGCCACGGTTTCTTTTTAAACAGCCCGCAACATCAGGACCCAGGAGGCATCGGTCTTCGTGGACCCCATCACGATGTGCTGACATCTTTTTAAGGCGCGCGCGTGAAACACAACGCGCCGTCAAGTCGGGCCTGGTCCTTACCGGGCGGTGAGCTAGCCGCTGCTCATCGCTCGCAAGCGCCTTCGGTGGCCGGGAGTTCGATGTTGTCTCCCGACAAGGGCGTCTCCTGCGGCGGCTAGAGGCGTGAGGGCGCTGGGATTCCCGCTCCCTCACGCTCCGCTCCGGACCATGGCCTAGATCAGGGTCGGACGCGATATATCGCCGCCGATCGCCGCCACGAGGACACGGCGGAGCTCTACCCAAGCCGGGCAGACCTTCGCCGTATGCTCCACCGTGTCCTTAGGTCGATCCCCACAGTGGCGACAACCTGGCGTTTCTTCCCGCCTTATACGGAACAGGAACCTCCCAAAACAGCGTCGTAGTAAAGGGCGCCGTGGCGCCTCTCTAGCCACTCCTCAAAGAGGGGACTTAACATCGCTATTGTGGCGTGCCCAAGGTATAAATTAGCTTCCAGTTCATTCAAATAAACTGAAAGTGACTCCGACATACTTAAGAAAAGGCATTTCCTTTTATACATACGTAGAACTTCGCTCGCGATTTCATCCATACGGACTTCCTTAAAAAAACCCACTTCTCTAAGTACACATTTTCCAAATTTGATGTCCCTAGAACCAGCGGTTTAGGCTGTGCGTTTATTTATCAGTCTTTAAATCAGGATTTTTAAATTATACATATGCAGCGTTATTTTTTGTACATGCGAAACCCGATATACGTCTCAGTACAATATACCAGTATTTTTATGTAAAGAATTTATGTACCTGGTTATCCCTACAAAAATATGGTCAACGCGCCGCTCGCCCACTCGAGCTCTATAACACTATGATCCGCTGTGAACTGTAATGTGCGATCGGTAACCACACTCCAACATTTTTTAAATACACATATTTGGAAAAAAATACAACATGGCGTAAAAAATATTAGAATCGATTTAGTTGCTTATTCTGAACAAACCATATTTTGTATAAAGAAAAAATAACATTGTATTTATATACCTACCAATGTTCAAGTTTTGGGCCCGTCAGGGAAAATTTTCGAAAAACCCTTATAAACATTATTCCCATTCTTTCCTACATTGCTCGAAACTCGGTACGAGTTTCGTATAAATCGGACCGGGCGCTGAAATAAAAACTTTGAAACCCCTTAATCCCTAGCTAGGGGGTAGTTTAGAAAAAAATAAAAACTGGCAGTCTTTATACTTTACTTAGATAAGTGTTCGTGCCAAGTTTCAAATTTAAGGAATTTGATTTTCATGCAGTCGTAATCTCCCCAGTTGAGCCTACTCTTTACGAAGAAGAAAATCAAATGAAATTTATTACTAATACATTATTTGGTGATTGGAGCCTCCTGTTAAATAAATAATGCCTATGTTAGGAAACTCAGATCATCCACAGTAAGTACATATTTGTCAGTGTCTTAGTTATAAACAGTGAATGAGTGTATGCGAGTATGTGTGTACGTGCAAGCGTGCGTACATATGTAGTTGTGTGCATGTAAGTGTCATTTTGTGCGTTGCAACAGTTACTCAGTGTATGCGTATTTGTCCAATGTGTTACTCTCCAAATTTCATGTCTCTAAGTAGCAGTTTAGGCTATGCCAGGAATTTAATTTTTATTGTTTATTGAATTAGGTACTTTTTTGCTAAAACAACTGAAAAAAATAATTTCAGTTAATTTTGCAAAAAATAAATTTACAAAATGGTGTACATTTATATTTTAATTGCTTACACAATACACTTGTGTAAGTAAACAGAGAGGTCCGAAGTATATTTGCAACGCGCCTACAATATTGGGAGGTGACCGCAGCAGACCGACAGGGGCGGCCGGGCAACTCGCCGGCCCGGCAAGCGCGCGCTTCTATACAGCGTACTGGGGTTTGATTAGGCAAGGCTTTGTTTAAACGTACCACGCTATTACGACGAACGGCGAGGCTTCCGGCCTGCACTGAGTGGGACAGCAAGTTTACTATTATTTTCCACTTTATCTCAAAACACATTTATTAATACTGACACTAAGTTATACGCAATATAAATATTCTGTTTACAAACTTACCTACATATCCACTGAGTATAGACTACGAGTACCTATTACCTCTTTTTTGAAAGTACAAGAAGGAGCGCGAAGTAGTTAAATAAAATCAATCATCTGGTAATTCAATATGTCATTCTTATCGTTTGCTACTTGGATACTTTCATTAAAAAGTTAGGCCCAAGTATTTAAATTATAAATGAATCAACTTAAGCAAAAATTGATTGCTTCTATAACAGTAAATCCATTACTGATCGAGATAGATTAGTTTGAAAGTACCTAAGTATTGCTCAAGTATTTTTGGGTAAAACAGTGAACGATATCAATCTAGGAGTACCCACTTATACCTACCGTAAAAATTTAAATTTCTTTGGTCTCCAGTGTGCTATTAAAATTTGCAATTAGTACCTATTAGTGAAGCGAAGAAGCCAGAATCCTGAATATTAACCAATCATTCCATAAAATAGGTAGTAACTAATACAGTCTACTCATTAATGTAGATTTACGTATACTTTTATGACTTGGTTTTTTAATTAAATAATATAAAATCTATTTATAAGCGCACGAATTACTATCATACCTAAAGGTCTACACTCCTCGCCAAATAAGGGTAAATACTAAAGGTCATAAAAAAGGCTTTTACATCAAAAGTATCATCGTAAGTTGAGAAAATCGTATAACTATAGCTATAATTGAGAATTTCGCAAACGGGTCCGGCTCCTGTTTAAGGGTTAATGAACAAATTAAGGCGGGTTCCCCAGAAGGCTCCGTTGTCGCCCCAGGGCCACTCTCAGCTCGGCCGCTTTAATTCGTTAAAATGAGTTTTATAAAAAAAATCACACCTCGCGTTTTATAAAGGTCCGTCAAAAATATTTTAATTAAGTTGACTTTTTTTACATACTGCATCACAGCCTATTATTTTCCACAATAACACTCTGAGTAATTCTTGTTGTAAACATTTATCGCAGGACAGATCATTTGAAAAATGGAGACGTTTAAGTCACTTTTTTTTTTTTTATAAATTATAAACCAGCGCTTGACCGCAATCCCGCCTGATGGTAAGCAGTGACGCGATCGTTGATGGTAAAGCGCGCTAGTTTATTAAGAGCCTATTCACTCTAGCCTTGAAGACACTCAAATCGTAATGTGACGGAAACACCGACGCCGGCAAATTGTTCCAGTCCCTCGATGTACGCGGTATAAAGGAGGAAGCAAAACGCTTCGTCCGGATCGCAGTGGTGTCAACAACGTAAGGGTGGAAACTCGCCGTACGACGGGTCGTCCGATGATGGAACGGAGATGGGGCTGATGGGCTACTAAGGGTTTAGTCCCGAGATGTCTTGTGCCTCAAAGGCGTGAGACTTTTTGTAAATTTAGTTGATTCGTGTGGACAGATGACGGTTGTAGAAACTCTTTTGAACGTTTTTCTATTCTATTTTTGTTAATGGCAATGGTGCCGATGTCGACAATTCTGCCAATGTCTAATGTGATATGAGAAAACGTACGAAGGCAACTTTTGAACGTTGTTGAACGGACGCGGTTGTAATGTCATAAATTTATTTACAAAACGTCATATTAAACTTTATTAGCTAATTGGAATAGGCAATAAAATATCAAGAAAATATACCCGAAATACTTAAAAAAAAAAAAGAAACATTGCATTTGCTGCCACAACTTCGTCCGCATGCAATTTTTGGTTCGTCTGGCATGTTACTTCGCGTTTCCTGCGCGTTGTATTACTTCATTTTTGCTTAGCTTTCTTTCTGGCATTTTCTTTCTGCTCGACTAACAAGATTGGTAACTTGACGTTAAATCGACTTGTTCAGGAATTGGGCTATCAAATGAATATGATATTCAGAAAAGAAGCGATAGAAACAATCCAAATATTTTTTTTTTTACAACATTATATCACTGAATTACAAGAAACGACGGAAATTTCGAAATAGTAAATCGAAAGGGTCTAAATCTGCGAGAAATGTTAACATCGTGTTCCAGAAAAATTACGTATTACGCGACGTCATCTATGGGTGAATAACCAACACATGTGCGCGTGTTGAATCAAATGTATGACTGTTTTTCCCGTTTTTGTAAAAAAAATTCTAAAACCGGAAAACAGACATACCTTTGTAATATAAAAATATTACCCCCAAAGCTATGTGGCCAATTACCATAGGACTTACAAAGACCATAGGCTAGAAGAAATTTCTTAAGATATAGGCAGCACCTTTGTACTTAGATCAAAATTTTGACATATTGTGTATACATAAATAATAACTAAAATAAATATTTTTTTTCCTAAACATTACTTTTTCATCCAAACCTTAAAATATAGAAAAATACTTTTTTAAACCTTAAAAGGCAATATAAAAGAGCATGAAGAACATAAAGATTATTTTATGAACTTCTTTGAGGAATTATTTAAAGTGAACCAGGTGGCCATACATTAAATCAAATAATTCTGCATTCAAATAATTCTGTTATGAGATATATTTACTCCCGATTTTCTGAACAAAATTTTGATTAAAGCAAGCTAAAATTCAAGACAAACATGTCATTTATAGCACTCAGTAACAACGAACCTGTTTTGTTAATATCTGAGAAATTGACTCCTTTTTCCGATAGGAAATCATCAACTGACCTCTACTTTTACTAATTAAAACCTTGTGTGTGTTCCTTCATTTGTCTGTGTGCCAGTGGCCACGGTATCTGTTTCAAACAACTCATGGCCATGGCATGAAAAGTTACTCCTTCTACACAAACAAACAAGTTTATATCTCTTCAAAATACTAGTGTAGTGTAGTGTGTAATACTAGTGTAGTTTATTATGTTGGACGATACGGAAAAGAAAACCACAATTTAGTATATTTTAAATATCACAATCAAATGAAAAACACATGTTTAAACGTACGATGTGGGGAGTGTGCGAGGGAATTGCACGATTTAATTCCCCCATCTCCGTTCCACCATCGGACGACCCGTCGTACGGCGAGTTTCCACCCTTATGTTGTTAACACCTCAACGATCCGGACGAAGCGTTTCGCCTCGTCCTTTATACCGCGTACATCGAGGGACTGGAACAATCTGCCGGCGGCGGTGTTTCCGTCGGACTACAATTTGAGTGTCTTCAAGGCTAGAGTGAATAGGCTCTTAATAAACTAGTGCGCTTTACCATCAACGATTGCGTCACTGCTTACCATCAGGCGGGATTGCGGTCAAGCGCTGGTTTATATTTTAATAAAAAAAAAAAAAAAAAAAAAAATGTACTAACCTAAAAATAGAAAAATCGACAATTAAAGGTTTTTACTTCCAGTATATTAGTAGATCGACACTGTATCACTTCAATTAAGTTTACTTCTTCTATTTTCTTTATTATTTACTTTAATCTAATCTTTATCAAGCAGCCTGAAAATTCTCTCACATCTTTTGACGTGGGCTGTCCTGTTCGTATGGAGTGTCATACCCTTAGGCGATGTACAAATAAATAATAAAGTTAATACTAAGCTATGTACACACATACAGTAAACAAAGCCTACATATATATATAGCATGAATAATAATTATGTGTGCATTTCAAAAGCAGTATCGCGGTTTTCTGCAATTTACTTAAATAATGAGTTTATAATAACTTCATTTTAATCCATAATTATATGCCTAATACAAAGACTGGTTTTAAGTTCTGAAGCAGCATCTATGCGTGATTTTAATTAAGATTATAAGTTCATTATGAATGCTCATGCTTTGTAGTGTAGATTAGGAGGATGTATATAATTATCAGCTGTCTAGTTAAAGGAAACCCACTCCGGGTTTCTTTTAACTAGGCAGCTGATAATTCCACAGTATTATTTTTTTAATTTTATTCAAGTTATGAAAATAGTCCTGTCTGGTGCCCATATTACGACCTATTTATATTATTGAAGCATATATTATCGATTTTATTAGTTTACATAGTTATAACACAAAACTTCAATAAAAGATTTCAATTTTAGATTTAGTAGGCTATCCATAGAAAATCCTATATAAACTACTAGCTGCGCCTCGCGGCTTTACCCGCGTAGTTTTCGATATGTTTTTTTTTTTTTAATATGCTGCGGAATAATATTTTAATTAATATCCAAAGCAAAAACATTTTTTCAAATTGGACCAGTAGTTCCTGAGATTAGCGCGTTCAAACATAAAGCTGAAGAGTTTGTGGTAAACTCTTCAGCTTTATATATTAGTAGAGACTAGCGACCCGCCCCGGTTTCACATTGGTGCAATGCTCATACTAATTACGCTACATAAAAACTGTGAACGTTGTATATAAAAACATAGCCGCGCCACTCCTTCCGCCCCAGCCGGTACCGCCGCAAACGCTACGTCCTGCAATTTTGCAATTTTCAAATTTCAAAATCTGTAATATCTTCGAAAATATTCATTTAAATCATGTGCTGTTAAGAACCATATAGATCTATATTAAATCAACAAGGTATTTAATTAGGTAATTTATTAATGCTGTATTAGTAAAAATCGCTTCGAAAAGTAGACATTACTTGTCGTAAAAAGTCATCATCATCAACCTTTTTTTATCGTCCCACTGCTGGGCATAGGCCTCCTCTCATACAGAGAAGCATTGAGCGTAATCACCACGCTTGCTCAATGCGGGTTGGCGATTTCAGACTTTAAGTCCAGGTTTCTTCAAGATGTTTTCCTTCACCTTATAATCAGTCATTGGTGTCCAAGATATACTTAGAAAGTACATATAACTTACAAAAGTTACATTGGTACTTGCCTGACCTAGAATAGAACCCGCGCACTCATACTTGAGGCTGGTATCTTAACCACTAGGTCACCACGACTTCTTTCTTTCCTAAAAAGTAAATGACAAAAATTGTTATTGTGTGATATCTATAAGACATAGACTTATAGTTTTCTGTAGGCCTTTTCAATGTGTACAATACTTAGTACATTATTTTGATATACATATCTCGTACGGTTCAGCCTGCATTTGCAATGTAAACGGAAAAAATGTAATTATTTACGACATCCCATTAAAAACCTCAATAATAACAGTATTTCTCTTCTATTTAATGAATGTTATTATACGTATAAACCTTCCTCTCCAATCACTCCATCACATTAAAAAAACCGCATCAAAATCCGTAAGCATACATAGGGATGTAGCGGTACCTACAAACGCCTCATGGAACCACGCGTCATACTGATGGCACACGAATTCTACATCTCGCAATCAGAGTTTGCCGTGCAATTAGCATACATACAACTTCCCAATTTCAAGCATTGGGCAAGTGCCCGCCAGACATAACACCCGTCTGGTTGGAGGATCCTCCCTTTTCTATGGAGGATGAGTGAACTTTACTCTCTGTTCTTCATGCCTCCACACTGGTGACCCCGAGCATGAACGTCAGCGCAGCCTACGTGCAGCAACTTCAGCGTGAGGTCATCATCACCATTCTTGCAAACCAGCGCTGGGCTGTGTTTTTACATAGAGTCGCAGCATAATGCTGAGCGACAGCCGTTTTGCGTGGATGTGACGCATGTTTCCCTCAACTATTTCTTATTTTTTATGTTTTTGTAAACTCTTGCGTCATGTTTATTGCAATTAACCTTTTTCTTTCTTTCTTTCTTGCAAGCTTTAGCGGTGGATCACCCAGCCAGCCAGCACCCACGGCTACAAAGGGTATTCTGACCACAAGCATTCAGCGACCGCGCACATACGTGGTCATCACCCTCAGCCTCATCAGCAACCTCGGCACAGCACACTGTACTTTCGGCCGGTCAACAAGCAGAGCCGTCTCTCCTGGTCGACGCAACAGCCAGCCTCAACCTGGCGATATACGACATCCGACGCACTGGAGTATAACGCAGCGCCACCGCCCCAACTCACTGGGGAATCTCCGAAGACAGTTCCGACTCGCCGTGAACTACTCAGCAACCGATTCCGACTCACTGGAACCTAAGCTGGCCTGGCAAGTATCGCAAGATACAAGACTCAGCCTACTATCGACCTCCTATCTCTGAAGGGGAGTGATGTAGCGGTACCTACAAACACCACATGGAACATTGCGTCATACTTACGTCATACGAATTCTACATCTCGCAATCAGAGTTTACCGTGCAATTAGCATATATACAACTTCCCAATTCCAAGCATTGGGAAAGTACCCGCCAGACTTTTCTATGGAGGATGAGTGTACTTTACTCTCTGTTCCACATGCCTCCACAGGGATATAGTTACAGAGAAAGCGACTTTGTTTTATACAACATACATATGTAGTGACGATGAAATGAAATAAGTGCCTATAGAAGCACGTAATTAGTTTCGACGGACAAATTAAGAGTTCATTAAATAGGTATGTTGTCCTTGTCTGACAGTTGCCTATATAAGCTAAATTGATTTAATCTCAATTTATTATTCAGTTTGATTTGATACGATGAAAATATCCAATGTTATAAAACCTTTCTAAAATCCAAAAAGCTAAAGGAGACTGAACCGCTTTTCTGATAGGTATTTTAACGTAACATACCTATATTTATGCCGAAAACATGTCGTTCTCGTTGTTATGTACCTTACTATTTAATTAAGAATGCTCAGTGTTATTTTCTATCAATACATTCTAGTTGCTTTAAGTTGTGTAAATTAATTCATCACCTCAATACAGTGAAGGAAAATCTTGAGGAAGACGGCAAGTCCTAGAACCAATAGTTCAAAGATAGTTTAACGTACAACTCACATTGGGCCCGCGTGGTAAATAATTGCCCACTCCCTCTCACTAAAGAAAGGCCGGAATCCCAGCAGTGGAAGCAGGCTGGTTACGTATTACGTAAGCCTCAGTTTTCGAAGGGCAAGTCCAAAAGTAAAGGAACACACAATACTAAAAAAGCGGTCAAGAGCGTGTTGCGCCACGTTCACTGTAGGGTTCCGTAAATTCCCGTTCGTCACAATAAGGTACCCCACATAAGAGTTAAATAAGAGATAAAACAATAGACTATTTGTTACATTAAGTAAACATACTGAGTATGGAACTAAAGAATGAGTTTCTTACTATTAAATAGCTCATACCCGTTTGACTCCATCAATTCATGAAAAATCTTAACAGCGCGAAGTAGCCTAAAGTACAGCGCCATCCCTCGAGAAATTGGGTTCTTATTGTAAACAAACTAGACTGGTTACGTAACCCGTCTAGTTTGTCGTTCGATTTTCGATGGTGATTTTCGATTGCGTGAACTGATTTTAGTAATTCTTTTTTTTATTTGAAAGAAGATGCGTTATGGATGACAAAATTTGTAAGCTTAGAATTAAAAAATGCTTGCATATACGGTTAAATTACAAGCTTAGTTCAGAAATCATCTTATTTAATTCTTCAAAAACTGTTCGGCCATCAAGTTCAAAATAATTTTCCTAAAAAGTCTTTATAACGTTCTAGATTTGAGATTTTTTTCATATTTTTTAAACTTATGGTTCAAAAGTTAAAGGACGCATTTTTTTACTCTTGGAGCGATTATTTCCGAAAATATTAACAGTATTTAAAAATAATTTCAATTTAAACCTTTATTTATTCTATTCCTTTTTAAGTACCTATCCAAAACTTAACACGTGGAAAAGAAAAAATACACTCTCCTCTCCACTTTACGGACTTACCCTAATAAAATATTTATTTCTACTTTTTATTTTACCACTTCATTGGTCTGATTGACATACATATTAGAACATAAGGGTACATAATTCTGTTTTCTATTGCTAACGTTCACTGAAAGTTTCCGCGGACGGGCAGACAGACACATAAAGACTTGGCGAAACTATAGGGGTTCCTATTTGACTACGCAATCCTAAAACCAAATCAATGTAACCGGTTCAATGAATATAAGCTTTGTACTTATTTGAAGAAAGCCCACGATTATAAATGTACGAATATCTTCACTGTATTCGAGAATCTGCCCTAACCCCCGACACTTGCAAATTGCCTGAATAGCTCGCAAAATATCTATAAAACAAATCCCTTCTATTCAAAACTCTCGGGCTGTTTCCATGTTATGGCATATCCTAAATTTATTATTTCCCATTCGCTATTTAATTCCATGTACTTCAACCCGTACAGGTAACAAAATTTTGTCATTCTCAGGAACGTTATACAAACAATGGAATTAATTATTCCGTGGAACAAAATGGACGTATATCTTCTTTGAAAACATAACACACAGTGGATCTGAGGGCCTTGGAGATAGCGACTAGCAAAGTGGTCTTCAAGAACATGAAACAATAAAAGGTCTTACAAACTTCAAACTGCTTGATTGTAATTTCGTTCTGTGTCATATTTACAAATAAAATCTTTTTTGCTGACATGACAAAAATTATAATGAAAAAAATTATCATTGCCCATATGGTCTTATAATTTATTTATGTACCATGACGGAATTGAAAATAATTTTCAATTTGACACCACAAAACATAACAAGTAAATACAAATTCGACTAGCAGAAAAGCAAAAAGAGATGAGTTAATTTTTTATATGGATTGTCTTATAAGTGTCTCTTAGGCTTATAAGACAACACAAAACGGTAGTAAATTCAGATTTTTAATTATAATTATACTATATATTTTTAATTTAATTATAATTTAATATATAGTAATAATATCAGATTTATGCCGTAAAGTTGAATCTCAAAATTCACCCTGTGTACGTGTATGAACCTACTGAATAAAACCATATTATGTTAACAACATGAATGAATTAATGAATGAACATACCTTAATTATTTCCACAACGTTCTCATGAAAAAAATATATCCATGAAAAAACGGGTCACAACAGCCTATTCATCAAAAAATTAAGGGCCAGGAAACAATGGCCGTCTAATCAATACATACCTTGTACAAATATTGCATAAAAATAAATTTTAGACGTTGCCTCACTCTAGTAATCATGTACTCCTTATCGAGGGGGAGGGGGCATTTACAAACATTTAAACGCCATACACAAGCAGCCAAACCTGTAAACACTACTTCTATAATCCATTCTATATAACATTAGACAAAGTAAAAACGAGTTATTTTTAGGGTATATTTTGTAAAAAAAAAGTATTTTTTTAAATCTGATTCTATTTTGGGGCTTTTATGGGCATATGTCAGCCCCATCGTTCCCTTTACACTGATCTTACTTACTAAATACAGTATAAAATCCAATAATATAAGTATAAATATAAACAGACTAACTTATAACAAAACTAGAGCAATTCATATTGAACCTTAATTAAGCAATACAACTTTTTCGTCATCTCCGATAATGGTACTGACAAAATGGATTGTATTAAACGTATATCTAATTTATTTAAGTTAAATTCCCCTATGTATAGCAAAAGTAAAATATATTTATTTATATTTCGCTTTGTTACAGTTCAGATTGATGATCATGATGATGTTCTACTTAATAAACTCATTTAACTATCTATCTTCTAAATTTATGAAACTTTTAATTAGATATATTAAACATGCAGTTTTTACATAATCCATCCATGTTCATATTGAAAACCTAAAATATAATCAGGGCTAGCCTGGAACATTTTACATCCTTACTAAAATTGTAATTCGGAAAGTGAGTTTGTTTGTTTGTTCCACTTTCACGCCGTAACTACTTAACAAATTGCTTTGAAATTTTGCAGACGTAAAGTTAAAAGTCCAGATTAAATACTTAATAGGGTACTTTTTATCGCGGGGAAATTTGATATTCCCGAGGGAAATCTAAAAGTGCCATATGACCAAATTCCACGTAAGCGAAGCCGCGGGAGGAAAGCTAGTTTTACTATAAGTCTAACATTTTTGAAGTGAAACTTCTTTAGGCACGCTTGACTTGGGGAGTAAACTGGTGAAAGCGTTACGAAAAATGTTACGAAAAATGATCGGGCAAGGCGAACGGAAGCAAAGTATAGTCCTATTTCGTCTGTACTACAACCAAGGAGTTGGCTCATGTAAATATTGCATGACATGTCGAGTATGAAGTTGTGAGTTCGCATCTCGCCGAAGGCAATATATATTTTTTGGATCTTTTTAAGATTTGTTAACAATTGAGTCGAGTATGAAGTTGTGAGTTCGCATCTCGCCGAAGGCAATATATATTTTTTGATCTTTTTAAGATTTGTTAACAATTGATTACCTAAGAGCACAAATAATTTATAAATTTCGTTCTGTTCTGGCTTTTATATTGTTTTATATATTTTTGCTGAACATTTCTGATATAATTGAAAGTATAGAAGAAGATATCGTCACAATACGATAATTGGACACAAATTGGACCTTGATTGATTAAGAACTATGAATTTCTTCGAGAACATGACGCTGCGAACACCCCCGACCCCCCTCATTGATTACCTCACCCCCCCCGAGGATTATCTCGGGAACCAGAGGTCGTGGACTACCCGAGTTTGGGGTCCCCTGAATCAGGAGGAGGAGCCCGACCTTTTGGCCCCGAGGGAATCCACTCCACCCTCTCCCCTTCCCCCCTCTTCCCCTCCCCCCCTACCCCCCGCAACCCCACGAAATCTACGACCCCCCCGCCCCCTTTAGTTATCTCACCCCCCCGTGGATTATCTCGGGAACCAGAGGTCGTGGACTACCCGAGTTTGGGGTCCCCTGATTCAGGAGGAAGAGCCCGACCTTTTGGCCCCGAGGGAAACCACTTTTTTTTTTTTTTTTTAATTTGGAGGTCTATGCAAAAATATTAATTTATAAATGAAAGCATGAAATAAATTTAAATATTTATAGGAAATTAATATATGTATATGTGTATACATGTATATATTGTACACACATATATATATATATATATATATATACATACAGATGGTGCGAAAGAAGTTTCACTTCAGTCGTGTGGTCATAAGCACACTCGTTTTTTTTTTTATAAATTATAAACTAGCGCTTGACCGCAATCCCGCCTGATGGTAAGCAGTTATGCGATCGTTGATGGTAAAGCGCGCTAGTTTATTAAGAGCCTATTCACTCTAGCCTTGAAGACACTCAAATTGTAGTTTGTCGTAAACACCGTCGCTGGAAAATTGTTCCAGTCCCCCGATGTACGCGGTATAATAGAGGAAGCGAAACGTTTCGTCCGGATCGCAGTGGTGTCAACAACGTAAGGGTGGAAACTCGCCATACGACGGGTCGTCCGATGATGGAACGGAGATGGGGGAATTAAATATTACAGTTCCCTTGCACACTCACCAGAATGCATCTTAAAGAAGAACGAAAGGCTGACTACTCTACGCCTGTGCTCCAGGCTTTGGAGACCATTTCGAGTCAAGTCTGGGTCACCAATCAGCCTCTTCGCACGCCTCTCTACTGAATGCAAAGTAGCCAGGTAACATTTAGCAGCACCAGCCCAAATGTGGCTGCAGTACTCCACACACGAGCGGACCTGTACTATGTACAATATTAGAAGCTACCTTGGTGTAAACTACTACCGGACCTTTGCGATGGACTCAATGAACTGCCTAAAGTTAAGGTTCAAGGAAATCTCAACTCCCAAAAGCTGAAGGCGGTCGGTGCACTCCAAGGATACATTCTGAAAAGTAGGAGCCAAGGTGAACGGGCTCCTTTTGGCAGTGAAAAGACACGCCTGTGTTTTGGCGGCGTTGAATGCTACAAGATTGGCTTCGCCCCATTCGGAGACTGCCTGTAGTGCAGTACTCGTACGCTCTGGGACCGTTCAGTCAGGAAGTCTTTTACCCAGCCAGTCAGGCCAGCGGAATTGCCGTACGCTGGAAGCTTACTCAAAAGGCCAGCGTGCCATATGCGATTGAAGGCCTTCGAGACATCAAGGGAGACGGCAATCGCTTCCCCATTTTTCTCGAGAGCCTCGCCCCACAAGTGAATGGCGTACACTAGTAGATCCCCAGTTGACCGATTGCGTTAAAACCCTTACTGTCAGTCACTGAGGAGATCATTACCTTCCAGGTAAGCCAAGAGGCGTGAACTCAATACACGCTCCATAATCTTGTAGAGTATGGAGATTATTGAAATCGGCCGATAGTTGGTAGGATCGGCACGAGTACCCTTTTTGGGCACGGGCTGCACGTTGGCAAGCTTCCAGGATTTGGGCACTATACCAGTCCCAAATGAGGGGCGATACAGGCGCGTCAATATCCTGTATTGACAAACTGGCAAATCGGGTGAGCCTTAAGAACAATCGCTGGTATACCATCTGGACCACTAACCTTATTCACGTCCAGACGACACAATACTCTCAGAACTGTCTTTTCTGAGACGCTCTCTCAGAGAAAAATTTAAAGAGATTAATGTGTTCACCGTGCCGTCTCAATATATTTATGAAAATCTTTTGTATGCTCATAAAAATATAAAATTGTTTAAATAATACATTGATGTCCATAATATAAATACCTATAAATTTGTGCCTGTTCCTAGGCACAAATTTATTGTACCTCCAACAAGGCTCAAGAAAATAGGTGGCTCTCTTAGATGCCAATGTATAGATTTTTACAATATACTTCAGAGGTGGTTCAAGATCTGAGCCTGAATAAATTCAAATCCTTCATTAAACGTAAGTTGTGTCAGAAAGCATTTTATAGTGTTAAGGATTATATTGAGGACAAAAATAGCTTGCTTGACTTGGGCCTGAGCTGCGTCTGATTTCTATACATACACTGATTGTTCTTTGATTTTTCCTCTTGTAGTTTTAATTTGTAATTAGAATAGAATAGAATAGAAAACTCTTTATTATATACACCATATAGATTACAAAAACATAAATGTAAAGATTTTACAAAGGGTGACACAATGGGCGGTCTTATCGCTAAGAGCGATCTTTTACAGACAACCTTTTTGTTCTTTTTTTTTTTTACTCAAAGCACACACTATGTAGCCAAACATATTGTACGTTACGGAATTGCATCGCTAACGGGGGTGTTCGGCACTGGTGCAGCTACAATGGAGCTAAACTTAGTATTCGGGAACACTGTTGGAGCTGCTGAACCTTGGACAAAACTATCTTTGCATTGTGTAGATTCAATTTCCTAGTATTGTATAATTGCATGGCACACGTGTGAGCACAATGTACTTGATGTAAAGCATCTATTTGTTGGGTTAGTCTTTTTATGTTGTTGTTTTTTTTTTTTTTGTGTGTTTTCTATAATGGACGCTCTTAGCGTACAATATATTTCTGCATCAAATGCATGTTAATTTCAAAATGAATGATGTAATCAAATATTTGTATCAACAGCTTGATAATTTAAAAGAGTGTCCATGGAGTTTCTTGCCCGTTCTTCTCCATAGGTACCTACTCTTTGGAATGGGCGACTAGCTTCACCTTACTGACTGACCGACCTTCTGACAATTCAAAAGTGCCTGTAACTGGTTTATTTGAAATAAATGCTTTGATTTTGAAGTTCCGCAATGAGGTAATTTAGGTGGAGTAGCACTGTTAGTATCAAGACGCGAACTATGGGCAAAGAGAGATGCAAAGAGACCCGCTTTCTCTCACGCCGTATGAGCCAGTGCTCCATCAGGCCTAACCAGCGGAGTCAGTGTTAACTGACAGAAGTTCGCCTCGACCGGTTTGGCTAGGGACCAGAAAGATCTGCTACCAGATGGGTGCGCAGAGAGCTTGTTGCCTATATGAGTAATGCGGTCGAAGCGGGCCTTCTTAAGCGCCTTTTTGTAGGACTTGGCAGCACGGTTAATGGCTCTCTTCTTTGAGCTTAGGTCCAGAGCTCTGTAGTCACGAGCATCAACCCAGGTGAGAAATGCCGTGTGCTTACGCTGTTCAGCTTGAACAAAGTCGGCGTTAAACCATGGGCGAGCCGAGCCACCGACAGGCTCGTCGCTGAAGGGGATTAAATACTCCATAGCTTGACACACCACGTCAGATATAGCTTCCGCACAGCTCGACGTATTGTCAGAAGAGAAGCAGACCGGCTGCCAAGGATAAGATGCAAAGAAGTGGCGCCTCTCATCCCAATCTGCTGACTTGTATCACCACATTCGTTGCTCACCACGCGAGTCGTAATCAGGCGGGGAGAAGGACGACACAGACTTCACCAGACAGTGGTCTGAAGTTCCTAACGGTGGGGAAACTGTTACAACACATCTGTCCGGATCAGTGGTCAGCAGAAGGTCCAGACAATTGGCGGTATGACCAGCTACATCAAGCACCCTAGTCGCTTGTCCCACCAGCTGGTAAAGGCCCATTGATAGCGCAAAGTTTCGCGCTTCTCTCCCAGCGTGGTCGGTCCTCTGGTATGTGAAAAGCCAGTCTTGATGGCAGGCATTAAAGTCCCCCAGAGCGACGAACTGTGCATCAGGGTGCCGATGCAGCGCATTGCCAGCAGCTTCAGTGAGGTGGTCAAATAGTCGAGTTGTCTCCTGGTCACCGCTGTGCGATCGGTAGACACAGGTGTAGACAATTTTGTCCACACCAGTGTCAACCAACAGCCATAAGGACTATAAATGAGGACTCCCCTCCAGGACCAAACTCCCGACTCAACAACATTTGGCGCATCGTACCCGGCACAAATCGCAACACAACTGCTCAGACCCGTCCTCCGTACCGCTTCACCAGACATCATGCCGAAACACGACGAATCGCTTGGCGGCATGACTTTGTCTGGTGGGTGGTAACTTATGCCGGCGGCCGATGTTGTGGCCTACCACTGAGCTTGATGAAACTGAAATGAAATGTTTCTCAGAAATGTTTCCTAATCCGATCATACATTGTGGCAGCATGTTTTTTTTTTTTTTATTTTGTTTGGTATGGTCGTCCCCATAAGAGGTAAAGAAGTTTTATTGTCATATTCGCCGATATTCGTGAATAATATCTCCCAGTTTTTTTCCCGACTTTTGATGTTTAGTTAGTAGTTGTGTTTTATATTTTGCTATCGTTATTAACATTACCTTCCGAATTGACGTGTCGTCTGTTATTATGGACTCGAAAGGCATTTGAATACACGTAGGGGAAGTACGTCCAAAATGACACACTGGGCTTTTCAGAAATTGGCAGCCTATAATGCAGCAGTTGTCATAATAATATAATATCCTGTGACCTCGGCCTTATTGGCAACATTGTCAGGTTTTACCTCTGTTGACACAGTTACGCTGGAGTAAAATGTAGGTACGGACGTGTTTTAGGCACGTCAGTTTTTATTTACATGGATTTAGTCCTATTTCTCGTTATTTGTGTTTTTTTAATACATTATTACAATTGAAAAAGCAAGACAATGTGAAAAAAGGCATTATTTATAAGTTTTTATTTATATATCTCGAGTTAATAGAAATTATGTCTCAGTAAATGTTTGTGTAAGCTGTTGATCAACATTACATATTAAAATACGTAATGTATTGCCTGCAAAAAGCCATATTTTTTTCAGTAATTATATTTTTCGATGATCGCTCAGACTGCGAAAATGATTCCAAAAAGTAGCCAGGAAAAAGCCAAAAACAAGTACAGAACATTTACTACGAGGAGGAGTCAAATGTAAAAGATTTTCCAGCTGCATCCTGTAGGAACCTCTATTCACGCACGCTCTATTTAGGCCCGCCAAGCCCGACGACCGCTGGCTTTGAACACACAGTTATGCTCTTTGTCATGTGAAAGTAGATGAAAAATTTTGTCTGTGAACCTTTAACTTCAAAAATTTCGTGTGTAACATGAATGTCATTTAGTTCGAACTATATGGACTAAACGAATTTCCTTAGAGGTTATATGTTAATTTAAATCATATTTCATATGATTCCTATTCAATAAAAAGTTTACGTAGATTAAACCTAATAAACGCCACAGGCATGGCACAGAAGTGTGGTGGTACTCTTTTTCAAAAAGGGTGACAACACCCTTTTGAAAAACTACAGACCCATCTCACTCCTGAGTCATGTCTATAAGTTGTTTTCAAGAGTCCTCACAAATCGTCTCGCCTGCAGGTTTGACGACTTCCAGCCACCCGAACAAGCCGGTTTCCGAAAAGGCTATAGCATAGTAGACCGACTGCGGCAGGTTATACAGAAGGCCGAGGAGTATAACCTACCCCTTTGCTTGGCGTTTGTGGACTACGAAAAAGCCTTTGATTCGATCGAGACCTGGGCTGTACTGCAGTCTCTCCAGCGGTGCCAAGTAGACTATCGATATATTGAAGCGCTGAAGGGTTTGTATGAAAACGCCACCATGTCAGTCCGAATACAGGACCAGACCTCGAAACCAATACCTCTGCAGCGTGGTGTCAGACAGGGAGATGTTATCTCTCCGAAACTGTTCACCGCTGCATTGGAGGATGTCTTCAAGGTTCTGGACTGGAAAGGACTGGGCATCAACATCAATGGCGAGTACATGACACACCTTCGGTTTGCTGATGATATCGTAGTCATGGCTGAGACCGCGGAGGACCTGAGTACAATGCTCGAAGACCTCAGTAGGGCCTCCAAGCGAGTCGGTCTTAAAATGAACATGGGCAAGACGAAAGTCATGTCTAATGCCCATGTTGTACCGACTCCTATAAAGATTGGAGACTCTGTTCTCGAAGTTGTTGACAGCTACGTGTACCTGGGACAAACTATCCAGCTAGGAAGGTCCAACTTCGAGAAAGAGGTCAATCGTCGAATCCAACTCGGCTGGGCTGTTTTCGGGAAGCTACGTAGAATCTTCTCGTCCGAAATACCGCAGTGTCTCAAGACAAAAGTCTTCGACCAGTGTGTGTTGCCAGTGATGACTTATGCAATTGAGACGTGGTCGCTAACAATGGGCCTTATAAGAAGGCTCAAAGTCGCTCAAAGGGCAATGGAGAGGGCTATGCTTGGGGTTTCACTGCGCGATCGAATCAGGAATGAGGAGATCCGCAGAAGAACGAGAGTAACCGACATAGCCCGAAGAATTGCAACACTGAAGTGGCAATGGGCTGGACACATTGCCCGTAGGACCGATGCCCGATGGGGCCGACGGGTTCTCGAGTGGCGACCACGCACCGGAAGACGTAGCGTGGGTAGGCCCCCGACAAGGTGGACCGACGACCTGGTGAAGGTCGCGGGAAACCACTGGATGCGGGAAGCGCAGGACCGGTCGTCGTGGAGAACCTTGGGGGAGGCCTATGTCCAGCAGTGGACGTCTTTCGGCTGAAATGATGATGATGATGAACTTATGATGATTATTAAAACTAAAGACCGATTGTAATAATGGTAATTAAAAATTCGTGATAAAAAAAGTGAAAAAAAATTGGTGCTTTATCACAATCCCGCCTGATGGTAAGCAGTGATGCAATGGTTGATGGTAAAGCACGCTATTTTATGTCTTCATAAGCTAGCGTGCTTTAATTCACTCTAGCCTTGAAGTCACTTAAATTGTAGTCAGACGGAAACACCGCCGCTGGCAAACTGTTCCTGGTCCTCGATGTACACGGTATAAAAAACAAGGCGAAACGCTTCTTCTGGATCGTAGTGGTGTCAATAACGTAAGGTTGGATACTCGCCGAACGACGGCTCGTTTGATGATAGAACGGAAATGAGGGAATTAAGTCATGCAATTCCTTCGAAACAATCAAACACAATTTCAATGCTAATCTTGGATATTAAGGTTAAAGAGGATATACTTTTGACACCGTATGTTTGGCTTTGACTAACCACAAACAATATTGTGTGCGCAGCTATCGTCGTCAACCATATCTCGCTACTCGAATAACAATCTATTATAACCAAAAAAATTGATGAATAAATAATGATTGTGAAGCTCACACTCCATCCAATTTTACACTAAAAACAAAAACAGACTCCACGAAATAACGGAAGCGGTTTCGGCACAACTGAATACAAATATATTAATAAAATAAATTACAAAATAATCTCTTGAGTCAGCTGGTCTTCCTGCGGCTCGTTTAATTAAAGCCTCTACTCCGCCTCCAACGCAGACTTGGCAAATAAACTTTCATGTAAATTGCGACGCCCATCTCGTCTCCCTCATTTTCAATCGATTTTATTTTATTTATTTGGGACAAAAAACAGTTATATGTCACAATATTAATAGTCGGCTAAGGTATAAGTAAACAATGATATAACCCACACCAATATCAACGGAATCATATTGATTTTACAAGAAATAAGGAAACGGACGTATACAGAAGGCGACAGTGAGAAAATAATGAATGATAAATGTAAAGCTGAAAACAAAATTCAAGATAGCGTGCCCCATCCAGATTTAGTCCGTGGGCACAATCACGTCATACCATAATATCAGCAAGAAACAGTCGATGTAGGGATTACCAGAAAGTACTTACGTAAAAAACGTTAAAGTATTTACGTGCTTTATTTGTCATTCAATAGTTTGAATTTCCTTTTAAAAAATATGGGAACCTGTCTTTGTTCAATATTTAATAAAGCAAGGCAAAAAGAAAACTGCTTTGATTTTATTTTTAGGCCTAAAAATAAACTTTAACTTCATAATTCATTTGACGCTAAGTGACGATCAAGAACACTTGCCCAGAAAAGCTTTTTTCGTTTATGTAAGTCATGCTCTTCGAAAGATGGTCTGAAACTGTAGGTTGCCTGCAAAATTTACTTACTGTGTTTACTTATAAAAGTGAGGTATAGTAATATCAATTAGTGTGATCAGGATTTATGACTACTTTGTTGAAATAACATTTTCATAATATTAATTTTGTGACGTACATATATCTCATTTTGCAAGGAAAGATGACGCGAGCGAACCGCCGCTAAAATCCACAATAAATGTAAACAAAATTGTTATATCTATGCGAGTCCAAAATATATTTTTAAATTACATATAACTCTTGACGTAGTAATATATTCACAAAGTTTTAACTCACTCACAGACAGCTTACCATTACGATCAAGCCTTCTTTTCTCTTAGTCTTGCGTAAAGAACACAAAACAGAAACCGTCGAAGCTTCAATTCGTCAAAATCCCATGAGGAAACAGAAAATTTGATTACGAGAGATGAAAATATCCGGTAGGACTCTGTGCCAGGGGTTATCAAATAACTGCTGGAGCTTAGCGGATTACAAAGTAAATAATAGGGGTTAAAGTATAAAATTGCCGATTTGTACTGAAAGTCTAAATGTTTATTTTTTAACGCATTTATTTAATCGAAATAGTTACCATTGTTATTTATACATTGCTGCCAGATGGCATAACGATGGATGGGATAACAATGGTAACCCTTCCTATTAGATAATAGGAAGGTCATTTATGTGTTTGCGATAGAACTCTGGGAATCTAGACTGCACAAACTGTGTGAAAGCATTTTGTACTTCGAAGAAAACTTCTTGTCACGTACATAATTATTCAAATCATGAAAAAACTGGTACTCCGTTGGAGCAAGGTCTGGCCAATATAAGACATGCGATATGAGGTGTACCGCGCGTCCAAGAAGACTCTGTAGCTGACCATCGGCGACTCTAAGTCGTATGCCAGGGAGGAGCTGATGGGGTCCCTAGATTGGGATCCATGGGGGCGCCCCTACCGTTGGGTATGGGACAAGGTGCGTCCCTGGGCACCACCATTGGTGCAAAATATGCAACCCCAGTTGCTTGAGGTGGTAGTATCGACCCTCTTCCCTGAGCGAGCGGGACACGTTCCCCCGGCGATGGCTCGCCCTCAGCCACAGATTCTCCGAGATAACGTAAGCAGAAACGAAAACGGCTGTGTCGCGACTCCGGGCTAAGAACAAAGCGCCGGGACCTGACAGAGTTCCTCGTCGAACTCTCGTCCTAGCTCTGAAGGACCTAGAGCCCCAGCTGAGGGGACACTTCACGGCATTTCTAGAGCAGGGTCAGTTTCCTAGTATGTGGAAGTAGGGGAGGCTGGTCTTACTCAGAAAGGAGGGACGCCCCGCGGACTCGCTGTTCGCGTATCGGCCCTATGTGCTGCTCGACGAGGCAGGCAAACTTTTTGAGCTTATTATCGCAGATCGCCTCGTCGGCCACTTGTGCAGAGAGGGGCCGAACTTGGACGTCAACCAGTTCAGTTTGCCACCATAGACGCCATCATGCGCGTGAGGTATAGAGATATGGTATCCCGGGATGGGGTGGTGTTGGCGGCGTCTTTAGATATGTCCAACGTATTCAACACCCTACCCTGGAGCTGTATTTGGGAGGCTTTAAATACCATCTGGTGCCTCCCTACCTCCGCCGTACGGTAGGGGCTTATCTGGAGGATAGATGCGTCATCTATCAGAGACGTGACGATGCCGCTCGGCACCAAATGTCGTGAGATGTTCCACAAGGATCGGCCTTGGGACGCTCCTGTGGAACATCGGCTACGATTGGGTTCTGAGAGGCGAGCTCCCATCGGGCGCTGACTTGACATGGTTTGCGGCGCATCACACGCTTGTTACTGCCCAGGGAAACTGCCACGGCCACGGCTGCAGTGTCACAGGTAGTGAACCGCATCCGGCGCTGGGCCTGGAAGTGGCCCTAGATACGTCGGAGGCCATGGTGTTTCATGGCCCCCGGTGGCATGTTTGTCGAGTTCACCATGAAGATTTGGGACTGGTGCTCGACAGCATCAGCTGTCGATTCTGTTAGCATTCGGGCTCCACTTCCAGTGACTGGCGCCCAAGCTAAAGGGTACAGCGGACGTACTTTCAACGTTGCTTCCAAACATGGGAGGCTCGAGCGCCACCTGTAGACGGTTGTACGTGTTAATCCTGCGGTCCAGAGCCCTGTCCAGGCCCCTGTGTTAGCGATGGATCTGACGGCCAGCACTTTCGCCATTCTGCGCAAACCGCAGAGGGAGATGGGCGTCAGAGTCGCCCGCGGTTATCGCACGATCTCCTACGAGGCGGCTTGCGTCCTGGCCGGATCCCCGACCTAGGCACTAGAGGCGAAAGTACTCGCGACATTATACAGATGGCGCGAGAAAAAACGGGCACGGGGCTCGAGTCCGGTACAGCTTCAGATCGAGCTGCACCGGGAGGAGCTCTGTCAGGTCTTGGTGGCGGATAGGTGGCAAAGGCTTCTGCGGCCTACCTCCCTACCGTCGAGGCGATATGGTCAGTACTCGACGACTGGCTCGGGAAAAGGCACGGCGGCAGGTACTGTTGGGACACGGCTGCTTCGGCAAGTACAAATGAAGTAGGAGGCGACATGACGCTGCCGACCGTAGTGCGGAGGATGGTCGGAAGTACAGAGTCGTGAGACGCGATGGTTTCCTTCTACGAGGACGTGATGTCACAGAAGGAAACCGTGGAACGAGAGAGGGAGATCTCGACTTCCTTTCCGGCCGCTGAAGGTACGGCCGGGGGCAGGGAAAGGGCGGACAACGTCCTTTTCCGGCCCCGGGATAAGGGACTTGGGGAACCCACAATTTGATGGACCCGAGGTGGAGGCACGTGCGAGTGTCGGTGAGCGCCTCTGAGGCGATGCACGGGGTAGTTAAACATCTCACTACCCCGTGCAGGAGATGAGGCCCGGACAGACCGGGCCAGCACAAGTGTGCGGCCGCAGAAGAATCTGGACTCCCGTAGCCCCGCGTGCACGTGAGAGGCGAGACACCAGGGTGGTTTTTAGTGGTCCCAGGGCGGTGGAAATACATGAGGATTTTCCATCCCAGAAACAAAAAAAGGGTCTGGCCAATACGGAGAATAACGAATGGTTTCTAACTGCAGTTCCTGAAGGGTCAAAATGGTTTCTCGTGCTCTATAAGATCTCGCGTTGCCATGAAGCAATAGTGGTGGCTAACGATTCATGAATTGGGGCTGTTTTACTGATAGTTTTGTCAACGTTGTTCGGAGTTCGGCACAATAGACATCTGCCATTATTGTTTGAACTGATCGGAGTTAACTACATATAGTGCATAACACATTGCTGAGACTACCAAACAGATACCATTACATTTTTATTGGTAAATTTTACTTTAGTACGCTGTTTTGGCGTTTGACCTGGGGTCAGCCATTGCTTTTTACGGTTATCATAGAGAATCTAGTTTTTATCACATGTCACAATTGTATCAAATATTCCTTCATGTCTGTGCCGATTCAACAAGGCAACACAAGTTTCAACACGCGTTTCTTTCTGCAGATCAGTCAAATCATGAGGCACTCATTTTTTGATTTTTTTATTTTATTGATTTGACGCTAATGAGTCAATATTGTGGTTAAGGTAACGTTAAACTATGCCGCTAATTCCTGGATAGTTTGACTAAGATCGGTTTCCACCATCTCTCTTAACTTATCGTTATTCACCTGAGTGGGCGGTCTTCCTTGTGGCTCGTTCTTCAAGACGAAGTTTCCATCACGAAAGTGTTTAAACCAAGATCGCACGGTGTGTTCAAAACACAACATTGATATTGCGGACTGTTTCTGCCGCGTTACACTCGAATTTTCACAATATAAAAACAATTATAAAAAATATAAGTTGAATAACAAAAACAATTGAAAGTCGATGTTCAAATTTTTCACATTTTTTAAAAGTATACATCATAAAAACCATGTGAAAAAAGTTTCATTCGAAAACCTCAAACCATGAAGATTCTATGTCAATTCAAAAAACTAACAATTTCATACTTTTACCCCTAATATCTCGTTCTTTCGAAGAACGAGAAGAACGAGAGTAACCGACATAGCCCGAAGAATTGCAACACTAAAGTGGCAGTAGGCTGGACACATTGCCCGTAGGACCGATGCCCAATGGGGCCGACGGGTTTTCGAGTGGCGACCACGCACCGGAAGACGTAGCTTGGGTAGGCCCCCAACAAGGTGGACCGACGACCTGGTGAAGGTCGCGGTAAACCGCTGGATGCGGGAGGCGCAGGACCGGTCGTCGTGGAGAACCTTGGGGGAGGCCTATGTCCAGCAGTGGACGTCTCTCGACTGAAATGATGATGACCCCCTAAGAAAGCACATTTCTATAAATATTAGTAAAACTAATGTTACCTAGATCGGAAGCACACAATCGATAGCGTACCCAGCAATCTGCTGAAAACTAACTTGTAGTGTCATACGCAATTATGCTAGTGGTTCTAAAAAGTAGGTACAGCCTATATCATTAAAAATGATGTAGGTAATTAATGCCATTGGAGCTGCTATTAATGTGGCTGCCTACTAAATCCACTAATTTATAAACTCAATTTGAAGTTATATATCCACGAAATATCATTAAGTGGCAAAAAATTAAGACCGTACTTCGGCCATGACGAAAATCTCTAGTAATTCTTGTCAAGATTTTAACAGTGTCCGTACATTTCTTACAGTCTGAGTGTATCTCGGAGACAATAATGGAGTTGACATGACTTTATTATCTCTAAAAAGAACTGAAAACTTCCGTTGAAGTGGACTAAAAGTATGTGGTATGTTGTACTCCCTTTTGAAAATGCCTCCAATATGTTCTTGTAACAACTCTGCGAATGTCTGGAATGTCATATTAGGTTTTGCTCTAGTTTATTTGCCTTATGTGGCCCTGCTGTACGTTTAACATTAAAACAAATATAAACTTTGTTTTATATATAAAACTTGGTTTGTTACACCGTTGCTTTAAGGTGCAAATTTGTTATTATTTAGAGGAACCAATAGCACTAAGAGAAACGTCCTAATCATATGATTCATCCAATACCTAGAATTCAGAAAACTCTTTAATATACTTATACAGGGTACAACGGGGTAATTACGTAACTCATTATCAGTTGCAATGGGTTTCATTTTAACAGTTCAACTACGTTGATTTTGTTTATTACCCAGGTGAGTTGACACATTTTTCCAACGTGAAGCAACGGATTAAAAAAATTAGGAGCTATAGATTTGCAATATCCTTCAAAATGAAACTCATTGTTTCTGATAGTGTGTTATGTAATAAGATTGAAAAGTAACTATCGATACTCAGAACTGTCATTTCGATCAAACCAATTTTGCCGCCACCAGCTTTGTACTCTCAGTTCCAGGAAAGATAAATTGATAAAAATAATGATGCAAACTAGGGCAAATCTGGGAAACAACGTTCATTGAGCCGTTCATTTTTCTGGCTAGAACAATTCGATGTACAGGTTTTTAGCATCTGTTAAGCCTGTGTCACGCGGGTCACGATATACTGATTGATGTACATATTGTCTTTTTAAAGAATTACATTAAACAAAAACCGTTTAGGTAGGTAAGTTTCTAGTTTTCATCCTTTGCTAAGGGTAATTCGTGGTTAAGTCCCCTCTTTGAGGAGTGGCTAGCGAGGCGCCACGGCGCCCTCACCTTCCACCTGACGCAGGTCCTCACCGGACTCGGTTCTTTCGGGAGGTTCCTGTTCCGGATAAGACGGGAAGAAACGCCAGGGTGTCACCATTATGTGGATCGTCCTGAGGACACGGTGAAACATACGGTGGAGGTCTGCCCGGCTTGGGTAGAGCATCGCCGTGTCCTCGTAGCGGTGATCGGCAGCGATCTCTCGCGTCCGACCCTGGTCCAGGCCATGGTCCGGAGCGAGAGTGCATGGCAGGCCGTCACCTTCTTCTGCGAAGCATTGATGCTGGCAAAGGACGAGGCGTAACGCGTGAGGCAGCGGAAGTCCCAGCGCTCTCACGTCACTAGCCGCCGCAGGAGACGCCCAAGTCGAGAGACAACATCGAACTCTCGGCCACCGTAGGCGCGGGCCTGTGGGCGGTGAGCAGTGGGCAGCTCGCCGCCCGGTAAGGACCAGGCTCGAGCCGACGGCGCGTCGTGTTTCAAGTGCGCCTCAATGAGACGTCAGCACATCGTGACGGGGTCCACGAAGACCAATGCCTCCTGAGTCAGGGTTGCGAGTTATTTAAAAAGAAACCGTGGCCCGGGCGCACAGGCAAGTGAAGAAATACGGGTGGGTTTTAGTCAGTAACAGTCCAGTTCTAATAACAACCACATTTTTATAAAACTACGACTACTAAACTTCGTTTTTAGTTTTGGTCTCAGCAGCAAAAATATACAGAGATTCAGGACTGGTAACAATGTCTATTTGCATGTTCTTTCACAGTTTATTTAACAAAAAACGCAAAAAAAAATACACCATATGTACCTATGCATTATGTTTGGAAGTCTCCACACCAGTAAAATCAGTAGTTGGGAATTGAACTTACAACCACAGACTTACAAAATAGTCTTCTTCTCAGTGCTTTGTCTAAAAAGAGGACTTTCCGCTGCAATGGGCCTAATACAAACTCCTATCAGTGCAAATGTAGTGTAAATGGTTAGAAATTAAAATTTTCATTGTTTATTTTTACAATCATAAATGAGCTCATCCGCATGGAATTCTGAAATTAAGGAACACGTAAGCTTTGCCTTAACCCAAGTCACTGTGTGCCAATATATATATGGTCTGGAAATATGCCATATTTCATTCTCAAATCTGTTCAGCAGTTTACCGTGAAAGCGTAATAATCAAATTCAGTGTCGCATTTATAACATCTATTAGGTAGGATTACTTGTATTTTTTGGTGAATCGATACACATACTTTACTCTCACAAAACAGTGTTTATCAATTATTTAGGCTAAATAAGACATTATTACATGGATTTTGACGACACACAACACTGACACTAGACACGCATTAGACAAATGTTAAAGTTTTTGTACCACCTAAATAGTTATTAAATTGTGAACCTAACTTTTATAGAAATATAGTTCTTTATATGAAAATGACACCATAATTCGGCACTAAGTTGTCACTTTAGTATTAAGAACTATGCCTTAATCTAAATAAACTTCGAAATACAAATACTGACTTAAAGGTTAAAACTAAAACTAAAGTTAAATTTCGTTTTGTAACAACTATGGCTAGAATGGATTTAAAATCTATTAAAATGATAGCTTAAATAATTTTATGGAAGAAAAAGACGCGCTGCGGCAACCCCAAATCAATTAGCCCTTATTGGCAGAGGGATTATGAATTTTACTGTAAAATTGTATCCTTCCATTTAAATTAATTAAGTAATATTCCTTTCTTACCTCTCGTTAAATCATTACCTGAACCCTCAATGTCCCTTAACCTATGTTAGTTAAGTACCGAATCGACTCTAAAACTCAGCCATACGACGATAACATCCGCTTTACGCAAACTAATTTCGAAATCAAAAGATTAGAGAAATTTCACAAAAATTATTACAGCTAATTAGGTCGAGGAAATATGTAAATTATATTCTGAACCAAAGCTTTCTCGCCATTGTAATTTGAATAGATTCAAATTGCAATTTTTTGAGCGTATTCAGATTGAGAGTCCAACACTGAAATTACGAATTTTCCGACAGTCACCCGGCGCTCCGACGTGTTTCATAAATGAGAATAGTCAACGATGGAAACGGCGGACGAATAATTAAAACGAGCGTTGCTGTGTGTGGGTTTCATCGAAGATTTTTTACAAAAAACTTTAAAACAAGCTTTACAGAAACCTTCAATTCATTTGGGATATTTGCAGCTACGAAACAACCCTTTACATTCATGAAGGTACAATTTTCCCTAACACGTAATTTAACTTTTAAAACAACTTTACCGTTTATGTTCCGTGAATGTATTGAAATAATTCTAAAGCCCAGCATTGAAATAATTCAATTATTATTTGGTTTACTCCATGTATACAGTATGTTAAGAAAACCCTGTCCGACCCGTGAAGGTGTTGTTAGGTATCGATAACTGATTCTACTAATGGATACAAAACCGGGCTAAACTTAAAAAAACCCCCTAAAAAAATAAATATTATTTCGCAAAAAGAGGTAACTTAATAAATGTGCGTAAGCACCCTTCCGCGGGCGGCGGGCGGCAGGGCACGCGGCACGTGGTTGCATCGCTATTCGCTCATAATAATACCGGTGTTGTCACTTTTTTAAAAATTACCAAATTTCGGGGAAGTTGGAATTAATTCGCGGGAAAAAAGATTATTTCAAAATTCAGTTGTATTGGTACTATGATGATTACGTAAAATTTTATATTATATTTGGTCATGTGTTTACCTAACCTTTATTATCCTTATGGGTCGGACAGGGTTTTCTTAACATACTGTATATGGAAATACTTTTTTTAAAATAAATAATTAATGTGTACCTATTTTCGATTTGACTAATATGACATTAATTTAATATCAAAGCTAATTCTTTATAGGATCTGCAAAGATAATTTTGATTTTAATTGATTTCACTTTGAATGTTTTACGGTAAAATCCAAGTGATTCTGGCCTAAGGCCGCCTGCTTGGTTGTTACTACTAGGTGCTAAAATGAGGTGACTGCTAACTACAAATTAAAGTGTCCAATCACATCCCTGAGCGGAACGAATGTGAAGCTGCAATTAAGTGGCTCGCAGCCGCGGCCTTCACATTTTGGCATCCGAACCCCACCTACTCGTACATAACTGAGGACGGTGCAAAAGAAAATCTGGAATGCAGAGCACGTCCAGCTTTCCACTGTTTGTCATGAAAGTAATACAATAAACAAGTATTTTATACAATTTCATCGGAAAACTTGTGAAGTACAAATAAGAAAATGACTTCACTGAGAGAATGTTTTATTTGTAAATGAACAGATCTTGTTTCTGTGTGTATTTATAATATTTATACAATGTATTGTTACATAGTATGTGCTTTCCATTGCATTTATTTGTGTGTGATACGCTATTGTGTTGCACAATAAGGCATTTTAATGAATCTCACATGTTTCAATAGAAAAATGAGTTTAAGATTCAGAAACAATGCAATATTTAGGCATAATATGTTTGAACATAAAGTAATTAAACGGATAAATACAATTATTTACTAGTAAATAAGATATTATACAAACAGAAAGCTTTACTAGTTTAAAAATTTCAGGCAAAGGTAACAATATTATTTACTGAACATAAGTAGGTAGGTACCTACTTGCGAATTATAAGTTGGCACTTAATGTTACTTAAAACTTACCTGACCTCAGGCGAAATACATGATGAGGGCGCGGAGAATCCTTCGCTATCCGTTGGCACTCTGTAAACTTCGAACGATTTCTGTTCTTCTTCCGATATTCGAACTTAATTCGCGATAAACGTTGAAAAGGTTCTATTTCGTAAGAAATGTTAGTTGGTTTTGTGATGTTCAAAAATGGAATAACTGAATTTGGTACGTGATGAGGCGTAAATGAGTCGAGTAGACGGTCGGTGGTGCAGGGCGGCTGCCTCGCGGGGTGACGTGCGTCACGAAGGGCGGCTGGGCGGCGACTGGCGTCCTTTTCGCTCCTGAGGGCCTCGCCCGGGTGCCTTCCTGTTGATCGTGTACGCGACAGGTGATCTCAAACCTCTTTAATCACTAACTTCTGTTTACAAATCTATCACATTATTGATTTATAGATATTCAACTAATTGCTTAGTTATTTAAGCAATATGCATACAGTACACTACACTGTAGCATATTGCTAGTACCTGTTTCTGTTGCTACTTTGAACTGAAAATTTAAAGCGTAGGAAATATGAATACTTTAGCTAATCTTTTTAAGCTTAGATATAAAGTATGTTTAATAACCAACATATGCAAATACACATAAAATCAAACGGAATTATATAACAGTATGGAAAAACATATTTATGCAGTTTACCAGTTGATGCAAAAAAATTTGCCTTCTTTTTATTATCAGATTTCAGGGTACGAAATGTGAAAAACAAATTAGAAAAATTTAAGATTAATGAATGCTTTCACCTTTATATTGTAAGTTCTAAGGATAATGAAAAGTACTTACCTACTTTTAGTTGCATACTATTGCTAAAAATATGTATTTCTATTCTATTCTATTTTTGTTCATGGCAATGGTGCCGATGTCGACAATTCTGCCAAAATGTGTATTTATTCAATGCTTTTTAGCGAAATCAATGCAGAAGGAAATAAGACAACAAAAAAGTCGATAAGCAGGATATGTAACAAGATATTAAGATCACCAATATCAACAATTTTAGAAATTAAAGAATGACGTGACGGAGCTAAAGCTGGAAAATAGACGATAAGAACAATAAGAATCTAGAACTAACTTTAAGGAACAACAAATATTTTTTTTTTTTTTTTGGATCGCTGAAAACGATAAGAGCTATTGAGATTTAAAAAAAAAGTTCTCGACGTAATAAGCCACATACACAACAATGCGATAACAACAATATTGATTGCGCTAAGAGATTGTGAAAAAAAGAGAGAAAGGGTGAAGCTAAATTGAGGCACTTAATAATAAATAATTAAATATATACGGACAAATCAAACAGATTGAGCTAGCCCCAAAGTAAGTTCCAGACTTGTGTTATGGGATACTAACTCAACGATACTATATTTTATAAAAGATACATATATAGATAAACATCCAAGACCCAGGCCAATCAGGAAAAGATAGTTCTCCATCATGACCTGGCCGGGGATGGAACCCGGGGCCACCACGTCACAGGCAGGCGTGTTGACCGCAGCGCCACAGAGGACGACAACAAATATAAGATCTTAACAAAACTAACCCGCTTTACCATCAACGACTGCATCATTGCTTACCATCAGGCGGGATTGCAGTCAAGTACTAGTTTATAATTAGCAGCTAATTTAATGCGGCACCAACCGACTGATTATCCCTGTAATCACTATGCATACCATAAGAACATTCAAGGACAATCCGATGGCAACCGTGGCCCTGGCGCACAGCCAAGTAAAGGAGCACGGGAGAGAGCGCGAGAGCGGGAGTCCCAGCGCGGGAGAGGTCGTTTGATGATTTTCCATCCAAAACAAAAAAGGACAACCCTGATGACTGCAAAAATTACTTCAAAAAGACTACGCCTGTTCGATGTTGTCTGCCGACCAGGCCGTCTCCTGCGGCGGCTAGAGGCGTGAAGGCGCTGGGATTCCCGCTGCTTCACGCGTTCCTCGCTCCGCCTCGTCCTTTGCCAGCATTACTGCTTCTCAGAAGGAGGTGATGGCCTGACATGCACATGGAGATCATGTCCTGAGGTGCCAATAGTAAAGTGGAGTTGTATTCCGCAGCTATCAAGACAATCCCGGGAATATGATCAAGATCGCTAGCAGCATATTATTAGAATACTTCGCTCCTCAGAGCATGTTTGCTCTTTTGAATCTTCACTCAAGCCGGCCAGTAAAGACAAGTATGAGTTAGGAGCTCTATTCCTCGTCATTGTTTACTCCAGCCGGCCAACAAAGGCAAGCCAGAGGTGAGTAACACGTCATTTCTCAGCCAATACGATGCGTGATATCTCTATTGCTCAACAGCTTGTCATATACTGCCCTGCGGGTTTCTTTATTTTTATTAGTCTGGCTCCACACCCTAGACCTGTTTTGGTGAAATAAACTCTTCCGGCGCAAGCCTAAAGTTCGGACACGCAAGGCTTACCACAACGTCAACGTATATGTGTAGTTGTGGGCTTAATATTATTCTGAAAAGATGGTTTAGATTTAGTATTATTACTATGGACAAACTATCCAGTTAGGAAGGTCCAACTTCGAGAAAGAAGTTAATCGTCGAATCCAACTCGACTGGGCTGCTTTTGGGAAGCTACATACTCGTATAACCTTTTTCGTCCGCAGTGTCTCAAGACAAAAGTTCTCGATCAATGTGTGTTGCCAGTGACGTGGTCGCTCACAAGGGGCCTTATGAGAAGGTTCAAAGTCACTCAAAAGGCTAGAGGGCTATGCTTGGGGTTCCACTGCGTGATCGAATCAGGAATTGGGAAATCCGCAGAAAAACGAGAGTAGCCGACATAGTCCGAAAAATTGCAACACTAAAGTGGCAGTGGGCCGAGCACATTGCCCGTAGGACCGATGCCCGATGGGGCCGACGAGTTCTCGAGTGGCAACCACGCACCGGGTGACGCAGCGTGAGTAGGCTCCCGACAAGGTAGACCGACGACCTAGTGAAAGTCGCAGGAAACCACTGGATGCGGAAGGCGCAGGACCGGTTGTCGTGGAGACCCTTGGGGAAGGCCTATGTCCAACAGTGGACGTCTTTCGGCTGAAATGATGATGATATATTACTAACGGAATTTTATCGACAAATGCGGAATGGCAAGTAGCATTAAGAACCTCAGATTACATACAAAATTATCAGCCATCAGTTGGTTGATGTTATTTTTATGTTAGTGTATACGCATTGTCATTCATTGTGTTATAAAAATTCAATAATCGAACTAAAAGCGCTCCATTATATTTAACCGTAGCGGTCGTAGCCGGCGTAGCAACCGTACTGGTCGTAACAGCCGTAGCAGTTGTAGCGTCATAACTTTATTTCTTAGAAACATTAACAAATAGAACGAAATTTTAGCACATTCTCTAGAAAATTCACAATACCGATCACGTTCAGGGTGCACTGCTGGTCATGAAGAAATATTTTATAGGAAAAAATAAAATACAAGATTTATATATTTGCTACGAGCACACTTACAGCTAGCACGCTTTAATATAAAAAGTTAAAGAACCTTCAGATTTAAAAAAAAATGGAATATGCTTTTCTAATATCATTTTCCACTTCGTAGTAGAAGGAACCAAGGGAAGGGAGGTCTTTTTTCCGCTAAGTTTCCTTGTCTCTAAAGCGACCATGTAAACAAAAAGCTTAAATGTCCCTAAGCGGAGTTTTAATCCGTTATACTCAATTAGAAAGAAAAGAAAAACAGTTAATTATAGTGTGTAAAGATAGTTTTGGTGGAAGGTGGAAGGAAATTTGAACCTCGTCCTCTATTCAGTGGTTCTTTTTAGGTACTCAATGCTTTTATTGCTTTCCACGTATATTCTTAGATGGTAATAGTTCTTAATTGGTAGTAGTGGATATAACTACATTAGTTTAAATGAGCAACCATGATAGTTGTTACCACACGAGGTAAACTGGCAACTGGTATCTCCTTCTTTGAGAAGTTATGGTTAAAAATCGCGGTACAGCTTACAGAGCTCAGGCACGATCCCAAAAATAAAAAAAATAATCGGAGAAGGTGGGAAAACAGTTTCATGGATTTGAGGGAGGCCTTTGCCTAATAATGGAACGATATAAGTTAACTAAAAAGAAGTATTTTGGTCATACAAGCAGCTTGGACGCCCCTTACATACTTTTCTCGAAACATCTCTGTTTTCAATCTTGAACAAAGATATAATCTTTATTTTGTACGTCCAATCACCACAAATTGTATGTGCTATTCATGAACTGAAAATAGTAATGATAAATGGTTCCTCCGAACGGCAGACTACGAATTTCTGTTTCAATGCGATTAGCGGAAGTACACAAGTGCTGTTCGCGGAATTGCTATTGAAATCAGTGTTCTGAGTGTAATACCTCAAGCATTCCTCCTTGTATTTAAAATAGAACATATGTACATTTATTTCATACTTTGCTTCCTTTATCAGAGTTAATTGCTATCATATGTGCGTAATTGCGTATAGTTCAGTAATTTAATTTACTATACCTCTACTCATCCTGCATGCATTCATCGTAACTTCACCCAGTACTTGCACCATTCGTGCAGTTGTTAACTTATAAAGTTAGTCCGATATCTTCACGAATATATTTAGCAATTCCCAACTTGACTGTAACATAATTACTTTGCGTGAAACTTTCTTGTGGTAATTTATTCTTAAGCGAGTGGTCATTCGAACAGTGATTAGCAAAGTTTTGCACTGCCACGTCCTTCCCCGTTAAAATAAGGAAAATTACTTTCATATTTTACTTAATATATCAAAACGATCTATATTGCTATTGTTATGTAGAGAGGTGTTGGGTGTTTCTTTCCGTTTGTATTAAATTTAATATTTTATACAAATTATACAATAGTCTCAAGTTATACAAACAAATTTGAAATATATTGGCCGTTAGAAACTATAGATGCAATCCAAGGAGTTTAAAAAGTGAAATATTTACTACAGGTGTGAAAGTATATACTATATGTATATACTTTCACACCTGTAGTAAATATTTCAAGTAATTTTTAGTAAAGATTTAGAAAATCTTGGAATTTGAAACCAATCTTTATATCTACTTGAAATAACTAGACAGTGATATTGTTTATATTCGAACTAATTTATAATAGTATAGAGAGACCTTTCTATTTTAGTAGTTTTTGTCTTCAATAGAAACTGAATATTGCATAAAGCAACTAATTTTGGTAGGTAGGTATTTTGTTATCAAGCATGATTTTCCCGCATTTAATGAAGTCATTATAAGCTTTGTGTGAGACTAAAGTACGCCTCGGATAACGCAAAATAATGGGTTCCATAGTTCGGTTGAATTTCCCTAAGAAAGAACTTTTGTTTTTAGTTGAAAGAGCTTCCTCTCCTACTACGGTGACGTGGCGGTGACATGGGTACTTATGCGTAAAATTATTTGGTGCAACTATGATATAACTATAATGTGCGTGTAAATCGTGTGTGTGAGCGCTTCATATTTTAATATCGAGCCGGTAAGTTTAGTGACATTTTCTCTTCTGAAAGTCCGTTGAAAACTATCAGTTCTGTGGTATTAACTATGTCTTATCTCGAACCACAGATAAGATATCGGTTCAACCTTCCCCCAGGAGTTGCGGACTTTCAAATATTTAAAGGTTACCGAGTGTAGACTAACTTTCAGGAGCCCTAGCACCCTAGCCAGCTGGCGTGTGTCGTTCAGGCTAACTTGAGTCTGTGAACTGATAGCCTGTTCGAAAGACAGGCAAGCATCTCCGTTTTGAGCTACGAGGGATATCAGAGTTTCATGAGTTTCACTTTTTTTCTTTAATTATTTTACAGATTTCGCCTTAACAACTTCCAGGAGCTTATTTATTTTAAGTTTATTACATTAGACTAATTATCCTAATCTCTAATTTACGCTATAATATTAATTATTAATTAATTGTGATAGTTGTACATGTGAAATTGTTCAAATCTAAATTTTTAATCTATAAAGATAAAGTTGCAACTTATTAGACAGTCAATAAGCATTTCAAAAATTCTATATATATATTTTCCAAACCTTTTGATAACAATTCCGCTGTGTTATTTTTTCAGTATTTTTTTTTTATTTTATTTTTTTATAAATTATAAACTAGCGCTTGACCGCAATCCCGCCTGATGATAAGCAGTGACATCTATATTATATATAATGTAAGTCAGCATTCTTTTATTTCTGTGCTATAAAGCTACAAAACTGTGCTTTTATGCTATACTACGTACGTCTACTGTTTTTCATGTATAGGGTGGTTAAATTTTAAGAGTCGATGTTAATTTTGAATAAAACACAAACTATTTAGGAAATTATTGTAATTACTTTTTATTATGATAACATGGTATCTTTCAATTATGTATGGAACAAAATATCGGCCAAATGACCGCCGCGACCTCGGCGGCACATCTCCATCCGATGGTCCAAATTTTCGATGACTCTGAGGCGTAATTCGGGTTCTATGCCATTAATGTGCCAAAGTATCTCATCTTTTAGCTGTTGAATTGTTGCTGGCTTATCGACGTATACCTTTTATTTCAAATAACCCCAAATAAAGAATTCTAATGGTGTCAAATCACATGAACTGGCGGCCAATTAACATCGCTACCACGTGAGATAACACGGCCATTGAATTTGTAGCTCAAAAGAGCCATTGTTTCGTTAGCTGTGAGGCAAGTAGTACGGTCCTGTTAAAACCACGTATCGTCTACATCCATAACTTCCAATTTGGGTCATAAGAAGATCGTTATCATCTCACGATAGCAAACGCCATTTCACCATTGATGTGAACTGCTCTTCAGCCCCACTATCGGGAACAGCAGATATTTTTTGCAGTACGAGCTGCACGAGCATGCACTGGTGTTTTCAAATCTCCTACAGACCCGGTTTGCTCAAATTTTTGCATGATTTTTCCAATTTTACGCACATTTGGACGATTAAATTGACCGAAAAAATCACGAAGTGCACGACATGCATTTTGATTTGAACGTCCATTTTCATAATAAGACTGAATAACTTTTACGCGTTGCTCGATTGTGTATCTTTCCATGGTTCAAATTGAGTTAGTCTAAAATTGAGAAATTTCAAATGAAATGCACAAAAAAATCTTGAGGTTTAGGTGTGGTCCACATTTAAAATCAGCCCTTAAAATTTAATCACCCGTTACATAAAATTTCAACTCGATACTTTCTCGCGTTCCTGATAAAAAAAGGGTTTTGACAGACTTTCCAGGCGGGATCACAACGACGAGTAATCCAATAGGATTACTTCGATGTAACCTTATTAGGTTTACAGTTTTTCTTTTTTTACGGAACACTGAAGAGTACCTACATTATTAAATGAAGAAATCAAACAATCCACACTGCCAAGTGCACGCATCCCTGGTTTAGAAAGTTCAAATGTGTTTATCTAAATCTTCTCAAGCAAATTAGTTACAAATACATACCTACATAAATATTAACCTGAAAATAAGGTTACATACATACTTTGTAACCAGAATAGTACCTACCTACTTACTTCACAAAATAGACCATTTGTTTAGCGATATTAAACAATATTGTTATACTTTTCCTCATGTTTATATAAAAGTGACACGTGACAAGCGTCTGGTGCCGGAAATTTGTCAGGTTGATGGCTACGGCACGCGAGTGCTTGTGTCAATATTGTAGTCAACAACATAGGTGACACCTTAGCCTGTAAACGAAGATATGGGAATGTCAGATTCATGCAAAATAACTACGTTCTTTGAGTATTTGCACGACAATTAATCGTTTTCCTCCTATAGAATTTTCTTGGTAAAGGTAATACTTACCTATTATTTTATGTGTACCTAAAAACCTTTTGTAGTTATACCGCGCAGTATCCGTCGTCTTTTGTTTGCTCCTTTGCCCGGCCCGGCTGCGTGTTATCGAGCCCCCGCAGCGACAGAGTCCAAGATCCAATTAATCAACTAATTTGAACTTACCTTCATCCGTTTCTATCGCCCGCGGATACCAACAGTTGTCATCGTTAGCAGCTGAATACGGTTTAATTATGTCAATAGGGATGTTTTCTGGGTTAAAAAAAAATGATTCTATTTAGTCCGTCATTTAGATTATAGAAAAATATTATATATACCAAAAAAAGAGATATAAAAAAGAGATCAAAGATCAGGTGGTGGCTGGTGGACACTTTCTAGCGCGCAGTGACGTCACACGAGTTATCAACGCACTGTGTCGTCTTAATTTTTTGTTTATATGAAAAAAGAAAAAATACGTGTCTAGTATTTTTTGGAAATTTGACTGACGGACTAATTAGTTTTTTTTTTTAATCAAATACCTTATTATCTAAGGCTCTTTAAGTATTTATTATTTTAAAACTTAAATATTTATTCAACGTGCGTCTAGTATCAGTGTTATGTCATTTTCTCTGTGGTAAGCCAATAACATCGGTTGCCGGCAGAAGTAACCACCCACCAGACAAAGTTATTCCGCCAATCGATTGGTCGTGTTCCGGCATGATGTCTGTAGGCCTAGTATGAGTTTTCATTACGAAACTCGTTCGCCGATATCGAGCGCGTTTGACTCAGCGATTGGCCCGCTTCAAGGTCGTAAGAACTCTCAACCAATGAGAGCGCCAAACGCGCTCGATACGATCGAACGAGTTTCGTATTGAAAACTCATACTAGGCCTACTGGTGAAGGCTTACGAGGGACGTGTCTGAGCAGTTATGTTGCAATGTGTAGAATGCGCCAAATGTTGTGTCGGGAGTTTGATCTTGGAGGGTCTCCAGATAAATCTCCCTCTGATGCCGCATCGTTGGTCAGTTGTTAAGTTTAACATTGTATCACCTGAGTGAATAGGCTCTTAATAAACTAGCACGCTTTACCATCAAAGATGCATCACTGCTAACCATAGACGGAATTGCGGTCAAGCAATATTTTATAATTAAAAAAAAGTCCATAATAATATCGGCTTTAAAAGGTGTTTAGTCTAAACAACTGCTAAACATTACTTTGTTTTAGTAAGTGAAAAGTTTTCGCCTTTAATAATAATTACATTTATTTACATAAATAATAACAAATTAGTTACCTATATTTATTTAATTACAGATACAGGGCATTTTGTTTTATTATTGTAAAGCTTTTAATATGATTAACCCGTCATAATAATACACAGTTTATAATTCCATGTCAACAAGGGTCTGTGTCGGATGTGGGTTAACATTTAAGTGACAACCTATGAGATAGCTTTCTGGTTCTGTTTCCCACATGGACAAGCCAGCCCCCGATTTCACAGCACATGTATGAACTACCCTAATTGTGTGCTAATCAAAGTATAAACGGGAACGTATATCTGACTTTTAAGTGAACCATGCAGTTGACACTGGTAAAATGTACCTACGGTGTAATTGGGTTGTATCCTAAAAAATAATTTAATGTCCATCAGATAGATTTATAAAAAATATTGAATACGTATTTTTTATTTTTTCCGTCATTCGAATACTTAGGAAGATATATTGATTTGAAATGTCGCATGACGTCACGCCGTGGTACAAAATATACCACGGCGTGACATAATTAGCCCCCACTCCGTAACTTTAATACGCTATATGTCAGAAGTTTTGGGTAATTTCGACAAAATAAAAAATACGGGTCCTAATTTATTTTATTATCTATAAGACGGACTAATTATTTTTTTGATTTTCATACCTTGGATACATCCCTATTGCCAAAAACCACGTGCCACTATAGCTCACAAAGATGACCGAACCTAGCCGAACGTTTTAACGCTTACGCTCGGCTGTAATCGGTAATCTTCGGTAATTGCGAGCGATTAGCATCTATTTTAACTGACGATTCGACTCTAAAAATCTGTCTTGCTCCCTAGGCCTGACTTGCCTGACTGGCTACGCCCATGGTCATTACACACCAACTGATGCAGTTATTACGAGCGCGTAAATTAACACACGCCATAAAATTCACATTACGTTATACGAATTCTGAGTATTCGCGTAAAACACTGTCAGTAAATACGCCACGCAAGAATAGAGAAGATTATTACACGCGATAAACGTTCATTGAAAAAATATAAACACATCAACCTTCATCATTGGCTTTATTACATTTCGGCGATAAAAATACATATTGAATGTTATCACTCATCAAACATGACGTGTGATAAAATGAGTTGATAGCACGAACAAGTTCAGAACATTGTATTCTAGATATAAAATGTAATAAAAGGAAAACACGAGAAACTCCACACAGCTGCAACCTTTGTCCCTCGAGAGTGGTTTGGAATCGGTTCGGACTTATTCACAGGAGAATCAAAAATTGTAAATGTCGATGAAAAAGGGAAATAAAGAAATAGAGAAACGAATGGTCTCTTTGAACTGCCGAACTTTTTTTTTGGAAAAAATTGTTTTAGCCTTTATTGGAACTACGCCCAGTACCTACACATTCGCTGAATTCTAAAGGTATTTGGATATTTGTACACCTTTGGAATGGTTGAGTTAGTATATGTAAATTTAAAGATTTATATGTATAGATATACAGTATGTTAAGAAAACCCTGTCCGACCCATAAGGATAATAAAGGTTAGGTAAACACATGGCCAAATATAATATAAAATTTTACGTAATCATCATAGTACCTCAAACTTCCCCGAAATTTGGTAATTTTTAAAAAAGTGACAACACCGTTATTATTATGAGCGAATAGCGATGCGACCACGTGCCCCGTGCCCTGCCGCCCGCCGCCCGCGGAAGGGTGCTTAACGCACATTTATTAAGTTACCTCTTTATGCGAAATAATATTTATTTTTTTAGGGGGATTTTTTTTTAAGTTTAGCCCGGTTTTGTATCCATTAGTAGAATCAGATATTGATACTTAACAATGCCTTCACGGGTCGGACAGGGTTTTCTTTACATATTGTATAATATATTTGTTATTAACCCAGCTTACAGAAGATTAAGATTACTCAACAACATAGGTAGAGCAGCAGTAACCTGGTGGTATCCCCTGCGACTTACATGCCATACCTTCGAACCCAATCAGGAGCTTTACTTTGTGTGAATTATTTCATCACCACTGCTCTCAAAGCTGTAAAAGTAAATATGGTGAGGAAACTGGCATGTCCTAGAGATAAAACTTGGAAGACATGTGACATCTACTAACACTGGGCCCGCGACGGTAGATTACAGCGTACTTCCTCTTACCGAGAGGAGACCCAGTGTCCCAATGTCCCAGTAATGGGAATATTATAGGCTGATTAAGGTATCTCACCCTTAATTACCGTATATACAGTATGTTATGAAAACCCTGTCCGACCCGTGAAGGTGTTGTTAGGTATCGATCACTGATTTTACTAATGGATACAAAACCGGGCTAAACTTTAAAAAAAAATCCCCCTAAAAAAATAAATATTATTTCGCAAAAAGTGGTAACTTAATAAATGTGTGTTCACCCTTCGGCGGGCGGCGGGCGGCAGGGCACGCGGCACGTGGTCGCATCGCTATTCGCTCATAATAATACAGGTGTTGTCAGTTTTTTTTTAAATTACCAAATTTTGGGGAAGTTGGAATTAATTCGCGGGAAAGAAAGATTATTTCAAAATTCATTTGTATTGGTACTATGATGATTACGTAAAATTTTATATTATATTTGGTCATGTGTTTACTAAACCTTCATTATCCTTATGGGTCGGACAGGGTTTTCTTAACATACTGTATGAAAGTATGTATGTAAGTATCTATGTATTTATGTATGTATTTGTGCATCTACTTTAGTATATTATACTAATGATATTTGCACCAACGACAGTCCCATTTGTGGTTCAGGAGAATCTGTCCGTTCTTTGGTTGCCTGGAAGAAATCTCATTAGCGATAAGGCCGCTCATTGTATGTTTTGTGTTCAATGTATTTTGTTCGATGTTTGATTGGTGTACAATAAAGAATAAATAAATAAATAAAATACTGAAGAAGGTTGAAATTGGACTGAGAATCAATTTATTACATTAAACAATATCTGTCATAACATCGCCATAAAGATTATAAAGTTAAGTAGGATAACCATATGGTACCAGCAGACGTGCGTGCCGAGGCAAGGCGTATATCCACAGGTCGCAAATCCAATCTAAGCGGAGTGCACATCAATGGATGTGATTATCGATTGGCGACCGGAAATGAGCGTAGCGAGTGACGGCCACTCCACTACTCCGTTGAATAAGAAAGCGCAGAAGACCTGATCTGAAGAAAGTAGGAACAGATTTTAAAAGCAACTGTGCAAGGTGGGTGTACTGAGAATTTCAATTATTCCTACTCAGTATTCAATGAACACCAGTATCAACTCTTGGAATTATAATAAAATAATGGCACCGATTGCCTTATTCACAAACTTAATTAATTTTTAGTTCAGTGCATTTTTTCATTTGTGCATTAAGAAAGGAACAAAAGAGGAATATTGGTTACGTCCTATCAAATTAGTTAGTACCTGACGTCAATAGATGTAATTTTAGACGACATTTTTTTTTTAATAATTATAAACTAGCGCTTGACCGCAATCCCGCCCGATGGTAAGCAGTGATGCGATCGTTGATGGTAAAGCGCGCTAGTTTATTAAGAGCCTATTCACTCAGAGAAACTGAGCGAATAGGAAGGAAGACGGCAGTTGAGCGAGATGATGCAATGTTAAACACAACAACACGACCAACGATGCTGCGCCAAAGGGAGATTGATCTCAAGACCCTCCACGACCAACACAACGACATTAGGCGCATCGTACCCGGCACACATCGCAACACAACTGCTCAGACCCGTCGTTTTAATCACATCTAAACAGCCTATAGAAACTCCTAATTTCTTAATGAAATAGAAAGAAAAAAATCACTGAAATTTAGTTTGTTTTATGAACAAGGAAATCATCATAATTTATTTTCCTGGTAATTTTAAATTAGGTGTTTATTCATTAACATGTGATTAGATATCGTGGATTATCGCGTAGTTGTTTAGTTATGTTTGATAACCAAAGGGCAGCGATTATTTTATGAGTCACATCACTCATGGATCTGTGACAGTTATTACCGGTCGTCAGGAGCCCGTCAGAAGACTGACAAATAGTCAACAAGGGGTATCGTATTTTCCGACGTTTGGCTCTCATTTGAAATAGACAGGGGCTGCCCTGCGGCGGCTCCTACCCAATTTAGGGTGACCAAATGACTCTATGTGGGGGTCGTATAGCTCTTTACGGAGCACTGGTGTGGGCGAGTCCTTGAGGCGGCGACCCCTTTTATGTAAATTATAAACTAATGCTTGACAGCAATCCTTCCTGATGGTAAGCAGTGATGCATTCGTTGATGGTAAAGCGCGCTAGTTTATTAAGAGCCTAATCACTCTAGCCTTGAAGATACGTCGTGGCGGCTAACGGCGGCTTTCTCTCGCGTCCGGCCCTGGTCCAGGCCATGGTCCGGAGCGAGATTACGTGGAAGCAGTTACGCTGGCAAAGGAGAAAGCGGAGCGCGTGAGGAAGCGGGAACATCAGCGCTTTAACGCCTCTAGCCGCTAATGGAGACGCCCTGGTCGGGAGACAACATCAAACATCCGGAGGTCAGATAGTCAGTCGCTCAATGTAAAAATCTGGTACTCAGCTGCATCTGAATAGACTGGAAGAAAAGGCAAGGCAGATGATGTACAGCATCATAGTCATCATCTGGCGTTTAGTCCCGGTTGCATCCGTGGCTTTCGCGTTGGAGCCCGGGGTCCGCAATATCCCGCATATCCGATGAACAGCATAGCGGAGTTAAGTTAATGAGTCACATGACTGCTAATTCTTTACTTCCTATGTTGGTCAGCCATCACAGATGTGTCACGGTTGTTTTCAATTTCCAAACGCTGCGTGCGCGATTTATGTGTCATTCAATGAATGTTCAGAAACAAGTTTCCTTATCATACTTCTACAGTCCCTTCCTCAAACAGTCTATCTTGTCCAGAACTTTGGTAGACCCTTTTTTATTTTGTCATCGGCTCCTACTTCGCAGTTTACAACCTACTTCCTCTTGCAGAGAACAGTCCTGAGGCCCAGTTGGAACATTAGACCGATTATGCTAATCGTCAACATGTTATTGTTCTGTTTTAAACAGACCTTCTGTTTTCACTAGTATTGTGAAATCGTTAGACTTAGTGCCGAGATCCCACTTCCTGCCAACTTAAAATGTATACCCTATAACTAAGCGCTAATAATTTATAAATGTTGTTTTAAGCCATTACTATGCAATTAAGGACATTCTCGCGAACTTATATTTTATTTATAGGTTCGAGTATTTAAAATTATTACATAGTTATTATAAAAAAAATAAAAATAAAATAAACTTTGCACGTGCGAGTGAATTCTTGAATAGGTGAGAGAGACTAAGCATTAGGTTTGAAAATTCGTTTTAACTGCAAAAATGAGAGTGAACGCTAATTTTAAAAAAAAAGGTAAAAAGGGAATATTCAATCCATAGTGTTGGTGATTTGTAATAAATAAAAAAAAAACTATTGGTTGGATTCTGGCTGCGACAGAAGTAAAAACTTGAACAATAACTTTGTGCATTTAAGAATATTTAGGGATTAATTTCTCACTAATTGTTTATCTACACCACGCAGGCGGTCTAGTTTCTTTCCGTCTTACGAATTTTCGATCAGGTCACGTGGCCTGACCGCTAAAGAAATTTTCATCTCAAAAACAAGCGCTGATTGTCTTGTTCACAAACTAAACTAATTTTAAGTTCAGTGCTTTTTTCTTTCTGTTTCATTAAGAAAAGGACAGAAGAAAAAATATTAATTTGATTTAATTAAATTAAAATAATCCTTAATTGCTTAATCGGCAATTTATGGCATCTAAAACTAAGTCAATTTACATCAGACGCGGTCTGTACAACACAACTGTGTTGCGCTGTTTGCCAGGTACGATGCGCCAAATGTTGTCGTATCGAGTTTGGTCGTGGAGGATCTCCAGATCAATCTCACTCTGGCGCAGCATCGTTGGTCGTGTTGTTGTGTTTAACATTGCATCGCCTTCAAATAACATTGCACCATCTTCTTCCCTATTCACTCATTTTTTTTTTGTTATTTTTCTCTTTATTAAGAGAATATTAACTCAAAAAAACCTTCTTTCCCTTCTCTGGTTGATGCTAATGAATTCTCTCAATAAACTAGCGTGCTTTACCATCAACGATTGCATCACTGCTTACCATCAGGCGGGATTGCGGTTAAGCACGAGTTTTTATATTAAAAAAACATAAAAGTTCCAAACTCACATTTATCTTCTGTTCTTTTCACAATGAAATAAAAAGCAAAAGATACAGGGAACCTAAGTTTCGTATACAGTGCAAGCAAGGGAATCAGAGCTCGGCAACTATTTACCTTTATCTCCGCTGATGGAACAACAACAATAATGTATTAATTTGTAGTAGGTAATAAAACCAGATTGTGATCCATAACAGATCAGCCAGGATGATCCGCACTACAATATCGGCACTGAAGCACTAATTGGAATAACAATCAACATAAATAGCTGTATGATTAAAGTAGGTAGATGTTGCTAGTAAACATAAACTATTACACCGCTAAGCCAGACAGTAGAAGATGTATTACTGATGATGATTATCACTGAGAGATGTAGTCCATTTTTTCCACATACCAGAAGTAAAAAGAGAGTCTTAATTATTTTTCCCAATGTCGGCAAAAGGTTGGGGTAACGTAGACCCTTTCCGACACGAACAGACAGGTTTTACACACAGTCGGAAAAATAACGTGATACTGGATTATCAATAGTCAGTATTGGAAAAGTAAATAATTATATAAATTTAAAAACCCGACTGCGCAAAAAGTGAACCAAACTATCTACTTAAGAAAAATAAAACTGAAAAGACAAAAACCATCAATATATAGTAACTTAAACAGTCGAGACCCATTATTGGAGAGTGACCCGTTCTAGAGTTTAATGGGTCCCAACTGTCTCAGTTACTATAGACTTCATTTCTGCCTTCTTTGCCTTCCCCTCAATTTTAAAAGTAAGATGTAAGCAGTTACAGTATTATACATGAAGTAAATAATGTACTCGTAGCAAATGTATCGAAAGTGCAGTAAGTATTGGCTACAGTGTGTGCACTGAAAGTTACGATAAAGGTGAGCACTGTGCGCTGTAGCGTAGGACTCGCACTGGGCTTGACCCATATTTTAAACCTATTGATCGTACCGCTTTCGCAAGGACCCTTCACGCGAAGCAATTGTCAGCCATATTTATCTGGCGCAGTTTAATATCTTCTTAAGAAAAACTACAAAGTTTCACTGTACTGTGTGTTTACTTTCATATACTAACTGCTTTCAGGTCATCATCATCATCATCTCAGCGTTAATCCCAGTCGCATCCGTAGGTTTTTCAGCTTTGGAGTCTGGGGTCCGCTTTACCAATCAAGCAGTCAGCAGTTAGCAGTTATGCTAACTGCTGACTGCTTTCAGGTAAAATGGTGAATCTTTTTTTCGATACAACATTTTAAACAATGTGGTAGCATTCTGGAAATGCGTTAGTCCCAAATCTCAGGAGGAAAAGCAGTACCTAAGTTTTAAACATGCCACAGTTGAGAACAGTTTACAGTGCATGTCATAAACTTAATATCCTAAAATATTAAACGATCTTTTTACTGCAGTTAATTGGTGATTTTTGCATAACTGCATTATTTTAAAATGTGTATTTTAAAATAATAACACCGGCTCCCAGCAGAAGTTACCACCCACCAGATAAAGTCTTGCCGCTAAGCGATTCATCGTGTTCCTGCATGATATCTGATGATGACGTACGGAGAACGGGTCTGAGCAGTTGTGTTGCGATGTGTGCCGGTTATGATGCGCCAAATGTTGTTATGTCGGGAGTTTGGTCGTGGAGGATCTCCATCAATCTCCCTGGTCGTGTTGTTGAGTTTAACATTGCATCACTTCGCTCAACTACCGTCTCCCTTCCTATCCACTAAGTTTTTTTTTAGTGAATAGGCTAAATAAATAAACTAGCGCGCTTTACCATCAACGATTGCATAACTGCTTACCATCAGGCGGGTTTGCGGTCAAGCACTAGTTTATAATTATTAAAAATAAAATTGTTTACTTTGTAAAAACTCAAGAACAATAGTTTGTCATAAATAATAATCACAACAGCATAGGCCGCAACATGCTTGAGATAAATATGAAAGTCGCGAATTTAATATCCTGCGATCAAAGGTTACTCGCAAGATATTAAATTCCAAACAAGAAAAAACAGCTCGTTTCTCTTCTTGCGTCCAAGTAAATATTTTATATAGAATTAAACTTAAATGCTTCAACATATAAAATATATCCTCTGAAAATGAATAAACACTATTCAATAACGAATGCAAGCAAACGTCCTCGGGTATTCCGCGCCCACCGCTATGACGTCTGTTAACCGCACATTCCAATAACTGGCTGTATCATTTACCTATGAATAATATATATACCTATGTAAGTTGTTGTTTCCCGTTTCACATTACAGTATCATTTTAACCGCCAGTCCGTCTACTGGATTGCAGACACACACAAAAATATTTTCGTGTACTCAAAAGTGAAATAGTAACAACGTCCATGTGGTCAAAATGTCAACGGAAATTGTGCAATCGATTGATATTGACAATGTTACAGACACTGTTATGGATTTACTGACGACGGCAGCAACGACGGCCGCGGACACGCCGTTCAATGAAAGTGATTTTTCACCATCAAGTGCAGCAAATGAGCAGTTTGCCGCCAATGGAACTGCCCCCAGCAGTTTTGGAGTAGAAAGTGCGCTGTATAGTGAATACTCAACATTTCAGACTTTTGTTGTGATCGAATTGGTTATGACGACAGTAGAGTTAATAATATCAATTTTCGCGGCTATCAAGATGGCAAGATGGAGAAGAAATTATAGAAATCAAATGTTAATGCAATTAACCTTTGCCAGATTTATTAAAAGGATTATATTTACATTTAAGTTTTTAGAATGCCAGGGTAATATAACAATTACCGGAGTAGTTACACACATATTAAATGCTCTTCAGATTTATATGGACTTTGTTGTAGTGATACTAGTTTTCTTTTTTATAAAACACATGTACAACAGTTTAATAATAGTGTTAGTTAAAATAAGCCATATGAGTTTTTATAGAGTTCTATTTTGTTCATGGTTGATACCTGTCCCAATCAGCGTGGCGTGTACAGCTGTCATCATTACTGACTTGCTGAGCAAGTGGTACGTCGACTTGCTGATCTGCAGTATATTCAGGTGGCCGCTAATATTTGTAGGCACGGGGCTCTATATCGCTATAGTGTACAGAGTCATGTCAGATAAGAAAAGACAGTTTGCCAGGAGCCTGGCAGTCGTTACATTTTTACTTTGTTTGACCATAAATGTTTATTTGTTTTCTAAGGACATTATGGACTTGTGGTGCTTAGATAAGTCCTTAACAACATTACTCATAAGTTACATATCTGGTTTTCTCATGAATTTCTTGATTCTTGTTGTATATGTCGTTCTAATAATGTTAAGTTACAAAAATAAGACACAGTCTTCGAGAACATTACCTGACTATAGTTTAGCTGATGTAAATATGAAATGTTAAAACATTCCCCTTCCCAATTTTGTGATTGGATTGGGTGTGAGTGGTTTTAACTAATAACTAAAGTTACTGTGTAACTGCCTTGTGGCTCGCGAATAATACTCGTACCTATATTAAATATAATTTATTTAACACCAAATGTTGTTTAAATTTAATTATTATCTACCTTCAGTCTACATCTACAGACTATAAAAGACGAGGGCATTCAGTTCTAGCTTTAATGGTAACGTATTTTAATTATAGTCAAATAATGTGTCTTAAGTTATAATTCTTATAATTATAAACTAGTGGTACCCTTATAAAACATTTTATTCCACTTTTTTCGCACTTTTTCCGTTAGATAAATATATCTACATATTGGTACCAAATTTCAGCTCTTTAGTGCTGACGGTTACTGATATCATCCGCAGACGGACAGCAAGACAGACAGACTTGGCGTAACTATAAGGGTTCCAGTTGACTACGGAACCCTAAAAAGAAATATGCATATATTTGGATGGCGTCATCGTTTAGACGTATACAACACTATTTTTTGTTTATGCGAAATCCGAAACATGTGTCCAATATTTTTAAGTAAAGAATCTATGTACAAAATTTTAAAAAGATATCATGAAAAACCACAAAGTTTTGAGCTTATTATCCTACTTGATTATCCCGACAAAAATATGGTCCACGCTCCGCTTGAACGGGCGAGCCGAGTGCGTTGACCTGTGGCGTCAGCTGAGCGCGGGCATGCGCACGTGTTAACAACGTAGCACGCTCATTAACCACACTGCAACAATTTCTAAATGTATTTGGGGTAAAATATAACATGTTATAATAAAAACTTTTTTTACAAAAAAAAACCAACCGACTTCCAAACAACACTACAAAGTGAAAAACAATTAATTTCGGAAGTCGGTGTCTTTGGTTTTTGTATAATAGTTTTTGACACCGAATTCCGAAATTAGTTATTTTTACGAATAAGGTAGCTAAAGATAACCTCTTATTCATAAACGTTGTTTAAAGTTAACTCATGATTAGCGATTGTTTAACCAGACATTTTAGACGTTTGGTTTAATCGTCGTTTATAAACCCCTTAAACACTGTGGTGTTTATTCATAAACAATGATTAAAGTTAAGTGACGTTAAAAGGTCAAAAATGTATGGTCAAAGAATTGCTAATCACTAGTTAACTTTAAACAACGTTTATGAACAAGGGGGAACATTTATAAACTTTTAATTATTGTGAATGTCAAGACTATTTTTGAACCCACATATACAAACGTTTCATCGGTATTGTTCGTCGAATCATATTATATCCTCATGTGTTATTTATTTCCATAAAAACTTAAAATACTATAATTACATATAGCACAATTAACTACACCTAATGTATCCGACCAAGAAATTGTCTGGACATTAAAAAAACTGACCCGGAGGACGGGTCTGAGCAGTTGTGTTGCGGTGTGTGCCGGGTACGATGCGCCTAATGTTGTTGTGTTGGGGGTTTGGTCGTGGAGGGTCTTCAGATCAATCTCCCTTTGGCGCAGCATCGTTAGTCGTGTTGTTGGGTTTAAAATTGCATCACCTCGCTCAACTGCCGTCTTTCTTCCTATTCGCTCAGTTTTTCAGAGTGAATAGGCTCTTAATAAACTAGCGCGCTTTACCATCAACGATCGCATCACTGCTTACCATCAGGCGGGATTGCGGTCAAGCGCTAGTTTATAATCATAAAAAAAAACTGCGAGTTCTAAAACCTCTGGATTTGTTTCAGCCTTTCTTCTCAGCCTATTCAAATAGGAAACGCGGCCTCATCTACATAGTAATTAAAATATGATGGACGTGTAAAAGTGTTTGTACAAACCTACATTATGTAATATGGACATACATTACATTAGCCCTAGATAATCGTTGAATTGTTTACATTGTGCAGGATAATGTTGACAATAGGAAATGGAAACAGAACCGAGCACCTTCCTTTGCGTAATTCTCTTACGTAACGATATTGAGCGAGGAACTTACACTTTAACAAACGTCTCTTGTAACAGCTTTCCTTGAACTGAGGGCAATCGTCTTTATAAGGAAATAGATACATGTCTGTAGAGAAGTGTGCAATACTACCCCTCTCTGTTCATGATCACTGGGAGTACTAGAATATTTTTATATTGGCTACAACGTCATATCAAAGCCAATATATAGGTAGTTAATGAAATCTGCGATACATCAAATAACGTAATGTACTATCACATGTAGAAGTCCCCTTCCACCTTAAAGACTACTGTCCCCTGCGCTAAACCGGCCACGCACGCATTATTTTATATCCGTGTGTGTTATATTCCAACCAATCAACCGCATGCTGTGTAGTGTCTCTACGAAGAATTATAGATGTAGTCTATGGTAGATAAGGAAAACAATATTAGCAAACCCTTTTTTATCGCAGTGTTCGTCTTTCTTTAAGTAATGCAAAATTTCGTTAGTTTACCTGAAGTTAAGTTAGCGGCAATGGTGCTATCAAATGCGTACGATTGTGGATTCGGATCCTAATTAAGACAAAAACTTTTTGTTGTTTCATATAATTTAAAATTATGATAATTGTTCTGTATTTTAAAGTAAAAATGTTTTCAAATAATATTTAAACGAATCGGGCAATTTATTGAATGTTTATACAAAAAAAAAGTTTTTATTATATGTTTTAGTTTATTATAGATGTAATATAATAACAAACAATAAACATATTATAATGCATAAAGTTATATATTATTAGGTGTAGAGTATAAGTACTAATAAATGAAACAAACGTTGATTGATATGCAGCTTTGTAATATTTTATGCAGCTTTGTAATATTTTATATAAAAGTAATCGCTGACAAACTTAAAAATGTTATGGTAAAAAATATAAAAATACAATTTTAGCTTAATTATTCATTTTCTTAAAGGAAAGAGGACTGAAGCTTAACCTGTATATTATTACAATCATAAAATAATCTATAGAAGACAAAACAGTACTTTTTACATTTATATTTTTCTTTGCGTGTATAGCATGTTACTAGTGCTGCCATCTTGCAGTGACTTTTTTCGGAGTTTGTAAGATGTTCAAGCGCTTTCTTAGTTCAATAGTTAACAAACTTATTTCTTTTCGAATTCCGAAATTATTGTTTTTGTAATTTACCAAAAGTAATTTGGTGTTACTGGGCTTTGAACTCACAACCACTTATATATTTATGTTTAATTGTTCGGTTGGTAAATATTAAAGACTTCAGATAATCAGACTGGTTTATTACACTTGTAGAATTATATTATTGGAAACGACCTCTTCTAGGTCAGATCCTAAGTTACAATGACAAGACAATAGACTATATTCATAGACACTAATACATAGAGATGGTATTAGTTACTCGACTACAGAGTAGTGATGTATGATACAACATCCCCCCTGTTTAAGTTTAAATTAACCCTTGACAAACAATGTTATAGAAACCTGACTTAGTTACAATTTAGACAATGACTTAAGACTATGGTTAGGTCTTAATCTAGGATACAATGTTCTACTTAATCTATTTCATCAATTAGCCTTCTGGTTGGCTTTACAACTCTTCCAGAACGAGTTACATGTTGACTGACTGAGGATTGAGATGAGAGCTCTTGAGGTCTAGACTCCTGCCTGTTACCTTCCTCTCTCCCCTGCGACGAATTGGATAGCATAGGAGAATATTTGTGTCTTAAATGAACCCTATTCCTCCTATACCTAACTCCATTGACATCCTCAACGACATATGACCTATTATTAGCCAACCTTAGCTTGACAATGGCTTGTTCCCAATTGCTATCAGGCTTTCTTTTAAAGTATACATGATCATTGGGATACAGTAATGACAATGACTTTGTATTTCTATTATAATATTTAGACTTATTTTTATTATTTTGCTTGACACATTCTTCATAATTTTTGAATGTAACCACTTTAGGTTTTAATTTCTTATAAGACATAGGAATGTTATTTCTTAAATTCCTGGACATTAACAATTGAGCTGGAGATGGTAAATTATTCTTAGGTGTGTTTCTATACTGTAATAAAGCTATGTATGGATCAGATGAGTTTCTTTTAAATTTTTTTTTAACATATTTTTGATAATTTTGACTGAACTCTCTGCTTGACCATTTGACTGTGGATGATATGGGCTAGTTACAATGTGTTCTATGTCCCATTCATGCATAAAATTCTTAAATTCTAATGACTGAAAAGGAGGACCACCATCAGACACTAAAGATAAAGGTATTCCATGACGAGCAAAAATGGACTTTAAATGTGTTATTACATTCTTTGCTGTACTGTTTTTATTTAACAAAGCTATTTCTATAAATTTAGAATAATAATCTGTGACAATTAAATAAGTAAGGTTATCAAAATACATCAAATCAACACCTACTTGTTGCCATGGATATTTATTTATTTCAAAATTTTTTAGTGGTTCCTTTGGATTATTAGGTTTAAATTGTGCACATACATAACATTGTTCTACCAAGTTTTTAATATCAGCTGACATGCTTGGCCAGTACAAAGACTCTCTAGCCAGTTTTAAGCATTTATTTATACCTTGGTGACCTTCATGAATTTTACCTAACATTTCCTTATACATTGACTGTGGTACTATTAATTTTGACCCTTTGAACAACAAATCTTTGACTACATGAATTTCAGCTTGTATGTTCCAAAATGGTTTTATTGACAGACTGACATTATTTTTATTTTTTGGCCAACCTTCATAATAATACTTTTTTAACAATTGCAAAGTATCATCTTTCTTAGTGTTCTGTAACAGTTTTGTACAGTACTCCTTTGTGACTGCTAGACTTGAATGCATTAAATTGACATGTCAAGATATTTCTGACTCATTCTCAGGTATATAATGTTCTTTCAATGCTGCTCTAGACAGAGTGTCAGATATAAACATTTCTTTACCTGGAACATGTATAACTTCCAAATCATATTTTTGTAAAGTTAACATCATACGTTGCAATCTTGCTGGTACATCATGTAATGGCTTTTTAAAAAGATAGACTAAAGGTTTATGATCAGTATGAACAGTTACTTTATGACCGTACACATACTGGTGAAATTTTTCACAACCAAACTGAATGGCTAACAATTCTTTCTCAATTTGAGCATACCTTGACTGAGTTTGAGTTAATGTTTTTGAACTATAAGCAATAGGTTTATTATTCTGCATAATGACTGCTCCTAATGCTGACTTTGACGAATCGACTGACAAGACTAATGGTACATTGGGATTATAATGAGCTAAAACTGGTGAATTTGTAATTTCATCGATTAAACTCTTAAGACATTGACTATGATTTTCATCCCAAGTCCAGACTGAATCTTTCTTCAAAAGATTTCTTAAAATTTGAGTTTTTTGAGACAAATTGCTAATAAAGGGACCTAAATAATTGATCATACCTAATATTCTTTGCAATTCTTTGACATTTTTTGGTGTGGGCATATTGACAATTGCTTTTACTTTCTCTTCATCAACCCTAGCACCATCTTTACTAAAAACATACCCTAAAAAACAGACTTCTGATACTAAAAATTTACATTTAGACTTATTGAACTTTAAATTGACTTCACGTGCTCGTTGCATGACTTTATGTACTCTCTCATTATGTACTGACTCGTTTGGTCCATATACCAAAATGTCATCGATGAATATTAGAACTCCTTCTAAATCACCGAACAAATTCATCATGACTCTTTGAAAAATTTCAGACGATGCATTAATACCAAAAGGTAACCTTAAATATTTATATCTACCGAAAGGTGTTTGAAATGTACATAAATCAGAACTATATTCATCTAGTTTAAGCATCCAAAATCCTGAAAATGCATCTAAATGAGAAAAACAAACAGCTCCTGCTAGTTGAGATCTGATCTCATCTATTGACTTTAGTGGATAAATTTCCCTTATAATATTCTTATTCAAATTTCTAGGATCTAAACAAATTCGTAACTGACCCGTGCTTTTGACTGTTATCACTATACTGTTCACCCATTCTGTAGGTTTAAAAACCTTTTCAATGACCTGCATTTTCTCCATGCGATCCAATTCATCGCGCAGTTTGTTCAGTAAAGCGAAGGGTACTCTTCTCGGAGCATCCACGCATGGCACTGCTTCAGGTTTGAGTTTCAGGCGACAGACTTGAGGTAGACATCCAAGACCCTGAAATACATCATTGTATTGTGTAAGAATTTGTTCACTAAAATTTTGTTGAGACACAGAGAAAACTCTTTGAATTATACCTAATTTTTCACAAGTTGGTAGACCTAAAACATTCGGACAAACTAAATCTGCGACTATAAACACTATATTTACACTAATAGTGCTATTATTTAAAGATAAACTACATTTTACATTGACTTTGCCCATAATGGGTATTGATATACCACCAAACCCACTAACGTTTATTTGACATTTCTCAAGTGACATTTGACTTTGACATTTCAAAGATTGAAAAGTTTTCTTTGACATAATATTGATATCAGCTCCAGAATCAACAATGCAATTAATTTGTGTATGACCAACTAAAATGTTTATGTTCCATGACTGTTTAGAATAGTATTTGTTTTCTTTTGACTCGACTGTATTGACCTGTTTACTATGTGTTGACTTTGCTGTAATAATTCTACAAGTGTTTGTTGTGTGAGATTCCTCAGACTTGTGTCTGTACTCATCATTGAGATATGAATCTCGGCTAAGACTTTTTGACTTTTTTGACCCGACTGTGAATCTCTCAGACTGTTTAGTGTTTTCATCATTGAGATATGACATATGACAAGAGTCTTCATTGGATCTCTCAGACCTATCAGTCACCAGCCTTTTTTCATCACTGAGGCATTTTTTATTAGACCTCTCAGATATGGCATTATCACCACTTTCATCACAGAAATATGACACAGGATATTTTTTATGACAAGATGAGTCTTCATGAGATCTCTTAGACATTGACTGCGACTGGCCTATGTGCGACCTGACCGTTGATTGTAACTTGGGATTTGACTAAAAGACTCTAAATGACTGACTTTTTTATTATTGGAGTAACAAAATTTTGCAAAATGACCATAAGAGTTACATGACCTGCATTTAGCTCCCTGCGCTGGACATTTGTAGCGGTGGTGTTGTCCACAGCGGCTACACGTCTTCGAGCGCTTCTCAGGACTGGGACTTGACTTTGACCTCCCTGCGCTGGATCCCTGCTGACTGACTGGTGAAGCTCGCCGTCGCTGACGCTCCGCTCGACCACGGCTCCTCCGACGCAGATGCATGACTTTTTCAGACTCTTGACTAGTGGACCTCTTGACAATTTGGTCTGCATCCTGCTGTGCGACGATGAGTGTCCTAGCTAGCTCTCGCATCCTCTGATATGTCAGATCCGGTTCCTGCAGCAGTCTCTGACGTACATGTGCTAAGTCCAAACTCAAGTTGGCGATAAAAATATCTCTGATAAGAGATTCTCTGAGCGTTCCAAATTCGCAATCTTGGCTCTTATTTTCGAGATCGGTTAAGAAATCCTCGATGCTTTCCGATTTCTGTTGACGTGTGGTAAAAAACATGTAACGATACATGGTAATATTTTTTCTGGGTTGAAAAAATTCGTCGAATTTGGCTTTGACGTCATGTAATGTGCTTTCTCCAATATTTATGTTGAATGTGTTGAAAATATTTAAGCATTTTTCACCAATGTGATGTAATAAAATGGCGATCTTGCGTTTCTCACCGGACTTGTCCAAACCCGTTGCGAACAAGTATAATTCGAACTGTTGCCACCAGCGCTTCCAGGTTTCGTAATTGTTGTTTGTTGCATCTGACGATATTTTAAGCGCCTTCAAGCCACTGTTCATTGCAGCTCCGGTGTCATGGCCGCCACCGACGCCATCCGACTTTTGCATTTTATGAACTTTCTTTCTTCGTATTGGGTTTTTTCACTCTTCTGACACCATGTTTAATTGTTCGGTTGGTAAATATTAAAGACTTCAGATAATCAGACTGGTTTATTACACTTGTAGAATTATATTATTGGAAACGACCTCTTCTAGGTCAGATCCTAAGTTACAATGACAAGACAATAGACTATATTCATAGACACTAATACATAGAGATGGTATTAGTTACTCGACTACAGAGTAGTGATGTATGATACAACAATTTAAAACACTCTGTAGGACACTCCTGCACTGTGATTGTTAAAAATTGTTTTTTTTTTTTTTTTTTGTTTATCTTGATAATCGTCTACACCAGTCTCGCCAGTGTATTTTTAAACCACAAATGCAACCTTCTTCACACGATTTAAAGGTTTATTCAATTGTAAATATTGTCGTTACGTTTCACTTCTCTCGACACTTCTAATTCAAGCTACCCTCGTCCTTCAACCTCTTGACCCAACGGCTTAGAGTGTTAATTTAAAACAATAACAATTTTATTAAACACCTGCTACAAGCGATTGGTTTGCACCTTACCCAAATAATAATAAAAAAAAAACTTGCACAAAAGCCGCTTTCATATGATATTTGAGCCATATATTGAGTCCATTCGTAATGTAATAGCCTGCAAATTGAATAAAAAAGTAAAACTAATGACACAAACTCGTAACTAAATGTTCACCCACCAACAACAGCTAAGTAATAGTATTTGAGTTAATGTAGCTAATAGGTAGTGGAATATTTTATGTGAACTAGTAATTCACTTTGTTTCAAATCTACCCTCATCTTTTTATAATGACTCTAATATAGAAAAAAATATTAAAAGAAAGTATTATCGTTAAGTTGCGGATCGGTATTTTACATATTTTTGTTGTCAACATTCATAACTCACCAATAAACATTTTTTTTTTTTTAATGTTCGTTATTAGATTTGAACTCGAACCACCTTGAATGCTAATCACGGCGAGGACCGCTTAGCCATTCAGACACTTACTGTGAAAGTTGAAATTAGTACGTAGTACCTAACAATCATAAGCGGGCAGCATATTGTCTAAGTGTATGAGTATGTATCAAACTTTATTATAGAATAAGGTCGTAACTACAACTAGTATTGTTGGCCATAGTTTCGTGAGATTGTAACTCGACTTTTGGTCGAGATAGTATATAGGTGCATCAAGTAAACTTATAAAATATTAGGTATGATATTACCTGCCTACCAAACATTTACGTACGTTCATGTCAAACCAACTTTCAATTACACATGTTCATTTATTTAAATCCTAGCTTGCAAATATTGTGGACTGTACTGTACCCAACTGCCGGTACAACATATATTTCGAGGTCTCTTTGAACCCGACAAATGTTCTGGACCGTTCCAACCATGTGATCATTAGCGGTCACTAGCCACAACCACACGACGATTCGATTAAAACCAATTTGCCAGTTTTTGTATACTTAGTACCTATATAATGATCATTAAATTTTGTTATTGTAGTCTACAATATGGAAGGGTTATTAACATAACAATTTCATCGTTTTTCTTACTGAGCTACCGTATTAAGTCATTGTATATGTATACTTATCAAAAAAACACAAACATCTAGAGGAAACCTGGACTTTAAGTCTGAAATCGCCAACCCGCATTGAGCAAGCGTGGTGATGACGCTCAACCTTTCTCTGTATGACAGGAGATCTGTGCCCAGCAGTGGATAAAAGGTTGATGATAATGATATACTTATCGAATAAATATACAATTATATTATAGTATTTTATTTTAGAGATCACATACAAGGTTTATGAAAAGACTAAGTGTATCATAATTAATGAAAACAGAAAAAAAAGATAGCAGCCTCTTCTTTTTTTTTCTTGGGATGGGAAATCATCAAATGACTTCTCGTGTGTCAGACTTTTACTGACTAAAACCCACCCGTGTTTCTTCACTTGCCTGTGCGACGGCCAGGGCCGCGGTTTCTTGTTTAACCAACCCGCAACCCTGACCCAGGAGGCATCGGTCTTCGTGGACCCCGTCACGATGTGCTGACATCTCTTTGAGGCGCGCGTGAAACACGACGCGCCGTCGACTCGGGCCTGGTCCTTACCGGGCGGCGAGCTGCCCACTGCTCACCGCCCGCAGGCCCGCGCCTACGGTGGCTGGGAGTTAGGTGTCGTCTCCCGACCAGGGCGTCTACTGCGGCGGCTAGTGGCGTGAGGGCGCTGGGATTCCCGTTGCCTCACGCGCTCCGCCTCCTCCTTTGCCAGCATCACTGCTTCGCAGAAGGAGGTGACGGCCTGCCATGCACTCTCGCTCCGGACCATGGCCTGGACCAGGGTCGAACGCGAGAGATCGCCGCCGATCGCCGCTACGAGGACACGGCGGTGCTCTACCCAAGCCAGGCAGACCTCCACCGTATGCTAAACCGTGTCTTCAGGGCGATCCACACAATGGTGACACCCTGGCGTTTCCTCCCGCCTAATACGGAACAGGAACCTCCCGAAACAACCGTATCCGGTAAGAACCTGCGTCAGGCGGAAGGTGAGGGCGCCGTGGCGCCTCTCTAGCCACTCCTCAAAGAGGGGACTTACCGCCGCTATTGTGATAGCAGCCTCTCCTTGATTGTAAAACACATTACTGTCTTCAAACAGCACGTAGCACTTTAGGGTCCTTGTCTCCATGCCAGAGTGGTTCTGATGGGTGGGTGACTATCTGAAACAGCTCAGTGTAACCCTGTCTTGCGGTAAAAATGTAACATAGCTTTATTGAGTGTCTGTGAATAAAACTTTCAATGAGTGAAACTGTGATGCACAATTGCCAGCAACTTAAAGCCCATTGATATATAATTAAGAGCAAATATACTGTGGCATGTGATTCATTTTAGAAGATGTCATACCATAATCGTGAATTAATTAAATTATTTATCTAAATCCTAGTTTACACTAGCGATGGAGTTGCGGCACTTACGGCATTATGCATTATGTCCCATCAAGTATTTGGATAAAACAGTGACATGGTTCATGGGTACGGCTACCCTTACTCGACTGATTTAGGCAAACCCAGTACTCACCCATGTACCTCATCGAGACTTCTCTACGCAGTAAACCCAAACTATACATCGTCGAGATACAAGCATTCCGGAGCCGATTATCTAACAACCTATACAACTAAACATCGTATCAATACAGAAGTTCACTCACATTGAATGTCATTTGATGTCAATGAATGGAAGAGATTCGAGCCCACGCATTGATTTCTTAATTAGATAGACATTAAGCAGGTAAAGCAAGTTCATTAAATATTCAAAGTTTTTTTTTTTTGTGATATATTGATGGGCTTAGAAACAGGTGCGAGACACGATTACTGTTTATGTTTTGCCTAGAACCAGTCGGGCTCACACTATTTCTATAAATGGCCGCTCTAATAATAGTACCTAATAATATTCTGGATATAAAGGAATGGATTTTTTGTGTAAATATTAAGCTTAGCCTTCAAGGCGCTAAACCAAATATTATACAGTGCGAGTCTTCATCATGTGCTCATATTAAATAAAAGGAGAAATTATGTCTTAGTTTTTCAACAGAAAAAAATATTACTAGAATATCGTCGGTCGTCTTACGCAGCCATGAGCAAAGCCAATCTTACACAACTGAACATTGGATACGAAATATTGATATTGAGTTCTAAATAATAGGGATGTATCCAAGGTATGAAAATCAAAAAAAAAATTAGTCCGTCTTATAGATAATAAAAAAAAAAATTAAGACCCGTATTTTTCATTTTGTCGAAATTACCAAAAACTACTGAGATATAGCGAATTAAAGTTACGGAGTGGGGGGTGATTACGGCACGCCGTTGTATATTTTGTAGCACGGCGTGACGTCATGCGACATTTCAAATCAATATATCTTCCTAAGTATTTAAATGAGAGAAAAAATAAAAAATACGTGTTCAATATTTTTTATAAATCTATCTGATGGACATTAAATTATTTTTTGGGATACAACCCAATTATGAATGTTCTGAATGGTCATGTCCTTAGGTCAGATTTGAGAAATTGCTTGGGTCAGTGTCTCCTTTTCATTTCCACATGAACTAGGTAGTACTAGAAACCAAACAAAAGATAAGCAAATAATTGAAATCGGACCAGCTAAAACATTAACTTTTTTATACTACACTTAATTATATAATTAAATTATTAAGTTATAATTTATAAAAAAAAAAAAAAAAAAAAAACTTCTTCTTCTTCTTCTCAACCTATAGAGGTCCACTGCTGGACAAAGGCCTCCCCCAAGACTTTCCATGATGACCTGTCTTTTGCTGCCCGCATCCTTCGGTTTCCCGCCACCTTCACCGGGTCATCGGTCTACCTTGTTTGGGGCCTCCTTACGCTGCGTCTTCCGATACGTGGCCGCCACTCCAGAACCTTATTGCCCCATCGGTCATCGGTTCTACGAGCGTGCCCGTGTCGCTTAATTTTAGCGAATCGAAGAGCTATGTCGGTGACTTTGGTTCTTCTGTGGGTCTCCTCACTTCTGATTCGATCGTGCAGAGAAATTTCGAGCATAGGTCTTTCCATCGGCCTTTGTATGACTTTGAGCCTTCGTATGAGGCCCATTGTGAGCGACCACGCTTCAGTTCCGTAGATCATCACTGGCAACACACACACTCACATGCTACCAGAATTAGTGTTAAAATCCTATGCGTTTAGCTGTTTATGTTTATATTAGATTTTTTTATTCAGCCCACGTTGATATCGCAAAATAACGGGAACGCCACGGGAACATACTACTGAATTAAAAGTACTCTATGTGTTAATCAAGGTTACAAACTACCTACTGAGAGCTAAATTTTACTAAAATCCGTTCAGCAATTTTTATCAAACTCCGGAATATACACCTAAAAGAAAAAGCATTGTACATCGAACGAACAGTATTTGTTCTTGGAAATTTTAATTAATAAAATATAAAAGTGTGTGATTCGCTAATGTGAATAATTTTTTAGTAAATTATAATCTTATTTACTCTGCAAACTGTATTCCTATTATGCTAAAACCAACACTACACATTAAACGCCCACGGTAATTAAAATAAGCTCGAAGATAACGAGAGACAAACATACCCCCTCCGACATATTATGTATGTTATAGATATTATTGAAGTAAAAACTTCTTTTTCTCACTTTTGTCGGACGGGGGAAAATTACTGAATTTGCGTGAGCATGACCGACCCGACACCGTGATCGGTTTTTTATTTTTATGCATTATTTTTCAGTCGGGAGCCGTGGTCCCACTGCGATGTCCTACTAGTGGGACAAAACTTTTTCGTGGTCGTGGATTCAATTCCAAACACACACTTGGCCATTTTGTTACGATGAATTGTAGGAACGCCACATGGTAAGTATTCTACCATGTGCAAACTAAAGTGGACGCACTTGACTTTGAAGTAAGGAGGTACCTACATGGATGAAAAATTTTGTGTATTCTCTGTAAATTAATTATTTCAGTTTTCACTTTTGTCGCTCAGTCTCACGACAGATAATGTTTTTATAGTGATCAACGAACGAGAAATGATTTTAGGGTTGCGAAATTTATTTATAAATAGGTTATTATTGAATCCTCACCAAACTTAGAACGGTTTTTACCCATAATCATCTATTTAGACAATTATGACTGTTGTCTTCATTATTCATTAAACATCTTTTATAAATAAAATACACTATAACTCTTATTGACTGAATACCTTTCAAACAACAATTGCATAGATAAAATCGCATTATTTTACTTTTACTAGCATTTTTTTACATTTTAATGCAGGTTCGCCACCCATTAAATTATGTTCTATTTTCCCGTCTTTTGAGAAAAAGACAGGAAAATTTATGCACGGCTAGGTACCTATATTGTGTATCGGTCTGTTGTACTTTGATCACTGTATCAAAAAGGAAAGTATTTTTGTTATATTTTATGTAATGAGGATTTAACTTTTTTGTGTATAAATATGTAAAACAAAATGTAAATCGAGTTAATCATAGACTATAATGTATCATATTTGATATAATTATGTCCAGTATTTCAACAATTGTGAATAAAATTGTATCTGTCAATATAAGCGGTCAAATAAAACTATCAGTAAAATAAAACTAGTACAAATTTAATTTAGGATCACAATAATAGAATACAAGTTTGATTTAAATTTTACAATATCACCTCACTAGTTAATTAAGGAGCAAGGTAAGCAAACAAGGTTTAAGAGTTCCCTCAGAAGTAAATGCATTTCTATTTTTACCCCAAAGTAATGCAAATATTCTTATTTAACAAATCAAAGCTATTTTCTCGAAAACCAATTTACAACAAACAGAACAGAGTGTGTTCGAGGTTGTGAAATAATCTGCAGATGGATTTTGCATCGCCGACCTCCTCCTACTACCCCCACAATACAACATGTACGTATGTCTGCACCTATACATACGTACATAATGTTAAAACTATTATTATACCTTACATATTGCATTCTCAAGTAAACAGTTGGTAAAAGGAATTCATAGGTACATCGAAACAGGAAACAAACGAACTATAAAATTTATAATTATTTAACAAACATAAAAAAATTCCCATAAATACAACCTCTCTGCAGCGACAGGTAATTAAAAACCATCATCGGAAGCTCATGGATTAACAACTTTATTTACAAAAATGTTAGAGATAAGCCGTTATTATGTTAACTAACAGGTTTAATTAACTGTTACAGAATAGGTATTGGAGATTGAAAAATGGACGGAGAGAAGCGCGAGTGCGCTACAACAGCGCGATATTCAGGCGCATGATACACCTCTATGGGCCGCAGCTGCATGCGCAGCGCTTCACGCGCTTTTCGCTGTTCACCAATGCGTCCACGCTGCGGACTGAACGGGGCTGCAGATCTGTAACAACATCAAACAAGGTATCATTTCCATAGCTCGGCATCGTATAAAGTGTTACGATAGTCATCCTGTATAAATATAAAAGGCAGGGACCGTAAGTGATGAATAATTTAAGGTCCCATACCCCCAACCCATTCTCTTAATGCTCTTGTAAACAAATTAGGGCAAAATCAAGGGCAAGACATGCTGATATTAATACAGGTCAATAAAGACTATTGGCCTACATTAATGCACAATTATGAGGAATCAGTAAGCGCAAAACGTCCTAATTACCTATTTGAAATGTCTTGTACCGACGTCACCATAGCTAGGTTACTGTACACTACGCATTTCCTACGATGCTTATGTCGTCACTTACCTGTGATTTGGTTGACTAACTATACATGGGAAATACAATAAACATTCTGTATATACATTTGTTACATCCTGTACGAATTACAAGTCATTAATTACTAATTGATGTGCAATCGGGTATAGTTGAAGTTTAGTCAGAAAACGAAAAACTGCGCTGAAAACCAGCGCTGGGCTCTGTTTGGTTTTCTTTTTTTTTGTGTTTTTCTATTTTTTCGTCATATTTACCGTGTTTTCTTTCTTTCTTTATGGATGTTTTCGATTAAGTTAGTAGAAAACAAACAGCTTATTTATCAAAATAAAATAGAAAAACACAAAAAAAAAGATTATTTTATTAAATTAGATTTCATAACCTCCATAGATTTCTTACTAACCTTCAACTAGATCCGATGATCTTGTCGACTTTGGTAACTTTACTCTTTTGGTAACTGAATATACAACAGAACTCAGTACGACAGCTGCGCGGTTTAGTTACTGAAATTCTTTTGATCTCTAATTTCCGTTCCATAATTAGTGAAACCAGAATTGTTAACGAAATTCACAACCGCAATCTGTCCACAAGTAGATTACGAGATAAACGTACTTTACTGTAGGTACTTCACATATATAACAGTTACTTACCTATTTAAGGTGTAATACGAACAGTTCGGTGACAATATTATAAGCTCATTATCGACAACCTTATGGTTGAAATTCATATATATTTTCTCATTCATATAAGGCAAAATCCCTTAGCACTTGCCAATCTATTCTCACAATCTAATATTTAGATGACGAGCTCGATTATTTTAAATTTTAATGAATTTCCATAACATTCATTTAGTAACGATACGTTATTTTTTGAACAAATATATGTAATTTTACTTTTTGCATGTTCATTTAGCGATCTTGAAATCTTGGGGCGTCCTTTGGTACCAACACTTAATTATGCACGAATTAATGTTGTTCATTGTTCAGCGTGTATATTGTAGGAGTACCTCGCCTGAACTTTACACGAGTTGGTACAAAGCGACTGACTATAGTCCGTTACTTGTTACGTAGACACGTGACACTGATTTATTGGAACTCATGTGACTCATGTGTTTTTGTGGTAGACTTCGCGTCTATTCATTCAATTTGTTAAAGGAAACATTGCATGAATGAGCGCTATGATTCTTCTAGCTGAGTGACTGATAGTATTGGTCATGAAAATAGATAAATATGTTGATTATTGTAGTGTTATGGTTTAGCTTTGTGATTTGTCATTGTTAATATTATCTGAAATTTTATCAATGACAAATCACACAATTCCATTAATATGCATTAGTTGCTTGTGCTTCTATGTTAAAAAATATTGTAATACCCATGTTGTTAAGTATTCTATCAATAATGAACGAAGTTGAATTTTTAACAAGCTAGAAAGATGTTGAGTTACAAACTTAGCAGATGCTCAGACAGACATACCTATGTAGAATTAATATCTCTCATAGCATATACAAGAGCAGACATGAGCTGAGACGTGGTTAATTTATGACGGTTCAAGTTAAAGCTCTCATTTGCGCAGGGTGTTTTTCTTCGACAGAATGTTTAAATAATTTAACAATGTTTATTATACGTTCTATACTGCTCAGTTTCTATTATTTAAACTTAACGTTTCAGTTGAAGATAATTTATAGCAAGGACGTTTTTTTTAATTCGGTTCAATATTATAAATGTAGCTTAAATAGTGTACGTGGTAGTATCATATTATTGTAAATTCAATTTAAAATTCTTTGAGTGCAAATCGAATAGAATTTTGCTTCAATAATATATAGTCATGAAAGGATGCTTTCCACGTAATAACAAAATGGTTTTCACCGCCGCCAGCATATCCAATTAACTGTAACTGTAGTGAAATACATAATTCCAAGTATTTATCGGTAGGCTAGCGAAGAGCATACTTCGGTTTTTCGGTTCAAAGGCAAATCTCTTTAAATACAGGGGGGAAAATGACTATGATTTAGTATAAGTCATTATTTTCATTGCGAAAATTGTCAAATTTGCAACAAAATTCGGTAAAATATCGATGACAATCGTTAAGTTAGAGAGTCCAGTTAGTAGTTAGTACACAAGTTGAACCATTTTAGTTCAATTGCACCCTTTAAAATTCTTTTTTCGCATGGTAAAATCGAAATTAAGTCCGCCACCTTGTTTTGTCAACACAATTTCTGTAATAATATCAATGTCATCCAGGCGCCCAAATCCTTGTCGCGCTCTATATATGAATGATTTCAAGCTGGGTACTTACAGTGTGGCCTCTCTTCCGAGGGCATGGGCATATCCTGAGGCAGCAGCAACGTGCGAGGAGCGCGTGGCGCTTGCGCGAGGTCTGAACGCGGTTCACCCTGTTGCTCCTCAGCCTGCGCGCGCGCCTCAGCCTCGGCTTCGGCCTCCGCCGCCGCCGCGAGCGTCTTGACGATGGTCTTCACCTGCAAAAGTTAATACGTTCATTGAGGGAATAATTTGAGGCACTGTTAAAAGGCCGCCCATAGTATATTTTTTGGTGTTGAATGTAGTTTTTGGAATCAATAAAGATAAATAAGGGGTAAGTTTCAGTAGGAACATACGAGAAAACACAGATGATGGTGGCATCTCAGTTACACTTAGGATTACTTGTAGAGAAAAGCTAGCGCGAAAATATATTTTAGACTAGCGACCGCACGCGACTTCGTTCACGTGCAATTAGTTATTTGAACAATTTCTTTTAACCTCAAAATATACAGCGTACATTAAAAACTTTTGTTATGCTCCGCTCCTATTAGCCCCAGCCTTCCTGGATTAATGGGCTACCCAAAGTTTCGAAAAGATTCCAATTTGAAAAGAACTTTTCAAATCGGACCAGTAGTTCCTGGGATTAGCGCGTTCAAACAAACAAACAAACTCTTCAGCTTTATATATTAGTATAGAGTATAGATTCTAGTGCTTCTGCCTTTATCCTAAGGTATAGCGCACACAGCGTGTCTTCTTCTTAAATCTTCGCTACATACTCTTTGTCTCCCTTTCCCTTAACTAACCTTTATGCATTAAGTATGCCAAGGGCTGATTAGACACAACAATACATTTGCTACACATCCTCTCACACACATACGCAAACCTTCATCACATAAGGTGAAGAAGGTTTGCGTACACCTAGACGGTATTAAGTTTCATTCTTTTATTATGATTATGTTGATATTTTAATAATCTGTTTCCTTTTGTTACTAAGGTCATACTTGTCATAACTCATACCCGGGCCGAGGGCAAGAGGGGCTGCGTGCTGAATCAAAGGTTATAAACCCAATTCGGCAGCAGATGCTAATAATTAGACACAATTGTATTGGATTTAGGTGCTCTTAAGCATAATAATAAGTAGCTAAGACAAATGTACTGTATACTTGTTGATGCTTTTGGTCTGATAAATGGTATGTTAGAATATATACAGTGCTGTTTTTTAGGGCTCAGGTGCGATAACACGACTCCATTAAGATCACTTTCTTGTTTGTCAGTTGTCAGTTAGAGGCTTTTCTATATTTATTCTTTCTGGAACTTTCTATTCAACAGTATTTACAGATATTTTCTTTTTATTACAAAATCCACTGAGTAAGTAAGAAAGTTGGCGACATTTGGGCTTAGCGTATCCCAGAAGGCGCAGATTTCTTTTGCAATCACAGACCCTGTCCACGCGACCTTCCGAACTCCCAAATTTTTAATACCTAAAATAAATCTGTATTAAAAATCTTGTCCATAAATATACATACATTCGCTCGGGTACAGAACCTTTTACTGTATTATCAAACTTCATATTTAAATATAAGAATATAGGTACAATGCATAAAATGTAGTTACAAGACACTTAAGTGAACATGTCACCGAAAATCTGTCTGAAACTAGGTCTCCATTTTAAGTCAGCACAGGCATATAATATGTTCGTAGATATAGCAAAAGAAACACAAAACAAAGATAAAATAGTATTTATAAATATGGCGACAGTGTTTTGTACAAAATATTAATATGAATTACTTTAAGTATAGGTAACAGAGGTGTCCAACCCTAGGGAAAAGATGGCAAGGGTCTTTATGTAAAACTGGTAAATACTTAAGTAAGTGAACATCAGATTTAATAAAAATCTGAGCAGCTTATAATGAAAATGCTAACATACTTAAAAATAACAAATCACACAGATTGAGCTAGCCCCAAAGTAAGTCAGAGACTTGTGTTATGGGATACTAACTCAACGATACTATATTTTACAATAGAAACATATATAGATAAACATCCAAGACCCAGGCCAATCAGGAAAAGATCGTTTTCCATAATGACCTGGCCGGGGATCGAACCCGGGGCCTCCACGTCGCAGGCAGACGTGCTGACCGCTGCACCAGTTAATCATATAGTTGGCAAGCGTTGAGTGAGGTATGACACAGAAAGGTAACTATGGGTTTTAGGTGGGTGAAAACAGTTTATGTTATATACATTTTATGTTTACCCTTATGAAATTACTGGTCCCCAAGTCACAGGCTATAAACCTAGTTTGAGAGCCAGGAGACAATACCCAATGCACCTTTTGTTATACCATATGTACTACTGTACTTGTAACCTATTTTGTTTATGGGACAAAACCCGCCACACATTTTCCCACCCACTGCAACTCCTGAAAGCCAGAATCAACAGTGGAGACCGCCAGAAAAACGCCGAACAATGAAGCTCAACGAGTCTCGGAGAAACGATTCAACTGTCTTGGGTCCCGCAACGAAATTAATCAGAAAAGAATAGCGGAGGAGTAAGAAAAAAGATATTTTTTTTTCCACTTCCATAACAAGCAGGAGACAGAACAGAACTAGGCCAATTGGCACAAAGGGACATTATTGCAACTGGGAGAAACCCAGATTGCCACGCACCACGGAATAAAATTTGATTAAGTTAATGGGTCCTAAGTAGGTATCTGCTGTTACAATTGATTCCAATAATAGGTATGGCAAAAGCGCCTGAACGCACGGAAATTGGTTCTAGTTTCTACAAGGTCCATTTAATAAACGACTCCGGATGTAACTTGTACACTATCCAACATAATATTGCGGTCATTCTGCCAAAGAATACACTCCCACAAGATGTGATGTGCGCACTGTTCAAATTCACAGTTCGATGTAGAACATTGACACAAAGGCGAAGGAACAAGTTTAAAAGAATACTTGTAACGTATATAATAATTTTTACTTTAAATAAACATTATTATTATTAAATAGGTCAGCGTTTATATACAGGATGAATCAGTACATGAGTACCCAGTCCCATGAAAATTATTCTACAGTTGTTAAAAAAAATATTGCTATTCCATATTTTGAACACGTCACTGGCACGCGCAACATACTACCCTAAAAGCTATTAAGCCTCGGTCTGTTCCTATTCCTATCTATGTTCCAAAATATATTGAATATTCTCGTACAACATCAGCCTATACAGTTCATGTTCTTCACTTCTTGGTGGTTGTAGCTTAGTACAGATTGGCAATTTGTGACGAAATTACCATGTTGATTTGTCTATTGTGGCGCAAACACATACATTTCATTGTAAAACAAAATTGGAATATCTAAATAGGTCTAGGTAGGACGGTAATCTACCTACTTGTTTTTTTACCTTTGAACAGTTAGGTAAGTACATACCTATCGACTACCTATTGGGTTTAAGTTAGTCTCACAGGAAGTTTAATGACTTCTTCATTCTTTTCGTCTGTAGGAAGAAACTCATGTTGTCCCATATTTACAGTTTTAAATATCAACATGGCGTATGACCCAAATGATCACCCACCTTTGCACATAACAGAAATACATATGTAGATAGAATAAAGTACAAAGCGTGGCAACACGGCTACAAAATAAATAAAACAGCAAATAATGTGCAAAAGGGTAATTTTGTTTGAAGTCTGTTTCTGCCACAAACATACAATGGCCGACAGTATAACGAGGCTGAACTCAGTAGGTATGCCAACGATCTGTTAAACTGTCTAATTGTCATTGAAACAAAGGATAGAACACCGCGCTGGTCGCACACAATACCGCCTCAACTACTGAAACACACATACCTCACTAATATCCAGGTATCTAGTTCATGGGGCCAACTGAAACCATTTTTTGTATATGAGCAAATTAATTTTCAAGTAATTAACGATTCACAAATTAGGTAGTTGAACAATCACAAATCGATACAGTTCATTACCTCACAATTAGTGAACATTGATGGATTTTATGCTATAAGTTAGTTGAAAATCTAACAACAATAGGGTCAGTGTCCATAGTGTGAGTAAGAATGATTCAAACATAGTTCATTTTACAAAAATATATATATATAAAGTCCGTAAAATACACCCTTATATTTGCTCGCTTTGATCATTATGAATACCTTTTACTATGGGATCAACTCTTGGACATCATGATAAGTTCATTCATTCATCATCATTTCAGCCGAAAGACGTCCTCTGCTGGACATAGGCCTCCCCCAAGGTTCTCCACGACGACTGGTCCTGCGCCTCCCGCATCCAGCGGTTTCCCGCGACCTTCACCAGGTCGTCAGTCCACCTTGTCGGGGGCCTACCCACGCTACGTCTTCCGGTGCGTGGTCGCCACTCGAGAACCCGTCGGCCCCATCGGGCATCGGTCCTACGGGCAATGTGTCCAGCCCATTGCCACTTCAATGTTGCAATTCTTCGGGCTATGTCGGTTACTCTCGTTCTTCTGCGGATCTCCTCATTCTTGATTCGATCGCGCAGTGAAACCCCAAGCATAGCCCACTCCATTGCCCTTTGAGTGACTTTGAGCCTTCTTACGAGTATAATTCCCATTGTTAGCGACCACGTCTCAATTCCATAAGTCATCACTGGCAACACACACTGGTCGAAGACTTTTGTCTTGAGACACTGCGGTATTTCGGACGAGAAGATTCTACGTAGCTTCCCGAAAGCAGCCCAGCCGAGTTGGATTCGACGATTGACCTCTTTCTCGAAGTTGGACCTTCCTAACTGGATAGTTTGTCCCAGGTACACGTAACTGTCAACAACTTCGAGAACAGAGTCTCCAATCTTTATCGGAGTCGGTACAACATGCGCATTAGACATGGCATATGATAAGTTATGCAAAATAAATGCAGCTGTTTTTTTTTAAGTTTCCTCACATAATAAAAACTGTTCGTAATAATGTGTACAGTGACCTCTTTGGTTGATTAATACGATCAGTATTCCGTTTAATTTTGATTTTGATTTTCACGAATTAAAACCGTTAAACGAAAAACGCATGTATATCTCCAGCTTCCTCATATGCACAGTGGTGCTGACAATTCAACAATAAATTAAACATCGTGTACCTCAACACATTCTCAATCTACCCATAAAAATCATATAAATATATCCATTAGTTTAGTCACAGGAAATTATTTTTAATTTTTCACATTTTCTATATGTTGATAAGGAAGTGCTTACAGGTTAATGTCCGCCGCATCCAGCGGTACTAAACTATAATAATATAATGGCGCCAAAAGGCAAGTCGATGCAAGACCGCGCTGTCTCCCGCTGATCGAAGGTCATTGAACCAATATTTTAAAGGATGTTCTATTCCGTTTGTAATTTTATGCGATTTAGTTTGTTTGAAATTTTCATTTTTTTTTTTTGGTGGTAGGTTTTTTTCTATGGTTTAGGATTTTTCCTATAAACCAACATAGTCTGTGTTTTCATTTATTGTCGTATTATCAGCACCGCTATATATGATAGAATAATTCTATTTCTGCCAATATTTAAGGCATAATATCTGCAATCAAAGTACCAGTCTTAATCTATCTGCCACAAATACTTAGTTAATATGAATTGTTTAGTGTATATTAGCTGGAGTGACTTCACTCTAGCTTCCTCATCCAAAACAGGCAGACCAGTGAGGTGAGTGAGTTACCTTTTTGGACTATAGACAGAAAAATACAGCGTAATTGCTTTACAAGGAAGGAAAAAACTGAACGATAAGACTTAAAATGTGGTGAAACTACAATCAAAACCTATGTACAAGCTGGAATGACGTTAGCTGCTCATGTAGGTACATCTTCCAAACAAAAAAGTAGTTATGATTAGGTATGTATTATGCCTCAGAAAAATAAGGCATACTAGCTGCCATTGCCTCCAAATATTTCAAATCGCTGGTCAAAAATACTCTGAATTATTAAACATGTGTTATGATAAATATGTGTAAGCTTGAATTCTAAAGTTAGAATTTAAACAATTTTAATAAATATCAAAATAAAAACACTCAATAACAAATAACAAGTGAATAACGAAAATCGACAGAAAACAAGTTGGTAAGACAGCATTCACAAGTATCGAAAAGTGAATGAGAAAAGCTAACAAGCCTACGACCTACGTATTTTGGCGGAAGTCATTACACCCGCCAAAAAAAGACCTGAGAAAAAATATTCTGCTGCCACAACATATGACCTTATTATAAAATGAAACATTTCGGATTTAGTAGACTTTTAGTATAGTATAGTTCTTTAAAATTTTAAAAACGAAAAAAATAATAATTAAAAGCCTCATAAATTTAGTAGATAATTCAAATGAGTTAACTTAAGTATATAACAGTTAGTGTATAAGTTGATTATAATAAATTCAGCATCAATCCTTACAACCCACAATATACATACCTAGACCTACCTACTTTTAATACAAATTGTGTCCTAAAAACCATTTCTTTAACATCTTTCGAATACTATCGCGAATAGTGTTGAGTTTAATAAACTGGTTTGTTGTTTATTTATAACCTAGAAGTTTCTAGGTTATACACAAAATACCACTTTTCGTGCCAAAAATATCAAATTATTGTTTTTTCAAGTATGTAAGGAGTGGCCCACGTTTTCGATTGTAGTTAGAAAACTTTAAGATTTATCCTTAAATTTTTTTCTTCGTTATGTCTTAAATATTTGCCTAAAATATCAGCGTAAACAGAATAATTCTATCACATATAGGAAAGCTGGAGTTGGTTGGTTGTCTGAAAGAGATACCGTGGCAATGGCACAGGTAAGTGAAGGGACACAAGGGTGGGTTTTAGTCATCGATCAGTTATACACTAGATCCTACACAGTCTCGAACAAAACTCTTATCAAAAATGGCGACAAGTATTAAGCAATCTAAAGTAGTCAAAATAAATACACATTAATTTAAAATCAGTCTTAAGTGCAGTGTATAAAGTTCTTATCACAAAGCAGTACAAAAAGCCATTATTTTTTACGACCGAGTCTGACATCAAACCAAATTCAACCTTACGCGCATGCATTAAAGTCAGAATTATAAAGTAAGTACTAAATGAATGAAGCAACCAAGTGCTGCGTTGTTCAGTTTTTTTTTTTATAATTATAAACTAGTGCTTGACTGCAATCCCGCCTGATGGTAAGCAGTGATGCAATCGTTGATGGTAAAACGCACTAGTTTATTAAGCCTATTCACTTAAAGAACTTAGGAATAGGAAGGATGACGGCAGTTGAGCGAGGTGATGCCATGTTTAACCCAAGACCAACACGACCAACGATGCAGCGCCAGAGGGAGATTGATCTGGAGACTCTCCACGACCAAACTCCCGACACAACAACATTTGGCGCATCGTACCCGGCACACATCGCAACAAAACTGCTCATACCCGTCCTCCGTACGATCACCACCCATTTTTTTCAACCGTTTTTTATGTTTGTGAATCTAGTGTATAAGTGATCAATGGTTTTAGTCAGTAAAAGTGTAACCGCTCCATCCAGAGTGGATTGTCATTTGATTATTTCCCACGCAAAAAGGAGCTGAAGTTATACACACCTGAAATAATATTTTATAGTTTGGATTCCTATGAAGACACTTTAGGAAAACAAGACAAATGGACCACTATTAATTAATGGCCACCTAATAATGATTACAAAAGTGTGTTATTTATTTGAATCTAATATAGATGTTTAAATAAATAATAGATGTCTGCGTTACCTTGGGGCCTTAGGCACAGTACATAATGCATTGTCATTCAATACGTTTAATACGAGGATAATAATAAATACCCTGATCTATACCTACTATTCAACATTTTCCTCTTAATTAACTCAATCAAACTGCGCACATTCATTAAGTTAATTCTAATTATTTCATATTTGTGTTGATTGACGTGTGTATAAACACCTACTATAAAAATACATAGGTACCTACCTGCTAATAATTACACAATGTTATTACTGAAATAGCCACGACTTGCCGAATAGGTACTTTAGGTTCATTGCAGCGATTGTCAAAAATGTATGTTTTTAGAAAATTATGTTCTCATTTAAACTAAAGCTAATAACTTCGATGAATTCGACACAAAAAAATGTTCAATTTATGGGAAGACTTATCTTTGACAATTTTTTTTTTTTTTTTTTTTTTTTTTTCTTTTTTTTTGATTTCTCCGTGGCGCAGCGGTCAACACGCCTGCCTGCGACGTGGAGGCCCCGGGTTCGATCCCCGGCCAGGTCGTGATGGAAAACGATCTTTTCCTGATTGGCCTGGGTCTTGGATGTTTATCTATATATGTATCTATTATAAAATATAGTATCGTTGAGTTAGTATCCCATAACACAAGTCTCGAGCTTACTTTGGGGCTAGCTCAATCTGTGTGATTTGTCCGTATATATTTATTTATTTATTTTATTTATTCATAAACGTTGCTTAAAGTTAACTAATGATAACGATTGTTTAACCATACATTTTAGATATTTGCACGTCACTTAAGTTTAATCATCGTTTATGAATAAACCCTGTATATGTAGAACGAACGCTGGGGTGCGGGCCCCTCTCCGCCGACTGTTTGATACATATAACTCTCAATTTTCTGAAATTGATATTTTCGCACTATCGAAAGCTAAATTTAAAAAAATGGTTTCACAATCTCTTGCATGTCATCTATAGGTCGGCTGTTCTTGTCTGTCCTTTCAATTCGGTGTTTTATTTTTATAAATTACCTTTTAACTTTTCTTCTATTGCATGCTTTCGTTCTCTTACTCCGTTGTCACTTCGTGGACAATAGTGTGGGTTATACGTTTTCACAACTGTATTTGTATCTACTTTAAGTAAATGCTTTACTGTATAACTGTTTTTTGTCCCAAATAAATAAAATAAAATAAAATAAACCCCTTAAACACTGTGGTGTTTATTTATAAACGATGATTAAAGTTAAGTCAGGTTATAAGGTCAAAAATGTATGATCAAAGAATCCGCTATTTTTTTTAATAAGGGGGGTGTATAGCATGCTATCAGCTAACATTTTCAACTTTCTGTCTTTTATCTTTCTCAGACCACTAAAGCCAAGCGCACATTACAGCCGCTACGGGCAGCAGTGCAACACATTTTCGTCCAGAAAACTACTGTGGATCATATAAAATGATGATGCGGCAACGCATTTTTTCAATGCGTTGCGTTGTGGCCGCGCAGCCTTGACAGTTCTTACCTCCTGCATATCATTGTCGATCTGTTGCTCGCGGCGCTGGTTGGCGGCGGCGTCCTCAGCCGTGCGGTGGATCATGTGCATCTCCTCGGGGCTCAGGTTCCACGGCAGGTTCATCTGCATAGCACCATCGAGGGGCATCTTCTGTACCTGCACACAATAAAGGGTTCTTAAAGTTATATTCAAATGAAATGCCACCTTAAGAGCACGGGATTTCAATGCATGCTGAAAGAGGACATTTATTTTAATCGACTTTTAAAGTACAAATATTTCTTACTCAAAACAAAGTAATGCACTGAAATAACTACCAAAGGCATACCTTTATCAATAGATTGTATAAATATTGTTAAAACTTCTTTTCACTCTTTTTGCTCAAAAAGACGTCAACGTAGCGTACCAAAGCAAGCGTGTTTTCCGAAGCACGAAGGGGTCTCGAAATGTGAAGATGGACACCCATCTACATGAACCCATTTCCAGACCCCCCAGCAAACATAGCTTAACCTGATCGTTCGCAGGCCGTATCTGGAGCAGTTCTGCCTCAAAATGGCTAAACAATCAATTGAAAGGAATAGGACAAGGGCAGTACAACCCAGCAATTTGCCGTCGGCAAGAATAGAATAAATAACATGAAAGCGAATGTATAGAAGTAAGATAGCATAGAAGAATGGGAATGTATTAGAAATAGAAGATGACTAGCATATAAGAAATGTATATAATAATGATAAAAATAATAAAAAGAAAAGATGACAAACAAAAAGTATATAGACAGTGGGAAAAGAGCAACCCATACGACAAGCCAATGCCGCAAAAGAAAAAGCGGAAAAAAGTGAATTTGTGGAAAAAAAATAAACAAAAGAAAGACAAGGATTCTTGCCAAGCAAGAAGTAAAAGACGGCAATCACAAAAAAAAACCTGATCGTTCGACCTGTGAGGCTCTTAATATTTCGCCACGGGCCCAAGAAAATACTCGATTCCTATTTACTCCCTCACTAAAGCTTGAGAGTAAAACTATCTCTCGCATATAATGAATTATTTTAGCCCGTCGTATAACGATCTCATCATCATCTCAGCGTTAATCCCAGTCGCATCCGAAGCTTTTTTTCAGCTTTGGAGTCTGGGGTCCTTTACCAGTCTAAGTACTGATTTTGGCGAAACTTCGGCATTTTCCGTGAAGCGACTGCCGTCTGACCTCCACAACCCGAAGCGATATCGAAGCATTGCAGTTAGACCAATTGTTGGTCTTTCGAGGGCTCCAACAACCCGTAACTGTTCGTATGGCAACCGGGACCAACGGCTTAACGTACTTTCCGAGGCACGACCAGACCAGGGCAAATATTCATATTCATGCATACAAATTTTTGCACTGCGCGGGGATCGAACCCGCGCCTCCTTGCGCAGCGGCCGCGTTCGATACCGCTACGCCACGGAGGCTAAGTCGTATAACAATCTATTGTGTTAAAATAACTTTTCAAAAGTATTCTCTGCTGTCAATGTCCTCTCTGTGGTTCTAATGATGGAAGCCGTTGAACTCATACGTCCTTATGTACATGATTATACACATGTATTCAGGAAATCAAATTAGTGTGAGTTTCCTGTGCTTCCCATGGACATTCGAAACTTACCCATTAAACGATTTAAAAACTATATAAAGGCCAAACTTTGCAAAAAGGGGTATTATAAAATCACAGAAGACATAAAAGCTTGGGACTGAGCTGCTCGCTCTGTTAAGCGTTGTTATTAAGCAATATGCGTAATTATAAGGTAAATTTTTGTAAACATTTTCATTTTTAATGTCTGGACTTGAAAAAAGACGATGATCCCTGAGTTTGTTTCGGCTATTTCTTCTCAGAGGTAGTCAGTTAGGAAATGCCGGCTTCATATAGTTTAAAAAAAAAAAAACAAATGACTTGTAAAAGTGATCGGTGATCCTACTTGCTTAATAAACGATTTCATTTCATTTGTGTACACTTGATAAAAACCGAGATTGTTAAATCTCGGTTTAAACTCGAGTCGACTTAAACTTACGTGAAATACATACCTATACATACATTCATTATATTGCAGTGATTGTCAATTAACCGTTGGAGCATTAGCAACGCTAATCATTAATCTGTTGTACCATATAAATAATAAGTTTATTGACAAGCAAAAATGTCATAATCATTACACTCCGTCTGACATGAAAATGAATCTATTAAGACACTAACAACACGGTAAAAAAATGCATTCAAGATGAATATTAAGGACATACCTCCGGCTGGTCGAGTTCCTGTGTGGGGGCAGACTGAGGAACGAATTGGTGGAGAACGGTGGGTTGCTGGAATAAAGAAAAATAAACATCATCATCATCATCAACCTTCTTGTCGCCCCACTGCTGGGCACAGGTCTCCTCTCATACAGAGAAGGATTGAGCGTAATAACCACGCTTGCTCATTGCGGGTTGGCGATTTCAGACTTAAAGCCCAGGTTTCCTCAAGATGTTTTCCTTCACCACGTAATCAGTCATTGGTGTCCAAGATATACTTAGAAAGTACATATAACTTAGAAAAGTTACATTGGTACTTGCCTGACCTGGAATCGAACCCGCAATACTTGAGAGGCTGGTGTTTTAACCACTAGGCCACCACGACTATTAAGAAGAAAAAGAATGTGTCAATCACATTCTTGAGAATCGTATGCACGATCCATGACAGCGATGCAGGTCCCCTTGGTTAACAATCGTAAGGCACGCATGGACCGCCTCGCCATGCTAACAAGTCGAGTTCTTTAACCTCTACTCAGCAAACGCTTCAGTGATCTCAATGTAAGGTTTTTGTATACATCCACTGATTCTTTATTCATTCGTTTATTTATATGGAAATGTTTTGTTGAATATATTGAAGTACAAAGGATTTTTCATTTTACGCAGCAGATTAGAGCATGTCAATAATGAATGTCAGAGAAAACTCGTAACGCAGTAAATTTGTAATTATATTAGTAAACAATTAGAATAGACTTTATTAACAGGTTTTTTTTTATCATACACACATCAAAAGTGTCTAGGGATCAACATATATTTTTGCAATAACTTTTCTCCTGATTGATATTAATTAAAATTTTCTTTAAGGATTCATTAAATAAAGTGTTTTCGTTTGTCACAGTAACGATAAACCAAGTCACCTTTGCATTAATAAAGAAATTTGCCATTTTCCTAATAAAGGGATATTTGACATTTGAACCACTAACACAAAAGTTCGAAAAAAAGACTGAAATAACAGTTTTCTCTAAAATTTTATTGGGTAACTTAAACAATTAATAATCCGTGTTTCTACCGCGAACACTAACAACACAAGAACATCGGTTTGGCATACTCAAAATGAGTTCATCCAAATCACGCTGTGGAATGGCCGCCCATGTTCGTTGCAACAACAAAAAAAGGTCTTCTTGCGACTGGATACCCTCCATATTCGGCAGAGCTCTTCTCTGTAGCATATCCCATGCATGCTCAATCGGGTTCAAGTCTGGCGACTGAGCAGGCCAGGGCAGGACATTGATGTTAGCTGCGGCGAGAGTCTGTCTTACAACTCTTGCGGTGTGCGGTCGTGCATTATCATGCATTAACTGAAATAAGGGACCGATTTGCACTTGTAGAGGAACGATGACGTCTGATACAATCGTCTCAGCATAAATTTGAGCGTTGAGGTTGCCTCTGATCCAAATCAACTCAGTTCTTCCGCCGATCCAAATACCCGCCCATACCATGATGGTTCCACCACTATAAGGATGGACTTCCTGGCAGGATTTTAATCGCTGTTGGCGTCCAGGGGTTCTCCAGTGTCGTATACGTCTTGTATCCGGTCTCATTCCAAAACGAGACTCATCAGAAAAGCACACGAAACGCCATTGTTCTTCTGCCCAATTTCTGTGTTCAAGAGCCCATTGATATCGAATCCTACGATTGTGCATTGCTATAGGTGGTACCCGTAGCGGTCTTCGGGAATGAAGGTTCACTTCATGCAAGCGGTTTCTGACTGTTTGGTCGCTAATTAAGTTCCCTGAAGAGTGATGAAGCCTCACGGCTAACATCATGGCGGTTATTGTTGGAGCTCTTCGAGTTAAGATTTGAATGTATCGGTCTTGTCTCCGTGTGGTGCAGCGATACCGTCCTCCATGGCGCTCAGCCACGGTACCAGTGCTTCGGTAACGTGTCCAAAGTCGACTGATAACACTCTGACTTGTATTCAGAGCTAAAGCCACAGTACGTTGCCGGGAACCAGCTTCTATCATTCCCACGGCTCTGAGCATTTCTTCCCTGCTTAAATGACGTCGCCGCTCCATAATAACGTTGGTTTTAATCAGTAGTAGGGAAACAGTAGCACTAATAATGTCTTCAATGCGTTGTATGTTTTTATAGAGAAAATATTGACAGCTGATTTTCATCTTTTACTCGAATTTGATTCACAGTTCCTGATTAAAATTATGAAATGCACCAAAAAGGATCCATATAAATTTATAAAATCATAAATTTATTACAAAGCCACATCTCAATCTCAAGAAATCCGCATAAAAATGCTTGATCCCTAGACACTTTTGATGTGTGTAGATATGTTTATTTCAGATATTTGTACATAGATTTCGTCCCGTCACTAGCTGATGTTGATTTTATTTCTTTGAAATTAAATTTTCATAGATTAAATTCTAGATCGAGATTGCATGGTTAAGTAAATTTTCACTTCTGACGTGAACAGCAATAAGCATCTGGAATAAACATTCTATGATAAAAACCCTGTAAATAAAGTCTATTTTAATAGGGTATTTGACTAAAAAAGACTAATTAGTCCGTCAGTCAGATTTCCAAAAAATACTAGACACGTATTTTTTTCTTTTTTCATATAAACAAAAAATGAAGACGACACAGGGCGTTGAAAACTCGTGTGACATCACTGCACGCTACACTTTTTAGCGACGAGTGACATCGTTTTATATTTGTAAATTTTTATTGTTTTGATAAAACAAAAAATACGTGTCTAGTATTTTCTGGAAATCTGACTAACGGACTAATTAGTTTTTTTTAGTCAAATACCCTATTGTTTACTAATATAATTCCAAATTTACTGCGTTATGAGTCTTCTCTGACATTCATTCTTGGCATGATATTACGATTCTTGACGTGATTCATAACATTTGTATATGTAAATAGTTCATTGTTGTTGGCCAGTGCTATTATCAAAGCATGTTCATACATAATGATACAAAGCTTCCGTAAAGTAACACCATCTCAATACTCGTTACAGAACTTGTAAATTGCTCGCTAACGGAGTATTTTTTGCATCAACTTCTTAAAAGTTTTTCGACACCGGTCTTCTTGTTCGAGATTTTAAATTAGTGTGGCGAATTCCTTGATATGTATTCCAAAGAGATCAATTTAATTTAATTGAACAAAAAATTGTTACAAAACATTGTTAGTTCGTGGTGTATTTATTTCTAATTCCTATGATGCAATCGTATACATATTCCATTTTATGATTAAACGTGATCCAGGCCATGTAACTTTTGTTACAGATAAAGGCTTTACTTGTGCCTACTTGCGGCTATTAAAATACACAGATGTCCATTATACTTTATTTGTGTTTTACCGTCAATAAGACGTATATATCCTACCAGGCGCGGTCACAGCTCAAAATTTTGGGGGTGACCATGGATGCTCCGGATTATTTAGAGGGAGGCTTACTTCCTTGTTGATATAATGGTCACAAGCATTACTGCTGAACATTAGATCTTAACTGGTTTCGATTTCGGGGTCGGTTAAAGCGTTATTTCATTTTCCATCAGAAATTTCTTAGGAGTAGCTGGAGTCTGGATTTGTGTCCCTTGGTGGCAGTGAATACCCGCCTGTCACATGGCCGTTAATAACTGGCGAAATGACATGATACATGAACTTTAACATTGTTATGTTAGGAATGACAATATTAAGGTTCATATACATAAGTAGTAGTCCAACTCCACTTTTCTTGTACTTTTTAGGGACACATCTATATCTATACTAATATATAAAGCTGAAGAGTTTGTTTGTTTGAATGCGCTAATCTCAGGAACTACTAGTCCGATTTGAAAATATCTTTTTGCGTCGGATAGCCCATCAATCCAGAAAGGCTTTAGGCTATATAACATCACGCTGCGACCAATAGCAACGGAACATAACTAACTCCACGCGAACGAATTCGCTGTCGGCCGCTAGTCTTTTATATGGGGGATGTTACTTAATAACGATGCATTAATGTTTTTGTATATGCCTATCTGGGTTTTCGTGACTTCTGTAGTGGAAAAATAGTCAATTTTCAATACAATTCCATATTATTCTGTTTGTAACCTGACATACAGTATACATTTTTTTTTAAATAAATATAGTTCATCGAGCACAAAACATGCCTGCTACTGTTTATTAAGTAGGCACTGTATACGATTCACTGCGTTGACTACACATTCAATAAATTGTTTTTATAATACCATCAGCTTTGGATGGAAGTGCAAGCAAGCTCACTATATTCAGAACCCAAGCCTGATCAGAATGCGATGTGCACTGCATTTTTCTAAGCAGTGAAGTAAAGGAAGTACACCTATAAGTATTGGGATAGGGCCCCCATGTGATACTTACTTCGTTCTGATCATGGCCTTGTGGTGGAGGGGGTGGAGGGGGCGCGAAGGGTCCCATGTTTTCTGGCGGAGGGGGCATGTTGTGTGGCGCTGGGATGGCGATCACGCGCTGAACATGAATACGCATCTCACGGGGTCCACCCATCTGCTCCTCTGAAGAGTCCCATGGCATCTAAACAAAAAGAAAAACATTGTTGTAAAATGCTATTTTTTATAAATATTTATCTTTGTTTGAAACATTATCACAGCGGTGGCCACTGCATATTTTATGAGACCTCCAAATATAACCTCGGCTAATATATGTCCATAATAATAGAGTCACCTAATAAAACGATACCAAGTTATTTGTAATAAGTGCATTAGCATTTTAATATGATTTTTTTAAGGAACAAAGGATAACGGAGGCACGGTTATGAATAATGCAAGCAGTACGTTGCGCAAACGCAGTGGGAGCGTTATATCTCAGAGAGATAAACACGGGCGATCAGGAAGCAATGACCGCTGACACCCGAGGACGCGCACCCGCGCCTGTCCGCGGCCTGCCCGAGCCGCGCAAAACAAAGCCGACGAACTCTTCACATCACGCCTCACAGGCACCGATGTGTCAAAACTAATAAACACCCACCCAACAACACAAGAATTGTCAAGATAAAATTAAGACCTTGGCCTATGTTAGTTCAACAAAGGCATCTGATATTAAATATGCAAAAATGAAACATGAACTATGAATCGGTGCCTATCTATACAAATTTAGATGTTACATGCTAAATGTTAGAGCAACAAAAGATCTTGCAGCAAAAACCTCACCGTTGTGTGGACAAAGAAGCTCAACGATCATTGAATTGGGATATCGAATATTAATATTCTAATGACGATGCCGCTTGATGTGAAACGAGACAAAAACACGGAAGCAGTGACGAGCACTGTATTGTCCATTTATCCTTGTACGTTGGCTCCTCAGACTCATTGCAGAGTGTGGACACGAGGTGTGCGCTGTGAACCATTGTCAGGTGTTAATGGTCACAGAAAACCGCCGCCAACCACTTCGTTTTCAAGTAGACTAGCATGATTTAACGAATTAGCATCATTGACGGATTTACATTACTCGTAAACATGCTGCTACAACATATCCTATCGACGGCATATCTATACTTGTTACCAGAAGTCATAGATATCAAGATTTTCTCGTTCGTTTTTATACCACAGAATCAGAATACATAGCAATTGAGTATATAATGTGTTCGAACCTATATTTTAATACCAACGTATTAAGGGTTACGTAATTTGTCAGAACATTAATTACAATAAAGATGGTAGCTAAAAACTCTGAACTATTGAGGTAAGAAACCAAACTCTGCTACACATCTATCCAATAATAATATTTTGAGGGCACAAAAGATTCTAGGAACTATGACTGGATTACGTAAAAGACGACAAAGCTAGAGGGGTTACTATTGAGATATCTTCTAATAAAAAAAAGAAATGGGTTAAGTACTAAAGGATCATAAAAGCCTCTTAGAATCAGAATTGCGACCAAAAACTCACAAATATTGGAAAACTATGACTTGAATAATCACAAGATTCGTGAATCGGCACTAAAATGAGAAAAATATTATTGGTAATAGAATAGAATAGAAAACTTTTGATTCAGACAGGATTCCACAATGTTAGAAGTGTGTAATAAACGATTGTAAAAAAACCATGAATCAAATACAAATATTCAATTAAAATTATCATACAACAGCCTAAATTTCGTCTAATTTATGCCAGGAATCAGGTGGGAACTGCAAAGTTTTTGAATAAATATTTTCGGGCCCAATTGATATCGCAATCAGATTATGAGCAGCTCTTCGCCTTGGCTGCTTGTACTCCTTTCAAGCTACATTCACATCCACTGTCCGCATGCTAACTGTACTTCCGTTTATAAAATAACGATTTCCGTTCCAACAAGCTGAAACCTGTTCACTCATTACCATTTAATATATATAGAATATAATATTTTAATGCGTTATATATGCAAATTAGGTCTGCTATATTTATTATTTCCTAATATTAATTCTGGTGACGATTTGTTTAGTTTCGACACTACTTAGAATTGTATTTTAAACAGTTTTATTTAGCCCTATTTACTTATTCAATTGGGTCAAATCTAATAATTGAAATTTGACCCCATCCTCTGGGAAAACTCATCTGAAATTTGGTACTCAGCTTTATTTCTAATCACAATAAAAATTAATACATTCGAAATGCAAATTCATATTTTTTTTCACTAAATACTTCCTCAATATGGGTATCAAATGGCATGAATAGCAAAATAGGTTTCTATATAAAAGTAAATTGGAAATCCAAGATGGCCGCCAAGAAAAAAAGGTAGGTTACTTTTTCTTTTCACAACCTTTTCAATCGTATTTACTAGTAGAATAGATTACATTATGAACAAAAAGCCAGATGCATAATACTCCCTCTATGAAAAATGGCTAGAGAAGCGCCACGGCGCCCTCATTTTCCGTCTGACGCAGATCCTCAGCAGACACTGTGGTTTCGGGAGGTTCTTGTTCCGGTTAAGGCGGAAGGAAACGCCAGGGTGTCACCACGGTGTGGATCGCCCTGAGGACACGGTGAAGCATACGGCGGAGGTATGGCTTGGGTCTACGAGGACACGGCGGTGCTAGAGCACCGTCGTGTCCTCGTGGCGGCAATGGGCGGCGATCTCTTGCGTTGGACCCTGGTCGAGGCCATGGTTCGGAGCGAGAGTGCATGAAAGGTCATCACCTCCTTCTGCAAAGCAGAAGTGCTGACAAAAAATTAGGCGGAGCGCGTGAGGCAACTACAGGAGACGCTCTGGTCGGGAGACGACATCGAATTTCCAGCCACTGAAGGCGCGGGCTTGCGGTCGGTGAGCAGTGGGCAGCTCGCCGCCCGGTAAGGACTAGGCCCGAGTCGACGGCGCGTTGTGTTTCACGCGCGCCTCAAAGAGATGTCAGCACATCGTGACGGGGTCCACGAAGACCGATGCCTCCTCGGTCAGGGTTGCGGGTTGGTTAAAAAAGAAACCGTGGCCCTGGTGCATAGGCAAGTGAAGAAACACGGGTGGGTTTTAGTCAAGTAAAAGTTCGACACGCCCTTCCACTCCGCCCAGAGCAGGAGAGGTCATTTGATGATTTCCCATCCCAAACAAAAAATAACAAAAAAGGTGTATAATTCTTCTAATAATGAAATACTTAATGAATTTAAAAAATGAAATAAATATAAAGAAATAAAAAAAAAGTAAAAGAAGATGGCATGGATGGCAGAAGTTAGCACCCACCAGAAAAAGCCTTGCCGCCAAGCAATTCGTCGTGTTCCGGCATGATGTCTGGTGAAGCCGTACGGAGGACGGGTCTGAGCAGTTGTGTTGCGATGTGTGCCGGGTACGATGCGCCAAATGTTTTTGTGTCGGGAGTTTGGTCGTGGAGAGTTTCCAGATCAATCTCCCTCTGGCGCAGCATCGTTGGTCGTGTTGGTCTTGGGTTTAAGATTGCATCACCTCGCTCAACTGCCGTCATCCTTCCTATTCCTAAGTTTTTTAAGTAAATAGGCTTAATAAACTAGTGTGCTTTACCATCAACGATGACATCACTGCTTACCATCAGGCGGGATTGCAGTCAAGCACTAGTTTATAATTTATAAAAAAAGGCAATGGCGCCGATTCCCTCGTTCATAAGCTAAACTTTATTTATGTTCAATGCATCTTATTTAGTCTATTTCATTATGAAAAGGACAGAAGATAAAATCCTGTCAAATTAGTCAACGCCTGACCTAAATTGACGTATTTTTAGTCGCCACGTTTTTAATCACATCTAAATTGTCAATGGAGTAGTTATCTTAATTTGACAGTACTAAACTAATTTTTCGTCTTCTGTTTTTTTTTTCTTTATAAAATAGAAATAAAACTGAACTGAACTTAGTTTTAATATTCACAGTTATGTGAACAGTTTGAGAATTGGGACCAATGTACTGAAAGCTAATATAAATATGTAGGTCCTAGGTAAAATTTCTATCTAGTCAACGCAGCTTACACACGCCAACGATTTTACTTTTTTGTCTGATAATGCCCTAGATTTATGAGCTCTCTTCAACGGTGGTGTGATAAATGGTATCTAACGAATTATTTCTAACTTTTAGCATAATGTCTATTATGCTATTTATTGTTTTTGTTTTTGTTTATTATTAGACATTTCATTTTAATCTTCCGCATTATTATTCATTATTTTATTAAGACTATGTTTTATTCAAGGGGCGAAGTCGATAGTCTAATTACTAGTTTAAAAGAAAATAAAAAGAGAAAAACGATGAATATCGAAAGTATATTAGAATGTCAATGAACGTCTATATAATTCCAATTCTATTAGCATACACGAAGCAGACCGACCACTTTGATCCACGCATTAGTTAGCTATATTGAAGTTTTCTCACAAACCGTGAAAAGTGTATTATGTTTACAGTAAGTATGTTTACACTAACATCTTTTTTATCTTTATTCATTTACTTAAATAAGTGTTATGTAATCACCTGACCAAGACTGATCTCGGAAGGTCGACAGCTTGCTCTGTATTTCCTGTATTCACACGCACATATGTACATTCTGTTTCTGGGCTTCTTATTGGTACTAAATATGGTTTGGAGACGACCTCGAATGTTTGGTTCCGGATGCTTTCTATTTTAAAATATCGCTGTAATTTATTGTTTATCAGTTTCTACTACTAAATACGGATGAAGAAACAAGAAGTTCATCAATATTCGTTAATAGGAAGGACATTCGTGTAAAATATCAGAATCGAATATACATATTGAAGAGCAACATTTGTATTTTTAAATCTGTAAAAAACACTATCATATTTGTATTGACGTAAGTATGCATATTTAGCTTCATTTCGCACTTTATTACAAATAAAATAGAGCACAAAATGATAATAAACATGTCGGCTGAACTGTACGGAAGATATTGCTATGAGCATCAATGTTTATTGCAGTACAGTATGGACTGCTGGATTAGAGCAGCTATCAGCCAACCAGTTTGCTGCAATGTGCGTCACTTGAATGCGACTTGTTTTTAACATGCACTTTGTTTTTACAAAGCAGTATGTCCAATAGAATCTTTAATCTTCATTAAACTACTTCCTTATGACAACATATTGGCAACTAACGAAGGTTATCTATTATTTTCTAAACGCTGTACTGGGAAATATGGAAAACTGTGAAGGATAATATGTGTAAATAAGCATAATTTGCATTTTTTTACCCTTTCTAATTTCTTTAAGACGGTACTCAAATTACTTGTGCGTCACATCAATAATTTACTGAAAATCTAATGTTTACAATAAGTTTCAGCCAAATCATAGAAAAGTAAAATTTCTCCAAATGGCTTATACCTACAACACAGTAAAAGATATAGAAAAGATAAAAATAAGTCCGTAATAAGTAGGTACGAGTAAAATAAGATAATACGCCTAAGACAAAGTTGCGTTAAATGTTTACCCGCAGTTGCTGAGAAGTACATTATCCTTGAACAAATCGTGCTCTATGTCAGTAAATGTGCAATTTGAGATGGTTATACTCTGAACACAAATTAAACTTTTAAATATGTAAACACCGCTTAAGGAATAATTATCTCAATTTAAGAATAAATATATGTCGTGGTGGCCTAGTGGTTAAAACACCAGCCTCTCAAGTATGAGTGCGCGGGTTTGATTCCAGGTCAGGCAAGTACCAATATAACTTTTCTAAAGTTATATGTACTTTCTAAGTATATCTTGGACACCAATGACTGAAGGTAAAGGAAAACATCTTGAGGAAACCTGGACTTTAAGTCTGAAATCGCCAACCCGCATTGAGCAAGCGTGGTGATTACGCTCAATCCTTCTCTGCATGAGAGACCTGTGCCCAGCAGTGGGACGATAAAAAGGTTGATGATGATGATGATGATGAAGAATAAACATATTTCAAATAATGTACAAACAAAGAATAATTAGCATTCCTTTTTTGTTATTTTTTCGAGGCATACCATATGCAGTTGCGTTCATACATAATTTATTCAAAATAGGTCATATTTGAATAAATTAGGTATGGACGCAACTGCAGTCGTCCGGACCTAATTTATTCAAAAAGGACCTAGGTCCTAATTTATTCAAATAGAACCTGCTTCAAGCAACCCGAAACTGTCAAATATTCACAATCAACCATGAGCCTTAATCTTTTAGCAATAAAGTTGTATATCCAATAAAAAGAATCTAATAGCTTGTAGTAGCTTGATGTGCTGTCGTCTGTACATGGGTATAATCAAATACAAAACAAATAAAAAATACAATCACGATTGATATCGCTGATGATTGAATCTACATAGGTCCACCTTAACTATGTAACGGTTGCCTTGTGCTGGTGAGAACAACATCACTTAATGTTGGTTAATGTAAGTGGAACAAGGTTCATGAGCGTTCGTAGTCACCGGTGCATCAAATTATACGAATAATTGCACCGCGGCGGACAGCACGCTCAGAGCCGGCGCGCGGGGCCCACCGCGACCCCCAGCCGCCTGCCGCCGCGACACACTACAAGTTCAAGAGCGTCTCAAACATAGCGATCACAAAAAAATAAATAAGAATCTACACAAATTGGGCACGAATGGTATCGATCGGTGGTATATATAAAAATGTGATGTTCGAGCGCGGCTCATACACTCGACACACACCGCATCATGCACGCGTACCTCGCGCTAGTGATCGCGCTGGCGGCGCCCGCGCTCGCCATACCCGCCCGTCTTGGTTACGAGAGAGAAATAGACTCCTCCAGGATAAACCTGCTACACAAACGCCTGGAGCCCTACGTTCTCGACAGAGACTACGTCGCCTCGCAGAAGAACAGAGTGAAACTTATCACCAGGCCGAAACCCGTCGACATCGTAGCCGATGATAATGTGTTATTAGAATCGAATGTGTTAAGTATAGTGAGACCGGCGAAAAGAAACGTGGAAAGCCAAGTGAGTGATGCGCTAGTTCGGCAGCGACGAGGATACAACCTAGAGAATGTGAGGGTTCCGGCGCGGTACCCGTACCTCCCAGTGCCGAACTATAGCCGCTTTCGGCGCTGGGGCTAGTGGCCGCTCGCCTCCCGTGCAAGCCTCCACCAAATGTCAAGGCTACGATGATAGCTCACTGTGACTAGGACGAGCCGCGCGCGCATCCCCCGGTCGTGCGCGGACCAAGCTCAGACTGTACTTAAGTTTAATGTTATTTATATGAAGTGGCTGTGATCGAACGCTCAAGTTATGCCGTTACCTGAACGGTTCAGTGGCAACGATTGACAGACAATAGATGTAATATGAATTGCACGAAGATAGTGTAATAAGAAGTTATGTAATAGATACTATTAGATAATACACGATGATATTTATATAAATATTTTTCATTTTATCTGTTGACAGACGTGACAACGTTTAGTTCAATTGGGTTTAAAATCCCTCTCGGAACCAGTTATAATATTTTATGCGCCATCCCTAAACCAATCACGAATTTTAATAAAAGTGGTTTTATTCGAGGTGTGTGTTTTGAAATCGTCAATTTAAAATAACAATTGACAAACATTCGGTAGAAAAAATGCTTAATAGTGAGCATAGATTCACGTCACTGAATTCATCTTGGAAGGTCACGTATTTGAATAACTTTTTGTACCCGTTCGAAATATGTTATAATGATACCTATTTGAATCGTGCTATGCAGATATCTCTGCATATTATATAATAGGTAGGTGTCCAAGTACCTACCAATACATCGCGTCAAGACATCGCGTGTAAACACGAATAGTCTCGCAGGTCTGCGCAGGTACCTACATATGCATTACAGTAATTAGACCCTATCATTTAGTAATGGGAACAATGAAATATAATGTATGCGAGGTTAAAATGCACTTGCTACAATCGGTGTCAGCCAGGCCTACTCTTAGACATTAAAGTTGAACACTGACTAGTTTCTGAAGCCATGCTTGAATTGTTACAGTAATTACTTATTCAAACAATTGTTGCTCAAGCCGCGCCGATTGGAAATAAGTATGCCTCATGTGGTTAACTGCTCATATCATCACAGCGGCTAAAATTCTAATCGACACACTTTCTAATCGAGACTTGTACCTTTATTGAAAAGCTTATGAAAGTTGCTTGAATAAAAAGAATAGTTAATTTATCTTTAGTAGATATAGATAGCAGGCTCTAAGATAATAGACTCCAATTTCGGTATATAATGATAATATTCATGGTGCCTAACGGCTTGAAGCTTATTGACATTTTTAAAGTTACGACAGTATAATAATAATAATTTATCATTTATTCTCTCTTAGCAAAGTTGATTTAAAATTAGTGTATACAAAAAAAAAGTCTTAGCTGAATTCCACCATCGTGAGAGACAGTGAATCAATAAAGACTTTGTTTCACTTTAAAAATGAAAAGCGGTTTTATTTTTTTAATTTGGACCCATATCAAGCTGCTTAGTGCATTTGGAAGTGTTTTGATGACGATTACAACTAAGTGCCGATTTAAGGGTCCATGTGTCATCTAATTCATATAATTTAAATTCTAAAATTACTTCACCGCATGTGCTAACAAGATTAAGATACAAATAGATACATTAGAGGCATAAAATAACGTAATCTTTAACTTTGTAATATCAATATTCTAATATGAAACAGTCGTCAAAACAAAACCTATTAATAATAATCAGTAGAAGTCTCTAAACTCGCCTAACATCACTTATATTTCAATGGAACTGGTGCGGTGTAGGCAAACCAGCTGAAACAATTTGGAGGCATCAATTTTAATACAGTCTATTAACATTGAATACACGTCTAAACTTAACGTTGGATAATTCCATAATAAAAATATACGGTTTTACATAAAGTTTCTCTTTAAATAACTGAGATTTCCAAGGTAATGTTTATCATTTTAAAGTAATTCAAATCAGAGCTGGCTGGATACTTCCGAATGTAGGTGCAGGGAACCTTGACGATAACCTCATATGTAACCGGGCAGAATATACGCAGTGTTCATGAAAACTTTAGGCACTTAGTATTCACAAGAATTTCACGAGCCGAATCGTAGGACGTTCCCAAACAAAGAGATTCGGAAGGAACAATTGAGAAGTTTGAGATGGTCGTTACTAGGTGTTGTAGCAGCTAGATGTCGAGATGTCGTTGAACAATCTGCGGTTGCGGCCTTCAGAGTAGTCCCACAGCGAGCTCCCCTCCGCCTACAGCCGGGACATCTACCTCCCGCCTCCGCCTTTAAGTCCTACACAATTACTGTCAGATGCTGTCACTGAAATGCTCCAAAATAAGATGTTTATCTTAATATTTTACGATGACGGATTTTAACGTAAGCAAATATCGAAAATTCCCGTTAGTTATTATAATGTTAATGCTAGTTATCATACTCCTCCGAAATGGCTTGACCGATTTTAATGAAATTTTATATGCATATTCAATAGCTCTGTGAATCGATAAGTCTCTATCTATTCTTCATACCCCTAAGATGGGATAAGTATTTATTGTCCACCGCTTACATTTAGTGTGATGTGGCTTCAAAAATACATTCAACCCTTAATTTTCAACCTTCACCCCTGGTTTTTAATCGCGATTCTAATAAATTATTTCCTATAAATAATGAATGCGGTGTCGTCGCAAGTCGTGGTAGCCTTGTGGTTAAAACACCAGCCTCTCAAGTATGAGTTTGCGGGTTCGATTCCAGGTCAGGCTAGTACCAATGTAACTTGTTATATGTACTTTCTAACTATATCTTGGACACCAATGACTAATTAAAAGGTGAAGGAAAACATCGTGAGGAAACCTGAAGTTTAAGTCTGAAGTCGCCAACCCGCATTGAACAAGCGTGGTGATTACGCTCAATCCTTTTCTGTATGGGAGGAGACCTGTGCCCAGCAGTGGGACGATAAAAAGTTGATGATGATGAATTTATTCATTTATTCATTTCTGCTCATATGAGTGGTGGTGGTGACGACTTGACGTACCCACTGTGCCTCGGGAAGCACTTTAGGCCATCCCGGCCGTTATGGGTCGTCAGGAGCTGGAAAATCTGACAACCAGTCTTACCAAAGGGTGTCATATTACCCGGAGTCGCTCCATACAAAAGACTGGTATTCTCTTCTGGTTAAACCTAAACTAAGTTTAAATTCAGTACATCTTCTTCATTCATATATATTCATTAAGAAAAGGACAGAACTTAATATGTTAGTTTAATGTAATAATAATTAGAATCGATGCCATTTTCTGGATTTACGTTTCCACCATATTGTAAAATAAAGTATCGGCTAAAGTATGACTTATAAAGAGTCCAATACTTATAAAACTAGACCTACAATAATCATTTCCCAAGTCTCTCTAATATATGTACCAAAATTTTCAGTCGTAGCTATTTTACCTTAAAATGTTAGGTACCTACTGGAACAGTACATAACTAACATTAAGTACAGGATAAACACTATGCGAGCATTACGCGATCTCATAAGAAAGTGTATAACATGGCTGGTGAATATAAAAATGTGGGTGTGTCCGGGAAAAGTTACATTTCACTTTTAAAATACAGATGAAAAGAAAGTTGTCAAAAGAATACAAAAATCTGCGTCGCTTCCACAGTTGACGCATGAAGTGAAATAATGTTTACCGTTCAATATATCTAGATCTCTGAATTGATCATTTATGGGTTAAATAGATGCGAACAGCGGTCGCATCTCATCTACTAAAATAGATATTATGACAAGTCCAAGCCTCAGACTAAGTAGTACAGCAGACTGAGTTATTATTTATAAAAAACAGAATATTCAAATGAGTTTCGGAAACCTGAAAATCGTGACATAAATGCCAAAGTTCAATCACCACGGGGAAATTATTTTACAAAAATATTAAAATTTACCTGAATCTTCGGCCGTCCAAATTAGATCAAAGTAATCATTTACGTTTACTTGTAATAATTATTTACACCCCACGTGTGGCAAGCTTATGAACTCGCATTTCCACGCAGAAGAAATATGATAAGGATGAAGATTCTCGAGAGTATTCATTTAAACCATTCTTACAATACCCCTATAGAAACAGTACTAAAAATACCTTCCTTTAGAAAGATCACTCTCAAAGTTTTATGCCTTTCAAAGATACAAAGGTGAGTTCTTATGTTCGACAATAGTTGAGCTGTCACACGTGTAAAAACGTCATGTACAGTTAACTTTGTGTGAGATGAACGATTTGGCCGACTGACACCTAATTATTGTCTTATGTAGGTACTCTCACAATTTAATACCGCTATTCACCGCCGCAGCTAAACAAGCAACTGAACGGTACTTGCTCTCCTTTTACATACATGTATTATTTGTACGATTATCCAGGACGAAACCAAGCGTTGTGCCCACAAAACCGTCTGTGTAAATAGAAGTAATAATTATATACATACTTCCGCGTCTGTCAACCTAAATTGGTTAGTAAATAGCTCATTATTTTTATTGCGAGTTGGCCTTTTTGTGATTAACTATCAACCATCTCAGCTCATTTAGAATCAGAGTATCCAACAGCTCCCTTGCGCTATCTCAAAAGGAATTTGTTTTCTTCGTTTTAGAGATAAGAATGCAAGGCTTCCTCGTACAAGTTGACTGAAATCGTTTTGTATTTTTTAAACTTTTCAGGATAAGATAAAGCTTCAGCGATAATTTGATCACTTCCCATTATACAAACTTTTACGTGCTAATATCATTTTGATTTGTACAGTAAGGGTCATAACTGCATTACCACTTTTGAACTTTCTTGCACTAACAATAAGTGTCAAAAGGGGTACTCCACTTTAGACCCTTACTGTAAACTAAAGTACAAATCTAAGATTTAAGAATCAAGGTAAACAGTAATTTATATATACCGTGTGTATATCATGATATTATATTGTATTTCCTGATATATTATTTAACTACAAACTTTTTAAATCAAACATGATATTTAATAAAATCTTTTTCATAGATAGCTTGTACACACAGCTATACATCAAGTTATACATACATATTATCCAGTTTTAGCTGACCTTGCATTATTCGTATAATCGGAAGTCAGCTTGTACTGGTTATATATAGCTTAATGTGTAGCCGTGCGAACAATACCTAAAGAGCAGACACAGACTCCTCATAACCAAATAGATTTTATTTAGACCAAGTTTAAACCACCTAAATGATTATTGAATTATGCACCTAACTATTATAGAAATGCAGTTCTTTGCATAAAAATGATACCGGTTCGGTACTAAATTGTCACTTTAGTATTAAGAACTTTATCTCAATAAAGTTCGAAATACAAATACTGACTCAAAAATGGAGTCTGGAAATCAAGTTTGGTAGCTTACAAATAATAAAAATTTCACATATTTCTAAGGTTCATTACTACCATAGCTATTATATTATATCGTTGTTAACTTTTTCAGTGGTTGTACTAGAGCGCTTCAAAAAGCAATAAAATCTTTCATATCTGGTCGAAATATCGCAGTAGCAAGCGGCCGCGCACTACGTGATCTTGTTATAGTGCTACCATCAGAATTCCAATCTGTTATTTATGTTCAGTCTTTGGCATCCTCACAAACATAACACAGGAAACAACATTACAAACTTAACTGATAATTCAAAACAAAAAAGAATACGAATTAGGACTAAACATGAACATTTTTACGAATTTTGAAATCTAATGCCACAAGGAACATAAACTAAAATAAATGAATATATTAATATAAAATTTACAAATAAACTTATTGCATTTAAATGTATTGTATACCGAGCTGACCCAACCAAGGCCTAACCTATTTATATGACATAAATTAACATTATACACAGCATAAATAAAATTTATCGTAATCTTTAATGAATGAATGTTATCAACCCAATGATGATTTTTTTATTTTTTTGATTGATTTTAGTAATTGCTACAGAGATTATTTTGAGCAGGAAGTGTGAAATACACACTTTACCAGTCAAACATAACCTGAACTGGCATGTGGACAAACTATTACCAGTTTTAGTGAGCAATAAGCCCCGGCCACTAGGTGGAACTCAATTGTTTGATAGCGTGACAACCCGTCAAACTACACTCCATACGCTTCGACATCCCGGAGAATTTATTTTTCTTTTATTTCATTAGCCATCTTGTACGAGCGTTGTTCCAGGCGGGCTGCCTTCAATGTATTATTGTAAATGTCATGCCAGAAAATGTATCGTCGTGAGAAAACTTAACTAGAACTTTACTCGTCTCAGATAAGTGGACGCTTATGCTTGTTGATGTTGTGTTGAAGCTACAGAAAAGCACATATTGGCGCCGATTCTCTTCACAATTCACAAACTAAACGAACTTTCACTTAAGTGCTTCTTTTTCTTTCTATCTCATTATGAAAAGGATAGAAGATAATATTTCAGTTTAATCCTGTCAAATTAAGTTACTTCATAGATAGTTTAGACGCGATTATAAACATGGCAACGAAATATACGTCAATTTACGTCCGGAGCGGACTAATTTTTGACAGGTCTAAACTAGGATTGTAACGCAGCTTCGCCTCCGCTTCCGTTACTGCGGAAGTTCCGCAAGAAATCGTATCTTCGCTTCCGCCTCCGCCTCCGCAAAATTTTGCGGAATTATAACGTAGGTTTATTTGCGTATTTATAAAATAAATAATGCGCAAGCTGCGACGCTCGACAACCGACCGGCCGCGTTTGAGCGCGAAATGGTCAAGAATCAACTAATGCGAGACGGGAATGCGGCAAATACAATTTATTTCTCCTTAATTTTCATGACTAGAAATAGATTTTTACCTAGTTTACTACTATTAATGTACGTATTTAAAATAAAAAAAGTTTTAATTAGTCATAATTTTTTTTTTTCTATATCTACTTTCACCTCCGCCACCGCCTCCGTTAACCTCCGCGTCCGCGGAGGTGAGACTCGTCGCCTCTGCATCCAACTCCGCCTCCGCTAACAAGGCCTCAGTTACAACCCTAGACTCTAAACTAATATTTTATCCTCTGTCCTTTTCTTAATGAATTAAAAAGAAAAAGATGCACAGAACTTAAAGTTCGTTAAACAAGGGAATCGGCCAATGTGTACTTATGTAACAGTTTCAAATTTTTATGAGCCTGAGTAAGTTTATAATATTTACCTTCTATAGATTTATTATTTATTATTACAGCAGATAACAGTCTTGGACATTGTTTAAAATAAAGCTGTAAAATTATGATAAGTAAAAAAGTTACTGATTAAAAATCTATCTAGACTTTATCCCCGGATAATTATAAACAAAACAGTGTAAATAAACCTTCTCATAATAAAGCGGACGAAATTCCTTACAATTTCATCAAAAACAGCGCTCAAATCCGTATACTATCAATAACCTAAAGCTGTACAATACTTATAGATTCTGTTACATACTCCTACAAGGCTGATCTTAAACATGAAAGAACACATTTTTCTCAATTATTACTAACGTTTTATTACCTGGTACTATATCAATGGCATGTATACAAATCCTTTTATGTAACACCCATAGTTATCATAATAAAACAACGTCATAAAAGCAGGTTTGTGTTGTTTATCACAAAACTCTGTTTATTTTTAGTAATAATGATTCATTTTTCTTTATCTAATGAAGTAGGTACCTGCCAACGGAACACATTTACTACAGACGAGTTGATTAATTAATATCTAAGCAAAAACTAAGAGAGGTATAAAAAAAAAATAATCTTGGAGGATTATAATGAGGCCATCAATCAATAATCAAAACTTAATTATAACATCTGTCCCACGCCCCGTGTAATGGAACGGGCACGAGGCGAGGCTGAGCGTCTCCGCACCCGTTTGTTTGTTGTGATCGGGAACGTTTACATTTGTTTACGTACGCGCGCCTTCCCTCCGTGGCCAAATTCCAAATTCCTCGGTTCCCCCCGCCCCCACACCTGAGCTCCACCACACTCCCCTCGGTGAGGCGTCGAAGCTCCTGTCATCGCGAGATGTCCGCCCGGGATCTGTGCCGGGATTGGGCACAACCCACACCACAGACATAAACCCGCGTGACTTGAATCAATCCATTCATATCTTGTCCCTTACAAACGTGCCACATCACTCAAACTTTATATCAAGTTAAGTTCCACTGATCTGCGTGTTATGTATACGTATTACTTAATTGGGGAAAAGCTTTAGTCATAACTGTTCGCAATTAACAGCTTTAGTGTGGTTAGTAAATCAAAAGCAAGTAGCAAAACATGAAATTAAATTTATCATTTTATAATTACTTACAACACAATCCATAGTGATTGTGGCACAAATTTTTAGAAGGGGCTCAGACCCAATTAGCAGACTTGATGCGTTCAGCATGTGAGACAGAGCGTATTGTGCTCAAATTCAATCCTGCGGGTGCTCCACACTTTGGAGGAATTTATAAGTTTCTGAAACCATCTATTACTTAAGTAATTGAACTAACTTCCAATTTTGTTTTACTTCGAATCTTACCTACGGTATATTATCTTCTACAGTAGCCAACAGATAAAGATAATTAAAACCACTTTAATATTCGCTACGACGTATTTTATATTCGCTACGACGTATTTTTTGTTGTGTTTTAATAATAAAACTAGTTTCCAATTCAAATGATGTCTTTCTGAAAGTTGTCAAGAAGTGTAACATGTTATGATGTTACTACCCACTTTCTGTTTAAATCTTAATTTCCATTTGAACTGCAAGCTACTATTTAAAATTAATTGTTTATTAGAACAACAATGCGTATTTGCGATTCATTTCTTTTCTTTTTCGGTTTTATTCTAAGAAAATATCGCTGGAGAGTAAACAGGAAAAACGAAAACCTTTCTACGTGAAAACAGCAATTGGAATAAAGAAAATCGTTTGAGTGCCAACGTGCCCATTTTTCTACTACCTTGATATTTATATACTCAGAGGAGTTTTATTCCCGAGTAGTCTTTGTCGATAGTAAATGTTTCTTGAATTCCTTAAATTATGTTTCATATTAAAAATTACTCTGGCGACTTACTCTAATTCACAAACAAATTACTATTTGTTACTCGCGTTCGCCTTGGTATCACTTTAATGTAACTAATGTTCCCTAGATAATACATCAATTTCCACAGTTTCGTTAATGGTCACACGCAATGTGAGGCAATTTGGCCGTATTTTATAGTTTAGCAGTAGCTTGTTTTTTAACTGCTGCGCTCAATAATGATAAACGAAAGGATAAAACAAGTAAAGTGAGCCGAGAGCCGGATCGTTGGTGATTGCATAAGCACATGTGCACGCTGCAACCAGTGTCGGGGACTCGGGCCGTTGACCGATCGACCCTGATTTTTGCAAAATTTTCGGTTCAAGAAACGCTGCTCGGGAGCTTTTACAGTACCTACTCGCACAACATCGCATATACCTATATTTTATCCGCAAAATTTATACATCAGCTTAATGGCGTGGAAATGATTGATTGTTACATGAAATATTATTTTCTGTTAGTACGGAGAATTCACGAGATTGGAAATAGTTAAACAACGAACTGCGTGGGTGTTGCCTGTGAGGCTGTGACTTCCTGCTAAAATAATGTTTGTATTACAGAATACAATGGAAGAAAGCTTAACCACATAAACGTTTCACCTACAAAAGTGGTGTCGCAGTGCCATCGCCAAGGGTACGAGAAATACCCACTTTCACATCAATTTGATAGCACAACTTACTAAAGCAAGCAAGTATTATTATATACATTTATTCATATAATAACAGAAAAAAGTCTAAAATAATAAAATAGGTATTTAACTATTTTAGATTTTATAAAACTGACCGTGACATTATGTGTACGTTTCTACATTAATTAATATAGAGTTTATAAAGAAAGTAGTTAGAACTCACTTTATAAACTTGAACTTGAGTTTTTATTCAACACAAGTGAATTTTTATTCACTTGTGTTAAGATACACATATAACTACAACATTCTACAAACAAAGTGCTACAAATGTTCCGTAACTTATTCGACGAATATAATTAATTATAACCATGGTTCTTACAGGTACCTCCTTATAGATTCGCTTTCGAGATAGGGGTGTGAATTAAGTGGAAACTGTGTAGGTATACATGAAGGTACAATACATAGATAGAAAAGTCTCCCCAGTAGCTACTGGCTACCCTTTTATCTTAGGACGACACCGGTCAAGCTAGTTTTTGTTCACTGCAACGTCAAGTAACAACCTTTTTAAAAATACTTGCTCCTTTTGTCATAAAACTTCGGTCTGTGGAATGTTACAGCTTTATAATGTACATACCTACTTGTAAGAGTCGGTACTAAGTTAGCGTACTTTTGCTCTGCTGCTTTGCATTATCATTATCACACATACATAAGTAATGATATGTTGTAGTAACTTTGCAAATCCATAAATAGATTAAGCTTAGGTCTCTTTCAAGACTTGCAAATTAAAAACCGTGATAACGCAAAACACCGTTACAATAATGTCTGTATTTCCATAGTATTATTTTCTTACCCGTGTTAGATAGCACGGCCATAAAGCTGCAAACATTCCATTTATGGGGAAACTTCCGAAAAAATACAATTCTTTTTTGCACTTCCGCCTCATTCGCTCCTTTGGGTACGCTAAAAGCATCTTTCTAATATGAAATTTCATAATAATACTGTGGCATTAGATATAACATCTACTACTGCCTACGTAGACGACCTTGACGAAGCTATAAAGTCCTATATGTTCATGTGGAACGTTATCTGATAAGCTGATGCGATACTATGTTGCTACTATCTGCTACTGCGAGTAGCGGGCACGTTGCGGGTCAGTGCTGACGACACTCGCGACAATACCCTTTTTAACTCAAATAGTCCGCTTTATACTACATGGCTTTATACTTTGTTTTATTACATTTTTATCATAAAAATGCGAAATCTCTTGGAAGAAAGTATTACAATATGCAAGTGGAAAACAGAAGCATTTTCTCCTGGAGATAGCTAATAATGATAAAATAATTTATAGATACAACTAACAATCTTATCGACCGCTGTAGACAATTTGTCTACAGCGGTCTTCCCGTCAGATCATAATTAAGTGTCATCAAGGCCGAAGTGAATAGGCTCCTACTTAACTAGCGCGCGTTACCATCAACGATTGCATCACGGCTTACCATCAGGCGGGATCGCAGTCAAACATAATCTAACTAATTTTTAATCTTAAAAACAATACATTTTTCTGTAAAATAGTTTAATTTTTATAACCGAGAAAAGAAAAATGAATTACTACATTACATTACATTGAATTACTACATACAGTTTTATCGTCTGGGACGCGTTGAATTATTGACTACAATTTCCGAGTCGAATGATTGATTCAGTGCCACCTTGTACATTTGTTGATTTTATTCATGTTTATTGAATTCGACAAGTCGTGGTGGCCTAGTGGTCAAAACACCAGCCTCTCAAGTATGAGTGCTTGAGTTCGATTCCAGGTCAGGCAAGTACCAATGTCACTTTTCTAAAGTCATATGTACTTTCTAAGTATATCTTGGACACCAATGACTGAAGGTGAAGGAAAACATCTTGAGGAAACCTGGACTTTAAGTCTGAAATCGCCAACCCGCATTGAGCAAGCGTGGTGATTACGCTCAATCCTTCTCTGTATGAGAGGAGACCTGTGCCCAGCAGTGGGACGATAAAAGGTTGATAATGATGAATGATGATTGAATTCGAGTAAAAACAGACTACCTTAAAAAGGTTTGAAAGGGAAAATGTGGCGGGTTCTCTAACGAAATGTAGTCATAGAAACGTACCCGTGATGGGCTTTCACTTTACGGAGTAAGAAGACACGTGGTCGGATCTTAAGGAAGCTTTCTCTTTGCATAACTTTTCTACACGTTAGGGAAACCGGGACAGTTTTCCACGGAAAACATAGGTATTTTTAACATCAGGTAGGAAAGTACCTACTTTACCGAGAGAAAAAACAAGATAAATATTCTGTGGGGTATATAATATCATGCTTTTATTATTATTTGTTACCGAGAGCACATGTAAGCGACATGTTGGAAGTAGGCGCGGTAGTTTCTAGTACATATTTTATAAGTGATCGTAATTCATATGTCCTCGACGATTACGATTTCTATTCAGTGCACACTGCACACGCCTTGATATACATTAAATACTAGCATACACTATTTTTAAACTAACTAATGATTAGATTAAATCATTTAGAAGGCAGTTCTAAGATTGCCACATATTTTGCCACTTTTAAACTAAATTTTTAGAGCAAATAGCGTAATTTTTCCTAGACACTCTTGTAGTCTCTAGGACTAGTATAATCAGATTGTAATGTTTCCATTGTTAGGACACAGTCCTCTCTATAAGCCGAAAAGGACAGTGTGTCAGCGTGATGGATCAGCAATGCGAATTTTTAGTCTCATGTATTCGAGTTTTTATCTCTAGGACATCTCAGTTTTCTTCCGATGTTTTCCTAAACCGTTTTGAAAGTGTGATATTGAGATGATTTACACAGAGTAAAGCCCCTGGCCTAATGTAAGTCGTGGTGGCCTAATGGTCAAAACACCAGCCTCTCAAGTAAGAGTGTGCGGGTTCGATTCCAGATCAGGCAAATACCAATGTAACTATTCTAAGTTATATGTACTTTCTAAGTTTATCTTGGACACCAATGACTGATTTGACTTTACGTTTACGAACTTTCCCCCTTATTCATAAACGCTGCTTAAAGTTAACTAGTGATAAGCGATTTTTTAAACATACATTTTAGACGCTTGAACATCAATTAACTTTAATAATCGATTATGAATAAACCCCTTAAACACTGTGGTGTTTATTCATAAAGAATGAATTAAGTTAAGTGACGTTAAAAGGTCAAAAATGTATGGTTAAAGAATCGCTAATCACTGGTTAACTTTAAGCAGTTTTTATGAATAAGGGGATTAAGTTTGAAATCGCCAACCCGCATTGAGCAAGCCTGGTGATTTCGCTCAATCCTTCTCTGTATGAGAGGAGACCTGTGCCCAGCAGTGGGACGATAATAAGGTTGGTGATGATGATGATGATGAAAGCACCTGACTGGATGGGACTCTTACTTGAAAGATGCGGCACAGCTCTCGTATAATAGAAACCTGTCTAATAATTGTCTGCCTGTTTTCGGCACATAGCAATCAGCTATTAATAACATTTAATCTCGCGCGCCTATTACAAGAATACTCTCAGTTATCAGTTAATTAATATACTATTATGAAGTTATGACGTCATGTCAGGAGCACAACGTGTAGAAATACAAATACTCTCCCGAATCCCTCTACTGCCTATTGTTAGAAATAAATACGTTCAGGTATACATAGACAGTGATAATAGTTGCCGTCTCCGATCGGGAAAACCAAGGTAAAATAATGTCTAGAAATATTCTTTTGACGGACGAAGTTAATTTCCTCATCATTATTTTATTTTTAGTTGGGATATTTTAAGGTTATGTATTTATAAATAATAAATGAATTTTGTAATACAATTTATAATATTTACCTTCAATAGATTTATTATTTATTATTACAGCAGATAAGTCTTGGGACATTGTTTAAAATAAAGCTGTAAAATTATGATAAGTAAAAAAGTTACTGATTAAAAATCTATCTAGACATTATCCCGGGATTTTTATATGTCAAAACAAAACAGTGAAAAAAACCTTCTCATAATAAAGCGGACGAAATTCCTTCCAATTTCATCAAAAACAGCGCTCAAATCCGCCGACGTAATTGGCAACGAATAAAGCTGATTTATAATGGATCTCAGCGTTCAAAGCCTCGCGCTGAGTTGAGACGCGTTCACGCACCCGATTAACTACCAAACAGACGGAAAACTGGGTACTAGAAAATTCATAAGACCCTAACATTTTCTAAATAAACTTCAATGCTAATCTAACGTGGGGTGAACGGGCCAGTGGCTGCCAGGATACTTGGCGTTATTGCAAAGGTCCTTCACACCCGCACACTGCTTTTAAAGAATCGTTAATCACTAGTTAACTTTAAACAACTTTTATGAATAAGGAGGCTCATGTCATACAAAGCACAGGTCCGTTCATGTGTGGAGTACTCCATCGACATTTAGGCTGGTGCTGCAAAATGCCACCTGGCCACTTTGCATTCGATGGAAGGGCGGGCGTAGAGGCTAATTGGCGACCCAGTTTTAGTTCAAAACTGTCTCCAAGGCCTGGAGCACAGGCGAAGAGTAGCCACAGCCTGTCAGTGTTCTATAGAATACATTTTGGAAAGTCTGCACGGAAATTGCATGCCTTAATTCCACATTTTCGTTCCATAATCGGACGACCCGTGGTACGGTGAAGTATCCACCCTCGCGTTGTTGACACCACTACGATCCGGACAAAGCGTTTCGCCTCGTCTTTTATACCGTGTACATCGAGAGGCGGAAACAATTTTCCAGCGGCGGTATTTCCGTCTGACTGCAATTTAAGTGTTTTGAAGGCTAGAGTGAATAGGCTCTTAATAAAGTAGCGCGCTTTACTATCAACGATTGCATTACTGCATACCATCAGGTAGGATTGCGGCCAAGCACTAGTTTAATACTTATTGTTAAAAAAAATATGACTCAGGTGACCAGACGTCCCGTTTTGGACAGGGCTGTCTCTTTTCATAATTAAGACTGTCACCAAACCGGACTCTGGGATGCGATATTGTCCCGTTTTCGGAAACCGCGCGAAAATATGATCAGCAGATAGCCGTTCTGTTTTAATTTCAAAGGTGATGTTGATAAAATAAATCAAGGTGAATATAGAAAAAATGTGCTAAGAGTTTTATTTTTCCTTAAAAGCATCACCAGCTACAGCTAAAGCAGATCTGTTCAACTGGTATGTAGGTCTAAGTAGGTAGTAGGTACCAACAGTAGGTACAGTTCGGGTCCCAACATTTTTTTTTTATTTCTAACTTTGAACTCAACTTTTTCTACTTTAAAGAGTTTTTTTTATTGGTTAACTATTTATTCGTCCTAAATAAAACATAGTCCCATTTTGAATCAAATTCAAATAAATGGTGACGTTGTTTACGACCTGCGACCCACTGCGTTTCTATTACTATCCCACCCTGAAAACTTAGATGGAGTGAGCGTGGAGTGTGATATCATATCAAATAATGTAGTATGTGTGAATGGACACTACTACTACTTGTGTTCTTACGAAAAGTCAATTTATTTATTTGTCCTTTTCGCACACTAAGGTAAAAAGTTGGAATATCTATTCACATACCATATCTATTTAAGTAGTCAGTCAAAATATCATCTGCCTAGTCTTTGTTCTACTTTGTATAATAATAAATAACTAATAAAAATATACCGACAAATCACACAGATTGAGCTAGCCCCAAAGTAAGTTCGAGACTTGTGTTATGGGATACTAACTCAACGATACTATAATAGATACATATATAGATAAACATCCAAGACCCAGGCCAATCAGGAAAAGATCGTTTTCCATCATGACCTGGCCGGGGATCGAACCCGGGGCCTCCACGTCGCAGGTAGGCGTGTTGACCGCTGCGCCACGGAGGACGACAAAAAATAATAACATGTTGTCGGATTCCAATCTAAATAGATACCAGCTGGCCGATAGCAGATGGTAGCTGGCCGTCAGGCTGATTTCCAGTATTTTACGTAAAGGGAATGCCTATATGACCTGCAAAAGCCAGTTAATATTGGGTAATACCTTTAGATAAAACTGATTCTCAAACTTTCGGGCTTCTTACGGCCCGTAGCGGACGTCAAAGATCCACGTATGATTCACATTCATAGTCTTGTTTCGTAGTCATATAAAAATAATTTAACAGAAATTATAAGCATCCTACCTCTGTAATCTTTGTTTAGTGCTACTTTCACCGATCAGCCTTATCTTATTATCACAAAAAAGCTGATATTATGTGGTTCGCGAAACCACAAATAAAGCGGTTCTTCCATGTAGGCAGTTAATGTTACAAACTGACAGGTGTGTACCTAAGTACCGTTTCAGGCTATAATTTCCAGTATAAGCTGACTTCTCACTATGCAAAAAGCCTATACAATGCGAGGTCAACTAAAACTGGAAATGTACATAATAGCTTGTCATCGTGCGTACTTACACACACGTGTAACTTATTGATTATTACGGAAGAAAGGGCCCAAAGTATCCACAGTAATTTCTTTCTCAAAATACGTGCCTTGTAAAAATACTTACACCCTAAACCCAGGGTTTTTTTTATAAACAAAGACTTGTTGTGGTTCTAACAATAGTCTTATACATGACATTTGAAATGTAATTAACACACTTATAGTAATTAATTATAGTGTTAATGTTCAATTTAATTTAATTGTGATATATATTTACGGGTAACACTAAAACACTAAAACAGTTTTATTAAATAACTAGCTGACCCGGCAGACTTCATACTGCCTCAATTGATAAATAAAAGACCTAAACTTTTGTATAAAATAATTATAAAACAAACAAAACCAATCCGTATTATATAAAAAAGAATTGACTGTTAAACATTTGTATGGGAAATAGAAAAGAGCTTTTTCTCACCTTTTAAAGCTTTCCTAGACCTCCACAAACATAAGATTCAAGACAAGATAAATCCGTTCAGCCGTTCTTGAGTTTTAGCGAGACTAACACTTTTCTTTTTTACATTCCGTAACTCTACTCTCGGTTATATTCTAAAAGTAAAATTAATAATGTAAATCCTAGAATCTGTGGGCCGGGAAAACTGCGCAATTTCGAAGATATAAGATAAGTGTGTAATAGGTAATTTTCATTCAAAACCAATTATCAAAACAAATTTACATTCAAAGCTAATAAAGGGTGACGCTGTCATATTTCACGTAAGTATCTTTTACATTAATAATAGTGACTTTGTCGAATTATTTTTTATGAAAAATAAAAAAACAGAAGAAGGGGAGGAAAGCCTTACAATTAAATATGTTAAGGGCGTTCCTAAAATCGTAAAAAATCCATCAAAAAACTAACGCTAAAAAATGTTGATCTAAGAAATGATCCCCTAAGTAATGTCACATACCAACTATCGAATACTCATGCTAATGTTATCAATGACAAGTAAAATCTCTCTAATACAAAAAGAAAATATTAACCTTACTACTGTGGGAATGCAAAATAAAACGCTAGCATGTCTGCATTATGGACCTAAAAGCCGAGCAATAAAAACCACTCATCCGGCAAGTGTGTTGAAAAAAATATTATGCATTCCTACCCTGCTCTCGCCACTTAAAAAATTCATAACTAGGAATTTTTCTCATGTCTTGAAATTCGTGACATTGGAACGTTAAGACATTTTTAACTATGAAAACATTTCCATTTGAGCTCGTTATGGCATTTCAGCTACATACTGCAGTTAGATTTTAGAATAAAGAAGGTATACTGACGGCTTTCTCGATACTCCTAATTTTTATAAAAATATACATAGTGACTAAATATATGTATGTCAATTGACCTCATACACTAAGTAATTTGACACGACTTAACTGTCCTTTTCTTTAAGAAAAGAAAGAAAAATATGCAGGAGTTTTGACGGGGAAGCTAAGATGTGTGCCACGAGCATTTTTCATTGACTTTTAAAATTATTTATAGTGTCGTTTACTAAATAAAAGCGCATGATTTATATAGTAAAAAGTGCATTCAGTAAATAATTCATAAAGAACATTGAAATATCGCAGCATAGTGGCCATATCATGACTTTGCTTCAAACCTTCCTCATAGTCGGTTCACGCGCCCGTCTTTTTCAACTGTCATTGGCGATATCCGCCATTATTGTGAAATAAAATTTTCATGTTACACGTGTTCTGGGAAAATTGTGGTATCTATTCCACAGAGGCCATTGATCAAGATTTGAGGCTGAATCTCACCTTGAAAAAGAAGAAGAAAAAGATGCACTTAACTTAGTTTACTTGCAGTTAATTTAGTTTTTAAACAAGGTAATCGGGGTCACCATCTTTTTAAGCGAAATTATATAACTACTAACTATCGAAACACATTTTTATACGTAAGTAGTGTGTCCTAACAGACGTTGCCCTACTCGAGCAAGGAAAGACGTCACGGTTGGCGTAGTGTTTAATTGTTTGACTACTGCGCTGCGTGTCGCGGATTTGATTCCCACACGGAACAAATATTTGTATGACCTAGAAGTAGTTGTTCTGGGTCTGATTGTCACATCGAAATTGGTGCAACCTTTTATGAGAAGTTCAGTGACACACACAGAAGAATATATTAGTATTATAAACATTTATATTTTCTATGTCCTGTAAAGCATTCACTGTAGGTAGGTAATATATCTGGGTAATATCAATCAATGGTTGCCTGTTCGTATATTTGTATATGCTGGAGTATTTTGTACATGTTTTTAAATAGCAATTAGGGCTTTAGGAAAAACTCTCCCAGAAAATATAAGGAAAGCCTTTCATATTAAAATCTCTCTGCTTGTATTTATGAATAAAATCCGTCAAGGTTTAAAAATTTATATAAATGTAACAAGCAGCTTTAATCAGTGTGTTTCTAAACAGGCCCAATAATTAAAGAGAAACATGGAGTATTAATCTCACTCTCAAGTTCTAACAGTCAGTGGAAAGATACGGCCGCCGTTAGTGCCCCACGCGTCTAATCACGCAAAGTTATGCGTTGTTGTGAACTTTAGCTCGGCACACAAGTTGTGAGTGCTGTACATAACTTGCTTTTGTATCAATACCACTACACCCATCAGACAAAGTCTTGCCGCCAAGGAACACGACGAATCGCGTCGTGTTCCGGCATGATGTCTGGTGAAACCGTACGGAGGACGGGTCTGAGCGATTGTGTTACGATGTGTGCCGGGTACGATGCACCAAATATTTTTGTGTCGGGAGTTTGGTCGTGGAGGGTCTCCAGATCAATCTCCCTCTCGCACAGCATCGTTGGTCGTGTTGTTGGGTTTAACATTGCACCACCTCGCTCAACTGCCGTCTTCCTTCCTGTTCACTAAGTTTTTTTAAGTGAATTGGCTTAATAAAATAGCGCGCTTTCCCATCAACGATTGCATTACTGCTTACCATCAGGCGGGGACGCAGTCAAGCACTAGTTTATAATGATAAAAATAAAAAAAAGTTTAGTACTTAATACTGCATACACCAAAAATAGGCATGGTCCAAAACTATACCTAGATGTAGACGATTGATCGATTGAAGATTCATTTACTAAATTATGTGTCTGCCAATACTAAGACTTGCGCTCCTTAGCATACTAGAGTTAATAGAGTTATTCTCTTTTTCTTCAGCTTATATAGGTCCACTCCTGGACAAAGGCCTCCCCCAAAGCTCCTCATTGTATTGTGGGGTCTTACCATAATCCCCACGCTTGGCAGGCGGGTTGGGGATCGCAGTAATTTTAGTTATTCTCGTGCATTTATTTCCCTGCAATTATAGAGATGTACAAATTCGGCATGTATAAAATACCTTCGTCTAAGGTAAGGGAACTTGTACAAAGCTAGTTAGCCTGAATTTAACTATTGACATATGCAACAAATTCTGATCTCATTAATTAGAATAAGAGGAAACAGCAAGTGATTTAAGTACCTAAGTAAATTAAACTTAATTGGTGTCGCTCTCTAATATTTGGCACCAATATGTCTTATCACACTCAAATGCGTCAATCATGTTATGGCTTGACGTAATGAAATTATTATAGCTGCCATAACACATGACAGTCGTAATAAATGCTCCCCAGCCGTGGCAGCTGTTATTGTGTGGAAACACATCACTTTTATTGTTTAGCACTTCACGTGCTTTGTGACCTGAATACATTACTTTAACAGTGCTAAAGTATATCTTCATATACAAGACCTGCCTACATTACATTACATTATTTATAAGCATTTGGTCGATTTCAAGAAATTAATATCTATGTTAAGGCGAGTAGCGGTGGCTTCAACTTATGAGTTGTAGGTCATAAGATCGAACCCCAGACAGACTCTTATTATTTTGTGTAAATTATTTCATCAGCACTGATGTCAATTGCAATGTCAACTAATTGCCGAGGAGTCTGAAGTTGACATATTTATTTATAGCAGCAAATCTATGTTAAATGTTTGTATAAAATTTTTTAGTTAAACGTTATACTTATTGTTGGCTTGCTGCGCGCTTTTGCATGTATTGTAGGTGCAGCAAGCAATTGTTCTATAAATATATAAATAAAACGGTGAAAGAAAACATCATCGCGGGGCAACCAGCATGTCCTAGGACTGACAAATCCGAAGACATGATATGACATTTACCAACCCACATTGGGCCCACGTTATATTAGGTATATGACAGCCCAATCCATCCCAACCAGAAGAGGATTATGTCCTAGCAATAGAAACTTACGTTAAGTACTTAAAAGTTACTACAAAAGTATAGATAATATCAACAATAAAACATAGATATCTACAAAAAAAAACATTAATATAAATACTAATAGCAAACAAAACAAACATTCAATGATAGCCGAAACGTTATACTGTGTTGGGTATGGGTAGCAACTGAAACTCTGAAATACAGGGTCCACGAATCACCAATAACAATAGAAATCATTTTGTAGGACGTCTCCAAAGACGTTCACGAAGGTACAAATGCTTTACGAACACAATGGGCTTAATTTCACCGGTGTACTACAGCGGTTGACATTATAAGTCGCGCGCCATTTGAAGCAAACCATTACTCTGATGAATACTCTCCCATGTCATGACAAACATTCGGTTTTAGGCTGATATGTTGTATGTCATCTGTGTGATGGATTCATAATCCCTTTTCCAATATTCACAGAATCCATTTCGTAATTCGTATTCATAGTCGGACTTATTTAAACGAATTTCTCTTTAAGTTTTTAATAATGATACAAGTTTTTATCTTTTTCGAAAACCTTGCGACAAAGTCGATTTTGAAATAAATCAACATGGGCTTTGTACATGAAAAATGAAATCAGGTTGGAGTTGCATCAACCAGAATTTAATTTTACTAACAGCCCTTTGTACTCCACCTCGACTTGTAAAATCTCCTAATCTTATGTTTTGATATTTCAAATGAGAAAATTTTCATGTAATTTCAGCTTTAACCTTAAATTCGTTGGCATGCTCAAAGAACAGTCTTTGAACATGAATTTAAAAACTAAGGTACAGCCTTACTTTGTGTTTTTTTTTTTTTCTAAATATTTTTTTTACTTACCTTTTATAACCACATTTTCATAAGGATAAACGTGTTCAGACAGTCATCATGCCAACTGAAAATGTTCGAGGCTTTGGATTGACCTACGATACGACACGATCGCAGGATAATCCCTAGCAATCACGGTCTCACTTGACCCAAATACCAATTCATATTACGTGCCTCTCTACCACATCAAACTTACGATTACATGCAAGGGTCGCCAGTCATCCCTTTCTCTCTTTGACAAAACCCTATGACCTATAATAATAGTTAGATACATCGTAAGCTCCTTGTAAGTATCGTTTCATGTTGCCATTACATTTATTACGTGCAGACTTGTTCTACGACCATTATTTCACTAGTTATATAAGATTTATTCTTTACGACTCCGGAAGACAAGGCACGCTATTATGGTCAATTACAAACTTGTGATGTTCACATTAAGATGCCTCACTCGTTCATCACAAGGTGACCGCCGCTTCCGGGTTTATGTTAAGTCTGTTACAAGATTTTCTCTGTGTTATTATTCTGTATGAACAGGTAGAAATCCACAGTGAATATTAAATACCTATATCGTTAGTGAGACAAAGATTGTCAAGGACGGACATGTCAGATGCTCATTTTGAACTTTAAAAAATACTTACGGGTAGGGGGAAAGGTGCCTGACGGTGAGAGAGGGGTGCAAAGCCAGGGGGCATGCGGGGTCCCTGGGGGCCGGAGCCGGCCATGGAAGCCGCGGGCGCACGGTCGGGCTGGGGGCGCAGCGGCAAGCGCACGGGTCCTGTCAGCGGGAACGCGAATACCTGCGACTGGGGCTCCGGGAAGTTCATTGGCCTGAAACAAAAATCTTTCCTTAATATTTTCATCACAGCTTTCCCCTACAAAAACAAAGATATCTTCCATTAATTGACGACGGCTGAGCAATCGACTGCTGAGCTGCGTGTCGCGGGGGCAAACTTGTATGGCCTACAGTTTTTGTTCCGGATCTGGTTGTTTGTGTATACAGGAGTATTTTCTAGGGGGCAACGTTTCTATGTATAAAAAAAAATTATTTAAAACTAGATGCTACTTAAGTAATTAGTTAGGTACTTTAAGTCTTTTAAACCAAGTACTTTATTTTAATTAATTATAATTCCTTAAGCAATTACAAGATCAGACACTACTTCTAAAATCTCCGCAGAGTGGCATATTACACAATGGCTTTTTTTGAATTAGGTAAAAGGAAATTAGTTTACCAATACTTAAACGATCTAGCAGTAAAAGTGCATGGTAAACCCTAAGCCCTTTCTTCTATTCTCCACTTAAGTGGAGGAAGCTTTAAAAATGTTATGCACAAATAAAATCCAGTTGGAACGACTTTAAGGATGTGACGCAACAGGAGAGGATACTACAATAAAATACAGGGCGTTTGAAAATCATATTTTTTTTTAAATAGGTACATAAATAATTTGCTAGCACAACAATTTTCATTGCTTCTACTTTTTTTGGAAGCAGCTTTACAAGCATCTAAGTCGTTTTCTAGAAGCAAATGTAGGTATATACATATAAATATATGGCAGATAACACCAAAAATTATTTCGCTCTGTTACCACGATTAAAAAGGCACGTATGGTACTTGGTGGTAATTTGTAAACCTAGATAACAAATATTTGTTTTCCTGTCTACCTGTCATGGTTGGTTATTGGATCTACCATGACATTTAAGACAGGTGTTATGACTTATCAGTGAAAACTATTAACTATAATATGACAATTCGTATCCCTAAGGAAATTGTGACGGTCCTTCTACTAAACAACCTGTATAGATTGATCATTATAGAAAAATATTTATTTAGATTATTTTTATTAGTTAATGAACTAGATAGAACCTACCTGTTTAATTACAAACATTAGCTAAAAAAAATATCTATACTTCATAAGTAAGGACCAACAAATTAACTTAAATTCAATTTTTTCAAAAATCATAACTCCTACCTCCAGCGTCCTGCAGTCGTTGCTAACCATCGCTTAGCTAATTAATTGCCGTAGGCGTAGCCAAAATTTCAGACATGTAATTTCAAACATGAAGTGTACTTATAGTCATAAGCACACTATGGAAAGTAAAGGAGTGCCTTTTGTTAATCCTCTTCCAAGTAATAAGATATCCAAACCTACTAAACTTCCCTAAATTTATAATCCAAAATGTGTTTTCGGCGAAAATTATTATCATTTTCAAACAGGAATCGTTAAATGTATATTATTTATGTAGCATTAAGTTATGTAAGTCTTTGATTCTCATGTGGGTGTGTTATATTAAGGCTTGATAAACCTTCGAAACTGTATTCACGTGTAGGACATTATTTCAGGAATGATATACTTACATAGCAAAACCGTAAAGAGCCATGACCCTAAGGCCTAAAGAAGCGACGTTTTAGGCAAATAAGTAGGTAGTTGTTTGAAATGTAATGAAATAAACTGTTTATTCTGTAAACAGGACATCAGAATTACTTCCATACATCATATCATATAAAATTTGCTAGATGTATTCGACATTTCCAATCATGGGAAGAAATAGCGAAACAAATTCAAGGGTCTAAGGCTCGGCGGGGGTTGTTCAAAACGGCTACTGTGGTCCTTGGTGCACAAGCAAATGAAAGAACCCGGATGGAATTTAGTAAGTAAAAGACTTATACACCTTTCTGCTCCGCCCTGAGCGGGAGAGGTCACATGCCTCCGTAAACATATTGGTAATATGCTATTTCAAAAATGTGTGCAAAAATGTGATTGGAGCGGTTTTATGTCCAGCGGCGAATTACTGCTGCTGCTGATGATGCAAAGATATATACGTAAGATCCCAGATTGATAGATAGGTACCAACTCACTTAGATATTGACTTTATTTTTGTTCCCAACGTTGAAGCACAACTAACAGATTTCATCAAAATATATCTCCACAAAACTAAATTCCGTTTACATATAACATAATTATAGCCAACTGCTCAGTTTAGGGGCTATTGATCAAATAAACTGTAACTAAAATAAGGTCCAGGAAAAACAAATAAGAGGGATATGTATATTCTCAGTTAACTAATGTCAATATCTACCTAAGTAGTATTCCTATTCAAATGTTAACCGATAGATGATATTATAAAAGCACTTGCGTAAGTAAGTCGTAGATCCCCAAGTGTATTCCTCCCTGATAAAATTTTACAAGCACGCCCTGAGGGACGCATTCTGTTGCCAACTACCCGCCTTTCACTTTATCATCAGTATTGAAGACAAACATACGTATGTAAGGTCATTTAAGTCTCTAATGGCTGCGTTTGAATGATGATTAGGGACACGAAATTACTTAATAACAGACACGTAAGTTGTTATAACGTCAAAGTGAACAAACCGACATATAAATGGTTTTTTGTGAGTCTATTATTATGCAGAACGTATTATTGTTCACAAAGAAGACGGCGCCTGACTTAAACCTACTTCTGACCTTCGGCTTCCATATAGGTGTTGTCGTATAAATCTAAAACTCAAAGAAGGCCATACAAAAAATATATACTCAGTCCGTACGATAAAGCACGAAGAATGGAACGCCAAGCCTTAGTAGATTCTAAGAAACAAGAATAATCGGTCCACTTCGCCGCATCTCAATGCGAATCACGCTAAACATTCAACAAAAGAATTTAATCCTTTTTGTTAGTTATATGTTTTATTCCTACGTGTACATCCCACTAATATTAAATGTGAAAGAGTTTGTAGATGTATGGATGTTCTTTCACGCAAAAAGTAATAAACTGTTTTAGATTTAATTTGGCACACAGATGGTTTATAATATGTAGAATATTCTCACGGGATCGAAGCTTATGCGGGTAAATCCGCGGGGCGTAACTAATCATATGTAACTAACATGAACATACATGGTACTAATTGGTACTAAGTTGTAGATCGCCCTCCGCAACAGCGTTTTATTTATTTATAACTTACGATGTTTTATTACATTATATAACAATATCTTTGATCTACCCTTATAAAGGTCAACTACAAATTACAAACCAGTTTCGAAATCGAATACAAAAACAAAGTTAACACAAAGCGAACGTTTAGCCTTTGTAGAGAAAGTTCTAGCACTGTCTACTTATGTGTGTTCTTGAATAATTTCAGTTAGTTTCAGAAGCTACATTTTCTTCTCCCATTTGAGTTAAAAAAGATGTTCTGAATTTCAAATGTTTAAAAAGCGTGGCGTTTTCTTATATCTGTCTACAACCGACCCTGCATCATTCTCTTTGAAGATGTATTAATCCAATAGTATATAGGATTCAGTGTTCAGCATAGGGTGTATCCTGATAAAAAATGATTATGACTATAGAATACCTTGGCTCATCGCCTCCATGGCAGATGATGGCAATGCGCTCAGCCTGTGCGCTGCGCGGGGCGAACGCTCCAAGGATGTTGAAAGGGAATCGTCTCTCCATTGGGTCGTCACGGCGCCTCTCCACCACACAGTTCATGCGACCCCTGGAAGCAAACATATTTATTTCACATAACTAAGTATTTAAGTACAAGTTTAAACATTCATTATGAAAAAAACAAGATTTATCGTGAAATAAAATGAACCCAAACTGGTTCCTTTTTTATATAACCTTCAACCCGCAATTCTAGAAAAACAACAACAATATCAAAGCGTCTGATTGGTTGGCACATTTTATGTAGGTTCTGAGTGTAAAAACCCTTTTCTGGTTTTAGTTGGAATTTTTACTGCTACTGATTTGGTAATGTGGAGCAGCAATTATTGAATTTATGTTCCAACGCACATAAATTCTATAATTCAAAGAACTACAGATTATAGAATGTTCATTTTACGATAATTCTGATGAAAATCTACAATTAGCTCCACTTCAAGCTTTGATACCGTTTAATACCAGCAGACGTTTATTTAGTAAGAAATGGTTTTTCATCTTTTTAAAACATGACCTAATTTTATTACGTCATCTAGTACTAACAGCACCGTAGTCGTATTTTAACCAAGAAGAAATAACAAAAAAAAAAAATCGATGTATGAGGGAAACCTATTACGATTCAGGTAATATCAGTGGGTATAACTTCCTATCTCTATAAATGAAACGCTTGGATTGTTGCAATATTCATCGAAGTGCATCGTGGATCAACGTCGCGTTAAGTCTCACAATATATTCCTACAGATTATCAATGAGCTTGTATTAATGCGATTACACAAGTTTCTCCGGCTCCTTCCGCCTAACGCCGGTGTTGGTATTACTCAACTCATCAAATCGTTTAATATGAGAACTCAGGAAGAACTAACGAACGCGCTTGGGGAAAACGCCGTCTAGGTATATATTATACAACATACAACAGTAAATGCACACACAAAATACATATAACAATAGAATACCTAATTAATACAAACATCACCATGTTGTCTTTTGTTACTAATACCGTTTTTAATGACACTTTCTAGCGCTGTTGGCATTTGGGGTGTGTCCGTTAGGATTTACGGTGCTTTGGTCGATAGATTTCTCATTGAAATGTGTTCTAGTTCTCTCATTCACATTCAAATTCCGTTAATTAGGTAACCAACTGTTGTCTGGTACCATTTCTTGTTTACAAACGTTTTCAACGCGCCTTTGAAACATTTGATGTGAACCTACGCCTGGTACAATACAAATATTTTAATACTTTAATGGTTTGGGATTTGTTCCAACAACACAACTGACCCGTGATGAATTGATTATTCTTTAACAGGCTCTTGCAACATTTCTGACAAGGCTGAACAATAAACAAACTGACAAACTTTTGATACTTATCTCTGAAGAGAACTTGACCTTGTTCCTATTTACATAATTGGTCTTCAGACCAGAACATAATGATAAAGAAATAACAGCGAATGAAATAGCTTCTTGTTTTATCCTCGCTTCACTATATGCGTGTAGTCCCCAGATTAACTATGTAAGTGCCCGTTTTAGTTGTGTACCCACTATATAGAGAAGCATATGTCAACTCACCTTAAATAGTGGGTTGTAAAGGTAACTTGAATGTTTTACAGGTAATTACTGAGACCAATATTTCCTTATTGACTGTACCCATGCAGTTCTAACAAGAGAGACGCTCTGACATTAGAAACTTGACGAATCATTTGCACATAATGTAGGTTGTCGTGTGCTTTCTAATACGCATTACTTAGTATATGTTAGTTTGCTTGTCTGCGTAAAAGTTTTCATCGATCTAAATACTTTACAGACGGAACGGAGAAGGTAATAAGTGTTTATTCCAGCTATAATACAAAACATGACAACTCACTTCTGATTGTTAGCCAAGAAGGCGCCGGCTAGCTCATCCAGGTCGAATTGAATGGGCAGTTTGAGCATCGGCCGCACAGCGTCGAGCTCATCTTCCTCCTCAGCCGAACTGTCAGACTCCGAGCTGTCATCGCTTGCTGAGTTCGGCGAGTCATTCCTTTCATCGTCGATTTTCTGGAAACATGGAGAAATATCATAGTGACACAAAATAACTACAATTTGCTGTAAATTACATTTGCCAGTGTCACCTTTCAGTAAAGGATATGACTATAATTTTGAACAGTCGTATTTCATAAATCTATTTATTATTTTAATCTCTAAACAACACATTAGAATAAGAAATGAATGTCGGCATAGCACATACATTTCTATATTCATTTCTTAGCCTGCAGGTTGCACAATAAAGCCATTAATAGCTTTAAATGAGAATCATAGCAGCTAACTTAACCTCTCGCACCTTTGACCTGACCATCCCTAGAAAGCAGATTTCGCTTTCGAAACACTCGAACTGAAAGGGAAGCGAAAGCCGCGACATTTATTAAAATAATTCCTTATAAAAAAAAAAGAAAGAAGTGAATGTAATTTTAATAATGTCATAAAAATGTTGCGATAAATTGCATTTAACACTTAATGGCAAAGCAACGTGTGAAACAAGAACATTTTATATCTCGTTCTGTGCTGTTTACCCGGTACAATGGTTCGGACATCCTGCGCGAGACAATGCGCCCGCGCGCCATTGTTCCACCGCCCTCCGTTTGTAAATATTACCTACTAACATTTGGATAGATAGCTCATCATTGATTCAGCCTAAGTCTATGCAAACCTTATTATTGTATCAAAAGAATATCAGACCAAGCGTATTGTTTTCGGCTCCGGCCTAACCAGGTATTCATATGAATATTGACTACATGCGCTGTATTGCTAACCAGGTTCACTTCTTTTTAAGTGGGGTTTACATTATGAAACTAACGTCTTGAAATAGTACCGTAACTTTTTTGTTTCGGGCTACACCCGGTTTTTTATAAAACTGAAACAAATAGCTTACATACTGTCATATAAAGAAATAATAACAATTAGATATTTCAGAAAACTAATCTCAACAGATAACATTAATGAGATATGACAGCGTGTTAGTCAAATCAGCAGTTAGCAATCAGCACCTTAAGCTGGAAATAGACAATCAAAGTACTGCATCACTAGTTTCATACGAGTAATAGGTATAACCTGAACGATGAACGCGAAAGTCAAACTTGTGCCAGTGTTAGGTGGTCAAAATGGTTGTAGATTTTATCCATATAAGACATTATTATATGCAAATTAATACTATCTGGTATAGCTATAAGAAATTCACAAACTAAATTAAGACATTGCATAGCTTCAATGAAATAAATAAACATCCAACAAGTCATATTATTTATTATTCATCCGTATTCTTTATGTATCTGCAATCTGCATATCATTTGGTGTTCCCCGGCAATAACTGGGCAATACAAATATTACAAACTGGTCGCTTTCACATGCTGGTGCAACAGCAGAGCTCCGCTACCTCCCGCGCCGCCGCCAGGCCTGGCTCCCCCCACTCACCCACGAGTGAAAGCTGACTGGCATCGCCACTTGCACTGACTGACAAATGCACATTTCTACAAAACCTCTTCACTCTGAACTGAAGTAAAGTTCTCATAACTTTTACGTCTATTTTTAAACCTACCATTACAAAACTCTAATCGCATCAGTTCCTTATGTAATGCAATTATATTCACAATTTCTACATTTATTCTTACTTAATTCGAACTAAGACCAGGTAGTTGACCTGCGTCTAACACGATTATAATTTTCATAGACCTTTCACGCGTGAAACTACCAAGAGAAACCACTCGCTGGCCTTAACCAATCGGTCATTTGTCGACCACACTTTTACTATTACAGGTAAAAAGATAATATAAAACTGAATGGCGTATGTTCTAGAAATCTTAGAGCAAAAGAGGTATTCGTCGATTAAGAGCCCAATCCATATTTTGTTGGAATAAGAAAGAAACTATAAATTAAAAGAATATTGATGAGACGTGCTAACTCAACGTTTTAATTTATAATATCGTCATCTACATTCAGTAATTATGCATGATTTTAAAATATATTATTAGAGGTTAAAAAATTATTATCATGAGCCAGATAAACGTCATATTTTGTATGCCTACTGGCATAACATAGCGTGCTGATCTACATACGTACATATATAAGATCTGTCCCTATTTACCTGTGTTAACAAATAAAAGGATTTGATTTGATTCAGCCAAAGTGATTTCAGTACCTTGTTTATCTTCTGTCAAATCTGTATTAATATAAATACAATATTCGAAACTGAATAAACCCAGCCCGGACATTTTCTACACCAGTATATCCTTATAAAACGTAGACTTCTTGCAAACGGCAATATAGACACATCAACTCCTTTGTATTCAAGCAGCGACAGTGTGGGAAAACATATTCACCTGCAATTTGTCTTCGTCGATCTTGGACTCGGCATGGTTGAGTGCGTCGTCTTTGAGCTGGTTGGCGGGGACGGGCGCGCGTACACTCGGCGCCGCTGGCTCCGGCGGCGCGACAGACGGCGGAGGCACGCCGTGCAGCGCGTGTGCGTTGTTTATGGGGAGAGGCTCGTCCTAAAAGAGGCAAATATTCCAATCTTTAATGAGTAAGTAAGCAACCTAAAACCAAAATATTTTGTTCAAAAAATGGTGATAGCTCTTTGGCCAACTGACATCAGTTCTAACAGCTAAGCTGAAGTGAACCATCCAACATTTTCCCAATCAGATAACAACAAATCTACCGCTGTGCAAATGGAAGTTTTCCGACCATTTTCCCATTTCAAGCGCCGATTTTCAACAAAAAATCTAATGACATTTTGTTCTTCAGTGACCGCTTATAGAACCTTCAACAAACCTCAGTCACTTCTAGATGAATTTCGAGATACATTTTGAAGCATCTAAATCTTTTTAAATGCACTTTAAGAATTTATTTGACTGACTCTACATAGAGTACCTGCTTATAAGTAATACCTATATTTTAATTAGCCCTTAGATATTGGATACAATGTTGATTTAATGACATGTAAGTAAGTGGTTTGTAGTCATAAATAATGTTACTCAAGCTAAAGGTCCGAATCAGTTAACCGAATCAAATAAGAAGGTCGCGCTTAACTCCTATTGTGGTAACTGGCTGCGGCACTTACGACTACAAGTTCTGAATCGTTTACCAAGCCACAATTGTGTCAATTTTATTTTCCACGTAACCGCTTTTTGTTCAAGTAGTTTAAAGTTGTTTAGGAAATCTTTACAAAATCGTAATTTCTACAACAAATTAAAGTTGAAGCATTGCCAACCTCACCGTTCACTTTTCGCGCAAAAACCATCAAAGTGCTCATCGCAAAATGGCGGATACCTTTAGCAGGCAGCTAACCTCTTACGTAACCTGAGTACGTAGGCTATGTTCACGTTCCTACCTATGTATTCAGCCACACGGTATCGTGTCTCATCATTGTTCATGTCAATTGCTATATTCTCATTGGATAATGACTACCGTCGGCCGGTCACAGTCATGCAATGTGCTTAAAAAACGGTCATATAACAAATTGCAAGGCTGCAGGCCTAGCGAACAGGCCAACGATTGTTAAACAAAACAAATGAATGGAGGAACCCTTTAAAAGATTCGAAACGCTTTTCAAAACAATCACAAATCGATTATAAAGATTACCTATTGAATGGTCACCGACTAAGCAATTTGTTTTCTTACGAAGGTCATTTAATTTAACCAGAGTACCACAAAAGAATATAACAATAGTGACTTCATAAAATAATATAGAGTACTAACTGACCCGGCAAACGTTGTTTTGCCATATAAATAATAGATTAAATTACTAAAATGGCTATTAAAAAATAAGGGTTGCTCGTAGAAGGGTGAAAATTGGGGATTGTATGTACTTTTGTATGTTGTATCATAAAAAAATAGAAATTAAAAATTTTGTCTAAAAAATAAAAAAATTTAGGGGTGGACTACCCCTAACATTTAGGGGGATGAAAAATAGATGTTGGCCGATTCTCATAGATACCGGATAAGCACAAAAAATTTCATCAAAATCGGTCGAGCCGTTTCGGAGGAGTTTAAGTTCGAACACCGTGACACGAGAATTTTATATATTAGATGTAGTTAGAGATATATTATTGCCAAAATCTGATTAGGGTTAACGTAAAATTCACCCACATAATTTATTCATCTGTAATCATGAATAAATTATGTAGGTGAATTTTACGTTAATTAATTTAATTTCACCAACCTTGATTTAAGTGTAATGGAGTCTACCCACTACACCGTATCATACCATGACCGTAATAGGAACGTATCAAGCACGGAAGGTAATACGATTCGGCTTGCTTTGCCCACTGAAACGAGTCGACGGCGTTTAATGTCCGTATGATGCCGCTATGGTGACCGTATGCAACCCGTATGCAACCCGTATGTTGCCCACCCGTAATTTGTATGACTATTGATAGGAAGCCGTTTCAGTATCGCATGTGTATCGGTAATGCCTGGACGTCTGGGGAGTGATTTCAAGTTATAAAATAATAAAATATAGGTATGGCTATTAAAAGATTAACTGTTAGACAACTGGCAATGATTGCCATAATATTGGATGAGGAAGAAGAAGAGAACCAAAAACCCACTGGACGCTACTGGATTCACGATACTTTAAAAAAAAACACAAAAAAAATACGTGCGTCCTGTTGAACTGGCAACGTATGACTAAACTCAGCGTTTATAACTGTCCTTATACGCGGTTATAACCCGTATTATCACCGTTTTGCTGCCGGCACGCATCGGTTTGGCAGCGTCGCGTGCCATGCGCGGACCGTTTCGTCACCGGCAAAATATTCTCGCCGACATTTATCAACGCACCGTGCATGGCACGCGACGGTACGGGTCGGTGACGGAACGGTCTAGTGGGCATAGTACCATTCTTTTCTGTACAAAGAATATTTTTTTGCCTGACACGTTCCTATTACGGTCATGGTATGATACGGTGTAGTGGGTAGACTCCTTAACTGACAAGGTGAAAATGTAGTCGACTCGATCACAACCCAGACATTGGCGCCGAATCTCTTGTTCACAAACTAATGTTAATTTAAGTGCATCTTTTTCTTTCTATTTCATTAAGAAAACGATAGAAGATTGCATTTTAGTTTAATCCTGTCAAATTAAGATATTGACATAGACAGTTTAGACGCGATTAAACATGGCGACCTTAATTTACGCGAGGCGCGGACTAATTTGACAGGTCTAAACTAACATATTACGTTCTGTTTTTTTTTAAACCAGACAAAGCCTTGCCGCCAAGCGATTTGTCGTGTTCCGGCATGATGTCTGGTGAAGCCGTACGGAGGACGGGTCTGAGCAGTTGTGTTGCGATGTGTGCCGGGTACAATGCGCCTAATGTTGTTGTGTTGGGAGTTTGGTCGTGGAGGGTCTTCAGATCAATCTCCCTTTGGCGCAGCATCGTTGGTCGTGTTGTTGGGTTTAACATTGCATCACCTCGCTCAACTGCCGTCTTCCTTACTATTCGCTCAGTTTTTCTGAGTGAATAGGCTGTTAATAAACTAGCGCGCTTTACCATCAACGATCACATCACTGCTTACCATCAGGCGGGATTGCGGTCAAGCGCTAGTTTATAATTATTAAAAAAAAATGAACTTAAATTTAGTTTAGTTTGTGAACTAAATCGGAGCCAGTGGCTTACTAATAATCTCTAACAATCAATGACTCAATGTCGAACTTAAAAGATCAAGACCCCTTTATTATTTGTATAGCACACGTCTAGATGGATTGTGTCTTAATTGAGAAAACTATTTAATTCTAAAATTATGTATGCCACGAGAATTACACCTACGCAAGCTATTCGAAATCAATGGAAAATACGGCGATTAACAAGCATTTCCACGCAGGTGGTTCGTGGAGTTTAGTCATCTTTGAAAATACGTGCATCGCACTGTACTTATGACAAGTGATGAATTATAAACATGTCGTGGCAAACTTGCCAGATTTCACGGAGATATGTATCTTGGTGTGCAAATGATGTTCTGTGCGCTGTCAAGTCTTAGGCGCAGCGAAGCGCGAAGTGTTTGCGACCGCAACTGATAGAAAACGACGATTACGTCGACAACTATTGTCGCATTGTGCACTACGCCCACAGCACTTTTACTGGATTTACGAAACGTTTTAAACATTTAGTAGTTATTGTTGTTTGCCGCACCAATATTACCGTTGCGTGATAACGAGGAAATTGCGCGTTTCGCAATCACAGAAAGTAAGCAATCGTCTGTGAACAGAGTCCTAAACATTTAGTTCAGCTCATAATTATTAATAGCCTGTATTGCAATAAGTTTTGCATGCGCAAATAGTATAAAATCACCCGGACCTATTGGAATTCTGTACGCAATTTTATTTATAAATACAGAAGTAGCAGCGCGTGCACCGTGAATACAAATATTGTACTCGTAGGTATATGTGAATGATACAAGAAAAATAAAATGACTAATAAAAGCTATCTTTTTTCCCTACTGATATATTTATAGTACGGTGTAAAATAGGCACTGCCTAATTAAGCCATTAAGTTTAATTCCTTATTTAGAGAGATTTATTCAATAATAATATCCAAAGTATAGCATGTTTGTAACATGAACAAGTATAAAAAAATCTCTCAATATTTGCAAAATAATTGTCATTTCATTTAACTCAGATGCGGTTAAGTACCTCCATCACGATACACATCACGAGACATGTATAATTTGAGTGCCCACAGAGGTCAGTTACGGGCATATATAATTATATAATAATCATACATGTTTACGTTCCACCAATCAATAGCCATCATTATTATGATCGCCAAATAAAGCTATTGTATAGTTGAGAAGGTAAAAATGTTACCTACTGTATGAAATAACATCAAATTTCTGCTATATTTGACTTTGATATACTAAGTGACTACAATATGGAGTAAGGAGATTTATCTAGGAACCGAGAAAAACTTAGACTTTACAGATCATCTGAAGTCATCAAGACGATGATGAAGTCTGTTATATAATAAACTTTCCTATTAACGATAAATATACAGTATGTTAAGAAAACCCTGTCCGACCCGTGAAGGTGTTGTTAGGTATCGATAACTGATTCTACTAATGCATACAAAACCGGGCGAAACTTAAAAAAAATAAATCCCCCTAAAATTATAAATATTATTTCGCAAAAAGAGGTAACTTAATAAATGTGCGTGCACCCTTCTGCGGGGGGCGGGCGGCAGGGCACGCGGCACGTGGTCGCATCGCTATTCGCTCATAATAATACCGGTGTTGTCACTTTTTTAAAAATTACCAAATTTCGGGGAAGTTGGAATTAATTCGCGGGAAAAAAAGATTATTTCAAAATTCATTTGTATTGGTACTATGATGATTACGTAAAAATTTATATTATATTTGGTCATGTGTTTACATAACCTTTCATTATCCTTATGGGTCGGACAGGGTTTTCTTAACATAATGTATGCAGAATATTATTTTAGTTTTCCTTGACAACATTTCTTCGCGATGTCACCGGCATGTCTTAACATGAAAAATTCGAAGACGTGACATCTAACAAAGTATCAACCCACACTGCGCCCACGTGGTGGATTGTGACCGTCTCCCTCTTACTGAGAGGATGTCTGTGTTAGCATGAAAACATTACATAAGCATGCCAACATTATAGCTCATTATGTTATTTTTCTTAGTAGCGAACGTATAGAGCCCTTAATTGCTTTGTCATGTCAAAGACTTACTAGTACTTCGGTAGTTAATGAAAACAACTAGTTTGCCAATATAGGTGCAGCTGGATTATATGTAAGTAGGTAGGTAAACTTACGCCCCGTAAGTGGATAGACTACGGATACACAGTTCATTTCTTAAGAAAGTTTCCGGGCTGAGTTGTGTGTTTTTTGTTTATGAAGCTGTAGATACCTGTTTCGTAAATATATATACCTAAATATATATTCGGAACTGTTAACTAAGTTGTTTTATAGAACGTGTTACGGAAAAGATCCAACGAGTTTGGAAGGGTTTCAATTTAAAATAAAATTCTCTAAGAATTGACATTTTCGTTTTCATATGTCTCTTATATTCAAATCGTCATAAACGTGTCACCGTACTTCGTAGGCAATAACTATAAGTTACACGTCACGTTACTTGCCAATAACTCTTCGGTAATTCTGCGCGCCTAGTATTGCAGTAGCCTACCGTGGCTGTATTCTTTCTCATAACTTCCGAATATGAGGTAGGATTAAAGAACAGTGCCAATATCGTTTTATACCATCCAAAGAAGCCTTGCCCTTGTTATATATATATATCTTCCCCGTTACAGATTGTATAGTTTGAAATAATCTGGGAAAACAATGTTGGCATAATCCTTCGTGTTGTACTGTTTCAGTACAATAATATGTGTAACATGGAAACATGCTCCTGGCTCAACAACCTTTATGTTAAACGTTTATAATTGCTTTGGAAAGACACATTTTAAATTTTACCTACACAAGAACTGATCTTCTCTGTATGAGAGGAGGCCTGCGCCCAGCAGTAGGACGATAAAGAAAGATTGATGATGAAAACTGATGTACAGGTTTAATTAGACGGTACAAATAGATATCTTGGTACAATATCATATTAAGTACGTCTATAGTATAATAAATTAACGAATAAATCATACCTTATTTAATAAATTACCAAATTGTTTAAAGGATCAGCCCGTAATAAAATTTAAGAAACTCCTGTCATTGTTGCTGACAGAAAAATGCTATTATACTGTTACTGACTTTATAAATGATGACTTGTAATGTTTGCTTTATTTTATTCTAATTAATAAATGTAAATGATTATTATTATTATCCTTTATTTATGACTATGTAAATTATTATGTAATGTAATGACTATGTAAACTCCTGTCATTGTTGCTGACAGAAAAATGCTATTATACTGTTACTGACTTTATAAATGATGACTTGTAATGTTTGCTTTATTTTATTCTAATTAATAAATGTAAATGATTATTATTATTATCCTTTATTTATGACTATGTAAATTATTATTATTATTATTATGACTATGTAAATTATTATTAATATTATGACTATGTAAATGATTTTAGACTTTGGCATGATCTCATTTTTAATTTGACTTACTAGTTTGTATATTATGTCTAATTGAACCTCTATATTTTTGTATGCCAAAAGGCAGAATGTACTGGGACTATATCTGACGAAAACACCATTATTGTAACACCTGCATTCTAGACAAATAAAGAAATTATTATTATTAGAAATTATTATTATTATTATATTATTACTAAGGGACGAACTAAAATAAAATAAAGAAGCAGATTCTATGGGGTAATTTACTGTGAAACAATCGACAAAATCTTTTTCGAATAGACTCTTACATCAATGGATTACAAAAATAAGCTTCAAAATAATTCAGATTGCGATTAATAGTGTGTTAAAAGTGAAAAGAACACAATACGGCCCCTGTGTCCCCAGCAGGTTGCAATGATGCAACTTAAGACTTAGTTGGGTAGGCACCCCAAGGCGATCTAGTGATCTCAGAGTAGCCTCGGAGTCTGAATTCAATAGCTCAACTAGTTACTCGAGAGCACAATACCTATGCTAGTTGTTCTTGTCTATGATCTAAGATGAATTGTTCCGTTTCATCCATATCTTTTATTTATTACAACAAATTAATTGTTCTTTGAATGTCTTAATTGTTCCATAAAGGATTATTACAGCAAAATAATATGTTAAATTATTCATAGTATTCATGCTAGCATGTAACAAGTCTCTCTTATTCAGTCTATAATGTTTACACAGACATGTCTGTAAGAGGGAGTGGGCCTTAACCTACCATACGAGTCCAGTAAGGGTTGCTGCTGAAATCAACGTCAGGAGGCCTTGTGGTGCCATCTGACATTACGCTGAGCGGGCCCTTTTAGCATTATAATCTTCATTTTCTTCTGTTATAGTTTAAAGATTTATTTTGATTTCACTGTAATGCAAATAAACGTAATGCAATTTCTTTCTTCTTTTTAAATATCTAATAGTTGGTAATTAAATATACCTATCCCAAATTTTCGCCATTTTATATCGTCAGAATGATGCTATCATAAAATAATTACATGTAAGAACAAATCATCAAGTGTCAAGAGCACTTAATGGAGTCACCCGAGCAGAAAGAATGTTAATTAAAATACGATGGCGAGTCAATAATTAGACGATGACTGCGCAGTGTGCAGGACGCGCGGGTGGACGGATGCGAGGAAGATCATTGTGATGCGCGTACGCGGAAAATCGACGGCTTCCGCTCAACACGCGCTCATCACATGAATTAGACATAACTACGGCTATTTTTATTCGATTGAAAATTTTTGCAGATAAGATGATACGTACACAGACGAAGTCCATATCCATGTGGAAGCACCCACAATGTAATGTTCTACAGTGGCCGACTAGACTCTACCGCACTTCCCTCCCTTTTACCTTGATTTTCGTGTCGAAATAAAATCTCAAAGTAAAGAATCAGATCCTATTGTATACAGGATGACAGAGACATTGATGCAAAAACAGATACCATGAAACAGTGAGAAATGGCAGTTTTCAGAATTATACACTCTAAATACTTGACAGTGTGTATTTATAATATGTAGAATGAGTTGGTCTATTGTTATTGGATTTTCATTAATTTTTGCTTTTGTTTGCATGCCTTAGTTAAGGTAGTCAGTATAAGGATCTTCTAAAAACTTAATATCTGTATTTTGTACCTACTTTCTACGCAAATAAAGAACTATTCTATTCTATTCTATTCTAATACATACATGAAATCATGAATCAATCATGTTCATGATGGAAAAATGATCTTTTCCTGATTGGCCTGGGTCTTAGATGTTTATCTGAATATGTATCTATTATAAATATAGTATCGTTGAGTTAGTATCCCATAACACAAGTCTCGAACTTACTTTGGGGCTAGCTCAATCTGTGTGATTTGTCCGTATATATTTATTTAATGTACCAGGTTGCACGGCGATGTCCCAAACAGCTCCTCTTCCTATATGTTATCCTCTTTTAACGTATTCAAAGATAATTCTGTTCTTCGAAGGCTCTAAGCACTTGTCTGACAAGTGTTCGAAGGCAGACTTTACGAAATAATGTTGCGTAACAGTTAGTCAACTACTTATTATGGAAATTAACAGAATTTAATGCTGAAACAATTAGGAGCAAAACTAGAAACTAAACAATGAAACTTTTTCCTACCAATGGCGTTCGTTGTAAAGTTCTCATTGTAATAATCAAGCCAAGTACATACGTGTTAATTTTCAATACAATCGGTCACGGCGACTGACTCAAGGACTTCACGCCTTTTGAATGTTTACATTCCAACTCGCCAGTTTTGCCAAAAACACGTTGAGTCAAAGTTTATTAAACGTTAAATTATATTGACAACGTAAATATGACAGCTTAATCCAAAATGCTAAACAATTATAGTTATTCATACATAAACATAGTGTTCAGGTGTCCTAATTAAGAAACACAACACAATTAATTTTTTTTTTATCGCTTTTTTTTAATTTTTCCTGTATCGTGGGTGCGTTTACAAACATATAAGTAAACTCTCCTACACAAACAGCCAGACCCGGCACAATTACTTGTAGGTCATACAAATTTTTGTTACGTGCGGGAGTCGAACCCGCGCCAATCTCCCCGTCAATAGCTTAACCTGTGCCAACAGTCATAATTGCATTTTATTTGAATAAACCTACAGCTTTGTAAACTTTAGAAAAAAAATGATTGTAATGGTTTTATAACTAAGTTACTAAGTTAATCCCTATAACATCAGCTGTCTGCCAGTGAAAGTCCTAGTAGAGATTAGCCGAAACAAAAATACAGATAATCAAAATGTTACTTTAACAGTAGGTATACATAATTATGACAGTATATAACCATCATATCTGTCTTTCATTCTTGAAACTTTTAGAGTCGGCTAAATGCCTCTCGCGCAATAATGACATTTCATTAAATCAATAAATTTTAATTTACACACTTTCTGTAAAAAATGGTTACTCAGGTAAAAGTTAGGCAGGTAATAATTAGTTAGGTATTAGGAGAAAATGTTGAGATACTTTCTATTATTTGTATTCATTATCAACTTTTTCATCGTCCCACTGCTGGGCACAGGTCTCCTCTCATACGGAGAAGGATTGAGCGTAATCACCGCGCTTGCTCAATGCGGATTAGCGATTTCAGACTTAAAATCCAGGTTTCCTCAAGATGTTTTCTTTCACCTTCAGTCATTGGTGTCCAAGATATACTTAGAAAGTACATATAACTTTAGAAAAGTTACGTTGGTACTTGCCTGACCTGGAATCGAACCCGCGTACTCATACTTGAGAGGCTGGTGTTTTAACCACTAGGCCACCACGATATACATTTATTACGAGTCCCTAATCACGTCCTTCATAATTATGTAAGCAACTATTCTAAAATACTCAAAAGTGTCTGCGCTGATGCTAAATTTTAATTAATAAGTAACAAAACACCTTATAATAAAACAAAAGCAGTTTGACAGGTAATTAACAAAGCAACTGGAAATATAAAATAGCGAGATAAGACTGAGTTTTCCCTAAAAATGTATAATGAAACCATTTCAGGTAAGTTACTAATTGCTGTTAATTGGTAAAAAATTCTTTACCAACATCCCAGTAGAGGTTACAAAATATCTTCCCTCGTCATCTCTATTAGCGGAATCCCTTCTTAGAGGAAAAATCTATAGGCTATGTATAGTGTAAGAACCACAATGAAAATTATATTAGGTAGGTTTACATTAGGTTCATAAATACATACAATTAGGTACAAGTTTTGTCTCCTCGTAATATGTGTTATTACGGGAGAACTCACTGGACTAAATGATAGTAGTAAGGTTCCAAAACAACGACCATAGCTACAATAGGACACCCGGATTATCCATTCACATCCTGCACACGACCACTACGTTTGTCTATGAGTAAGGCCTGTGTTTGGCACTAACCGTTATCGTAGTTTTAATGGCTGATACATGACGTAAGAATTCTTTTGTTGTTCTTATGACATCAAATATGATATAATCAGTTGTCGTTGATTGTTTTCTTAACATTTTGAAAAGATAAAAAAATAATAAAAGGGAATTTATGTGAGTGCGGCGTCTAGCCGTATTGTACTTTTAAACGCTAGAATGCACCTAAATACTCCTTTGTTTTTACTAGATATTAACTTTTATCAATAGAGAATAAATAATTATTTATTACGTACACGGACAAGTTTCAAAGTTGAATCAACAAAATTAGTCATAATCGACTTTGAAAACGGAACCAATTAGAAGATTTTTTTTATAATAAGACCAACGACCTCTGTAGATAAAAAATGTTAATATTTTTTTCTACCGGTGAAATCTAGTCGAGTTCACATCAAAAGAGAAAATGTTCAAGAGTTTGGCTTGATTCAAACTTCTTCTTTTATAGATTTTACGTTGACGAAAATTCCATATGATGGGATGATGATGACAACACTCCACTGCTGATATGTAGACGCTAACAAGCTGTATAAATCAATAAGAATATGAATAAGTCAAATAAACAGATCGGTTCTAATTTAAAATTCACGACGGAAGCTGCTGATTGTCCTAGTGACGCCTTCGCTGTGATGTCATTTAACAGCAATTCAAACTGTTGTGGACTTATAGATATATGTATACAAATATGTCGGTACTTAACCTTACAGAATCCATGCCTAAAATGAAGACTACAACTGAAAATGGATCTGTTTTTGGCGAATTAGAAAATGTACAAAAATGTTTATTGTTTGTCGATTGTTGAACAATCAACGTCAATTTTTTAATTGAAAACATTTTAATAATTGTAGTTATATAATTTGATGCTTTCTCATGCCTGCCTAAAGCTAGCGTTAAAACTATTAAAATGAGTTATTTTCATAAATAGAACACTAATTAATATAATAATGGAAAAGTGTAATGATCATTTATTATGTTTTATTTTTTTATAAAAGTTTGAGGCATAAAAAGAAGTGAAGCTGCTTTGCTGCGATAAACAAAAATGCACAGCTGTGACTAATATACCTACTTATTATATGTTATCTGTAGCGTACTTTCAATGCCAAGTAAAAATCACACGTAAGTATTTAATACTGCAATGTGAACCTAAAATCTGTACACCACCAACAAAATTTGGAGGAAGTTTGCGTTGAAAAATTTATTCATTAATTTGCCAGCAATTACATATTTCGGTATATGCAATTTGTGTTTTCCGTGGCAAAAAGTAAATTGAATATACTGGTAGAAAACTGATAAAAATCGAAAGAAATTTCATCGGAGTCTACATTTATTTAAGTAACACCTTCCGCATAACAATGAGATTCAGTAGAAAAATAGGCAACAAATGGGTATAGTGAAATGTGACCGTGAATCCGTGACACAGTGGCGGCGGTAGAGTGGAGAACACATTAACAACAGGAACGTCTCAGAAGAACGTGTCAACAGGTCAGAAGGAGAACAAAGGTAAAAAGAAAGTCCTCCTGTTGAGAGTATTGAAAGTCTTCCAAAGAAGCAACTATTGGTTATCTGTGTAAATGACACACGTCACATTGAAATTCTCTGTTACGATACAAAATAGTTAAAGGGTTATCATATGAAGTTATTAATGGGATAATTTTAATTCTAAAAAATGGAATAATATGCTATCGGAAAACATTTCTTTTTTTCTGTTTTAGGTAACTTTCACAACAATGAAACTATCTATGATTTGTTGCATAACATTTTGCTTCCAAACTTGGTATTATTTTGTGAACCTATGCTAAAAAAAAAAATCCCGGGGAAATAAAAGTTATAAACCTTTAACAATAAATAAAAGGTTTCCAATGTCCACAGACATAGTAATGGCTAAGCTTAAAATAAATGGTCAATCTTTGTCTTCTTCATAGACATTTACAAATATTGCCAACACGTCATGCTCGTATGAACAAAGCAGAACGTGAAATTCTGCTTGTTTCATTTTGAATGTTTGTATGCTATATATGGCGACATTCACTTTACTCACACACCCACAGTTGTGTACGTGTTTCGAAACTAATATTTATTTCGGAACGACTATAGGTTTTCTGTACGATACTTTCGATGGAATTGAGACAGATAACACATTACAGTTTTATATTGCACATATCTAAATTGTATATGGATGCAATATGAAACTGTAATGCGATACATTTTCTGATCGTCAGGTAGGTACCGAATGCATCTGTGCGTGCCATACTCGAAACGCACATCAGTTTACATGACGTTACCATGAGTCACGATCATGGAGTGATGCACACCACGGGTTCATTGACCCTGTCAACAGCCGCTTTCGCTACAGATCCATAATCGCCAACTCCGGCCAGGTATTTACACTTAAATTCTCTTTAGATTGTCTAGATGAAGCGTCGGTGACCTTTAACATAGCCCCACTGCAATCCTTTCCTCGTATAGTATAATCTGCCTTACAGGTATACTTTTATTACTTTGTACTTGACTACTTATTTCAATGGTAAAATATGTTAATCCTAGACTATCTGTTTTGGTTTTTTCTCGATTTCTCGTTAATCATCAAAATTGTTTATAATTAATTCTTTGTGTTGCGAAAACTGTCGTATTGAGAGTATAAACATTTAGTAACTGAGGAAATACTTTATGTATTCGGTGTTTACCAAACAATTTTCTCGGGAAGGCACAAGAAACTAAGAGAGCTAGCCTCCGGCTGAACAACAAAATGTTTTAAGTTACCAGTTGCGACGGACTCTCTATAAATATGGCAGATAGGTACTAAAGATACATCAACTTTCGCAATCGTACGTTACAGAAATCGTTAGATTAAAGTCACAAGTCAACTCCATGTTCTGTGTGGAAATTCAAGGTGATCCAGTCGCAACTCGGTACCTCTTTAGAGCTCGACGAGCTCCGTGGAAACTTACATACATATGTTTACTACCTAAGTTACATATATACAAGTTTACATACATTTAAGTAAATGTAAGTACCTACTACAATATTTCCTCATCGCTTGTTGGCGAGTGCATAGACCTACAACAACGTGAGACCTGTTAACTCCAAGCTTCGATCAGTTACACGTTACATCATAGGCGAGGTCTTACTTCGTTATGCACCATTAAACACAAGTCTCTCTTCCCTATACACGAGTAGAATTAATTGTCTGAACCTAGTGACTAGCGAACACTACCTACCAAGATAGATAGGCTCAAGGCTGCTAAATCAAGCCCGGCTCAGTCAAATAGACGATGCAAATACATTTTGAACATAAATAGTGAATGTTATGAAAAGGATCTTCAAGGATGAGTGATTATAGTACATAGGTAAATATTCATCTTAAATAGATCGTGAAGCTTTAAATCTTTAATCGTAATTGTTTCAAATAAAGGTCACACAGAGGTCGGTTGTGTACTCCATAACACACTAGTCATACTAAGTATTTTGCCACTCAATAGATACAATATAATAGGTTTGCTTGTTTTTTCAGTAACCGTCAATATAACATTTTTTAAAGTTTTCTGCAAAAACATTTTAAACCAACAGTCTATGGGTGAATCATGCATTTTATTTTAATTTCCCACAGTAAAAAAGTATTTTATTTTTATATATATTATAAAATATGTATGTAAATCAAGTTCAGCGAGTTAAATCAAGATCATCAACACTCTGACACTTCGAGTTGCATGCTCTGCTATTTCTTATCACTTACTAGAGACCCGCCCCGGCTTCGCACGTGGACAAATGACATAGGTACCTAAACGGTGGCCCTTCAATAAAAATTATGTCTACTCTGCCGGCCATCAGCCAATATCTGACTCTGCAAGATACATCGACCTTATTGCCCATGGATAGCCGATTTCTTCAAACAGAATGGAAGCCTACCGGGATAATAAGTTTGTTCGAAATAATGATTCCCCGCTCCGACCCACTCCTTCCGCGGTTTAGGCAGAGAAACACTCAAGTAGCAGGCGGCCGGCACGGGCGCGAGCAGTACGTGGATTTTTTCTGGTGTATAGTTTTGAATAAATCGTGATATCTCCTGAATTAAGCAACCAATTCCAATAATTCAAAAATCTCTCTGCTGCTACTAAAATTACCTTTGATATGACTACTATTGATATGATAATTTATTTGGATAAGGATTAATAATAAGGAACAAATAGTGGGCTCTGATTTCGACTAAAATTTTAATTAACTTTTCAAACATAAGAAAATAGTCACAATGAAAAAACTATAGTAGATCTAGATAGACATATGGTGTCACAGACTCTTTTATAGACATTTTAAGGTCTACGATACTGTACATAGTACATTAGTTTGATCAACCTCATGGGGTTCAGTCAGCGTTTGCAATGTAAGTTCAAAAAAATGGGTTTATTTTGCGATATGTGTTAGAAACTTCAAAAATTATCAGTGTTCCTCTTATATATTATGCATGTTATAAACATAAAAACCTTCCGGTTGAATCACTCTATATATTAAAAAAATTCTATCAAAATCCGTTGCGTAGTTTTAAAGATTTAATCATACAAAGCGACATAGGGAAAGTAAAAGTGACTTTGTTTTATAGGTAACATGTAGTGAAGAGTTTTGTACCATATTTGCACAGCACATATCCATAGATATTCTTGAAGATTCCTTAAGGAGAAGCAAGAAACATGCAGCCTAATTTTGCTCATCAATTCAGACCAACCATTTGCCAAGTTGAACAAGAATGCAACGCCATGCAATTTTTCTCCGCTCAATTAGTGGAAAATTGTGAAACGTTCTGCAACGAATATAATTAGGCAAATATGTAGGTTTTAGATCTAAACTGAATGAATGTACCTCAATAAATTATTATGAATATATTCGATGCAATTGACGTATTTGAAATATTCCATATCTACTAATAACAAGGAACCAAAATAGCTGTTCATAAGTGACTGATTTTTAAAATTATAAAATAAAGTGTGTTTTACGAATTTTTAATAATACCAATATACGTGTCAAAGAAAAATAAATAATTTTCAATCTCACCATAAAACCTGCATGTTTTTATGCTTATATATTTTCAAATAAACAGCAACAATTAACTGTCTGAAATAAGAAATAATAGTAAATAAATTATGATAAAATAAATGGCCATCCATTTTATCGAATTATGATTTTTCTTTAACATATTACTATACATATTTGTTATATTATAGAGCGTCCGTGAGATAATTGTGTTTTTGACACTTGTCAGTTTCATATAACAGAATAGATATTCTGCGAATTTGAACTTTATTAGCTACTAGTATTGTCGCACTGACAGGTGTCAGAAGCGTAAGTAGTCGCTCGACGACGACGGCTAGTAGGTATATTAGACGGCAAGCCCATCTGAGACCTATCATAAATATTTGTGACAAAATATTGTTTTATAAAATTTTCTTTATTTTGCTCTACATGATCAAAATCGTCGTTTGATACACATGAGCACTGGTCATTTCACGCTTGCATGAATATGTACTATAATTATTTATGTTATAGCATAATCGTCTTTTCAAAGTCATTCGTATATTTTATTGTACATATATAATATGTACTCTTGGAAAATCAATTCATTCATTAAAGAAATCATAAAAGAAGACAGTTACAAGTAAAACATCGATTTTCCATTTTCATTGTGATAAATAATATGTCTGAATACTCGTTATCGAGCCATAGTATTGTTATAGTCATTTTACATTGTTATAATATGTCGTGTCGCCACCCACATCAATTACACCACCTAAGTACCTAACCCACCGCTCTGTACACGGAACCAAAGCATCTCTACAAAGATTACATAACTCGGGTAAACATGTAGCCGTAGGTACCAGTCACGGATGATGTATTCACATTATGATCTGTATCTCAAATTCACGTAATTTTATTCGTACCCCGTTTTTATATATTCATAAAAATGATAAAAAATTTCAAATATGGAAACTAACAAACTCAGTTAAAACTTAATAATGATGTTGAATCCAAGGTTTCTTAAAGTAAACTAGATACCCACATAACAACACAATATCTTTAATAAGCCTAATAAGAAGGTTAATCATTATTAAATACGTGTCCAACACATGGTGGACACGTAACATTTGAATGTAGGTAGGTAGGTACATACATATCTACATTAAAATGTTGAAAATAATTGCAATAGGGTAGTTGACTAAAAAAAATTAGTCCGTCAGTCAGATTTCCAAAAAATACTAGACACGTTTTTTTTTTCTTTTTTCACATAAACAAAAAATTAGGACGACTCAGTGCGTTGAAAACTCGTGTGACGTCACTGCACGCTACACTTTTTACCGAGCAGTGACGTCACCAGCCACCACTCCTGATCTTTAATGCCTTTTATATTTGTCAATTTTTATTGATTTGATAAAACAAAATATACGTATCCAATATTTTTCTATAATCTGAATGACGGACTAAATAGAATCAATTTTTTTTACCCAGGAACCATCCCTATTGTGGGTGGAACTTCATTGTGGCGACTAAATCAATATTCACGAGTCCCTACTTCATAGTGTATCTCGCACTAAGTACCAGGCTTAATGTCTATTTTGCCATCAGTAATCACTTGCATTAAAAGATTTGATATCATCTGCTAAACATTAAAATATTATATAGGTACCCTAACTTATTTTTTAGATTATTACATTACTAGCAAGACTTAGTTACGAACCGTATTCATATACTATTGTATATCACGGCTTACCGCTGTAGGTATAAATAATTACATATTATTATTGATATGGCCGTTAGCTACAAATAAGTAGAATTTATTCAGATTGTAAGTAACATAGTTTTACAACAAGCGAACTCTTCATAACTGATTATAACCACGTTATGTATTATGAGATACGTTACTTCGAGATTAGGTAATAATAAAACACATTTAATAACGCGATACCTAATGTATAAGAAAGTCATGCAAGTAGATATTACTCCACAGAGAAACGTGACTTCTCTTGATTTCGTGAACTGCAGACTCAATCGATATCTCCGTCGCCTGCCACTTCAATGCTAATGATAATTGTATTATTATCATACTAACTGTTTATAATTATCATTACGGACACAGCCCTTCTGGTTTTTGTTTAGATTAGTTCGAATTGATTTGGTAGCTTTTAAACATTAAGGCTTGCTCTATAAATTGCTTGGTACGTTTACAGTTGAAGGCATTTCAGCAGATCGTAACGGGATCCACGAAGACCGATGCCTTCCAGGCCCGCGGATTTTTCGTAAGTCCCTGATGCACAGGCAAGTGAAGAACTCGGGTGGGTCTTAGCAAAAGTGTGACACGCCCTTCCGCTCCTCCCAGAGCAGGAGAAGTCATTGAAGATTTCCCATTCGCAAAAAAGGCTTGCTTGCTTAGCAAATTGCTTGGTGCGTTTACAGCTAATCATGTTCAAAACGTCTCCCTATTTTTGAGCATATGAATAAAACCGAAACAGCATGATGTTTTTATATCAGTACCATAATGTTATAACCCACTACTAAGCTACTAACCCCAATAACACACTAATGCAACACAGGCGTCTTTCCATCGAGAGGGAGGAAGCTTTAATCACGCGGGCCCAGTGCGGTTTGGTATTTTTCATATATTTAGCGATGAACACATTTAATTTTAGTTATTTGTCGTACTAGCGGGGCCTAAATAACTTATAAGTACAGCAAGTACTTACAAGTGATAGAAGCAAAAGTTACAAAATATATATATACTAGCCAATGTTAATTAACAATTTTTCACATTGAAGATTATGTGGGTATTAAGGTAAGTAATTCAATATTTTTTTCAGAAAATCTATTTGTTATTAACGTATATAACTTGCGTATCGATAAGCTTTGCTTGATTGCCTATATTGTAAATGTTTAGTTTTCCATCTACGACTGAAGTTCTCTACGTTATGAGTATACCTACATTCCTAATTTAATAAAAAAAATCCTTGTGAGTGCACATTGCACTCTATATCTGCACCTTACTAATGTAAATTCAAAAGTATAAATACTCTTTGCAAAGGTGATTAAGTATAACAGTTCTCAGCTTAAAGACGTTTTCTAACTAAACCGTGCAATTAGCTTGTTAAATTACGCTTCACTTTGTGAGTACACTATGAAAGTTGTTAGTACATAGAGAAACAGCTACATTAAGGATTTATGAAATCAGACGTACGACTTACGAGTTATAAAGGCAGTGAGGGAAATACCAAACAATGTGTAAATGGATAGCTGAGGATCAGCAGTCTGCCACAGCATCTATATGCGGTCCTGCAGCTAAACATGATCTTCAATGGTCATCTTGAAATCATAGCCGACTGTCGTTCCACGTTAATCTAAGGTGTTGGTACCAATAAAAATTCTGGACTTTTGTTAGAGTTCAAGTCCACAAGTCCCTAAGATGTGTGACAATCTAAAATACTGAATGGAAATTGTGGAGGTTCACCAATTTAGCAATACGTTTCAATTCGGTACTACGTATGTACGTACGTAAAACCGTGACTGCATTCACGTATTGTTAATAAGTACTTACCGCCAGCAATCCGTCGTTACCGTACGCTCGTCCCTCGAGCGCTAGCTCCTTGTCAAGCATAGCATCGAGCTGCTCGAGCTGATGGCAGGAAGCGCGTGCTGCAACCCAGCTGGAGGCCAGGATAAACGCACCCAGGATGAAAGAGGCGGCGACCACCGTCAGCGCCGCGATTCTCGCAATTTGTACTGATGATGACACCCTCTGCCGATACGCCTGAGACCATTAAACATAAATTAATTCATTTATTTTCTTTTTTAAACGAAAAGCCTTGGAAAACTGTTGTTTTAAACTACTTTATATAATTTTCTCACGCCGTTAAATCATTTTTACGTACATAAAACAATAGAAGGCAAAACTGTGACTAAAATCTTAGTTTATAATATTATTCCTCCTATAAAATTAAATTGCATTAGTAAGAAAAGTGTCTATTTTCACAGTATCCGTAATGTTCATGGACTGATAACATATTATATCACCAGCTACGCTATTGAATAAGCAGGTACATAGATACCATCTACACATTGTGTTTAGTTATATACTTTCTTCACAAATACACAATATTCAATTTTTATCTATACAATGGACTGGAACAATTTGCCGGCGTCGGTGTTTCCGTCACATTACAATTTGAGTGTCTTCAAGGCTAGAGTGAATAGGCTCTTAATCAACTAGCGCGCTTTACCATCAACGATCGCATCACTGCTTACCATCAGGCGGGCCGCGGGGTTGCGGTCAAGCGCTGGTTTATAATTCATAAAAAAAAAAAAAAAAAAAACAATATGTAAAGAAAACCCCGTCCGACCCAAAAGGATAATAAATGTTAGGTATACACATGACCAAATAAAATATGAAATTTTACGTAATCATCATAGTGCCAATAGTAATGAATTTTGAAATAATCTTTTTTTTCCGCGAATTAATTCCAACTTCCCCTAAATTTGGTATTTTTTTAAAAGTGACAACACCATTTGTGACGGAGCGAATAGCGATGCGACCACGTGCCTCGTGCCCTGCCCCCCTACACCCGCGCATGTACCCCTAACGTATTGCCTTCCGCACACGCATTAAGTTACCTCGATTTTTCGAAATAATATTATTTTTTTTAAGGGGGATTTTTTTTAAGTTTAGCCCAGCTTTGTTGACATTATTAGAATAAGTTAACGATACCTAACATTACCTTCACGGATCGGACAGGGTTTTCTTTACATATTGTATAAGTGACTTAATTGACTACTTTGCTCTAGAGGTGACAACGAGTTAAAAATAATTTACGTTTATTTTAACCAAGGTAAAATGTAAATTATTGTTTACTCATATAAATCACGCAACTCAATGTATAAAATAAATAATCGATATTCATCTGTTCTATTGAAGCTGCATTGCATTGTACAAAAAAAAAGTTTAATCAAGGCGCAACACGGAGTAAATCTACGTTCTGTTCTTGTTATACGAATCGTGATAATTTCTGAATGTTCTAGAGCTGCCATATGTACAAACGACAGCAGATCAAGCTACCCCAAACTGTCAGATTTCCTAATTAGATTTTCAACTTTATTAGAACAACGCATTAAGGCTCAAGGTTGATTGGGAATATCTGACAGTTTGGGGTAGCTTGACCTGCTGTCGCCCGTGCTTCAAATAGGTCATCTAAATCCGTAATAATACTATTTATTTGTAAGTAACTCTGTCTCACTACTCTCACTTTAGTGTATATGAGACTGTTTCCACGCCTTTACGGCTGAATGAATTTGGATGAAGCACACGGATAGACCATGGTCCGAGTTAGAATATCAGAAATTTTTAGTGAGATAAGTTCTAACTATTTAAAGTTAGTATGATATACAGTATTCTTAAACATAGCCGTATTTTTACATGTATAACACGATTGATTTTGTTCTACATTTACCAAAAAAAAATGGTATGCCTACTACAAATATACATATGATAAAAAATATCCTTTGCCATACTCCAGGTTAGGAGCATAGCAAAGGATATTTTTTTATCCTGGATATTTGTAGTAAGTATACTTTTTTTAGCCTAGGGACTATCTACCTAATTATCTTTCATTATGATCACTTCCTTAACGGATCCAGGATCGGCAAACATCTTGTGGTAGTAACAACAGAATCCCTGCCTGAATTTCTTGTCCGTTTTAATTTTAACGTTGCATTAGTTTCGGTCAACTTTTAATAAACGATTTCATACCGTTTCTATTGCATTGCATTGTTTAAATTTTTGCTACTGTGTCTTTGTAGAGCTTTTTGCGGACAAAAGATTTAAAAACCCCTTAAAAACCCCATAATATTTGATATTTTTGCTGATTATGAGCATTAAACTAAGATAATGTATAAACTTTAGGACACTTTTCCTGTTAACACAACCACCTACCTTTAATACGTGTACATATCATTATTGTTTTAGAGCATTCGTACGGATAATGCTTAGCTGTATAAAAACAGCTTTATCATATTTTTCCGGGTAGCCGGCATGCTGGTAATAAGCATGTTGTAGTTAAGTACCTGTACGATTAAGTAAGTACACATGTCGCATACCCGGAAAATAAAGCTCTGCATAAAAGAGTTTATAATAACATTATCCTTATCTATTCAAATATATATAATAAATATTGAACTGGCCAAATAGATAGATAAATTACTATGACAACAATAATGAGAAAGAATATCAGGCAATTTGTATCTGTGTTCTGCCTAAAAGATTTCAAATTCGCCGTAGTGCCTACTTCTGCTGGCGCAATTTTTCCCGAACAGGCATTTACAACAGAAGTCAGTTAAATAAAACAAACAATATACTTTATTATAAATCATTTAATTTGTTTGTCTTTGCTGTGAATCCGGTGAATAGAGCAATATCTAACCTTTATGAAAATAAATGCCATATTAATCATGAGTATCATGACTGTTTATTTTTTACTAACGCTAGACGTATAGTTCGAAGAAAATTTACACTATTGTTAGTGACAATAGTGTTAAAAACCTTAGATCTCTGCTGCAATGACTATCGATTATAATCGATACTGAGAATTTTACTTAGATAAGTTACAAAGGTACAATCTGAATGACGTGTAGTGTAGAGTCCCTCAGGTTAATCACACCAAATCCCCTTTATAATCGATTAAAATATTACCTCTTTTTACACAGTATATAAATAAGAAATTTACAATTTCTCATGTGTCAATGATCTCTCAGTGTCGCACAGATCTCCAAAAACTAGAAATAAAAACATGCAAGAAGTGAGGAACACCAAATTTTTATGCTCTTTGGGAATACCAGTCGTGGTTCAGAATTTATCATGTCTCTACTTGATAATATCTGAACCACTACTGGTTTTCCCAAACGTTTAACAATACCTACTGTAAATGGGATTTTTTAAATTGTTTTTCCTTAAAACACAGGAGCTTTAGAAAGCACTTAAATTATATAACTTACCATAAAGACATTTTATCAAACACATATTTTATAAGAAAGTACTGAGAATGTCTTTTTAGTACTTTAAAATATTTGAACAAAGAACATTTTGTGCTAAGTATAAATACAATACCTAATACATAGTTACATAGATATCTCCCACGCAATACCTACATGCCCATGAGAAATCATTACAGCAAAGCGCAAACTGCAATAGCCTGAGAGTGCTTTGTCCCTAGCGAGGTGTACTTAATGAAGTTGAGATTTACTAACAGACTCGTGTAGGCAGTTAGGTACCTATACACAAAAATTACGTAACCGTGAACGGGTAGGGGCGGTCACCGGCGCCGGCGTACGCGGGGCCCTGGGATACGAAGCGGGGGGAGCCCCGGTGAAAGTGTATTCTACTGTTGCATTTGAGAAACTAATCATCTTTAGCGATCTGCAAAATGATGTCGATTTCAATCTTGCAATTTGTTTAGCGCATCTACATTAAACCGTGTCGAAGTGCGTTGTTAGCTACAGCTGGCTGGTCAATGACTTCCCAAACTTTCCAAAAAGGGTTATTATAAAATCACAGATTATTTAGAAGACAAAAAAGCTTGGGACTGAGCTGCTCGCTCTGTTAAGCATTGTTATTAAGCAATATGCGTAATTATAAGGTAAATTATTGTAAACATTCTCATTTTTAATGTCTGGATTTGAAAAAAGACTGTGATCCCTGAGTTTGTTTCGGCTATTTCTTCTCAGACGTAGTCAGTTAGGAAATGCCGGCTTCATCAAGTTAAAAAAAAAAAAAAAAAAACATGACGTGTAAAAATGATCGGTGATCCTACTTGCTTAATAAACGATTTCATTTCATTTCATTTCAACCTATTTGCACTTCAGAATATTACGCACTTTCTATACACCTTAGTCAATTTATTACAAATACGTGTAGGTTTATAGGAAACAAAACACTAAAATCGAACGTTGCAATGTAAATATCATAATTCTGTACGTACTACATAATACAATGTTTGTTATATGTTACCATGTTACGTACACTGTATAAGTTACCTACGTTATTTTATAACACATTTTTGACAACTTTCTACACGTGAGTCATGTGTTATAAAATGTCACACCGTCGACGACGCGTGATGTCATAAAGATAGTCTTCTTCTCCAACGAGTCAATTGGTTGACTCGTGCGTAGAATACCACTGGGACCGTTTGTTATGTTAATCGAAATCAAAGGAAACTATCAGACTAAAATAGAAAACAATCAACAAGAAATCATAAAAAGAAAAATAACAATTCTAGGAACAATAGAACATACATGACAAGTTTACATGTGAAGGGAGGATAATACAGCAGGTTGGCCCGTGAAAAGAGACTGTGTTTATTTTTTATTTACGCATTTTGTTTTCTCAGATAATCTTACACACGTTGTGTACATACCTTACGTTATTGTTTTTATATACTTTCCTATCGCAGGTTTGTTGGCCTTTGTACGTATTTTTCTATTCCATTCTACTTCTGTTTATATAGTTTGCCTCTATCCAAGGGTATACCCCCACATATGCATGTTTGTGGGTATATAGATGTATGATCATTGGTATTTCTAGTTTAGGAGCTAGGTGGTTTTAACTTTGTTGGGGAATTTCTCACTTGACTTCAGATTTTTTAATATATTTTCTCAGAAATTTAATCAGAAGACCATTAATTATGGTTTTTGAATTTGCTATTGTTATAATTTGCTTGAATATTAATATACTTCTTTATCATCCAGTCAAATTACAAAATTCAGTTAATTTACAAAAACAATTTTAGTAAAATCGGTACAGGATCCAGTCCACTTTCATATGCGAATCTACGTCTGGCAGATGAAATTGACGAGGTAAAACAAAAACAAAAACAAAATAAGGGATATTTGATTAAATATACTCCATGTCAAACGAGCTGTCAAATATTGTTTTGGAATATCATAGTATTTCATATATCTGTCAGGGCCGGGCGTTGTTCTTTCCGTTAACCCTAAATCTGCCTACGTACTGGAATCATAATTTCAACTCAGTCGAAATAGATAATTACGAGTATATAAAATGCAAAATAATATCGTCCCAGTAATTATTCTTAGTAGGTGCCGTATTATGACAATCGTTGTCATCATGATTCCGTTGTAAGAGAGTGCTATATATGACTGGTGTAATACGGCCCGAAAATGTAAAAAAAAAACCCAAAAGCACGTTTAAAAGCATCATTACAATCCTGCAGATTAAATATCATTAAATTACACTCGGTCCCAGTTACATGTCGGCTTGTTAAATCAAGAATTGTGCAATAATTTGCTTAATAGCTCCCCTTACCATGATGTACCTACTCTCATTTCAATAGTCATAATTGAGAAGGCATTCTGCGCAAAAAGTACGTGAATCTCCACTTCAAAACATTAACGTTGCATGCACTCATTCTTAGCCACGAGTTCCGTGTAAACAATTATGTTTTTATAAGCCTGTTGAATATATTATGTGTGTAGGTATATTTCGTACAAATATCTAGTTTGCGAGCCGCTGTCCGCTTCGGATGTGACGCAAGCGGCGTTGTGTCCACTTGCTCGAGTGACCAATAACGATTTCACTCAGATTGTACTTGTTTATATTTTTTACTGTCCAGACTTTGTACAAGATTACCTTGCTTAAAACTGAATTTAATGATTTTGTTCAGGTGTTTTTATTTTAATTTGTAATTTTATGTTCTTAGCGGATGTTTTTTTTTATGAAACTTTGGTCCCTTTAAATTTGATATTTGTGATAAATTGTATATTGATTCTAGTCAATGGCACATAATATATTGTGTGAAAATGACGGCTACGGAATCTCACTATATCTTGTCCTTCAACTTATTCAATACACTCCTTTTAGAGGCATATTTATGCATATTTTTGCTTACATAAACTCTCTAATATCCAAGTTACGATATTTTTTAAACAAATTTTTGCATCTGTAACCATGATAATAATGAGAAACAGTGGTTACCTTGAATAGTAGTTGCTACAACTCAAGGCTATATACGCCTGACATCTCCGACCTATACCTCCAACTCATTTCAATCCAGGTTCCTACACAACAAATAAACTGCAATTATCTTCGATGAAAAACTAAACATCGGTTAAAACTGTTAATATAAATTTTCATGGGTTGTATTTCAGGACAACATGTTGAATGTTCGAGTCGTTTGAACCACACTTCAATGGGAAAAGTTATGATATCATATCTACCTATTTAAAAAGCATTGTGCGTGACAGACAGACGAATTCGCATAAACTTCTTTTTTTTTAACATTTTTTTTTAATATTAAAAAAAATATGCTAAACCCTACTAAACCTTACTAACAATCCCTGGATAAGCGACCTATGCTTACACTATGAAGAAAATGGTCTTCCATCTCGTGTGTATTAACCACATCAATCTTAGTTTCTTAGCTTAATTCTAGAAGCATCTTACTACTTACGATTGTTGTAATTCCTGACGTAACAGTTTACTAGTTAGGCATGTAAATATGTATGTAGTTGTAAGTACCTATTTACTAGACTATGATGAAGTTGCGTGATAACTATGATAAGTGGCGAAGGCTATGTTAATAGATGACCAGAGACAATAGAACAATGTTTTTTCCCACATAAACTTAAACATATCACAATTCTCGGAAAGAAGTATCTGTTTAAACAGGTTCGTATAAATACATAATTATCCGGATCCGCAGCTAAATTGATTTTACTGAAAAGGACATAAAATTGAAACAACTCTTATTTTATGACTTGATTCATTTTATAACATCGTGAACATATACTTACTTAGGTAAATAAATAACCTGCTAAGCACGAACCGGCAGCCTAATCGGCGAACACATTTTTGTCAAATGATTGCGACTAGAGTTGGGATCAGTTGGTATCGTTCGGGCTGCCCATTTGGTCCGTTTGGTCCAAACGATCCCAACTAGTCGCAATCATTTTACAAAAATGTGTTCGCCAATTAGGGGGCTGGTCAGGCATTCACGATGGGGTAACTCACAACATTAAGAACACAAAATAGTACTTAACACTTTAATAGATAGAGTGGAACAATTTTATGTCCTACTAGATTGGAGAACATATAATAATAAAAAAATTATAGAGAAAACCACATAAAAAATTAAAATCTTAATATGTAGGTAAATAAATCGGTAATTAGTTTCCAGGACACTTATTCGGCTAAAAGAAGGTCAGAATCAGATGTAGATATGGTAATATAAAAATAAAACAACTTGGTTTTTTCGTTTTGTAAATAATAAATAAGCATACCTACAGAATTATATTTATTATTAAAATCATCAATACAAATTTCTACGTTAAAAGTTGCTTCAAATGTCAAGTTTCCGTGAAATTTAACCGTGCAGTTTGAACGATGTATTGATCTATTTAATGATAAGGTATACTTCAGTAAATGCATAGGTAGGTACTTGCTAATTTTTTAACAGGCGCATTATTTTTTTTATTACCATACAATCCGATACTGAGTTGCAAATTGCAGAAAAGTATTTTGTAGATATTTGACGTGCTATCCTAGCGCCTTCCGTGCTAAGTAAAGCATGTTTACAAACAAGTAAGAAGCCGATACGCGCCAGTAGCCTCACTAACACTGACTCACTGCTAACAGCCCAGTCCGAGAGAAAGGCGCTTTCCCGCAGTTATGTCCCGTGCCTACTTCGCTCATTAACATATTTTATCACACTAGTCTGCTAGAGAAACATAGATAATATATATGAGCCTATAAATGTGATACACTTAAAAAAATACAAAAATTTGCCAAGTATATAGCCTAACTGTTTACCTTTAGGTATATCTACTGTTATTTGCACTTACGTAAATAAAGTCAAGTTTAAACAACAGTTTTCCTTCACTAGAGCTTTATATGTAATAAAACAGCAAAGCTTTGGCTTCCAGTCACTATGGTGACTCGTCACCAGCAGATCTACTCGTTACTTAACATTTATTCAAAGAGAATAACGGAAAGTATCATACCGGTGGGGGTTCCGATGTGCTGTACACTTCAGATGGTGGATATTCCGGTTTCATGGTGATGGTTGCCATCGAATCTGGTTGATGCTCCTTCTCCATCACGCGATTTAATGTTCACAAAAAAAATAGAGCCCAGGTATTGTCGCGCGCGTAATGTTGGACGATCGATGTAGAAGTGCGCGCGAGTGAACGGCGCTGCACGGCGTAGGCGCCGTCGTCGACATTCGGTGGTGGGGCCTCGTGACACTGCCATAACGCATTCACTTATTATGACAATAGACCTAAAGAGTATACAATTGTATATACATACTGTTTGGACAGACCTTTAGAGGTGATTGCTAAGATATCAGTGAAGATACTTCTTCCCAAATTTACTACAGTGTAAAAAGCAACGAAAGAAAATTAATTTAACCAAAGCTTCCACTTCATTTTGTTCGTAACAATAGATAAATCTCTTGCTAAGACCTAAAAAATGCAATTTCGGGCGGCAACGAGCGTTCAGTATTGGAAAAATTAAAAAACAGAGAGATCAGATTACCAGGATCTTTTTAAGTAATAGATATTTAGACAGTAGAGGTAATAGATACGATACGTTTATTGAGGACACGCAGGTAGCGTTTCTTCAATACTGGTTATATATAAAGGTTTCTACAGTCCTGCTGTGCCTTCTTTATCTTCTTCGTCGTCGTTCCCTCAGTGGTGAGGATCGCTTACAATGCCTTGAATTTGAGTTGCAAGTTACTCCTTGATCGCGTCTCAACATTGCGGTCGCATCGAGATCATCGTGACCTGTCGGCGTTTTCCTTCTACCTAACTAAGCCTTTGCAGATGATATTTAGGTAAACGCATCATGTTATGTCCTAAAAAGCTAAAGACACGCACCTGGCATAATGTACGTAACTGCATGGTGAGCGACTATTTAGAGAGAGAGCATGGATTCAATCATTCTCGTGGAAGTCTAATGGTTATTAAGTTGGCAATGCAAACACCACAAAAGCCTATTTCATCCAGCTTTCAGCAGTAGCCGGAAGATGGAGACTAGCCACTAAGCCACTCAAGTCTTGGTTCTACCAATACTGAGGTCGTCCTAAAGCTTTTCTCTTTGTGTTTTTTGTGTCTTTCTGTCCTATAAGTTAAAACATCTGTACGTATACTTATATTATTAATATATCATAGATACCTCCACTAACTACTTACTAAGCATTCATATCTATAAGTTAGAAATGTTGGCGAGCAGATGGCATCCTTTCACTACTTACAAACTACCTACAGTGATATTGAATCCTTCAATGTTTTATATAAAAGGTCAAGTAGTGTTTGTGTTAATGACTCATCAGATTACCAGCAGACTAGCCATTCACTACAGCAAAGGAAAGAATAATTTGTAGGTACAGGCATTAAATTATACATAAGTAAACTCATTTACCTAATCAGTTTACTTATATATATTTTTATGCCTGTAATGAGCCAAATGACTGTAATGAATTGAATGAATTTATGGCAGTAATATTTTAGGCGATTATTTAGGCGATCAGTTATACACTAGATTCACAATCAGCGTTAAAAAATGGTTGAACTGAAGAAGCGCAGAACGCAGCACTTGGGTGTTTCATTAATTTAGTACTTACTGTATAATTGTGACTTTAACGCATGCATGTAAGGTTGAATTTGGTTTGATGTCAGACTCGGTCGTAAACAATAATGACTTCTTGTACTACTTTGTGATAAGAACTTCATACACCGCACCCCAAAATGCATCCTATAGAAGACCGAAAGGCTGGCTACTCTACGCCTGTGCTCTAGGTTTTGGAGACCGTCTCGAGTTAAGTCAGGGTCACCAATCAGCCTCTTCGCCCGCCTCTCCACCGAATCCAAAGTGGCCAGGTGACACTTAGCAGCACCAGCCCAAATGTGGCTGCAGTACTCCACACACGAACGGACATGTGCTTTGTACAACATTAGAAGCTGCCCTGGTGTGAGGTACCTTTGCAATAACGCCAAGTTTCTTGGCAGCCACCTTGGCCTTGGACTCAATGAACCGCCCAAAGTTTAGGTTCGAGGAAATCTCAACTCCCAAAAGCTGAAGGCTGTCGGTACACTCCAAGGATACATTTCGAAAAGTAGGAGCCAAGGTGATCGGGCTCCGTTTGGCGATGAAAAGACACGCCTGCGTTTTGGCGGCAGTTTAGCCCGAGCATCCGGCAGTATCTCTCCACAACTGTGCTGTCATCTGCATACCCATATATACCGAGCATCAGCAGATCGTTAATATGCAGCAGGAACAGAGTTGCAGAGGGAACAGACCCCTGTGGAACACCGGCATTAGTCAACATGGGCTCAGATGAGCATCCGTCGACAACGACTCGGAGAGACCGTTCAGTCAGGAAGTCTTTTACCCAGCCAGTCAGGCCAGGGGAAATGCAGTACGCTGGAAGCTTACTCAAAAGGCCAGCGTGCCATACCCGGTCGAAGGCCTTCGAGACATCAAGGGAGACAGCAATCGCTTTCCTATTTCTCTCGAGGGCCTCGCCCCACAAGTGAGTGGCATACAGTAGGTCCCCAGTTGACCGATTGCGGCGAAACCCGTACTGTCGGTCACTGAGGAGATCGTTACCTTCCAGGTATGCCAAGAGGCGCGAGTTCAATACACATTCCATAATTTTGCTAAGTATGGAGGTGATCGAAATCGACCGATAGTTGGTAGGATCGGCACGACTACCCTTTTTGGGCATGGGCTGCACGTTGGCAAGCTTCCAGGACTTGGGCACTATACCAGTCCTAAATGAGAGGCGATACAAGCGTGTTAATACAGGAGACAACTCGGGCGCACATGCTTTAAGAACAATCGCTGGTATACCATCCGGACCACTAGCCTTATTCTAAATCTTGTATAAAATTGTACACTTTAGCTAAAAACTGAACCTACATTGGAGTTACATATGATATTAGTGTAACCTTTGTGAATTCACTCAAGTTGCACGACAGTACATCAACTCTCTCATGAACTTCGTTCACTACGCGCATGGCTCTAATAAGAGGACATTTCGCCAGCAGATTAGTTCTGGCTGCAGGCACAGCAAGCAAGGGCGTGCGTCGCCGCCTCCATACGCACCGATCTCCTTCCCCGTAGTATTCCATCAAAAGGTTGTCTGTAAAAGATCGCTCTTAGCGATAAGACCGCCCATTGTCACCCTTTGTAAAATATTTATATTTATATTCTGTAATCTATATGGAGTACGTAATATAGAGTATTTATTCTAATAGATTGATAGCTCGGCAATGACAATTGGTTTTATCTTTATTCCATATCCAACACGGCAAGTATTGCCTGAACATTTGAGGATATACAAGTGGCAGCTCTTTGTAACGTCGAAGGAACACCTCTATCTAATGAACCATAATACATAAAGAGGGTGCTGCATAGCGTCCATAGAATAGGCTAGGTAGGACGACGTGTCTGCGCGACGACCGCCATACGAGTAATGTACGAACGACAGCAGGTCAAGTTACGCGAAACGGTCTTATATTCTCAATTCACCTTGAGCTTTATTGTTTTACCGATAAAGTTGAAAATCCAATAAAGAAATTTGACATTTGAGTAGCTTGATGTGCTGTTGTTTGTACATTCAGATCAAGATGTTAAGCTTACAAGGGTAGGTCTTGTAGAATGCCTCGACATCGAGAGACGGCAGCGAACTCGCGGCCACTGAAGGCGCGGGCCTGCTGGCGGCGAGCAACGCTGCCTAATAAAGACAAGGCCTAGGGCGATAGCGCCTTGTATTCTACGCGCCTCAAAGCGATGTCAGCATATCATGATAGAGTCCACTAGGGCCAATGCCTGTCAGGGCCGCGGGATGTTTGAAACAGATACCCTGGCCTCTGGCACTGGCTGATGCCGAGCTGATGTTAGTAAAAGTCTGATAAGGCCTTGTAAAGTTAAGGAGTTGGCTCCAGATAACATCTACTTTACATGAAATGTTTTTTTATTTTTTATTATGAGCTAGCGCTTGACCGCAATCCCGCCTGATGGTAAGCAGTGACGCAATCGTTGATGGTAAAGCGCACTAGTTTATTAACAGCCTTTTTAGTGGAATGTTAAGTACTTTATAGTAAGTTCATATTAATCCTCAATGTTGAGGATTTAATGTGTTTAACTTCTACAGATCAACCCATAATTTCAGAAACTATGCTTCCTAGTTAGCTTTTATTTAGAAGGTTTAACGAAACCAATAGATTTCTTCAATTCATAATTTAGTACTTTCTAATTTTACCTTGGCAACACTGACATCATTGAAGGAAAACACAAGTTGTTTCCAGTGAAATAGAAGATGAGTTGGCTAAACTGGTTCAGTTGTAACCGGTCAGAGTGGAAGCCGACCTTAGGGAAAGGTATTCGTTATACAGTATGTTAAGAAAACCCTGTCCGACCCATAAGGATAATAAAGGTTAGGTAAACATATGACCAAATATAATATAAAATTTTACGTAATCACCATAGTAGGTACCAATACAAATGAATTTTGAAATAATCTTTTTTTCCCGCGAATTAATTCCAACTTCCCCGAAATTTGGTAATTTAAAAAAAAGTGACAACACCGGTATTATTATGAGCGAATAGCGATGCGACCACATGCCGCGTGCCCTGCCGCGCGCCGCCCGAGAAAGGGTGCTTGACGGACATTTATTAAGTTACCTCTTTTTGCGAAATAATATTTATTTTTTAGGAGATTTTTTTTTAGTTTAGCCCGGTTTTGTATGCATTAGTAGAATCAGTTATCGATACCTAACAACACCTTCACGGGTCAGACAGGGTTTTCTTAACATACTGTATATTCTATTTAAGATCAATACACAGATACTCTGACTTCTAAAATAGGTGAAACCTGTGACTTAGGAGTCAGTGATTCTCCGCAAGATACAAAGCCATAATTCTAGTACAATCGGTACGGTTTAAGAATAAGCAAAGTGGTGAACAAAAACAGTGAAACTAATTAATAGAATAAAAGCAAATAAATAAGAAAAGATTAACTAAGTGGTGAGTGTAAGGTGTGAGTGTATAGGGGATGGTGTATGTGTGGGTGTGCACATCTGCGTGCGTGTGCGTACGTGTATGTGCGCATAATAAAGTTGAAAAATTTCTTTGCTTTAATGCACACATTTCTAATACTGCCTGTGGATTTGAAAAATGTATACAATATTATTTAGTGGATAATTATAGAATTTTGAACTAAACGCAACCATAGAAAGCAAAAAGAAAAAAATATAGAAAGGAAGCAAATACGATGCTAAGCGCGGGCAGAGGACGCAATGCAATGCGGCGGAACCTGGAACAAGAAATTTTATACTGTAGAAGTCGTAGGCAAAAGCTAGTAGTCACAATATATTTGCTATCTGATGCAGTAAACGTTGTATTGCTTTTATCATTATGTTAAGGAAAAATATTTGAATTGCGGTTAAAAATTTTACGTGAATATTTTGGGTTTTAAATAACGTTATTTTTGTATATACGAAAAGATATCATGAAAAATCACATAGTTATGAGTTTGTTGTCTCACCTGCTTGTTCCAACAAAAATATGGTCAACGCACCACTCGCCCTGGTCGGCACCTGCAGCAGCGCGGTATCGTCTTGCGTTTATTAACAATAGTTTTTGTGTTTTAGTTTGTAATTAACTAGTGACATTTTCTATAACACTTGCAGGCTTTCGATTGTCGTAACAGTCAGGTGTAGGTAGATTAATATTATGAATAGTACTCGTAAATTCAGCCATAAATGATAAAATAAAATATAGTATAATTTACTTAAAAATTTTAATTAAGCATGTTAAGTCGTGGTGACCAAGTGGTAACACACCAGCCTCTTAAGTATGAGTGTGCATGTTCAATTCCAGGTCAGGCAAGTACCAATGTAACTTATCTACTTTACATTCTAAGTAGGTATATCTTGGACACCAAAAACTGGTTAAAAGGTGAAGGTAAACATCTTGAGGAAACCTGGACTATAAGTCTGAAATCGCCAACCCGCATGAGCAATCGTGATGATTACGCTCAATACCTCTCTATATAAGAGAAGACCTGTGTCCAGCAGTGGGACGATAAAAAGGTTGATGATGATGTTAATTTTACTTGGAAGGTATTGCACCCCTGGCGCGTGCCACAGCAGGGCAGGCACCCCGACCCGTTGTGCGCACGCGCCCAGTACCACATATCTGCCATGAACTTGAACAAACATGAACTGAAGTGTTTTACGCTCGGTAGCCACACTGAAACAATTTCTAAATGTATTTTGGAAAAATCATGGTGTAAAAACGATTAGAGTCGATTCAGTTGCTTATTCTGAACAAACTACACTTCTTCAGCCTATAGAGGCCCAGTACTGGACAAAGGCCTCCCAAGACATTGGGACCATAATTCCCACGCTTGGGTTGGGGATCGCAGTAATTTGATATTCCACAGAAGAAGCGCTACTGCCCGCTTCCCTAGTGAGAGTTCTCTTAGTCGCCTTTAACGACACCCACGGGAGGATATGGGATGGTACTATTCTAAACCCGGTACCGCGCGGAGCAAACTACACTGGGCCGCAAAAATTCCAGGTCTTTTATAAAAAGTGTAATAGTTTCTAAAATACACAACACTAATGAACACAGAATGTGACAAACACTTTGAATTTACGTTTGCGACTGCTAAAGACATTATAGAATCTTTTAAGGATCTTGATGTAAAAAAAACTGCCGATCATTGGGGTTTGTCACTATATACTGTAGCTTCAAGAATAGATGTTATCGCACCTTTCTTAGCAATTGTTTTTAATTCTTGTGTCACATTTGGTATATTTCCTGATTTGATGAAACTTAGCAAAGTAATTCCACTGTTCAAATCTGGTAGTACAACTGATCCCACGAATTTTCGGCCAATTTCTATATTACCAACTTTGAGCAAAATTTTTGAAAAATTAATTTTGAAACAGTTGTTGAGACACTTCAACTTATATAATTTATTGCACGTGAAACAATTTGGTTTTACAAAGGGTCGTTCAACTACCGATGCGGGCGTGGCGTTGCTAAAGAACATATTTGGGGCCTGGGAGGAATCGCAAGATGCTCTTGGTATTTTTTGTGATTTGTCCAAGGCCTTTGATTGCGTACATCATGATACTCTTATTAGGAAACTGTACCATTATGGTTTAAGGGACAGAGCTCTCGACCTTCTGACTTCTTATCTGAATAATCGAATTCAGAGGGTTGATGTTAATGGCAACAAATCTGCAGGATCTGAGGTCACCATGGGCATTCCGCAGGGCTCAATTCTAGGTCATTTCTTGTTTTTAATTTATATTAATGACTTACCTCATCACGTGAGGGATAATCACAACATAGTATTGTTCGCGGATGACACTTCTCTTATTTTTAAAGTCAAGCGTCAGCTAGCAAATTTTGACGAAGTTAACAATGCACTTTCGAAAGTTGTCCATTGGTTTAATGTAAATAACCTTCTTTTGAATAAAAAAAAACTAAATTCATTAAATTTCTACGCCAAATGTCAGGCAGCTAAGTACCAATGTTCAACTGAATGGAGTAGAGTTGATCCCTGTCGAGTCGACAGTTTTTCTTGGATTGACTATTGACTCCAAGTTACAATGGGGTCCTCACATTGAGAAGCTGTCGGGTAGACTCAGTTCTGCCACTTATGCTGTTAAGAAAATTAGACAGATAACTGATGTGAGTACAGCCAGAATTGTTTATTTTAGTTATTTTCATAGTCTTATGACTTATGGGATTCTTCTCTGGGGAACTTGTGCGGACATCAATACCATCTTTGTTTTACAGAAAAGGGCTGTTCGAGCCATTTACAACCTTGGTCCTAGAGATTCTCTTAGAGAAAAATTCAGAGAGGTGAACATTCTGACTGTAGCTTCGCAATATATATTTGAAAATCTTATGTATGTACATAAAAATATATCTAATTTTAAGAAAATAAGCGATATTCATAATATAAATGCCAGGAACAAACACAATCTTGCTGTACATCACACTCGTCTCCACAGAGTAGGCAACTCGTTCATGGGTTCAATGTATACACTTTTACAACAAGCTTCCCATGGACATTCGAAACTTACCCATTAAACGATATAAAACCTATGTAAAGGCCAAACTTTGCAAAAAGGGGTATTATAAAATCTCAGATTATTTAGAGGATAGAGAGGCTTGGGACTGAGCTGCTCGCTCTGTTAAGCATTGTTATTAAGCAATATGCATAATTATAACGTAAATTATTGTAAACATTTTCATTTTTAATGTCTGGACTTTAAAAAAGACGATGATCCCTGAGTTTGTTTCGGCTATTTCTTCTCAGAGGTAGTCAGTTAGGAAATGTCGGCTTCATCTAGTTAAAAAAAAAAAAAAAAAAAAAATATGACGTGTAAAAGTGATCGGTGATCCTACTTGCTTAATAAACGATTTCATTTCATTTCATTTAATCTGTGAAACTGTTGTATGTTATAGAATACATATACAGTATGTTAAGGAAACACTGTCCGACCCGTGAAGGTGTTGTTAGGTATCGATAACTGATTCTACTAATGCATACAAAATCGGGCTAAACTTTTAAAAAAAATCCCCATAAAAAAATTCATATTATTTCGCAAAAAGAGGTAACTTAATAAATGTGCGTAAGCACCCTTCCGCGGGCGGCGGGCGGCAGGGCACGCGGCACGTGGTCGCATCGCTATTCGCTCATAATAATACCGGTGTTGGCACTTTTTTAAATTACCAAATTTCGGGGAAGTTGGAATTAATTCACGGGAAAAAAAGATTATTTCAAAATTCATTTGTATTGATACGAGTACTATGATGATTACGTAAAATTTTATATTATATTTGGTCATGTGTTTACCTAACCTTTATTATCCTTATGGGTCGGACAGGGTTTTCTTACCATACTGTATATGACTGACTTCTACATAAAATACATAACATATTTGTAAACTCAAAAATTTTATTAAAATGCTAAAAAAAAAGTTTTGGAAAGAAAAATAAACAACACAGTTAATTTGCAAAAAGAAAGCTTAAATCCAACATTTTAATATAGCTAAAATAGCTTGTATTGCCGACCCAGGAGGCATCAGTCTACTTGGATCCTGTCACGAAGTGCTGACATTTTTCTGAGGCGCGCGTGAAACACGATGCGCTGTCGACCCGGGCCTGGCCCTTACCCGGCGGTGAACTGCCCACTGCTTACTACCCGCAACCCCGCGCCTTCGGAGGCTAGGAGTTCGATGTTGTCTCCCGACCAGGGCGTCTCCTGCGGCGGCTAGAGGCGTGAGGGCGCTGGGATTCTCGCTCCGTCACGCGTTTCGCCTCCTCTTTTATACCGCGTACATCGAGGGACTGGAACAATTTGCCAGCGGCGGTGTTACCGTCGGACTTCAATTTGAGTGTCTTCAAGGCTAAAGTGAATAAGCTCTTAATAAACTAGTGCGCTTTACCATCAACGATTGCGTAACTGCTTACGACCATCTGGAATTAAAACAGGGTCACCAATCAGCCTCTTCGCACGCCTCTCCACTGAATCCAAAGTGGCCAGGTGGCACTTAGCAGCACCAGCCCATATGTGGCTGCAGTACTCCACACACGAACAGACCTGTGCTTTGTACAACATTAGAAGCTACCCTGGTGTGAAGTACTGCCGGACCTTTCCTTTGCGATAACGCCAAGTTTCCTGGCAGTCACTTTGGCCTTGGACTCAATGAACCACCCAAAGTTTAGGTTCGAGGAAATCTCAACTCCCAAAAGCTGAAGGCTGTCGGTACACTCCAAGGATACATTTCGAAAAATAGGAGCCAAGGTGAACGGGCTCCTTTTGGTGGTGAAAAGACACGCCTGTGTTTTGGCGGCATTGAATGGTACAAGATTGGCATTGCCCCATTCGGAGACTGCCTGTATTGCAACACTCGTTCACTCTACCATAGCCTCTCTTTCGGATCGGATTGATTCCCTACTAGCCCGAGCATCCGGCAGGTATCTCTCCACAACTGTGCTGTCATCTGCATACCCATAGACACCGGACATCAGCAGATCGTTAATATGCAGCAGGAACAGAGTTGCAGAGAGAACAGACCCCTGAGGAACACCGGCATTAGTCGACATGGGCTCAGATGAGCATCCGTCGACAACAACTCGGAGGGACCGTTCAGTCAGGAAGTCTTTTACCCAGCAGTCAGGCTAAAGAAATGCCGTACGCTGGAAGCTTACTCAAAAGGCCAGCGTGCCATAGCCGGTCGAAGGCCTTCGAGACATCAAGGGAGACAGCAATCGCTTCCCCATTTCTCTCGGCGGCCTCGCCCCACTAGTGCGTGGCATACACTAGTAGGTCCCCAGTTGACCGATTGCAGCGAAATCCGTACTGTCGGTCACTGAGGAGATCGTTACCTTCCAGGTATGCTAAGAGGCGCAAGTTCAGTACACGCTCCATAATTTTGCAAAGTATGCAGGAGATCGAAATCGGCCGATAGTTGATAAGATCGGCACGACTAAACCCTTTTATTATCTTAATTTGACAGGATTAAACTGTTATCTTCTATTCTTTTCTTAACGAAATGGAAAGAAAAAGATGCACTTAATTTAAAATTTGATTAGTGTGTGAATAAGAGAATCAGCGCCATTGTTGTGGTTCTAGAAGGCTATTTCGGACCTGAACAGTGAGATGTCGATATCTTATCATAGTTCTCACGATGAGTCTTCTGAAGTTCAGTTCAGGTCTCTTGAAATCGCTGGAGTACTCTTTGGACCATGGATAAAGATAGATAGGTAGATATACCTACCTAACAGTACACCGCTGACTCCTTCCTTCCTGTACCATGGTGATAATTCGTGTACATTCTTCAGGAGATAATGACATGTTGGTGCAACAAGATACTGCAACCAGACCAAAAAGCTGTTTATAATGACAATTACTCGGTTTGTAACAAAAGTTAGAAAGAAATATCCTTTTATAAAAAATTGGAAATTTGACGTTTCTCAAAATTCAAAATTTCTTTTTTTTTAAGTAATAGCTGGTTCAAATGAAACCTATCAATTTAAAATGAGCGTCACCTATCTGCCTATAAACTATTATTTATACATGTATTTATGGATCTGTGTACCTACATCACTTTGGGAGATATCGCGGTGTTTCTGAGTGACCCATTATTTTTGTCCAGTGTATATTCAGAATTCGTATAAACTTATACAGAAAAAATAACTTTGTAATTTTTAATGCCACATAAAATTTTGTCCAAAAAATTAAAGAATATACTAAGTAGAAAATAATTATCACTTAGGATTATAATAAATAGATAGCCGATTGTCAGACATACTGAATATACATGTAAAATTTCATAATGAAGGAATATGGTAAGTGGTAACTACATAGTCACACCAGAATTATATATAGGTATAAATCTGAAATCAAAAACCAGTCCTGAGCAAATATGGTGACAAATTCTCGTGTCTTTTTTGTAGGAGACCTTTGCCCAGCGCCGGGGCATTCTCTTATTTGAGAATGGCTTCTCGAAATTCAACCTATGATAATATTAAGCTGTTATCTGCTTAACCGAGCTAGCAATGGGACAATAATAGACGAAATTCCTACGGTACGTCCAAACTAGAACTAACACCGCCATGTTGTTTTTAAATTTCTACTATTTCACAATACTTAGATAACGGAACAATAGACCCCTAACAAAAGACAATGTTTTCAACTGTCAAAAATCCTTGATAAACCATTTATTATTATACTCTTTGCCATTTATCCTCAAATATAACTGCGAACGGAAGGTTAAGCTACTCTTAATATGACCATCTTTACATATCAAAACATCTTCGTCCCTCGGAAACCACGTTAAGCAGCTGGTCCCGACAATCGTTTCTAGATCTGTGGCAAAATGTATAAACATTTCTGTGGGAACAAAAAACACGGGTTTTTTGTACAAACGACAGCACGTCAAGCTACTACAATCTGTCCTTTATTAGATTTTCACCTATATTGGAAAAGCATTAAAGTTCAATGTTGATTGGGAATATTTGAGAGTTTTGGGTAGCTTGATCTGCTGTCATCCGAACAAACATAGACATATACTATTGGACATGCCTTACGCGTATAATCTGTAGTAATTTTTGATTTGAAAAGATGGCCTATGCTTTCGGTCTAGCACTATCTCTTTCCATGAGGAAAGATCTATCTTTATCTCTCTCAAAATCATAAATAATCTATGAAGATGATTTATGATTTTGAGAGAGATAAAGATAGACGTTTCGTTTCCTCTCTTTCTTTCGGAGTGCCACAATTCTCATCTCTGAGGCATGTCCATTAGTATATGTCGATACGTACACCAACGTATATACTAACATATTATATTGTTATTTTTTTGATTACCACCATAAACAACTTTTGCTATATGACTTTTGACAAAAATGCATCGAGTTAGAAAGTTTTATATGTGATGATGTCAGCGACGGCGGAACGATAGGGTCGTCAGCATCTTGGTGTGGTGGTAAGGGCTCCATTTCGTAGGTCAAGTTTTGAATTCAAACACGAAACTAGTGTAAATATACCCTCCAATCTTGGCAGCAACAATTTAAATAGGCAAACCAACAGTTTCGCCCTGGAGAAGTACCCTGGTCCGCGTCTCAAAGCGGAGTAACCGTTCGACAATCCCCACTTTCCAAAACGACTCTGTCTTTGTGCTGCCATTACAGAATAACGTCTCAGCGTTTGCCCCACTACTATGTAAGTCAAATGAGCAACTTTTATTAAAATGATATCGTTATCACGACACATATTTGGAACAATTAATTCTGTTTTCCATATGTGAAAATGTATTTAAGGTTGCGTAGTAAACTAGTAACCCTTATACTTTGGGCAAGTCTGTCTGTTTGTCTGTTGGCGGATAATCTAAGTGACCGTTTGCACTAGAAAGCTGAAATTCTATACCAATACGTATATCAATCACGCCGACAAAGTAATGTTTTGTGTTGAATGTACTTTGTTCGATGATTGGTGTACAATAAAGAATATATAAATAAATAAAACCAAAGAAGCCATGATCATGAACATGTATGAACATGGCGTGATTGATTTACGTATTGGTACCGAATTTCAGCTTTCTAGTGCAAACGGTCACTTACATAGACTATCCGCAAACAGACAGATTTGTCCAAACTATATGGGTTCCTAGTTTACTACGCAACATAAATACATTTTCAAATTTTGTAGTGTTTTTTTTAGAAGTGGGTTGTTTTTTTTTAAGTTTTTTTTTTACAATTTTTAGTTGTGAAAAGTAATATTCAGCTGCATCCAGTCAGGCTGAACGTTGCCGCCAACGTAGTTGGGAATAGGCTAGCAAGCAAACGATGCAATTTTGTTTACTTGAATTTTTACCAGTAATTTTGATTTAAATACCAAACTTATGAACAGATTTTAAAAATTTCTTCTAACTTAAATTCAGTCTCTCGATTTTTTTTTATTGTCGCATCAGCATGACGAGTAGTCAATGGTTGTCCTACGTACGTTAAACTTCAATGCTGTAAATTGTTAAGGAATTCCCTCGACTGTCTATGGTCTTTATTATCAGATCTACTGCAGACTTTCATTAAAACCCATATGGGTGCAAAGTTCTTTTTTTATAAATTTTAATCTAGCGCTTGACCGCAATCCCTCCTGATGGTAAATAGTGATGCGAACGTTGATGTTAACGCGCACTAGTTTATTAAGAGCCTATTCACTCTAGCCTTGAAGACGCTCAAATTGTAGTGTGACGGAAACACCGCCGCTGGCAAATTGTTCCCTCGATGAAAGAGGAAGCGAAACGCTTCGTCCGGATCGTAGTGGTGCTAACAACGTAAGGGTGGAAAGTCGCCGTGCGAACGGGTCGTGGGATGGTGGAACGGAGATGGGGGAATTAAATCATGTAACTCCCTTGCACACTCACCAGCATGCCACATGCATCCTATAGAAGACCGAAAGGTTGGCAACTCTACGCCTAGGCTTCAGGCTTCGGTGCCCGTTTCGAGTTAAATCTGGGTCGCCAATCAGCCTCTTCGCACTCCTTTACACTGAATCCAAAGTAGCCAGGGGACATTTCGCAGCAACAGCCCAAATGTGACTGCAGTACTCCACACACGAGCGGACCTGTGCATTGTGCATAACATTAGAAGCTGCCTTGATGTGAAGTACCGCCGGACCTTTGCGTTGACGCCAAGTTTTCTAGCAGCCACCTTGGCCTTGGACTCAATGAACCGCCCAAAGTTTAGGTTCGAGGAAATCTCAACTCCCAAAAGCTGAAGGCGGTCGGTGCACTCCAAGGATACATTCTGAAAAGTAGGAGCCAAGGTGCACGGGCCCCTTTTAGCGGTGAAAAGACACGCCTGTGTTTTGGCGGCATTGAATGCTACAAGATTGGCTTTGCCCCATTCGGAGACTGCCTGTAGTGTAGCACTCGTACGCTCTACCATAGCCTCTCTTTCGGACCGGATTGATTCCTTACTAGCCCGAGCTTCCGGCAGGTATCTCTCCACAACTTTGCTGTCATCTGCATACCCATACATACTGGACATCAGCAGATCGTTAATATGCACCAGGAACAGAGTTGCAGAGAAAACAGACCCCTGAGGAACACCGGCATTAGTCGACATGGGCTCAGATGAGCATCCGTCGACAACAACTCGGAGGGACCGTTCAGTCAGAAATACCGTACGCTGGAAGCTTACTCAAAAGGCCAGCGTGCCTTATCTTATCAATATAAATGACTTAAGTCCGAATACAAGGTAGCTACTGTAAACCGTTGAGGAGTTCTTTGAACTGTCCTTTGTCTTCATCATACGACCTCTAAGGACAACACGAATCCATCTAGGTATAAAGTTCTTATCAATACAATTTAATTAAGCAGAAACCCAAGGTCATCAAATCTACTGCACACCTTCATATTAATCCATATGGTTAAAATGGGGAGAGATTTTCTTTTTCTTTTCACCCCTAACGTCTGATAAATTGTTGGTTAGGTATTTAAAAATGATTAGGGGTTTACTAAAATAATTTTTTGATATGTTACATTTTTTTATATATTGGAGCCAATCTACACTTATTTATACATACACTAATGTGATTTGTATTTTTGTATGTAACGAATAAACTCAAAAAGTACTGGACCGATTTTAATAATTCTTTTTTCATTAGAAAGCTACATTATCAGTGAGTAACATAGGCTAAATTTTATTTTGGAAAAAAATAGGGTTTCGTAAGATATTTGGGTTTTTTGAACACAATGTGTATAAAATCAACCAGCAAAGTTATTTATTTTGTGTACGCTGCCTAATCTGTAAAAGACATAACCATAAAATTTTCTAATTAATAATTGTATATCTTATAAATATCTACAAAAAGGTCCGCGACACACTATACCTATCTATGTCGAGTGAGGCACAACAACCATTTTTTTATTTAAAAATCTTGAAATTTTCTGGACTACATAGGTATAAACGCATTTATTTTACTCATGCTATTTATCCTTATCAAAATAAATTATTACATCACTAGGTACAGTTTATGTAGATAATATTTGGTCTTTGAATGATTAAAATTGAACGTATGGCTTTGAAATTATGGCGAAATTAAAATATTACGATTTCTTTCGACGCATGTGGGAGGGGAGTTTAGATCTATGACTATGAGTAAAGTCCCCGCGCGGCTGAAACGCGAGGTCGGCTCCCTACCGAGCGGTGGTGCGTGAAGTCTAATAAATTTCGTGCGTTTTTTTTTTAGATTTCGTTGTTAAAACTACACCTACGTAAAAGTTCTTCTCAGAACTAAACAACAGTTCTTCTCATAGCTAATTAACAGTTCTTTTTACAGTTCTTTTCGCGGCTAAACAACAGTCCTTTACAAAGCTAGAATATTACACGCTATTGACATTTGAAAATGTCTAAGAGAGCCAGATCTCAACTTTGAACTTTCTAAACATAGTTCTCAAGCACGGGCAGCAAGAATACGTCGTATGGGAGAATCTTTACCTGAACGTTCACAACGCCTTGCTGAACAAAATCTGAGACACTCTCAGGTACACACACGAGAGTCGAGTGTCGAGGCGATGTCGGTGTGCCGCTGAGGTTTATAGCGGGTATACCGGGAGGCTATCTACCGGGGAGTCCCACATACCCTTCGGAGATGCGTAATTGTCAATTTCCACAGCGTAAAAAAAAAACAAAAAAAAAAGGTTACGAAAGAAAACAAGATTACAACGAAGAAATAGCTCAAAGGCAACCAAGCCAAACTCCAATAAAAAACAAAAACAGTGAATCAGTGGTCCCCATTGACGTAGATACATGGACGGGAAATGTTTGACTATAGACAAAATAGTTATACAAGGTGTCTCAAAAGTAAGTTCACATTTGCTTATCTTATTACGCGAAAGCAACTATTCTGAGGGGCGCGGGGGGTATGTCAGTCGGTAGTCTGGCTCTTGGGAATTTAGTCGCTATGGAGCGTTTCTCTGGTGCGGACCGTGCGTTGTGCGTACGTGAGTTTTACAAAAACGGTAATTCGGCGACTGTAGCGCGTAGAAAATTCTGCAGTATTCGACATATTCGTCACTTAAATGATGCGCCTAGCACTCGTCTCATTGCAAAATGGGTTGAGAAGTTTGAAGAGACTGGGTCAACTCTGGAGAAACCAAAATCTGGGCGACCAAGAACATCAAGAACAGCCGAAAACGTGGACAGTGTTACTCAGTCTATTCGAGATGATCCAAACCTCTCGATTCGGAAGCGTGCTGTTGCTTTAAATGTGCACAGATCTTCATTATGCCGCATTTTACACAAAGATTTAAAGCTGCACCCGTACAAAATTCAGTTAGTGCAAGAACTGAAGCCTCAAGATGCTGGTCAGAGGCTTGCCTTTGTAAATCAGATGATTGAGCGCTTTCCAACGTTCACCAACATCTTGTTTTCCGATGAAGCCCATTTTCACCTGAATGGGCATGTAAACAAGCAAAATTGTCGTTACTGGAGTGCAACCAACCCAAAACAAAAACATCAGAAACCGCTACATTCACCCAAAGTCACCGTATGGGCAGCGATGTCGGCGCGAGGAATTATCGGCCCTTACTTTTTTGAAGATGGAAGGGGACGCACACTCACAGTGAATTCAGAGCGTTATGTGGAGATGTTAGACGAGTTTTTCGTACCCCAACTGCAAAACTTTCCTAGTTACAACCAAAGAACATGGTTCCAGCAGGATGGAGCAACTTCACACACGTCCAACAGATCTCTGCCTCGAGTTCGAGAAATTTTTCCGAACAAATTAATCTCCAGGCGAGGTGACATAAATTGGCCTCCACGGAGTCCCGATTTAACGCCTATGGATTTTTTCCTGTGGGGTTATGTCAAATCAAAAGTTTACGCTAATAAACCGACTTCCCTGGCACAATTAAAAGAAAATATCCGTCATGAAATGGCAGCCATCACGGAGACTACCTGCCGAGCTGTCATAGGCAATTTTAGTGCCCGACTAAATGAATGCCGAGAGCGCAACGGTTTACATTTGGACGATGTTATTTTTAAAAAATAAATTCCCAAACAGTGTAGGGTGAGGTGTCCAACAGTGAACCATGAAAAAGTTGCACATTCATAGCTCAGCTGTTTCTAAAGATAATGAAGATTTTTTTTTACTAGACGACTTTCCATATATCTGGCTATAATTTTGCATATTCATTTTAGAACCAAACGCAACAAGATAGTATATATTTAAGTTTTTTTAAAAGATGGCAAATGGCTCACTGAGTCCACCACGTGGGACACTCTGAATCGGGGCCTGGTCAATAGTGAACCAACATGTACTCAGTGAAGCTTCCTATTTATTTTACAATAAATTATGCTTATTTATGCTACAAAACTAAGGCAAAGCTATAAAACGCCTTGTAAATGTTACTAAGTAATCAACTTTATTAATTAAATGTTTTTGACAATGTTTTTTATTTTTAAGTATGAAACGTCCATCTTTTACTAGCAACATGGTTTGCAACATGAGTTCTTTTGTGTGGCTTCCAATTTTCCTATGCGCTGCTTTGATTCGCCCTATGCTGAAACAACAACAATGTTATTACTATGTTCGCGGTTCACTGTGTACTACACCCATCATTGAACGTTTAAGGTGATCTTAAAAACAAATGAAAAGAGTTACTGTAGTGATTTTAGTTGCATACGATAGCCAAATAAACGCTATATTAGGTATAATAAATGTCACATAATAAAAGTACGCATAACAGAAGTAATACGAAAAGGTAATACTTACGTTTTATTGCGTTTTATCGCCGAAAATCGTATTGCGATCCGCCACACGGACGTCTTTGACGCTAGCTAGTTCCCGACTTACCAGCAGGCGGCGCAGTAAAAACCGAGTATATTCGTGTCCAAGCACGGATTGGAAACGAAGCATTTACAAAGTAATAATGGTGGCTCAATGTGTACCACTGGCTCACTGTTGGACATCTCACCCTACTTCAATATAAAATAAACATTTTTTCAATAAAGCTAAGACTTTTCTTTTAAAAAAAGATTTAAATGTGAACTTTCTTTTGAGACACCTTGTATAAATATGAGGAATATCGACGTCAAAATAAAAAAATACTGTCATCTCTTTATAATTTTAATGATTTTGCGTTAGTAAAATGAACAGCACTATCATATCAACCCTTCATTTCCAACATTATTGAAATACCTATTTGCGCCAGGTTCGCCATTTTCTCATCTCGCTAAGTGGGTACATAAACTGTAAAATGCTCTTGACCTGTGGATATTTTTTTTTTTTTTAATATTATAAACTAGCGCTTGACCGCAATCCCGCCTGATGGTAAGCAGTGACGCAGCGTTTAAACTGTGTTCTGTAGTGAAAATTGTCAATAGCAAATGCCCAACTGCAATATAATAGGATGTGGCATCAAAAGAAGCGGTAATCATCCGAACATAACTTTACACCAGTACGTACTTAATTCCTCCTGAAATACCTTTAGATTTAGGTAATAAACCTATACTTTATGCATTTATCTTAAAGTTTCAACAGTAAAACATACATAATTTACGTTTTGCCTTTATTTTCTTAATAAAATCATTTTTTTGTTATTGAAGGGCTAGGGTTGCGCATTTAGACAATTTTGTATTTATCGATAGTATTATTATTTTATCGATAGTATATATTCTTACCTACCTTACCTAACCATTAGCCTCAATGCTTTACAGATAAAGTTAAAAATCTAATAAAGAAATCTGACAGATTGTAATAGCTTGATGTGTTGTCGTCTGTGCATGAATTTGAGATATAAATATTATGGAGAAAAATCTAACTTGTTAACCCTTTACCGCATACTGTACCAAATTTGATACACTACGAGTTTTCACAGATAAATATTTTTTGGGTCTCCTGTAACACGTGTTGATGACTGATATCTAGAGAATGGTTGTATCCGAACATGAAAAACAAAATAGGCAATTTCTACCTTGTCTGTGGTTTGTTATTTCTGTCACCGAATAGTTCAAACCGCCAATTCAAACAGTGAGTGCGGTTTGTGGAATGTAAAAGCTGTTTTTGGCTACTTTTTCCTATAAATAAAATTATTTTTGTTATTTGCGAGTGAATGAAATGGATCCCAAGAAGTTTTACGGAAAAACATGTAAGTAATATCAAATACTTCTTGACGAAAAACGGACTAGAACTTTGTATCTGAAATGATACTCTATGCAGTTATGTATGCATACGTTTTTCAAATATGATACTTCATGCATTAGAGTTTGTACCAGTGCTCGGTCAGATATGATACTACATGCAATTATTTGGGAACTTTTACACCGTGGTGGGTTCATCTAATGTTATAAAAAATAAGTTTTTTTTTTGCCTATTCTTATTTACTGGTGCTATAAACGTTTGGGGCTTATGAAGGTATTTAGTGTTTGATTTATTTTCAGGGACTCGACACGCAAGCGGGCGTGATATTCCTTTAGATAGCGATGATGAAGACCTGACCGATGATGAAGATTATTTTTTACCGCCTAAAGGCGTAACCATCGAAGAAACAGATTCGGAATACGATTCTTCTGATAAAAGTGAAGATGAAGGGAGTCTTACTCAAGATGCATTGGAAGCAGTATATCTCGAAGACAATTTTGAATATGAAAGTTTAGAAAGTGCGGAAACCATAAATGACATCATAGAACCGTCAACATCAACGGGTACAACGGACAAAAACAGAAGAACAAAGGGACAAACACAAAAAAAGGGAAAAAAGGATAAATTGACTTGGACCAACAACGCAATTACTTATAACAGCGAGGATGTTGCATTTATGGGCTGCACCGATCTACCTGATAACATAATGGGCCTGGAGACGCCAATAGCTTTTTTTAAGTATTTGTTTCCAACTAGTGTTATTCATCTCATACATGAACAGAGCAATCTATATGCAGAGCAGTTGCAACCAGATAAAGCAAATTCTATAACTAGTGACGATATATCAAAATTTATAGGAGTTATCATGTACATGTCAGTTGTACATTTGCCATCTACGCGACACTACTGGAGTGAAGGAACATATATCGAAAAAGTAGCTTCTCTCCTTACTTGTAATAAGTTTGAAGAAATCAAACGGTTTTTGCACTTTTTTGATAAAACCAAAGAACTTCCTAAAACTGACCCGAATTGCGATCGACTGCAGAAATTAAGACCGCTTCTTGACATTCTGAGAGCACAATTATTGACTATCCCTAAAGAAGAGTACCTAGCAATAGATGAGCAAATGATACCCACAAAAGCCAAAACATCTGGTTTTCGACAATATAATGCAAAGAAACCCCACAAATGGGGTTATATTAACTATGTTTTGAGTGGAGCTTCGGGATTCAGCTACGACTTCGACATCTTTACAGGACATCACAAAACCGATGTGCTACCTAATTGTCCAAATTTCGGAGCAACTGGCAATGTAGTTACACGATTGCTAAACACAGTGCCACAAAATTTAAACCACAAACTGTTTATCGACAATTTTTATACCAGTCTTCCGCTCATGGCACATCTTCATGGCGTTGGAATTCTACCATTAGGTACAATTCAATTAAATAGAGCAAAAGACATTGATTTGCCAAACAAAAAGGCATTGCTGAAATGTGAGAGAGGTCACTGCATTGAAAAATCCACGGAAATAGATGGAGTTCAACTAAGCGTGACTACATGGGTTGACAATAAAGTCGTAAGTTTATGTTCTTCCTATGTTGGAAAGGAACCTATGGCTCCCGTAAAACGATTTTCAAAAAAAGAAAAGCGAATAATTGAAGTACCTCGACCAAAATCGGTAGAAATATACAATAAATATATGGGCGGGGTGGATTTATTGGACTCAATGTTAGGTTTCTACAGGATAAAAATAAAAAGCAAAAAATGGTACCATCGAATATTTTTCCACTTAGTCGATATGACGTGTGTGAATAGCTGGCTTTTGTGGCGTCGCCGCAACAAACAAAAATCTAATAACGAAGTGTATATGTCGTTGTTAGATTTTAAACTGTATACAGTATGTTACGAAAACCCTGTCCGACCCATAAGGATAATAGAGGTTAGGTAAACACATGACCAAATATAATATAAAATTTTACGTATTCATCATAGTACCAATACAAATGAATTTTGAAATGAATCTTTTTTTCCAACGAATTAATTCCAATTTCCCCGAAATTTGGTAATTTTTAAAAAGTGACAACACCGGTATTATTATGAGCGAATAGCGATGCGGCCACGTGCCGCGTGTCCTGCCGCCCGCCCCCCGCGGTCGGCAGGCGAAGGGTGGTCAACGCACATTTAATAAGTTACCTCCTTTTGCGAAATAATATTTATTTTTTTTAGGGGGATTTTTTTTTTAAGTAAAGCCCGGTTTTGTATGCATTAGTAGAATCAGTTATCGATACCTAACAACACCTTCACGGGTCGGACAGGGTTTTCGTAACATACTGTATAGCTGATGTTTTGATGCGGGAAACGGGAGGGGTGTTTACACCATCTACCCGAGGCCGAGGGCGGCCTGCTCTAGAACATGATCTAGAACATATAAGAAAAAGGAAACGACGTATTGAACTGCCTCCGCAAGAAGTGGTATACGACGGGATTGGACATTGGCCCAACTGGGGCGAAAAACGGCAGAGATGCAAAAATTGTTCACGCCTATCTTACATTTACTGTAGTAAATGCGAATGTTTTTTTTGTTTAAACAAAGATCGTAATTGTTTTAAGGATTTTCATGTGGTTTTGCATTAAATATTGGCATAAAATGTGAATCTTATTCATTCAATAAAATTAATTAATAATATATATATAGATATACCAAAATATTTACCCCAACTGCATGTTGTACCACATCTGATGTCGTATATTCCGTTACCTGGACTGCATGTTGTATCAAATGTGAGATTTTGTGTTTCGAAGCAATTATTTCGGTTTCTAATGTCCGAAAAAATAAACAAAAAAATACTGGGATACCTATTATGCCATAGAACCACGTAAATTAATTTGAACCAAATCTAAAATTCCATGCGGTAAAGGGTTAAGGTAGATTGTTTTTTGTATAGAAATTACAAAATTGTAATGTTCAGGAATGAACAAGACTGATTTGTTTAAATACATTGTTATAATTAAATTATTATTGACTTTTAATTAAAACCCGCAATCATCCTGCATGTTAGAACCACCTACCTTCGGTGTTAGAAATTTAAAATATTTTTTTAATTTTTATAAAATTATAAACTAGCGCTTGACCGCAATCCCGCCTGATGGTAAACAGTGACGCAGTCGTTGATGGTAAAGCGCACTAGTTTATTAAGAGCCTATTCACTCTAGCCTTGAAGACACTCAAATTGTAGTCCGACGGAAACACCGCCGCTGGCAAACTGTTCCAGTCCCTCAATGTACGCGGTATAAAGGAGGAGGCGAAACGCCTTGTCCGGATCGCAATGGTATCAACAACGTAAGGGTGGAAACTCGCCATACGACGAGTCGTCCGATGGTGGAACGGAGATGGGGGAATTAAATCATGCAATTCCTTCGCAGACTCCCCAAAATGCATCCAATAGAAGATCGAAAGGCTGGCTACTCTACGCCTGTGCTCTAGGCTTTGGAGACCGTCTCGAGTTAAGTCAGGGTCACCAATAAGCCTCTTCGCCCGTCTATCCACCGAATCCAAAGTGGCCAGGTGACACTTACCAGCACCAGCCCAAATGTGGCTACAGTACTCCACACACAAACGGACCTGTGCTTTGTACAGCATTAGAAGCTGCCCTGGTGTGAAGTACCGCCGGACCTTTGCGATAACGCCAAGTTTCTTGGCAGCCACTTTGGCCTTGGACTCAATGAACCGCCCAAAGTTTAGGTTCGAGGAAATCTCAACTCCCAAAACCTGAAGGCGGTCGGTACACTCCAAAGAAAGGAGTCTGTGAAAAAGAATTTATTGTATATTTTTTGCAAATTACAACACTATTATATAAAACTAGCGACAGCCCCGCAGTTTCACTCGCATATCCTCCTGTCTAGTTTCCTGTGTTAATCCAGGTCTTGTATGGACGACACCAGGTCAAGCTATCCGAAACTGTCAAATATTCTCAATCAACCTTGAGCCTTAATACTTTGGAGATAAGGTTGAAAATCATATAAAGAAATCTGACAGATTTTGGTAGCTTGATGTGCTGTCGTCTGTACGAATGTGTGCTAAATTTCATCCGTTTAATGGTTTTTGCGTCCATCTTCACTTTCACATTTATGTGAATCATTTAATCTATACTAATATAAAGGGTATATTTGACATCTACGCACAAACGAGTACCATGGATCCAGTACATGACAGACGTATCTGCCATATAAGCCATTTTATTTTATTTTCTGTGATTGGTGGGAGGGGGTATTTTCTGTTTTCCGGATTTATTTATTTAATTTTAATGTTTTTAGGTATTTATTTATTTATTTATAATTAAATACTTATTTTTTATTTTTTATTAATTACAATATATTTAACATGTATACATACACACACACACTTATGCATGTCACAACATTTTTATGTGATTCTGTTTAAGTTTTTCTATCATTCATTTTTCTATCAAGTTTTTCTATTTTCTATCATTATATCATTTATATTATTGTATTTTTTGTAATTCTAGCGTATGGCACTCGTGGGTTGCAGCTGAAAATCAGCGTCAGATGGTACACTTCGTGTTGTCATCTGACATTATGCTGAGCCGAGGCCCTTTTGGCATTACAAGACAAGTTTTATAGTTTTAAATTTATGTATCTTGCTGTAATGTCAATAAATGCATTTTTCTTTCTTTCTTTCTTTCTTTCTCTATTTAAAAAAATATATATGTAGTTTTTTTCACTTTAAACCATTCATAATTGCTATACTTTTATAACCCAAAAAGATTTTAAAGTATAAATTAATTAATTCGCTAATTACACAAACAAGTGCAATGAAAACAAAACTCGAAAAACTATCTTATCAGCTGATTTAATAGAGTTCAGATCAGTGATCGACGTCATACCTACAAACCCGCACAGCGGCACGCTTGCAACGTTCAAAGGCCGAGCCGACACTTTTTTTTAAACATTGTTATTTCTGTAACCGTTCATTAACGACATAAATGACTACCATAATTTTATTAGTGGCATGTGGTCTAGCCTTTTCGCCAATTTTGCGTTACGATATCAGATACACCCTGTATAAAGCTGAAGAGTTTGTTTGTTTGAACGTGCTAATCTCAGGAACTACTGGTCCGATTTGAAAAAATATTTTTGCGTTGAACAGCCCATTAATCCAGGAAGGCTTTAGGCTATATAACATCACGCTGCGACTAATACAAGCGGAGCATAACTAACTCCACGCGAATGAAGTCGCTGGCGGCCGTTAGTAATATTATAATAGGAAGGTATAGTAGGATTATGTATCACAGAATTCTTCCGCGCCGGGAGTCCATCATAAATATTAAGATTTCTTTGAATATGTTCCCTCGTTGCAATCGTCTAATAAGGCTCTACAACACAGTTACATAAATTATTCGATATTTTTTTATTTCTTGTAATAACTAAAAGCTTAAATTCCAAGACGATAAAATTCAAAACTTACTTCAAAAAAATAATAATCTTGTAATCTTTTATCGATATTGTTAATTGTTATAAAGAAACAAGGGCAGCTCTATTAACGGCCATTTTATCCTCTCAGTAAAGTGTAGGTATGCACGTTTTTTGGTAGTTATGGCAGGTCTATGTTGGTCCCCAACCCCACCATCCTCCTGTCACTGTCACTTGTCTGTCACTTATAATAAAAACAGTGTTGCCGTTTTAGCGACTTTGTCGCTAGATCTGGCGGATTTTGGATGTGCTTAGCGACTTTTTTTATCATACTAGCGACTACAATAAATTTAGCGACTTCTAGTGACTTTTTGTATGCAACGTTGATTAACACCAATTCCCAGTAGTGGTAATGAAATTAGAAGAAAACATAGACATATCTTAGTTTAAATTTAACTGTGGTTACTAGCAACACTACGAATACTGCTATTGGATTTTCTGGAAATCCCCTCCCAGAATGACGTTGAATCTTTAAGTTCATCACTGTTTACTATTTCTTTCTTCTTCATTTCATTCATTCATTAACAACGTTCATAGAAAGAAGGGAATAACCAGGTTTTACTTTTTCACAGAATAAACTTGTTTGTATGTGAAAGGACGAATAGTGGCTTGTTCAATTGTCGTATCAAAATGACGCAATAAATACCGAAATTTTTTGCTTGTTTAAACCTATTGATTTGATTACTATGATTAAATACTTTATAATACAAATTTCCTTTTATTTACAACATATTTTGTAACCATGAAATATTTGGAAATATTTAGCGACTTCTAGCGGATTTTTTATTCGTCTTTTTTTCAAAATCTAGGGACTTTTGCTTCGAGGTCTAGGGACTTTTTATTTTCCTAAACGGCAACACTGAATAAAAAGTACTCTGTGACTGTCAGTGTGGTTCACTGTGGTCTGTCTCTGTGTGATCTGTCTTATAAAACTCTAAAGTTGTTATATATTCTTGATTTATCCATTGAAATAATTCTTTAATACCATGGCAAATTCAGGAAAAGGCACTTTTCAACCAGTAAATATTGTTTTCAATATAGTGAGGTTATGTTAAGGTGTTATGGTCACTTGTTACTTATTAAATTATGTTTCTAGGATTCAGATGTTCACATTTCGTTTGAAGATCAACAAAAAATAAACAAATTTGCTCGTCTAAATGCCAAAGTAGATGACTTCAAAGAAGAACTCAAACTTAAACAAAATGATATGAAGAATTTGGAAGAAGCAGCAGAAGAACTTAGTCTTGCTGATGATGATGAAAAAATCCCATACCTCATTGGTGAAATTTTCATTTGTCAAGGGCTTGAGGACACTTTGGTTAGTATGTCACGTCGCTAGCGTTTTGGGCACATTTCCTGTTTACAGTGATGTGGACAAAAAAAGAACACATTTACACAACTTTTAGCTCCTTATTAAATTTTCTTAGCTTTGAAGTTGAGATTACATTTTAATATTTAGTTGCCCTGAAGCCTTGATCTCCTAAGTTCGAATGGATAAGCAATAGGTATATTTTATGCTGCAATAATTTGACTATTCATTTGCCAAATTATATTGCAATGGATCTTTATGTCTGAAGTAGAGAAGCAAAAAGAAACTTCAAAGATATTGCAAAAAAAAAATAGTGTCCGGCATAGAAAAATAGAACAACTTATAGAAAATTCAGCTAATGACTTCTCAGACAAAGATGTGCAATGCATGCTGCACTTATTCTGCGCAACTAGTATAAGATGGATAATATAAAATTATCTATTTTTCAAACATTTTACCCACCTCTCCACATTATTAATTGAATCAGCATTCATCAATTATTTAATTTTAAGTTGGTCAATTTTAACCTAATAATTTTATTTCCAGAAATCTTTAGAGGATGCCAAAGCAAAAAAAGTAAATGAAATAAGCGAACTTGAAAGCAAGTGTGAGGAGCTCAAAGGACAAATGAGTGAACTAAAAGCACACTTGTATGGAAAATTTGGTAGTCACATCAATTTGGAAAATGAGGAAGATTGAATTTGTTAACTCATCACTTAACTTATAATATCTTAGTTATTATTGCAACAAATCCTAATGGGTTTAAATAAATAAAAATGTCTTTGCACATAACACCATTGTTTAATATGTCAGTTTCAGTATTGCCTAACATGATATAATAAACACAATGGCTTAGCCTGGCTCTATGTTAAATAAAATCTGAAGCTGTACATAAGTAACTTGCTTCAGCTTATTTGATTAACTTTTACAATAATATAATAATGTAAAAACAATAAATTTTAAATAAAAACACAATATAATACAGCTGTTTCTTTAGACTAACCATTAAATTTAATAGGATATACTTTATAGATTTCCTTTAAGAATATATTTCACAATAAATTAATATGACACCATGTATCAACTAGGTACATTTATTTAAAACAGGAATAACCAAGTTAATGTCAGAATTATAAAACGCAAATGCTTAATAAAGAAAAACTGATTATGAATTAAAGCTTAATAACAACACTTAAGTACATTATTTAAAGTATGGTCAGCAAAAAAAGTCGATTAACATAATGGATTTGTTAATGTACATTGGGCGTTTTATAATAAAGAAGTGTAAGAATTTTAAGAAGAAAGAATCAGATTGCTGTTCGTTAATTAAATGTTACTTCAGTTTCGACTTTTTTTACTGACTGTAGCTATAATTACTAAATCACATTTAATGTGTATGTTTACATTACACAACCGAACCTTAGTTACAAAATAATTCTATTATAACTATAGATGCTCAGAATGTCTGCAACACTTTGTCAAGAGATGGTTGTGATGAGCATAGAACTAGAATTTCTCTGCAGTAATATTTTAAAGAAACAAAATCTTTGGCGCCCACTCCATTTTAATGAATAATACTCCAGTCCCCTGTCTCAATGCTTAAATATATCACATTTCCTGACTAAAATGTTAATACTCAATAGGAATCAGAAATTAAAATAATTAATACTATACAAGTATAAAATTTTAACTAACATTTACTACAACATCTGATTATACTGCATAACATAACATCACAGGCTTTCCCCAACGAGTTAGCAATGTTTATAGATACATTATATTGCGCCCACATGTCGTCAGTCATGTCAAAGTCAGATGTAATAATAGTAATAGCATATTACCGGCAAGTCCAGACTCCGAACTCCTAGTGACAAATTTCAAGTGGAATTTACGAACAATACTTTCCCTCGTCAGTAGGCCTAGTATGAGTTTTCAATACGAAACTCGATCGTCGATACAGAGCGCGTTTGGCGCTCTCATTGGTTGAGAGTTCTTACGACCTTGAAGTGGGCCAATCGCTGAGTCAAACGCGCTCGATATCAACGATCGAGTTTCGTAATGAAAACTCATACTAGGCCTACTGGTCCGGAAATTCGGTTGGAATGTGCCTGCACTACCTACTTCTTAGCTATTTAAGAAAAAAAGCACTTTATATTGCACAAAAATTACGGAAATATGAATTGTTAATAAACATGTTGGCAGCTAAATAGGAATGTGCTAAAGAAATCAACAATATTATTGCGCAACACACTAACAAAATAACGGAAATGGCTTTTATTTTGCCAATTCTTTTTTTTAAATATAATTATAAACTAGTGCTTGACCGCAATCTCGCCTGATGGTAAGCAGTAATGCAATCGTTGATGATAAAGCGCGCTATTTTATTAAGAGCCTATTCGATCAAAAACACCGAGTGACTATGAAAGAAGATGGCAGTTGAGCGAGGTGGTACAATGTTACACCCAACAACACGATCAACGATGCTGCGCCAGAAGGAGAGTGATCTGGAGATCCTCGACGACTAAACTCCCGACACAACAACATTTGGCGCATCGTACCCGGCACACATCGCAACACAACTGCTCAGACTCGTCCTCCGTACGGCTTCACCAGACAACACGACGAATCGCTTGGCGGCAAGACTTTGTCTGGTGGGTGGTAACTTCTGCCGGCCGCCGATGTTATGGCCTACCACCATTATTCATTGTCGACCAGATGAACTTTTCAAACATATTTCATGAAATTGCCTCTTACCCGCTGCCCGCGTGGTATCAAAATTATCCCTTTCTTATATCTCTAGTCATGGTCTACCTGTAGTTCAGGGATGTTAACGTGCTTCGACTCCGCCTTCGTTAAGTCGGAACATCCGATTATCATCATGCCTTCGGTTCCGATACTTTTAAATCGGAGGTTATTAAAGCATAACATAGCGACGGCAGCTTGCCGACTGTTATGAACATTGAACAGGTTCATACATATCACGCGGGGAATTCCCTGGCTCCTGCTACGAGCACTCTATCGTCAATTATTTTTTCACTTGTTATTAGTTTGTTACGCACTCGACACGTTCATAGGTTAGGTATAGACATTTGTTTAGATTTTTGCTAGTTTTGGAGTCAACATATTTGATTTAACTTTTTCAAGGTTTTTTATTAACTTCATTTAATTTCTTGTTCATTTGGAAACATGACAATTTTCTTTTCATTAATTCCTTGTTCATTTGGAAACATGACAATTTTCTTTTCACTGTTTGTGTGTAGGTAATTTTACAATAAATTTTTTTAATGAATAAAATACTGAATACTGTTATTTTGTGTTTAAATAAAAAATCTCTCTCTTACCACCACTTCTGAACCTACCTCCGCCTCCGGTTCCGACTCCGATAAATCAAATTTAAAAACTCAGACTTCGGTTTCGGTTTCGATATAACTACCTCCGTTACATCCCTACTGTAGTTCATCGAATTCCCTTCAAGCATAAAAAATAACAGACTAGGAGACAATTAATTTATATACCTAAAGCATGGATGGATTAGAAAGGAGACGGGCGAAAGTTCATAGAAAGTTGGGCCTGAATGTACAGCAACGATTATTGCATTAAATCATTTCAATATTATTACTATTTAAAAAATAAAACTTTATTTATAATGGCAGTTTGGGAGAAAACCGAAATAGGGTATTATTAGCTTGCAAAAAACTAACCTCATTTGCTTTTTTATGAGTTTTCTTAGAAGCTGTCAGCGCTCATATGGCATATTTAAGTAATTATTCAGACTTTTTTGTAGACTAGATTTTATCAGAATGTATTTTTATTACATTAACACATCGTGAGTGTGGTTTCCAAAGGGCCGGCGACGCGTAACAGCATATTAAATGTTACAAAGATGGAGGTTAAAAAAGAATTAGGAAAACCATTTACAATCTAATTAAAGAAAAGAGTAAACGGAAATAAAAATCGCATTTCTCTTATATTGATTTATTAATCGTATTAATATACAATTAATGCTGGAAAAGGAGGTGAAGCTCGTGAGGGAGCGGATCTCTCAGCGTCCTCACGCCTCTAGCCGAAGCAGAAAACGCCCTGGTCGGGAGACAATATCGAACTCCCGGCCACCATAGGCGCGGGTATGCGGAGTGAACAAAAAAAAAAGAATCAAAATCAAAAATCAATTATTCAAAATAGGCTGAGAATCAGCACTTTTTGAACATCGTTATTACATAAGACAGTCCCCCAAAACGCCCACCCATCAACACTTCCTAGTGCTTTCGCTGGGAAGAAGAAGTGGTGGAACAAACTCTCCAGCGGCACAGCTGTCTGTTCATTTTAAAAAAACAAGACTTTATACAATACTATGTAGGTACAGTAATGAAGACCAGAAAACAACAACATTGAAATTATTTATCATATGCCAGCTAGCCACGCCAAAATACCAGCAAAGCAAAAATAAAAAATAAAATATCATTAAAATGGAAATGTAAATAAGTAAAAACTAATTACTTAAATATAAGCCCCAGGTATAAAGGGTGTGACAGCTCACATATTTATGCATTGTGAAAAAGAAAATTATATGAACTCGTATGTATCTTATATTTCTCCAGAATTAGCTTACTGAAATTCTGGAGAAAGATGTCATTTACAGAATAATATGCCTTTAAACAAAGCTTGGATTTGATTTGCGCTTTAAATGCATTGTAAGGCAAGTCTAGCAAAGCAGAGGGTATTTTATACAAACATAACAACCAACTTCCAAAAAAAAAGCACTACAAAGTGAGATAAACGAATTTTGAAAGTCGGTGGCAAAAAGGAATGCATATGTTCATGATCATGATGTCTTTGGTTTTTATATATTCGTTTGTTAGCTACATCAATATTAGACTGTGAAGTTGATTCATCATGTTCACTTGATACATCTACTGATGCTGAAGATCCAGATGGTCCAGTCATTAAATGATGAGCATTTCTATCAGCTCTCACCCAGCAACGATGACATATGAGAGCTCGAGCTCTTGAAATCTAAAAAAAAAAATATATCATGAGTCTTTTTCTAAAAAAAGAAGTAATACATACATGACTCAGTAGTCTGTAAGCAATTCTGTAAGACCTAATATTTGTAAATAATGTAACTTCTTTGCTAGATACTAACTTAGATACACTGTTTGTTACGGTCCCACAGACAAACCGTGAAAACGGTTTTGCGGTTTTGTGCTTTTATCTCAATGTATTGTACACTAGGTTAAGAAAATAAATAATAATAATAAAGTAAATCTCTTCTAATCTACAACTTCTGGAAATACAGGCTGTAATATAATTAGTTGTTTTTTTTACACTAACTTTTGGCCTAACTATATGATAGTTTCCTTTTCCATTTAATTTTTTCTCATGAATGTGACACTAATATACAAAAATGATTCTCTAAAGCTGCCTGCTATTTCAGAGATTAGTGTGAAAAAAATATAAAAAATGGTAGTATAGATAGTGTGTGTGTGTGGTAGTACAAAATACAAAACAACTAAACCTAATAAAAACTTACAGTCTGAGGCAATATCCATTCAGAAATGACTGCATGAATTCTTCTTTCACGTTCGGTGTTAGTGTGCAATGAATGAGATCTTGCCCGCAACACTGAATGTCCACAGTTCACACACACTTGGCGATGTCCAGTCATAAGAGATGGAAGTTGCTCATCTGTGCCCAAGGCAGTCACAGCTAAATCTCTGCATCCTTGGCAAATGTGATGAGATCTATTGACCTACAACAATATTAGATTGTTATTTACAGCTTCAACAAATAAAAATTACAGAAATAGGTATGATGCAGAAACAGCGAGAAAACTGTATCTTTCAGAATTGCGTGTATATTACTTCTTACTGACATCGTGGTCAAACTTGGATTATATTATATTAATGCTTTCATATAAGGTTATTCAATTTAACTATTGTTTCATTGAATTGTTGAATTCTTAAAGTTATAAAAAAAGAACTATCTTCCGTAATTGATAATCAAACTGTAAATCTTACTTGGAATTTAAATAACTCAAGTGCATTATAATGAGATATATATATATATATAGGAATATTATTATTGAAACTGGCTTCAATAATATACCTATATATAGTTATCCTTGTTATACTGTACTCGAAAACTGCTTATCACAAAATGAAGTTTTAATTAAATACATACGTTTTAAATAAATACCTACCAATTGAGGTGTGCAACCCAATGCTGTATAACTGAAAGAATGCTTTCCGCTTCTATTTGTCGTAATCCGATAGAAGGATCACTTTGTTGTATGCCGCAGTTGATGCAATGAAGACGTTGGTCACTCATTTTATGTTGAATCGAAATAAATGCGTGGGTCGTCGGTCAAAACAATAACCGTCAGAATCCTAAATGCGTAGCCAAAGCTGCAAAAAAATATAATAGCACACGAAAACAAAATATGGCAAATTCAAAGCCGGAAGGGAATGATATGTGACGTTTGTCGTCACGTTGCCCACCAGAGTTTTAGTTGCCTGTATAATAAAAAAGTATAATTAATCGATTATCAAATCGAACCGCTGATCAATTTGTTTTAAGATGTTTTTGTTAATAACGAAATAATAGATAATATAATTAAGTCCTTTTATTAAAAGATTTTCTAAACCGAATCGGTAGAAATATACTGATTCATTTTTAATTTTATTTTTGTAATAATTTGATTTATCGATTATAACTTATTAACGATTGGTATTTCATCTGGTAACATTGTTGAAAAGTGAAAGTAAAGAAAGTCAGTATTATTTATGTTAAATAATATCTTTTATATTCCGGCGATATCAGAATTAGTAATAAATGATTGAAAACAAAAAAATAAATGAAAATTATTGACAAATAATTCATTTGTGTACAGGTCAGGCCCAATTTCGCCCGTCTCCTTTCAAAATCATATTGTGAATGTAAGCGTGCCACAATAACTATTAAAATAAAGATTTCACTATTTCAGAGTTTAAACGTAGATTTGTAGTGTTCCTTTCTTCGGTTTATTAGGATTATTTTAATTTATACGCCTCGCTGAAGACTCGTCTGCGAATTAGTATGGGAGCTTTGTTGCAGACTCTCCTCTTCATCGGTTTCCCGATCGTTTGATATTTTTATAGCCTGATACCACTGGTTGGTAAGATCCGTCATTTGGCTTTTACAATCTTTTAACTCCTGAAATTAGAAAAAAATAAGATTATTATAAGTATAATAAACAAGGTCTAGTCAAACTCTGAGTGCGTACTGCTGTTTCCATACAGCCCGTAGACGCCCAATAACGGGAGAGAGATTTCTGCCAACACATCATAAAGGTCCCCATCATTTTCGACCACTTCTGTGACCAGTAAATACTTCCGCGTTAGTGAATAAAAAATTCAAAAAAGTAATTTACTTGAATTTATTGGTTTCATTCATATAAAGCGATGTTCACGGCATTTTACCAAACATTTTTTTGTTTTGTTTTGTGCCTAATAATACAATATGTAAAGAAAACCCCGCCCGACCCATGAGGATAATAAGGGTTAGGTAAACACATGACCAAATAAAATATGAAATTTTACATACTTAATCATCATAGTAACAATACTAATGAATTTTGAAATCCATACTAATATTATAAATGTGAAAGTGTGTTTGTTTGTTTGTTTGTCCTTCCTTCACGCCGTAGCTAAGCAATCAATCGACCAGATTTTTGGCATACAGTTAATTGAAAAGATGGAGAGTAACATAGGCTACTTTTGGTCCTAAAAAACATCAAGTTCCCAAGGGAGATTACTGGAATATTTGTATGTGTACACCAAATATCGTCCATATATATAACCTAATAAAGCAGCGAATCGACTTGATTTTTGGCATATAGTTAGTTAAAAGTAGTTTGTTGAAGGATTAAGAATAACATTATTTTATATTTTTTTATAATAAAATGACTACATGATAAAAAAAAATAAAAACAACAGAAAATAAAACTGCAAATACAAAATAGTTCACCCAAACCATACTAGATGGCGCTGCTTGACATTTAGAACGCGCTATTGTTGCGTTTTTCTTTTTTATCTTAAGGCGCGTTGTTACTCGGCGCGTCATCCTATAGTATTTAGGGTACCTATATTTCTGTATTACATTTTCGTTATTTCTGCTTTTAATTTGACTGTTTCTACTTCTGGTTCCCTCTGATTTGCTTCGCGATTTGGTTTTGTTGTTTAGGATTTGTCTTTGATTTATTATTATATTGTTAGGATTAGGATTGATTCGTTTGCCTTGGTATTGATTTGCATTTCAATTAGGATTTGTTGTGTTGGTTTTTCGTTTGTTTATTTTGTTGCATTTTTATTTATATATTTTTTTAACCTCGAAAATGACTCGCAAACGCAAGTCTAACCTTTCCAAGGTACCGTCTCAAGCTCGCGCAAAAAGAGTTGCTCGAACTCAAGAGTCTTCTTACGATTCGGAAGTAAAAAGACAAGAACAAGTACAGCGTCAAGCCGCTTTAAGAGCCGCTGAATTACCTGCTTAGACTCAACAAAGGCTTGAAGAACAGGCCATGCGTCAGGCCACATTAAGGGCTTCTGAAACTGCTGCCCAAACCAGACTCCGCCTGGACAGGCAAAATGATCGACAAACGATTTTGAGAGCAGCCGAAACGCCTGCACTAACTCCGCTCCGTCTAGATGAACAAGCCGAGCGCCAAGCTACTTTGAGATCTGCCGAAACCCTTGAACAGGCACAGGCTCGAAGAAACGCAAATGCGAAGTTGCAAACGGCGCGTCGTAGACTTATGAAACGACATACTTGGTCTGTGTTTAATAATGCAGCATTTTATTACGACCACTCAGTTAACTACAAGGATCACAGACTCATAATTATCGGGCCAATGGACAAGGCGTGTCTATTTTGCAATGTACTAAACTGGAAAGATGAGATTACAGGCATGTGCTGCTCCAATAGAAAAGTTTACCTTCCATCACTCGGTGAGCCAGAGGAGCCTCTCATAACTCTATTCTTATGTGACACTGATGAATCGCGTCGCTTATTAAACAGGATAAGAAAGTACAATTCGTGTTTCCAAATGACGTTTTTTGGAGTCGATAGGGAGACAATAATGCCCGGTTTCTCGCCAACTTTTATAGTTCAGGGCCAGGTTTATCACAAAATAGGTTCATTTTTTCCGGCAGACAATGAACAGCACAAATTCTTGCAAGTTTATTTTATGAGTAACGAAGAATGTGAGGTAAACCGCCGCTGCCAATTTATTGAAGGTGTCGAAAGAGATAGTGTATTAAAAATACAAAGTATGTTGCATAAGCATAACCTTCTGATAAAAAACGTTTAAGACAGCATTAGAACACATGCCTCAAGATAATTATAAGGTAGTTATCCACACTGATCGGACACCACGCGGCGAACATGAGAGGCGCTATAATGCACCTGTGATTAACGAGATTGCTGCCGGAGTGTGTGGTGACCAGTACTTATCCCGAGACATTGTCCTGCGTTCACGGGATAATACTTTGAACGGGTAGCCGACACTCATAAGTTTTATGACTCCCTGCAGTATCCGTTGATTTTTAGTAAGGGTCAGGAAGTGTACAATTTTGAAATATCGTTAATTAATCCAGTAACTAAAGTTCCGCTTGCCAAAAAAAGGCATCGTGCATAGATTTCTATGCTAATTACATGATGGTCCGACGAAATGATTTTACCATTCTCTCGTGGTGCAGACAACTACTCAATCAATTTTTAGTAGACATATACGTCAAAGTTGAAAGTGAACGACTCCGCTTCATTTCCCTTAATCAACAAAAACTCAGAGTAGAGAATTACATCAACTTGCAAGATGCTGTCAGTAACGATGCCAATGTTAATTCAAGGGACTTGCGCAAAATGGTTATTCTTCCTTCTTCATTTGTTAACAGCCCCGCTACCTGCACGAGTACACACAAGACGCATTCGCCTACGTAAGAACATACGGTCGACCAGATCTTTTTGTTACTTTTACGTGCAAACCTTCCTGGAAAGAAATAACAGAAGAATTAATACCCGGACAAAGAGTTACTGATAGACATGACCTAACCGCTCGAGTATTTCGACTGAAGGTTCAGAAGTTAAGGGCAGTAATGATTAAAGGAAAAAAATGGAGCCGTCACGGGACGCCTGGTAGATGTGAAACATCGACGTTATTTCGTAAAAGTAGTATGCAGAAAAGAACAGATTGTGGTAGGAACTAAAAATGTCAATAAAATAAAATAAAAATGAGAATGAAATTAAAATTAATAATTAATTTAAAAACATGATATGCAATGAAATTTATGTGAATTTTAATCTACCTAGAGAGTAGATTTTACATTTACTGGCGCTCAATACACACCAAATATACGCGTGCTAAATGCACAGATAAATGCATACTTTAATTATAAAAATATAATTAACTTACTGATGACTTGATAATGTGTCATAGTGTGATTTTGCTTTCTTTGCAGGAGGCTGATCACTTCCACTCTCTAAATTATCACGGTCAGACATTTTATTATCAGAACAGAAAAATGATTTATTTACCAGAAAAACACAGGTTATGAGTACTGTAATAAACAGAGTATACACTATAGGTATCCGAGCTCAGTGGAGCGAAAGAGATGGCTTAACGCCGGATCGAGTGAGAGAAACGCACAGTCGATTCCGAGCTCAGTGGAGCGAAAGAGATGGCTTTACGCCGGATCGAGTGAGAGAGAAACGCACAGTCGACGCGTCGCCACGCCAGAAATCGGTCTCACGTGCGCCTATAGATGTTTCACATCAAAAATTTGGGCGACGTACAATGCTACATGTATTCCATAGAATGGTAAAAACGAGGCATACCGCATGTGCATAATCTGATTTGGCTAAAAGAAAAACTGCGCCCCAACCAGACTGATGATATCATAAGTGCTGAAATTCCTGATCCAGTCGAAGACAAAGAGTTGTCTTTTAAATGAAAAAAAAACTAAAGTCATTAAATTTTCTACGCCAAATGTCAGGCAGCTAAGTACCAATGTTCAACTGAATGGAGTAGAGTTGATCCCTGTCGAGTCGACAGTTTTTCTTGGATGGACTATTGACGCCAAGTTGCAATGGGGTCCTCACGTTGAGAAGCTGTCGGGTAGACTCAGTTCCGCCGCCTTTGCTGTTAAGAAAATTAGACAGATAACTGATGTGGATACAGCCAGAATTGTTTATTTTAGTTATTTTCATAGTCTAATGACTTATGGGATTCTTCTCTGGGGAACTTGTGCGGACATCAATACCATCTTTGTTTTACAGAAAAGGGCTGTTCGAGCCATTTACAACCTTGGTCCTAGAGATTCTCTTAGAGAAAAATTCAGAGAGGTGGACATTCTGACTGTAGCTTCACAGTATATATTTGAAAATCTTATGTACGTACATAAAAATATATCGGATTTTAAGAAAATAAGCGATATTCATAATATAAATACCAGGAACAAACACAATCTTGCTGTACATCACACTCGTCTCCACAGAGTAGGCAACTCATTCATGGGTCAATGTATACACTTTTACAACAAGCTTCCCATGGACATTCGAAACTTACCCATTAAACGATTTAAAAAGTATATAAAGGCCAAACTTTGCAAAAAGGGGTATTATAAAATCACAGATTATTTAGAAGACAAAAAAGCTTGGGACTGAGCTGTTCGCTCTGATAAGCATTGTTATTAGCAATATGCGTAATTGTAGGATAAATTATTGTGGGGATTCTCATTTTTAATGTCTGGACTTGAAAAAAGACGATGATCCCTGAGTTTGTTTCGGCTATTTCTTCTCAGAGGTAGTCAGTTAGGAAATGCCGGCTTCATCTAGTTAAAAAAAAATTATATGACGTGTAAAAGTGATCGGTGATCCTATTTGCTTAATAAACGATTTCATTTCATTTCATTTCATTTCATTTCATTTCATTTCATTTCATTTCATTTCATTTGTATGACACAATAGTCAGAAATATGATTCATGGTCCCTGTGGCTCGCGAAACCCTGCATCACCTTGCATGAAAGATTGAAAATTTACGAAACAATATCCCCGAGAGCTATTAAAAGAAACAGTGCATAACGATAAAGGCTACCCGTTGTATAGATGCAGGACTCCCAAAGATGGCGTGCGGTCTGTTACTGTAAAAGTTCGCAGCGGTGCGTTCGAAAATCTAGATAACAGCTGGGTGGTACCATATTCCTCCATCCTATGTAAAATATTTAATTCGCATATTAATGTTGAAGCCTGCAGTTCCGTCCGGGCGATTAAATATACAGTATGTTACGAAAACCCTGTCCGACCCGTGAAGGTGTTGTTAGGTATCGATAACTGATTCTACTAATGCATACAAAACCGGGCTTTACTTAAAAAAAAAATCCCCCTAAAAAAAAAAATATTATTTCGCAAAAGGAGGTAACTTATTAAATGTGCGTTGACCACCCTTCGCCTGCCGACCGCGGGGGGCGGGCGGCAGGACACGCGACACGTGGTCGCATCGCTATTCGCTCATAATAATACCGGTGTTGTCACTTTTTAAAAATTACCAAATTTCGGGGAAATTGGAATTAATTCGTTGGAAAAAAAGATTATTTCAAAATTCATTTGTATTGGTACTATGATGAATACGTAAAATTTTATATTATATTTGGTCATGTGTTTACCTAACCTCTATTATCCTTATGGGTCGGACAGGGTTTTCGTAACATACTGTATATGCAAGTACATAAATAAGGGAAATGACCAGGCCATATTTAATATTAGAAATGAGGGTGGGGCGCAGCCTGTTAATGAAGTTCAGAGTTTTCAGGCAGGACGTTATGTTAGTAGCAACGAGGCGTCGTGGCGGCTCCTTGGATTACCCCTGCGTGAAAGACACTCAACCGTCACTCATCTAGCCGTGCACTTGGAAAACGGGGAACGCGTCTATTTTAACGAGAACAACGGTCGTATATACACCGTTAACGTTACAAATTTTGAATGTTTCTGTCTGCGTTTACTGCTACACCACGTCCGAGGTCCGACAAGCCACAAAGATCTTAAAACTGTCAATGGTGGAGAGTGCGCAACATATAGAGAGGCATGTGAGGCTCTGCGTCTGCTAGAAAATGACAACCATTGGCAGGAAACAATGGAGGAAGCCATACAGTGCAGATCACCAGCCAGAATTAGGGATCTTTTCGCAACTTTAATATCATCCTGTGGTGTTTCGAATCTACAGCATCTGTGGGATAAATACAGAGATTACAGGGCGGAAGATATTTTACATATGCTACAACGGATACATGCGGATATGACATTTAACGAACACATATATAATGAAGCTCTCGCAAATGTTGAAGTCAAGACTGTATCCATTACAGGAAAAAAACTAAATGAATTCGGAATGATCAGCCCACCACGTTCAAGTGACACACTAAACGACGACATCATCAGGGAACTTAATTAAGACGCTTTCGCGTTGGAGCAGCAATTGACCGAAATGGTTCCTTAGTTACTTCCGGAACAAAGTCATGTATTCGAACAAGTGTTAAGGCAAGTAGATTCACAAAATGGTGCACTGTTGTTCCTTGATGCCCCTGGAAAACATTTTTGTTAAATTTGTTGCTGACCCATATGAGAAAGGACAAGAACATTGCGGTGGAAGTGGTTTCCTCCGCAATAGCAGCTACGTTACTGCACGGGGGTCGCACTGCGAATTCTGTACTAAAACTGCCCCTAAATCTAACTCAAGGTTACCAATCAGTAATTTTAGCAGAAATAGCGCTAGGGGTATGTTGTTTCGTCAGTGCAAACTGTTAGCGTGGGATGAATGCACAATGTCACACAAAAAGGCAACTGAGGCTCTTAACAGAACTCTACAGGATATTAGAAATAATAAAAACATCATAGGAGGAATGGTGGTACTACTGGCTGGTGACTTCCGCCAAACTCTACCAGTGATCCAAAGAGGCACACCTGCAGATGAAATAAAAGCCAGCCTCAAATCGTCAGCGTTATGGACTAATGTCCAGAAATTCGGCTTAACAAGAAATATGAGGGTGCACCTCTACAATGATGTAGACATGCAGACAAACTGTTAAAAATTGGAGACGGACAGCTGGACACAGATGCCGAGGGCTATGTTTCACTAACGGGGGACTTTTGTAACGTAGTACAGAATGATGTGGAACTGATTGGCAGTGTTTACCCTGACCTACAGAATAATATAAATGATGATTCGTGGCTATGTCAAAGAGCAATACTGGCTCCAAAAATGACACTGTTATCCAAATAAATAATGACATTCTTAAAAATATTCCTACTGAAATTATAGAGTATTTGTCAATAGACACCATCATGGATATCTGTTATCCTGGACTTCATATCCTGTGGAGTTCTTAAATTCCTTAGAGCTGTCAGGTGTGCCCTCACATAAGCTGCAACTAAAATTAGGCGTTCCGGTTATGCTCATGCGTAATTTAGATACGCCGCAATTATACAACGGAACAAGGCTTCGCGTCACACAACTTAGGCGGAACATTATTGGTGCCACAATTTTAACAGGGGCAAGTAAGGGTGAGAATGTGATGATCCCTCGGATCCCAATAATTCGTACGGATCTTCCATTTCAATTCAAAAGGTTGCAGTTCCCACTCAAGCTCAGTTTTGCCATGACTATCAACAAGGCACAAGGTAAGACGCTTCAAGTAGCCGGGGTACACTTGGAAAAGTCATGATTCTCACATGGGCAGCTCTACGTGGCATGTTCGCGAGTATCCAATGCTAGAAATTTACATGTCTTAGCTGTTAATGGAAAGACCCACAACATTGTTTACACTAGCGTCCTTAAATAGTGCTCTGTTCTATATACATGATTGATGTGCTGACAAAAATTTTCTAATTCCACGCGAGCGAAGCCGCGGGTAAAAGCTAGTACTTAATATTTTTTATTCCGCGAATTAATTTCAACTTCCCCAAAATTTGTTTTTTTTTAAGTGACAACAACCTATTTTTGACGGTATTATTATGAGCGAATAGCGATGCGACCGCGTGGCGCGTGCCCAGCCCCCTTTCGCCCGCGCATGTATTGCCTACCGCACATGTATTAAGTTAGTTCTGAGAAATAATATTTATTTTTCTGTGTTTTTGTTTTTAAGTTTAGCCCGGCTTTGTAGGCATTAGTAGAATCAGTTCTCGATACCTAACAATACCTTCACGGATCGGACAGGGTTTTCTTTACATATTCTATAGGCCAGCGACCTTACAACACGTAAACTGATATTGCTTAATTTATTGTTTCAAACCAATTCTGTCAATAAGCTGAGTTTTGAGGTTTGGTCGAAGGTCAAGGTACCGAGGTCATAAAAACAGTTGTAATAAAAATACTTATTATAAATAAGTATAAAAGAGGACTTATCTCTAACTTTTAAATAAACCACGCAGTAGACACTGACAAAATGTACAGTGTAATTGCCAAAAAACCGTGTCCGACTATAGCGCACAAAGATTACTCACTCGTATAAAAATCAAATTGACAAAATATATACCTAAATATAGGTAGTAAGTAAAAGCAGTTCTTACCTGGTGAGTGAACCTCCTCGTGAAGAACGGAGTCAAATACTTCATGTCTAACCTCACGAAACCTCTCAGCCGCGCTGCATGTGAATAATTTACCTAAAACATTTCAACACATATATTTATTGCTTCCACATACAGGTAGGTAGCCTTTACAAATATAAGATAATTTTTCACCCTATAGGACTTGAAACGTTACGCTTTAAAATTGTATTTTTCTTTTACACCAATGTGGCAAGTTAGATTCAGGCGTGAAGGAAGAATGGAACATTCTGGCCGATAGGTGGCATGAATCATTGTTTTCGAGGAAGGCTACATGACACCTTGATAAAGTTCTTGATTTTTTGATATACAAATATCCTAAGACTACACACACACAGCGTTTCAAAATCGTCCGCATAAAATACGTGTACAATTCAATATTGTGAGCATTTATCAAATACTTAGTCTAACATCGCCAGCGTCACTGCAGGCTTTCCGAAGTTGGGTTGAAGAATTGTAAAAATATTTCATCAAGAGCATTAGAAAAGGATTTGTCTTCGTGAATTCGGTATCTAAATGTTCATTTATTTGTTCTTGTGGTTTTTATAACTAAATATACAACGCATAATTTGATTTGTTTTATATATATTTTAATTAACAGTTTTAACTTTTGCAGCTATTATCGTTTCTCCCTTCATCTATTCATGTTTATGTTCCAAAAATAAACCTTTTTATTTTAATTTTTTTTATTTACTTATCTCAAAACTTCACTTTTCGATTGAAGTATAATGCGGAAAATTTTCCGCACCAAGAATGATGATAGTTTTCTTTTATTTTAGTAGCATAATAAAAAGCCCTTTTATTTTTTACCGTGATCGCACCTGGTGGTAAGTGATGCAATATTTCCTAGGAAAAAAAAAAATATTCTATTTAGTCCGTCATTCAGATTATAGAAGAATATTGGATACGTATATTTTGTTTTATCAAATCAATAAAAAATTACAAATATAAAAGGCATCAAAGATCAGGAGTGGTGGCTGGTGACGTCACTCCTCGCTAAAAAGTGTAAAGTGCAGTGACGTCACACGAGTTTCTACTCACTGTGTCTGTCTTCATTTTTTGTTTAAATGAAAAAAGAAAAAAATAAGTGTCTAGTATTTTTTAGAAATCTGACTGACGGACTAATTCGTTTTTTTTTTTAGTCAACTACCCCATTGTTGATTTATAATTTATTTACTAACTCAAAGCAATACGATGGGTAAGCCCACTAGTTCATTGTGAGCCTATTCACTCTACTTGATTATAGAGGAATGGGTAATAAAATTTAATTATAAATAACCTACACAGTTTCGATAAAACGTTTTTATTTTTAATTCCTCTATAATCAAAAAATTAAACAAATAATTTAAACCAGTAAACATTTGTTTCATTGATTGACCTATACAAAACATGTTATATAAGTCACATGGGCGTACCGAGGGGGGAGGGCAGGTTTTCCCCTCCCCCTCGGTATCCCCCCTGTAAATCTCGTAGAACCCGTATGAAGTCCCCGGATTACTAAACAAAGTATAAATGAAGACCTATCTCTAACTTTTAAATAAACCACGCAGTAGACACTGACAAAATGTACAGTGTAATTGCCAAAAAACCGTGTCCGACTATAGCGCACAAAGATTACTCACTCGAAAAATTTGACTTGCCCCCCCTAGGCCGGACTTGCCCACCACTAGGCCTGACTTGCCCACCACTAGGTCTGACTTGCCCATCAAGGCCAGAAGCTGGGTACGCCCATGATAACTCAGATCAAAGTACATATAACTATGTGTTTAGAAACATGTAATTTAATGTCGTATAAAAATATAAAATATTCATCTCCACTCCATGCCTTTTTCGGGCGGCTTACTACGGTAGAAAAATTGTATGTATCACTTTTGGTACACTGCTTTGTGAACACAACTCTAAGCAAACTGCGTAAGGCTGAATTAGCAATAAATTGCTTATAGTACCGACTTTAACGCCATACGTAAAATTGCCGAGTGTTTTGGTAACCGTTTCGAGAACAGAGATCTTTTGCTGTTCATCTAGGTTTTTTGTATATCAACGCGTTTTTGTATGTATTACTTTATTGTAGTCGCCTGAAATAAGTGATAATTTAATTATTATTTCTTTGTGGAATTTCAAAAGTGGCAAATCCGTAATGGAGCCGATGGAGTGTAAAGACAAATACTTAGGTTTTTTCATATTATGATGTTATTCGACATACTTGGACGAAAACGAGGTTGACTTATTTATAGATACATACTCACTTATTAATTTCACTTACCTCTAATTCCTCTTCCGTTATCTCAGACAAATGTTCTGAGTCTATAGCTTGCCCCCACTCCCTTGTTTTAGATAAACTTACTTCCTTCTGCTTACGTAATGACCTCGAACGCTTCGTTTTTTTGTTAGCCTGTTAATAATATACTTTTTAATTATTGTCCGTCTTCTCCCGATGTACGGACGACAGCAGGTTAAGCTACCCGAAACTGTCAAATATTCCCAATCAAACTTGAGCCTTTTTTTATTTTGGATGGAAAATCATCAAATGGCCTCTCCCGATCTGGGCGGTGCGGAAGGGTGTGTCAGACTTACTGACTAAAACCTTCTTGTTTCTTCACTTGCCTATACCCCAGTGCCACGGTATCAAACTTGAGCCTTAATACTTTAGCGATAAAGTTGAAAATCTAATAAAGTAATTTGACAAATTGTAGTGGCGTGATGTGCTGCCGTCTGTACATACAAACGTGTAAAGGAAATTTTAGGTATATACTTACGAACACGGCTTCTTTGGATGATATCAAAAGATATTGTAAAGGTTTTAATCCAATCTCTACATGTGAGGAAGTCATGAGAAAGAACACCGCCTGCGGTAGGCTACCTACTACAATAGTGTCCTAGTGTTCAGAATTACGAAAGGGATTATAATCGGCAAGTAGCGTAGCGTGTGACGTGTAGTTATTGACCTACGTAGTGCGGTGATAAGTTTGTTATGCTTTGAATTTAATAAACAAATTAAATCTAAAATTTGTTACCCATAAATTCTTAGAGAATTTTGAGTTGAAACTCTTCCAATATCGTCCAAAGAAGCCGTGCCCTTGGCATGTACAGACGACATCACATCAAGCTGTAAAATTTCTTCACACTTCACTTACATTAACTCATTTTCTTCAACTTTATAGGTAACGCATTTAGGCTCAAGGTTGATTGGGAATTTTCGTGAGTTGCGGGTAGGTTGACCTGCTGCCGTTCGTACGGATTACCTACAGCAGGTCAACCTAACCAAAACTTTCATAAATTCCCAATCAACCTTGAGCCTTAATGTTTTATGCATAAAGTTGATAATCTAATAAAGAAATCTGACAGATTGTATTAGCTTGATGTGCTGTCGTCTCTACATACCTTTCCTGTTACACGTTATAGAACGCCAGTCATTCAATTTGAGAGATGAAAAACATCAGCATTAATTACGGGGCATTATTGAATATACTGTTTTTTTGTTTTTGTTATATATAATTATAAACCAGCGCTTGACTGCAATCCCACCTGATGGTAAGCAGTGATACAATTGTTAATGGTAAAGCGCGCTAGTTTATTAAACCCATTCACTTAAAAAACTTAGTGAATAGGAAGGAAGGCGGCAGTTGCGGAAACCAACGATGCTGCGCCAGAGGGAAGTTCTGACACAACATCACTTGGCGCATCGTACCGGCACACATAGCAACACAACTGCTCAAATCCGTCCTCCGTACGGCATCACCAGACATCATGCCGGAACACGACGAATCGCTTGGCGGCAAGACTTTGTCTGGTGGGTGGTAACTTCTGCCGGCAGCCGATGTGGCCTGCCACCGAGAAAACATAAGAAAAACTCAATAACACTCTTCAATCCAGGCATCGGACCCAGGACTTCATGCTGAGCAGTTGTGTTTGCGACCACTGGACTAACGAGACGTTCTATTAAACAATTAATATTATTATTTACTTACTCGTAGAAACTTTAATAAAGGCATTGTAGATCCACCGAAGAATAAAGTCGTGAATAGGACGATTATTAATGTTGTGGTTATGATCACATGTCGTGTTTCATCGGAGAAACCCAAATGAAGTGATAAAGCGTAGGATATTGCTCCCCTTAATCCTGTCAAATGTAGTAATTACATAATTTTGTAGATATAAAGGTCGACGGGGTTCGTGGCACCGTGGTAAAAAAAATATTTTAAAGGAAAGATGTTGTTCGGTGAAAAGTTTATATTGAAGTAAGCGCTAAGGTAAACAAGGCTTTCAAATAAAATAAAAATAGAATAGAACACAATGAAAATAATAAAACGTGCCAGTAGGCTCTAAGGCCTGGTTTACACAGCTGAGATTAGGCATAATCTACAACACATAATTCATTAATGTTACATTACTTCTGTTTGTCCACCGCTACCTTCAACGAAATTTAAAGGAGGAACGCGATTATTTCAAATGAACGTGACGTCCCAGAACTCGGTGGTAGAGTGCGGACACGCGGTCATAGTAAATGTATGTACCTATCAGTATTTCGCTGTCGTCCTCTTATACTTGCTGATGGTGCCGGTGCACATAAGTTCGAACATAGTAGAAAAACAAAATTCAGCTGGCTATGTATGACGTTAGAAAAAAATTCTCTCGTACGTTCTATCCTTAGTTATATCTAATCTACCACCGATAAAAGAACTACAGGCGCTAGCACACGCGCTAGATCAGGCACCGACCCTCGACAATGATAGAATCTGTCAAATCAAAGTCCCCGGGCGGATCTCCCCATTTCTGATTCGATCACGCAGAGAAACTCCGAGCATAGGTCTTTCCATTGCCCTTTATGTGACTCTGAGCCTTCGTATGAGACCCATTGTGAGCGACCACGTTTCAGTTCCGTGAGTCATCACTGGCGACACACACTGGTCAAAGACTTTAGTCTTGAGACACTGTGGTATCTTGGACGACGAGAAGATGTATCGTAGCTTCCCGAACGCTGCCCAGCCGAGCTGGATTCGATGAGACACCTCTTTCTCGAAGTTAGAAGTAAAGTTCAGTTACGGTGATAAAGAAATTACTATGAGTTCAAGTTACGGTGATAAAGAAATTACTATGAATTCAGTTAGGGTGATAAAAGAATAATTTTGATTTACTATTATCCTCCTAACTTTACCTTTTTTTTGGTGATGGTTGGGCGTAATAGGTGTGTGTTTTTCTTTCATACATCGATATAAGTCGTCAACTTAGCATTAAAAGGAAAGCATTGTTAATACAAGAAGTACTTACCACTAAACCACATGATAAACATCATTTTCTTTGTTATCTTGTGTTCTCGGAATTTATTGCAAAGTAAAGCAAGTGGGAAAATATTCGCAGCTCGACCAATTAGACACATGACTATACTCCACACTACCAAAGCTGGTTCCACACGATGTCTAAAGCTGTAAATATAACAATCATAATAAAACAATCATATTATGTACTAGATTATTAATAAATAAAAAACAATGAAGAATTAAGCTTATAGGTTTTGTTCAGTTACTGGTCAGTATTGACTTAAACCACCACATGGAAGAAGGGAATAAACACCACTGTATCTACCACATCAATTTTTTAAATTATTCTGTTCTACAGACATAGCGCTTAATTCTAAGTTCAAAGAAAGGAATGAAAAACCATTCACTTCATATAGATTTGTGGGGCCACAAAAACAATTAGTTGGTTAGTTGGAAGAAAGAAATAAATCCTAGATTTCTTCCCTTCTTCAAACTGACCTTCAAGTGTATATAGGTAGTATTTCTTTTTGCCAGTTCTTTTTTTTCAACACCTCGGTTTTGGTGGGTGAAATGATAGTTGTGAACAAATTACCATTTGCTCGCATTTTAGTTGTATTTAAGATTGAAATACAACTAAAATAGCGGAAAGACACATTTTTGATTCAACACCTTTTTACAAACACGAAAATATCATAAAATCAGGCACATGTTACTAAAATACCCATAAATGAAAAAAAGAATACAAAAATATTGGTACATATAGTCCAGGTGAATTCAAAGAATTTTAGGATACTATTCTGAACTGGCCAACCCCAACAATTTTTTTTTGCATAATAAGATACTTTGGAAGAAGGAAATAAATTCAACACATCTGTACAATATATATAATAAGTATTTAAATAGTATATAAGGTTGAGTTACTAGTAAACAAATTGGAACTTATATTTAATTAATTTATATTTTGACGTCAGTTGTTTTTTGCTATGTCTCATTTTAATTTTTGGATTTATTTCAGTGTTCCAATTGGCAGTTCAATTATATTAAATAAAATACCTGAATATAGCTAATCCTAAGTAAGCAAATACACAGGTCTCAGCAATGAATGCCAGTGTTCTCATAGTCTGCTGCATTGTGACCTGTGTCACTGTTGATAAGTTGAAATGTGTGTAGTGAGACATTACTACTCCACAAAATAATATTGCCATTATTCCTGAAACAAAACATACATAATCAACTTCATTACAATTAGGTTCAAACACAAAAATTGATGAATCACAAAAACACTTACATGCAAAAATATCATGTTACATTATGTTATTGTTGATAAAACTTTAAAATTACATATCTTGATTCAAATTAAAGAGCAATATTGTGGTGAGGTGAGTCAATATTTTTCCACAGAAGTGCATTATAATAATAATACCATATTTAAATTAAATCATTACCTGATAAATGAATACCTTCAGCCAATACATATGGAGCATAAGTGAACACTAACATCATACCAAATTCAAGAGACGGGTTCTTTCGAAGATCAACATGTTTTAATAGAAGTGCACTAACAAGTGCAAACAAGACTCCTATGCCAGCTGATGCAAAGAACATTAACCAAAATCTATTGATTGCAGAAAGAATTGCTTCCCCAGTGGACATGAGAGGATCATTTGAGTCTAAAACTGCAGTTGTAAGAACAATAGCAATAGCATCATTTAGTATGCTCTCTCCAAAAACTAACATGTTGAGTACTGGGTCAACATCAAGAGCATGGAAGATTGCCACTGTGGCTACAGGGTCTACTGCTGATATCAGGGAGCCAAAGGCAAATGATTCAACAAAACTTAGTTTATACACTACTTGGGCTAAGCCTAGCAAATATATTCCAGCACCAATTACAAATGCAGATATAGCAGTGCCAACTATAGCAAACAATAAGATTGATCCAATGTTCTGGAAAAAATTACCCTTGTGAAGATTATAACCGGATTCAAAAATAATGGGAGGCAATAGAACTAGGAAAAAAGCAGTTGGTGAAAATGCTTCTTCCTTTCTCCAGTTTGCAATGTTTTTAATGGACATCAAGTTGATTATCATACCAATTAAAGCTCCAAGAAATACTATTACCACACTCTCAGGAAGATATGAGAATCCCGTTTGAAGCATAATATGAATCAGTAAAATCCCTAGTGCAAGCACACATAACACAAAAAATATGGACATTGAACTGTTATGTTCATCTTCTGCAGAGCTCTTTTCTGGCAATGGTGCTGCATCGGAGGGACTTACAACTGACGCATTTGGACTCGCTGATGACGATATATTTACGAGCACTACTGATAATATAGAAGATTCCTTATCATTCTTTTCTGTAGCAATAATTTCAGTGGGGGAGCTTGGTGTTGAATTCACAGGCGATTCACTAGAACTCAAATCTTTCTGATTGGGTAAACTGGCACGCTTTGACCTTGCCAAATCACTTTCGTGATCACTGTTGTAATTTGTATCTAATTTTCCTCGCAATGTATCATGTGGATCAGTAAATATCGACTTAAGATTTCTCTGCTCATTCGATGAAGATGATGACTTTAGATGTTCTCCGTAACAGAAACTAATCAAACATATTATACCGATCCAAAATACGTCTTTTCGAATACAAGGCATTTTATAATATTAATTTAACGCAACAAAACTTCTTAAACTCTTCACGTTATGTATTGACTTCGAACTGTTTTGGATCTCCTTGTGTCTCCGCTTCTCTTAGATTATTATTGTTTTTATGAATAAGAGGAATTTCATTAATTTTTGAAACCTCAGCTACAAGAAGTACTGAGCGTGAGCTGACACTGTGCAGAACTAATGACAATTGGCACTTGACAGTTGCCTAGTTGACAGTAGCTGACGTAAGTGACGTACCGCGACAGCATAAAGCTATTAAGGACTTGGCATATAATTATAACAAAAGCTTCCCAACAGCTCGTCAGATTATGCCCTGTATACCTATGTCTGCCTTGGTCTGGCTCATGCAGCAAATATTTTGATCCATGGTCTGGCTAGTCAACCTAGACGGACTACGACATCAGTGCCAAGCAAAATGCTTGATAGATCTTTATTGATTATGTGTTTGCCTCTGCGTCTAATTGGTTTGTGAGCATTTAGTTGGACTAAAAGGATTTTTAATGTTTTGCTTTTCAATTTGTTTTTTCATCATTATTACAGCACAAATTAGTCTAATATTTTGAAATCGCCTAGAGAGTAGTACCTATAGTCTGCACACAATTGGCTTGTATCCTAAAAATAATTTAATCTCCATCAGATAGATTTATAAAAAAATATTGAATACGTGTTTTTTATTTTTACTTTCATTCAAATACTTAAGAAGATATATTGATTTGAAAAGCCGCATGACGTCACGCCGTGGTACGAAATATACCACGGCGTGACGTAATTAGCCCCGACTCCGTAACTTTAATACGCTATATTTCAATAGTTTTTGGTAGTTACGACAAAATAAAAAATACGGGTCTTAATTTTTTTTATTATCTATAAGACTGACGAATTATTATTTTTTTATTTTCATACCTTGGATACATCCCTATTGGCAGTGTCATCTGTGTCATAAAGAATGATGAACTGAACATGTCGACCATGACGTAAACAAAATAAAATGTCCAATTTATTATCAGTAAATCATACGTTTTAGTTCTTTATATGAATCCTACATTTTATTGTGTTATGAAAGTGATTAGTGTTCTTAGGTTATTAAACGGCGTCGTAAAATTACTAACTAGCACGGGAAACCACTGGTATGTTTTCCATAAACAAAGCATTTCTCGAAGAACGCCAAAGCTCAATATATTGTTCATTGACTCATTGATTAATTATTTTACTCTAAACTAATAGAAAAAATATAAATATCCAAAACCTCGTATCGAAATTTGCTGCAGGTTATAGTGTTTTTGAATTTCGGTACAAGGAGAAAACACTCTTGAAGTTGAAAACAAACACGATCAAATAAACAACTCTCCATAGATATTGTTGACATGCATTTTATCTAATAGAAGAATGAAAAGGAAACAGCAGACATTTAAAAAATTACAGTAAATTATAAATACTTACTGCTGTGCTGCTTTTCAGTTTGTAAAATAACAGAATTTCAAGAGCATTGTTAATATAGCTGGAGTGGACAAATAAAGTATTATTTTTGTTACAGTTCTTGGAATCATGAATAAAGAAGACATATTATTAGGATTTGAAATGGGACGACTAGAAATAGAACCACTAAATTTAAGTAATAATAGAAGTAATGAAAACCCTTTTATAAACCCCCTGCAGAAAAGGAATTTCCCTAAGATTTCTGTCCTTCCTAAAGAGGCAAGATGCTCTTGTTCCTCACAAAAAAAAATAAAACCTGGAATCTACAAAAAGAGACAAAATAAGATACTCAAAGAACCAGTATTGAATATATTGAAGAAAGGTGGTGCTGTTATTAAATTGGAAACGGACAACTGCCAAGAATCAACAAGTAAAACTATCACAGATGTTGAGAGATGTGACCCATTAAGTTTATGCACCCTTGTTGATAACTGCAACCAGTTAACCATATCGTCCAGTGCTAAGGTACAAAATGTAGTGACTAATGAACGCAGTGTTAATAGATGGTGGAAACATGATGTATCCAGTTCACAGGGGCAGAGAGAACCAAAACAACAGAGTAGCAGATCTGGTAGCTGTTCTCAACAAGCTCTCAATCCACCCTGTGATGTCACCATTGATGAATTAGCAAGCTATTTTGAAACTTTGGTACACATACCAAAAAAAATGTCATCTATGGCTGAAATGATGTACATATAACATGATTAATACATTAATATGAATTTTCTACCAATCATGACCTCATGCCAAGATCAAACTTGAAAATGATGGGGATATTCTCCCCATTACTGGGAGCAAAGTCATTTTCTTACTGAAAACTGTTTACAATTTTTTTGTTTAACAGATTTTATATTGTGTCTTTGCTGTAGTACCCTTATTATATAATATTGCAAAATCACTTATTCCTACTATTCCAATTACATTTGGCAATATTTCTAATACAGACATATAATATTATTTTTTGCAATATTCAAACAATGTCTGTTCATTGACTCTTATTAAAATGTAAGCTTGTACTTTGATTTTAGTTAATTATTTCTTTTGGTGTCATTTTACTTTTTTAAATTGTTGAATTAAAATTAAGATTCTTTGAAGTGATAGCTGGTCTACTACAGAGATCTGTTCTTGGCCCAGTGTTGTTCAACATATTTACATCAGATCTACCCACATTAGGTGACATAACAATAGCAACATAATAACATTACCTATTTGTCAGTTGATAACAACCCAAAAGTGGCCAGCAGTAGAGTCAGTTAGACAATATTCTTAAATGGTTCTGTTATTGGTGTATACATGCTAGTGTTTCCAAGTCTAATCACATCACCTTCACACTCAAGCAAGGAAACCCTTCCTGTCAGGCTTGAATCATACCTTATCACATACAGATTATGTGAAATATCTTTTCTAGTTAGACAGGCACCTAATGTGGGATCAGCCACATTTATAATTACAGTCTTTAAAAAAATATTCTTATTACAAATAAAATAATAAAAAAACAAATAAATTAAGGTTAAAATAATGAATGTAAAAAATATAGTAAATGATGATTAAAACTTAGTTTTATTATTCACAAAACCTACCCATATTGAAATTTGGGCCAACATGCTTCATGCTGGGGAGTTACATGCTAATGATTTGTATTTGGCAATGAAATCCTTCAAATAGCACGGTCTGCACGCGCAGACTGCGTGATCATGATCAACGACGCTAGCACAGAGTACTTTTTTATATATGACGCTTGTGTATTCAATATCTGTCGTCAATGCGTCGAATACGTCAGCGACTGCACTATCACTATTGCTCGGCCTGCTCTTTACCCAAAAAAAATATTTCGAAGATCAACAAATCGGTCGATCTAATATTTTGGTACCTACAGAAAAGAAAAAAGTCTATAAAAATTAATTATTAATATTAATATTACTCTTGTCATGAACAAAATATTCTATTTTTGTAATATTTTTTTATTTTAACATAACAAGAAATATATTATTATTATTTTATGTAGGTACTCTCCAGCATTTGATGGTTTATTAATTGTTCGCACGTGATATTGGCAAAATTGTGGCGTCTCTCCCACAATTCACAAAGGCCATTAATCAAGAATTGAATTGAATATTATTTTTGACAAAAGGGCAGTGACAACACTGATATCAGGATGTCATCAAATGTCAATCACTCGGTGTCACTTTCGTTCATGTTCATTATGTTCATTTTGTATGAATCAATATTGTGTTGTTGTGATTCCATTTATTTATTTTTTCACTTGAATTTTGTTTAATAACTACTTAATTTAAAACATTAGCAGAACATTGTTAATGACAAAATTATGGTGTATTTTAGCTCAGGTTGTTGGTACAGTATATTCTGGGATGCATATACCTATTCCACTAATTATTTGGTTTTTACCATAGCAGTGATCATTACTTCTATAGTATTTTTATGGATTTATGAAAAACCCCAATTTTACAAGGTATTTCCCTTTTGTTTCTTTAATTACTAACGTTTTTGAAAAGTGAATGTGAATATTATCTTTGGATCTTTTTTACATTGTAAAAAATGTGGGATGGATCTTTTAGTTTTTTAGTGCAGTAAGACGCTAATAAGAATACTAAGATCATTTAATTGAAAGTAATAAAAGAGAACTGACCGAATGAGAACTTCCAGACTCCTTTTTTGAAGTCGGCTAATAAATATAGTAAATCTTATACTTATAAGTTTCTCAATAAAAAAAAACAGTTTTCTTCTTAATCAGTCATTATAGTACCTGTTTCAGTTTCTAAATCAACTTCACCAGAAAATCTGTCTACTTCATCTAGTAAATAGTCATCTGTTGTTACCTTATGGTAAAATCCTTTCACATCTTTTGGAATAAGATGAAGCAGACTTTTCAAGTCTTTTAATTTAGGAACTGGTAAGGCTTTCCCAGTAGGCCACCTTGGTTTCAATACTACTTTGGTAATGTTTTTTTTTACATGCCACAAGTGCTTTTAAATACTTCTTAATAGCTTGACCTCATAGTAAAATTCTCAATCTTCATTAAGATCATTTCTTTGGTTTTAACCACAACACCTTCATTCTGTCAACTGCTATTTGTCTGTTAGTACTTGCAATGGCTTGTACTTTTTGCAGTGTTGCATAATAAACATACATATTATGAATCACTGCAAAAGGTCTTCAGGCAGGTAGATGCAGCTTTAAAGAGCATTTAGTTTTGGCAAAATCATTGTCAATTCCAAAGAAACTATGTCCTGACTTCGATAATCTTAATCATTTCCTCCAAATGTGTGCAAGGACGATTGTTCAATAGTGCCTTTAGAATTACACTCACAGGCACAAGTAACCACCCATTTTATATTTCTTTCATTTTGTAGAAATCATCAAATTTATACCACATTTAATGAGAGGTTTTTGAAAGCTACCCTTAAGGTATGTAAAAAGTCTTGTAAAAAACGTTGTTTTTGTCACACCAAAATCCAGTTTTGTGAACAACTTCGATGAAAATGAATCAATATGCAATTTGAAAAAGTCAACATCATCATTTCAGCCGAAAGACGTCCACTGCTGGAAATAGGCCGCCCCCAAGGATCTCCACGAGGAGCGGGCTTGCGCCTCCCGCTTCCAGCGGTTTCCCGCGACCTTCACCAGCTCATCGGTTCACCTTGTCGGGGCCTACCCACGCTGCGTCATCCGGTGCGTGGTCGCCACTCAAAAACCCATTGGCCACATCGGGCATCGGTCCTACGGGAAATGTGCCCGGCCCACTGCCACTTAAGTGTTGCAATTCTTCGGGCTATGTTGGTTACCTTCGTTGCTCTGCGAATCTCGGATTCGAAACCACAAACATAGCCCTCTCCATGGCCCTTTGAGTGACCTTGAGCTTTCTTCTAAGGCCCATTGTTAGCGACCACGTCTCAGTTCCATAAGTCATCACTGGCACACCCACTGGTCAAAGACTTATCTCAAAACACTGCGGTATTTTGGACGTGACGATTCTACGTAGCATCCCGAAAGGTCAACGATGGATCTCTTTCTCGAAGTTGGACCTACCTAACTGGATAGATTGTCCCAGGTATACGTAACTGTCAAAATTTTCAAGAAAATAGTCTTCGATCTTTATAGGAGTCGGTATAACATGTGCATTAGACATGACTTTCGTCTTGTTCATGTTAATTTTAAGACTTACTCGCTCTTAGGCTCTACGAGATCTCTCTCTAGATCCTCCATGGTCTCAGCCATGACTACGGTATCATCAGCAAACCGCAGCTGTGTAATGTCCTCCCCATTGATGTTAGTCCTTTCCAATCCAGAACCTCGACGACATCCTCCAATGCAGCGGTGAACAGTTTCAGGGAGATAACAGCTCCCTGTCTGACACCACGATGCAAAGGTATTGGTTTTGAGGTGATGGCGTTTTCGTACAAACCTTTCAGCGCTTCAATTACCGATAGTCTATTTGGCTTCGCTGGAGAGACTGCAGTACAGCCCCGGTCTCGATCGATTCAAAAGCTTTTTCGTAGTCCACAACGCCAAGCAAAGCAAAGGGGACGTTTACTCTTGTAGTTGAAGTTATTCTTGAAAAAAGTAGTCGTAATTAAAAAATAACAATAATGGGTATTGCCGCCTCGGCCTCTAATAACTTCTTGAGCCTGTTTGGCAATCCATTCATGACATCCTGCATATCTGACTTGGGGATATTACGCAAGTCTTCAACCGCAGCCTGTTACTCCGCAGTCTTGACCTCTTCTCGGGTTGTAGAGGCTGGTATCCTTGCTCGGACAAGTCTTTTAAGATTGTTCCAAATGTGCTCAATTGGGTTAAGATCGGGAATGCGTGCCGGTCATGGTAAAACTTGAATCCGCACCTTATTAAGATATAGCGGCATGGTAACATGTATTGGATCATGCATTAATCTGAAGTTTCACCAATAAATAGTTTAAAAAAAAATGGAAGAACATTCTCCACGTAACTTTGAACATTCACACTGCCTCTATTACACACAACAAGATTGGTACGACCCTCGTATAAAATACCTCCCCTAACCGATATGGACCCTCCCTCGTAATCCAGTGTTTCGATTGTAGCGCATCGAGCAAACCTTTCAGTTTGACGCCTGTAGACACACTGACGTCCATCTAGACCTCTTAGGACTATTAGTAATACTAGAAGTGTAATAATGTATCTTTAGAAACAGACTCTTTTGGGGTTAACATAAAATGTTCAAATAACCAACTCCACACGAAGTCACGGGCGGCCGCTAGTACCTTTATAAAAAAAATGTGTTGAAGAACAATCATGAATTCATTCCAAATAATAAAAAAGGGATGCTGTTACTAAGACTATGCTGTCTGTCAGCAGGATGTATCTCATGAGCCATGATAGATAGACAAATGATTTTTTTGCAGATGATGTATTTAAAGAGGGCTCCCGTACCACAGATGTGATTTTCTTTTAAGATACTGGTAACTGAAATGACTCAAACCACAGTGTGACTTATTATGTAACTGCCTCCAATTTGTGTGCAAGTCAGGCTCACACTTGGTGGTCCTGCACCAAGTCACCAGGTAGCATTTTACCCCCGCCCTCATCCTCCAAACTTTTTCCAATTCTTCTTTTTCAATTTCTATGGTGTTTTCCATTCAAATTGTTTACCTGACAAAAGTTGATTTTACCTTTACCCACTTTCTGTGCAAGTATGTACAGACGAAAGCACATCAAGCTATTACAATATGCCAGATTTCCTTATTAGATTTTCAACTTTATGTGTAAAGCATTACGTCTCAAAGTTGAATGGGAATATCTGACAATTTGGGGTAGCTTGACCTGCTGTCGTCCGTACATATATTATTATATTTAAAATCCTTAATTAGGACCGTATTATCTGTAATACGGTCCTAATTAAGGATTTTGATTTAACTCGAGTTGGTCTCCAAAGCCTAGAGCACAGGCGTAGAGTAGCCAGCCTTTCGGTGTTCTATAGGATACATTCTGGGGAGTGTGCGAGGGAATTGCACGATTTAATTCCCCCATCCCCGTTCCACCATCGGACGACCCGTCGTACGGCGAGTTTCCACCCTTATGTTGTTAACACCTCTACGATCCGGACGAAGCGTTTCGCCACCTCCTTTAAACCGCGTACATCGAGGGACTGGAACAATCTGCCGGCGGCGGTGTTTCCGTCGGAATACAATTTGAGTGTCTTCAAGGCTAGAGTGAATAGGCTCTTAATAAACTAGTGCGCTTTACCATCAACGATTGCGTCACTGCTTACCATGAGGCAGGATTGCGGTCAAGCGCTGGTTTATAATTTAATAAAAAAAAAAAAAAAAAAAAAAAATAGTTTCAACCAATCAAATCGCTTCAAACGACATTTAAGTAAAGCATGAGTTTTGAGTGAGGTTCTGTAATACGGACCTTAGTGTTCTATCTACAGCTGCTTCTATTATCGAACACTTGCACAACCTTTACTGCATCTTTTTCTTGCGAACATACACTTCGAGTTAATATGGTGTTGTTTATTTCTAAATTTTAAAAAGTAAAAAAGTATTTTGAACCCAACTATTGGTTTTTGCCCAATTTCAGTTGCCCCTGTATACTTATACTAATATATTTTTGTATTTTCTTTTTAGCTTATATTTAAAAGGAGTAAGCATTCAAACATTATAAGCCCAATAGAAAGTAATGAGGAACTTGAAATAAATTATAATAAAACATTGTTGGATGAGACAAATAACCAAGAGACCAAAAAGATCCAAGAAGCTATGTCAGAAGTTGTTGACCCAGAATCCGAATCTTCTAATTAAAAGTGTTAACTGCAACTTGGTTAATCAGTGTCTAATCTAGATGGAACGTTCGAGTGGGCTGCGGGGAGGAATTTCCCTTTTAACTGCCTACCATTTAACTCTAAAGAAACTGTCGATTTTCAAAAGGAGGCAGAACTGCATTCATATATCTTTGTAAATCACTTTTACCGAGTTAAAAATTAAAACTACACCAAGGCATTTTTTTTCCGAGCGGTGTTTTTCCTCCGTCAAGAACAAAGATCTTAAACACGATTTTCTCATATATAGGCGCGTATATAATAGAAATACACAGAGAGAGACAAGAATTCACGTTACAGCCAGCCGCGTTATTTTATTCCTGTATTTTAACATTAAACGACGAATTACATGAATTAAAAACGAACAAATAAGTACATTAAGAAAGCACACTAAGTACTTCTAGACAGTCACACGCTCATGTTAATGGCAAGAGATCTGCAGGATCTGCGGTCACCAGGGCTTTTACAACAAGCTTCCCATGGACATTCGAATCTTACCCATTAAACGATTTAAAAGCTATATAAAGGCCAAACTTTGCAAAACAGCAGTAAGTATTATAAAATCACTGATTATTTAGAAAACAGTAAAGCTTGGGACTGAGCTGCTCGCTCTGCTAAGCATTGTTATGAAGCAATATGCGTAATTATGACATTTTAAACACTTTTTTTTTAAAGTCACGTAAAAGATTGTTCTTTTTTTTATTAATTTATAAACCAGCGCTTGACCGCAATCCCGCCTGATGGTAAGCAGTGACGCAATCGTTGATGGTAAAGCGCACTAGTTTATTAAGAGCCTATTCACTCTAGCCTTGAAGACACTCAAATTGTAGTTCGACGGAAACACCGCCGCCGGCAGATTGTTCCAGTCCCTCGATGTACGCGGTATAAAGGAGGAGGCGAAACGCTTCGTCCGGATCGTAGAGGTGTTAACAACATAAGAGTGGAAACTCGCCGTACGACGGATCGTCCGATGGGGGAATTAAATCGTGAAATTCCCTCGCACACTCCCCAAAATGTATCCTATAGAACACCTAAAACAATTATTTTGTTTATTGTAGCATAATGCTACACCACATTTCTCACAAATTGTTTGAGATACGCCAGTGCACTTGGGAAACTTGCAACGTATCCTTTTTTCTACCCAAATCGGCCAGTGGCCAATTTGATCCTGCCTTACTGCCAATGGGCGGACATGTTGAGCTGGCCCCTTGAATTTTTTGGCTTGAATTTCATTTTCAATTGATTTTCGATTCTTGATTTTAGTTTTCAAGCCTAGTTTGCATAACGTTTCACCAATCTCAAGTCGAAAATCTGCTGAAGACAATTGTTTGTCATTGCAGTTTTTTTGCCTGCCTTACCTACTCTTCGATATAACAACCAAGAGTTGGCCATAGTCAGGTCTAAGAAGTGATAAAACATCCGAACCTGCCATCTTTTACTTCGAATTAGAATTTTATACCTTCCCATAATACTGTCTATCAAATCTACTCCTCCCATATGCCGGTTATATTCTCCAACGATATGGGGGCGATCAATGTTTATATATCTCTTATTGGCCTTATCGTAACGTCTGACTTGGGCCTTTGGTAATTCACCAGCAAAAGTTGACACCAGAGTCACAACTTTGTTGTCTTTCCATATGACGTTTGAGACATCAATTCCGTCTATATTCGCCACATACTCAGTGGAGAAGCCGCGTTCTTTTTTCATCACTTCCTTGTCAGCGGGAAGTTTGCAATCTGGAATACGATTGCGTCGTACTGTTCCAAGACTCAATATACCCTCTTTAGCATGACAAGGAAGTAACGTAATTATCAAAATAAAGTTGATAATTCTGATGTCTTGGTATGTTCCGCGCCATTCTGAGTACTATGTTTGAAGATGCTCCTAAATCTGGTTCATCAGAAAGTACAACATTTTCGGCTCCTGTTTCAGGTTCAATTTTATAGGCAAACCCTGAGACCCCGCTTAGTACAAAAATCTTATAGCCCCATTTGTTTGGTTTCTTGGGATTGTATCTCTTCAGATTACTTCTTGCTTTAGTAGAGCAAATCTGTTCGTCTACACAAAGGTATGCCTCTAACGGGATGCCACCAAATGTCCTATTCAAGGTGTCTACGACAGGTCTTATTTTGAAAAGCCTGTCACCATTTGTTGCATTACGTGGGGGTAATTTAGAGTTGTCATTGAAATGGATATACTGTCTAATTTTTTCAAACTTTTGTTTTGACATTATTTCTTGAATCATGGGAGTACCAATGGACGTGTTCCAATGACTGGTTACTCTTGGCAATTGTATCAATGACATCATATAAGTTACACCAATAAACTGCTGAATATCGGTTTCCGTAACTTGAAAGGATTTGTTTGTGTCCTTTTGTATTATATACAAATTTGTTTGTTCAGTAATAAAATTTATCAACTCTTTGGGAAAAAGATATAAAAAGAACTGAATTGGTGTATCAAGCTCAAGTAAATTAGGCGGTAAAGTAGTATTTCCTGTAAATCGTAACTGCTGGTCGTTTAGAACTAGAATTTTCTTTTTCCATTGTATTTGCCGTTTTTTTCTCTTTTGATTAGTGGTAGTTTTATTTGAATGACTTCCAAGATCTGCAGATGAGGGGCCAGCAATAGGCTCAATGCGTTCACACTCTTCAATAACTGCATCCACATCAACTGCATTATCTTCTTCAAGATCAGATAAAACTTCTAAATCTTCCAATAATGGTTGAAAATCTGGATCAATAACGCTATCATCATCGTCCTCTAACCCATCTTCACTATCATATTGGTGCAGTAAGTCACATACTTCATGATCTTTCGGTGATTTTGACCCCATTCTGAAAGAATATGACATAAATTTCTATCAATACCTATAAACTTGAGTTACAGCTAATTCATTCATCACCACTCAATGTTACAGAAATGTTACAAACACATAAACTTATATTTCCCACATAAAAAAGAAAATGTATGCTTTGCTTACAATATATGTACAAAATTATTCACTTACCTATATGTTTCTACGAAAAAACTACAATTTTACACACTTTTATTATATTTTTATAAAATTCAAACTTGTAACGAATTTCGACTTGTCACTTTCATCGGCACACTAAATTTGTACTTGCAAAAACTACCAGTTACGTCATCTATGATTTGTACCTGGTACTAAAATGTTCGGTGTGCTATGTTACAATACAGTGACATTGAGTTGAATTATCTAAAACTATTAGTATTCGTTTTTGCGGGATTTTTTAGGTTTGTTACAGAAATGTCACACGAGTCTACAAAGGGTTAAATACTTCTTAATAGCTTGACCTCATAGTAAAATTCTCAATCTTCATTAAGATCATTTCTTTGGTTTTAACCACAACACCTTCATTCTGTCAACTGCTATTTGTCTGTTAGTACTTGCAATGGCTTGTACTTTTTGCAGTGTTGCATAATAAACATACATATTATGAATCACTGCAAAAGGTCTTCAGGCAGGTAGATGCAGCTTTAAAGAGCATTTAGTTTTGGCAAAATCATTGTCAATTCCAAAGAAACTATGTCCTGACTTCGATAATCTTAATCATTTCCTCCAAATGTGTGCAAGGACGATTGTTCAATAGTGCCTTTAGAATTACACTCACAGGCACAAGTAACCACCCATTTTATATTTCTTTCATTTTGTAGAAATCATCAAATTTATACCACATTTAATGAGAGGTTTTTGAAAGCTACCCTTAAGGTATGTAAAAAGTCTTGTAAAAAACGTTGTTTTTGTCACACCAAAATCCAGTTTTGTGAACAACTTCGATGAAAATGAATCAATATGCAATTTGAAAAAGTCAACATCATCATTTCAGCCGAAAGACGTCCACTGCTGGAAATAGGCCGCCCCCAAGGATCTCCACGAGGAGCGGGCTTGCGCCTCCCGCTTCCAGCGGTTTCCCGCGACCTTCACCAGCTCATCGGTTCACCTTGTCGGGGCCTACCCACGCTGCGTCATCCGGTGCGTGGTCGCCACTCAAAAACCCATTGGCCACATCGGGCATCGGTCCTACGGGAAATGTGCCCGGCCCACTGCCACTTAAGTGTTGCAATTCTTCGGGCTATGTTGGTTACCTTCGTTGCTCTGCGAATCTCGGATTCGAAACCACAAACATAGCCCTCTCCATGGCCCTTTGAGTGACCTTGAGCTTTCTTCTAAGGCCCATTGTTAGCGACCACGTCTCAGTTCCATAAGTCATCACTGGCACACCCACTGGTCAAAGACTTATCTCAAAACACTGCGGTATTTTGGACGTGACGATTCTACGTAGCATCCCGAAAGGTCAACGATGGATCTCTTTCTCGAAGTTGGACCTACCTAACTGGATAGATTGTCCCAGGTATACGTAACTGTCAAAATTTTCAAGAAAATAGTCTTCGATCTTTATAGGAGTCGGTATAACATGTGCATTAGACATGACTTTCGTCTTGTTCATGTTAATTTTAAGACTTACTCGCTCTTAGGCTCTACGAGATCTCTCTCTAGATCCTCCATGGTCTCAGCCATGACTACGGTATCATCAGCAAACCGCAGCTGTGTAATGTCCTCCCCATTGATGTTAGTCCTTTCCAATCCAGAACCTCGACGACATCCTCCAATGCAGCGGTGAACAGTTTCAGGGAGATAACAGCTCCCTGTCTGACACCACGATGCAAAGGTATTGGTTTTGAGGTGATGGCGTTTTCGTACAAACCTTTCAGCGCTTCAATTACCGATAGTCTATTTGGCTTCGCTGGAGAGACTGCAGTACAGCCCCGGTCTCGATCGATTCAAAAGCTTTTTCGTAGTCCACAACGCCAAGCAAAGCAAAGGGGACGTTTACTCTTGTAGTTGAAGTTATTCTTGAAAAAAGTAGTCGTAATTAAAAAATAACAATAATGGGTATTGCCGCCTCGGCCTCTAATAACTTCTTGAGCCTGTTTGGCAATCCATTCATGAAATCCTGGATATCTGACTTGGGGATATTACGCAAGTCTTCAACCGCAGCCTGTTACTCCGCAGTCTTGACCTCTTCTCGGGTTGTAGAGGCTGGTATCCTTGCTCGGACAAGTCTTTTAAGATTGTTCCAAATGTGCTCAATTGGGTTAAGATCGGGAATGCGTGCCGGTCATGGTAAAACTTGAATCCGCACCTTATTAAGATATAGCGGCATGGTAACATGTATTGGATCATGCATTAATCTGAAGTTTCACCAATAAATAGTTTAAAAAAAAATGGAAGAACATTCTCCACGTAACTTTGAACATTCACACTGCCTCTATTACACACAACAAGATTGGTACGACCCTCGTATAAAATACCTCCCCTAACCGGTATGGACCCTCCCTCGTAATCCAGTGTTTCGATTGTAGCGCATCGAGCAAACCTTTCAGTTTGACGCCTGTAGACACACTGACGTCCATCTAGACCTCTTAGGACTATTAGTAATACTAGAAGTGTAATAATGTATCTTTAGAAACAGACTCTTTTGGGGTTAACATAAAATGTTCAAATAACCAACTCCACACGAAGTCACGGGCGGCCGCTAGTACCTTTATAAAAAAAATGTGTTGAAGAACAATCATGAATTCATTCCAAATAATAAAAAAGGGATGCTGTTACTAAGACTATGCTGTCTGTCAGCAGGATGTATCTCATGAGCCATGATAGATAGACAAATGATTTTTTTGCAGATGATGTATTTAAAGAGGGCTCCCGTACCACAGATGTGATTTTCTTTTAAGATACTGGTAACTGAAATGACTCAAACCACAGTGTGACTTATTATGTAACTGCCTCCAATTTGTGTGCAAGTCAGACTCACACTTGGTGGTCCTGCACCAAGTCACCAGGTAGCATTTTACCCCCGCCCTCATCCTCCAAACTTTTTCCAATTCTTCTTTTTCAATTTCTATGGTGTTTTCCATTCAAATTGTTTACCTGACAAAAGTTGATTTTACCTTTACCCACTTTCTGTGCAAGTATGTACAGACGAAAGCACATCAAGCTATTACAATATGCCAGATTTCCTTATTAGATTTTCAACTTTATGTGTAAAGCATTACGGCTCAAAGTTGAATGGGAATATCTGACAATTTGGGGTAGCTTGACCTGCTGTCGTCCGTACATATATTATTATATTTAAAATCCTTAATTAGGACCGTATTATCTGTAATACGGTCCTAATTAAGGATTTTGCTTGCTTCCTAATTAAGGATTTGCCTTACTCAAGATTTAACCTTTTATTACTTAAAATTAGTTTGAACCAATCAAATCGCTTCAAACGACATTTAAGTAAAGCATGAGTTTTGAGTGAGGTTCTGTAATACGGACCTTAGTGTTCTATCTACAGCTGCTTCTATTATCGAACACTTGCACAACCTTTATTGCATCTTTTTCTTGCGAACATACACTTCGAGTTAATATGGTGTTGTTTATTTCTAAATTTTAAAAAGTAAAAAAGTATTTTGAACCCAACTATTGGTTTTTGCCCAATTTCAGTTGCCCCTGTATACTTATACTAATATATTTTTGTATTTTCTTTTTAGCTTATATTTAAAAGGAGTAAGCATTCAAACATTATAAGCCCAATAGAAAGTAATGAGGAACTTGAAATAAATTATAATAAAACATTGTTGGATGAGACAAATAACCAAGAGACCAAAAAGATCCAAGAAGCTATGTCAGAAGTTGTTGACCCAGAATCCGAATCTTCTAATTAAAAGTGTTAACTGCAACTTGGTTAATCAGTGTCTAATCTAGATGGAACGTTCGAGTGGGCTGCGGGGAGGAATTTCCCTTTTAACTGCCTACCATTTAACTCTAAAGAAACTGTCGATTTTCAAAAGGAGGCAGAACTGCATTCATATATCTTTGTAAATCACTTTTACCGAGTTAAAAATTAAAACTACACCAAGGCATTTTTTTTCCGAGCGGTGTTTTTCCTCCGTCAAGAACAAAGATCTTAAACACGATTTTCTCATATATAGGCGCGTATATAATAGAAATACACAGAGAGAGACAAGAATTCACGTTACAGCCAGCCGCGTTATTTTATTCCTGTATTTTAACATTAAACGACGAATTACATGAATTAAAAACGAACAAATAAGTACATTAAGAAAGCACACTAAGTACTTCTAGACAGTCACACGCTCATGTTAATGGCAAGAGATCTGCAGGATCTGCGGTCACCAGGGCTTTTACAACAAGCTTCCCATGGACATTCGAATCTTACCCATTAAACGATTTAAAAGCTATATAAAGGCCAAACTTTGCAAAACAGCAGTAAGTATTATAAAATCACTGATTATTTAGAAAACAGTAAAGCTTGGGACTGAGCTGCTCGCTCTGCTAAGCATTGTTATGAAGCAATATGCGTAATTATGACATTTTAAACACTTTTTTTTTAAAGTCACGTAAAAGATTGTTCTTTTTTTTATTAATTTATAAACCAGCGCTTGACCGCAATCCCGCCTGATGGTAAGCAGTGACGCAATCGTTGATGGTAAAGCGCACTAGTTTATTAAGAGCCTATTCACTCTAGCCTTGAAGACACTCAAATTGTAGTTCGACGGAAACACCGCCGCCGGCAGATTGTTCCAGTCCCTCGATGTACGCGGTATAAAGGAGGAGGCGAAACGCTTCGTCCGGATCGTAGAGGTGTTAACAACATAAGAGTGGAAACTCGCCGTACGACGGATCGTCCGATGGTGGAACGGAGATGGGGGAATTAAATCGTGAAATTCCCTCGCACACTCCCCAAAATGTATCCTATAGAACACCTAAAACAATTATTTTGTTTATTGTAGCATAATGCTACACCACATTTCTCACAAATTGTTTGAGATACGCCAGTGCACTTGGGAAACTTGCAACGTATCCTTTTTTCTACCCAAATCGGCCAGTGGCCAATTTGATCCTGCCTTACTGCCAATGGGCGGACATGTTGAGCTGGCCCCTTGAATTTTTTGGCTTGAATTTCATTTTCAATTGATTTTCGATTCTTGATTTTAGTTTTCAAGCCTAGTTTGCATAACGTTTCACCAATCTCAAGTCGAAAATCTGCTGAAGACAATTGTTTGTCATTGCAGTTTTTTTGCCTGCCTTACCTACTCTTCGATATAACAACCAAGAGTTGGCCATAGTCAGGTCTAAGAAGTGATAAAACATCCGAACCTGCCATCTTTTACTTCGAATTAGAATTTTATACCTTCCCATAATACTGTCTATCAAATCTACTCCTCCCATATGCCGGTTATATTCTCCAACGATATGGGGGCGATCAATGTTTATATATCTCTTATTGGCCTTATCGTAACGTCTGACTTGGGCCTTTGGTAATTCACCAGCAAAAGTTGACACCAGAGTCACAACTTTGTTGTCTTTCCATATGACGTTTGAGACATCAATTCCGTCTATATTCGCCACATACTCAGTGGAGAAGCCGCGTTCTTTTTTCATCACTTCCTTGTCAGCGGGAAGTTTGCAATCTGGAATACGATTGCGTCGTACTGTTCCAAGACTCAATATACCCTCTTTAGCATGACAAGGAAGTAACGTAATTATCAAAATAAAGTTGATAATTCTGATGTCTTGGTATGTTCCGCGCCATTCTGAGTACTATGTTTGAAGATGCTCCTAAATCTGGTTCATCAGAAAGTACAACATTTTCGGCTCCTGTTTCAGGTTCAATTTTATAGGCAAACCCTGAGACCCCGCTTAGTACAAAAATCTTATAGCCCCATTTGTTTGGTTTCTTGGGATTGTATCTCTTCAGATTACTTCTTGCTTTAGTAGAGCAAATCTGTTCGTCTACACAAAGGTATGCCTCTAACGGGATGCCACCAAATGTCCTATTCAAGGTGTCTACGACAGGTCTTATTTTGAAAAGCCTGTCACCATTTGTTGCATTACGTGGGGGTAATTTAGAGTTGTCATTGAAATGGATATACTGTCTAATTTTTTCAAACTTTTGTTTTGACATTATTTCTTGAATCATGGGAGTACCAATGGACGTGTTCCAATGACTGGTTACTCTTGGCAATTGTATCAATGACATCATATAAGTTACACCAATAAACTGCTGAATATCGGTTTCCGTAACTTGAAAGGATTTGTTTGTGTCCTTTTGTATTATATACAAATTTGTTTGTTCAGTAATAAAATTTATCAACTCTTTGGGAAAAAGATATAAAAAGAACTGAATTGGTGTATCAAGCTCAAGTAAATTAGGCCGTAAAGTAGTATTTCCTGTAAATCGTAACTGCTGGTCGTTTAGAACTAGAATTTTCTTTTTCCATTGTATTTGCCGTTTTTTTCTCTTTTGATTAGTGGTAGTTTTATTTGAATGACTTCCAAGATCTGCAGATGAGGGGCCAGCAATAGGCTCAATGCGTTCACACTCTTCAATAACTGCATCCACATCAACTGCATTATCTTCTTCAAGATCAGATAAAACTTCTAAATCTTCCAATAATGGTTGAAAATCTGGATCAATAACGCTATCATCATCGTCCTCTAACCCATCTTCACTATCATATTGGTGCAGTAAGTCACATACTTCATGATCTTTCAGTGATTTTGACCCCATTCTGAAAGAATATGACATAAATTTCTATCAATACCTATAAACTTGAGTTACAGCTAATTCATTCATCACCACTCAATGTTACAGAAATGTTACAAACACATAAACTTATATTTCCCACATAAAAAAGAAAATGTATGCTTTGCTTACAATATATGTACAAAATTATTCACTTACCTATATGTTTCTACGAAAAAACTACAATTTTACACACTTTTATTATATTTTTATAAAATTCAAACTTGTAACGAATTTCGACTTGTCACTTTCATCGGCACACTAAATTTGTACTTGCAAAAACTACCAGTTACGTCATCTATGATTTGTACCTGGTACTAAAATGTTCGGTGTGCTATGTTACAATACAGTGACATTGAGTTGAATTATCTAAAACTATTAGTATTCGTTTTTGCGGGATTTTTTAGGTTTGTTACAGAAATGTCACACGAGTCTACAAAGGGTTAAATACTTCTTAATAGCTTGACCTCATAGTAAAATTCTCAATCTTCATTAAGATCATTTCTTTGGTTTTAACCACAACACCTTCATTCTGTCAACTGCTATTTGTCTGTTAGTACTTGCAATGGCTTGTACTTTTTGCAGTGTTGCATAATAAACATACATATTATGAATCACTGCAAAAGGTCTTCAGGCAGGTAGATGCAGCTTTAAAGAGCATTTAGTTTTGGCAAAATCATTGTCAATTCCAAAGAAACTATGTCCTGACTTCGATAATCTTAATCATTTCCTCCAAATGTGTGCAAGGACGATTGTTCAATAGTGCCTTTAGAATTACACTCACAGGCACAAGTAACCACCCATTTTATATTTCTTTCATTTTGTAGAAATCATCAAATTTATACCACATTTAATGAGAGGTTTTTGAAAGCTACCCTTAAGGTATGTAAAAAGTCTTGTAAAAAACGTTGTTTTTGTCACACCAAAATCCAGTTTTGTGAACAACTTCGATGAAAATGAATCAATATGCAATTTGAAAAAGTCAACATCATCATTTCAGCCGAAAGACGTCCACTGCTGGAAATAGGCCGCCCCCAAGGATCTCCACGAGGAGCGGGCTTGCGCCTCCCGCTTCCAGCGGTTTCCCGCGACCTTCACCAGCTCATCGGTTCACCTTGTCGGGGCCTACCCACGCTGCGTCATCCGGTGCGTGGTCGCCACTCAAAAACCCATTGGCCACATCGGGCATCGGTCCTACGGGAAATGTGCCCGGCCCACTGCCACTTAAGTGTTGCAATTCTTCGGGCTATGTTGGTTACCTTCGTTGCTCTGCGAATCTCGGATTCGAAACCACAAACATAGCCCTCTCCATGGCCCTTTGAGTGACCTTGAGCTTTCTTCTAAGGCCCATTGTTAGCGACCACGTCTCAGTTCCATAAGTCATCACTGGCACACCCACTGGTCAAAGACTTATCTCAAAACACTGCGGTATTTTGGACGTGACGATTCTACGTAGCATCCCGAAAGGTCAACGATGGATCTCTTTCTCGAAGTTGGACCTACCTAACTGGATAGATTGTCCCAGGTATACGTAACTGTCAAAATTTTCAAGAAAATAGTCTTCGATCTTTATAGGAGTCGGTATAACATGTGCATTAGACATGACTTTCGTCTTGTTCATGTTAATTTTAAGACTTACTCGCTCTTAGGCTCTACGAGATCTCTCTCTAGATCCTCCATGGTCTCAGCCATGACTACGGTATCATCAGCAAACCGCAGCTGTGTAATGTCCTCCCCATTGATGTTAGTCCTTTCCAATCCAGAACCTCGACGACATCCTCCAATGCAGCGGTGAACAGTTTCAGGGAGATAACAGCTCCCTGTCTGACACCACGATGCAAAGGTATTGGTTTTGAGGTGATGGCGTTTTCGTACAAACCTTTCAGCGCTTCAATTACCGATAGTCTATTTGGCTTCGCTGGAGAGACTGCAGTACAGCCCCGGTCTCGATCGATTCAAAAGCTTTTTCGTAGTCCACAACGCCAAGCAAAGCAAAGGGGACGTTTACTCTTGTAGTTGAAGTTATTCTTGAAAAAAGTAGTCGTAATTAAAAAATAACAATAATGGGTATTGCCGCCTCGGCCTCTAATAACTTCTTGAGCCTGTTTGGCAATCCATTCATGACATCCTGGATATCTGACTTGGGGATATTACGCAAGTCTTCAACCGCAGCCTGTTACTCCGCAGTCTTGACCTCTTCTCGGGTTGTAGAGGCTGGTATCCTTGCTCGGACAAGTCTTTTAAGATTGTTCCAAATGTGCTCAATTGGGTTAAGATCGGGAATGCGTGCCGGTCATGGTAAAACTTGAATCCGCACCTTATTAAGATATAGCGGCATGGTAACATGTATTGGATCATGCATTAATCTGAAGTTTCACCAATAAATAGTTTAAAAAAAAATGGAAGAACATTCTCCACGTAACTTTGAACATTCACACTGCCTCTATTACACACAACAAGATTGGTACGACCCTCGTATAAAATACCTCCCCTAACCGGTATGGACCCTCCCTCGTAATCCAGTGTTTCGATTGTAGCGCATCGAGCAAACCTTTCAGTTTGACGCCTGTAGACACACTGACGTCCATCTAGACCTCTTAGGACTATTAGTAATACTAGAAGTGTAATAATGTATCTTTAGAAACAGACTCTTTTGGGGTTAACATAAAATGTTCAAATAACCAACTCCACACGAAGTCACGGGCGGCCGCTAGTACCTTTATAAAAAAAATGTGTTGAAGAACAATCATGAATTCATTCCAAATAATAAAAAAGGGATGCTGTTACTAAGACTATGCTGTCTGTCAGCAGGATGTATCTCATGAGCCATGATAGATAGACAAATGATTTTTTTGCAGATGATGTATTTAAAGAGGGCTCCCGTACCACAGATGTGATTTTCTTTTAAGATACTGGTAACTGAAATGACTCAAACCACAGTGTGACTTATTATGTAACTGCCTCCAATTTGTGTGCAAGTCAGACTCACACTTGGTGGTCCTGCACCAAGTCACCAGGTAGCATTTTACCCCCGCCCTCATCCTCCAAACTTTTTCCAATTCTTCTTTTTCAATTTCTATGGTGTTTTCCATTCAAATTGTTTACCTGACAAAAGTTGATTTTACCTTTACCCACTTTCTGTGCAAGTATGTACAGACGAAAGCACATCAAGCTATTACAATATGCCAGATTTCCTTATTAGATTTTCAACTTTATGTGTAAAGCATTACGGCTCAAAGTTGAATGGGAATATCTGACAATTTGGGGTAGCTTGACCTGCTGTCGTCCGTACATATATTATTATATTTAAAATCCTTAATTAGGACCGTATTATCTGTAATACGGTCCTAATTAAGGATTTTGCTTGCTTCCTAATTAAGGATTTGCCTTACTCAAGATTTAACCTTTTATTACTTAAAATTAGTTTGAACCAATCAAATCGCTTCAAACGACATTTAAGTAAAGCATGAGTTTTGAGTGAGGTTCTGTAATACGGACCTTAGTGTTCTATCTACAGCTGCTTCTATTATCGAACACTTGCACAACCTTTATTGCATCTTTTTCTTGCGAACATACACTTCGAGTTAATATGGTGTTGTTTATTTCTAAATTTTAAAAAGTAAAAAAGTATTTTGAACCCAACTATTGGTTTTTGCCCAATTTCAGTTGCCCCTGTATACTTATACTAATATATTTTTGTATTTTCTTTTTAGCTTATATTTAAAAGGAGTAAGCATTCAAACATTATAAGCCCAATAGAAAGTAATGAGGAACTTGAAATAAATTATAATAAAACATTGTTGGATGAGACAAATAACCAAGAGACCAAAAAGATCCAAGAAGCTATGTCAGAAGTTGTTGACCCAGAATCCGAATCTTCTAATTAAAAGTGTTAACTGCAACTTGGTTAATCAGTGTCTAATCTAGATGGAACGTTCGAGTGGGCTGCGGGGAGGAATTTCCCTTTTAACTGCCTACCATTTAACTCTAAAGAAACTGTCGATTTTCAAAAGGAGGCAGAACTGCATTCATATATCTTTGTAAATCACTTTTACCGAGTTAAAAATTAAAACTACACCAAGGCATTTTTTTTCCGAGCGGTGTTTTTCCTCCGTCAAGAACAAAGATCTTAAACACGATTTTCTCATATATAGGCGCGTATATAATAGAAATACACAGAGAGAGACAAGAATTCACGTTACAGCCAGCCGCGTTATTTTATTCCTGTATTTTAACATTAAACGACGAATTACATGAATTAAAAACGAACAAATAGAAACGAGATAGTCTTTGCGATCCAATGGTTGACAGTCATGTTAATAAGCTCTGGGCTAAATAATCTCAAAAGTTTGCAATTTGTTCGTAATTAAGAATCTAAAGTAGTTTATAGTGACAATTAATAAATCATCTAAGTGAAATACACAAAATAAGCACCGGAAAGTGAATGAATAATCAAGTTTTAGTGCAAAAATCATAATAGGCTACGAACAGTGAAGTGACAGCATGACAAATCACAATTTGCGCGCTGCACGCAAATCGCGCATCTAAGCAGTAAGGATAAGTGTGTCAACGGCGTGCGCCTTCGCTTGTTACCTGACAGTGGGTGCGATACGTCAGCGGTGGCGTTGTTGTGCCTACGGCAAAGATAAGTTGGCGCGATCGGCGCAATACATTTTACCCACATTGCGTTTGCCTCTGGGAGGGTGACGATTTTTAATTTCTTTCCTCACATTTCCTTGATCAATATAATTATGACCAGCAAGTCGGTTCATTGGGGTTGTTGCAATAACGAATTTGAATCTGCCGACAGTAAATTTATGGTATGCGATACATGTAAGAAATCCTATCATTATGCCTGTTTGTCCATTAAGGAATCTCCTAATAAAATTGGACCACGGAAGTCTTGGAAATGTCCAACATGTTTAAGTAGCACTCCAAGGACGTCTAGGAACGACTCAACCCCTATAAGAAACGTAAACACGAGTAGAGGAAATAAAAGACAAGCCACTGAAGCCCCATCTCCCCCAATGCCAGAGTGTACCAGGGAGGACGTCCGTTCAATTATACAAGAAATTATAAAGCAGGAATGTAATAACATGTTGAAACAAATAAACACAAATATTATGTGTACAATAAACAAGGAACTTGCGCCGATCAGAGAAGAAATGAAGGAAATAAATAAATCCATAAATTTTATTAATGAAACTTTTGAAGAAATTAAAAGAGAACAGAAATTATCAAAGGAAAATATGAAAAAAATTGAGCTCGAAAATGAAGAACTGCGGAGTACACTTGGAGATTTACAGGCGAGAACTAATATTTTGGAGCAACAATCAAGGAAATGTAATCTAGAGATACAGTGTGTACCTGAAAATAAGAAAGAGAATGTGTGTAATATCATAACACAACTCGGTCAAACTGTTAAGTGTGATATCAAGGAGCAAGATATTATACATTGTACGCGGATTGCTAAGTCCAACACTTCCAGTGCTCGCCCACGGTCGATAATTGTACAACTCGCCACGCCTAAACTACGTGATCGACTATTGGCGTCTGTTACTAAATATAATCAGGATAATCCACAAGAAAAATTAAACTCCTCTCATTTGGGATTTGCTGGAGGAAAGTCTCCAGTTTACGTCGCAGAACATCTGTCACCTACAAATCGAGCTCTCCACGCAGCGGCCAGGATAAAAGCCAAAGAAATGCATTATAAGTATACCTGGGTCAGGGACGGTAAAATATTTGTAAGAAAGATAGATGGTGCTGATTACATATTGATTAAAAACATGAGTAGCTTAACTAAAATTATATAATATTTACAATTTATTATTTTCCTAAATTAATATTTATATACAATATTTTTAAGTTTGCATGATTAGGTAGCTTATTATAATTTAAAATTCAATCACTTAAATATATATTATCAAAACTGTAGAGGCCTCAGAACTAAGACAAATGATTTTTATAATAACCTTTGTTGTATTAATTATGATGTAATAGTATTAACGGAAACCTGGTTGAATCATTGTGTGCTTAGCAGTGAACTGTTTGACGACAGATATGTGGTGTATAGAAGGGATAGGGAAACAACAGGTTTTCATTCTAACAAAGATGGAGGTGGAGTGCTAATTGCCGTTTCGAGAAAAATTAACTCTAGTAGTAATCAGAAATGGCAGAGTAAATGCGAAGATCTTTGGATCACCATTGACGCGTCTGCCACGCATACTTCGCAGCACATAGTGCTCTGTGCAGTCTACCTTCCGCCGCCTGTGTGTCAGTCGACAATTGAACACTTTATTGATAATTGCAATAATATTTTTGAATCAATTAATTTACCAGTATGCATAATCGGGGATTTTAACTTGAGCAAATTGAGCTGGGAACCAGGACCTGTCATTGGAAAAATACCGAATACCTGTCAGCTGCTACTAGATTTTATGCATGTAGCTAGACTTGTCCAGCATAATAATGTAAAGAACTGTTCTGGGCGTATTTTAGATTTAATCCTCACTACAATACCTTCGTGTTCAGTGAATGAATCAAATTGTTCATTAACCAACATTGACAAGCTACATCCCCCCCTTGAAATATCGCTGTCATTAATAAAAGACTCTCACCTACCATATAATAAATCTAATTTTAAATCAAATTTTTATAAGGCCAATTATGACCAAACTAAACTAGAACTAAATAAACAAGACTGGTCACAACTGTTTCAAAGCAGTAAAAACGTAAATAGCATGCTGAAGGTTTTCTATGGTGTTTTAAACAATGTTATTGATAAATTTGTACCTAAATGCAAGTCTACAACAAGCCGCTATCCACCCTGGTTTGACAAAGTAATTATAAAATCTCTAAAGGAAAAAAATAGACTAAGAATAAGATTTAAAAAATATAAAAATCCGCGAGACAAAATCGAATTAATACTGGTAACCAAACGTTGCGAAAGTATGGCCAAATGTTTGTACAAAAAATACATGGCTAATTTAGAAGCAGAAATAAATAAGAATCCTAAATTATTTTGGTCTCATATCAAAGCAAAGCGCGGGGGAACTAGCGCCTACCCCTTAATCATGACTGATGGACAGACTACTTCATCTAATGGCCCAATGATCTGTAATCTTTTTGCTAAGTATTTTTCGTCTGTCTACACTCCTGACAGTAACTTAGACTTTGATCGCTTGGAGTCGGATTATTTAAACTCATTGAAAAACAGCCAATGCTTAACAATTCCAGTGATAGAGAGCGACACCATACTAAATAAGTTGAAATGCCTAAACATTTGTAAAGGAGCAGGTCCTGACGGGATCCCTCCTTTCTTTATTGCTGCTTGTGCGGCAGCTCTTGTTATTCCTTTAAAAATGATCTACAATACATCTTTAACGACAGGGATTTTCCCGGATGAGTGGAAGAAGGCCAAAGTAGTGCCTGTATTTAAATCGGACGGCAGGGATTGCATATCGAATTACAGACCCATCTCTATTCTTTCCACCTTTGCTAAGGTTTTTGAGTCGATGATATGCCCTCATGTTCAGCGTCATTTTAATCTTTACCTTAGTGACCACCAACACGGTTTTGTTGCTTCTAGGTCTACAACAACAAACTTAGTGACATTCACGGAGTTTCTGGTACAGTGTATGGACGCTAACAAACAATGCGATGTTGTATACACTGATTTTAGCAAGGCTTTCGACAAAATTTCGCATTCCATACTAATTTACAAGCTGTCATTGTATGGTGTCACTGGATTTTTGTTGAAATGGCTTGCATCTTACTTAACTAAGCGGGAATTCTACGTCGTTGTCAATGGTTTTCGATCCGAAACTGTCTCCATAACTTCCGGAGCTCCACAAGGCTCCCATCTCGCCCCAGTGCTTTTTAATATTTTTGTTAACGACCTTCCCCATTGTTTTCAGTATTCGAATTGCTTTCTATACGCCGACGATTTGAAATTTGCTAGATGTATCGATTCATCACACGACGCTATACTTTTGCAGGAAGATGTGGACAGATTATTTAAATGGTGTACCCACAATCGAATGGAACTGAACATTAAAAAGTGTTATTACATAAGTTTTTCTAGAAAGATGAATCATATGCGTTCAAAGTATATGGTTGATAACAAGATTTTAAATAAGGTGGACAAAATTAAAGATCTAGGGGTCCTGTTCGATGATAAACTAACATTTATACCACATATGGAGCAAATAATAACAAAGGCTTCAAAAATGTTGGGGTTTGTCATAAGGAATACCAAAAGTTTTAAACAGAGTGGCACTAAAATCATGTTGTACAATAGTTTGGTTCGCAGTATCTTGGAGTATTGCAGTGTTGTTTGGAGACCACACTACGCTACACACATGTTACGATTAGAGCGAGTCCAGAAACGCTTTTTGTGGCACCTTGCATTTTCACAGGGTAAATCTAAGTGCTTGCCGTCCTACCACACTCGATTGCGATATTTCAAGATGCTGCCACTATCAACCAGAGCTAATATTACAGACGCATTATTCTTTTACAAATTGATCAGAAACAAAATTGACTGTCCAACATTGCTTGGCCTTTTTAGATTCCGCGCCCCTACCAGACTCCCACGTGGTAACTTTACCCCCCTTTATCCACCTCTGCGTAGAACCGTCCTTGGTGCAAACTCGGCTATTCCCCGATTATGCAAGATAATTAACAGCTGCGTTGACGTAATCGATATACACCATGACAGCATCGGGAAATTTATTAAATCAATTCTTCATTTGTGTTCCGAGGGCTTCTTCAAATAAAATAAATTAAGTCATAATAATTGTATAATAATGTTAAGAATTAATTAATTAATTTACTTGCTTTAATTAATATAATCCTGATTTTACTATTTTGTTAATTCATACTTCTTATTGTACTCTTTAATTTAAAGTAGTTTAATATTGAATGTTAACCGTTTTTTGTGCATGTTGTGTTAGCCAGTAAGTAGTTATTACACTTACAAATGTATTTTTTCGTAAAATTTTATTTCTTAAATGTATTAGTGTACATAACTGTTGGCTAACCTAATAAATAAATAAATAAATAAATAAATAAACAAATAAGTACATTAAGAAAGCACACTAAGTACTTCTAGACAGTCACACGCTCATGTTAATGGCAAGAGATCTGCAGGATCTGCGGTCACCAGGGCTTTTACAACAAGCTTCCCATGGACATTCGAATCTTACCCATTAAACGATTTAAAAGCTATATAAAGGCCAAACTTTGCAAAACAGCAGTAAGTATTATAAAATCACTGATTATTTAGAAAACAGTAAAGCTTGGGACTGAGCTGCTCGCTCTGCTAAGCATTGTTATGAAGCAATATGCGTAATTATGACATTTTAAACACTTTTTTTTTAAAGTCACGTAAAAGATTGTTCTTTTTTTTATTAATTTATAAACCAGCGCTTGACCGCAATCCCGCCTGATGGTAAGCAGTGACGCAATCGTTGATGGTAAAGCGCACTAGTTTATTAAGAGCCTATTCACTCTAGCCTTGAAGACACTCAAATTGTAGTTCGACGGAAACACCGCCGCCGGCAGATTGTTCCAGTCCCTCGATGTACGCGGTATAAAGGAGGAGGCGAAACGCTTCGTCCGGATCGTAGAGGTGTTAACAACATAAGAGTGGAAACTCGCCGTACGACGGATCGTCCGATGGTGGAACGGAGATGGGGGAATTAAATCGTGAAATTCCCTCGCACACTCCCCAAAATGTATCCTATAGAACACCTAAAACAATTATTTTGTTTATTGTAGCATAATGCTACACCACATTTCTCACAAATTGTTTGAGATACGCCAGTGCACTTGGGAAACTTGCAACGTATCCTTTTTTCTACCCAAATCGGCCAGTGGCCAATTTGATCCTGCCTTACTGCCAATGGGCGGACATGTTGAGCTGGCCCCTTGAATTTTTTGGCTTGAATTTCATTTTCAATTGATTTTCGATTCTTGATTTTAGTTTTCAAGCCTAGTTTGCATAACGTTTCACCAATCTCAAGTCGAAAATCTGCTGAAGACAATTGTTTGTCATTGCAGTTTTTTTGCCTGCCTTACCTACTCTTCGATATAACAACCAAGAGTTGGCCATAGTCAGGTCTAAGAAGTGATAAAACATCCGAACCTGCCATCTTTTACTTCGAATTAGAATTTTATACCTTCCCATAATACTGTCTATCAAATCTACTCCTCCCATATGCCGGTTATATTCTCCAACGATATGGGGGCGATCAATGTTTATATATCTCTTATTGGCCTTATCGTAACGTCTGACTTGGGCCTTTGGTAATTCACCAGCAAAAGTTGACACCAGAGTCACAACTTTGTTGTCTTTCCATATGACGTTTGAGACATCAATTCCGTCTATATTCGCCACATACTCAGTGGAGAAGCCGCGTTCTTTTTTCATCACTTCCTTGTCAGCGGGAAGTTTGCAATCTGGAATACGATTGCGTCGTACTGTTCCAAGACTCAATATACCCTCTTTAGCATGACAAGGAAGTAACGTAATTATCAAAATAAAGTTGATAATTCTGATGTCTTGGTATGTTCCGCGCCATTCTGAGTACTATGTTTGAAGATGCTCCTAAATCTGGTTCATCATAAAGTACAACATTTTCGGCTCCTGTTTCAGGTTCAATTTTATAGGCAAACCCTGAGACCCCGCTTAGTACAAAAATCTTATAGCCCCATTTGTTTGGTTTCTTGGGATTGTATCTCTTCAGATTACTTCTTGCTTTAGTAGAGCAAATCTGTTCGTCTACACAAAGGTATGCCTCTAACGGGATGCCACCAAATGTCCTATTCAAGGTGTCTACGACAGGTCTTATTTTGAAAAGCCTGTCACCATTTGTTGCATTACGTGGGGGTAATTTAGAGTTGTCATTGAAATGGATATACTGTCTAATTTTTTCAAACTTTTGTTTTGACATTATTTCTTGAATCATGGGAGTACCAATGGACGTGTTCCAATGACTGGTTACTCTTGGCAATTGTATCAATGACATCATATAAGTTACACCAATAAACTGCTGAATATCGGTTTCCGTAACTTGAAAGGATTTGTTTGTGTCCTTTTGTATTATATACAAATTTGTTTGTTCAGTAATAAAATTTATCAACTCTTTGGGAAAAAGATATAAAAAGAACTGAATTGGTGTATCAAGCTCAAGTAAATTAGGCGGTAAAGTAGTATTTCCTGTAAATCGTAACTGCTGGTCGTTTAGAACTAGAATTTTCTTTTTCCATTGTATTTGCCGTTTTTTTCTCTTTTGATTAGTGGTAGTTTTATTTGAATGACTTCCAAGATCTGCAGATGAGGGGCCAGCAATAGGCTCAATGCGTTCACACTCTTCAATAACTGCATCCACATCAACTGCATTATCTTCTTCAAGATCAGATAAAACTTCTAAATCTTCCAATAATGGTTGAAAATCTGGATCAATAACGCTATCATCATCGTCCTCTAACCCATCTTCACTATCATATTGGTGCAGTAAGTCACATACTTCATGATCTTTCAGTGATTTTGACCCCATTCTGAAAGAATATGACATAAATTTCTATCAATACCTATAAACTTGAGTTACAGCTAATTCATTCATCACCACTCAATGTTACAGAAATGTTACAAACACATAAACTTATATTTCCCACATAAAAAAGAAAATGTATGCTTTGCTTACAATATATGTACAAAATTATTCACTTACCTATATGTTTCTACGAAAAAACTACAATTTTACACACTTTTATTATATTTTTATAAAATTCAAACTTGTAACGAATTTCGACTTGTCACTTTCATCGGCACACTAAATTTGTACTTGCAAAAACTACCAGTTACGTCATCTATGATTTGTACCTGGTACTAAAATGTTCGGTGTGCTATGTTACAATACAGTGACATTGAGTTGAATTATCTAAAACTATTAGTATTCGTTTTTGCGGGATTTTTTAGGTTTGTTACAGAAATGTCACACGAGTCTACAAAGGGTTAAATACTTCTTAATAGCTTGACCTCATAGTAAAATTCTCAATCTTCATTAAGATCATTTCTTTGGTTTTAACCACAACACCTTCATTCTGTCAACTGCTATTTGTCTGTTAGTACTTGCAATGGCTTGTACTTTTTGCAGTGTTGCATAATAAACATACATATTATGAATCACTGCAAAAGGTCTTCAGGCAGGTAGATGCAGCTTTAAAGAGCATTTAGTTTTGGCAAAATCATTGTCAATTCCAAAGAAACTATGTCCTGACTTCGATAATCTTAATCATTTCCTCCAAATGTGTGCAAGGACGATTGTTCAATAGTGCCTTTAGAATTACACTCACAGGCACAAGTAACCACCCATTTTATATTTCTTTCATTTTGTAGAAATCATCAAATTTATACCACATTTAATGAGAGGTTTTTGAAAGCTACCCTTAAGGTATGTAAAAAGTCTTGTAAAAAACGTTGTTTTTGTCACACCAAAATCCAGTTTTGTGAACAACTTCGATGAAAATGAATCAATATGCAATTTGAAAAAGTCAACATCATCATTTCAGCCGAAAGACGTCCACTGCTGGAAATAGGCCGCCCCCAAGGATCTCCACGAGGAGCGGGCTTGCGCCTCCCGCTTCCAGCGGTTTCCCGCGACCTTCACCAGCTCATCGGTTCACCTTGTCGGGGCCTACCCACGCTGCGTCATCCGGTGCGTGGTCGCCACTCAAAAACCCATTGGCCACATCGGGCATCGGTCCTACGGGAAATGTGCCCGGCCCACTGCCACTTAAGTGTTGCAATTCTTCGGGCTATGTTGGTTACCTTCGTTGCTCTGCGAATCTCGGATTCGAAACCACAAACATAGCCCTCTCCATGGCCCTTTGAGTGACCTTGAGCTTTCTTCTAAGGCCCATTGTTAGCGACCACGTCTCAGTTCCATAAGTCATCACTGGCACACCCACTGGTCAAAGACTTATCTCAAAACACTGCGGTATTTTGGACGTGACGATTCTACGTAGCATCCCGAAAGGTCAACGATGGATCTCTTTCTCGAAGTTGGACCTACCTAACTGGATAGATTGTCCCAGGTATACGTAACTGTCAAAATTTTCAAGAAAATAGTCTTCGATCTTTATAGGAGTCGGTATAACATGTGCATTAGACATGACTTTCGTCTTGTTCATGTTAATTTTAAGACTTACTCGCTCTTAGGCTCTACGAGATCTCTCTCTAGATCCTCCATGGTCTCAGCCATGACTACGGTATCATCAGCAAACCGCAGCTGTGTAATGTCCTCCCCATTGATGTTAGTCCTTTCCAATCCAGAACCTCGACGACATCCTCCAATGCAGCGGTGAACAGTTTCAGGGAGATAACAGCTCCCTGTCTGACACCACGATGCAAAGGTATTGGTTTTGAGGTGATGGCGTTTTCGTACAAACCTTTCAGCGCTTCAATTACCGATAGTCTATTTGGCTTCGCTGGAGAGACTGCAGTACAGCCCCGGTCTCGATCGATTCAAAAGCTTTTTCGTAGTCCACAACGCCAAGCAAAGCAAAGGGGACGTTTACTCTTGTAGTTGAAGTTATTCTTGAAAAAAGTAGTCGTAATTAAAAAATAACAATAATGGGTATTGCCGCCTCGGCCTCTAATAACTTCTTGAGCCTGTTTGGCAATCCATTCATGACATCCTGGATATCTGACTTGGGGATATTACGCAAGTCTTCAACCGCAGCCTGTTACTCCGCAGTCTTGACCTCTTCTCGGGTTGTAGAGGCTGGTATCCTTGCTCGGACAAGTCTTTTAAGATTGTTCCAAATGTGCTCAATTGGGTTAAGATCGGGAATGCGTGCCGGTCATGGTAAAACTTGAATCCGCACCTTATTAAGATATAGCGGCATGGTAACATGTATTGGATCATGCATTAATCTGAAGTTTCACCAATAAATAGTTTAAAAAAAAATGGAAGAACATTCTCCACGTAACTTTGAACATTCACACTGCCTCTATTACACACAACAAGATTGGTACGACCCTCGTATAAAATACCTCCCCTAACCGGTATGGACCCTCCCTCGTAATCCAGTGTTTCGATTGTAGCGCATCGAGCAAACCTTTCAGTTTGACGCCTGTAGACACACTGACGTCCATCTAGACCTCTTAGGACTATTAGTAATACTAGAAGTGTAATAATGTATCTTTAGAAACAGACTCTTTTGGGGTTAACATAAAATGTTCAAATAACCAACTCCACACGAAGTCACGGGCGGCCGCTAGTACCTTTATAAAAAAAATGTGTTGAAGAACAATCATGAATTCATTCCAAATAATAAAAAAGGGATGCTGTTACTAAGACTATGCTGTCTGTCAGCAGGATGTATCTCATGAGCCATGATAGATAGACAAATGATTTTTTTGCAGATGATGTATTTAAAGAGGGCTCCCGTACCACAGATGTGATTTTCTTTTAAGATACTGGTAACTGAAATGACTCAAACCACAGTGTGACTTATTATGTAACTGCCTCCAATTTGTGTGCAAGTCAGACTCACACTTGGTGGTCCTGCACCAAGTCACCAGGTAGCATTTTACCCCCGCCCTCATCCTCCAAACTTTTTCCAATTCTTCTTTTTCAATTTCTATGGTGTTTTCCATTCAAATTGTTTACCTGACAAAAGTTGATTTTACCTTTACCCACTTTCTGTGCAAGTATGTACAGACGAAAGCACATCAAGCTATTACAATATGCCAGATTTCCTTATTAGATTTTCAACTTTATGTGTAAAGCATTACGGCTCAAAGTTGAATGGGAATATCTGACAATTTGGGGTAGCTTGACCTGCTGTCGTCCGTACATATATTATTATATTTAAAATCCTTAATTAGGACCGTATTATCTGTAATACGGTCCTAATTAAGGATTTTGCTTGCTTCCTAATTAAGGATTTGCCTTACTCAAGATTTAACCTTTTATTACTTAAAATTAGTTTGAACCAATCAAATCGCTTCAAACGACATTTAAGTAAAGCATGAGTTTTGAGTGAGGTTCTGTAATACGGACCTTAGTGTTCTATCTACAGCTGCTTCTATTATCGAACACTTGCACAACCTTTATTGCATCTTTTTCTTGCGAACATACACTTCGAGTTAATATGGTGTTGTTTATTTCTAAATTTTAAAAAGTAAAAAAGTATTTTGAACCCAACTATTGGTTTTTGCCCAATTTCAGTTGCCCCTGTATACTTATACTAATATATTTTTGTATTTTCTTTTTAGCTTATATTTAAAAGGAGTAAGCATTCAAACATTATAAGCCGAATAGAAAGTAATGAGGAACTTGAAATAAATTATAATAAAACATTGTTGGATGAGACAAATAACCAAGAGACCAAAAAGATCCAAGAAGCTATGTCAGAAGTTGTTGACCCAGAATCCGAATCTTCTAATTAAAAGTGTTAACTGCAACTTGGTTAATCAGTGTCTAATCTAGATGGAACGTTCGAGTGGGCTGCGGGGAGGAATTTCCCTTTTAACTGCCTACCATTTAACTCTAAAGAAACTGTCGATTTTCAAAAGGAGGCAGAACTGCATTCATATATCTTTGTAAATCACTTTTACCGAGTTAAAAATTAAAACTACACCAAGGCATTTTTTTTCCGAGCGGTGTTTTTCCTCCGTCAAGAACAAAGATCTTAAACACGATTTTCTCATATATAGGCGCGTATATAATAGAAATACACAGAGAGAGACAAGAATTCACGTTACAGCCAGCCGCGTTATTTTATTCCTGTATTTTAACATTAAACGACGAATTACATGAATTAAAAACGAACAAATAAGTACATTAAGAAAGCACACTAAGTACTTCTAGACAGTCACACGCTCATGTTAATGGCAAGAGATCTGCAGGATCTGCGGTCACCAGGGCTTTTACAACAAGCTTCCCATGGACATTCGAATCTTACCCATTAAACGATTTAAAAGCTATATAAAGGCCAAACTTTGCAAAACAGCAGTAAGTATTATAAAATCACTGATTATTTAGAAAACAGTAAAGCTTGGGACTGAGCTGCTCGCTCTGCTAAGCATTGTTATGAAGCAATATGCGTAATTATGACATTTTAAACACTTTTTTTTTAAAGTCACGTAAAAGATTGTTCTTTTTTTTATTAATTTATAAACCAGCGCTTGACCGCAATCCCGCCTGATGGTAAGCAGTGACGCAATCGTTGATGGTAAAGCGCACTAGTTTATTAAGAGCCTATTCACTCTAGCCTTGAAGACACTCAAATTGTAGTTCGACGGAAACACCGCCGCCGGCAGATTGTTCCAGTCCCTCGATGTACGCGGTATAAAGGAGGAGGCGAAACGCTTCGTCCGGATCGTAGAGGTGTTAACAACATAAGAGTGGAAACTCGCCGTACGACGGATCGTCCGATGGTGGAACGGAGATGGGGGAATTAAATCGTGAAATTCCCTCGCACACTCCCCAAAATGTATCCTATAGAACACCTAAAACAATTATTTTGTTTATTGTAGCATAATGCTACACCACATTTCTCACAAATTGTTTGAGATACGCCAGTGCACTTGGGAAACTTGCAACGTATCCTTTTTTCTACCCAAATCGGCCAGTGGCCAATTTGATCCTGCCTTACTGCCAATGGGCGGACATGTTGAGCTGGCCCCTTGAATTTTTTGGCTTGAATTTCATTTTCAATTGATTTTCGATTCTTGATTTTAGTTTTCAAGCCTAGTTTGCATAACGTTTCACCAATCTCAAGTCGAAAATCTGCTGAAGACAATTGTTTGTCATTGCAGTTTTTTTGCCTGCCTTACCTACTCTTCGATATAACAACCAAGAGTTGGCCATAGTCAGGTCTAAGAAGTGATAAAACATCCGAACCTGCCATCTTTTACTTCGAATTAGAATTTTATACCTTCCCATAATACTGTCTATCAAATCTACTCCTCCCATATGCCGGTTATATTCTCCAACGATATGGGGGCGATCAATGTTTATATATCTCTTATTGGCCTTATCGTAACGTCTGACTTGGGCCTTTGGTAATTCACCAGCAAAAGTTGACACCAGAGTCACAACTTTGTTGTCTTTCCATATGACGTTTGAGACATCAATTCCGTCTATATTCGCCACATACTCAGTGGAGAAGCCGCGTTCTTTTTTCATCACTTCCTTGTCAGCGGGAAGTTTGCAATCTGGAATACGATTGCGTCGTACTGTTCCAAGACTCAATATACCCTCTTTAGCATGACAAGGAAGTAACGTAATTATCAAAATAAAGTTGATAATTCTGATGTCTTGGTATGTTCCGCGCCATTCTGAGTACTATGTTTGAAGATGCTCCTAAATCTGGTTCATCATAAAGTACAACATTTTCGGCTCCTGTTTCAGGTTCAATTTTATAGGCAAACCCTGAGACCCCGCTTAGTACAAAAATCTTATAGCCCCATTTGTTTGGTTTCTTGGGATTGTATCTCTTCAGATTACTTCTTGCTTTAGTAGAGCAAATCTGTTCGTCTACACAAAGGTATGCCTCTAACGGGATGCCACCAAATGTCCTATTCAAGGTGTCTACGACAGGTCTTATTTTGAAAAGCCTGTCACCATTTGTTGCATTACGTGGGGGTAATTTAGAGTTGTCATTGAAATGGATATACTGTCTAATTTTTTCAAACTTTTGTTTTGACATTATTTCTTGAATCATGGGAGTACCAATGGACGTGTTCCAATGACTGGTTACTCTTGGCAATTGTATCAATGACATCATATAAGTTACACCAATAAACTGCTGAATATCGGTTTCCGTAACTTGAAAGGATTTGTTTGTGTCCTTTTGTATTATATACAAATTTGTTTGTTCAGTAATAAAATTTATCAACTCTTTGGGAAAAAGATATAAAAAGAACTGAATTGGTGTATCAAGCTCAAGTAAATTAGGCGGTAAAGTAGTATTTCCTGTAAATCGTAACTGCTGGTCGTTTAGAACTAGAATTTTCTTTTTCCATTGTATTTGCCGTTTTTTTCTCTTTTGATTAGTGGTAGTTTTATTTGAATGACTTCCAAGATCTGCAGATGAGGGGCCAGCAATAGGCTCAATGCGTTCACACTCTTCAATAACTGCATCCACATCAACTGCATTATCTTCTTCAAGATCAGATAAAACTTCTAAATCTTCCAATAATGGTTGAAAATCTGGATCAATAACGCTATCATCATCGTCCTCTAACCCATCTTCACTATCATATTGGTGCAGTAAGTCACATACTTCATGATCTTTCAGTGATTTTGACCCCATTCTGAAAGAATATGACATAAATTTCTATCAATACCTATAAACTTGAGTTACAGCTAATTCATTCATCACCACTCAATGTTACAGAAATGTTACAAACACATAAACTTATATTTCCCACATAAAAAAGAAAATGTATGCTTTGCTTACAATATATGTACAAAATTATTCACTTACCTATATGTTTCTACGAAAAAACTACAATTTTACACACTTTTATTATATTTTTATAAAATTCAAACTTGTAACGAATTTCGACTTGTCACTTTCATCGGCACACTAAATTTGTACTTGCAAAAACTACCAGTTACGTCATCTATGATTTGTACCTGGTACTAAAATGTTCGGTGTGCTATGTTACAATACAGTGACATTGAGTTGAATTATCTAAAACTATTAGTATTCGTTTTTGCGGGATTTTTTAGGTTTGTTACAGAAATGTCACACGAGTCTACAAAGGGTTAAATACTTCTTAATAGCTTGACCTCATAGTAAAATTCTCAATCTTCATTAAGATCATTTCTTTGGTTTTAACCACAACACCTTCATTCTGTCAACTGCTATTTGTCTGTTAGTACTTGCAATGGCTTGTACTTTTTGCAGTGTTGCATAATAAACATACATATTATGAATCACTGCAAAAGGTCTTCAGGCAGGTAGATGCAGCTTTAAAGAGCATTTAGTTTTGGCAAAATCATTGTCAATTCCAAAGAAACTATGTCCTGACTTCGATAATCTTAATCATTTCCTCCAAATGTGTGCAAGGACGATTGTTCAATAGTGCCTTTAGAATTACACTCACAGGCACAAGTAACCACCCATTTTATATTTCTTTCATTTTGTAGAAATCATCAAATTTATACCACATTTAATGAGAGGTTTTTGAAAGCTACCCTTAAGGTATGTAAAAAGTCTTGTAAAAAACGTTGTTTTTGTCACACCAAAATCCAGTTTTGTGAACAACTTCGATGAAAATGAATCAATATGCAATTTGAAAAAGTCAACATCATCATTTCAGCCGAAAGACGTCCACTGCTGGAAATAGGCCGCCCCCAAGGATCTCCACGAGGAGCGGGCTTGCGCCTCCCGCTTCCAGCGGTTTCCCGCGACCTTCACCAGCTCATCGGTTCACCTTGTCGGGGCCTACCCACGCTGCGTCATCCGGTGCGTGGTCGCCACTCAAAAACCCATTGGCCACATCGGGCATCGGTCCTACGGGAAATGTGCCCGGCCCACTGCCACTTAAGTGTTGCAATTCTTCGGGCTATGTTGGTTACCTTCGTTGCTCTGCGAATCTCGGATTCGAAACCACAAACATAGCCCTCTCCATGGCCCTTTGAGTGACCTTGAGCTTTCTTCTAAGGCCCATTGTTAGCGACCACGTCTCAGTTCCATAAGTCATCACTGGCACACCCACTGGTCAAAGACTTATCTCAAAACACTGCGGTATTTTGGACGTGACGATTCTACGTAGCATCCCGAAAGGTCAACGATGGATCTCTTTCTCGAAGTTGGACCTACCTAACTGGATAGATTGTCCCAGGTATACGTAACTGTCAAAATTTTCAAGAAAATAGTCTTCGATCTTTATAGGAGTCGGTATAACATGTGCATTAGACATGACTTTCGTCTTGTTCATGTTAATTTTAAGACTTACTCGCTCTTAGGCTCTACGAGATCTCTCTCTAGATCCTCCATGGTCTCAGCCATGACTACGGTATCATCAGCAAACCGCAGCTGTGTAATGTCCTCCCCATTGATGTTAGTCCTTTCCAATCCAGAACCTCGACGACATCCTCCAATGCAGCGGTGAACAGTTTCAGGGAGATAACAGCTCCCTGTCTGACACCACGATGCAAAGGTATTGGTTTTGAGGTGATGGCGTTTTCGTACAAACCTTTCAGCGCTTCAATTACCGATAGTCTATTTGGCTTCGCTGGAGAGACTGCAGTACAGCCCCGGTCTCGATCGATTCAAAAGCTTTTTCGTAGTCCACAACGCCAAGCAAAGCAAAGGGGACGTTTACTCTTGTAGTTGAAGTTATTCTTGAAAAAAGTAGTCGTAATTAAAAAATAACAATAATGGGTATTGCCGCCTCGGCCTCTAATAACTTCTTGAGCCTGTTTGGCAATCCATTCATGACATCCTGGATATCTGACTTGGGGATATTACGCAAGTCTTCAACCGCAGCCTGTTACTCCGCAGTCTTGACCTCTTCTCGGGTTGTAGAGGCTGGTATCCTTGCTCGGACAAGTCTTTTAAGATTGTTCCAAATGTGCTCAATTGGGTTAAGATCGGGAATGCGTGCCGGTCATGGTAAAACTTGAATCCGCACCTTATTAAGATATAGCGGCATGGTAACATGTATTGGATCATGCATTAATCTGAAGTTTCACCAATAAATAGTTTAAAAAAAAATGGAAGAACATTCTCCACGTAACTTTGAACATTCACACTGCCTCTATTACACACAACAAGATTGGTACGACCCTCGTATAAAATACCTCCCCTAACCGGTATGGACCCTCCCTCGTAATCCAGTGTTTCGATTGTAGCGCATCGAGCAAACCTTTCAGTTTGACGCCTGTAGACACACTGACGTCCATCTAGACCTCTTAGGACTATTAGTAATACTAGAAGTGTAATAATGTATCTTTAGAAACAGACTCTTTTGGGGTTAACATAAAATGTTCAAATAACCAACTCCACACGAAGTCACGGGCGGCCGCTAGTACCTTTATAAAAAAAATGTGTTGAAGAACAATCATGAATTCATTCCAAATAATAAAAAAGGGATGCTGTTACTAAGACTATGCTGTCTGTCAGCAGGATGTATCTCATGAGCCATGATAGATAGACAAATGATTTTTTTGCAGATGATGTATTTAAAGAGGGCTCCCGTACCACAGATGTGATTTTCTTTTAAGATACTGGTAACTGAAATGACTCAAACCACAGTGTGACTTATTATGTAACTGCCTCCAATTTGTGTGCAAGTCAGACTCACACTTGGTGGTCCTGCACCAAGTCACCAGGTAGCATTTTACCCCCGCCCTCATCCTCCAAACTTTTTCCAATTCTTCTTTTTCAATTTCTATGGTGTTTTCCATTCAAATTGTTTACCTGACAAAAGTTGATTTTACCTTTACTCACTTTCTGTGCAAGTATGTACAGACGAAAGCACATCAAGCTATTACAATATGCCAGATTTCCTTATTAGATTTTCAACTTTATGTGTAAAGCATTACGGCTCAAAGTTGAATGGGAATATCTGACAATTTGGGGTAGCTTGACCTGCTGTCGTCCGTACATATATTATTATATTTAAAATCCTTAATTAGGACCGTATTATCTGTAATACGGTCCTAATTAAGGATTTTGCTTGCTTCCTAATTAAGGATTTGCCTTACTCAAGATTTAACCTTTTATTACTTAAAATTAGTTTCAACCAATCAAATCGCTTCAAACGACATTTAAGTAAAGCATGAGTTTTGAGTGAGGTTCTGTAATACGGACCTTAGTGTTCTATCTACAGCTGCTTCTATTATCGAACACTTGCACAACCTTTACTGCATCTTTTTCTTGCGAACATACACTTCGAGTTAATATGGTGTTGTTTATTTCTAAATTTTAAAAAGTAAAAAAGAATTTTGAACCCAACTATTGGTTTTTGCCCAATTTCAGTTGCCCCTGTATACTTATACTAATATATTTTTGTATTTTCTTTTTAGCTTATATTTAAAAGGAGTAGGGTAAGGTGGGGCACAATGTTACACGGGGTACAATGTTACAATGCACATATCTCCGTCCTAGTCTTTTAGTTTTATGATGTTGGTATACACGTTTGTCAAGCTCACAAGCAGCCATCTTCAAACAATTGTCATCACCACAGTTTATACCGTGCTTGAAAAATAACAACCAAAAAAGGTTTTTAGGTGATTAAACGACGAAAAAATTGTTTCAAAGTTTTAAATTTCTTTCCGGACGTAATGTATTAAGGTACGGCATGGTAGTTTTCCTTTATTTAATATTTATTTAGCTACATATTACTGTTAAGTAGTTTATTGTAAACATAATCTAAAATATTCATTCCAATTTTTAATTTGGTTTGCCTCTCCGGGGCACTGTGTTACGGGGCACTGTGTGACAGTGTAACAGTCAGGCCCTGTCAACATATTATTATTGCCTATTTCAAGGTATTACAAGAAAATGGTTCGAAATCGTAAGAGGAAGACGGATTACGGTCTTCATAATGAAAAAGATATGGCGGAAGCGAATTTGATGGTTGAAAGTGATGTGAGTCTTTGAAAAGCTGCAAATGAAAAGCATGTTAATTTTATGACATTGCAAAGATAAGTTCAAAAGAAGAAAAAGTGTTCGGAGGATGAAGAACATATGCAACTTACTCCAAATTATGTTAATTATGTGGTGGCCTATTGGTTAAAGGACCAGCCTCTCAAGTATGAGTGTGCTGGTTCGATTCCAGGTCAGGCAAGTACCAATGTAACTTTTCTAAGTTATATGTACCTACTTTCTAATTATATCTTGGACACCAATGGCTGATTAAAAGGTGAAGGAAAACATCTTGAGGAAACCTGGACTTTAAGTGTGAAATCGCCAACGCGCATTGAGCAAGCGTGGTGATTACGGTAAGAGTGGTATTCAGTAACGATCAAGAAAAGGCGTTGGTAGAATATTTAGTTAATATTTAGTTTCTCATTTTGTTAATTATACAATATTTTATGGTGTAACATTGTGCCCCTTACCCTGTAACAGACTACCCCAGATACGGGGCTCAGTGTTACAATCGACTGGTTTAATTAAAGTGCAATTTAAATGAAGTAGTTGCTAATATTGTTATTGTTTGATTAATTTTAATTAAAGAGAGATTGTTAAAGTTTATGTCCATGCCAAAAAGTAGCTGATTAATACAATATTTTTCTCATTACATCCCAGTATATTTTTTTTGTAACACTGTACCCCACCTTACCCTAAGCATTCAAACATTATAAGCCGAATAGAAAGTAATGAGGAACTTGAAATAAATTATAATAAAACATTGTTGGATGAGACAAATAACCAAGAGACCAAAAAGATCCAAGAAGCTATGTCAGAAGTTGTTGACCCAGAATCCGAATCTTCTAATTAAAAGTGTTAACTGCAACTTGGTTAATCAGTGTCTAATCTAGATGGAACGTTCGAGTGGGCTGCGGGGAGGAATTTCCCTTTTAACTGCCTACCATTTAACTCTAAAGAAACTGTCGATTTTCAAAAGGAGGCAGAACTGCATTCATATATCTTTGTAAATCACTTTTACCGAGTTAAAAATTAAAACTACACCAAGGCATTTTTTTTCCGAGCGGTGTTTTTCCTCCGTCAAGAACAAAGATCTTAAACACGATTTTCTCATATATAGGCGCGTATATAATAGAAATACACAGAGAGAGACAAGAATTCACGTTACAGCCAGCCGCGTTATTTTATTCCTGTATTTTAACATTAAACGACGAATTACATGAATTAAAAACGAACAAATAAGTACATTAAGAAAGCACACTAAGTACTTCTAGACAGTCACACGCTCATGTTAATGGCAAGAGATCTGCAGGATCTGCGGTCACCAGGGCTTTTACAACAAGCTTCCCATGGACATTCGAATCTTACCCATTATACGATTTAAAAGCTATATAAAGGTCAAACTTTGCAAAACAGCAGTAAGTATTATAAAATCACTGATTATTTAGAAAACAGTAAAGCTTGGGACTGAGCTGCTCGCTCTGCTAAGCATTGTTATGAAGCAATATGCGTAATTATGACATTTTAAACACTTTTTTTTTAAAGTCACGTAAAAGATTGTTCTTTTTTTTATTAATTTATAAACCAGCGCTTGACCGCAATCCCGCCTGATGGTAAGCAGTGACGCAATCGTTGATGGTAAAGCGCACTAGTTTATTAAGAGCCTATTCACTCTAGCCTTGAAGACACTCAAATTGTAGTTCGACGGAAACACCGCCGCCGGCAGATTGTTCCAGTCCCTCGATGTACGCGGTATAAAGGAGGAGGCGAAACGCTTCGTCCGGATCGTAGAGGTGTTAACAACATAAGAGTGGAAACTCGCCGTACGACGGATCGTCCGATGGTGGAACGGAGATGGGGGAATTAAATCGTGAAATTCCCTCGCACACTCCCCAAAATGTATCCTATAGAACACCTAAAACAATTATTTTGTTTATTGTAGCATAATGCTACACCACATTTCTCACAAATTGTTTGAGATACGCCAGTGCACTTGGGAAACTTGCAACGTATCCTTTTTTCTACCCAAATCGGCCAGTGGCCAATTTGATCCTGCCTTACTGCCAATGGGCGGACATGTTGAGCTGGCCCCTTGAATTTTTTGGCTTGAATTTCATTTTCAATTGATTTTCGATTCTTGATTTTAGTTTTCAAGCCTAGTTTGCATAACGTTTCACCAATCTCAAGTCGAAAATCTGCTGAAGACAATTGTTTGTCATTGCAGTTTTTTTGCCTGCCTTACCTACTCTTCGATATAACAACCAAGAGTTGGCCATAGTCAGGTCTAAGAAGTGATAAAACATCCGAACCTGCCATCTTTTACTTCGAATTAGAATTTTATACCTTCCCATAATACTGTCTATCAAATCTACTCCTCCCATATGCCGGTTATATTCTCCAACGATATGGGGGCGATCAATGTTTATATATCTCTTATTGGCCTTATCGTAACGTCTGACTTGGGCCTTTGGTAATTCACCAGCAAAAGTTGACACCAGAGTCACAACTTTGTTGTCTTTCCATATGACGTTTGAGACATCAATTCCGTCTATATTCGCCACATACTCAGTGGAGAAGCCGCGTTCTTTTTTCATCACTTCCTTGTCAGCGGGAAGTTTGCAATCTGGAATACGATTGCGTCGTACTGTTCCAAGACTCAATATACCCTCTTTAGCATGACAAGGAAGTAACGTAATTATCAAAATAAAGTTGATAATTCTGATGTCTTGGTATGTTCCGCGCCATTCTGAGTACTATGTTTGAAGATGCTCCTAAATCTGGTTCATCAGAAAGTACAACATTTTCGGCTCCTGTTTCAGGTTCAATTTTATAGGCAAACCCTGAGACCCCGCTTAGTACAAAAATCTTATAGCCCCATTTGTTTGGTTTCTTGGGATTGTATCTCTTCAGATTACTTCTTGCTTTAGTAGAGCAAATCTGTTCGTCTACACAAAGGTATGCCTCTAACGGGATGCCACCAAATGTCCTATTCAAGGTGTCTACGACAGGTCTTATTTTGAAAAGCCTGTCACCATTTGTTGCATTACGTGGGGGTAATTTAGAGTTGTCATTGAAATGGATATACTGTCTAATTTTTTCAAACTTTTGTTTTGACATTATTTCTTGAATCATGGGAGTACCAATGGACGTGTTCCAATGACTGGTTACTATTGATCCAGATTTTCAACCATTATTGGAAGATTTAGAAGTTTTATCTGATCTTGAAGAAGATAATGCAGTTGATGTGGATGCAGTTATTGAAGAGTGTGAACGCATTGAGCCTATTGCTGGCCCCTCATCTGCAGATCTTGGAAGTCATTCAAATAAAACTACCACTAATCAAAAGAGAAAAAAACGGCAAATACAATGGAAAAAGAAAAACCTAGTTCTAAACGACCAGCAGTTACGATTTACAGGAAATACTACTTTACCGCCTAATTTACTTGAGCTTGATACACCAATTCAGTTCTTTTTATATCTTTTTCCCAAAGAGTTGATAAATTTTATTACTGAACAAACAAATTTGTATATAATACAAAAGGACCCAAACCAATCCTTTCAAGTTACGGAAACCGATATTCAGCAGTTTATTGGTGTAACTTATATGATGTCATTGATACAATTGCCAAGAGTAACCAGTCATTGGAACACGTCCATTGGTACTCCCATGATTCAAGAAATAATGTCAAAACAAAAGTTTGAAAAAATTAGACAGTATATCCATTTCAATGACAACTCTAAATTACCCCCACGTAATGCAACAAATGGTGACAGGCTTTTCAAAATAAGACCTGTCGTAGACACCTTGAATAGGACATTTGGTGGCATCCCGTTAGAGGCATACCTTTGTGTAGACGAACAGATTTGCTCTACTAAAGCAAGAAGTAATCTGAAGAGATACAATCCCAAGAAACCAAACAAATGGGGCTATAAGATTTTTGTACTAAGCGGGGTCTCAGGGTTTGCCTATAAAATTGAACCTGAAACAGGAGCCGAAAATGTTGTACTTTCTGATGAACCAGATTTAGGAGCATCTTCAAACATAGTACTCAGAATGGCGCGGAACATACCAAGACATCAGAATTATCAACTTTATTTTGATAATTACGTTACTTCCTTGTCATGCTAAAGAGGGTATATTGAGTCTTGGAACAGTACGACGCAATCGTATTCCAGATTGCAAACTTCCCGCTGACAAGGAAGTGATGAAAAAAGAACGCGGCTTCTCCACTGAGTATGTGGCGAATATAGACGGAATTGATGTCTCAAACGTCATATGGAAAGACAACAAAGTTGTGACTCTGGTGTCAACTTTTGCTGGTGAATTACCAAAGGCCCAAGTCAGACGTTACGATAAGGCCAATAAGAGATATATAAACATTGATCGCCCCCATATCGTTGGAGAATATAACCGGCATATGGGAGGAGTAGATTTGATAGACAGTATTATGGGAAGGTATAAAATTCTAATTCGAAGTAAAAGATGGCAGGTTCGGATGTTTTATCACTTCTTAGACCTGACTATGGCCAACTCTTGGTTGTTATATCGAAGAGTAGGTAAGGCAGGCAAAAAAACTGCAATGACAAACAATTGTCTTCAGCAGATTTTCGACTTGAGATTGGTGAAACGTTATGCAAACTAGGCTTGAAAACTAAAATCAAGAATCGAAAATCAATTGAAAATGAAATTCAAGTCAAAAAATTCAAGGGGCCAGCTCAACATGTCCGCCCATTGGCAGTAAGGCAGGATCAAATTGGCCACTGGCCGATTTGGGTAGAAAAAAGGATACGTTGCAAGTTTCCCAAGTGCACTGGCGTATCTCAAACAATTTGTGAGAAATGTGGTGTAGCATTATGCTACAATAAACAAAATAATTGTTTTAGGTGTTCTATAGGATACATTTTGGGGAGTGTGCGAGGGAATTTCACGATTTAATTCCCCCATCTCCGTTCCACCATCGGACGATCCGTCGTACGGCGAGTTTCCACTCTTATGTTGTTAACACCTCTACGATCCGGACGAAGCGTTTCGCCTCCTCCTTTATACCGCGTACATCGAGGGACTGGAACAATCTGCCGGCGGCGGTGTTTCCGTCGAACTACAATTTGAGTGTCTTCAAGGCTAGAGTGAATAGGCTCTTAATAAACTAGTGCGCTTTACCATCAACGATTGCGTCACTGCTTACCATCAGGCGGGATTGCGGTCAAGCGCTGGTTTATAAATTAATAAAAAAAAGAACAATCTTTTACGTGACTTTAAAAAAAAAGTGTTTAAAATGTCATAATTACGCATATTGCTTCATAACAATGCTTAGCAGAGCGAGCAGCTCAGTCCCAAGCTTTACTGTTTTCTAAATAATCAGTGATTTTATAATACTTACTGCTGTTTTGCAAAGTTTGGCCTTTATATAGCTTTTAAATCGTTTAATGGGTAAGATTCGAATGTCCATGGGAAGCTTGTTGTAAAAGCCCTGGTGACCGCAGATCCTGCAGATCTCTTGCCATTAACATGAGCGTGTGACTGTCTAGAAGTACTTAGTGTGCTTTCTTAATGTACTTATTTGTTCGTTTTTAATTCATGTAATTCGTCGTTTAATGTTAAAATACAGGAATAAAATAACGCGGCTGGCTGTAACGTGAATTCTTGTCTCTCTCTGTGTATTTCTATTATATACGCGCCTATATATGAGAAAATCGTGTTTAAGATCTTTGTTCTTGACGGAGGAAAAACACCGCTCGGAAAAAAAATGCCTTGGTGTAGTTTTAATTTTTAACTCGGTAAAAGTGATTTACAAAGATATATGAATGCAGTTCTGCCTCCTTTTGAAAATCGACAGTTTCTTTAGAGTTAAATGGTAGGCAGTTAAAAGGGAAATTCCTCCCCGCAGCCCACTCGAACGTTCCATCTAGATTAGACACTGATTAACCAAGTTGCAGTTAACACTTTTAATTAGAAGATTCGGATTCTGGGTCAACAACTTCTGACATAGCTTCTTGGATCTTTTTGGTCTCTTGGTTATTTGTCTCATCCAACAATGTTTTATTATAATTTATTTCAAGTTCCTCATTACTTTCTATTGGGCTTATAATGTTTGAATGCTTACTCCTTTTAAATATAAGCTAAAAAGAAAATACAAAAATATATTAGTATAAGTATACAGGGGCAACTGAAATTGGGCAAAAACCAATAGTTGGGTTCAAAATACTTTTTTACTTTTTAAAATTTAGAAATAAACAACACCATATTAACTCGAAGTGTATGTTCGCAAGAAAAAGATGCAATAAAGGTTGTGCAAGTGTTCGATAATAGAAGCAGCTGTAGATAGAACACTAAGGTCCGTATTACAGAACCTCACTCAAAACTCATGCTTTACTTAAATGTCGTTTGAAGCGATTTGATTGGTTCAAACTAATTTTAAGTAATAAAAGGTTAAATCTTGAGTAAGGCAAATCCTTAATTAGGAAGCAAGCAAAATCCTTAATTAGGACCGTATTACAGATAATACGGTCCTAATTAAGGATTTTAAATATAATAATATATGTACGGACGACAGCAGGTCAAGCTACCCCAAATTGTCAGATATTCCCATTCAACTTTGAGCCGTAATGCTTTACACATAAAGTTGAAAATCTAATAAGGAAATCTGGCATATTGTAATAGCTTGATGTGCTTTCGTCTGTACATACTTGCACAGAAAGTGGGTAAAGGTAAAATCAACTTTTGTCAGGTAAACAATTTGAATGGAAAACACCATAGAAATTGAAAAAGAAGAATTGGAAAAAGTTTGGAGGATGAGGGCGGGGGTAAAATGCTACCTGGTGACTTGGTGCAGGACCACCAAGTGTGAGTCTGACTTGCACACAAATTGGAGGCAGTTACATAATAAGTCACACTGTGGTTTGAGTCATTTCAGTTACCAGTATCTTAAAAGAAAATCACATCTGTGGTACGGGAGCCCTCTTTAAATACATCATCTGCAAAAAAATCATTTGTCTATCTATCATGGCTCATGAGATACATCCTGCTGACAGACAGCATAGTCTTAGTAACAGCATCCCTTTTTTATTATTTGGAATGAATTCATGATTGTTCTTCAACACATTTTTTTTATAAAGGTACTAGCGGCCGCCCGTGACTTCGTGTGGAGTTGGTTATTTGAACATTTTATGTTAACCCCAAAAGAGTCTGTTTCTAAAGATACATTATTACACTTCTAGTATTACTAATAGTCCTAAGAGGTCTAGATGGACGTCAGTGTGTCTACAGGCGTCAAACTGAAAGGTTTGCTCGATGCGCTACAATCGAAACACTGGATTACGAGGGAGGGTCCATACCGGTTAGGGGAGGTATTTTATACGAGGGTCGTACCAATCTTGTTGTGTGTAATAGAGGCAGTGTGAATGTTCAAAGTTACGTGGAGAATGTTCTTCCATTTTTTTTTAAACTATTTATTGGTGAAACTTCAGATTAATGCATGATCCAATACATGTTACCATGCCGCTATATCTTAATAAGGTGCGGATTCAAGTTTTACCATGACCGGCACGCATTCCCGATCTTAACCCAATTGAGCACATTTGGAACAATCTTAAAAGACTTGTCCGAGCAAGGATACCAGCCTCTACAACCCGAGAAGAGGTCAAGACTGCGGAGTAACAGGCTGCGGTTGAAGACTTGCGTAATATCCCCAAGTCAGATATCCAGGATGTCATGAATGGATTGCCAAACAGGCTCAAGAAGTTATTAGAGGCCGAGGCGGCAATACCCATTATTGTTATTTTTTAATTACGACTACTTTTTTCAAGAATAACTTCAACTACAAGAGTAAACGTCCCCTTTGCTTTGCTTGGCGTTGTGGACTACGAAAAAGCTTTTGAATCGATCGAGACCGGGGCTGTACTGCAGTCTCTCCAGCGAAGCCAAATAGACTATCGGTAATTGAAGCGCTGAAAGGTTTGTACGAAAACGCCATCACCTCAAAATCAATACCTTTGCATCGTGGTGTCAGACAGGGAGCTGTTATCTCCCTGAAACTGTTCACCGCTGCATTGGAGGATGTCGTCGAGGTTCTGGATTGGAAAGGACTAACATCAATGGGGAGGACATTACACAGCTGCGGTTTGCTGATGATACCGTAGTCATGGCTGAGACCATGGAGGATCTAGAGAGAGATCTCGTAGAGCCTAAGAGCGAGTAAGTCTTAAAATTAACATGAACAAGACGAAAGTCATGTCTAATGCACATGTTATACCGACTCCTATAAAGATCGAAGACTATTTTCTTGAAAATTTTGACAGTTACGTATACCTGGGACAATCTATCCAGTTAGGTAGGTCCAACTTCGAGAAAGAGATCCATCGTTGACCTTTCGGGATGCTACGTAGAATCGTCACGTCCAAAATACCGCAGTGTTTTGAGATAAGTCTTTGACCAGTGGGTGTGCCAGTGATGACTTATGGAACTGAGACGTGGTCGCTAACAATGGGCCTTAGAAGAAAGCTCAAGGTCACTCAAAGGGCCATGGAGAGGGCTATGTTTGTGGTTTCGAATCCGAGATTCGCAGAGCAACGAAGGTAACCAACATAGCCCGAAGAATTGCAACACTTAAGTGGCAGTGGGCCGGGCACATTTCCCGTAGGACCGATGCCCGATGTGGCCAATGGGTTTTTGAGTGGCGACCACGCACCGGATGACGCAGCGTGGGTAGGCCCCGACAAGGTGAACCGATGAGCTGGTGAAGGTCGCGGGAAACCGCTGGAAGCGGGAGGCGCAAGCCCGCTCCTCGTGGAGATCCTTGGGGGCGGCCTATTTCCAGCAGTGGACGTCTTTCGGCTGAAATGATGATGTTGACTTTTTCAAATTGCATATTGATTCATTTTCATCGAAGTTGTTCACAAAACTGGATTTTGGTGTGACAAAAACAACGTTTTTTACAAGACTTTTTACATACCTTAAGGGTAGCTTTCAAAAACCTCTCATTAAATGTGGTATAAATTTGATGATTTCTACAAAATGAAAGAAATATAAAATGGGTGGTTACTTGTGCCTGTGAGTGTAATTCTAAAGGCACTATTGAACAATCGTCCTTGCACACATTTGGAGGAAATGATTAAGATTATCGAAGTCAGGACATAGTTTCTTTGGAATTGACAATGATTTTGCCAAAACTAAATGCTCTTTAAAGCTGCAACTACCTGCCTGAAGACCTTTTGCAGTGATTCATAATATGTATGTTTATTATGCAACACTGCAAAAAGTACAAGCCATTGCAAGTACTAACAGACAAATAGCAGTTGACAGAATGAAGGTGTTGTGGTTAAAACCAAAGAAATGATCTTAATGAAGATTGAGAATTTTACTATGAGGTCAAGCTATTAAGAAGTATTTAACCCTTTGTAGACTCGTGTGACATTTCTGTAACAAACCTAAAAAATCCCGCAAAAACGAATACTAATAATTTTAGATAATTCAACTCAATGTCACTGTATTGTAACATAGCACACCGAACATTTTAGTACCAGGTACAAATCATAGATGACGTAACTGGTAGTTTTTGCAAGTACAAATTTAGTGTGCCGATGAAAGTGACAAGTCGAAATTCGTTACAAGTTTGAATTTTATAAAAATATAATAAAAGTGTGTAAAATTGTAGTTTTTTCGTAGAAACATATAGGTAAGTGAATAATTTTGTACATATATTGTAAGCAAAGCATACATTTTCTTTTTTATGTGGGAAATGTAAGTTTATGTGTTTGTAACATTTCTGTAACATTGAGTGGTGATGAATGAATTAGCTGTAACTCAAGTTTGTAGGTATTGATAGAAATTTATGTCATATTCTTTCAGAATGGGGTCAAAATCACTGAAAGATCATGAAGTATGTGACTTACTGCACCAATATGATAGTGAAGATGGGTTAGAGGACGATGATGATAGCGTTATTGATCCAGATTTTCAACCATTATTGGAAGATTTAGAAGTTTTATCTGATCTTGAAGAAGATAATGCAGTTGATGTGGATGCAGTTATTGAAGAGTGTGAACGCATTGAGCCTATTGCTGGCCCCTCATCTGCAGATCTTGGAAGTCATTCAAATAAAACTACCACTAATCAAAAGAGAAAAAAACGGCAAATACAATGGAAAAAGAAAAACCTAGTTCTAAACGACCAGCAGTTACGATTTACAGGAAATACTACTTTACCGCCTAATTTACTTGAGCTTGATACACCAATTCAGTTCTTTTTATATCTTTTTCCCAAAGAGTTGATAAATTTTATTACTGAACAAACAAATTTGTATATAATACAAAAGGACCCAAACCAATCCTTTCAAGTTACGGAAACCGATATTCAGCAGTTTATTGGTGTAACTTATATGATGTCATTGATACAATTGCCAAGAGTAACCAGTCATTGGAACACGTCCATTGGTACTCCCATGATTCAAGAAATAATGTCAAAACAAAAGTTTGAAAAAATTAGACAGTATATCCATTTCAATGACAACTCTAAATTACCCCCACGTAATGCAACAAATGGTGACAGGCTTTTCAAAATAAGACCTGTCGTAGACACCTTGAATAGGACATTTGGTGGCATCCCGTTAGAGGCATACCTTTGTGTAGACGAACAGATTTGCTCTACTAAAGCAAGAAGTAATCTGAAGAGATACAATCCCAAGAAACCAAACAAATGGGGCTATAAGATTTTTGTACTAAGCGGGGTCTCAGGGTTTGCCTATAAAATTGAACCTGAAAAAGGAGCCGAAAATGTTGTACTTTCTGATGAACCAGATTTAGGAGCATCTTCAAACATAGTACTCAGAATGGCGCGGAACATACCAAGACATCAGAATTATCAACTTTATTTTGATAATTACGTTACTTCCTTGTCATGCTAAAGAGGGTATATTGAGTTACACGCTATCATCATCGTCCTCTAACCCATCTTCACTATCATATTGGTGCAGTAAGTCACATACTTCATGATCTTTCAGTGATTTTGACCCCATTCTGAAAGAATATGACATAAATTTCTATCAATACCTATAAACTTGAGTTACAGCTAATTCATTCATCACCACTCAATGTTACAGAAATGTTACAAACACATAAACTTATATTTCCCACATAAAAAAGAAAATGTATGCTTTGCTTACAATATATGTACAAAATTATTCACTTACCTATATGTTTCTACGAAAAAACTACAATTTTACACACTTTTATTATATTTTTATAAAATTCAAACTTGTAACGAATTTCGACTTGTCACTTTCATCGGCACACTAAATTTGTACTTGCAAAAACTACCAGTTACGTCATCTATGATTTGTACCTGGTACTAAAATGTTCGGTGTGCTATGTTACAATACAGTGACATTGAGTTGAATTATCTAAAACTATTAGTATTCGTTTTTGCGGGATTTTTTAGGATTGTTACAGAAATGTCACACGAGTCTACAAAGGGTTAAATACTTCTTAATAGCTTGACCTCATAGTAAAATTCTCAATCTTCATTAAGATCATTTCTTTGGTTTTAACCACAACACCTTCATTCTGTCAACTGCTATTTGTCTGTTAGTACTTGCAATGGCTTGTACTTTTTGCAGTGTTGCATAATAAACATACATATTATGAATCACTGCAAAAGGTCTTCAGGCAGGTAGATGCAGCTTTAAAGAGCATTTAGTTTTGGCAAAATCATTGTCAATTCCAAAGAAACTATGTCCTGACTTCGATAATCTTAATCATTTCCTCCAAATGTGTGCAAGGACGATTGTTCAATAGTGCCTTTAGAATTACACTCACAGGCACAAGTAACCACCCATTTTATATTTCTTTCATTTTGTAGAAATCATCAAATTTATACCACATTTAATGAGAGGTTTTTGAAAGCTACCCTTAAGGTATGTAAAAAGTCTTGTAAAAAACGTTGTTTTTGTCACACCAAAATCCAGTTTTGTGAACAACTTCGATGAAAATGAATCAATATGCAATTTGAAAAAGTCAACATCATCATTTCAGCCGAAAGACGTCCACTGCTGGAAATAGGCCGCCCCCAAGGATCTCCACGAGGAGCGGGCTTGCGCCTCCCGCTTCCAGCGGTTTCCCGCGACCTTCACCAGCTCATCGGTTCACCTTGTCGGGGCCTACCCACGCTGCGTCATCCGGTGCGTGGTCGCCACTCAAAAACCCATTGGCCACATCGGGCATCGGTCCTACGGGAAATGTGCCCGGCCCACTGCCACTTAAGTGTTGCAATTCTTCGGGCTATGTTGGTTACCTTCGTTGCTCTGCGAATCTCGGATTCGAAACCACAAACATAGCCCTCTCCATGGCCCTTTGAGTGACCTTGAGCTTTCTTCTAAGGCCCATTGTTAGCGACCACGTCTCAGTTCCATAAGTCATCACTGGCACACCCACTGGTCAAAGACTTATCTCAAAACACTGCGGTATTTTGGACGTGACGATTCTACGTAGCATCCCGAAAGGTCAACGATGGATCTCTTTCTCGAAGTTGGACCTACCTAACTGGATAGATTGTCCCAGGTATACGTAACTGTCAAAATTTTCAAGAAAATAGTCTTCGATCTTTATAGGAGTCGGTATAACATGTGCATTAGACATGACTTTCGTCTTGTTCATGTTAATTTTAAGACTTACTCGCTCTTAGGCTCTACGAGATCTCTCTCTAGATCCTCCATGGTCTCAGCCATGACTACGGTATCATCAGCAAACCGCAGCTGTGTAATGTCCTCCCCATTGATGTTAGTCCTTTCCAATCCAGAACCTCGACGACATCCTCCAATGCAGCGGTGAACAGTTTCAGGGAGATAACAGCTCCCTGTCTGACACCACGATGCAAAGGTATTGGTTTTGAGGTGATGGCGTTTTCGTACAAACCTTTCAGCGCTTCAATTACCGATAGTCTATTTGGCTTCGCTGGAGAGACTGCAGTACAGCCCCGGTCTCGATCGATTCAAAAGCTTTTTCGTAGTCCACAACGCCAAGCAAAGCAAAGGGGACGTTTACTCTTGTAGTTGAAGTTATTCTTGAAAAAAGTAGTCGTAATTAAAAAATAACAATAATGGGTATTGCCGCCTCGGCCTCTAATAACTTCTTGAGCCTGTTTGGCAATCCATTCATGAAATCCTGGATATCTGACTTGGGGATATTACGCAAGTCTTCAACCGCAGCCTGTTACTCCGCAGTCTTGACCTCTTCTCGGGTTGTAGAGGCTGGTATCCTTGCTCGGACAAGTCTTTTAAGATTGTTCCAAATGTGCTCAATTGGGTTAAGATCGGGAATGCGTGCCGGTCATGGTAAAACTTGAATCCGCACCTTATTAAGATATAGCGGCATGGTAACATGTATTGGATCATGCATTAATCTGAAGTTTCACCAATAAATAGTTTAAAAAAAAATGGAAGAACATTCTCCACGTAACTTTGAACATTCACACTGCCTCTATTACACACAACAAGATTGGTACGACCCTCGTATAAAATACCTCCCCTAACCGGTATGGACCCTCCCTCGTAATCCAGTGTTTCGATTGTAGCGCATCGAGCAAACCTTTCAGTTTGACGCCTGTAGACACACTGACGTCCATCTAGACCTCTTAGGACTATTAGTAATACTAGAAGTGTAATAATGTATCTTTAGAAACAGACTCTTTTGGGGTTAACATAAAATGTTCAAATAACCAACTCCACACGAAGTCACGGGCGGCCGCTAGTACCTTTATAAAAAAAATGTGTTGAAGAACAATCATGAATTCATTCCAAATAATAAAAAAGGGATGCTGTTACTAAGACTATGCTGTCTGTCAGCAGGATGTATCTCATGAGCCATGATAGATAGACAAATGATTTTTTTGCAGATGATGTATTTAAAGAGGGCTCCCGTACCACAGATGTGATTTTCTTTTAAGATACTGGTAACTGAAATGACTCAAACCACAGTGTGACTTATTATGTAACTGCCTCCAATTTGTGTGCAAGTCAGACTCACACTTGGTGGTCCTGCACCAAGTCACCAGGTAGCATTTTACCCCCGCCCTCATCCTCCAAACTTTTTCCAATTCTTCTTTTTCAATTTCTATGGTGTTTTCCATTCAAATTGTTTACCTGACAAAAGTTGATTTTACCTTTACCCACTTTCTGTGCAAGTATGTACAGACGAAAGCACATCAAGCTATTACAATATGCCAGATTTCCTTATTAGATTTTCAACTTTATGTGTAAAGCATTACGGCTCAAAGTTGAATGGGAATATCTGACAATTTGGGGTAGCTTGACCTGCTGTCGTCCGTACATATATTATTATATTTAAAATCCTTAATTAGGACCGTATTATCTGTAATACGGTCCTAATTAAGGATTTTGCTTGCTTCCTAATTAAGGATTTGCCTTACTCAAGATTTAACCTTTTATTACTTAAAATTAGTTTCAACCAATCAAATCGCTTCAAACGACATTTAAGTAAAGCATGAGTTTTGAGTGAGGTTCTGTAATACGGACCTTAGTGTTCTATCTACAGCTGCTTCTATTATCGAACACTTGCACAACCTTTACTGCATCTTTTTCTTGCGAACATACACTTCGAGTTAATATGGTGTTGTTTATTTCTAAATTTTAAAAAGTAAAAAAGAATTTTGAACCCAACTATTGGTTTTTGCCCAATTTCAGTTGCCCCTGTATACTTATACTAATATATTTTTGTATTTTCTTTTTAGCTTATATTTAAAAGGAGTAAGCATTCAAACATTATAAGCCCAATAGAAAGTAATGAGGAACTTGAAATAAATTATAATAAAACATTGTTGGATAAGACAAATAACCAAGAGACCAAAAAGATCCAAGAAGCTATGTCAGAAGTTGTTGACCCAGAATCCGAATCTTCTAATTAAAAGTGTTAACTGCAACTTGGTTAATCAGTGTCTAATCTAGATGGAACGTTCGAGTGGGCTGCGGGGAGGAATTTCCCTTTTAACTGCCTACCATTTAACTCTAAAGAAACTGTCGATTTTCAAAAGGAGGCAGAACTGCATTCATATATCTTTGTAAATCACTTTTACCGAGTTAAAAATTAAAACTACACCAAGGCATTTTTTTTCCGAGCGGTGTTTTTCCTCCGTCAAGAACAAAGATCTTAAACACGATTTTCTCATATATAGGCGCGTATATAATAGAAATACACAGAGAGAGACAAGAATTCACGTTACAGCCAGCCGCGTTATTTTATTCCTGTATTTTAACATTAAACGACGAATTACATGAATTAAAAACGAACAAATAAGTACATTAAGAAAGCACACTAAGTACTTCTAGACAGTCACACGCTCATGTTAATGGCAAGAGATCTGCAGGATCTGCGGTCACCAGGGCTTTTACAACAAGCTTCCCATGGACATTCGAATCTTACCCATTAAACGATTTAAAAGCTATATAAAGGCCAAACTTTGCAAAACAGCAGTAAGTATTATAAAATCACTGATTATTTAGAAAACAGTAAAGCTTGGGACTGAGCTGCTCGCTCTGCTAAGCATTGTTATGAAGCAATATGCGTAATTATGACATTTTAAACACTTTTTTTTTAAAGTCACGTAAAAGATTGTTCTTTTTTTTATTAATTTATAAACCAGCGCTTGACCGCAATCCCGCCTGATGGTAAGCAGTGACGCAATCGTTGATGGTAAAGCGCACTAGTTTATTAAGAGCCTATTCACTCTAGCCTTGAAGACACTCAAATTGTAGTTCGACGGAAACACCGCCGCCGGCAGATTGTTCCAGTCCCTCGATGTACGCGGTATAAAGGAGGAGGCGAAACGCTTCGTCCGGATCGTAGAGGTGTTAACAACATAAGAGTGGAAACTCGCCGTACGACGGATCGTCCGATGGTGGAACGGAGATGGGGGAATTAAATCGTGAAATTCCCTCGCACACTCCCCAAAATGTATCCTATAGAACACCTAAAACAATTATTTTGTTTATTGTAGCATAATGCTACACCACATTTCTCACAAATTGTTTGAGATACGCCAGTGCACTTGGGAAACTTGCAACGTATCCTTTTTTCTACCCAAATCGGCCAGTGGCCAATTTGATCCTGCCTTACTGCCAATGGGCGGACATGTTGAGCTGGCCCCTTGAATTTTTTGGCTTGAATTTCATTTTCAATTGATTTTCGATTCTTGATTTTAGTTTTCAAGCCTAGTTTGCATAACGTTTCACCAATCTCAAGTCGAAAATCTGCTGAAGACAATTGTTTGTCATTGCAGTTTTTTTGCCTGCCTTACCTACTCTTCGATATAACAACCAAGAGTTGGCCATAGTCAGGTCTAAGAAGTGATAAAACATCCGAACCTGCCATCTTTTACTTCGAATTAGAATTTTATACCTTCCCATAATACTGTCTATCAAATCTACTCCTCCCATATGCCGGTTATATTCTCCAACGATATGGGGGCGATCAATGTTTATATATCTCTTATTGGCCTTATCGTAACGTCTGACTTGGGCCTTTGGTAATTCACCAGCAAAAGTTGACACCAGAGTCACAACTTTGTTGTCTTTCCATATGACGTTTGAGACATCAATTCCGTCTATATTCGCCACATACTCAGTGGAGAAGCCGCGTTCTTTTTTCATCACTTCCTTGTCAGCGGGAAGTTTGCAATCTGGAATACGATTGCGTCGTACTGTTCCAAGACTCAATATACCCTCTTTAGCATGACAAGGAAGTAACGTAATTATCAAAATAAAGTTGATAATTCTGATGTCTTGGTATGTTCCGCGCCATTCTGAGTACTATGTTTGAAGATGCTCCTAAATCTGGTTCATCAGAAAGTACAACATTTTCGGCTCCTGTTTCAGGTTCAATTTTATAGGCAAACCCTGAGACCCCGCTTAGTACAAAAATCTTATAGCCCCATTTGTTTGGTTTCTTGGGATTGTATCTCTTCAGATTACTTCTTGCTTTAGTAGAGCAAATCTGTTCGTCTACACAAAGGTATGCCTCTAACGGGATGCCACCAAATGTCCTATTCAAGGTGTCTACGACAGGTCTTATTTTGAAAAGCCTGTCACCATTTGTTGCATTACGTGGGGGTAATTTAGAGTTGTCATTGAAATGGATATACTGTCTAATTTTTTCAAACTTTTGTTTTGACATTATTTCTTGAATCATGGGAGTACCAATGGACGTGTTCCAATGACTGGTTACTCTTGGCAATTGTATCAATGACATCATATAAGTTACACCAATAAACTGCTGAATATCGGTTTCCGTAACTTGAAAGGATTGGTTTGGGTCCTTTTGTATTATATACAAATTTGTTTGTTCAGTAATAAAATTTATCAACTCTTTGGGAAAAAGATATAAAAAGAACTGAATTGGTGTATCAAGCTCAAGTAAATTAGGCGGTAAAGTAGTATTTCCTGTAAATCGTAACTGCTGGTCGTTTAGAACTAGGTTTTTCTTTTTCCATTGTATTTGCCGTTTTTTTCTCTTTTGATTAGTGGTAGTTTTATTTGAATGACTTCCAAGATCTGCAGATGAGGGGCCAGCAATAGGCTCAATGCGTTCACACTCTTCAATAACTGCATCCACATCAACTGCATTATCTTCTTCAAGATCAGATAAAACTTCTAAATCTTCCAATAATGGTTGAAAATCTGGATCAATAACGCTATCATCATCGTCCTCTAACCCATCTTCACTATCATATTGGTGCAGTAAGTCACATACTTCATGATCTTTCAGTGATTTTGACCCCATTCTGAAAGAATATGACATAAATTTCTATCAATACCTACAAACTTGAGTTACAGCTAATTCATTCATCACCACTCAATGTTACAGAAATGTTACAAACACATAAACTTACATTTCCCACATAAAAAAGAAAATGTATGCTTTGCTTACAATATATGTACAAAATTATTCACTTACCTATATGTTTCTACGAAAAAACTACAATTTTACACACTTTTATTATATTTTTATAAAATTCAAACTTGTAACGAATTTCGACTTGTCACTTTCATCGGCACACTAAATTTGTACTTGCAAAAACTACCAGTTACGTCATCTATGATTTGTACCTGGTACTAAAATGTTCGGTGTGCTATGTTACAATACAGTGACATTGAGTTGAATTATCTAAAATTATTAGTATTCGTTTTTGCGGGATTTTTTAGGTTTGTTACAGAAATGTCACACGAGTCTACAAAGGGTTAAATACTTCTTAATAGCTTGACCTCATAGTAAAATTCTCAATCTTCATTAAGATCATTTCTTTGGTTTTAACCACAACACCTTCATTCTGTCAACTGCTATTTGTCTGTTAGTACTTGCAATGGCTTGTACTTTTTGCAGTGTTGCATAATAAACATACATATTATGAATCACTGCAAAAGGTCTTCAGGCAGGTAGATGCAGCTTTAAAGAGCATTTAGTTTTGGCAAAATCATTGTCAATTCCAAAGAAACTATGTCCTGACTTCGATAATCTTAATCATTTCCTCCAAATGTGTGCAAGGACGATTGTTCAATAGTGCCTTTAGAATTACACTCACAGGCACAAGTAACCACCCATTTTATATTTCTTTCATTTTGTAGAAATCATCAAATTTATACCACATTTAATGAGAGGTTTTTGAAAGCTACCCTTAAGGTATGTAAAAAGTCTTGTAAAAAACGTTGTTTTTGTCACACCAAAATCCAGTTTTGTGAACAACTTCGATGAAAATGAATCAATATGCAATTTGAAAAAGTCAACAGCATCATTTCAGCCGAAAGACGTCCACTGCTGGAAATAGGCCGCCCCCAAGGATCTCCACGAGGAGCGGGCTTGCGCCTCCCGCTTCCAGCGGTTTCCCGCGACCTTCACCAGCTCATCGGTTCACCTTGTCGGGGCCTACCCACGCTGCGTCATCCGGTGCGTGGTCGCCACTCAAAAACCCATTGGCCACATCGGGCATCGGTCCTACGGGAAATGTGCCCGGCCCACTGCCACTTAAGTGTTGCAATTCTTCGGGCTATGTTGGTTACCTTCGTTGCTCTGCGAATCTCGGATTCGAAACCACAAACATAGCCCTCTCCATGGCCCTTTGAGTGACCTTGAGCTTTCTTCTAAGGCCCATTGTTAGCGACCACGTCTCAGTTCCATAAGTCATCACTGGCACACCCACTGGTCAAAGACTTATCTCAAAACACTGCGGTATTTTGGACGTGACGATTCTACGTAGCATCCCGAAAGGTCAACGATGGATCTCTTTCTCGAAGTTGGACCTACCTAACTGGATAGATTGTCCCAGGTATACGTAACTGTCAAAATTTTCAAGAAAATAGTCTTCGATCTTTATAGGAGTCGGTATAACATGTGCATTAGACATGACTTTCGTCTTGTTCATGTTAATTTTAAGACTTACTCGCTCTTAGGCTCTACGAGATCTCTCTCTAGATCCTCCATGGTCTCAGCCATGACTACGGTATCATCAGCAAACCGCAGCTGTGTAATGTCCTCCCCATTGATGTTAGTCCTTTCCAATCCAGAACCTCGACGACATCCTCCAATGCAGCGGTGAACAGTTTCAGGGAGATAACAGCTCCCTGTCTGACACCACGATGCAAAGGTATTGGTTTTGAGGTGATGGCGTTTTCGTACAAACCTTTCAGCGCTTCAATTACCGATAGTCTATTTGGCTTCGCTGGAGAGACTGCAGTACAGCCCCGGTCTCGATCGATTCAAAAGCTTTTTCGTAGTCCACAACGCCAAGCAAAGCAAAGGGGACGTTTACTCTTGTAGTTGAAGTTATTCTTGAAAAAAGTAGTCGTAATTAAAAAATAACAATAATGGGTATTGCCGCCTCGGCCTCTAATAACTTCTTGAGCCTGTTTGGCAATCCATTCATGAAATCCTGGATATCTGACTTGGGGATATTACGCAAGTCTTCAACCGCAGCCTGTTACTCCGCAGTCTTGACCTCTTCTCGGGTTGTAGAGGCTGGTATCCTTGCTCGGACAAGTCTTTTAAGATTGTTCCAAATGTGCTCAATTGGGTTAAGATCGGGAATGCGTGCCGGTCATGGTAAAACTTGAATCCGCACCTTATTAAGATATAGCGGCATGGTAACATGTATTGGATCATGCATTAATCTGAAGTTTCACCAATAAATAGTTTAAAAAAAAATGGAAGAACATTCTCCACGTAACTTTGAACATTCACACTGCCTCTATTACACACAACAAGATTGGTACGACCCTCGTATAAAATACCTCCCCTAACCGGTATGGACCCTCCCTCGTAATCCAGTGTTTCGATTGTAGCGCATCGAGCAAACCTTTCAGTTTGACGCCTGTAGACACACTGACGTCCATCTAGACCTCTTAGGACTATTAGTAATACTAGAAGTGTAATAATGTATCTTTAGAAACAGACTCTTTTGGGGTTAACATAAAATGTTCAAATAACCAACTCCACACGAAGTCACGGGCGGCCGCTAGTACCTTTATAAAAAAAATGTGTTGAAGAACAATCATGAATTCATTCCAAATAATAAAAAAGGGATGCTGTTACTAAGACTATGCTGTCTGTCAGCAGGATGTATCTCATGAGCCATGATAGATAGACAAATGATTTTTTTGCAGATGATGTATTTAAAGAGGGCTCCCGTACCACAGATGTGATTTTCTTTTAAGATACTGGTAACTGAAATGACTCAAACCACAGTGTGACTTATTATGTAACTGCCTCCAATTTGTGTGCAAGTCAGACTCACACTTGGTGGTCCTGCACCAAGTCACCAGGTAGCATTTTACCCCCGCCCTCATCCTCCAAACTTTTTCCAATTCTTCTTTTTCAATTTCTATGGTGTTTTCCATTCAAATTGTTTACCTGACAAAAGTTGATTTTACCTTTACCCACTTTCTGTGCAAGTATGTACAGACGAAAGCACATCAAGCTATTACAATATGCCAGATTTCCTTATTAGATTTTCAACTTTATGTGTAAAGCATTACGGCTCAAAGTTGAATGGGAATATCTGACAATTTGGGGTAGCTTGACCTGCTGTCGTCCGTACATATATTATTATATTTAAAATCCTTAATTAGGACCGTATTATCTGTAATACGGTCCTAATTAAGGATTTTGCTTGCTTCCTAATTAAGGATTTGCCTTACTCAAGATTTAACCTTTTATTACTTAAAATTAGTTTGAACCAATCAAATCGCTTCAAACGACATTTAAGTAAAGCATGAGTTTTGAGTGAGGTTCTGTAATACGGACCTTAGTGTTCTATCTACAGCTGCTTCTATTATCGAACACTTGCACAACCTTTATTGCATCTTTTTCTTGCGAACATACACTTCGAGTTAATATGGTGTTGTTTATTTCTAAATTTTAAAAAGTAAAAAAGTATTTTGAACCCAACTATTGGTTTTTGCCCAATTTCAGTTGCCCCTGTATACTTATACTAATATATTTTTGTATTTTCTTTTTAGCTTATATTTAAAAGGAGTAAGCATTCAAACATTATAAGCCCAATAGAAAGTAATGAGGAACTTGAAATAAATTATAATAAAACATTGTTGGATGAGACAAATAACCAAGAGACCAAAAAGATCCAAGAAGCTATGTCAGAAGTTGTTGACCCAGAATCCGAATCTTCTAATTAAAAGTGTTAACTGCAACTTGGTTAATCAGTGTCTAATCTAGATGGAACGTTCGAGTGGGCTGCGGGGAGGAATTTCCCTTTTAACTGCCTACTATTTAACTCTAAAGAAACTGTCGATTTTCAAAAGGAGGCAGAACTGCATTCATATATCTTTGTAAATCACTTTTACCGAGTTAAAAATTAAAACTACACCAAGGCATTTTTTTTCCGAGCGGTGTTTTTCCTCCGTCAAGAACAAAGATCTTAAACACGATTTTCTCATATATAGGCGCGTATATAATAGAAATACACAGAGAGAGACAAGAATTCACGTTACATCCAGCCGCGTTATTTTATTCCTGTATTTTAACATTAAACGACGAATTACATGAATTAAAAACGAACAAATAAGTACATTAAGAAAGCACACTAAGTACTTCTAGACAGTCACACGCTCATGTTAATGGCAAGAGATCTGCAGGATCTGCGGTCACCAGGGCTTTTACAACAAGCTTCCCATGGACATTCGAATCTTACCCATTAAACGATTTAAAAGCTATATAAAGGCCAAACTTTGCAAAACAGCAGTAAGTATTATAAAATCACTGATTATTTAGAAAACAGTAAAGCTTGGGACTGAGCTGCTCGCTCTGCTAAGCATTGTTATGAAGCAATATGCGTAATTATGACATTTTAAACACTTTTTTTTTAAAGTCACGTAAAAGATTGTTCTTTTTTTTATTAATTTATAAACCAGCGCTTGACCGCAATCCTGCCTGATGGTAAGCAGTGACGCAATCGTTGATGGTAAAGCGCACTAGTTTATTAAGAGCCTATTCACTCTAGCCTTGAAGACACTCAAATTGTAGTTCGACGGAAACACCGCCGCCGGCAGATTGTTCCAGTCCCTCGATGTACGCGGTATAAAGGAGGAGGCGAAACGCTTCGTCCGGATCGTAGAGGTGTTAACAACATAAGAGTGGAAACTCGCCGTACGACGGATCGTCCGATGGTGGAACGGAGATGGGGGAATTAAATCGTGAAATTCCCTCGCACACTCCCCAAAATGTATCCTATAGAACACCGAAAGGCTGGCTACTCTACGCCTGTGCTCTAGGCTTTGGAGACCAACTCGAGTTAAACCAGAGTCACCAATCAGCCTCTTCGCACGCCTCTCCACTGAATCCAAAGTGGCCAGGTGACACTTAGCAGCACCAGCCCAAATGTGGCTGCAGTACTCCACACACGAACGGACCTGGGCTTTGTACAACATTAGAAGCTGCCCTGGTGTGAAGTACTGCCGGACCTTTGCGATAACGCCAAGTTTTCTGGCAGCCACCTTGGCCTTGGACTCAATGAACCGCCCAAAGTTTAGGTTCGAGGAAATCCCAACACCAAAAGCTGAAGGCGGTCGGTACACTCCAAGGATATATTCCAAAAAGTAGGAGCCAAGGTGAACGGGCTCCTTTTGGCGGTGAAAAGACACGCCTGCGTTTTGGCGGCATTGAATGCTACAAGATTGGCATTGCCCCATTCGGAGACTGCCTGAAGTGCAACACTCGTTCCCTCTACCATGGCCTCTCTTTCGGACCGGAAATGTTTTCATTTTTAATGTCTAGACTTGAAAAAAGACGATGATCCCTGAGTTTGTTTCGGCTATTTCTTCTCAGAGGTAGTCAGTTAGGCAATGCCGCGGCCGGCACCATCTAGTTAAAAAAAATGACGCATAGAAGTGATCAGTGGTCTTAATAAACAATTTCATTTCATTACACAATACTAGAGTCAGCTATACTGACAAGATCTCATATTCATCCGCGAAAACACCACAGTACTTAATGTCTACTATGATACTATCTAATGTAACTATGCTAGGGACAAAGGTCGAGCGGTTCGACTTCCAGGCACATCATAATCAATGGCCTTCCAGTGAGACTTACAAATGAGTACTGAATATTTAAATCCGGAATTGTATTTTTAAATGTAGTAGAATGTTCTTCATTTGACAATTGGAGAGTATGTGTAGCATTGTACAAATGCCACACGTGTTCGCTATTGTGGCGATGTACAAAGGCTACACATGTCCTCTTACAAATTACACCAAAAAGGTCGACTATTAATCATACGAGGATCGCGGAAGTCATGGCGCGCGTCCCAGCGACGCAGACCCCCGCAGCGAGGGTTCCGACCCTCACTCCGGGAGGATTCTCATAAATCTTCACCCCGGAACACATCTGCAGGTCCAACGGTCAACGTCCGTGGGAACCATAACGAGTCATCTAGCACGTGACTGAGTTGGCGCGCGTTATACGTTAACCAATCATACGCCGTGGCCTGCCTCGATCAACGAATCAGCATCAAGAACGCACGCAACACCGCGTGGACATCGCAGGACGGAAGCTGATTCGTTATTGGTTACCCCACTATCATTTAGAGATAGTTAGTATTTAAGTGAGTGCATAGCTTGTAAGACACATTATTGTCATATTCTACATCATTGTACAACATCATTATACAACGTCATTATTATATCCATTCCTTGATCACACTCTTGTATCGCGTCATTGTACACGTCAAATACATTGTACTCTTTTACATTCGTGCAATACACAAAGTTCGATTTATCTGAGTTTTAATTACGCGACACGACCTACGCGCGACAGTGGTGACCTAAGCGACGTGAATCAACACAGGTAAGCAACGCAACACAGGTAGGAGGGCAAGTCGACACGCTCACACTACAAGCACGGCTGTCTGACTTTTGGCCGGCGTATCCCAGACTATGGTTTACACACTTCGAAGCAGTAATGGCGCCACAGAGACAAGGTGATGACGCGCGCTATCAAGCAGCTATCGCCCGACTAGGCCTGGACGCACTTCAACAAGTAAGTGATATTATAACCAACCCGCCCATTGCAAACAAATACGAAGCCCTGAAGTCCCGACTCATCAGCGTCTACGAGGAATCCGAAAGCCGGAAGCTGCAGAAGCTGATGGATGAGATGGAACTCGGAGATCAGAAACCCTCACAGCTGTTGCGAAAAATGCGGGAACTAGCCGGACAGAAAATACCAGACGGTACACTGCGCATCATGTGGACCCGGCTACTTCCACCCTCAGTACGCGCCGTCCTCACCGTGAGCAACACTACAGACTTGGAAAAGTTATCGCAAGTAGCAGACAGTGTAATGGACAGTATCGCGCAACCTAACCAGGTCGCGCAGATTTCACGCACGAGCGATGTGGCTGCCCTACACGATCAAATAAGGCAGTTATCTCTGGAGCTGGCAGAACTCAAGAACAGGCAGGAATCCAGACCACGATCACACAGATCATTCGACAGACGGCGTTCAAGATCGCGTTCAACAAGCAACGATAAGAGCAACCGCAAGTATTCAGAAAAATCACTTATCTGTTATTACCATCGCAAGTACGGCACGGAGGCGCGTAAGTGTACACGCCCGTGCAACTTCAACAACAACTTCAACAACAACAGTGCCCAGTCGGAAAACTAACGCCTGCGTCGGTTGAGGCGGCAACTGATGCGGACAAAACTTCTCACCGCCTATTCATAACTGATAGGAATTCGCGTCTGTCATTTCTAATTGATACGGGCGCAAACGTTTCCGTGATACCGAGGACAAAAGGCGGAAAAGCAAAACAAACCGATTTCTGTTTGTACGCAGCAAACAACACGACCATTCCAACGTACGGAGAGAAAACTCCTCAAGTCAATTTCATCGATGATAACGATGACTCTGATGAATCTACCCACGATGACGAAGGTGAAAATGTCGAAGTGGAAGATTTAAACGAATAAACGTCCTGCAACCGTGCCGAACAGGACGACAAGTCAAAGTCGGCACACATTCGAACCGCATGAGTTCAACCCTCCAAAATCTCGAGGTTATACATCAGGGTAACCAGTCCCAAAACGGCAACCTCAACCCTCTCGAGGTTATACATCAGGGTAACCAGTCCCAAAACGGCAACCTCAACCCTCTCGAGGTTATACATCAGGGTAACCAGCCCCAAAACGGAAACCTAAACCCTCTCGAGGTTATACAGCAGGGTAACCAACCCCAAAACGGAAACCTCAACCCTCTCGAGGTTATACATCAGGGTAACCAGCCCCAAAACGGAAACCTCAACCCTCTCGAGGTTATACAGCAGGGTAACCAGCCCCAAAACGGAAACCTCAACCCTCTCGAGGTTATACAGCAGGGTAACCAGCCCCAAAACGGCAACCTCAACCCTCTCGAGGTTATACAGCAGGGTAACCAGCCCCAAAACGGCAACCTCAACCCTCTCGAGGTTATACAGCAGGGTAACCAGCCCCAAAGCGGAAACCTCGATTCTCTTAATAAAATTTATGAGGTTAGTATCGATACCTCTAAAAAGCTACTACCTCATGTGTTGGTGGAATCACAAGTCTCTGGTATCCCACTAACACTCCTTGTAGACTCAGGGTCTGCAATCTGCTTGATAAAAGAATCAAGTGTTTTAAACAAGCCAAAAATCATTCATAAGCCTATAAGCATTAAAGGCATCGATCCTGGCGTTGAAACCACTCCAACTGTGGGTTATTTTAATTTACAATTAAAAGTTTCTGATTCTAAGTCAATCAGCCATAAATTTCACATGATCAAGGAAATTAACCTACCTTACGATGGCATTATAGGCAATGATTTTTTGACGGCTAACAGTTGCAACATTGATTACAGTCGTGATATTCTTAAAATAGCTCGCAATGAAATCAAAATTCATTTCTTTGACACTTGCTACATCATACCACCACGCACAGAGACTGTAATAGAATGTACCGTCACAAATCCAGAATTAAAAGAAGGCGTGATTTTAGATCAACATCTTTCTAGTACTCTTCTAGTTGCTAATTGTATAGCAAAAGTTAAAGATAATAATAGAGTCAATATATCCGTTGTTAATACTTCTAATAAACCTGTTAAAATTAAACGTAACCTTAACCTTAAACTAGACCCAATTGTCGCTTACCCTATTCAATCAAAACCCCTTAGTGAAAACGTAATTGAACGTACTAGAAAAGTTCTGAATTGCCTGAGAACCTCCCACCTGAACGACGAAGAAGCTCAAGCACTTTTCAATTTATGTTCAGATTATTCTGACATATTCCACTTACCAGAAGAAGCGCTATCTTTTACGCCCGCTATTCAGCATGAAATCAAAACTACCAGTAACACTCCAATACACACAAAATCCTACCGTTTCCCTGAGTGCCATAAAAAGGAAGTGGACACCCAAATTAATAAAATGTTGGACCAGGATATCATCACACCCTCAAATTCTCCATGGTCTTCTCCTATATGGATTGTTCCTAAAAAAACAGATGCTTCTGGCCAAAAGAAATGGCGCATCGTAATTGACTATAGGAAGTTAAACGACGTCACAATAGGTGAAATCTATCCTATCCCTCAAATTACTGAAATTCTTGACCAATTAGGTAAAAGCCAATATTTCAGCACTCTCGACCTTTCATCAGGCTTCCATCAATTATTGATATCACCTGAAGACGCACCTAAAACAGCCTTTTCTGTACCTCAAGGTCACTTTCAATTCAATAGAATGCCGTTTGGCTTAAAAAATGCCCCAAGTACGTTTCAGAGACTTATGAATACTTGCCTTGCTGGGCTACAAGGTTCTCGTTGTTTTGTTTATTTAGATGACATAGTCCAGTATGCATTCGATTTAAATTCAGCAATCCTAAACCTCAAGGCCATTTTCGACAGACTTCGAGAATTTAATTTAAAACTCCAACCAGAGAAATGCGAATTTCTCCGGAAAGAAGTTACTTACCTAGGTCATATTATCACCCAAAACGGTGTAAAACCAAATCCAGATAAAGTGAAAGCTGTAACACAGTACCCCGTTCCAAAATCCGCTAGAGACATTAAATCTTTCTTAGGCCTTGTGTCATACTACAGGCGTTTTATCCCTAATTTTTCGAAACTAGCCAAATCTCTTACCTTGCTCCTGAAAAAGGACGCCCCGTTTGATTGGACGAATGAACAGCAACTTAGTTTTGAAACACTAAAAAATAAATTAGTTGAAGCGCCTATATTAGCTTATCCTGACTTTAATCAAACCTTTTTGTTAACATGCGATGCATCTAACTATGCTATATCAGCTATCCTGTCTCAAGGTCCCATCGGGCGTGATCTCCCAATTGCTTATGCGTCCCGCACCTTAAATAAAGCCGAATGTAATTACAGTGTTACGGAAAAGGAATGTTTAGCGATAGTATTTGGAACTAAAACCTTCCGCCCATATTTATATGGTCGCCGTTTTACCATTGTAACAGACCACAAACCGCTTCAATGGTTATTCAATTGTAAAGACCCCGGATCTAGACTTATTCGATGGAGGTTGAAACTCGAAGAATTTGAATATGATATTCAGTATAAAAAGGGTAAAATAAATGTCAACGCAGACGCTTTGTCTAGATTTCCTGTTAACCCCGTTCAACCTACTGCTAGCGAAATAACTACACCTAACCTTCTAAATTCCGAAGCTGATGTTACACCTGAAAATGTCGATAGTAATTCAGATAGAAATTTGTTCGACTTCATTACATCACCTACTTCCTTCCAGTCGGATGACCTTAACCCCGACCATCTCTTAGAAATTCCTACCCCAGACCTTTTATTTACAGGATCTCCAAACCCTAGCTCTATAAGAGTGGCATCAGAAGACACTATAATTCAAGACGCGCACCTCAGTTCCGTCCCTGACTTATCCACGGTCGACTATCCCAACTTCCTGAAACAAATAGCAGATAAAAATAAATCATTTAATACACGCATCATCGAACATAATGATAGTTTACTAAAATCAACTTCTATGGTTGTCTTAGTGCCCACATCAATTGATTTGGATGAGTCGAATCCGTATATAGAACACATATTAAGTAATTTAGAAAATAGAGAACAAATCCACAGTCAAGAAAAAGAATTACATAAATTCTATAAGGTCCAATCGAGAAATAAAGATTACTACTTCCTGTATGTAAAAGTACATCACTTCGACCAGACGTCATATGACGAAATATTTAAAACCCTCAAAAATATTCGTAATGAACTTGTAAAAATTCATCAAATTAAAGAAATAAGCATATCCGATTTCCGAAACCCTTTCGAGCAACACAATTATATAAAAATTTATAATATTATAAACTACCTATTTCATAATACTGGCATACAAATAGACATCTATCATAATAACGTTACTTACCCATCACCGTCTGAAGTTAAAAGAATTCTGTACGATAACCACGACCTACCCATAGCTGGTCATCTAGGTGTCAGTCGTATGTATGATAGATTGAAACAGTTATATTATTGGAAAGGTATGCGCAATGATATAGAGTCCTATGTTAAAAGCTGTAAATCGTGCCAAGAAAATAAAGCTTTACGCAAAATAAACCGCGCACCCATGCAAATTACAAGTACATCAACTAAACCGTGTGAGCGCGTATCGCTTGATGTAGTAGGACCCCTTCCGGAATCCGGTCCGGCAAAACTTAAATTTATATTAACTCTACAAGATGATTTCACAAAATTCTCTGCCGCGTACCCCGTGCGCAGCACGACAGCCGAAGAAACATGCGAATGTTTACTACATTTTATATCAATATTTGGCCTTCCAAAAATGATTTTGACTGACCAAGGCACTAACTTTACAGCAGACTTATTTAAGAAAACGTGTGAATTTTTAAAAATTAAACAACTATGGTCAACACCATACCACCCGCAAACACAAGGCGCACTCGAACGGAGCCACTCAACCTTGAAAGAATATCTAAAATCTTTCGTCAACGAAGAACAAACAAATTGGCCCCGTTACGTATATACAGCCATGCTTACTTATAATGCTACTGTTCATACCGTAACACATTATACTCCGTATGAATTAATGTTTGGCAATAAACCGTTTATCCCAAACTCTATATGTGACGAAAGCCTTGGCGCCACATATCCTGAGTATATCCGTATGCTACAAAACCGCTTAAAGTACTCTCGCGATAAAGCTCTTGAATATGTCCACAAATCTAAGATAACGTCTAAAACATATTATGACTCCCATAGTCGTTCAGTACAATATAAAACTGGCGATTATGTTTACTTAAAGAACCACCTTAGAATGCGAAAGGCCTTATCACCCATATGGAAAGGTCCGTATAAAGTCGTAAAAGTTCATAGCAATAACACGTTATCACTATTGATAAACAGACGACACGTCCGTCACCATTTTGACCAAGTGAAACTTGCGGAAGTCAGCAATAACCTGTAAAAGAATAATTTAAATTAGATTCATAATCGAATCGATATTAGTATAGTTAAACTATATACATTTATGTAATGCTTATGGATTAGTTAGATTAGTAGTAGTTGGTTATTTTAATAAACATTTAGTTAGTATTCATAATACATACATACCTATGTACAGATTCATAATCGAATCGATATTAGTATAGTTAAACTATATACATTTATGTAATGCTTATGGATTAGTTAGATTAGTAGTAGTTGGTTATTTTAATAAACATTTAGTTAGTATTCATAATACATACATACCTATGTACTTACAGTGCCTCTGCGGAGCTACAACCACCTAACGAGTATGTCCACGCGATAACTGCGAGTCCTGGAATATACTTCGATTACATAGGGAAATTAAAAATTAATAATGGTATCCTAAATGTCATTATGCCGTTAGATATTTCACATATTAAACCGCATATAGAAGAGATAAATTCAGCATTAGAAACAGTAATTTATACATGCAAACAAACCGGTTATATAAAACACTCAGAATGCAATAATACGGTGGAACCATTAGTAGTCCAGCAACAAAATTTAATAAAATTATTTAGTTCCATATCTTACCTTACTGATAATGGTGATCACAGAAACAAACGAGCATGGATTGGAGGAATTGGGATGATTCTAAAACAAGTTTTTGGTACTTTAGACGAAGACGACGCTGTTCAATATGATCAAGCTATTGAATCAATGCAAAACAATCAAGATAAACTTATATCTTTGGTTAAAAACAATATTTTAATAACTAAATCTGTCATATCAACATATAATAACACATTTCACAAGATTCAAGAAAACGAAGCAAAGTTAAATGACGCTATCAGCAAGCTCTCGAGCAGTATTCAAAATATTTCAAAAACTACGCATATTTTAGAAATAGATTTTGTCCTTAATACCTTGGAAACTTCCATGGTCACCCTAACATTTCAACTTGAAGACATAACAAATGCGATAACGCTCTGTAGTCAAAACATACTGCACCCGTCCGTTATGTCGCCTACCGCTATGTACCGAGAATTAGCTGATAACGTAAGGCATCTGTCCAATAATTTAAACTTACCTGTACATTTAGATATAAGTTCAGTTCACACTATTATAAAAGTGTCTACTTTATACTGTTATTACTTTAACAATAAACTGATATTTCTTTTGCGTGTTCCTTTGATATCTAATCAAGAGTATTCTTTGTTTAATAATATTGCATTGCCAACACATCACGACGCCAACCAACCAAACACGTTTGGTTTAATTGTACCTAGTGCTAAGTATATAGCTATAACGAAGGATAAGTCAAATTACTGTAAACTAGAATCATTGGAAAATTGTAAACTAATACGTTTGGCAGAATATTTATGTGAAATTCCAATTATCTACAAAACTGATTCAAGACCCAGTTGCGAAAGTGAATTGTTATCTAAAACAATAAAAGAAATTCCCGCTGTATGTAATACCAAAATTATTCATGGTAACCTAGACATTTTTAAATCACTCAATAATAATAAATTTATATACGCTCAATCTGAATTAACGAAACTTTCACTAGATTGTCAAGGTCACAATCAGATAAAGGAAATAAATATACTTGGTATCGGCATCTTATCTATACCAACCAATTGTATCGCCTATTGTAGAGGTACCACGCTGTTACCGAGATACAACAATGTTCTAAACCTAACTTCACCTATCAATCTGCCAGATTTCAATTTAATGAATAGCAGTTGTTGTAAAACAAATAGTATAACGAATAATATGTCCCCTGTTCACTTAGAGCGAATTAACTTAGATGATATGAATAATATTGGCAAAGCAATTAACAACCTCTTATCAGACGTCGATAGAATTCAAGAGACACCCCACATAATTAAATATGGGACACATTATTCAATAGTTATAAGCTTAATTATATGTTTTATTTTATTTTACATAGTTTATAGAATTGTAGTTTTTTGTAAACCCAATTGCAACCTTCGCAAATATAGTTTCCGCAAATGCGATAAATCTAAATCGGTATCTATAGAACTGGAGCAAACCATTCAAGAAATTCCAGCTCCAACCCTAAGAACCTCTTTCTAGGGTGAACTTTGGCAATCATCCCCAAAGTTCACTCTGATGGGGGAGGTGTTATAAGCATACACCGAACCCTAAGATGCTGTTATAAGCATCCACTGAACCCTAAGAAGCCATCTCAGCATAATAGGGTAACCTAACCTAACCTAACCATTCGATTTACGGTACTGAAGTTAGTCTATTTTACACCACGAACGTGAACGGTTGCATAAGGGTCCCTTTATAATTAATCGTTGTAATCGATTAAAGAAATATAAATTATCATTTAATAATTTCTTTCTTTTTTTAAAAAGCCTTTTTGAAGGGACCCTATAACAGCACGCAACACCGCGTGGACATCGCAGGACGGAAGCTGATTCGTTATTGGTTACCCCACTATCATTTAGAGATAGTTAGTATTTAAGTGAGTGCATAGCTTGTAAGACACATTATTGTCATATTCTACATCATTGTACAACATCATTATACAACGTCATTATTATATCCATTCCTTGATCACACTCTTGTATCGCGTCATTGTACACGTCAAATACATTGTACTCTTTTACATTCGTGCAATACACAAAGTTCGATTTATCTGAGTTTTAATTACGCGACACGACCTACGCGCTACATATGTATAACTAGAACATGATGAAAATTGGGATTATACAATCTCAATTTTCATCAATTTTTTAATTAAGTAAAGTGGGTGTGTTCTTTGATTTTTCGAATAACTTTCGGTAGGTGCCAAGATCATCAGCACCGTAGATAATAATTAGGGCAATCATTAAAAGCTATAGTGTGCTAGGTACGCAATTACTTTTGATTTGTATAATTTTATTGGTAATCCATTATATCTCATACAAAAAATGTGAACTAAATATATAATTTATAGCAATTTTCCCGATGATCAAGCTACGCATCATAGTAGCTTCCTGTAAAATTAACACTCCTTTTTTCACCCGGTTAAGGCCATACCCCGAGCCAATGACCTTGAGCATTTGTTCCCTCTTCACCGCGCACCATCTTTACAATACTTGTATAATATGACTAGGGCCATCTGGCGAACGAAGTATATACTTACAAATACAAGTTAAATTCATAGACCATAGAAGTAACAGACATGGCTCTTTTATTTTTGTTTATTCGTGCGCGAAATACTTTTGGTTATTATAAACTCAAACAAATGTTATGAACGATACTTTTTTTTTTTAATAATTATAAACCAGCACTTGACTGCAATCCCGCCTGATGGTAAGCAGTGATTCAATCGTTGATGGTAAAGCGCGCTAGTTTATTAAACCCATTCACTTAAAAACTTAGTGAATAGGAAGAAAGACGGCAGTTGAGCGAGGTGATGCAAATTTATAAACCCAACAACACGGCCAATGATGCTACGCCAGAGGGAAATTGATCTGGATGGACCATGATCAAACTCCCGACACAACATCATTTGGCGCATCGTACCCGGCAAGCTTCACAACACAACTGCTCAGACCCGTCCTCCGTACGGCTTCACCAGACATCACGCCGGAACACGACGAATCGCTTGGCGGCAAGACTGTCTGGTGGGTGGTAACTTCTGCCGGCAGCCGATCTTATGGCCTACCACCGAGAAAATCTTCTACGGTGTTTATTTTTAACCGACTTCTCAAAAAGGTGGTTCTCAATTCGATTTATGTGTGCTCGCTGATAACTTTATCGTTAATGAACCGATTTTGATCATTCTTTTTTATATGAAAGGGTATGCTGCCTAGGTAATGCCATTGCTACCACATCAGTATCGATGACGGAAATTCTGAGAAATTTAGGCCCATTCTCGAAAATTGTAGGCACGCTTCGGGTGAAAACTTGATACTCGTGTGTATATCGGGTGATACTATAAAACCGTGAAGATTTGAGCCTGACCTGATGATGGAGATGACAGAGAATCAAGGATGATATCTGGTGGTCCGCCTCCGCTCGGTCGCGCCAACGTTCATGAGTCGCTTGAAAAGGTCGGACTCGAACTGGCAGCCTTGGTCAGTCGTGACGGTAGTAGGAACGCCGAAGCGTGCGATCCAACCTTCTACGAACCGATCAGCTACCTCCTCTGCGGTTATCGAAACCATTGGTCAACAACAGTTTAATCACTATCACATTTATAGGCGTAACATAATGCTAGTTAACAATGGTAGGAAAGAACACTGAGAATACTGGGATGAGTTATGAGTGTTAAAGTCTACTCTTTTATAACCGACTGCTTGTCGTAAGGTTTGTATACGTACTGACGGCAATGCAAGCCGCAAGCGGAGTTATGTGTATTTAATGTCGGAAACAATAATTCAATTCAATTCTTCATTAATGGCCTTTGTGGGAGAGAAGCCACAATTTTGCCAATATAACGTGCCAACGATTAATAAACCATCAAACGCTGGAGAGTATTTAGCGCGAATTAATAATAATATATTTCTTGTTATGTTAAAAAAAAAGTCGGAAACAATAAGTGTTTAGGGTTGTAATATTAACTAGTGTTATGACACAATACGCCACAGACTAATACAATATCCGACCAGACTGGACGCTGACGCCAGCATATTTGGAAAAGGCCTGCAAGCAAACTACGTAATTTCGTTTAATTCCTATGAGAAATAATGAAAGTATGAACTTGAAATAACGTAATGAAATAATACAATTTAAATTCAATATCTTGATTTTAATTGATTGTTGCATAAGCATGACGAGTAGGTAGTGTTTGTCCTATCCTATTTAAAGTTCAGTGTTGTAAATTGTTGAGGAATTCCCTCGACTGTCTATAGTCTTCATCATCAGATCTACTTCAGACCTTCATTTTTACCCATATGGGTGCAAAGTTCTCATCTATATAAATGAATTAAGTCTAACCACAATGTAGCTACTGTAAACCTTTCCCTCAACGGTCCTACGTCTTCATCATCAGACTCCTAATGATCATAACAATCCATCTAGGTATAAACACTCTTATCAATACAAATTGATCAAGACATTACAATAGAAGACATAAGGTAGCTGCTGTGAATCGTTGAGGAGTTCCCTCGAATGTCTCTCGGTTCCATCATCAGATCTACTGCAGACCTTCATTTTAACCCATTAGGGTGCAAAGTTTTCATGAATATGTAGCACGTAGGGCGTGTCACGTAATTAAAACTCAGATGAATCGAATGTTGTTTATTGCACGTATGTAAAAGAGTACAATGTGTATGACGTGTATAATAATGTGGTGTATAGAAAAATATGTACAAGAGTCTGTATCAGAATGTGAACACGAATAAATATAAGAACGTACAAGAGTATGAACAGGAATGTGAATAGGAATATGAATAAGAATAAGAATGTACAAGAGAAATAGAAAAAGGCCAATAGTGGGGTAACCAATAGGAAAACAGCTTCCTGTGCTGCAAAAATCCTCGGGAAGGCGCGTGCGTTCTCGATGTTGATTCGTTGATCCAGGGAGGCCGCGGCGTGTGATTGGTCGATGTAGAGAGCGTGCCAATTCACAGTTCACGTGCAAGACAGCTCGCTATACTTTCCCACGCATATCGACCATGGTCAACAGATGTGCTTCCGGGGTGAGATTTACAGGCACTTCGCGATGGGCGATCGCAACGCCCGCCATGACTTCCGCGATCCTAGTGTGATTTATATTAACCCTTCGCAGCGGGCCGTCGCGCGTCGGGTCGTGTCCCGTCAGAATTATGTAGCAGCTGGCTGCTACAAATATAAATGAATTAAGTCCAAACACAAGGTAACTATTGTAAACCTGAAGAGTTCCCTTAACTAGCCTTTGAAATGAAATGAAATAGTTTATTTTGCAAGTATGATCACTGATCACTTTTACACGTCATATTTTTTGAAACTTCCATTTCCTAAATGACTACTTCTGAGAAGAAAAACCGAACCAAACTCGGGGATCATCGTCTTTTTTCAAGTCCAGACATTAAAAAATAAAAATGTTTACAATAATTTACGTGCTTTAACAAAAACAGTGATTAAAATGTCATAATTGTAGCATAATTACGCATACTGCTTGATGACATTGCTTAGCAGATCGTGCAGCTCAATCCCTAGCTTTATTGTCTTCTAATTAATAATCTGTGATTTTATAATACCCCTTTCTGCAAAGTTTAGTCTTAATATAGCTTTTAAATCGTATGGGTAAGATTCGACCCATGAACGAGTTGCCTACTCTGTGGAGACGAGTGTGATGTACCTACAGCAAGATTGTGTTTGTTCCTGCTATTTATATTATGAACATCGCGTACTTTCCTAAAACTCGATATATTTTTATGTAAGTATATACATAAGATTTTCAAATATATTGTGAAGCTATAGTCAGAATGTTCACCTCTTTGAATTTTTCTCTAAGAGAATCTCTAGGACCAAGCTTGTAAATGGGTCGAACATCCCTTTTCTGTAAAACAAAGATGGTGGGTGGATTTTCATTTTATGATTAAATATGATAGTTTTTGTGTGACATTACTTTTTTCTTGAATAACTAAAAACTATCAATAAAATTATGATGTCATTTGAAAAACTAATGTTTTAGTATATTTAAACAATAATTTAAACACCAAATTTAAAAGAAAAATCATAAAATATAAATATCGCATTGAAGTGAATGATGTTGTGTAGATATAAATGATATCTTCTGTTGAAGGCAATGATATGATGTAGACGTTAATGATGCAAATAAAACACATAGATTACAATCAGCTCTTTATGGAAGACATATGAACATAGAAGTACTAATTTTTTAAGACATATAACAACTCAACTCTTTGTTTAAATAAATCAATTTTTTTTGATTTATTTAAACAAAAAGCAACCAGGCTCAAAAAATAATTAACTTTCGTTTAAATCACAGAAATCTTTGATTTGAAGCAATAAACAACAGACACAAAATAAGACACAAAATGATTATTGAATAAGATATTGTGATTGCTAAACATGTACTTAACAAAATAAAATACACAAAAATCTTTGTATTTTTTTTTTTCTGAAAAGTTACTACACTAGCTAGCCTCTAGAAATAATGCGTAGTTGTAGCCCGCGAATTTATTTTTTTCTTAATATTCCAGGTCAGTGCCAGGTTGTATCTTGATCAAAATTTGATAATACATCTTTCTAAGTTAGATTTGTACTATAAACACTTTGATTTTATTCTTATGGTACAAATCTAACTTAAAAAGATGTATTAATGATTATAATTCCGTAACTATAACATGTACGTAACATGTTATAGTCGTGAATAAAATTTTGATCAAGATGGAACCTGACACTGAACTGCAAAATGCAAAAAAAATCAGTAAAAATCACCTTACTGATGCACATTTAATATTTTAACATGTAACTTACAATAAAAATAAAAAAAATCTTAGTTCGTTTAAAACAAAAAGTAGCCTCTACAAAATAAAACGGTCAGCCTTCAATCGAAATTCACTAACTCACAATATTTTTTTACATGGTTCATCTAAAGAAATGCTGTGTTCATTTAGATATTGATGGTTGCGGATAACATCATTACTTTTTCCGGTTCTTTCTGGACCTCAAAAGGGAAGTAGCACTACGACAATTCTTATTTATACATGTCTTCTCTTTAGTTATCTCTATGTTGCTATCATCATTCTGATTTTTTGATATATCACTCTTGTTGTTGAGATTTGCTTGTAGCCTTAAAATTTGCATTCTTTGGTTTTTATTCAATTTCCGCAGGTTCTTTATAATATTTATCAACTTAATTCTTTACTTCGATTCGTGATATCTTCTTCCTTTCTGCTTTTTGTAAGTCTTCTTTTGTAAATAAACCAATTGGGTATTTCCTATAATCAGTTCTTCAGAAATTTCATTAGCTTGAACATGAACTATATTTGGAAACTTTGATGACGCTTCTTTTTGTCGCTGTCCATCATCATCATCTCAGCGTTAATCCCCATAGCATCCGAATCTTTTTTCAACTTTAAGCCTGGGGTCCGTTTTACCAGTCTAACTGCTGATTTGGCTAAACTTTGATATTCTCCGTGAGGCGACTGCCGTCTGACCTCCACAACCCGACGGCGATATAGAAGCATTGCAGTTAGACCAATTGTTGTCTATTTCTTCGAATTTACCTTGCACTGTTTACGCAATTTTCTTTGTTGACGTGGACTTTTTCTGTGATGAATGTCTGTTTCCTTTCTTTTTTACGTTTTTTTTTTTTTGTATTTTGCTCGTTGTTTTTCTTTTTCTAATGCTTATAGTTCGTGGTTATTTTTTATATCTAAAAACTTGCGTCTTTTGCATAGCCTTTGCTGGGCTAAACGTTCTGCTTTCATTTTAGCCATAGCTGTACCTGGGTAATGAAATAGGGTAAAAAAAGTTAGTTTAAAACTATTAATTTACATCTAATAATTTGTTCTATTGTACAGTAATAAAATTTAGAGGAACCTAACTATATTGCTTTTAAAATTCTTAATTTATTACACCTAAATCATTAAACTCTATATAGCGTCATTGTAAACGTAACAAAAATGTCATTTTCCTCAAAAGAAATCATTCACCTCATCTAGAAATTCCCGATGAATGATGTTACGATTAATGACGAAACAAATTAAAACACATCCCTGTCCAAGCACACGCAAACCTACAATATAACACTATACTTCATATTTAATGCAAATTCCATATTGTCCATATTCATTTATCAACAAAATAAAGCAAAATATACTTACCAACAATATTTTCAATCGTTTAATGACGAAATTCGTTGACAAATTTATATCAATTCACTTCAAAACGTAATTTTAGTATGTATACGTGCAGACTAGTAAGAATCTCCACAACAGCTGAAGTGGCGCATGGGACAAGCTATCCGAAATGCATTTGGTTACTGTTATTAAATATTTTCGTTGAATAAATTTCTTGAAACCATAATCGAGGAAACAAATGACGATATTCTTGTGACGAATTTTTAAATGGTTATATAACAATGTCGGGGGTAAATCTCGATTTAAGAAAAGTAATAAATAATCAGTTTATACTTAAAACATTACAAATGAGATTAAATCAAATAAAATTTAGGCCAACACAATAAGATTTTGAAAAATTAATGAACATGGTATTGAAAGTAACGGAGAGGTAAATGATTTTCGCGATACTATATTTAAGTTTTTAATGTTGTATATAATTGTTTTGTTATTTTATTACCTACTAAACATACATAAGTATATAAAGAATATTCTTAGGTATATTTTACATAAGGCGTAGTGAATTTTTTGTGAAAAAATAGAATCACACCAATAATATGCTATTTTGAAAATCCACCCTGGTATTCCGCACAAGTTCCTCAGAGAAGAATCCCATAAGCCAGAAGACTATGAAAATAACTAAAATAAACAATTCTGGCTGTATCTACATCAGTTTTATCTGCCTAATTTTCTTAACAGCGAAGGCAGAACTGAGTCTACCCGACAGTTTCTCAATGTGAGGACCCCATTGTAACTTAACCTGAATAGTTAATCCAAGAAAAACTGTCGGATCGACAGGGATCAACTCTACTCCATTCAGTTGAACATAGGTACTTAGCTGCCTGACATTTCGTGTAGAAAATTTAATGAGTTTTATTTTTTTCATTTAAAAAAGGTTATTTACATTAAACCAATGGACAATTTTAGAAAGTGCATTGTTAACTTCGTCAAAATTTATTAGCTGACGCTTGACTTTGTCTTCATCATCAGAGCTTTAATAACAGTCACAACTCATTTAGGTGTAAAGTTCTTATCAATATAAATTTATCAAGCACAAACACGAGGCAGCTGATGTGAATCGTTAAGGAATTCCCTCGGCTGTCTCCCGGCTTATGATGATTCCAATTGATATGTTATTTAAGTTCAAACGATTACAATATCCTGTGCGTTTATCATTTGCTATGTCCATCAAACAAAGCCCAACTTTGTTGCCTGTTCGAGAGTCGGTACCCCCACCAGTAGTTTGTTTATACATGCTAGAAGTGGAAAAACAAAGAATATTGTTTATCTAAATGTTTTAGATTAAGTTTAAAAATTGCTAGCAATTAAAAAAAATATTTTTTGTTTGAATAAATAATTTTGATGATCCAATAAATTTGTTTTTATTATTTCACTTTATACGCAGGGAAGCACGTATCGGGCCGCTAGTTATTTATATTTTATATGTTCGCAAGTACCAAATTTTGTATGGAAAAACGCATAGTACAATACACTGAATCAGCCCTCACGCGCGGGGATACAGATCTGCATGATAATGCAGAAGAAAAACGCAAACCTGCGCAAAAAAAAAAAATATAATAATTTATAATATACTACAGTAAAATAATTTATATACTACAAACTTAAAACTGAAAGACTCTGTTAATCAGTGATAACACTGCCATCTATTGGGGCTAGTGCTAACTACTAAACACATTACAAATTTACAATGCAGCCCGCGCAACCCCGCCTTCGTCGCGACGCCCGCGCCACTTCGCGTAGCGGCGTAAGCAGTTACAAAATGTGCCTCTTCCATACGCGTTTGCGAATAAAATTATTTGGTTGTGTGTGTAAACTGTTGCGTACTACTAATGAATTTTGAAATAATCTTTTTTTCCCGCGAATTTACTGTAACTTCCTCAAAATTCGACAAATTTAAAAAAGCGTAAACACCATTTTAGACCTTATAACTGTTGGCTTTCCTTTGATTCTTTTGTTAGGTTCTTTAGCGGCGTCAGTGTGTCTAGCCGCCGACGGCGGCAAAGGTATAATTAGAGCTGTACTATTTTTTGCGTAATAACGTTGTTTTTGTCGCTATTAATCGAAACTTGTACCTGGCCGAATGATTTGTTGTAAAACACAGATTACCTAATGGTAAAAGTACTTTTTTTGATTATCGATTAATTACTAATAACAATATTGTAACACAAGTACCTATTAGTAAATATGAACTAGAAAGGTCTTATGAAATACGATTTTAGGAAAATATTATAAACAATGTAAAGCATTTAAGTTCAACTGATTTAAGTTATGTGAAAGTTCTAAAACCTAAAGAATGCCATGCGATGTTGAATCGATGCGTGAGATACTAAATCGATACCAAAAATCGTTACGAGTAATATTTTGAATACTTTCACACCTCTAGTCAAAGGGTACCGCCGTGCGCTAGAGTACCTATTTTTATGAAATAAAAATAATTTTTATTTTAAATTTATTAGTTTCGCGTAGACATTGCGTCCGTGTAGACGTATCGTTTATTGTGTGATCATATCGTTTTCTAACGTAATGTAACATGCTGATGGAAGGTAGTAACTGCAATTAGCTGTGTTGTGTTATGATCAGGTGTTGGACGATTCGGATGTAACTACTTATTGGTCAATGTGGTTCCAGCATGACTGTGCCCCACCATATTTTTGCCGACCTGTACGTGAGTACCTCCACTATCAGTTCGGCGAGCAGTGGATTGGTAGGAGTGGAGTAACTTTGTGAAACACTGTGCTAATCTCGTGCGACGGTGCCAGGCCGGTATCGTTCTTAGTGAACGAAATATGGAACAACATCTCCGCCACAGCCATTGTGCTCATCGAATGAAATTCGAAGATACATTCGGAGGGTCAGACGACCTTCCTACTTAAAAAAAGTTCTTTTCACGAGCTGCCTAAGTAGGTATCATTGTTTCTTTAGAGAGTCAATAAACGTGGTTAGACTACCAATACCTACATGCATGAGGTCAGCTGAGGTCATGACCTGTGCCTGTATTGCCATGAAATTACCTATTTATTTTATTTAAGTTATTTGTTTTTAAGGGGGTATTTTTTTTTAGTTTAGCCAGGTTATGTACGCATTAGTAGAATCAGCTAACGATACCTAACAATACCTTCACGGGTCGGACAGGGTTTTCTTTACATACTGTATAATGTATATGTATACAATACGCTGGAATTTTAATGGTTGTTTTCCCGCGGCAGGACGATTTGCTTTAAGGAGTACTATCGATGAATAGAAAAAGTGAGAAAAGTTAGTTACGCTAGATAACACTTGTAGGTACTACTCGGAATGGACATGAAACCGCCTCAAAGGAAAGCAATGCATTTAATGTTCAAACCATAATAAGCTCCCGTTCGTAGCGATAGGGCATAAAACAGCTTGTAGGCAACAATCCAAAAATTCACCGCCATGCCGACAAAAGAAAAAAATTTTGAAACCAAAAAAAATCTATCATGTGCGTTAATACGGTATGAAATAACTTAAATGTACCAATACAAAAAACTACCGCTCAAACTAGCATTGAAAAAACGAGCGTTCAAAGGCGATGCCGCTTTGTAAATGTTCAAAGTATAATAAGCTCTCGACTCTAGTGATACGACATAAAGTAGTCTGCGCGCAAAAAATACAAACAATCATCTTAGATAATAATTTTATTTTCGTGTTCAGTAAATTGCAGCTAAAAAGTATTTATGATAGTCCTAAGCCCGTAAAAGTATGAATGGATAATAGTTGAAGCACTCGGGTCAATGGCCCCGCGCCATTCAGCTGTAGATTATCACAAGGTTACTATTAGTTCTTCATTCACTTTCGAGTATTTTTTATCACTATGTTAAATCTGCCATTTCATATTTCTATTATTTTATTTGTTGATGAAACGATTGTATTACTAAGACAAAACCGATACGCTGCGGGAAAACAACCATTAAAATTCCACGCTGTATATAAAAATGCCTTTTTTTCTTTAGCGGAAATGGATTTTCGAATTGGGACACCCGGTTTTAGTAGATGGTAAGTCTAGTAAGTAATGCAGCTTTTGAAAAAAAAAAGAAGTACGGTACTAGCTGATGGCTGACTTCCTGAATTCCGTAGGCAAATTAATTTTCAGGTTATCTTGGTTTTACAATATTCCAGCCAACCTTTTCCAGTGTCTATTTTCCAAAAGACCATTTCTAAAACCAAAAAATGTCCAAATCAGTCCAACCGGTCTCTTGATTCTTTTACTAAAGAACGGAATTTCATTTTTACAGTATGTTAAGAAAACCCTGTCCGACCCGTGAAGGTATTGTTAGGTATCGATATTTGATTCTACTAATGGATACAAAACCGGGCTAAAGTTAAAAAAAAACCCTAAAAAATTAATATTATTTCGTAAAAAGAGGTAACTTAATAAATGTGCGTAAGCACCCTTCCGCGGGCGGCGGACGGCAGGGCACGCGGCACGTGGTCGCATCGCTATTCGCTCATAATAATACCGGTGTTGTCACTTTTTTAAAAATTACCAAATTTCGGGGAACTTGGAATTAATTCGTGGGAAAAAAAGATTATTTCAAAATTCATTTGTATTGGTACTATGATGATTACGTAAAATTTTATATAATAATTGGTCATGTGTTTACCTAACCTTTATTATCCTTATGGGTCGGACAGGGTTTTCTTAACATACTGTATAGAAGATTTAATAATATACAAGGTAAAGACGCCATTAAATCATATGTAAAGCCTTTCAGTCTGCATAAAAAATACAAACAAACATGCTGGCAAAGCGGCCCATCACTACTGTAATGTTATTCTTTCCTCTTTCCAATTTGGATGTTGGGATATTAGGATATAGAGGCAATGGCCTGCACGAAAACAATACTATTTTAGCAAGGACAAACTTATGTGCGAAGATATTTCCATATAAAACACTTTTATAATACAATCATTTTTATTCGTGACAGCCGAAAAAGCAAATTAGTGTCTTATAAAAGTAAGACAATATGAAATAACACTATAAAATAAAAAAAAATGTAATATCAACATTGAGAAAACATACAGGTGCAAAAATGCTATGGCTACTAAAGACATCCCTTTAATTTTTCACCAAGACGTAGTTAGTACCTACATTTTCAATATTATGATACCTATGTACGTTGTTACGACATAACAATTCTATTTTTAACAAGCAACAATTTATCGCCCACATGCATTCACGTACCACTATCGACCGATATCACATAGAAATAGCCTGGTCATTCTCCTATATAGGCAGGTGCTCAATACCTACTTAACTAAAGCTTTTTATTATGGCAATATTTTTTTATACGTGTTCAATAGGGTGTTTGACAATAGGTAAAAGTATCTACTATACTCACCTCGTTATAGGAGCTGATTTGAAATCCGTAATTATTCTTGGTTAATATTGTTAAAAATAATAAGTAATGGTAAAAATGGTAAGGCCAATCAACAGGCAAATAAACCGGTTGGTAGCGATATATACAGAGGCAAAAAATAATTCATATAAAGTTTGTTACTACTTAATATTGCATCAATATGAAGCGACTAATCTAATTATACTCAAAGACTTTAAATCTTGGATAATAGCCACAAATTGATACGATATTATGGAACAAAAAATTTAAGACAATTATATGAATAGGTACTTGTTTTGTTTTACTAAGTAAGCGATTCATACTAATTTGAACCTTGTTGACTACCTGACTATAATGTTCATATTTGCATGAGCTAATAAATACTCGTAGGATACGCTTAGCAAGGTAAAAGTGCGGTCTTGATTTATAAAACTTGCCCTAGTTAATGGCACATGGTTTAAAATCGTCAGACACAAAAAATTCGAGTGATTATCAACTGGTATCAGGCATTACCCCCGCACTCTGTTAGAAACTCGGCCGCGATAGGAAACCTTCAGACTAGGTACATTTTTGTTCAATGTCCCTGCACATCACGCTAAGATTGTTGGGTGTCTACACAAGCATCCATAGCAACTCCACACCATTCATGTTGATAGTGTTAATGGTTCCGTACGTTAATGACAAATAAATCTTGCTTCAAATACTTACATACAATCATATGGCTAATTTATTTTGCAATCGTCTATTACTTCTGTTATATATAAGTACGTATATGTACAGTAGTATTTTTAATTCGTCTTTGAAATTAATTTTTTTTTTTAATAGATATAATTAAACAAGTCTCACCAAACACCCTATTTCCTGACAAATCATTATCACATAGAACTATGTATTCGGTTGCGTTTCAACTGGCGGGAAGAGAGGAGACAGGTAACCAGTCATACTGGTTTAAATGCATATCGCGTCACTTGTTTGGTTATTGTTCAATTCCTGCACATCTCTGTTTCGCCCCACTCGTCTTCGCTTCAGTACAAACGCATCCTTATTTGTTTAGATTGTTTCCATGAAATATAACTTGACAGTGACTGAGGCGAGGTACGTCGCCCTGATGTCTAAAAAGACGGGAACTTGCTTTTCGTAATCCTTTTCTCAAAAGTAATTTTAAAATTATATATTTTAACATATTCACAAGTATTAATTACTTATACATAATGTAGTTTTAACATAACTGGCGAAATATGGTGTTGATCACACCTCTGCCCTACCCTTCCGCAGAACAACGGTGTTATTTATATGAATGTTATGTTATAACGTATTTTGAGTTCACAAACAACACTATTTATAAAAAAAGAAAAATTTCTCTTGAATTATTATTAATTACTAGTGAGTACCTAATAACCGTTAGGAAGGACCTCTGAATGACAATATAATATTATAAGATCTATCCAGACCTGTAGACCCTTCCAGATCCGTGTCTATGTTAGGTCAGAGACGGGAAACATACGATGCAATGTAACTAAAATATCCCAAATACATAAAGTATTTACGAAAACTTCGATGCTAGTTCTGGTGCAATAATACATAAACACAATATATAGGGAGGTATGAAGAATTAAAAACAGCATTTAATGCTACCATTTTTTGGCTTCAGTACCCAAAGCTACCCTTCCGCTGTCCGTACGTCAGTCTGTCTGTCATAGGACTGTATCTTTTAATAATCAAAAGGGGATCCGGACGCCATGCAAGAAATGTACTATAAAAAGTAGTTTTAAATACAGTGACCGGTGATACGGTAATCTTTGTGTAAGAGTCGCAACTCGTTCTTATACAGTATATTCTCTCTGTTATGCGTGTATGGTAGGTAAGTATAGCTTCAGGAGAAAACTAAAGGGTATTTTTCAACACTTATTATTATAACTACAATTGTGTGTAGCTTTATCCTCGTGATATCGCGGGTGTCAACGTTTTTATTACACAACTATTACTATAAAATAATTATCGAGGTACAACGATAACTTTAGAAGCTAAAGCAAAATTCTCACTCTGTATGTTATTACTTATTAAAGTCATGATTATTTACGATTAAATTACATTTCTGTTACAATATTTTTTTACAATCACAATATAAATTTCAATTACCAAAAACTAACACAATTCATAGGATTTATTGTGCACATTTTGAAACCACTGTATACATAATTATAATGTAGATACGATATTTTGTAATAAATTTAACATGATTGACTACAGTACAGCACCCTAAATATTGTCCAGCAAACCAACGCTGCTATAGGGTGTTTACTAAAGTAATATACATTTCATACACAATTCCACAGCTCACATTGCGCACCATTAGAAAAATAAATTATAGATGCTCCTAAACTAATACCTTCCAATTTATCTTGGCATGTTTTCGCTGCACATCTGAAAAGAGAAACAAGTATTTTATTTATTTAGTTACAGTGCAGTTATATTTATTTTCAATGCTGAATCATTGGCCTCTGTGGCCCTAATGGAAGAGTCTTACCTATTGTTGGTTTAGTACTTGAGTCACATCTGTATGAATGTTTATTGAAAAATGAAATTAACAAAAAATAAAACTCAATTCTTGGATGTGTTTGTAATATAGGAACTTACGGCAGTTGAGCAGGAAATTGACGAATAATTTGTCTGAGGATTGGGAGTGCCAGGAAACATGTTCATTTGCACGTGCGGTGGTGGCGGCGGCGGTGGTGGATGCGTGGCGAGCGGGGACACAGGCGGGACAGCTGCGCCTGCGCAACCCCCACCACCCGCGTTGTTTGGGCTACCCGTCGTTGATAGCCGCGAGAAAGCCGCGAGCGCATCGGGGAAATTAGGAGGAGTAGCTGGAGTATTACATGGTGTCATCAGTTGCTGAAATAATAAAATTATCCATCTGTTATTTAGGATGACCAAAGATTACTGTATATTTCAGTTCATTCTAATGATTATAAACACTTAAACGACTCTGCTCCAACATCGCTCCCACACAACACCGCTTTCAACGCTCGCAGTCCACGCGGCGACAGTTAGCATGCCCCAGCAGTCCACTCGTAGACTGCTAGCAGACGCCCAACTGTCTACCCGTCGACCGTTCTTGCTTTTCGCGATTGACACAGCTCGCGATCGGTTTCTATTGAAACAACTCGTCTTTTTTACGTCCCGATTCACAACGTACGAAGAAGTGCAAGAAATAATAGACGAAGATTTTGGGTCGACCAGCGACGACGGCGCGGCTCTAGACGTCGCGCCGACCGCTCGGCTACAACAGCCAGTGAAGCGTCAACTACCGAGCGGTCTGACGGCGGTAAGCTCAATGACAGCGAGATGTCTGCTGATTTATGATGCCAATGTAAAATATATTTGAATTATATCCTTTTTGCCAGGTGGGAGCAGAGTCGTTTAAGTGTGCCCTATGACCGTAATTCTGCAAATACTTATTTCTTTCGGTCGGTCGGAATATAAAGTGACCCCAAACTGCCAATTGCAAGAATGATCTGGATTTTAACGGTTTGGTAGAAATACTAACAAAAATAATAATAAGCGGTACTTCTGGACACGGCTAGCATTGTTAGCAGGTCCCTCTCTCTGGAGCTCTAACCGCCGGTAGCTTGGACCCTGCTACGGATACCTTTTATGTTCTGATATTTAAAAATATAATTTATATGTATAGACGACAGCACATCAAGCACATCATCTACTACAATCAGTCAAATTTCATTAATAGATTTTCAACGTTAAAACCAGGGATGTTACGGAACTTCGACTCGGACTTCGTTCAGTCGGAACTTGCGATTATTATTATCATACCTTCGGTTCCGATACTTTTAAATCGGAGGTTATTAAAGCATACCATAGCGGCGGCGGCCTACAGACTTTTATGAATAGCAGGGTAATTGCGTAACGCACTATCAGTAGCAATGGGTTTCATTTTGACAGTTCAACAACATTCGTAACGTTATTTACGTTGTTGAGCACACACATTTATCGAACATATGGAGCAATGGACTATCAATATGCTTCAAAATGATTCCAATTGATAGTAATAGTGCGTTACGCGATTGGGGTGCAGGTTCATACATATTACGCAGGGAATTCCCTGACTCCCGCTACGTGTACTCTATCGTGCATTTTTCGCTAGTTTTGGAGTCAACACATTTGATTTAATTTGACTGATTAATGTTTTTTTTGTGTTTAAATAAAAAATCTCTGTCCTACCACCACTTTTGACCCTGCCTCCGCCTCCGGTTCTGACTCCGATAAATCAAATTTTAAAACTCCGGTTCCGATATAACTACCTCCGTTACATCCCTAGTTAAAACATTAAGGCTTGATTGGGAATATTTCACAGATTATTTCGGTTAGCTTGACTTGCTTTCGTCCGTACATAATACAGGATTGTATCTGACATCGTAACGCAAACTTCGCGAAAAGACTAGACCGCATGCCACTAATAAAAGCATTATAGTTGTGGAGGCATGAGGAACAGGGAGTAAAGCTCACTCATCCTCCATAGAAAAGGGAGGATCCTCCAACCAGACGTGTGTTATGTCTGGCGGGCACTTGCCCGATGGTTGAAATTGGCAAGTTGTATGTATGCTAATTGCACGGTAAACTCTGATTGCGAGATGTAGAATTCGTGTGACGTCAGTATGACGCGTCGTTCATTTTGTGGCGTTTGTAGGTACCGCTACATCACTCCCCTCCGGAGACCGGAGGTCGATAGTGGGCTGAGTCTTGTATCTTGTGATTCTTGCTAGGCCAGCTGAGGTTCCAGTGAGTCGGAACCGGTTGCCGCGTAGTTCACGGTGAGTCGGAACTGTCTTTTGAAGATTCCCCAGTGAGTCGGGGTGGTGGGGCGCTGCGTTGTACTCCAGTGCGTCGGATGTCGTACAGCGCCGGGTTGAGGCTGCGTCGAGATTGCTGATGAGGTTGAGGGTGATGACCAGGTATGCGCGGTCGCTGCATGCTTGTGGTCAGGATACCCGTTGAAGAAGTGGGTGCTGGCTGGGTGGGTGATTCGCCGATGAAGCTTGCGGGAGTGAAGATGATGACGTCACGCTCAAGTTGTTGCACGAAGGCTGCGCTGACGTTCAGTCTCGGTGTCACCATTGTAGAGGTATGAGGAACAGGGAGTAAAGCTCACTCATCCTCCATAGAAAAGGGAGGATCCTCCAACCAGACGTGTGTTATGTCTGGCGGGCACTTGCCCGGTGGTTGAAATTGGCAAGTTGTATGTATGCTAATTGCACGGTAAACTCTGATTGCGAGATGTAGAATTCGTGTGACGTCAGTATGACGCGTCGTTCATTTTGTGGCGTTTGTAGGTACCGCTACATAGTCATTTATGTCGTTAATGAACGGTTACAGAAATAACAATGTTTAAAAAAGTGTTGGCTCGGCCTTTGAACGTTGCAAGCGTGCGGCCATGCGGGTATGTAGGTATGACGTTCATCCCAGATGTCAACTCTATTAGATCAGCTGATAAGATAAGAGATAAGTTTTTCGAGTGTTGTTTTCATTGCGTTTTTTTGTGTAATTAGCGAATTAGTTAATTTCTACTTTAAAATCTTATTGGGTTATATAAGTGTAGCAATTATGAATGGTCTAAAGTGAAAAAAACTATTTACATGTTTTTTTTTATCATGAAAAAGCCGACGAAAATCCCACCACTGGGGGGTTCAGAATCATGTACTGGATCCATGGCACTCGTTTGTGCGTCGATGTCAGATACACCCTTTATATTAAAATAAAGGGAATACTATATAATAATAAATCGATTATTAACCAAACAGTGTTATTAAATTTCCTTATAAAACCATTGCGGCGTCCCCCAGGGTAGTATAATGGGTCCTATTTTATTCCTGTTATACATAAATGACATAGTTAATGTAACCAATCATAAATGCTTCCTCTTTGCCGATGACATTTCATTATCGTTACAACCAATAAAAAGTTTAAATCTAATCAATTTTGGATCATGAAGCGGACATTAATAACACAATAGATAATTTACTTGACTGGTTGAGTGATAATAATTTGTGTATCAATCTTAATAAATCACTATATATACAATTTTATCAATCTTATAATAACTTATTTAATTTTAAACTGGACATACCGAAATTTACGCAAATGACACAAACTAAGTTTTTAGGAATAGTTAATGACGAACATTTAGACTGGAAAGCTCAGGTTGATGCTGTTTGCTGTAAGATACATAAATGTGTCTATGCTTTGAGACAAATAAAGAAAATCACCAATATAAAAACGGCTGTAATGTTATACCGTGCATACGTTGAGTCCACCCCACGGTATGGATTGCTTATGTGGGGAAATAGTACGGACTACAATAGAGCATTTGTAGCCCAAATAAAATGATTACGTGCTCTATACGAAATTCCATCTGACGATTCATGTCAACCTGTATTCAAGGAGCTTGGTTTGCTACCACTACCTTCATTATATATTTATGAAGTATGCATGTTTGTTCAAAAACGAAGAATTATTTAAAACTGCTCAGAAAATATGCTCTCGAAGTCGGCGTGGTCAATACAGACATGTGCTGGATGAGCTGCCTAGATCAGCGAAATATAATAAAAACGCACTGGCTATGTGTGTGCTATTGTATAATAAATTACCAAGTATGTTTAAAACTTTAAATTGTAAATTGTTTAAAATTAAATTATATAAATGGCTCAATAATAATAACTTTTATAATATCAATGATTTTTTAAAAGGAATTCCAATGTGACATATTATTATTATTTCAATGACCTGTTAACAAATGTAATAATTTTGCATGCTTTAAGTACTAAGCAAAACATGTTCGATCAAATATTTTTTATATCACCTTATATACCATGTTTTAAGCAAATAAAATATCTTATCTTTAAAAAAATAGAATATATATGATTTATAAAATAATGTGCTTGCTATAACTGTTACTGTACCTGACGGTAGTGTGGTGCGGCGATTCCATTAGCGCCAGCGGGAATGGCCACTTCTTGAAAAAATATTGATAACGCTGTCTGAAATGAAATAGAATATAATATGAAAAAGAAATTGATATTATATACTGTGAAATTAAAATAATAAATAGGTAATTTATCAATCCGAAGTTAATGTAAATGGTATTTTGATGTGATTTAGTGAGATATTTTGTGAACTAAATACGGTATTCTTTTATATCTTTGGTTCAAGTTTTGGCCGTAACTGGCAAGGCAAAATGTGCCAAAGAATGTACAAAACTTTAGCTACGAATGTACTTTGGCAAGTAGGATATAATGTAAAATGGTTCCTTTTGAAAGTGACAAGCTTGAGGTTTCTAAGCGATGAATTTGACCAGATTGTCATCGCCCCGTTGGGATACAAGATTTAAGGTCAAATTAATTCGGTCGACCATGGCCCCTCTGATTGGGATATTTCCTCTGTGCTGGCATGAGCCAGTACTGGATAGTATCTTTCGCAATAATGCAGCTATACAGTAGCCAAGTCATATAATAGAGTATCATCATAGTACGGACGACAGCAGGTCAAGCTACCCGAAACTGCCAAATATTTCCAATTAACCTTGAGCCTTCATACTTAAGAGATAGTTGAAAATCTAATAAAGAAATCTGACAGATTGTAGAAGCTTGGTGTACTGTCGTCTGTAAAAAACCCACTGCTAAACCTGAACATAATTATTCTCTTCTTTCTTTATTTCATCTTTCTATATGTAGTTATGCTTTTTCAAAGATTTGACAAAGAGAATCAATAAAAACAGAATACTCAAAACTAAACTAGCGGCCGCCAGCGACTTCGTTCGCGTGGTTTAGTTATAGATCATAGCATGATGTTATATAGCCTAAAGCCTTCCTGGATTAATGGGCTATTCAATGCAAAAAGAATTTTTCAAATCGGACCAGTAGTTCCTGAGATTAGCGCGTTCAAACAAACAAACAAACTCATCAGCTTTATATATTAGTATAGATAATATGCATGTACGTTATGTGACATTGTCACCAGAAATAAGAACAAAATGTTAAAAATAAGAAATGGTTGAGGGAAACTGGTGAAAGGGTCACCAGTTTCCCTCAACCATTTCTTATTTTTTATGTTTTTGTAATTTTTTTCGTCATGTTTATCGCAAATAAACGTGTATTTTCTTTAGTTGTTGAACTTGTTATATTTTTTTATACCAAGATACCCTCTTCTTTGCTAGATCTGCCTTGTTATGAGTTTAAAACACAAGTAAAATCCAAGCTTTGCTCAAAAGCATACTACTCATCTCTATGAAAGATTATTTACATGATAAGAATAGTTGGTCGGCTTGATTAACTCAATGTTTATGTTTTTCTCCAGAATTAGTTTATTGACAGGTTATATACTTATTCATGTTTTGATCCAGCAATCGATAAATATGTAAGCTGTCACGCCTTTTATGACTTTTATTTAAGTAATAAGTTTTTACTTACGTTTACATTTTTAATTTTAATGATTATTACTTTTTTTTTTGCTTTGCTGGTACTTTGGCATGGCTAGCTGATATACATATAGTAAATATGTTCTGTTTTGTAATATTAGTTACTTTACATTCCTAGTATACAGTCAGGTGTTTTTTAACTGAACAGACAGTTATGTTCAGGTAAGTTTGATCCGCCACTTCCTTCCACACAGCGAAAACACTAAGAATTGGCATTAGGCAAGCATTCTGGGGATCTGTCTTAAATGCAATAGGTATTGATGTTCAAAACATGCTGATTCTCAACCTAATTTGAATAAATGAGTCAGGATTTCTGACTTTAAATTTAAGTAGATTTGTACAAATACTTTTACCAGTCAATCATATTTTTTACTAATCTACAGAGTTATTATGTACTTATAAGTACATATATTTTAATAGAAATTATCTAAACTTTTGGCGGTTTGTGGAGTCCACAGCCAAGTTGGCTGCCAGGGAACTTGGCGTTATTGCAAATGTTAGTGATTAAACTGTTGTTCCCGTATCCACGACGAAGTGTACCTCCAAACAAAGATCTTCACACCAGGACAGCTTCCAATGTAATACAAAGCACAGGTCCATTCGTGTGTGGATTACTGCAACCACATTTGGGCTGGTGCTGCAAAATTCCACCTGGCTACTTTGGATTCCGTGAAGAGGCGTGCGAAGAAGTTAATTGGCGACCCAGATTTAGCTCAAAACGGTCTCCTAAGCATGGAAAACAGACAAAGAGAGGCCAGCCTATTGGTGTTCTATAGGATGCGTTTTGGAGAATGTGTGAAGGAATTACATGATTTAATTCCCCATCTCCGTTCCATCATCGCACGATCCCTCGTACGGCGAGTATCCACCCTTACCTTGTTGACTTAACCTTACTACTATGATGCGGACGAAGTGTTACGCCTCATCTTTTATACCGCGTACATCGAGGGACTGGAACAATTTGCCAGCGGCGGTATTTCGGTCAAGCACTAATTTATAAATATGTATATTTAAAAAAATATATAGGTACTAGTTATTGTTTCGGCGAGTAATTTCGGTTGTTTTGTGAAATCATTACATATTATAAAACAAATTCGTTTTCTCTTTCCCTATGTCCCTTTCCTATGATTAAATCTTCAAAACTGCGCAACGGATTTTGATGCGGTTTTTTTAATATATAGAGTGATTAAAGAGGGAGGTTTATATGTATAATTAAAGCGATGTCGTAAATATTTTTTTTTCCGCGTTTGCAGTGAAACACAGGCTGAACCCTACGAGATTTGTCAAAATAATGTACTAAAATATGTACACATTGAAAAGGTCTACAGAAAAGTCCGCGATGGTATATGTTTATCTCTTTTATGTATATACCACAATAACCTTTTTTGTCATTTATTGTTTACGATAAATATAGGCTAATTTTCTAAGTGATTTTGACTAATACAGCATTAATCCTTTGCCAATTAAATACCTTAAATACATTGTTGATTTAATATAGATCTATATGGCCCTAGACCATATAGATCTATATTACCTATATTATTATTAGACCATATGATATAAATGGATATTTTTCAAGATATTACATATTTAAAAATTGCGGGACGTAGCGGCCGGCCGGCCGGGACGACGACGCCGCGCCGGACCGCTATGTTGTGCTATATTGTTGTATACAACATTCACAGTTTTTCTGTAGTGTATTTAGTATCAACATTGCACCAAAAGTTTCTATTACTATTATTTTGTATTATTGTAGAATATTATTTGAGTGTTTGAACTTATAAGATTATTTTGTATTATTGTAGAACATTATTTGAGTCTTTGAACTTATGAGGAAGTAATGTTTACAGTAAATGTGTATCTTAATTTAGTTAGCTTGACAATCCCTTCTGAAAAGTAGCACATAAATAAATTATTTCAACAATTGCTATTAATATTCGCCATGTTCTGAAATTGGAATTGATTAAGTACTTTGTACAAGCAATATAGGTAAATTTGTACTTATACCAGTTTCAGTTCTAATAACTCGTCTCCATTTAAAACCAAATAAATTTGCTTTTTTAGGAGTAAATTAGCAAGGTTAGGTTCATTATTTCTTAATTTCAACTGTTTTTGACAATATTACATTAATTTTACTGACATATATGATGTCTTTGGACTAATAGACATTTTGGGTTATGCGAAAACTGGAATGGGTCTGGATTATTCATATATTAGCCTACAAGCATTTTTGGTCATACAAGACTCTTATTAAGTACTATTATATTTAAAAGAGTCTTTGGCAAAACTATAATGCTGCAAACTTATGGTGATCTCCAGCTAAGTATACTCACTAAATGCTACTATTGGATTAAAGTGCCATTCTGGATTATTTAGTTATAAAACATAAACAATCATAAGACACATATTCATAAAAGTGACTTTAAAAAATCTTATACCTTACTGTCAGACTGAGATATCTACGCTTGTGAAAAGTTTTAGATATCACTAGTTGAAGTAAACTATAAATTAATATAAGTCAGTCTTGTAGCGAACTATAACATCTAGATATAAAAATTAATGCACTTGAGTATGTTAAAGCTTCGAAATGTAAGGTAAGTAGTCTATTCAATGCATGTATAAGAATAGTTAATAAGTCCATCCTGACTAACAACAGTGAGGATTGAATTATATATTATATCTTTGCTAGTTGGTTACATAGCACACTCAGAACTTTGTTTAATAGTTTAGCTGCCTGTTTCAACTAGCTTGTTGTGTTTACATTCAACAATGAAATACAAGTATTAAGTATGATATTCACAAATAATATAAATAAATGACTAATCCCTGACAATTTGTTTAGTTATACAGAAACAAATCCAAAAATAACTATTTAACTAAAATGGAAGAATAAAAACAAACACTTCACCAAAATGGCTTCATTATGATTAAAAACAAAAAAAAAAAGAACTAATTTCCATACTAACAACTACTACTATACAGATAACAACAGGATTTGTATTTGGGATTTGGTAATGGTTATTTACATTGTACAATATTCAGAGCGAGTATGTACCTAAATGGACATATAGGTACATAATATGTTGATACATTCAAATGAAGGTTATACTATTACTAGGTACTAGCTCAGTTCGCTTATTGCGTGTTATTTCGTCAATATCAATAATAAGATGTTTACAGATTAAAGAGTATCCAGCATTTATCTCGAACAAATACCTACTAAATAAGTTAGTTGGACAGAATCAAACATTATGTTGACTTTAAAATTATGATCCAATATCGGCAATAGTAAACACTAAGTAATTTATTAATTAAAGAGTTTTTATTTGATAACAATGCGTGACATCTGTAAAAGGCTAATGTAAATCAAAATATGTAGCAGCCATTTCATGATTACATACTGTTTGTTTACTTATAATATAAATTTACCTCAAATTGCCAGTGTGCAGCTTGCAATAACTGTTTTGCTTGTTCTTGAGCACATCCTGCTGCTAGCACAAATTGATTTATCATGACTTGTTCACGTAAAGTTGAATCCATTGTAACAAAATTCAACAAAATATAAAAAGAAGTCCACCGAATAGCCAAGAAATAACTAGCAATGAAAATAAAACTCAAGAATGCGTATCTAATCAATTTATGAGCGCTAGTGAGCCTAGGTTAAATGACGAGTGCAAAAGAGAGATCCGATAAGTTTATGTAACAATCACTAATGCGAATATTCTGGCCACAAACACTATTTTTATTTTCTCTTGACAATGTTATTTATTCACGTGTTACCAATATTGTATTCTATTCCCGATACAATTGATTGAAAAAAATAGTTGTGTTGTCATTGAATTGTGTTGCTGTGACGGGAAAACTTTATCGCCACCCCATGGACTGGATATTTATTTACACCGTCAAAATATGATGTCATGGATTAATATTAAATTGAGCTAAGTTGTTAGAAACATGTATACACTGAGCTTTACAACGACTTGATTACAATTTTCCGAAATGTCCTCACACAGAGGAAAACATTTAAATGAAAATATGATAAACAAAAATAAATTATTTATTGTGTGTACTTATATAAATAAATAATAACTCTGTAAAATATCCTAAATTTTTCATAAATATTGCGGTTGTAGTTTTATATTTTATCTTCTAGAATCTTTTATAATACATACGATTTATTTATTCACTATGACCTATGACTTAAAGCCATTTTTACATCAACTTGGAAGGAAAAAAATATAGGTAAAAAGCATTTGTGATTAAAAATATTGGTATAAAGCATTTGTGAATGAGCATTTCGAACGATAGCTGTTTGTAGGCGGCTGACTGAGAATTGGCGAAATTCCAGTTGAATGGCGGGCCTAAGTTCAACTTAACGTATAAATTCCCACGTCTGTAATCCCATGGCGAAACATGTAATATGTATTTTATGAATAAGACCATAATTTATCATGTTGATAAATATGTATATTCTATTCTATCGCAAGTGCGCCGAAGTGATTAAAGGTGCTGCATGTGTACATCTGGCATAATATTACTCCGTGACTATGAAGTACTTACTTATTCCATGGATGGTAAATGAAAATTCAATGTCAGTCTTGTCAAAATCAATCAGGTTGGAAAAGTTTAGTTCTGCTAACGTTCCGCTGCTATTGCAGTATCAAAGTATTGATTTTCGCTTATTGTTTAGATAATGGAACCCAATCCTGTAATTATTGCTGCCACAGCCAAACAAACGGCTTCGGTAAGCTAATTATGTTGTTGTTTTTAATCTGAAATTTCCTGTTTATCTTGAATATTATTTTATAAATCGTTATCGGTGTTTATTTCAGCTTATATTCCTACATGGTCTCGGTGACACTGGGTTAGTATAACTTCTATGTACGGCATTTTCCTATATAATATTTTAATTGTATGTTAAAAGATTTCAAATAATGACGACTTTGAATTTCAGCCATGGTTGGGCAAATACCATCGCTGCTATTCGCGGTCCTCACGTGAAGGTAATATGTCCGACTGCTGCGACGATGCCAGTGACATTAAACGCAGGCTTTCGTATGCCATCGTGGTTTGATTTGAGGACGCTGGATGCCACTGCTCCTGAAGACGAAGAGGGGATAGTAAGAGCAACTGATCATGTCCATCGTCTCATTGCTAATGAGATAAAAGTAAGTAAAAAATATTGGATTAATCAATGTTACACATTTTTGTAGTATAGTGTATATTGTTTCAATTGTTATCATTAAAGTGTTAAAATTTTATTCAGGTTAGTTTGTAAGGATACCTAATAGTCGAGTTAGTTTCGAATTGCAATCTTAAAAAATAATTAAGTTTTCTTTGAACAGTCCATTGACTTCAAATGATTTAACAATGGTTAAATTGAGGTTTTTTCTATTTTCTCACTTCATGGCTATTCAGAGTCAGTCATTATGGCAACCAGCTATGATCAAACTTAAGACATAGAAATTGATCTACTTTTTTAAGTTTATTTGAATTACCGAGTACAGGGAAAGAACACTTGTACAAATACTGTGGTGTGTATGTGAGCTTGACACTATTTGGCTAGTCATCTATGTGTATCATGTTTAGAGTATATAAAATTGGAGAAGGCCAAAGCACAAAATTTTATTACAGAAAGTCTGTCACTTTCAGCGGGTGAAAGGATCTTTTCTGTTTTTAATAAATACCTGCTTAGAAAAAGAATAACACATTGTTACACAAATATCCATGCAAGTTTTGTGTAGAACGAAGTCAAGAACTGCTCACTAGGGAGTTGTCCAATCTAGTTCCTTCCTGACAATGGGTTTTGGCTTGGTTGACGATGACACAAAGAGGTGGGATGATATTGATCCAGTTCAGTGCTTAAACATATGTGTGCTTATAAAAATTGTCTAGAAGTTTGTAATTGCAGATGTGATGCTATCAGGCTAGCTATAAAAATGACAAATTAAGCACATTTACACCTATCTATTCCAAAAGAGCTGTTATTTTTGTATGCTAGAATAAAAAATATTTCAAAAAGTCCTTCATATTTTTTCCGGTTTTATATTTCAGGCTGGCATACTCCCCAATAGGATATTGCTAGGTGGGTTTTCTCAAGGAGGGGCATTAGCACTTCATGCAGGTTTGACATATCCAGAACCACTAGCTGGAGTCATGTCACTATCATGTTGGTTGCCTAGACATGCACATTTTCCGGATGCAGTAAAGACTACTACAGACCTGCTGGTAAGTTCAATAATGTGAATCTTTTTACTAAAGTTGAATTGCAGTTGCTAGAGGAACCGCGCGCGAACTAACTCACAAATGCGCTCTCATTATAATTGCTGAAATCATAAATTCACCGATATGAAGGGCACATCTAATGATGTTAAAAAAATATATGTTTAAAGTGATCATTTCAAATATCAAATATACTTGAATCTGTCACTGTTTCCTGTCAAAGGGACGTCATTCATCAGACATATGTACCTATCAAAGAAACATAAAATAATATAATTTGTTCCACAGGGAAGTGTAATGAGTCAATTACTTTTTATAATTTACATAAGTATTAATATCCTTCCAAAGGCAATAAAATGTTTCTTTTGTGACTTCAGCACCATTGCAATTAGTGTACTGACTCATCATCTTACGAGCATGATTTAGATATTTTAGATTAACTATAAGGGTGAATCTTTATCTGAAGTGCAACAAACAAAATTTCTGGGTGTTACTGTGGACTGCAGCTTGTTTGATTTTTTTTTACTATTAATTTTCAACTTTCTAGTTTATGCTTCCAACATCGTAAGTTCCTTTTTTTAAATGTGCGCTCAGTCACAGACGTTAGTTACTTTATAACACTGGCTTTCCGTCCGCGGCTTCGCTCGCGTGGAGATCGATTATATCACGCTTTTTAGATTTCCCTCGGGAATATAATTTTTTTCCGGGATAAAAAGTACCCTATTATTTAATCCGGACTTTTAACTTTACGTTTGAATAATTTCAAAGCAATCGGTTCAGTAGTTACGGCGTAAAAGCGGAACAAACAAACAAACATAAGAGAAGACAAACAAGAAACAAAAATTAGTAAGGATACCCCCTTATTCATAAACGTTGTTTAAAGTTAAGATTCTTTAACCATACATTTTTGATCTTTTAAAGTCCCGTAAATCATCGTTTATAAATAAACACCACAGTGTTTAAGGGGTTTATTCATAAACGATCATTAAAATTAAGTAACGTGCAAACGTCTAAAATGTATAGTTTAACAATCGCTAATCACTAGTTAAATTTAAGAACCGTTTATTAATAAGGGGTATAAATATATTACTTTGGTCTCTGATTATACATACTTTCATATATACGAAACCAAGTTTCTGCGTATGACAAGAAAAGGACAATAATTAAATTATTCTGAAAAATATTCGATATATCGATGTTTTCAAACGATATATCGAAAAACATCGACGTTGCATTCTGATATTTTAGATCGAATATACAGATGGTGCTGACAATACGAAAATAAATTAAACATCGTGTACCTCGACATATTCTCAGTCTACCCGTAAAAGATCATATAAATATATTCATTAGTTTAGTCACAGGAAGCTATTTTTCACATTTTCTACATGATCTACATGTTGATAAGGAGGCGCTTACAGGTTAATGACCGCCGGATTCTGCGGTACCAAACTTTAATAATAATGGCGCGAAAAAAGCAAGTCGATACAGTAGGCCTGGTATGAGTTTTCAATACGAAACTCGATCGTCGATAACGAGCACGTTTGGCGCTCTCATTGGTTGAGAGTTCTTACGACCTTGAAGCAGGCCTACAGGATCTCGCTGTCGCCGATCGGAGGTCAGTGACCCAATAATTTTTAAAACATGTTCTATTCCGTTTGTAATTTTATGCGATTTAGTTTGAAATTTTTATTTTTGATGCTAGGTTTTTTTATGGCTTAGGATTATTCCTATGAACCAGTATTGTTCGTGTTTTCATTTATTGTCGTATTGTCAGCACCACTCTGTATAATATCGATATATTTTTTAAGTGGACACATCTAGTTCAAGAAGTACTGATTCTCAGACTATTTTGAACAAATGACTTTGATTTGATCAGTCTTCCCAGTAACTGGGTTGTGGAGGTCAGATAGGCAGTCGCTCCATCTAAAATCCTGGTATTCAGCCGAATCCGATTACTCTGGAAGCCGACCCCAACACTGGGAAAAGGCTTGGCACATGGTGATAGTCTAATTTTTTTCTTTTTAACTTCAATATCAATCGTGATTTTGAAAAAAAAAGAGAAATGAAATGAGTTCATAATAAGAAATAGGAAAAAAAGTATTGCAAAAATTAGTGCTGGAGTTGTACAAGGTAAATGCAACTCTACGCACTTTTCTCAGTCGAGGCAATGGAAGGCGGTTCTTCGCTGATGTAATGATGAGCCTATATGAATTAAGCGGGAACTATTCCAAGGCGACAGTCTGAGTCCACTTTGGTTCTGCTTAGTCAGGTTCAGGTCTGGGTTATCGTTTGAAGAGAGGTGGTCAGGTCATATCTCACCTCCTCTACATGGATGATTTGAAACTCTCCTCGTCCCCTTGTGAAGCGAGGGGAAATTATGCAACCCGAGGGAATTACACTCTCGGATTCCATACACCTTAGATCCCCCTTCTCATTCCAAAGCTATACATATTTAGGTGTGTGAAAGAAGATATTAACTAGTCTTCTTTCGGGCGGAAATAAGGTGCACGCCTTTAACGGTTGGGCCATGCCGGTTTTGATGTATTCTTCTTTCGGCATACTTAAATGGCATCAGACTAAACTCGACGCTCTGGATAGAACGGTCCGTACACTGCTGACCGCAAATAGATAAATAGAATGCATCACCCACGAGCATCGCTGATGAGAGACTGTATTTCCCGTGGAAGTGCGGGGGTCGAGTCTTTTTAAATGCGAAGACCCTCCACAGCCGCCTTTCGAATGTGGAGGGTCTACGCATTTAAAAATCCAGATGCAGTCTCAGAGACCGGTAGACCGATGACCGGTTTTATACTTTAATGTTTTCTATATATGAACCTACCATAAATGCAATACTCATTGTATTCTACCCATTCAAGTTATCAATATTTATTGTTGTTTAAGGCCAGGTTAATCACTTGGACATACTGTATATCTAATGTAATTTTACCAACCGAATAACATTAGGTAATTCAAAAATCGTTTGCAAATTCTACACGAGTGACATGACATTGATCTTACAAATAGTAAATCAATCCCGTATATTATCCTAAAGATTGTTTGTTTATTGGTGTAAGTTTTTCGTCTTATTTCCTAGACATGCATCGCTTCGCTTCACGCCACTGAATAGCCAAATCTTCTATCTTAGGTGGGCGTACTTGTATTAGCGTAATAAATGTATGCATTTACATATTTTTTTTATAATATCAATTTTTGAGCCAGGGTGAATGAACTCTGGTAAAGTCGCCACTCTATTCCGCGTACCCTTGGAACACAAGACTTGTACTGCATGCATAATGCGTGATATACCTACAATTTACATATATTTTCATTTTTGAATTATGAAATGAAAACATATATCACGAATTATGTATGCAGTCCAAAAGTCCTTTTATTTTTACTATAAAATTATTTTATCAGTTATTGGATAAATGAAGTGGGCTGTTTTTGTAAGACGACTAAAATTCCATGATATATCATTATCGTGTCGCAGTGTTTATAACCAGAATTTTTCCAATTCAGCTCGAGCATTTCATTTTTTTTTTTTTTATTAAAATATAAACCAGCGCTTGACCGCAATCCCGCCTGATGGTAAGCAGTGACGCAATCGTTGATGGTAAAGCGCACTAGTTTATTAAGAGCCTATTCACTCTAGCCTTGAAGACACTCAAATTGTAGTCCGACGGAAACACCGCCGCCGGCAGATTATTCCAGTCCCTCGATGTACGCGGTATAAAGGAGGAGGCGAAACGCTTCATCCGGATCGTAGAGGTGTTAACAACATAAGGGTGGAAACTCGCCGTACGACGGGTCGTCCGATGGTGGAACGGAGATGGGGGAATTATATCGTGCAATTCCCTCGCACACTCCCCAAAATGTATCCTATAGAACACCGAAAGGCTGGCTACTCTACGCCTGTGCTCTAGGCTTTGGCTTTCATTCATATCAATCTCTAGATTGATATTACTTTTTATATTGATATAGGTATATAGATAAACAACGCTTACCGGGTCAGCAAGTGTTCATATAATAGTAATTTTATCTGATACATGATAAAACTAGAAACATGTCATCAGCGCATGACTTAGACTGCACAAATGACAACAGGGCCCAAAATGCATCTTTGACTTTTATTAGATAACATGTCGACGGATGCTCATCTGAGCCCATGTTGACAAATGCCGGTGTTCCTCAGAGGTCTGTTCTCTCTGCAACTCTGTTCCTGCTGCATATTAACGATCTGCTGATGCCCGGTATCTATGGGTATCAGAGAACAGCACAGTTGTGGAGAGATACCTGCCGGATGCTCGGGCTAGTAGAGAATCAATCCGGTCCGAAAGAGAGACTATGGTAGAGCGAACGAGTGTTGCACTACAGGCAGTCTCCGAATGGGGCAATGCCAATCTTGTAGCATTCAATGCCGCCAAAACACAGGCGTGTCTTTTCACCGCCAAAAGGAGCCCGTTCACCTTGGCTCCTACTTTTCGAAATGTATCCTTGGAGTGTACCGACCGCCTTCAGCTTTTGGGAGTTGAGATTTCCTCGAACCTAAACTTTGGGCGTTTCATTGAGTTCAAGGCCAAGGTGGCTGCCAAGAAACTTGGCGTTATCGCAAAGGTCCGGCGGTACTTCAAACCAGGGCAGCTTCTAATGTTGTACAAAGGATAGGTCCGTTCGTGTGTGGAGTACTGTAGCCACATTTGGGCTGGTGCTGCTAAGTGTCGCCTGGCCACTTTGGATTCATTGGAGAGGCGAGCGAAGAGGCTGATTGGTGACCCTGACTTAACTCGAGACGGTCTCCAAAGCCTAGAGCACAAACGTAGAGTAACCAGCCCTTCGGTCTTCTATAGGATGCATTTTGGGGAGTGTGCGAGGGAATTGCATAATTTAATTCCCCCATATCCGTTCCACCATCGGACGACCCGTCGTACGGCAAGTTTCCACCCTAATGTTGGTAACACCACTACGATCCGGACGAAGTGTTTCCCCTCCTCCGGGTACATCGAGGGACTTGAACAGTTTACCAGCGGCGGTGTTTCCGTCGGAGAATTGCAAGAGTGAATAGGCTCTTAATAAACTAGTGCGCTTTACCATCAACGACTGCGTCACTGCTTACCATCAGGCGGGATTGCGGTCAAGCGCTAGTTTATAATTTTATAAAAAAAATAATGTAGATACTATTACTGACGAGGTTTGTTTCAGCAATTATTACTCCCTATTCTAGCCTTATGACCAAGAGCTCCGTCTCTCCCAACATTTTTTTAAAGCGGTCATTTTTTTTAACGCGAACTGTATTTCTTAGGAAGGGGTCAGGGGAAAAACAGCTTTTGTCACCTAATTAACAAACTGAGATATTACTAATTAAAAGATAAGATCGTAATAAAATAGTGTCTTATACCCAAAATAAATATGAAAAGCTTTTTTTATTGAAAGGATGTTTATTGTTAATGTAATTATATTTTTATTTTTTTTTACTTTTATATCTGTCAAGAGTTATAATAAAAAATTGTGACTTAGTCAGAATAATCAGGTGAAAATCATCCTATGTCCACCAACATCAGGGGAAAAACAATTGATGTCACAACTTCACAAGGCAATCTAATTATTGTATTTAAGGTTGGAAAATAACTTTTTTGCTGTTGGTCCACAATATTTTGATAAAGACTGTATATCCAGGAATTTTGCTTTACTGATTGGTAATATGTCCTTGTAAGCTTGGTCAGGGAGAATAAATTCTCCTGAATTAGGGATGTCTTCACAGGAAGATGAATTTACCCGTCTTCTCTTTGCATCCAGCATAACAGAGGAAGTCCAGTGTCCATTATAGGAATCTCTGTAGAAAATGAGACGGGGATGTGTAATCTCAACTCTGATCTCACGGATAGGTCTCGAAAGAAATGGGCATGTCTTTTTGTACTTTGGTGTCAAAAACTTGGTCCAAGATCGGACTAAAGGCTGATCAACATCAATAACTCGAAATGGTGTAGGTTTTAGCCTTGACTCGGACACTACTTTTCTCCAATCATCTGGTGTTTCACATGGAGCCTTCTGATTTATAAGCGCCATGTTTTTGTCACATTCTAGGTACGAATGACCTCGAATCGGGAATACCATTTTTATCACATCTAAACGTTTGGTTGTGTGAACCACATAGTGTATAAATCTGAACATGCAATAATTTTTTATTTTGCCCACCACATGAATCACAGAAAATTACTAACTCTCTGACATTCGCATTGAGTTTTGTAAAGATATAATGATGTAGGAAAGAACAAACTTCATCTGCTCCTTTTTTAGCTATGGTCTCATCGTAGCAGTAAAAATAAGAATCTGAAGAAGCCAGGGTGTGAATGTTAAATGAATTGAAGGTGAGCTGTCTCTTATAGTAGGTCTCGTTACTGGTTATGTTAGGCATGCTTAAATTCTTTTGATAATCCATGGCGATAGCCTCTCTTTTCAGTGAAGATTGACAGTGAATCCTGCTTTCTCTTTTTTTGCGATAAAATGTCTGCCTTTAACTTGTGTACTTTATTTTCAGATTCTAAATCTTTTATCTTCTTTTCAATAATATCCTTTTCTTCACTGTTAGATACACTCTTCAAATCTACTTCTAAGCCCTTCAATTTAGCCTTAAATTCATCACAATTTCCGCATGTATCTGACCTCGGATATCCGAAACCAATATTGAAATTATTAACAAAAATAGATCTGTATGACTCATAGGACAATAAATCTTTGTATTGAAACAAATTGTACATTTTTTTTTTTACATTTAATTCTTCAGGAAGATATATTTTTGAGGATTCATGTAGGCTGTAATGGCTTTTACGGCCACGAAAGGACCTAATGTGCTCCATTACTTTATTTTTCACATCTTCTGTGAGCTTCCTTGGCCTGTTGTTGTGCTTGCCTCGCATATCTAATGGCGCGTTTCCAGTCTCTTGCAAAGACTTCTTCAGAGTTTTTAACCTTTGTTGAGAAATGCCATGTATAGCCATGAATGCTTTAAAGCAAACTGGAACATCTTTCGTTTGAGTGTTGTCTGTGATTCTAACCCGGTATACATAGGTTGCTGAATGTAAATTTGCATCGTCTTCGGCTTTTCTTGGACGCCTTCGTTGTACCTCATAAACTGTGATGAGACCACACAAATATAAATTTTGGTCATCACGGGTCTGCATGAGATTAAAATCTCTTAGAATTTTGTTTCTTTGATCTAGATTTACCACATCAAAACACTTGTACCGCTTACAATAACAATTTTCTCCCATCTCATGACTTTGTACTTTTATCTTCTTGTTAACTTCTGATATTCGACCGAAAGTTTTTCTCTTTTTACTAGACTTTTCACACCTCAAAACATTACACTCTTCGTCAGGCATTTTGCGTAAAAAACTCACAATTCCTGTAATTTGGAGCGCTCTTGGAAACGTAAGAAAATGGAAAAGCGCGGGAAACGTTCGAACTTGGCGGGCGCGTCCTTTGAGTTTTTATAAAATAAAATAATTTTTAAGTATATATAAGATCAGTAGCGGTAGTGTATTGTATATATTCTGTTAATTAGTATAAATTTAGTTTAGTTTTGTACATTTCATCGCTTGGTAAGTCAAACTTTAATCATTATATAGAAAGTAAGTATGAATGAGCCGCCCGATCCGGGGGACTTTGTCCCACCGGCAGGGAAATACGTAACCATACAGTCCAATGAGTCTGGCATGGACACCGATGGGTCCACTTCGGCCCGTTCTTTGAAAAGAAGCCGCATTTCTGTATGCAAACACTGCAACAAACGTCGTCGCCGACATCATGGCTCTGATACAGTTAGTTGTGGTTGTCAGGATGTTCAGTTAAATGAAACTGAACAAAAAGTTAACACAGATACTACAAAGAAAATTATCGACACTGTCCAAACTATTACCTCTCAGAGTCCCTCCACCCCTATAGGACGGAACACATATGATAAAAACGATTGTGCACCTTACATTATTCATGTGCAAAAACAAACTTTGGCACAAAACGATGGCACCACCTTGCACCCCATTACATTTGGGAAATTTCTAAAAAAAAAACAATATTCCCAATATCATTAACGGAAGCGTGAAACGCATAGGGCGTAACAAAATTTCATTAGCTTTTTCAAATTTTGCAGACGCCAATTCTTTTATAAATAATGGCAATCTTGAAGCAGAACAATTCAAAGCTTATATTCCGACATTCAACATTACTCGTATGGGGTTAGTTAGAGGGGTTCCGGCAGAATGGTCTCCGGAGGAGATTGTCAGTAACATCTCAGTACCTATTGGCTGCGGCCCTATTTTGAAAGTGAGACGACTGAACTTTAAAACTGTAATTGAAGGCTCTGTTGTTTGGAAACCAACACAGTCAATTGTTATTACTTTTGATGGCCAGGTCCTGCCAAAAAGAATATTTATGTGCTATAATGCCCTACCAGTAGACTTGTATATTTTCCCTACTATTCAGTGTTTCCATTGCTGTAGATATGGTCACACAAAGGTACAGTGTAGGTCTAAGCCTAGGTGCTTTAAGTGTGGTCAGAATCACACAGGGGATACCTGTAATAGAGATAAAGACCCTTCTTGCTGCATGTGTTCAGGTTATAATTTTGCCACAAGTAAATCTTGCCCTGAATTTTCTAGGCAAAAACAAATCAAGACATACATGGCTCAAAATTCTGTGTCCTATGCTGAAGCCTTGAAAGTTCACCCTCCAGTAAGCAGAACCTATGCAGAGACGCTTCTTTCTTCCCCGTCCAATAACTTCTCCAGTAAACCCACTATTCCATCATTTAACAGAATACCCAAAAATATAGATTCCCCCACTACTAGCCACAAAAAGACAATATTTATAAAACCTAGATCCCCTTCAAAACCTTCATATGGGTATGATAAAGACTCTCATAATGCTTTAATCCAGGAATATAGTGCACCACAGCCAGCTAATGGTTGTGCCTTAAGAAAAGTAGAAGATAGTGAAACAAATAATTTGTCAACTAATGATTTTATTACAGCATTAATTCAACTTCTTTCACAGTTTAATATTTCACCGTCCAACGTTGCCTCTTATTTAAACTTTTTCTCTCTTCCCATTAATAATGGACAGACTCTCCAAAATAATGCAGTGGAACTGCCGCAGCCTGATAAGCAAAAAAAGTGATTTAATTCATTTACTCAATAAATATGAACCTTCAATTTTTGCATTGGCAGAAACTTGGCTCAAGCCAAATCATGTTTTTAAAATAAATAATTACTATACCATTAGAGATGATAGATCTGATGGGTATGGTGGAGTAGCTATTCTCATAAAGAATTCTATTCCTTTCTCTATTATCCCTTTACCTCCTCATAGTGAGGATATCTCAATTGTAGCTATTAATGTATTTAACATTTGTATTGTTTCCTTATATATTCCTCATCCATCTTCTTCTTTACTTCTTGAGATTAACAATCTTTTTTCTCTTCTTCCAACACCCCTACTAATATTGGGAGATTTCAATTGCCACCACCAATTATGGGGTTGTTCAATTTCTAGTAACCATGGGGATGAATTATTAGATATAATAGACCATCTAAACCTATGTATCCTGAATACAGGTACTCCTACACGACGTTCTGCTCCTAATCAAAGTACAAGTGCTATTGACCTATCTATCTGTTCTCCTAACTTAGCCTCTTCACTAACTTGGTATACACTATCCTCTACTTATGGTAGTGACCATTTCCCAATAGTTATGTCCACTCCATTCCCTAAACCAACCCTTTCTAGAAAAACATCAAACCTTAAACATAAAGTCCCTGATAGGAATAACATCAATTGGGAAAAATATAGAACCACTACTGACTCGAACTTTTCTTCTCTACCGCCATTTCTAATGGTAATGAAAATGCGTGTGCTAGGTCTTTAACAAAGTTACTAATGGCAGCAGCAGATGAAGTGTTCCCTGCTAAAAATAATAGCTCTCATTCAATACCTAGGCCTCCATGGTGGGATTCAGAGTGTACAGATGCTATTAAAAAACGTAAAGAAGCAGAATTCAATTATAATCTTGACATGTCCGATGCTAACTTTGATGCCCTAATCACTATTAATACAGAAACTAAGAAACTTTTGAAAAAGAAAAAATATGCAGGTTGGCAGAGTTTCTGCACAACAATATCTCCCAATACTCACCCGACTCTAGTCTGGCAAAACATACGTAGATTTAGGTCTGCATTTACACAACCATATCCTCCTATTCCCAATTCCCTAGCTGCCGAATTCCTAGATAAACTTGCTCCACCGTGGGTTCCTCAAGGTATTAACATCACATCATGTGAATCTGTTACGGCCGATTCTCCTATGACTTTGCATCTCTCATTCACCTTAAATGAGCTGAAAGGCGTAGTACTAAATACAGTAGATTCTGCTCCAGGTCTTGATGGCATTCCATACTCGTTTTTTGCTAATCTAAGTGATAATATTCTTAATTATTATTTAAAACTAGTCAATTTTATAATGAAAACGGGAAACATTCCATCCGAATGGAAATGTCAAATGGTGTTGCCATTTTTAAAACCGAGTAAAAAACCTTCGGACGTTTCTTCTTATCGACCCATAGTTCTATCTTCAGTGTTAATTAAATTAGTAGAACATTTAATAAAAAACCGTCTAGAATGGTACATTGAAAGCGAAGGCCTACTGAGCAGTTCGCAATACGGTTTTCGAAAAGGGAAAAGTACCACTGACTGTATAAGTATTTTAACCACAGATATCCGTTCCTCTTTTTCCAAAAATCAGTCTACAATTGCAGTTTTCTTAGATATAAATGCGGCCTATGATAACGTGGTACTTTCCGTATTAAAAAACAAATTAGACGTTTTAAAAGTACCACACAATCTTTCCAACTTTATAATTAACATATTAACAGACCGTACATTATATATGCCATTTGAAGATCATCACTTATCTCGCAAGGTATGGAGAGGCCTCCCCCAGGGATCTGTGCTTAGTCCCCTCTTATATAACATTTACACATTTGATTTAGATTTTTCCATAAACAATGAAGTAAAAATACTGCAGTATGCCGATGATCTACTGTTTTATTGTTCAAGTAATTCCATAGAACAAGCTTGCTCTGTTGTTACTTCTGCTTTATCGTCATTATCGTCATGGTTACATGTGAATGGTTTGGAATTATCCATATCTAAATGCGCAACTGTTGTATTTACCCGCAAAAGAAATATTCCTCAAGTAAACCTTACTTATAAAGACGTCCCGATCCCTATTAAAGACAACTTTAAATACCTGGGAGTTATTTTAGACTCCAAACTGAGTAGTACCCCACATTGCGATTATATAGCCAATAAATGTGAAAAACACCTAAATATGTTGAGGTGCCTCTCAGGTGTTTGGTGGGGCGCACATCCTTCTTCCTTAAAGTTGATTTACAATGCAATTATTAGAAGCCTTTTAGACTACGGTTTATTTATTGTAGAACCTGGTAGTGTCAAGGCCTTCAAGAAATTAGACATAATACAATCTATAGACAGTTCAATCCACGAAGACGCGCCCCACCAATTTTAGGTTGAGGGGATCTCGGGGCGCGGGGAGTTTTCTCTGAGCGTCAGTCACGGACCGTCAGTGGTTCGATGCACACAAGTAGTACAACCTGTATTTCAAAAATCCAGACTCGACACGAAAGTTGCTCTACTTTATATTTTTTTAAAATGTCGAAAAAATCTCAGCGTGTTGTACTTAAAAGCCAGGTATGTAAATTATTGTTACGAAACACATAAAATAATAAAAGAAAAGTAGTTTAATTCAAAATTAAATTTTACTAACTAGACTTCATTTTATATTTAAAAGTAAGACTAATGTTATTTCTTTTTATTTTTTTTTTTAATTGTAGGCAAGAGAAATTATTTCTAAAGTTTACGATTTCATGAAAAAAGAAGCAAGTCAAAATTTTGCAGAAAAACTCACTGATGCTCGATGGAGAACCGCACAGGCTGTTGGAATATCTGAAAGCACAGTGACTAGAATTCTACGCGAAAGAAAGGCTTATACTGAGACAATAAAGCAAACTACAGTATCTACTATGGAGTCTAATATAACTATGGAGACGGATGCGATAGTTTCTGTAGTCCAAAGTGAAGAGCGTACAACAGAGCCGACTACGGAAATGGATATTGATTCTAAAAATGAAGCGAGTACGTCGCATTCGAATTTAGCAGGCAGAAGTGCTTCTATTTTTACATCACCTATGAAGAAGAGAAGGGAAAGACCACGAAAAATTAATTTAGACAAATTTGATATTGGTGTAGTCCGAAGAACTATCCAAAACTGCCATAAAGAACATCATCAATTTCCAACATTATCACGACTTAATACTATTTTGAAAGACCGTATACAATTTAATGGATGTAGAACCACCCTAAGAACATTGTTACTTAAGCTTGGTTATAAATGGAGAAAAACTGAGAATAATAGGAAGGTCCTAACCGAAAAACATGATATTCAAATGTTAAGATTGAAATATTTAAAACAGGTAAAATATTTTCGTAATGCAGGTAGACCTATAGTGTACACAGATGAATCATATATTCATACCAACCACGTGCAAAAAAAATCTTGGGCCGACAAAGGCTCTAAAACAGCAATGAAACAAAATTTAACAAAGGGTGTGCGCATAATTATAGTACATGCCGGAAGTGCTGAGGGTTTCGTACCAAATGCGTTGTTAACGTACAGAGCAGAGATCAAATCCGGAGACTACCACGATAATATGAACTCGGATAATTACTTAAAGTGGCTTAAGGAGAAACTAATACCAAATCTCCCAAATGATGCCGTGGTAGTCTTGGATAATGCAGCCTATCACAATACTAGTTCGGAAAAAATACCCACATCCAACTCCAACAAATTAGACATGCAGACTTGGCTGAATGCAAAAAATATCCATTTTGTACCAACCTACAAAAAGCCTGAACTTTATGACCTTATATTAAAAAACAAAGAAAACTTCCGCAAGTACAGAGTTGATGAATTATTAAAGGAATATGGATTCACAGTGCTTCGGCTGCCTCCTTATCACCCAGAGTTAAATCCAATCGAAAACATTTGGGGTATTGTAAAAAACGACGTTGCTAGCCGCAATATCAATCAAAACTACACTTCGATTATGCCCATTTTAAATGAAGCATTTGATCGAGTAAATAAAGATGTCTGGTTCAATACTTGTCAGCACGTGGAAAAAATAGAAGACGAATACATGAGACACTGTGATCTTGATTTCAATTTTATTATAAATGTCAGTGATACTTCAGAATCTGAATCAGACATTTCTGAAACTAGTGATTGACGATTTTTATTTCAATAAAAAAAGTTCCATAAAACTTTTTCACTTAATTCATTTATGTCTCTAATTACCTCCTATTATTATATAAAAATGGTATTATAATCGTACATTAACTAATAATCACATAAAATATCCACACCTCAATTTTCCTTGCAGTCGGGTAAAGAGTATAAAATTGAAGTAGAGCATCTTTCACTTTGACCATGACGCTCTCTCCTGATTAGTCAATTTATTGTAGTGTGGGTGTGCACTCATAGATAATTATTGTGTACGGATAACACTCAAACATTGACGGAAGCTTGCACACATATACTATAAACGGTTAGGAGAAATAGTGGGGCGCGTCTTCGTGGATTGAACTATCTATAAAGCGCTACGTATTATTTCGGGTGCAATGAAGTCTAAGTCCAGTGAATGCACTCCAAGTGGAGTGCGGCGAAGCCCCATTACATCTTAGGAGACAGTTTCTCTCAGACAAGTATTTCTTCAGAATTCTACAGTTCTCTAGTCATCCTCTCATCCCTAAACTGCAACTTTTACTGTCTGAAATTGAATCTTCAAGCTACTGGTCCAACAAATCTCCACCCTGTTTAGTTGTTAGTTATAAGAAGTTCATTTCCCTTTGTTCCCCCACACACCGTTCAAATAAACTTCCTTTATTTTGCGTCAGTTATGACAGTTTACACTTTTCTCCCAGTATAATATATAATTTGTGTTCAATTAAAATTTAAGCAATTAATATCTGAACAGTTTATTGATTTCCATTACATTTACACTGATGCTTCTAAACCTGCTGCGATTGACTGTGTAGGTGTTGGGGTTTACCATACACAATATGATGTAGTTCAAAAAATTAAATTTCCTCCCGAGACTTCTGTTTATACGGGTGAATGCTTCGGAATACTTATGGCTGTCGAATATGTTCGTATGTGTAAACTTAAAAAAGCTATAATTTTCACAGATTCTTTAAGCGCTCTTCAAGCAATTGCCAAATTTCCATTTAAACAAAAATCGCAATTAGATATTATTTTTAAAATAAGGGAAATAGCATTCACACTTCAGTTGCAGGGGTTTGATTTACAGTTTATTTGGATACCAAGTCACAGTGGCATCCAGGGTAATAATGTGGCGGATAAATTAGCAAGTGATGCAGTGCAATGCGGTGATTTGTTTCCATACAAAAACTACTGTCAAGATCTTGTGGCTTTACCAAAATCTTTTTTAAAGAATGCCTGGCAGGAGGAATGGCACTCTGGCAGTAAATTGAAGGGACAAAATTATGCCCGTATTCAACCAGAACTTCCTGCAAAGCCATGGTTCTTAAGAGCAAAACTCAGTAAGATTGAGACGTCAACTTTGACGCGCATGAGATTAGGACACGTTTGTTCCCCAGCCCATCTCGCCAGGCTGAGAATTGTTGACGATTCCGTTTGTGAGTGTGGCACAGATGTTGGTGATCTAAATCATATAATCCTCTCCTGTCCTCTTTATGATCGCACTTCCTTTATAGATAGTCTTTTGTCTCATGATATTCCTTTTCCAACTTCCATTATTGCCTTACTTCACACTAACGACATCAATGTATATAAAAGTATAGCTAAATTCATCTCGTTAAATAAAATAAAACTGTAAATATCCATCTAATTCATATCCTCATCCTCTTTTGTAATACGTGTAAATATTTTTTCCTTATACTGATCTTATATCTTCCAGATAAATATCCAAATTTTCGTTCCGTTTTTACCTTTATTCCTTTTCCCTACCTTTTACTCGTCATTGGCTAACACAAAACGTGGAGTGCCAGAACAAGAAAAAAAAAAAAACGTAAGAAAATATCAAAAATTATAACCTTAAAGTCTTATGTCACTGTCATAGTCGACCATGGACAACGGTTGTTTTTTTCCTGAACGGTTCTGACATCGGATGTTTTTTCCCTGTACCGATATTTTAAAAGCGCAGTGACTATGAATGTTATTGCCCTGTTTGTTTTGACAGAACATAGCGACAGATATAACCATTTAGACTGCATTGCCAGTTGAAAAAAATAAAAAATGTGACAAAAGTTGTTTTTCCCCTGACCCCTTCTTTAATTTTTAGCGCTGAAAGTTGAATATCCAAAAATAAAAGGTTTTTTTTTTAATGTGGTTCGCGTTAGGAGTCGAGTAATAGTCCCGTAAGGGGAAGCTTTATACAACTCTCTATTATATTATTGTGGGTGCGTATACAAGCATTTCAATTCACATACACAAACAACCAGACCCGAAACAACGACCTATAGGCCATACAAATATAATTGTTCCGTGCGGGAAAACTCACGACACGCAGCTCAGCCGTCGATCGCACCAACCGTGTCGTCTGTTGTTGTTATACCGAAGGGTTAAATCACTCTGCCGGGCTTCGGAATGCTTGAAAGAGATACCGTGGCCCTGGCGCACAGGCAAGTGAAGGAACACGGGCGGGTTTCAGTCAGTAAAAGTCTGACACGCCCTTCCGCTGCGCTCAGAGCAGGTGAGTAAGAGATAAAATGTCGTCGCGGAAAAAGTGTTAATATTACGTAAATAGTTAGTTAAGTAATATTTTAAAATTTAATAGAGGTTAATATAATTTTACAAAAAAATACAGTACTTGTTAACCTTTTGAACGCCTTCTTTAATTTTTAGCGCTGAAAGTTGAAAATCCAAAAATAAAAGGTTTTTTTTTTTTAATGTGGTTCGCGTTAGGAGTCGAGTAATAGTCCCGTAAGGGGAAGCTTTATACAACTCTCTATTATATTATTGTGGGTGCGTATACAAGCATTTCATTGTTCCGTGCGGGAAAACTCACGACACGCAGCTCAGCCGTCGATCGCACCAACCGTGTCGTCTGTTGTTGTTATACCGAAGGGTTAAATCACTCTGCCGGGCTTCGGAATGCTTGAAAGAGATACCGTGGCCCTGGCGCACAGGCAAGTGAAGGAACACCGGCGGGTTTCAGTCAGTAAAAGTCTGACACGCCCTTCCGCTGCGCTCATAGCAGGTGAGTAAGAGATAAAATGTCGTCGCGGAAAAAGTGTTAATATTACGTAAATAGTTAGTTAAGTAATATTTTAAAATTTAATAGAGGTTAATATAATTTTACAAAAAAATACAGTACTTGTTAACCTTTTGAACGCCAATCACTTCTATACAAGTTCGAGATTTTCGTGCCCTCAGCGCCACTACTTGATTAGAAGTAATCACAGTATAAATTAAAATTTTACAACTTTTACAAGACCTTTTATTTTGTATTTAAGGAAAATTGCCCTGTTATCAACCATATTTTTAACTTTTTCACACATAATAAGTTCTTATTTGTTTTATTTTCAATAGAAACAAAAACGTCAAAAAATATTTTAATGCCCCCAGCGCCAATTACTTGATATCATGTAAGCCAGTGATGGGACACGATGAAGACCTCGCTATATTTCATCTCGTCGAAATGATCATAAATACTATTATTGCAAGAAAATGACGTGAATAAATAATATTTTATAAATATTGTAAACTATAAACTAGGTTTTATTCACCTTAATCAAGAATAAATAGGTTTTCTAATCATTGTTGATAGTGAAACACCGTTTGAAAAACCCATCCCTAGAAAGTTATTTATTTGTCACCCCGCATATGCCACCGACGTGTATTGAAGTAACTCTGTGACGTCATAAGCGGGCAGGTTTCAAGGTCATAGTGACTTTGTGCATTTTAGTGTAGTGCAATGTTTACATCTTAAGTTGACGCACGTGTTTTTACAAAAAAAAAATGTGACGTGAATATGACGAATTATTGCGAGTTGTTCAAGTCTGAATCAGAATTTTGAAATAGTTCGTCGTCTTGACATTCCGTTAAGTCGTCAACTTTCGTTTCAGGAATTTTCTTCCATTTTCTATTAGTTTGTACAAACCAGAAAAATAATTGCGAGTATTTTGCGACAACATTAAAAATAAAACAGTAATTTTAATAAAAAGAAACAATTTTCGTTATTTTGAGTTTTGAGAGTATGGGGAGCCCCCAATATTTATTATTATATTTTTATTTTTGCATCAATACCTTAATATGGTTCACAGAATACATTTACCTACCAAGTTTCAACAGTTATACCTCTCATAATTTCGGAAAAAAATGGCTGTGACATACGGACGGACAGACAGACATGACGAATCTATAAGGGTTCCGTTTTTTGCCATTTGGCTACGGAACTCTAAAAAATGTAGAAAACCACGTATTTAGCTTCTATTAATTGTAGGTATTTGTTGTAACTAAACGAAATAAATTATGAGTTTATGCACGTGTAACTCGACCACAGTGAATATAAAAATAAATACCATAGAAATATAGACATCCTTATATCAGAAAGGATTTTGACGTGCCTCGAGCGCCAACTACTTGATATGAAGTAAAAGGATTATATTTGGAGACAAATAGGGATGTGCCTTCTAGACACACACGTTTAATAAATTTATAATTCTTTTCTTTATTATGGGAAATATATCCAAGTTTTCAAGTTGATTTTTTTATGAAATAAAATAAAATATGGTTACAGTTTTTATTTAGCTTCGTAAATTGGTGAATAAACATTAATTTAAATGTATAATATTATTATCCCTACGTTTTACTATAGATACGTTATACATTTGTAGCGTGGCGCTGGAGGACACATCGCGTATTATATAGATGGGCGTTCAAAAGGTTAATATAAAACATTACAAGTATTTGTGAATAGTAAAAATTAAGTAAATTTACTTGTGAAATGTCACCAACTGAGTTGATGATCCCATTTAGCCTACCACTTTGTGCGTCATCGAGTGCCGATTTCTCAAGTGTCTAGTATAAATAAGTACAAACATTTTTTTATTTTTTTTGTCATTTCCAGTACGGTCAATCTGGGTAGGTACTACTTTGATTGGTTCGGGTAACATTGACAGTGGGACCTCATACTAGTTTAGTTTTTTTTTTTCATATGATACCAAAACAATTTACAAATACTTTTGTAGCTTTGTATTTTTAAACTAGCCTCGTAAACGTTAATTTTTTTTTTTCATTATTGTAGTTTCATTCTTTGTTATGCAACCAATAATGAAGTTTGTTTCTACTTACTTAAAGATATTTATATGGTCATTTCACATTTGTATAACAATGTCAAACGTCTTAAACTGATTTTATTGATTATTTTATAAAATATATAAACTGCAAAACAAGCAAAACTGGAAATTAATGATTTTATTTCGTCAGTTACTCTCATTTATAAGAAAAACATAAACCAATGTTACCCAAATTAATTCAAAATATAGGTAATTATTACTGCTTTTCTATCAATGTGTGTCAAAGTTGCCAATGTAATACCGTCATTACATTGGTAACTTTGACAGACTAGAAAATCTGTTTCTTTTATGGACAGATGAGTTTTTAGATAATGTCATTAATCTTTACGGATAAAAAGTGCTATGAGATCACTAACAAAATAAAATACATTCGTGTGATAGAGTTAAAAATTTAAAATAATCCCCCTTATTATGAATAAGGGGGATTATTTTAAATTTTTAACTCTACTACTCTCTTAACGCTGGTTAAAGTTAACTAGTGATTAGCGATTGTTTAAATATACGTTTTAGACTTTGCACGTCGCTTAACTTTAAATCATCGTTTATGAATAAACCCCTTACACTCGTGGGGTTTATTCATAAACGATAATTAAAGTTAAGTGACGTAAAAAAGGTCATAAATATATGGTTAATGAATCGCTAATCACTACGTAATTTTAAGCAGCGTTTATGAATAAGGGGGATTGTGTGAAATACCGCATTTATCTGTCAAAGTTACCCAGATTGATGGTAGTTAGTAAGTAAAAATAGAGCAAGGCAAAACAATGTACAAAACATAACTCCTATGTTTTTTACTCTTTGGTATGTACTTATTTACACTGTTATTTCTGACCAGGGACAACGTTACATAAAAACCCTGGTAAAGGAAACCCTGTCCGATCCGTGAAGGTATTGATATCTGATTCTACTAATGCCTGCAAAGCCGGGCTAAACTTTAAAAAAATCCCCCTTAAAATATACATTATTTCGCAAAAAAAGGTAACTTAACACATGTGCGGTAAGCAGTACATACACGGGTGAACAGGGGCAGAGCACGCGGTCGCATCGCTATCTGCTCATAATAATACCGTCAAAAATAGTGTTGTCACTTTTTTTTAAAATAGCATTTTTGGGGAAGTTGAAATTAATTCGCGGATAAAAAAGTTTATTTCAAAATTCATTAGTATTGTTACTATGATGATTGTGTATAATTTAATATTTTATTTGGTCATGCTTTACGTAACCTTTATTATCTTTATGAGTCGGACGGTTTTCTTTACATACTGATGTTTGTGAGTCCATTAATTACATCATAGATTACTGTGACTATAATGATAAATATTTAAATCCGAGCGAAATTCGAAAAATAATAGCGAGTAACACAAGTTCCAAATGAAACAAAATTTAAAATTCTATTAATAAAAATAAATATAATAATTACTCCAATTTGCTAGTGAAATGTATTTACGGGTCAAAAAAAGAACGCAAATATAAAATATATTAATACACAGAATAACAAGTGTAAAGCCACATGGACTGTCATTAAAAATGAAATAAATAGTACTACCCTCAAAGACAATATAGAAACGATCAAGTTAAATGATGCAGTAATTACTGACCCGGTAGAACTGGCTTCCTTATTTAACAGCCATTATGTAAATTTAACGCACAACGCACGAACTCAAGAATGTGCTGGTCCAAACACTAGGAAAAATATAAGTGTCAACTCTATGTTTCTGAAACCTATGCTGGAAAGTAAAGTTCGACAGGAAATAATGTGTTTAAGCAATACCAGAGCAGAAGGCTATGATGAAATTAGAAGAAGAAGTCCGGATTAAATAATAGGGTACTTTTTAACCCGAAAAAAATTGATATTCCCGAGAGAAATCTAAAAAGCGCGATAAAACCGAAGTTAACGCGGGCGAAGCCGCGGGCGGAAAGCTAGTAATAGATAAAGACATTAATTTGAAAGAACACGTAGATATGTTAACACTAGAATTAATAAATTCGTTTATGCGCTGAAACAGGTTAAAAATGTAACGAATGTAAAAACTGCTATTATTTCTTATCATGCCTGTGTAGAATCTTTACTACGCGATGGTCTTGTGATGTGGGCTCATGAAGAGCCCGATAAAATCGCCCGTGAAGTTCCTTGTTTTGCCATACCATCTTGTGGTCATCTGTGGTAAGTATTATAGGCTTGTGCCAGTTCTCTTTCGCCTTGGATAGTGGGGTAAGCCCCTTGTCTACTGTGACCACATCATGATGCATACCCACTACGGTGTTTAAAAAATGTTCTCTGAGACTGTATACCTCTCGGTTGTGGAGGGTCTTCGCATTTAAAAGCCTCGACCCCCGCACTTCCGCGGAATATACAGTCTCATCACCGATGATCGTGAGTGATGCATCCTGTTTGCTGTCAGCAGTGTACGGACCCTTCTATACAGGGCGTCGAGTTCGATCAGAGTCTATTTAAGTATGCCGAAAGATTACATCAAAACCGGCATGACCCACCCGTTGCGTGCGCGCACCTTATTTCCGCCCGAAAGAAGACTATTTATTACCTTCCTCAGACGACCAAAAAAGCGCTCCTTCAACAATTGCTTCCTATCAGCATCGTTGTTACCTAACGCTTCCGACATACCCAAATATTTATAGCTCTCGAATGAGGAGAGGGATCTAAGGTGTATAGAATCCGGGAGTGTGATCCCCTCGGATTCCATAATCTGTCTTCGCTTTACATGCATCATTATTATTATACCTATTGTATAAAATGAAATATCGACATCCAAAAATTAAATAATGCATTCTTTGTTGTGGGTATTAATTTTTAATTTCACTGCCTGACGTTGGTTGCACGATAATTAATATAAAGTCATGCAGTTAATCAACCTGTACTTATAAGAGGTGTTTTGTTTCAGATATTTCAAGCACATGGCGACTGTGACCCTGTAGTTCCATTCAAGTGGGGCCAAATGACGGCTTCATTTCTCAAAACATTTATGAAAAATGTTGAGTTTACAACGTACCAAGGATTGACACATAGTTCGTCAGAAGCGGAACTTAAAGACATGAAAGCGTTTATAGAAAAAACATTGCCAGCTTGAAAGAATCAGTCAAAATCAGTCAAAAAGTACAGAAATTATTTTTCTTGTTGATATAGTTACACTATTGTTAGTATACAAATATTCTGGCTATCGTCCTGCTACTTTCAAGTTCCAACTTATTGCTACTAAGCATACTATAATATAAGACATTCAAAGTAATAGGTAGGTATAATGTTCTTGTAAGGTTATAGGAGAATCCCCAAATAAAGTTTTTTTCTGAAAGCATTATTGGGTTATTATTGTGGAGGTATGAGGGACAGCGTGTAAAGTTCTCTCATACTCCATAGAAAAGGGAGGATCCTCCGATCAAACAGGTTGTCTGGCGGGACACTTCCCAGGTTGATGTCGTGAACTTGTATGCGTGCTAGTTGCTTAGTAAACTCTGCTTGCAAGGTGCAGGATTTGCGTGACGGTCGGCTCGGGTCGAGATCGGTACGGTTCGGCGGTATCGGACCAGGATCGGGTCGAGATCGGTACGGTTCGTAGGGATCGGACCAGGATCGGGTCGAGATCGGTTCGGGATCGATGAGGGTGATCACCAGTGTGGAGGTATGAGGAACAGGCTCTAAAGTTCACTCATCCTCCATAGAAAAGGGAGGATCCTCCTACCAGACTGGTATTGTCTGGCGGGCACTTTGCTCAACGGTTGATGTCGGGAAGTTGTATGTATGCTAGTTGGACGATAACTCTGCTTGCGAGATGCAAGATTTACGTGACGTCAGTATGACGCGTTGTTCCCATGTAACCGCTACATTATTATTGGGTTTTTATGGAATTCATTTGGTAAATAATTAAGTTCATCCGAAAGTGTTCATTACCATTAAAATCTATAAAATGTTTTTCGTTCAATAGATAATCGGTCTAGTTGGGTTATTGTAGCCAATCTTGTATAGGGCCTAATATTAATAGTTAACATTGTATGAAATGAGAGAAGGATAAAACCTTCCTACAGGGTCTAATTGAATGAATATCATAACACCCTACTGGTGTGAAGGGTATCGACATCTAAATACCATAACAAAAAATTGTGTCATCAAGTTTTACTTGCTAATTTAACCTGACCTTGTATTAATTTTCATATAATAAAGTCGTTTTTTGGGTCACTATGACTAAAGTGTTTTAAATTACGCAATGGAATTTGTTGCAGTTTTCACCATGACTAAGAGAATTTATACCGAAACGTGTTTGTATGTAATTCGTTAATTGTTAATGTTTTGTCAAGTCTTATAAATCATGCCCTAATAGATATAATTATAGAGCTAACACTAGAACATTTTGCACTACCTAAGTGTGCAATAACCCAATAACAAACGCTTATGTGTATCAAGCGCCGAGTTTCAACATCCTTGCACAGAAAATAAAATGGCTCGTTTTAAATGCACGATTCCTAGCCACCAACCAGCCATAAATCAAAATTAATAATTTTATTCATATAACAATAATTGTCTTATTCTGTTGATTAAAATAAATTGTTTACTGAAATAGGTGTTGCTGTGTATTACCCGTTCGCTTCGAGTTGGCCGCTCCCACCCGCCCCGACCAACCGTAACGCTCCCCTAGATAGACCCAATTAGTACCGTTAGCAACGCTATCACGTACGCACGTCTGTTATTATTATCGTTTTGTTAAGTTTGATTGTTTTTGTTAAGTTTTATATTTTTGTTACATTAGCGTAAAAGTCGCTGTAGTGATTTTAAGAACTGTTTTTGTTAAGTTTCGAACAGTTATTTAATTTTTCGGTGTAAAGCTCACATAACGCTTTGTTTTTACAATGAGTAAAAAGGGGGCAATTTTACATAGTGCTGAACGTAATTTGTTACTCAAATTAATGACCTTTTTTGAGGAAGACAAAAAGAAGAGACTTACTGTCACACCGTATAGTGTTGAAGAGATTATTGTGATGAAAAACATTGCCAGGGCAACAAACTCGTCACAGGCGGACACGAGTGAACCAACAGATATAGAGTTGAAGTTATTAGAAAATGAAAAATAATACCAGAATTTTTTGAAATCTTATGATAATATTGTTAAATGTGCCGCTGCAGCTACTGGCGTATCCGAACGAACATTAAGGCGTATTAAAGAGGAAGCAAAAAATATAATGGCTGACCAGGCAAGTCCAAGTACTTCGGGCTGTTCAAATATAAAATTGTCTACACCAAAAAAGACTAAGCCTCCTAAGAAGCGATTAGATATCGATGATTTTATGGTATGTTCAATACGCAACATAATTGAGCAATATTATACTACAAAAAAAGAAGTTCCCACCTTAAGAAAAGTGCTGGCACAAGCCAAGAAGGATTTTAAATTCCCTGGTGAGTAAAATACGTTATGGAAAATTATAACAACAAAACTTGCCTATGCATTTAAAAAATGTAAAATCGTAAGGCAATTCTTAATTCAAAAACGAGAAATAGCTGCGTGGAGAGCTCGTTACTTACGAAAAATGCGAGAAAATGATGAAAAAGTAGCTGACAAACGGCCGGTCGATTACTTGGATGAAACTTGGATACATAGCCACTTTACTGTGTCAAAATGTTGACAAAATTCTACAGACGCTAGTGTCAAAAAAAAAAAAAATATCCAGGCCAACGTTGGATAGTGGTCCATGCGGGTGGAGAAAATGGTTTTGTTAGCGGTGTGGGTCTAGTGTACAAATGTAAAAGTAGCCAAGGCGATTACCATAATCAAATGGACGCCAACAACTTTAAGAAATATCTAGAAAAAAGCTTTTACCCAACTTACCAGAAAATAGTATTCTTATACTTGAGCAGACAAATAAATAAAATACCCACTTCAGCAGCACGAAAGGAAATAATGCAAAATTGGCTACAAGAAAATGGAATAAGCTATGACCCACGCCTAACAAAAAAAGAACTATATTATTTAATATGTAAATCAAAACCTGATAAACAATATGAAATTGATAAACACGTCAAAAGTTACGGTCATGAAATTCTCCGCCTACCGCCTTACCAATGTGACTTAAATCTCATTGAGTATATATGGAATTTAGTAAAATATCGAGTTGCGGAAAAAAAACTTAACTCAGTCAGAAAAAGAAATGGAAAAACTAACACAAAACGCTATAGAAAGTATCATTGCAGAGGACTGGAAGAAAGAAATAGGTAAATCCTGTGAACCAGTTACGTCAAGAATATTGGGAACGGGATAGGCTGCAAGAACTAATTGAACGAGAAATGATTATTTCAGTGGGATCTGACAGTGAATCTTCAGAATATACAGAATTAAATGATTTGGACAGGGCTGAGATAAGTGGGGTAGAACTGATGTCCGGTGTTAATGACTCAATAAATATATTAAATATGGTTTTATAAAGTTTGTAAAAAAAAAAAAATACAAAATTAATTTAATTAAATAAAAACTTGTATTTATGAACCATGTGTGACAGAGGCTATATATTTTACTAACCCAACGAAGTCGGCACGGGTCAGCTAGAACTTAATATCAAAATATTAGAACTTAAAAGCAAAGGATCAGCATTCATCATACCCGTAAATACAGTATGTTAAGAAAACCCTGTCCGACCCATAAGGATAGTAAAGGTTAACCCGCCACACTTTTCCCAACCACTGCAACTCCTGAAAGCCAGAATCAACAGTGGCGACCGCCAGAAAAACGCCGAGCAATGAAGCTCGACGAGTCCCGGAGAAACGATTCAACTGTCTTGGGTCCCGCAACAAATTAATCAGAAAAGAATAGCGGAGGAGTAAGAAAAAAGATATTTTTTCCACTTCCCTCCATAACAAGCAGGAGACAGAACAGAACTAGGCCAATCGGCACAAAGGGACATTATTGCAACTGGGAGAAGCCCAGATTGCCAAACACCACGGAATAAAATTTGATTAAGTTAATGGGTCCTAAGTAGGTATTAGCTGTTACAATTGATTCCAATAATAGGTATGGCAAAAGCGCCTGAACGCACGGAAATTGGTTCTAGTTTCTACAAGGTCCGTATAATAAACGACTCCGGATGTAACTTGTACACTATCCAACATAATATTACGTTCATTCTGCCAAAGAACACACTCCCACAAGATGTGATGTGCGGACTGTTCAAATTCACAGTTCCATGTAGAACACTGACACAAAGGGGAAGGAACAAGTTTAAAAGAATAGTAAAGGTTAGGTAAACACATGACCAAATATAATATAAAATTTTACGTAATCATCATAGTACCAATACAAATAAATTTTTAAATAATCTTTTTTTCCCGCGAATTAATTCCAATTTCCCCGAAATTTGGTAATTTTTAAAAAGTGACAACACCGGTATTATTATGAGCGAATAGCGATGCGTTTGAATAAGGTATGCGAAGCGGTTCCGTTTTTTTTTTGCCGATAGTACCAATTGATGTGCCTGTGACGTCATTTTGTAACGGTCATCGACGGCCAACTCGAAGCGAACGGGTAGTACATATATTGCTTATCTATTATTTCAATTTATTATATTTTTTATTTAAGCATTTAATGTATACACGTAATTCTCAGGCATAAAAGGCGTTTGCCAGCGGCGGTGTTTCCGTCTGACAACAATTTATGTGTCTTCAAGGCTAGAGTGAATAGGCTCTTAATAAACCGCTTTACCATCAACGACTGCATCGCTGCTTAAATGCTGCACTGGTTTAATGGTACAGACGATAGCACATCAAGCTACTACAATCTGCCAGATTTCTTTTATTAGATTTTAAACTATGTCTAACGCATTAAGGCTCAAGGTTGATTGGGAATTTTCGACAGTTTCGGGTAGCTTGACCTGCTGTCGTCCGTACCCTATTCTACGGATTACGTACCCGCTGTATAGCGGGAATGTAGTGTAAATGCAGTGGAATTAGATGCGGTGCTCACCATCATTCTGTAAAAGGTAAACCTTATTTGATGGACAAAAATATGTATTTTTTGTTCCATTTCATATGCAGTTTTAACATTATTCAGAGTTTAAGCAATTTTAAATGGCCCTAATATGACTCGTACATTTTAACGTGCTTTATAAAGTACCTTAATAAACCAAACCATTATCTTAGCCTGTGCATGTTGGTTGTAGTTTAGCAGGTACCTATATGAACTTTATTGCACAATCCTACTAATGTAACTTGTATATATTTTGTTTAAAAATAAAAAAATTACAATTAAATTCCAGATATATAAATACAACACAAAAATCTGGTTTCATTTTGCTTTAGGGCCAAATCACATGCTCAGGTAAGTCTATAAAGTCGTGAAAATAAATGAGGGCGCACCGGTCGTGCATATATCAACCCTGTTGACTGAAATCATTTTTATTTATTTAAACTTTATGCACAAACATTGCACAATGGCGGACTTAATGCCTTAGGCATTTTCTACCAGTCTACCTTGAGGTGATGCAGAGACAAAACATGGTAGGTGCAAACAAATTAAAATTAAAAGAGAAAAAAAAAATAATAAATACATATATACAAAATATAAACAGAACAGAGAGATAAAAAAAATCATAGATAGAGAAAAAGAATAAATTATATTTGTGATGAATCTGCAAATTTCTTGCGTAGGTGTACCCGAGCTTTCACTTTAAATGTGTACCGACTTAATTTTGATACTAGCACTTTGTTTTGTAATAGAAGCACAACTGGTTTTAATAAAAACACAAATTTTTGGTCTCATCAAAAAAATCATACATATTTATTATTTTATTGTTTTAACGTGTTTTTTATCAATGAAAAGTATTCCAAAACATAATAATTGCTTTCATCATGTGATTCCAAATTTTCTTCGTTAAAAAATATTTTCATTCTCAACTGCGTCACTAACAACGTCTCCGCTATTGCTGTCAACATCCTGCTACCTTCGCGAATAACTGACTCGTCTATATCTTGTAGAGGTGAGACGTACTAGGCAAAACGCGTAGTGAGTCTTGCAAGTACGAGTACGTGAAAAACTGTTCCTCGAGTATTTTGAAGTACGCCTCCTGAATTGTGCTATGCGTCGGTTGGTGCTTCCGTCAATCCAATCTCTAAAAACGATATAAAAACATAAGTTTTGTATTGGGAACACCCATGCAACACCAGACCTTCTACCTCTCATCCCAATCCAATTCAGTATATATCGAACCTAGCTAATTATAGTTATTAAAGCAAAAAGGTAATTAAAATAGAAAAACTACACCAAAGTCGGCATTCATTCTTACTATCACAAACTAGGCACGGATATTAATTAATTATAAGAACTGAGACTCAGTCGTTGCAGTACGTAACTAACTAAATAAACTCTTTCTTTTAATCGTTTCTTCAAAATTCAAATAAGAATTAAAACGAGCGAGATAGGAACACATAATGCTATTGCGTGAAAGTTTGTATCGATGCAATTAAATCGAAACTAAAAACTCAGTCATATGGTCGATATTAGACCTGCGGTATTCATTTCACTCACACATTGAGCGAGCGCGGCTCGCGTAGGAAACATGTAAAGCGTCGTGCAGATCCCTGAGTCGTACTAGCCACAAAATAGAGACTATTTTGTTTTATGTACGAACACGTCATAGCGGATCTGTAAGTTTGCATGTGTATTTGAGTTCGATACTTCAAAATACTCAATACGCGTTTGAACGCCGATGCGAAACCTAGTTTTTAAAAAGTATGACGTGAAACCTATTCCATAAACCTGTACCAGTACCTATATACGTCTCACCTTTAATATCTTGATATAGGGTTCACTCTCACATTTTCCTGAAAGATTAAAAATAATAGTACATATGTAATTTCTATCAGAAGACGGATAGCACTAATTTTAATTCCGATACATGATATAATTAATTTTTACAATCAGCGGTTAATTAAATAACCTAAAATATCAAAACGCACTACAATATGGTCTACTTATATTTGCAATCTAACCTATAAATGCGCAATGTAAACAATCCTCATTTTAGTCTTAAAATCGTCTTAAATAGTCGTAACATGAAAGCTGGACAAATTTTATTAAATATGGATGGTATTTATGCTTGAACAGTTGCTAAAACAGGTACCTATGTAATCATGTTACTGTTTGTTTTTATCTACTAGAAGTTTCAAATTTACAAAGTAAACGATTTTAAAGTGGGTGATAGACGTACGAACTTAAAGTACGCGGTTTTTAAGATCGTGAACTTACTGGGCACGACGTCGGTGACACACGTGACTGACTCGCACGTTTATCACCCACTTTAGGCTAAAATGAGGATTTTTTACATCGCACATTTATAGGTTACATTGCAAGCATTTATTTAATTTACCGCTGATTTTAAAAATGAATTATATCATGTTGGGAATTAAAACTATTGCAGCTTCTGATAGAAATTACATATTAATCTTTCAGGAAAATGTGAGAGTGAACCCTATATCAAGATATAGATGAGTCAGTTACTCGCCTAGGCGAAGGTAGCAGGCTCATGACAGCAGTAGCGGAGACGTTGTTAGTGACGCAGCTGACAATGGAAATACTTTTTAACGAAGAATATGAATAACGAAGAATAATCAGATGATGAAAGCAATTATTATGCCACACTTTTCCCACCCACTGCAACTCCTGAAAGCCAGAATCAACAGTGGAGGCCGCCAGAAAAACGCTGAGCAATGAAGCTCGACGAGTCCCGGAGAAACGATTCAACTGTCTTGGGCCCCGCAACGAAATTAATCAGAAAAGAATAGCGGAGGAGTAAGAAAAAAGATATTTTTTCCACTTCCCTCCATAACAAGCAGGAGACAGAACAGAACTAGGCCAATCGGCACAAAGGGACATTATTGCAACTGGGAGAAGCCCAAATTGCCAAGCACCACGGAATAAAATTTGGTTAAGTTAATGGGTCCTAAGTAGGTATTAGCTGTTAATTGATTCCAATAATAGGTATGGCAAAAGCGCCTGAACGCACGGAAATTGGTTCTAGTTTCTATAAGGTCCGTATAATAAATGACTCCGGATGTAACTTGTACACTATCCAACATAATATTGCGTTCATTCTGCCAAAGAACACACTCCCACAAGATGTGATCTGCGGACTGTTCATATTCACAGTTCAATGTAGAACACTGACACAAAGGCGAAGGAACAAGTTTAAAAGAATACAGTTTACTTTTAAAGTTGCCATGACCTGTGAGAAATTGGGCAACGCAGTGGTTAACCTCCAGCCATGTCTTAGCCAGCCGATCGCCAACGGATGGAAAGAATAGCCGGCCCTTGATGGAATTATCCGACCTACTTTGCCATTCGGATAAGCGGTCCTCCCAGACCGATCTAATAATCTAGAAATTTTATTAAAGTCGCCTTGTGTAACAAAATTAATGTCCATGGCCTCCCCCTAGCGGCGTTGTACCTCAAGATCAACTGGAAGTACACCTGCCTGTACCGGTAAGGCTTCAGTACTAACCGTTCTATACGCCTTGCATAAAAATATCAATGCCAAACGTTGGCTTTGAAGCAGTTTACGTCGTGCCGCCCCTATGCTGGCCCTATCGGCCCAAACAGGTGCACCGTAGCACATACATCCTAAGTAGGTAGCTCCATATATAGTTTTTAAAGTTAGGAATGATAGACCCCAAGTTGCTTTGGATATTCTAGTTAGGGCATAAAAGTTCCTTTTAGCTTTTTCGCCAACTATTTTTATATGTTCGATAAATGAAAAATTCCTTTCTAAAATCATACCAAGGTAGCATACGGATTGCTGTTTTTTAATGGGAACGTTGTTAAATTTAATAGTAGGCAATGATTTAAGATTACCTTTTAGTAGAAGTTGATAGGTTTTATGCGGCGCAATTACCCTAGGCGGTTACGATCACCCCACTGAGATATTAAATTTAGGCAAGTAGTGGCCAAGTTCTCAAGTCCAGCTCGGGTACTTGACTGAATGAGCAGTAGGCCATCGTCCGCGTAACCAGTAAGTGAACAGCCGCAAGGAAGCGAGATCGCGAGGAAGTCATCAAAACCCAAATTCCATAAATAAGGACCGACAACTGAACCCTGAGGACATCCCATGGTTAGTGTTTTAGTACTAGAAAAATGACCGAGCTTAAGTACCGCGGAACCGTTTATAAAGTACGAGTAAACGAGATTATATATGTTTCTATAGCAACCGCGGGTTTTTAATTTTAACAACAGCATAGGCCACCAGGCGTTATCAAAAGCCCCAGAAATATCCAGGAAGATCCCAATTACGTACTTGTTTTCAGATTGGTTAACGGTTCTTCTGACAGAAAGCGCCGCGTCGACTGTAGATTTACCTATGGTGAAGCCATATTGATTATTATGGAATTTTGGACCGTTCGGTAGTAAACGTGGAACGATGAGGCGCTCAAGAAGTTTACCCAAAGATGGTAGAAGTGTGATAGGACGATATGACTTCGGATCATCCGGTGGTTTGTCACCACACTTTGGTATTATTCGTATGAAACCGCGTCGCCATTTACGAGGAAAAACGCCTTCAGCAATGCATCGGTTGTATACAGTTAAGATGGCATCACCCGCTGTTTTACACGCTTCTTTAATCATCCTATTAGATATTTTATCTTCACCTGATGATTTGTTGACCGGTAGTTTTCTAACAATATTTATAAATTCGTCATTAGATGGTACGTCTGACATTGGTGATTCAGGTGGCACAGGAGCCCACGCTCGAATCTGTTGGTGGTAGTCGCTATCGTTAGCCGGTGAATCATCAGGGATAAGTGTATTAATTAGCACTTCTGTTGTTTCCTCTATGCCTGTGGTATGCTTATCATTGACTTTAATGTTTTGAACGTATGCAAGGTCGACCGATCTGTTAGCTTTAAATTCGTGATATAAGGGAGACCACGGACCCTCCCTGTCAAGTTTATCAACAATTTTTCGCAACAAGTTACCCTTAGATTTTTCCACCGATGCTTTGTAGCGTGACTTGGCAACTCTAAAAGCATTTAAAGCGAACATAAGAAGATCTCCAGTAATCTTTCGGCTCTTGAGTTTATTTAACTGTCTACGCGCTCTGCGATATCTTTTACGCTGTTCAACTAAGTAATCACTCCACCAGTCACATCTACGAATATTGGTCATAGATCCGCGACCAATGGCAATGTCAGCACAGTAGGTAAAGGTTTCTGACATAATGTCAGCACTTTCTTCGGCTGACAGCCCGTCCCGAGTGAATTCTTTGGCGTGACACGCAAAAAGCGAGCCGAAAAATTCCCAGTTCGCGCCTTTACATCTATATCTGAAATTACCGGGAATATGAGACGGACCCTGAATATAACCAGGAACAAATTCGTACACGATCAGGCGATGATCACTACAAGACGCGTCCGGTAGGACACGCCATCAATCCAAACGTACGTCCGCACTTGAAAGTGTGACGTCAATACAAGATTCGCCCATTTGGCTGCAAAAAGTTTATGTATAGAAACTTTTTGTAGTGCAATGTTTACTACCGAACGGTCCAAAATTCCATAGTAATCAATATGGCTTCACCATAGGTAAATCTACAGTCGACGCGACGCTTTCTGTCAGAAGAACCGTTAACCAATCTGAAAACAAGCACGTAATTGGGATCTTCCTGGATATTTCTGGGGCTTTTGATAACGCCTGGTGGCCTATGCTGTTGTTAAAATTAAAAACCCGCGGTTGCTATAGAAACATATATAATCTCGTTTACTCGTACTTTATAAACGGTTCCGCGGTATGCGAGTCCATATCTAAAAAAGATCCTTCGGTATCCATATCTGATTTATTAGGTAAAGTTACAAAATATGATGCCTGGGGGACTGTGCCCCCAGGATCTTTGAGCTCATTCATATAAAGGAATTATATACAAAACTTACCAATACTCGTAGAATTAATGCGATGCCTTGGGCATTTTTTGTGATTTGTCCAAGGCATTCGATTGCGTTCTTCACGAGACGTTAATCAGGAATCTCCGCCACTACGGGATCAGGAACTCTGCACTGGATCTTATTACATCCTACTTGAGTGGTAGGATTCAAAGCGTTGACGTTAATGGAAAAAGATTTTCCGGATCTTTAGTAACAATGGGAGTCCCACAGGGGTCAATTCGTGGTGCATTTTTGTTTCGTATTTACATCAATGACCTGCCGTACCTCATAAAGGATAATCACGATATAGTGTTGTTTGCAGATGACACGTCACTTTTATTTAAACTTAAACGTCAGTAGCAGGTCACTGACGATGTAAATAGCGCGATCTCCAAAGTAGTCCACTGGTTTAATGTTAATAATTTACTGTTAAACGAGAAAAAAACTAAATGCATTAAGTTTACTCTACCTCACGTTAGGCAGGTGAAAACTAAAGTGTTGATAAAGGGCGAAGAATTGGAATCTGAAGACAGCACAGTGTTCTTGGATATAACTCTAGATGCTAAGCTTCAATGAGGTCCACATATAGAAAAAATATCAAAAAAACTAAATTCTGCTGCATATGCAGTTAGAACAATTCGTAATTTGACTGATATTGAGACGGCCCGTTTAGTGTACTTTGGCTATTTCCATAGCGTAATGTCGTACGGAATTCTGTTGTGGGGAAATGCCACTGATATTCAAACAATATTTGTTTTGCAGAAACGAGCTGTTCGTGCAATTTATAAATTAAGTCCGAAAGGCTCTCTCAGAGAAAAATTTAAAGATATTAATGTACTAGCCGTGCCGTCTCAATATATTTATGAAAATCTTTTGTATGCTCATAAAAATATAAAATTGTTTGAAAAATACAGTGATGTCCATAATATAAATACTAGGAACAAGCACAAATTTATTGTACCTACAACAAGGCTCAAGAAAATAGGTGACTCTTTTAGGTGCCAATGTATACATTTTTACAATAGACTTCCAGAGGTGGTTCAAGATCTGAGCCTGAATAAATTCAAATCCTTCATTAAAGGTAAGTTGTGTCAGAAAGCACTTTATAGTGTTAAAGATTATATTGACGACAAAAAGGCTTGGGCTTGAGCTGCGTCCGATTTCTATGTTTACACTGATTGTTCTTTGGTTTTTGCTCTTGTAGTTTTAATTTGTAATTGTTTGTTTTTTTTTAACTCAAAGCCAGTACACACTATGTATCCAGGCATATTATACGTTACGGAATTGCATCGCTGACAGGGGTATTCGGCACTGGTGCAGCTACACAGGAGCTAAACTTAGCATTCGGGAACACCGTTGGAGCTGCTGAACCTTGGACAAAACTGTCTTTGTATTGTGTAGATTCAATTTCTTAGTATTGTATAATTGCATGGAACACGTGTGAGCACAATGTGCTTGCTGTAAAGCATCTATTTGTTGGGTTAGTCTTTTATTGACTTGATTGTGCTATGGCTGTTGAGAGTATGTCATGCTCACTCAAATGTCTCGCTGCTGGTGGCGTGTGTGTTGGATCATTAGGTTCCCTTCAATATGGTTGAGCTGAATGATGCTGATCCATACGTCATGTTTGTTCGTGAACGGACGCCGTCAGAGGGGACTGGTCATCTCTTAGCTGCTACGGCGTATTTTAATTTCTGAATTGTTGTTTTTTCCATAATGGACGCTCTCAGCGTACAATATATTTCTGCATCGTTCTCACACGATTGATTTCAAAATGAATGATGTAATCAAATGTTTGTATCAATAGCTTGATAATTTAAAAGGGTGTCCATGGAGTTTCTTGCCCGTTCTTCTCCATAGGTACCTACTCTTTGGAATGGGCGACTAGCTTCACCTTTCTGACTGACCGACCTTCTGACAATTCAAAAGTGCCTGTAACTGGTTTATTTGAAATAAGTGCTTTGATTTAATAATAAATAAAATATAATAAACTAATATACTAATAAATTACAAATTTTATTAACTTTAACACTATCACTTGCCAATATCCTAAAAAAATATTTTATAATACACCAAAGAAAAAAGCAGCTATCTTGTTCGAAGTTTCCCGCGCTTTTTCCAACAGCACATCAGGTCTACACTACACTGTCTTTTTTTTTACTAAATACTAAAAACAAAAGCTAATTATAGTATAATGTATAGCGCCTCATATTTACTAATTGTTTGTATGTTACTATATAGGACATACTAATTCCTTGTTTTCAGTATAATGTACGGACGACAGCAGGTCAAACTACCCGATATCAACCTTGAGTCGTAACATTTAAGAGATAAAGTTGAAAATCTAATAAAGAAATCTGACAGATTGTAGTAGCTTGATGTGCTGTCGTCTGTACTCAGTACGAGTACACTCTTATCAATCAAAACTCAAAGTCGAAGTCCGCACCCCGCAGATTACAGAGCAAGTATAGTGCGTTTCATCTAAGAGTTCCTTTGCCGTCATGTTGGCATTCAGTTTTTGTCACTATCGTAAACAAGGTAACCGCACTCTGCGTCTCTTTCTCTCTCACACTAATTTGCATTAGTGCCAACATGACGGCAAAGGAACTCTTAGATGAAACGCACTATAATCACTACGTTTTAAGAGACGGGTCACGGGAGTCCCTAGTAAAAAAAAAATCATTGCGAATGTATGAAACACAGGGACTGGCTCAATAACAACCTAACGAACCTAACTAAAACCACAGATAATGTATTAGTAATGGCGGCTCTACACGTTAGCCAACATTTTGGCGAATGTATTGGCCAATACGTGTTGGCCATTGTGTAGAGCGGGGGTTGGTGATCTATTTGGTAGGTATTGGACTGTTGACCCACGCATTGGCGCAAGATCCGTGTAGTGTCGGTTTTTCTACGCAGATCAAAGGGTTATGGCGGGATTGTGGCAGAGTAATGGCCGTAGCGTCTACACGTTGGCGACACGTTCAGTTTGTAGCGAGCGCTCACTCTGCGCGGACGTATATTTTACGTATGAGGATTTGTTGATATTCACATACGATAATGGCAACTATGAGCAATGAAGAAACTTTTCGCTTCATAGAGCTCTATCAAGCTGAAAACTGCTTATAGAATCTGTTAAGTACGCCTTCGAGGTATTTAAATAAAAGTGTGGACTGTATAAAAAATATATATTATTATGACAACTAGGAGATACATTACTTTCTTCGACGATCCAAAAAAAGCGCCTTCTATGCCCGGCTACGAATTTATATAAGGGTATTCGACCAGTCCGCGGGCCGCATAGGGGCCGCGGCCCCCTTGCGTCTTACTCGCCCCTCCTTGGCCCGGGCTGGAGCTTGATGCGCCCGCGACGAGCGCGGACAGAATCCGAAAAATAAAGATCATAAAAATAAAAACATCGTAAGGACCCAATGTCATTCTACTTATTTTTTATTTACTCTATTAAGTACAAATACACATTACATTTGAGTAGGTACAAATAAATTTCTTTTTAACACTGACAGAAAAACCACGAGGTTTTATAAGTTTAACATGTCTGTGTGTGTCTATCTGTAACTTCTGACAGGATGAACCGATTTCGATTGTTTTTATTTTTTGGTCAAATGGTTTGTTCTTGATTTTTTTGCCGTTACTGATACGGACCCTTCATGTCCGTTTCCAACTAGCACATATCCGGCTTTTTTTTTAAATTTTGTCTTTTTTATGTTTATGTAACAGTTAATATATCTACTTCTTCTTTCTTTCTTATCGTGTGGGCGGTAGGTGGTAGGTGGTGGTAGTAGTGGTATGCAGAGAATAAATAAATTGCAGCAGCCGTCAAAACCTCAAAGTCCATTTTTTCGCCCGCACATTGGCCCGAACCGAAGCAAACTGATCGACCTTCCAACGTGTGGACGCCATCACAATCTCTTGGCAAACATCTATGCCACAATGTCCGCCAATATCTTCGCCAACGTGTAGAGCCGCCATAAAGCAAGAGAGTCAGAGATGTCATAGATTTCCACGAATTAATATCGCCAACATGAAGAAAAAATAAAAATGGAGATGGCTAGCGTTATCGATAAAATGGGATCGATAACATTAGTAATAATTTTTGATTTTCTCAAATTAAAAAAAAAAAATTGAAAATTAGTTTATTTTAGATTTATTAAATTAAAATAAATAATATTTAATGAATTTACTACCTAGCGTTATCGATAAAATGGGATCGATAACATTAGTAATAATTTTTGATTTTCTCAAATTAAAAAAAAAAAATTGAAAATTAGTTTATTTTAGATTTATTAAATTAAAATAAATAATATTTAATGAATTTACTACTTCCGCATTTTCCGTCGCCACTGACTGATCTGGACTCCGGGTGTGTTGTTTCTGGACCAATATTGAAACAATATGTATTTGTGGAAATGTGTGTTGTGTGTTTTCCACAAATATCTTTCATTTGGTGCAATTTTTCTATAGGCACATAGGCCAAGTCCTCTACCCGTTATTTTACCCATTGTTTGCACCTACAAAGTAAAATGATTGATGAATACCATTACTGCAAAAACTATTTCTATTTGTCACAACTCAGTCGCTGAAGTGATTTTAATGAAAACTAAATTTAATGATGTTATGAACTTATAAATACCACTGATACAAAAAAGGATTTATCGACAGTCTATAAAGAATTAGGTGTGGGTCGTAAGTGTCGTAACGCCTTTTTCAAGAAACGTAATGTAACCGGTTACTTGATCGGCGTAACCTGTTACAAAACAAGTTATTTTTGTAGCTAGTTATTTTAATTCAGCTACTGGGATTGTTAAAAATAACCACCAACACACGAAACGAAATTAGACGTGGTCCTTATTTCACGTAACTAGTTACAGTAACCAGCAACGCGCGCCGCCGCCGGTGTGATGCACGATACGGCTACCCGCTAACGTGTGTATGAAATTACGCATTTACTTACGCAAAAATAACTACTTTTTAGTTTGACTCGTAACCAGTTATTCAGTTACACATCGCGTCGCTGGTTATTATAACTGGTTACGTGAAATAACAACCACGTCTATAAAGAATTGCACCACACTAGTGTTTACGACGAAAAACATATTTGAATAGTCTGGCGAGTTTTGGCGGGAAAGTCAAGCTGAGTGTCACGCTCGTTTTTCATTGGACTTTTAAAATTATTTATAGTGCTGTTTACTAAATAAAAGTGCGTGATTTATGTAGTAAAAAGTGCATTTAGTAAATATTTCATAAAGAACAGTGAAATATCGCAGCATAGTGGCCACATCATGACTGCCCCAAACCTCACTCGTAAGAGTCGGATCACGCTGCAGTCTTTTTCGACATGAATAATTCATAATTACGTGACATTGGCTAAATGCACGAACCGTGCGAAGCAAAAACATAAAGAAAGAAAAAGAATAGTCTGGCGGGAATTTTAAATAAGCGCGTTCAAATAAATAAGACTTGACCTAAAGGTCTTGGTTAGCAGGTCATAAAGTTCCAAAAAAAATGACCACACGACTGAAGTGAAACTTCTTTCGCACCATCTGTATATATATATATATATATATATATATATATATATATATATATGTGTGTACAATATATACATGTATACACATTTACATATATTAATTTTCTATAAATATTTAAATTTATTTCATGCTTTCATTTATAAATTAATATTTTTGCATAGACCTCCAATTTAAAAAAAAAAGAAAAGTGGATTCCCTCGGGGCCAAAAGGTCGGGCTCTACCTCCTGAATCAGGGGACCCCAAACTCGGGTAGTCCACGACCTCTGGTTCCCGAGATAATCCACGGGGGGGGTGAGGTAACTAAAGGGGGTCGGGGGGGGATAGGGTTTGTGGGGTTGCGGGGGAGGGAGGGGGGAGGGGGAGAGCGGGCAGTGGATTCCCTCAGGGCCAAAAGGTCGGGCTCCTCCTCCTGATTCAGGGGACCCCAAACTCGGGTAGTCCACGACCTCTGGTTCCCGAGATAATCCACGGGGGGGTGAGGTAACTAAAGCGGGGGGGGGGGGTGTTGGGGGGGGTTAGATTTCGTGGGGTTGCGGGGGGTAGGGGGAGGGGGAGAGGGGGGAAGGGGAGAGGGTGGAGTGGATTCCCTCGGGGCCAAAAGGTCGGGCTCCTCCTCCTGATTCAGGGGATCCCAAACTCGGGTAGTCCACGACCTCTGGTTCCCGAGATAATCCTCGGGGGGGTGAGGTAATCAATGAGGGGAGTCGGGGGGTGTTCGCAGCGTCATGTTCTCGAAGAAATTCATAGTTCTTAATCAATCAAGGTACTTAGCTTAATAATTGAGCTTATGAGGCTCGAAAGCAATTTGTACTTTGTGTCCAATTATCGTATTGTGACGATATCTTCTTCTATACTTTCAATTATATCAGAAATGTTCAGCAAAAATATATAAAACAATATAAAAGCCAGAACAGAACGAAATTTATAAATTATTTGTGCTCTTAGGTAATCAATTGTTAACAAATCTTAAAAAGATCCAAAAAATATATATTGCCTACGGCGAGATGCGAACTCACAACTTCATACTCGACTCAATTGTTAACAAATCTTAAAAAGATCCAAAAAATATACATTATCTTCGGCGAGATGCGAACCCACAACTTTATACACGGCATGTCATGCAATATTTACATGTGCCAACTGCTTCGTTGTATTACAGACGAAATAGGACTATACTTTGCTTTCCGTTCGCCTTGCCCGATCATTTTTGTAATATTTTTCGTAACGCTTTCGCGAGTTTACTCCCCAAGTCAAGCGTGCCTAAAGAAGTTTCACTTCAAAAAAAACACATATATTAATTTTCTATAAATATTTAAATTTATTTCATGCTTTCATTTATAAATTAATATTTTTGGATAGACCTCCAATTAAAAAAAAAAAAAAAAAGTGGATTCCCTCGGGGCCAAAAGGTCGGGCTCTTCCTCCTGAATCAGGGGACCCCAAACTCGGGTAGTCCACGACCTCTGGTTCCCGAGATAATCCACGGGGGGGTGAGGTAACTAAAGGGGGTCGGGGAGGGGGATAGGTTTCGTGGGGTTGCGGGGGGGAGGGGGAGGGGGAGAGGAGGGAAGGGGAGAGGGTGGAGTGGATTCCCTCGGGGCCAAAAGGTTGGGCTCCTCCTCCTGATTCAGGGGACCCCAAACTCGGGTAGTCCACGACCTCTGGTTCCCGAGATAATCCACGGGGGGGTGAGGTAATCAATGAGGGGGGTCGGTCATACTCGACTCAATTGTTAACAAATCTTAAAAAGATCCAAAAAATATATATTGCCTTCGGCGAGATGCGAACTCACAACTTCATACTCGACAGGTCATGCAATATTTACATGAGCCAACTCCTTGTTTGTATTACAGACGAAATAGGACTATACTCTGCTTCCGTTCGCCTTCATCATTTTTTTTCCTATCATTTTTCGTAACGCTTTCGCTAGTTTACTCCCCAAGTCAAGCGTGCCTAAAGAAGTTTCACTTCAAAAACATATTTGAATATTTATTTTCAGAAATGTATTCTAAAATTCCTTATACATATTATAAAATATGTTGATTTAGACTAATTTAGTAAATTCGTAAAATGTACGAACCGATCTTCATTCAGTGGAAATTGAGTCATATCATAAATGTTCGTTTTTTGTTTTCCACCCGTTGTTTGTTCTCACTACACATATCTCGCACGTTACAATTGGCATGTTTATAGATAAAAACTACACAAATTAAAAGAAATAAATAAATGTAATACGCAAATTAAACAGAAATAAGAATAATACGCAAATTAAATAAATAACTTAATTTTAAAACAGCAGATTCAAACAACAACAGATACTATGATTCTCTTGTTTTAGCCGTATATGCGGCCATCTTTGCAAGCGATTCATTACCGTCAACGTCAAAGAGTAAAATTATCTCAATGTCAGTTAATTACGAGATTACTAAACTCAATTCAATTCAGTGCTTGATTAAGACTGAGGGTATAAATATTTTTTCTTTTTATATTGCGCACCCACAACTTGAGTATCTTTCACTAATTAGGAATTTGTTATGCAGTGTTAGTGGCCCTATACTTGTAATGGGCGATTTCAATTGTCACCATTACCGCTGGGGATCAGACACTTGTGATAACTTTGGCATTGGCTTGCTGGATATATTGGATGAACACAATCTTTGTCTGATCAATGATGGTAATGCTACTCGTAGATCTCTGCCTGGTCAGAATAGTAGCTGTGTTGACTTAACATTCTGCTCATCCAATATAGCTAGTCTTCTCATCTGGCGTCGCTTGGATATGACCTATGGAAGTGATCACTATCCCATCATAATTGAATTTCCTTCCAAAAGCGATCCTTGTTAAAATTTCTTCCCCTCTTTTAAAACACCAATTAAACTCAGCAGACTGGGATTTATAAAATTCTAGACCTTAGAATATCCTCCCTCCCAGAAGTTAACCATGCCAACGCCCAGGAATGTTTCTTGTCCTTCTCCTCCACAATTGCTTCCACTGCTGATTATTGTTTCCCGTCCAAAAAACCCTTTTCTGGTAAACTCCCCCCCCCCCCCCCCCCCGCCATGGTGGGATAGGGAATGCACGACATGGTCAGGGCCAGGAATGAGGCTGAAAAGACAGTCAATGGCAATATGAACCTGGATAACCTCATTGCCTTCAAACAGATATTGGCCAAGTCCAGGAAATTCCTAAAAAGGAAAAAACGCGAAGGTTGGTCAAAATATTACAGTTCGCTGGATCCGTCCACCCCGGTTTCGGTGGTTTGGCGAAAGGTGAAACGATTTAGGAGTAGTTTAGCACCTGCCTCCTCTTCCAACAACCTCACGGAAGAACTGGGATACCAGTTTTTCTCAAAAATCGCTCCGGCTTATGTTCCAAGTCTTGAGGAAACCAATGTTGACATCTATGATGCAGACAACATTGAGGAACCAATGGACATGCCATTTAGCTTGGACGAGTTGAAAGCCGTGCTATTCCACGTCAAGGACTCCGCTCCGGGAGTGGATGGATTCCCGTACTCCTTTATTTCTAAAGCTGGACCAAAAACTCACAAATATTACCTGGACCTGGCTAATTTCTGTTTTACTTCTGGCTTCATTCCCACAGAGTGGAAGGTTCAAGTTGTCATCCCGATTTTAAAACCAGGCAAAGATCCGAATGATCATTGCTCATACAGACCCATTGCACTATCATCCATTGCACTATTGGAACACTTAGTTAAAAACCGATTAGTGTGGTTGGTGGAAAACAGGAGGCTGCTTCCAACGACTCAATTTGGCTTTAGGAAAGGTCTGGGCACAGCTGATAGTGTGGGTATCCTCACGTCAGAGGTCCGGCTGGCCCTTAGCAGAAATGAGTCTGTGGTTGCTGTCTTCCTGGATATATCAGCTGCCTATGATTCCGTTCTCCTCCCTAATCTCAGGCAAAAGTTGTACGAGCTGAGAATCCCGGCTAGGATTTGTCGCATCATTGGTAGCATTTTTACCAGTCGCACCATTCAACTTAGAATACCAGGGGGTGACTCTGAAAAAAGATCGATCTGGAGAGGTCTACCCCAAGGATCAGTTCTTGCCCTCTTCCCTTAATTTCGACTGTAAGATCCTTCAGTATGCTGACGATATTGCACTAATGGTGTGTGGCAGTTCCATTCAGGATGCCGCTCTGTCAATGAATGTCTCTCTGGCCTCATTAAACCAATGGCTACTTGACAATGGTTTGTCCTTAAGTGCACCAAAGAGTAAAGCTGTCATTTTTACACGCAAGCGTTCTGTTCCTCCCATAGAACTAAAAGTGAATGGTCAAAGCATTCCAGTTGCAGATAAGGCTAGGTTCCTGGGAGTAACCTTGGACTCAAAGTTGTCTGGGGTTGATCACATCAGCAACACAAAAAATGTGAACGTTCCGTGTCGGTCCTTAAGGCTTTGGCTGGGGTGTGGTGGGGAGCTCACCCCTACACCCTTAAACTGGTCTATAATGCTCTGAGCAGAAGCGCTATGGATTACTGCAGCTACCTACTTGAGCCTTGCAATAAAGAAGCGCTAAAGCAATTAGATAGCATCCAGTCCAAATGCCTAAGAATTGTAATTGGGGCTATGAAATCATCTCCCATAAACGCACTTCAAGTAGAATGTGCTGACCCTCCCTTACATCTTAGGAGACAAAACTTGGCAGATCGATTCCTCACTAAAGTATTTTTCCTCTCATCCCATCCCTTGCTCCCAATGTTAGAAGAAATTGACCTCTCCTTTAATAATTCTTCCTATTGGAACCATAAAACAGTTCCCCTATTGTTAGATAGGTATAGACAGCTTAAACGGCTCTCCGTGCCTATCTGCCAATACCCATCTCTTCCGGTCTTCTCCGCTGCATACGAGTCGATTTATTGTGAACCAAAAGTCGTTTTAGGTTTAGGGGTATCAAGGAATTCCCAAAACGCCAGAGAGGACTTCGAGTCAGCTGTCAAGCGTTATTGGGAAGGATGGAATTTCTTTTTCACTGATGCTTCAAAATTTTCTGAAACTGAATGTACTGGGGTGGCAGTTTATTTTCAAAACTCTAGAATAGCTTTCCTTTCCAATGTCCACCAGAAGCATCAGTCTTTACAGGAGAGTGTGTTGGTATTCTCAAGCTCGCGCCACGGGCGCCTCTGTGCTTATATTCCCCACTTAACTTCCGTTCGCCTTGCCCGATCATTTTTCGTAACGCTTTCGCCAGCTTACTCCCCAAGTAAAGCGTGCGTAAAGAAGTTTCACTTCAATAATATATTTCCAGTTATGTTAAAAAAAAATAAAAAAAATATTTCTTCGCAGATTGACAGATAGGTATACTAAACTCTTTGAACCTCGTAATTCTAAATTAACTGACATTAAAAAAAAATCTGATAATTAACTGACATTCACATAGATTTTTGACAGGAAGAGTTTGGCGGGAAAGCCAAAATGAGTTCCACGCTCATTTTTCATTGGACTTTTAAATTATTTATAGTGTCGTTTACTAAATAAAAACGCGTGATTTATGTAGTAAAAAGTGCATTCAGTGAATAATTCATAAAGAACAGTGAAATATTGTAGCATAGTGGTCACATCATGACTGCCTCAAACCTCACTCGTAAGAGTCGGATCACCCAAACCCCTCTTAAACGGCCTCACGTGGGAAACGAAAGGAGATAGGTTAAGTTAAATTAAGCTAGGATAAGGTATGATAAATTAGGATATAAATGAAGAAAAACAGTTACTTTAGACTAGGCTGTATGGCGTACTATGCTTACTACTACTATGCTTTTCCGTTCCTCTGAAGGGAAAGAAGTAAACAAAAAAGAAATGACATTGACATAATTTTACTCTTTGACGTTGACGGTAATGAATCGCTTGCAAAGATGGTCGTGATATTATACGGCTAAAGCAAGAGAGTCAGAGATGTCATAGCAATTATTTGAATGTGTATTTACTTCCCTACATTGACGGGTTCCGCCGCCATTAAAATTGCCATGTGTTTCATAGTTCATACTTCTATTTTTTTTGTTCTAAGTTGCGCCAGCCTGCCGCAGATTATACATAGAACACCGTCACACGTTATATTCCTCACTAATTACGAAGTGTGCTGGACTTCTAAAAGCTAAGGTATGCTTGCTTTTGGTTGGGTCTTCAGTATTATTTGTGAGGTATTATAAAATAAAATGAGTGCTACTGCTGCTCCTAGAAAGCGACGGGCTCATAGCGAATTGGAAAAAGGTAAAGTTTTATTTGATTTTTTTGGTTTTGGTGCGAACATAACTACCCGTTTAGGTTGTTTTTAATTGAAACTGTTAAGAAAATATTTAAATATTATAATAATTATTTGCTACTGCTTAACAAAACATTTTGACTACCTACTCAAATTTAGTTCTAATGTATTTTCATATATACCCGATTTGAAAATAAAAAAATTACTATAAATAACATCATACCTGTATTCAATCACTGAAGGGTTAGGGAAAAGAGTATATATATATATGATACAGTGTACACTCATTTCACCAGATAAGTTTAAGTCCATCTCAGTCTTAATCATCATATAAGCCTAATGCAATCTACAGGTGAACAAATCTAAACTCAAGGCTGAGAAATACCTGATGGGAAAATCCGAATAACACTGCCTGGTCAATCCCTAAGAATTAAACCTATATAGGCTCTCGTGTTCAGCAGTGGGGCTTGTGACCACTATACCAATGACTCAGTGAGGCAGTCTGTGTATCTAAATAAATCATAAATAAAAATATAAGAGAGAGCGCCTAAGTCTGCTGGGTGACTGGCACTTTGATGAGTTACTGAAAACCAAGATGAATGGTGTGCAGTTGGAGAGACCTATGTGCAGTAATGGACTGCTGATAATGAAATACAATACAAGAATGCTCTAATTATTTATGTATTGTTACTTACAGATGCTGAATCTTTAATAGATGATGAACAAGTCATGAAATCACCTAAAGTAATAAAAAAGCGAAAAAAACCACCACCAAAATTTCGTTTAAAAGCAAATGGAGAAAATGCTTCATTATCCACTGCCAGGAGTCAAAGGGTTCCCTTAACACTCACAGATATACAATATTTATTACTACACTCACTACTTGGAAACCTTAACCTAACTCAACCTCCACGTTGGTATGTGTTAGACCAATGTGCAGGAATAAAAAAAACTGTTTGTTTGATATTAGAAGGAATTTCCATGAAGCACTGGGAACAGTATTCTGATGAATACAATAATATTAAAAATATATTCACTGATCAAGTAGAAGTTTTGACGCCTTCAGTGTATGGGGGTTCACTTGTTGAAGAACTTGCTCTAGTACCCCTATCAGAAGCTGAAAAAGATAGCATTATTCAAAAATTTGGAAGTATGAACTTAGCACTTGAAGCAAGGAAAGATTTGATGATAATGATGAGAGCCGTCTTTCCAATTGGAGATGAAATCACAAATGAAGCCAGCATTTCTGCTGATGATAAATTTCCTAGAACTCAACTAGTGTTGTCAGCTTGGCAGTTGATTGAAGAAAATTATCCAGTGCCTTTGAAAGGAAAATTAAGTGCTGCTTATGCTGATTATGTACTCACAAAAGATGAATATGCACCCGTTACTGCTACATCACCAATGTATGGTATAGACTGTGAAATGTGCTTAACTAATGCAGGTTCAGAATTAACTAGAATTTCTGTAGTTAATGAAAAGCTTGAGGTTATATATGAGTCATTAGTGAAGCCATACAATGATATAACAGATTATTTAACCAGGTTTTCAGGCATTACTAAATCATTATTAAATAATGTGACTAAACGACTTCAGGATGTCCAGAATGATTTAAGAACAATACTACCTCCTGATGCTATCTTAGTAGGGCAGTCATTGAACACAGATATGCATGCTTTGAAAATGATGCATCCATATATAATAGATACCAGTCTTTTGTATAATTTCACAGGTGAACGAACTCGCAAACCAAAACTCAAAACGTTAGCTAGAGAATTTTTGAATGAAAATATACAAATGGGTAAGGAAGGTCACTGCTCTACTGAAGATTCTATAGCTGCACTTAAGCTAGTACAGTTGAAGCTAAGCAAAAGCATAGTATTTGGAGATGCTGTCCACACAAATAGAGAAAAGTTTAAAGAAAATATCATAAAAATGGTTAAAACACCACAGTATGCCTTATCAATATTCAATCACATGCTGGAACAGAAGAAATCGTCTGTTATTATAGGCTGTGATGATATAACTGGTGACTATCACACATACTTAACCAGAGCAAAAGAGAGTATATCTGCTCAATTAAAAAAGGGAAACCCTAAAAAAATTAAGTTAGTAACAGTTGACAGTGCCGAAGAAGTGATCACAACATTCAAAGACTCTGTCACAGATTATAACTTGACTATGGCCCATTTGAAACTCGACATTGGCAATGATCAAGAAGTAAAACTAACTGATAAAATCAATGTGTGGGTACAATCAATATGGGGAAGTCTTGAGCCATCTTCTTTATTTGTTATTGTGTTTGGAGGAACCACAGAAGATAATGGATTGGCATTAGTAAAAGTAAAAAACACTTAGTTAAAGTTAATTATTTTAAGTTAATAGTTATTATATTAAGAAAATAACACATGAGAAACCTAGTACAGCTCTATACTTTATTTGTATAAAATAAATGAATGTATAGACAGACATGTTTTATTTTATTTTTGTATCTATTAGTGTGAGAGCTTGATTTTCAGACTAGCTGTGCGTCGCCTCGCTTAAATAGAGTCGTCACAAGCTTAAACAAGCCGTATGTAAGGTGAAGCCACTTCTCCGCGGAGCGCGGTTGCGTGCCTACATCGGGTTAACAACCCAATGAGATGAGCTGATTTTGATCCAGTACAGTGCTTATACTACGTTATTTTTTCTTTATACCAAACCTGAATATAGTTTGTACAGAATAAGCAACTGGATCGATTCCAATCATTTTGGCACCATGTTATATTTTTTCCCAAACACATTTGGATATTGTAGTGTAGTTACCGAGCGCACAACACAGTTCACGGCAGATCAGTGGTACTCCGTACTAGGCGTGTGCACACAGCGGGATAGCCTCCTCGCCCCCGCCTCTCTGTGCAAGGGTTTTACGTTCTAAGTAAAATGAAAATTTAATTTTATCACTTTCGGTTGAATTTACGCGTAAAGTATCTACATAATAATATCAACCTACACTTTACCGTTACGACAGTCCAAAGCGTGTAGTGATGGAAACTTATCATTAGTTAATTACAAACAAACAAAAAAATATTATTAATAAACAAGATGACGTCGCGCCGCTGCAGGCTCGGACGGGCGAGCGGTGCGTTGAACATATTTTTGTTGGTAGAACCAGGTAAGATAACAAAAGACAAGCTCGTAAGTTTGTGATTTACGTGATATCTTTTTTGATAAACTTTGTACATAGATTCTTTACTTAAAAATACTGGATAGGTACGTATTTCGCATATACAAAAAAATAACTATAAAATAATAAGAAGACAGAATCAACTTTTTCCCACCGATCAGCACAGTTCATGAAACTCCTTTCCAAACATTTTGATATTGCTAAATAGCCAGTTTATATTATAAAAAAAGAAGTGAGCTGTCAATAAGTCATGGTGGCCTAGGTTTGGTTAAAATATAAGCCTCTCAAATATGAGATGATTCCAGGTCAGGCAAGTACCAATGTAACTTTTCTAAAGTTATATGTACTTTCTAAGTATATCTTAGACACCAATGGCTGAACGTGAAACCTGGACTTTAGTCTGAAATCGCCAACCCGCATTGAGCAAGCGTGGTGATTACGCTCAATCCTTCTCTGTATGAGAGGAGACCGATAAAAAAGGTTGATGATGATGAATTAGCGATTGATTGCGGCAGACGTCCGCTCTTTGTGTACCTCCCTATAGAACATTCCCATCTGCTTGAGCTAATGATGGTAACAATTAATAATTATTAAGAATAAATGGTCTGACTGTTACAGTATTTTTTTTCCTCTCTGATTTTGGTAGCTGTGTTGTGCTGTGTTCTTTGCCAACCAAGTGTGGGTCAAAAGTTAAGAGTCAAACTCAGCTAGACCAGTTAGGTTTTAAAGCCAGTCTCTCTACAGAAACAGTTATAAGTATGGTGTTTATAACACTACTAAGTACACCCGTCTTTGCATGCTAATCAATATCGGTTACGCTGGCAAGATGGGCTGCTGAGCGCCTCTCTGTGGAGTGTCAAGGCTGATTGGCAACTGTGTAAAGTATGTTGAAGAAAATGGTTTGTTGTATACAACGAATAAAAGCGAGGGTATGGTCTTTCGGGCCAAGGTGAAACTGCTGGGACACAGACCTCTGAGGTGCTGCAGCTGCCATGTGGGCCACCACGTGGAAGTGAAATGCACCTCGGATGTGGACCGCAGCGGTCTCTGCTTCCGTTGCGGTCAGCCCGGTCATAAGGCCGGCTCGTGTGAAGCTGCTCCGCACTGCTCAGTTTGTGCGACCGCTGGTAAGCTGTCGAGCACCGGGCTGGGAGCAGGCCTGCGCCCCACCCGTCGGAGGCAAAGCCAAGGGCCGGGTTAGGCCCTCCGCCACCACTGCCGTCGTCGCCGCAGCCGCAGCCTCTGTCCCTTCCAGCAACGTCGTTGCTGTCGCCACCGTCGCAGTCACCGCGGCTGGGCCCTCACAAGGGCCTCGAGTGGAGGCTGTTATGGAGTGCCAATAATCCCATTACGCCTCCTCCAGGCGAACATCAACCACTGCGCGTCCGCTCAGGACCTTTTGCTACAGAGCATGCCGCAGTGGTCGATTATCATCGCCGTGGTTGGTGGAGTCTCATGGGTTGATATACAACGCCAAAAAGATAGAGTATATTGTCTTCGGGTCTGGAGCCAGGTGCCCATCGGTCCATACGGTCCCTCCTCTATTCCTTAAAGGTCACCCAATAAACAGGGTGTATAAATTTAAATACTTGGGCCATATGGTAACAGATATCCTGAAAGATGATATGGATTTGGAGAGGGAACGCAGAGCGTTGTCGGTCCGGCGAACATGCTGGCCCGCAGGTTCTCTCGATGTGCAGTATCAGTTAAAATAGCCCTTTTTGAGGCGTATTGTACATCACTGTACTCGGGGTGTGTGGGCCTGTGGTTCAGATATACCATATACATGGATACGCAAAGCGTTGCAAGCCCTTTGCTTGCAACGCTTTGCGTATCCAATACAACAATGCGTTCAGGATGCTGTTGCGACTGCCGCGCTTCTGTAGTGCGTCGGCGATGTTAGCTGACGCGCGCGTTGACAGCTTTGACGCAGTATGGCGCAAGAAATCTGCCTCGTTACTTCGCGGGTTGCGTGACAGTCCCAACATCATTCTGCACTCGACAGCGGCCCGGGCAGATAGTTCGATTGTGTGTGCATTAGCGGACCGTATAAAATCTGTTTTAGTTATTAAGTATTAACATAGGTTTTGAGTGAAATTGTTACTAACATAATGGACCACATGTAGTTTTATCATATTAACTTTATTTTATTATTACAATTTTTTTTTTTTTTTTACTTTTTAACTGATGTATCTGTCTTTATCTGATGTATTGTGTGTCTTTTAATCTGTGCTAAATAAATGTATTTTCTTTCTTTCTTTCTTTCTTTCTAGTCTGAATAAATAAATAAAAAATAAATAAATAAATAAGCCGTACATACTTTGTCCCGCCCTGGTGGAGGACCTCAACGGCTCAGTGGCATTAATTTCGTCGGCCGCCGCCGGCACTCCGTTCCTCGAGGCCGTCAAGAGAGGATGGGGTTGCGTAGCAGCATGGTTCGGGGAGAGAGTCGTGGTGGGGTATACTTCTTCCCGAACCGAACTCTCGCCGAGTTCCACAACTCCCTTGCGGAGTTGAGAGTCGTCGTCGTAGGGTTCCGATCCTTCCCCGTGCTCGTCCTCGGGGACTTCAATGCCAAAAATGTGGCTTGGGGTTCCCGGCTTACGGACATACGGGGCAGGATGGTGGAGGACTGGGCTCTGGAGACAGGCCTGGTCGTCCTAAACCGGGGCTCGGTCCCAATATGTGGGCGGATGCGGGGTGATTCAGTGGTGGACATATCGTTCGCCAGCCCCGCTCTGTCACCGCGTGTCCTTTACTGGCGCGTGATGGAGGAGGTGGACACTTATTCCGATCACCGATATATCCAGCTTGACGTCCCCGCCCAGACCCCGAGCGCGTCGGTCCGACCGGCCCCGGGTGGTCCGCGGTGGGCGCCAAAGCAGCTGGACCGGACAGGCCTGCTGACACCAACGACGAAGCGGAGTGGTTCCGGGAGGCCATGTCCGATATATGTGACGTGGCAATGCCCCGAGTCCAGCCCGGGCGCGACCGGCGACAGGTGTACTGGTGGTCGCCGGAGCCGGAGCAAGCCGTGCGTGGCTGCGACCGGTACACTAGGCATCGCAGGCTCCGTATTCGTCCACCGAATACGGAGGCCATACAGGCGGAATTTTACGAGGGATACATAGTGGTGAAGACCGCCCTCCGAGGAGTGTGAGGAGTTGCTGGGGACTCTGAACAGATACCCGTGGGGATGCCCCTATAAAATGGTGCAGGATAAACTCTGCCCATGGGCTCCGTCGCTGACGCAGAGTGCCTGGCCTCAGCTCGTAGAGGACGTGGTGAGCGCTCTGTTTCCCTCACGGGGGAAATATACTCCTCCATCCATGGCTCCGCCTCCTGCTGTGCCTGATGCCACACCACCGACGACGACGATGCTCCAGAAGTGACCGAGGTAGAGCTGAGAGCCAAGGTACGTAGGTTGAATGCCAATGCCAGTTTGGTTTCCGCAGGGGGCGCTCTATAATACAGTGGACGCCATGACGCGCATGCGAGCCCTTACGACAGGGGATGCTTTGGCCCGGGGTGGGGTTGTCTTAGCGGTGCCTCTAGACATCGCCAACATCTTCGACATCCAACCTGGAGTTGCATCAGGGAGGCATTCCGGTATCACCGGATGCGGACCTATCTCTGTCATGTAGTCGAGGCCTATCTGACGGATAGGGCCGTCATCTACCCCGGTCACCAAGGAGTGTGGAACCGGTGAGAGATGCGGCCGACCTCCCTATCGGCGTCAGCGTAGTTTATTACCCTGACGATACGTTAGTTCTAGCACAAGGGAGGTCGCACCAGGCGGCGGCTGACGTAGCGACCCTCGGCCCTCGGGGTTACGACAATCGTCAACAGGAACCGGCAATTGCGACTCGAGGTGGCCCTGCAGAAGTCTGAGGCCATGTGCTTTCATGGTCCTCGGAACGCGCCACCGTCGGGTTCCCACATAACGGTAGGAGGGGTTCACATCGACGATGAAGTACCTGGGACTCGTCTTCGACAGCCAGTGGGACTTCGAGGAGCACTTCCGACATTTGGCACCCAAACTGGAATGGTCGAGGCTGCCCTGAGGCGGCTCCTCCCCAATCTAGAGCGACCAAACGCCCCTGCCGGAGGCTCTACGCGGGGGCCTTGCGGTCCGTGGCCCTTTATGGGGCGCCGGTATGGGCGCGCTCGCTAAGGAAGCGACCAGTCCGATGCCTGACCGCGTCCCGGCCGGCCGTTCGGCTGGTCCGGGGATACCGCGTGATCTCCGCTGAGGCGGCGAGCCTCCTTACCGGATTGCCGCCATAGAATCTGGAGGCCAAAGCCCTCGCCCACATGTGGGAGTGGCTAGAGGAGGCAAAACGCTGGGGCTCTCCGCTGCGGCGAGAAATCGCGGTACGGCGGAGAGAGCTCCGGCGGGATCTCATGGCGACATGGAGAGTGCGATTGTTGCAACCCAGTGCTGGGCACGCCACAATAGCGGCGGTAAGTTCCCTCTTTGAGGAATGGCTAGAGAGGCACCAAGGCGCCCTCACCTCCCGCCTGACGCAGGTCCTCACTGGACACGGTTGTTTCGGGAGGTTCTTGTTCGGGATAAGGCGGGAGGAAACACCAGGGTGTCACCTGAGGACGTCTGCCCGGCTTGCGTAAAGCACCGCTGTGTCCTCGTGGCGGCGATCGGAGGCGATCTCTCGCGTCCGACCCCGGTCCAGGCCATGGTCCGGAGCGAAAGTGCATGACAGGCCGTCACCTCCTTTTGCAAAGCAGTGATGCTGGCAAAGGACGAGGCGGAGCGCGTGAGGGAGCGGGAACCCCACCGCTCTCTCGCCACTAGTCGCTGCAGGAGACGCCCTGGTCGGGCGACAACATTAAGTTCCGGGCCACCGTAGGCGCGGGCCTGCGGGCGGTGAGCTGTGGGCAGCGCGCCGCCTGGTAAAGACCAGTCCTGAGTCGACGGCGCGTTGTGCTTTACGCGTGCCTCAAAGAGATGTCAGCACATCGTGACGGTGTCCACGAAGACCGATGCCTTGCTGATTTACTCGGTGTTCAACTGACGTCAAAATAGCCCTATTTAGGGCATTATGTACCTACGCTACGCCTTTTTAAGCTGGGAGTCTATTAAGGGTTACCTACACTCGGTACAGTGTTCTATGCGTTCAGGGTGCGCTTGAAGCTGCCTCGCTTCTAGCGCGTCGGGGATTTTTCCCAAGGTCAATAGTTTCCACACTCATTCGCAAGCGGTGCAATAATCTGAGTGATTTTGCTTTACGTTTTGATTCCCAGCACGTTACGACGCTCAAGTACGAACTAATGTTGTATGGTTCACGTACTAAAGGCTTGATTTCTTTTTTTTTAAATAGTTAATACATTTCATATTTCGCATTTCATGCTTGATGGGTGTACAATAAAGAATATATAAATAAATAAATACTCCTGTATCGTGGGTGCGTTTACAAACATTTTAACTCACATACACAAACAACCAGATTCGGAAAAACTACCTGTAGGTCATACAAATATTTATTGCGTGCGCGGATCGAACCCGTGACACGCAACGCTGTAGTCGATTGTAATATGTAGGTATAAATATTGGTCTTAGAGCACTATGCCACTTGTTTATAGCTACTGTTGATTTAAAAATCCCACCTCTTACAACTATGGTACGTAATGTCTGGAAAATTAAATATTAAGCAAATTTAATGTCTTTAAATTCAAAACTTATTTACCGTTATTTAACGTCGTTCCTTGACCGTTGTAAGAAATGAAAATTTAACACGGAAAATTGACATAGGGTGTCAATTTGTTTATCAATTAATTTCATTGACTGTTACAAAGGCGGTAAATAAAAAACCAATAATAATAAATAGGTAATTTATTTCGAAATGGAATAAATTTGACCTGTTAATGGATCAACTGTATGTGACGAGGGTAGTTCCGCAGCTATGTCCGCTAGAGCCTCCCACCGAGTCGCGCGACTGCTCTCTGACTGACTCGGACTAACGGATTCCTCGGGAAGATCTTCTCTACGAAAGAAAATAGGTACAGTTAGCAATAACGCCTTTATTTAACCATGAATTTCTTAAAAATAATAGTAAATAAATAAATTTAGATTTTATTGCGATCCATGGCCCCTTTCAGTATAGGCCTCCTCCAAGTGCCTCCATTTATTTCTATCTTTTGTCACATTTTGCCAATTTCTCCCTGCGGTCTTTACTATCGGATTGCTCCAACGGTTTCTAGGGAGGCCTTTGGGTCTTTTTCATTGCCCCAAAATTTATTATCAACAAACAGACTCTTTCAAATATTTCTGTGTAATTTTCATTTTAATTTTTTTTTGGTTGTTTGTTCTTACTTCTAACATATAGTGAGAAGTAAGAAAGCCGTAATAATACTAGGGTGTGACATTATTCTACTGAAATTGAATTAGGTACCTAAAACTACTCCTTCATTTAAAGGAGATGCAGCATGCATAATAAAAGGAATAACTAAGCTAACAAATTAAACACCTAGTTAATACATATATAATGACTGAAAATTTAAAAACAACAATTCATGAGATAATAAAATAACTAAAATTAAGAAATTTCACATTACAATAAATTTTAACATTTCTTATATTAACGGGCACAATTCCAGGACTTTGGTCTACCAGCAACTACTGAGAAATTCCACATTAAATAAAAACACGTATCTAACACTGCCTGGATGCATGGATTGAACCCAGACTCCCTCGCCACCACATGGAGCTGACTGTAGTGAACTTATCAAAATTATCAAGATTTGTTTTATCTGATATAAGAACTACAAAAATAAAAAGGTACCTATATTCTCGCCAAGCTCCATAAATAAAGGTAAACAAACAAATTTAGGGTTATCATAACTCAAGTTTTACAAATCTCCTCTTATTTACATGATTGTCGACTTTTAAATGCTAGCTATTTATTAACAATTCCTATTGCAGCATATTTCAATAGAATCACTAAAATAATATGCATTGGTATTTCGAAAAACCATTAAAAAGTCGACATTAATTTTACGTGATAGCCCTACAAAAAGAGAAAGATGGATGAAATCCAAGTATTAAATACATTTTGTGGAATTCAACCGATGAATGAAGTTGAGGCATTTGTCAATACAATTTTGCGTATTTTAATTACTTTCAAATCAACTGCATAACACATGCATTGTAATACTTTCAAGTATGGACTAAGTATAATATTAATGTATCAAAAAATTAAACCTATTAGGAAATTAGCTTATATGTGTCATATTTCATTCAAATCGGTTAAGCGTTCTATACAAATCATAAATATCTAAACAAATAAACTGTTTAAAATTAGTAGGAAATAGAATCATTACTTTTATGAAAATCATCTATCTAGAAAATGTTGTTAACATCTGTCTTTTAGGCGTAAACTACTCGTTGCCTAGCAACGGTTTGTTACCTCTATTCTTTATCGAATTTGGCTAATATGTTAGCCAAATAAAAATACTTTTGCAAGGGTTCCTGCATCCACTGAAACTGACATGATCAGTGCCAGTTTCAAGCAAGATAGTTGAGAAAAGGTAATTAAGGCATAATTATTATGTATATCAAAAATTAAAATTATGTTTAAGTACTAACTTTTGTTTATCCTGTACTACGTCAGGATGCTCCTCGACTTCTTGTACAACAATACTTTCACTTAAGATATCTTTACTTTCTTGACTTCTCTTGACGTGTTCTGGCGTTTTATCAGTTTGATTAGAATCGGGTAGTATTTCGTTTATATTTTCTAAAGAATGCAACTCTACGACTTTCTCAACTACTTGCTCTAATTTCGGAGGAATTTCGCCTTCGTTTCGTGTGTCGCTTGAATCTGTTGTATTAACCTTATGTCCATCTTCAGGATTTTCTGAAAGGTAAGGTGTTTACTGATTAGCCGGGGTGAAAAGAATAGGTTCGGTATTTAAAATAAGTGAAACATCATCAGAGATCTTTTTTTATATTAGCAGCTGATTATGAGAACTCTTCTCCGTTTTAGACGTTTTCAAAAACCAATTCATCTATAATTTGTAGTATTAGTACTTAAGTTACTTAGTGACGCATAATTAAGGCGACGACTTAATTTCATTGGGTCCCGGTAAAGCAACTTTATTCTGTTTGGTTGACCGTCATAGTATGAGTAGAATCAGGAATTTCATAGAATGGCACATGTATTAAGGTCTCGTTACCTGTCCCCTTGGCTACGCATTATTCTCTCCGGCCGTCACTTAAAGCAGTATGTAGAGAATGCGGAGAAAAGTACTACTCACATAGTGCCAGTTAACTTTAATTTGTTTGAGGTCGTAGTACTACACTACGACCTCAAACAAATTAAAGTTATGAGTTTTATCCTTTTGACCGAAGCGTAGCTGTATCCTTCATTGCGCGCGCTTCGACACGCACTTTCCGTTTTTATTCATTGTTAAAAACATAAATTATTACAAATCCGGTATTGCTCCATAGGCGGATTTTCCCAAATCGATCTAAGATATATCGTACCTACCGAAATCACGTTCTGCATCTAGATGGTACCTTCTTATTTGTTTATTTTTAGTAAATCGAAGGTCTTAAAAGTCCAAAAATTATGTATCTACTGGTACCTACATAATTTTTGATAAAAAAAAAAAAAACAGTACTTAATTAAATAATACAATTTACCTTAAAAATAGAATTTACGACAACGTCGAAATTTTTTTATGGTACCTAACTATCAAGATCTAACTAATCACATCATGCCAACTCAAAGGCATAAAGGGGTAACAATACCTTTTTCTGTGTTTAAACTAGGAGTAGATCTATTTCTAACTACTTGTATATTATGGTCTGCTAAAGTATCACACGGTGGAAGCACGGTTATATCGTTTGTATCATTTCCTTCTCTGTAAATTATTTCTTCTGTATCTTTCGCATTATCGTCATTTGTTTCCTCGTCAGATTGGATGCTTTTCTCTGAAACAACAGTTACAATGTTAACGCTCCAATATACCTAAATGTAGTCACAATTACAGCACAGTATCTAGGTACATAAGTACTTAGGTATAAATATTTTCCAGACGATTCGTTATTTGTTATCCAGGGGTTTTTATTTTTCTCTTCACTTGTACTTAATTAAATGCTTACTGACTAATAATGCAAAAAAAAAAACAAGTTATTACCTACTTACCTACGTTTTTATTTATAACTATTTAACTTTGTTTATATTATTTTTGAGTAGGTAAAAAGTAGTACCTAGGTGAGCTAAAATATAGGATTTGTTGACTTCTAATTATTTTCTAGTTTAAGTAGGTATTTTATTGGCCACACATAATTCTTCATCAGAATGCTTACTCTGCAACAAGTAGCACCTATCTAAGTCTACCGAAAAATAATATGCCTTGGTCTCTCAATTCTACTTTATTAAGTATGAAAAGGGTCCTTCAAATGTCACATTACCATACCTGCCGTTCTCGAGTTGACCATATTTGGAGCACTACTGGTACACCCCATGATCGAGGGAACGCAGAGTTATTCAGCGGCCATTAGTACAAATATGAATTTATGGAAGATGTTTCCGAGCGGATATCGGGCGCGATGTTATGTGCTGCCCCGGCGGACGGTTGACCAGCCGTCCGCAGCAACTCGGCTCGACTGGCCGGTCTGGCCGCTCCACGACTCCCCGAGATCGTATCGTAGCTACCTACATATTATGGAAGGAGGCAACCCGCTAAACTGACCTCGCACCCCCATCGCGTTTTTCCTATTAAACGAACGTAGTACATTCCTTGACTCGCAAATGGTTTGGGTAGTGAAAGACCTTTCTTTCCGTTTAATTAATTTATGAAGTACTTACCTATTAATTTTCTAATTAAAGTAATATAATAACCCTACCGAGGTTAAATAGGTGTGTTCAGATAACTATTATGTAAGTATTAAAAGTATGTAAATAATGAGTAGTCATGATTTTTGCTTAAAATAAAAATTGGTGAGATAAATGGTACTGATCCATACCTACATGATGCTCGACTGGCTTCTTAGCTGCTTCGAATTATTTTTATTTCTGAATTGTTTTATATAACAGACGCTTTTGACATGTGCACATCTTTCTGCTAACATTGTTAATTTCGAAATGAATAATGTAATCAAATATTTTGTATGAACAAGAAGTGTCCGTAGACTTTCTTACATGTTCTTCTTCATAGGTCCCAGCGCTTTGCAATGTGCACCTAGCTTCATATTTCAATCAGACCGACACTTTGACAATTCCAAAGTGCCTGTGATTGGTTTATTTGAAATAAATACTTTGAATTTCAAATTTTAGCATGAATTTCTTAAGTTGATGACACTCCCATAGACCTTCCAAAAATTATTGTACAAGAAACAATATTTTACTTAAGTATTTCTAATTAGGTACTTCAACGTTTCTAAAATGTCTAACTTCGAAACCTTTTGTTCTCCTTCTCTCTCTGTACTATCTTCTGCCCATAACAACTCTTTTTCGATGATATTTTGAAAAATTTTGCCTTAGTGACCTTCACTATACTTAACTCTTGTGCAAACTTTCACGCAAGACTCAACCCTTTTGGTTGTACGTTGCCTGTCAGTAAGTGGGTAAATGAAATAATATCATCAAGTGAATAAATTTAGTTAGATTACTTTTCTATTATTAGTTCGTCATCGTTTCTTCTGTGAAGGAACGATGGAGGTTGTCTGAACAAGAATGATAAAACCACGTGCTTGGCGTTTCTTTGACTACTGGAGATTACGTCCTCTCTTTTGCTTCTTCTCATAAAGTGGACGACGTCGGTTCATAGGCGGCTATAACAATTTTAGATTGAATTCAAAATCCTGCAAATACAGATTAGATAAGTAGGTAGGTAGGACCCATATCCGCCCGTGGGTGTCGTAAGAGGCGACTAAGGGAACTCTCACCAGGGAAGTGGGGATTATGGCAAACCCCCAATGCAATGAAAGCCTTGGGGGAGGCCTTTTTCCAGCAGTGGACCTCTATGGGCTGATGAAGTTAGGAAAGCTTGGGTTACTTTGGTGTTCTTGAATGTACCTATAATATACCTATCTACTCAAGGTCACACCACAATATCCTAATTAATAAATATGAGTAGGTAGGTACACCTACAACATAAACTAAGATTGGCTATTAATAGTCTACAACAGTTTAATTTGCCGAGGTGAGGAACTCATTGCATTGACGTCACGGACGGCTCTCCATCACGGAGTTATAATAAACTGTTCAGTTAGGTATGCTTGCGCTATTTATAGGATCTTTTTTATATTCTTTTTTTTTTTCAATTCGTAAATCTTATATTTTTGATAACGCCTCTTTTCTCTATGGAGAAATGCGCTTTTGTAACTATTTAATCGTAAAAACTTAGGTGAACTGTCTTTCCAAATTCTGCTAGAGGTTGATACTATTTACGAGTTTTGACGGGAAAGCTGAGTGTTACGCGCATTTTTCATTGGACTTTTAAAATTATTTATAGTGTCGTTTATTCGTCGTCAATTTCAACTGTCATTGGCGATATCCGCCATTATTGTGACCTAACTTTTTACGGTGAGATTTTTACAGAGTCTATCGGCAGGAATAGGTAGGGAGGACTCTCTATTCAGTCTATAAAGGTATCCCTTAGGTAGTGTACCTACTGGTGCAGTCGGTTCTAGGTTTACTCTCTTTGTCCGTCAAAACGAGTTGTCAGATCCATTCGAAAAAGTAGAGCCATCAAAACAAGTGACAAATAAAAATGATCGCAATGGGCAAAACATTAGGATAGGGTCAACTGACAGTACTAGTCTTGTTATCAATTGTTCATAGTTTAGGCTCCGAACAAATCGTACGTCCAACTACGGATTGACTCTATGCATAGGGAGTAGATCTGAGGGGGGAATTCTCCTAATTTTAAGAACGTTCGAAGTCTTGTTTCAGGCTCTTTATATAAAAAAATACGTCTAATTTCCCTACATTTTGTCATTTGACTGTCGCTAAGTTGAAACTGCAATTAGATTTGGAACGTTTAAATTAAGAAAATTGGCTTTCTGCTAACTCGAGACCTCGTTTATGCTTCGCGAAGAACAAGTGACCGTCTCTTCCACTTCCAATTCTTGAGTCTTGAAAGCAACCTACCAACTTCAGATATGAGATAGGACGGTTGGTAACAAAAAAATAAATATATATAGGGCCTAGCTTTTAAAGTCGGAAGTTGGTAGCAGAAAAAACAGAAAGAAACCAAAGCTTTGGCAATTTTCTTCTGCAGATGAACATGAATACATCGAGAACACCTGTCGAATCGTGTGGTCAACAAATCAGCCTATAGTAGTCCACTTCTCAATAGCATACTACACCCTGTCCTCCGCTTTTCGCAACCAGCTACTAATCGTTTTCCTTGTAGCGGTACCTACAAACGCCACATGGAACAACGCGTCATACTGACGTCACACGAATTCTACATCTCGCAATTAGAGTTTACCGTGCAACTAACATACATACAACTTCCCAATTTCAAGCATCGGGCAAGTGCCCGCCAGAAATAACACCCGTCTGGTCGGAGGATCCTTCCTTTTCAATGGAGGATGAGTGAACTTTACTCCTTGTTCTTCATGCCTCCACACCCTTAAGTAGGTAATATGGAGTATGCAATCTCCATATTTTCGGTCGGAGTTTGCACTATGCAGTGCTTAGGTTGCTCACTCCCAAACACGAGTGTCTAGTAGGTAGTGAATTATAAAGAGACCTCTACATTTGCACACAATTCTTTTGTTCAAATTATAATTGGCTTGCCATAAATATGTAAGTGGGGTTAACAAATAATGCTTAGTGGCGAGTTAACGGCAAAAGCTCTTTGTTCTTAAACACACGCAATACCTGGCTTACGGCCGCTACCCCGTACCCAACATACACGTATAAATTATGCCGTCTCCGCCTTATTCACGCCTCATAATCCCCCATTCATCGAGCTAAAAAAACTTTAACCAGAAAGAGTTGTTATCGCAGTAACGGCGGCAGTACACGCCGGTGTCTAGACGTCTTTCTTTCTATAAGCACAGATGACGGCCGGTGTCTACGTAATACGTCTATACAATTAGGAAGGCATCCACCATAATTACTATTACGGTTAGAATTTCATAAGCATAGATGCGGGACAATCGATGCCCACAGCAGCCGAGGGCGAGTCTGTCGTCCACCAAACATCTAGGCCCCAATGTTTCATTGCGACCAAACCACGCTGATGAAGAGGATGATGATGAGGCTATATCCATGAGTTCAGTTTTAATTGTAACACGACCAAAAGTTATTGTAACAGCTTGACAGGATTGAGCGTATCGGTAACACTACATGAAGCTAATCTGCTTCATTGAGAGCAATACTCGCTCTTGAGTAAATGCACTTTGAGAGGTGGGTGTTCTCGGGGACTGATATCAGTTCTCGAGATGATTTGTCGCGCGTCATAAAGCGTATCATTTTCCTGAAGCAGAAGATCTGTGCCTGGTCAAACCGTATTCGTCGACACAGGTAGATAGTATGTGGTACACTTAGAAAAACACATTCCAGAACTATGTAAGATGTGATTATAGGTATGCTTGGGAGCGACCGAACCAAGTTATGACCGATACGCACCTATCGGATGATGTTGCCATGTGTTCGTTGAAGGAAACTATCCGGTAGGCGCCTATCAAACATACCAAAGGTGTTAAGACTGAGAAAATCGAGTCACCTTGCAATAATACCAGAAACAGGGGCACTTTTCATCAGCTCCCAAGATGTTGCACATCCCTCCGTTGCCTATCCAAATATGTTTAAGATTCTTAAAAACATAGACCAGTTATCTTGTCCTAGATGTAAAGTCTTAGAAGAAAGGCACATTGCCCGCTAATTACCTTAACGTCAAGAGGACTTGCTATATGTCAGACTAATCGCATCGTGCATGGCAAGTTTAAATACGTTGCCCCACGAGCGCCGTGCTGTAAACTACCGTTTTCATGACCACCCACTCTAGGTCACAGATTTAAAAATAGTGTCTTATATTTGAATAAACAGGCTTGCATGTTGCTAAACTCATTATAAGGAAGGTACTTATAAAAATTCATCAGAACTAGTCCTGAAAAAACCAAATAAAAGTGTCGAACAAGAGATTATCAATACTCAGTTTTATCACTTCCCTTTCGTATTAAATGTAGGGAAAGTATGTAAGTAACAATGTAGAAGCTAAGAAAAACTATTCGTTTTACTTCTCACTAGCTTCTGCCCGCGTGGTTGACGGAAATTATCCCACAGGAACGTGCTACAGAGGTAAACTCTCTCACAGGATTTCATCTATTTCCTTGGAAATCCGAAACCCATACAGTTGCTTAGGCGTGAAAAGGTAAAATACAGCCGGTGGATTCTTTAAAAATCTCACCGTGAAAAATTAGATGAAGAGAGCTTAGATTGAACTGGCAATAGTGTAACTCTTAGCAGAAACTTAGCAACATTCTGAGGTGGGGGCAGCTGACCCCCCTCCCCCCCCCCCCCCCCCCGGAAATCTTGCAGAACATGTATGAACTCCCCTAATCACTAATTAATGTATAAACAGGGTCTTATACGGGATCATTTGCGTCTATTTGTCCTACACACTACACTACAAATACCCAGGCGCGTGCGCTCCTTACAAGCAGAAAAGCTCTGCATACCCTAATAGTCTTCTAAAATTATAATATACTGTAAAATAATTTATATACTACAAAGTTAAAACTAAAAGACTTTGTTAATCAGTTATTGATAACACTGCCATCTATTGGGCCTAGTGGCTAGTGCTAACGAGACACATTAGTTGCCTTAGGCGCGACACCCACGCCTCTTACGGCGTAAGCATAAACAAAATGTGCCTCTTCCGTATCTGTCTGTGTATAAAATTATTTGCTTGTGTGCCTAAACTGTTGTGTACGTGTGCGTGAAATTTCTTTGGGTTTAAAGCCCATGATAAGCACAGCTTCTAATAATGCGACGAATTTAAGAAGTTCAGAAATATAGCATGATTGTTGTTCGTTCAAATACCTTTTTATTTTAGCAGCTTATGTTGTTTCATTATTGGTGTTTTTGGGTTAAATATGTATTGATTGTTTTAAGCGGAATTGAATATTCATTTATTTTAGAGTTTTTGGTTTAACACAAAAGAAAGGTTGTCTTTATAAAAAGTATTATGATAATTATATGTGGTTAGCAGGTTGTGTAGTGTGTACAAATAAATTGTTTTGTTTCTCGTATAGGTATATTATTTTAAAACACGGCTTTGACAGTTCGACGTTATAAAAACTTAAAAGACCTTAAGTTTTTCAACCTACTTGCTTTTGAATTTCAATACTATACTTTATGTTGTAATAATTTTCCTGAAGTTTACAAATTAGCAAAATTTAATAGTTATGATTCCAATGAGTAGTGCATTACGCATATTTATGAAAAGCCAAAGCAGACTCATAGATTTGTCTATCTGTCCATTTTAAAAGAACTTTTAGCGATTTCAAAACGATCTTATATATATTTGATTTTTACAGAGTTATTTAAAAATAGATAGGCGCGTTGATTTAATTTATAGATAGTGAAATATTTTTTTTTAGTTTTTTGAGAAATAAATTATTACTTATTTACAGTTGAGTTAGTAATACCATTTCATTGTATTTTGACAGCCTACATGGCGTAGCGGTAGCGAACGCGGCCGATGCGTAAGGAGGCGCGGGTTCGATCCTCGCGCAGTGTAAGTATTTGTATGCATGAATATGAATATTTGCACTGGTCTGGTCGTATCTCGGAAAGCACGTTAAGCCGTTGGTTTCGGTTGCCATGCGAACATCTAGTGGCAGTCGTTACGGGTTGTTGGAGCCCACAAAAGTCCAACAATTGGTCTAACTTCAATGCTTCGATATTGCCTTCGCGTTGTGGAGGTCAGACGGCAGTCGCTTCACGGAAATTGTCGAAATTTCGCCAAAATCAGCAATTAGACTGGAAAAGCGGACCCCAGATTCCAAAGCTTTGGATGCGACTGGTATTAACCCTGAGATGATGATGATTTCATTGTATTCATTTGGGCAAATAAAAAATACCTAATACCCCACGTATATCATTTATTTGACTTGTTCTTATCATCAATCACATACTTAGATGTTCATTGTAGCCACGCACAAACATCAATTCAATGTTGACATGCGAAAAAGTAGGTACGCGACTATGTTAAATTGAAACTACGTCTAAGTTACGTTTTTTAAGTTTTACCATATATAAGCACAGAGATTTGGATAGTAGGTATATTTATGCATACCCCCAATAAAATCTTTGTGCACGCCCCTGCAAATACCTAATGTTTCCTGTAGATGTGCTTATATAGTTTGTAAGACAAAATAGCCGGGGATGGTTCGACCCTAGAAATCATAACTCCCCCATGACTTGCCTCCCCCCCAGGCCAGAAGCTGGGTACGCCCATGTTAGTTGGGCATGACAGCTCACTCCATGCACACTTCATAGATGAAGTGTGCGTGGAGTGAGTTGTCAGCTGTCAACCTTACCGTGAAAACTTAGAAGTTTTCACGGTAAGGTGGTTACAGAATAGCCGGCTAATTTGTGAATTTATAATATTATGTACAGTATCGATTCCCTACAGTAAAAATCTAAATCTTATCAACAATGTTAAATAAAAAAAATCCGTTATACTTTCATAACCGAGGCACTGCGGATCCCCAATTAACGCAAAGCATAACGCAATAACAGTTATCAGAATATTTCTTTACGCAGGAATCTTGTATCGGCAGTTTCCATACATGCACTTAATGTTTTTTTTTTTGTATATTCCATTGGCACATCGTAGTTTCCATGGTTCAAAGAAAAAAGGTAAGGCAAATACCTAAATCATTCAGCCTCTCAACACAGACGATTAGAGAAATAAAAAAAATATATATATTGCTTTAACACGCACAATTTATTCATAACAAGCGGAAGGTAAATAATATATTACATTCATACTTAAACATCCAGTAAAATGTTTATTTTGTAAGATGAACTTTTGGTACTGATATATTAGATCTTTGCGCAGGGGCAGGGGCCCGCCTCGGCGACAACTAGGTCTCCGCTGAGTGCAATGGCTTCTATTTCCACTGCTGCGTCCAGAGGAAGCTTACCCACCTGATAGGTAGCGCGCGCCGGGAAATCTTTTGGGAAAACTGAAACATGAAAAACAGGCGCTTTTAATACCTACATATACATATCTCAATCACAATATAATGTGGGTATTTTTTTTTTATTAAATTCAGACTATAAAATAGAAGGTCATAAAATAAAAAAAAATCTATTATAGTTAATCCACTTGCCACTGAAGTGAACGAATTTTTAGATTTCAAAACAAAATTAAATATTACGAGTAGATACCTAATTACGCGTCGACCGCGGACCGCGCCAAAGCGCGCCGCATGGTGGTAGACAATACAAAACTTTTTGCAACTACCGTCATAGATTTGCAACCTTAACACTAAGCTCACAATTCTCCTGGTCAACAATAATGTATAAATTAAAATTACAAATCACTTTTACAGACAAGCGATCTTTAGAAATAAATGAATTCAAACTGTAAAATCCTACTAAATGAAAAGGTAAAGGTAAAAATTTTACAAATAAATGAGTATGAGTTTTTTTATGGATGGATGGATGAATGTTCGCTACTCTTTTACACGAAAACTATTAAACGGTTAACACATATTGTACTTTGTATATCGATATTCCCACAGGGTCAAAACTTATGCGGCTGAAATCGTATAGGCCAGCTATTTAAAGATATAAAAAAGAAAATACACCAACCAGATTTAAAAACACCACTAAGTATAAATAATAACAATCCCAAGGACAGCTGAATAGTCCAGAACAAAGGCAGTCAGTTCAAAACACACCCACCCACTTTTTGTGGATGTTTTTTGAATTTTAAGTAAGACTGTTTTTTTGAATATTTCAAATAAGGCCCCTTGGTGTCACAAATCATCTAAGTAATACATTTACCTCTTTCTTGGGGAATGGGGCAATGAGAGCCCAGCATTGAGCACATACAGGCTGGTCCGGCGCTGGTAGACTACAAACACGCCAGAATTCCGCCACCCCACTATTTTCCATGTTGTTAGCTCAAACTTTGCACTAACTGTCTATCATCACGAACCTTCGCGTTTCACACCATACACGCAGATGTAATCACCACTATCAGGTATCGTAAGATTGGACTGACAGCGCCCAAGTTATTTCGGTGACTCCATTTTAAATATTTTAATAAAAAATTTAAAAAAAACATCATACGTACATACTAGGGTTACTATGGCTTAAAATATAGAAGTGACGCTAGATCCAGACATATACCCCCTTATTCATAAAAGCTACTTAAAGTTAACTAGTAATTAGCGATTGTTTAAACATACGAGTACATTTTTGACCTTCTAACGTTATTTAACTTTAATCTTCGCTTATGGATAAATCCCTTAAATACTATCTATGGTGTTTATTCATAAAGGATGATTTAAGTTAAGTGACGTTAAAAGGTCAAAAATGTATGGTTATACTAATCACTAGTTAACTTTAAGCAGCGTTTATGAATAACGCGGATAATAGTAATAGTAGTAGAACTACTACACGTTACTAAAATAAAACACGTTACGAATACTTACATGTTACGCTGATAATTACTTGGAATGCTTTTAAAATTACCTAAAACACTTCAGGTCGAAAGGGCGTCAGATAGGTATGCATTGAAAATTAAATTCGCGTGAGCGACGCTTTATGCTTACCCCCTTATTCATAAAAGATGTTTAAGTTAACTAGTGATTAGCGATTCTTTAACCATATATTTTTGACGTTTGCACGTCACTTAACTTTAATCTTCGTATATGAATAAACCCCTTAAACACTGTGGTGTATATTCATAAAAGATGATTTAAGTTAACTGACGTTAAAAGGTCAAAATTGAATGGTTAAAGAATCGATAATCACTAGTTAACTTTAAGCGGCGTTTATGAATAAGGAGATTAGTCTATAACACAACCGCAGCGCACTTTAAAAAACGTAATAGCCACGGACCATTTTGGTTGGGCGAGGTGATAAGCAAATTGATATTATTCGACAACACGTTATTTTGTATAGTTGCTGATAAAATATATGTAGGTACTTACATTCAGCATAAACCTGATTTACAGCCTGAAAGTCTTCCATTCGAGCTAGCAGGATGGTAGTCTTCACGACCGACTCCAACGAAGCGCCGCCGGCCTCCAGTATGTGTCTCATATTGTCGAGAGCTTGTCGTGTCTGTTCTGCGGCACCTCCATCTACTAAGTGTGATTGTGGGTCCATGCCTAATACCCCCGACACGTAAAGAGTTTTATCTGCTAATATAGCCTGGCTGAAATCGCATTATTTATTAGGAACACATCGAGGACATCGTACATACCATCAACGATTGCATCACTGCTTACCATCAGGCGGGATTGCGGTCAAGCACTAGTTTATAATTTTATAAAAAAAGGTACCTAATTAAATACATTATTATAATATTAACTTCAACGGCTCTAACACTGTTATACTTCGCGATCATAATTTTCGTCATACCTACATACCAATATTATTACATCATTTAAATATGGACCTATCTGTGGACAGTAACAGTAATGACGCCAAAGTACAGAAGGGTAGAGGACCAGATCTCCCTAATTATGCAAAGTGGGATTCGTCTTCTAAAATACCTAATATAATCCATACTAATATTAAAAATGCGAAAGTATCTCTGTCTGTCTGTCCGGCTTTAACGCCAAAACTACTGAACCGATTGTAATGAAATTTGGTACACAGATAGTCTAGAGCCTGAGAAAGGACATAGGCTATATAAAATCCCGCTATGATCAATAGGAGCAGAGCAGTAACAAAAAATGTTGCGTAAATGGGAGCGAACGCGGACGTACATATTGCTCCCATTATTTTAACAGGAGCTTAGAAACTAAAGTCCACGCGGACGGAGTCGGCTACAGCTAGTAATATATAATCGCGTCCGCGCATCTAACTACAAGTTATCACATGCCACGAAACCCAACCGTCTAGCCTGGGCCCTGTTTAGTTACCTATGCAATAAAAGTATTGAATGTACAAAAATAAGCACTTTATCTTTTAAATATTACTACAATTTTCCGTATCTAGTGTTCGTGTGGACCGAAGGAAGTTGGTGGGTTTTGTAATTTTTAAAGGTTTTTCCTCGTATACCTACATGACGCGCATTCCCAATATAAAATATGGGATAACACGATATCTTCTTTATGCACTTCATTACGAAAACTACTATGAACTTAATCTAAACTACAAATAACAAACCTGTAAGGTCCAACTGGCTTATAGATATCTGGCGATGAAACGATGGTCTTAGTAACTTTACGAACGTTCGTTTTCGTAGTATCATCTACCTTCTGCTTACTCATCTTGGTTGTATCGTCTTCCTTCTGCGTACTCATCTTGGCTGTATCATCTGCCTTCTGCGTACTCGTCTTGGTTGTATCGTCCGTCTTCGACACAGTATTTTCCGGCTCTGAACTCATCGTGAATAAAGTTACTAAGTACTTATGAGAACAGGGTCAAAAGTTCATTCCACATCAATATTCAACGAAAGATAAACGAGTAAGTATGTTTGCTGATAAGTACTTAAATAAAATTACACAATTCAATCAATTCAATTCTTGATTAATGGCCTTTGTGAGAGAGACGACACAATGACCATTTAGAATAATCCAATGATTCAGAGTTTTGTCAAATACATAACTGGAATATGTCAATGTCAAACGATATTGTAACATGCAAAAAAGGCTAAGTACCTTCCTAATAAATTTGTTTGTTCTAAAGTAGGTATTTGATAAAACTGTAAAATCACTCGCAAACTTATGAATTAATTATATGGTGATAAAAAGTTATATAATATATTCTCTATACCTGTTTATTTAAGGTTTCAATTTTATATTTTACCTCTATTTGAAATCGCAGAAGTGTGGGGCCAATTATACCTTACAGGCTTTATGTGGGTAAGTACTAGCTAGGCGTAGTCGAGTCTCCCATCCGGGCATAAGCTATCGTAGCCTACTCATTAGGATAAAAAAAGATTTCGTACTAATTTGCGGGTTCATAGAAAGTAGACCTCCGCAGCGTGCGCGTCCTTCTCTGTGGAAAGAGAGGAACCACGAACGCACTCCAGTGCGTACTCATCTTGGCTGTATCATCTGCCTTCTGCGTACTCGTCTTGGTTGTATCGTCCGTCTTCGACACAGTATTTTCCGGCTCTGAACTCATCGTGAATAAAGTTACTAAGTACTTATGAGAACAGGGTCAAAAGTTCATTCCACATCAATATTCAACGAAAGATAAACGAGTAAGTATGTTTGCTGATAAGTACTTAAATAAAATTACACAATTCAATCAATTCAATTCTTGATTAATGGCCTTTGTGAGAGAGACGACACAATGACCATTTAGAATAATCCAATGATTCAGAGTTTTGTCAAATACATAACTGGAATATGTCAATGTCAAACGATATTGTAACATGCAAAAAAGGCTAAGTACCTTCCTAATAAATTTGTTTGTTCTAAAGTAGGTATTTGATAAAACTGTAAAATCACTCGCAAACTTATGAATTAATTATATGGTGATAAAAAGTTATATAATATATTCTCTATACCTGTTTATTTAAGGTTTCAATTTTATATTTTACCTCTATTTGAAATCGCAGAAGTGTGGGGCCAATTATACCTTACAGGCTTTATGTGGGTAAGTACTAGCTAGGCGTAGTCGAGTCTCCCATCCGGGCATAAGCTATCGTAGCCTACTCATTAGGATAAAAAAAGATTTCGTACTAATTTGCGGGTTCATAGAAAGTAGACCTCCGCAGCGTGCGCGTCCTTCTCTGTGGAAAGAGAGGAACCACGAACGCACTGGAGTGCGTTCGTGGTTCCTCTGGTATCTTTCAACAGAGAAGCACGTACCGCATGTCTTGTCACAGACACGCGTGAGGATCTAATGGCTATGGCAGCGAACGCCATCCGCATTGTAAAATTTTGGATTTTTCACATTAACACGCTAAAGGTGTGTCCAAATACGGCGCGCAAGGAGCGCGGCAGCTACGCGCGACATTCTCTGGACACGAATTTGCCACGCGACTAGTTTAAACCTTCTGCACGCCAGTGATGCGTGGCATGTCCGACACATGACGCTCGTATATATTCTATTTCGTATTAAAACCATAATGAGAGCAGCCGCGTGTATTGTAGCTCCGCTTATTATTCGTAAATTACGTAGAAAGCATAGAAGAAATTGTAAATTGAAAGTATAATTTTTGTTTTTAACTGTATCATATTCACTTTAAAATTTTCAAAGTTCGATTTATTCTAAAGCTCTGTTTGGTACACAAGGTCTTTTACGTGAACTGAAAGATGAACGTTTGTGTATGAAAATGACATCATTACACGTTACCCGATAATTTTTATTTAATACAGTAACACAAGTCTAAAGAATCCAACCGGTTTCAAACCAAACGTTTAAGGTCACAGGAGTGCTATTTTCCTAAATCTTTGCCTAGACGTCCCTTGACACCTTCTCTGCTATGACTGCTTTTTCAAACTTAGGGGCTAATTTAGCCATGAAACTCTTATTAGCATTCGATAGGAGCTTAGTGCGTTTCCAAACTAGATCACCAGCTTTATAATCACATATGCGGCGTCTCTTATTGTACTGTTTGCTGTTGCTCGAGAGTGTATACCTCTATAAAATGAATGTTCGGGACTATGCAACACATCAATTAAAAGAAAATTTATTGCTGATATTTTTTTTTCATAAAACAATAACTCATTGTTCGGGTTATCAATGCAGGATTTTGGAGCCTTAAAGGAAATAGTTGACTCGCCCGACTGCTCTCGTACTAAAATTTCCCATAAAAATTTCCGCATAGTCGTCACGGTCTTACAATCAGAGACGCCTCGACAAGCCAATTCAAACTCGAGTTCATCTTTATGCAGTGAATTAACATCCATGATGAAACACAGTATTACAATTTTCTTATAATATGGACAAGCAGAACCAATTAACTTAAACAGTAACATTAGTCTGATACTGTTCCGAGACCAGCTAGCTTCTCGTGTAGCGGTAGCGGAAGGAGGTCAGGGTCGAGCAAGTCAGCAGAAGCTGGGCCTTGATCCGTAAAAATTCGCCAGAAGGGTAGGGGCGTTTCTATAGGCTGATAACAAAATAAAACATTCAGCCTTGTTAAACCTACAAGTTAAGCAACCTACACTTCGTTAAATAGTCGTAAGCACTTAGCCCGTTTCTCCTGTCACGAGCACAACAACCACAACACGTATATGTATTTCGTAGTAATTTCCGAATATGGCTGATAGCTTTAATTTAAAGGACTTATGTGCAAATAACTAGAAGCAACCATTCCTCTTATGTCTCTCACATCTTAACCGCACTCCGATTCCCTGTCTTTTATATTTTATTTTAATCTTACGAGCTACAATCGATCATTACATTATGAATCAACCTGTTGCTTCCGGGCGGCTAAAGGGGCTGTTGGGCCGCCAACCCGGTGTGCGCACACGCGCCTACTGGCCGCTATGATCTGCCGTGAATTTTGTTGTGTTATGCGCCTGCTTGGTAACCAAACTGGAACCGATTTCAAGTGCATTTTGAAAAATATAAAATTATGTAAAAATGGTTGGAATCGAATCAGTTACCTACTTATTCCGAATAAACTATATTCAGGTTTCCCATAAACAAAAAGTAACGCTTGTTCGTTTTCGTTATCCTTTTTACTTGATAAAACAATTCCGTCCACACACAAGTAACACTAAAACTGTTCGCAGCGATCGCCGTGCGCGGTAGGCAGCTCGTGGCTGCCGCGTGCGGCAATCGTCCAAAAAGCCGCGCGCAACCGCGGTCGAATGCCGCGTTTTATTTGGACACATCTTAAGGTAAAGTTGCTTATTCACGCGCGTCTACGCACGAAACTTTTTCACTAAGCGCTGCGTTGACGCTCGCTGAGACGCGTTTGACTCGTACGGTATTGGTTGCTAGGTATACTTGTACATATTAGGATATCTAAACGCGCGATTTCAAAATGACCGGTAAAATGTTGCCATTTCAACATAGCCTTATACGGACTTTTCTGATACTACTGAAATTCTGATACTCTACGGAGGCGGAGCGGAGCGGAAAAAAATAACCAATATCATCTCATCTTACCAAAATCTTGAAATTTGTTTGTGATTTTATTACAAGATCGTATTCCTGCCGATGGAACTTCGAGGATGACTTCCAACGTTTGGTTCCCAGACTGGAGCGGACCGGGGCTGCCCTGATGCGGCTCCTCGCCAATCTAGGGGGATCAAACGCCTCCTGCCGGAGGCTCTACGCGAGGGTCGTGCGGTCCATGACCCTTTTTGGGGCACCGGTGAGGGCGCGGTCCTCGAGACGACGACCAGCCGTCCGGCTAGTCCGGGAATATCGCATGGTTTCGGCTGAGGCGGCAAGCCTTCTTGCCGGATTGCCGCCATGGGATCTAAAGGCCAAAGCCCTCGCCCACATGAAGGAGTGGCAAGCGGAGCAAATCACCGGGCATTATTCCGCTGCCTCGAGAAATCACGGTACAGCGGACAGAGCTCCAGCAGGATCTCATTGCGACATGGAGAGCGCCATTTTCGCAACCCAAGGCTCGGCAAAATAGCGGCGGTAAGTTCTTTCTTTGTGTAAGTGCCTAGAGAGGCCACGCCAGGCGCCACGGCACCTTCACCTTTCGCCTGACGCACGTCCTCACCGGCCACGGCTGTTTCGTTTTCGTGTCCTCGTGGCAGCGATCGGCCGCAATGTCTCGCGTCCACCATATTCCATGGTGCCCATGGTCACATCCTTTCCTTTCCACAGTGATGCCCACAAAGGAGACGCAAGGCACGTGAAGAAGCGGGAATCTTAGCGCCCTCGCGCCTCTAGCTGCAGCAGGAGATGCACTGATCAGAAGACAACATCGAACCGTAGGCGCGGGCTTGCGGGCGGCGAACAGTAGGCATATCGCCGCCTGGTAAGGAACCAAAACCGAAGGCGCGTTGTGTTCCACGGGCACTTCAAGGAGATGTTAGCACATTGTGACAGAGGACACGAAGGCCGATGCCTGCCAGGGCCCCGGGTTGTTCAAACGACGTACAGGCAAATGAAGGAACACGGGTGAGTTTTGGTCAATAAAAAACTGACCCGCCCTTCCAGTCCGCCCAGAGCGGGAAACGTCATTTAATGATTTTCTATCCAGAAAAAAAAAACGGCTGCTACAAGTACCCCCTATAGGCGCCACACTATGGCCGTTCTTGATATAAGTAGAGAAGCGCGCGCGAAAAACGCATATCTGCCGTTTCAGGCCTGTGCCTGTTTAGGCGAAGCATTCGCTTAGTCTATAACCCGCAGGTGCGTTTACTGTGGCTAGTAGCTTTGTATACTGTCACTCTCATGCCGCCATCACCTCTGAGACTATTATTTCCTCGTAATAGAAGTCATGGGCGTTCCACGTAGTCTCGCTCCTGGCCATGATGCACTATGCTGCGCCAACCATTGCTAGAAATTTAAGGCGCAGCACATCTCCAAGGTGTGTTACGCAGTGTAGTCGAGTTATTTATCAGAATGACGACAATCAGACGTTGCCTCCAAGAATCCCGGACTAATACGGAACAAAAAGGTACCTATTTTCCGAAGTACTTATGTATGTGACCTGTGGTGCACCGTGCACCTGTGTCATCCAGAAAGCAACGGCAACAGTTTTCAGTTTCTTCTTCATGTCGGGATTCACGGGGATCACTGCTATTGCGGTACGCAAGTCACTGCTACCATCACGAGAAACTAGTGAATACCCACCTACGCTGACATGACGGGATATCAGGTGCTGGACCTAAGTCGACTCTGCACCACCGATTTACTGACACGAGAATTATACCGACAGGATCCCAGGGCGGTGTGCAGTGATCCGGTCATGAGGCTCGCTACCACAAAAGAGACCCTGCCCTCTTATCATTACTTTCGTATCAATATGCGCAAAATTGCGACGTTGCATGCCATGTTGTCGGCCCACATTGGAAAGATGCATTCCTTAGATTTTACTCAGTCAGACTCGCGACACTTTATAATCCTCCACCTACTGACTACATGGTATGATAAGCAGACAAAATAAAGAAAATTCTTGCCGTAAGTAATGTAACCTATTCACGACACGAAACAATACCACAAAGTTATTTTTGCTCTTGAAACGTCATAGTTGTTCATGTATAATTATGTTATAAGTACAGAAACGTACTTACTTTACTTACAGTAGAGAAATAATGAATTATGTGATAAGAAATATGAACACTTACATTTAAAAAATAAATACACATCCATAAAACTTACCTGGCTCCACTTCATAACTCAAATGAGGGTACTTACGACTTTAGTTATCACTTTTGTTTTTCTATATCCTTTACCCCCCACGGTTAATACCACAACGAATAATAATTTAATTTAATATATTGCGACAGCCACAGAACCATTTACATTTATATTGTTACTATGTATGAACTTAAAACTATATTAGTACCTAATAACTAAGAGCTTTAGTCATCTGGGTAAAGCTCCACTTCAGAGGGCTAGAACTTAATGCTGCCTTGAGACTGCGTATTGCGCCAGGTGGCATCAAAGCTGTCTACACGCGACCCAGCGAATATTGTGATGCACTGCAGAAGCACAGTAGACTCAACAGCGCCCTGAAGGTATACAACCCTGCCTACCATACCTATATTGTATTGTTACCTATATTGTAGGTAACAATACCTTCTTCACCTAAACTTTATTTTAAATAAATGTTGCCCCACACTGGGAATTACTCCTCGTAATGATTGTGGGTACATTTACAAAGGTTTAAAACAAAGTAGTCGATTAGTCAGCCACTGCGCCAACAGTTTCGTAAAAACTATGAAATTAATACATTTTCGAGGCTATTCCAATTTTCCTCTGTGTTGCCGTCATTTGTGTATGCAAGTCAAGCTACCCGAAACTGTTAAATATTCCCAATAACCTCCAGTCTCTATGCTTTAGAGATAAAGTTGAAAATCTAATAAAGAAATCCGATAGATTATAGCAGCTTGATGTGCTATCGTCTGTACATTATTTTGTGTTGTCGAATAAGATTAAGTTGCAAAAAATCGTGTGTGCAATTCCTATGTGGTAAAAGTGAAACCTTCAAAATTGTTGGTTTCAAGATAATGACACGAATGTAAAATTTATCAACTTTCAAATCAGGACGATGCTAAAGACGTTTTTGTTTCAAAAAATCTCAACGACGATTCTATATTCTACTATTAGTAGGAACTTACACTCTGCATAAACCTGGTTGACCGCCTGGAAGTCGTCCATTCGAGCTAGCAGGATGGTAGTCTTCACGACGGACTCGAATGAAGCCCCGCCGGCCTCCAACACGTGCCTGAGGTTGTCGAGAGCTTGTCGTGCTTGTGCTTCGGCACCGCCACACACCAACTGTGCCTGAGGGTCCATACCTAGTATCCCAGATACATATAGTGTTTTATCTGCTAATATCGCTTGGCTGAAACAGACAGATAAATTGATTAAAAATAGCCCAGTTCATCAAAAACGCGTTTTTTTATATTGCGACAAAATGAACTGAACACAGTAAAAAATATGTCGGAGTCAGCGACGGCGGAGCGGTAGGGTCGTCAGCATCTTGGTGTAGTGGTAAAGGTGGTTCATTTCGTAGGTGACTTTTGAATTAAATCACGACGTGTAAATATACCCTCTAATCTTGACAATAACAATTTGAACAGGCAAACCGACAGTTTCGCCCCGGAGAGCCTTGGTCCGCGTCTCAATCTGAAGTGACCGTTCGACTGCCCCACTTTCCAAACCGACTCTGTTCACGTGCCGCCATCACAAAATAACGTCATAGCGTCTACCCATAATCTACCCCACTACTCATCATCATCATCTCAGCGTTAATCCCAGTCGCATCCGATGCAGAACTTTGGAGTCTGGGGTCCGTTTTACCAGTCTCACTGCTGATTTTAACATCGGCCGCCGGCAGAAGTTACCACCCACCAGACAAAGCCTTGCCGCCAAGCGATTTGTCGTGTTCCGGCATGATGTCTGGTGAAGCCGTACGGAGGACGGGTCTGAGCAGTTGTGTTGCGATGTTTGCCGGGTACGATGCGCCTAATGTTGTTGTGTTGGGAGTTTGGTCGTGGAGGGTCTTCAGATCAATCTCCCTTTGGCGCAGCATCGTTGGTCGTGTTGTTGGGTTTAACATTGCATCACCTCGTTCAACTGCCGTCTTCCTTCCTATTCGCTCAGTTTTTCTGAGTGAATAGGCTCTTAATAAACTAGCGCGCTTTATTATCAACGATCGCATCACTGCTTACCATCAGGCGGGATTGCGGTCAAGCCCTAGTTTATAATGTTAAAAAAAAAAAAAAAATGTTTTCCGTGAAGCGACTGCCGTCTGACCTCCACAACCCGAAAGCGATATCTAAGCATTGCAGTTAGACCAATTGTTAGACTTTTGAGGGCTCCAACAACCCGTAACGACTGCCAATAGATGTTCGTATGGCAAACGGGACCAATGGCTTAACTTGCTTTCCGAGGTACGACCAGACTAGTGTAAATATTCATATTCATGCATACAAATATTTGCACTATTGCATATTGTTCCAGTCCCTTGATGTACGCGGTATAAAAGAGAAGGCAAAACGCTTCGTCCGGATCATAGTGGTGTCAATAAGCAATTTATGTTGTCTCAAAAAATAAGTGTTTGATTTGATTTTCGTATTAACTCGAAGAACGGACACTCCTAATACAGCAATATGCGATTCTATAGCCATTTTACCGTGAAAACTACGTACCTAAGCATGGGCATGGGGGGGGGGGGTGTGCAGTGGAGGCGATGGGACTCGTCCTCAACAGCCTTAAAAGGAGGAGCGTGTGAGAGAACGGAAATTTCAGCGCTGTCACGCCTCTAGCCGGCACAGGAGATGCCCTAGTTGGGAGACAATATCGAACTCCCAGCCACTGTAGAACCAGTCTCGATTCGACGGCGCATTGTTTTTCATGCCCACCTCAAAGTGTGGTCAGCACATTGTGATGGGGTCCACGAAAACGGATGCCTGCTAGGGCCGTGGGTTGTTCGAAAGAGATACCGTAGTCCCTAGCGCACAGGCAAATAAAGGAACACGGGTTTAAGTAAAAGTTTCGAGACGCCCTTCCGCTCCGCCTAGACCGAGAGGGGTCATTTGATGATTTCCCAACTGCAAAAAAAAGGAAAAGGAAAACGACATGAAATGAAATGAAATGACATATCCTAGAACCAAAAATTCGAAGATACGCGATAACTACCTACCCGGACTATATCCGAGTGATAGATTAGAGCTCATTCCCTCTCACCAAGACGCCTGTGTCGTAGTAGTAGTAACGAGTTAAATAGCTAATATACCGATTGGCATACCCTGTGTGGCGGCAACGTGTTCACCACGAAAGATTTTAATCAAGATTCAAGTAAACTGTACATATTTAGGATAGCAATATATTAAAAACTATAAGCAAATATGTGATAAAATGATGCCTTAGGAGTAATAAGGATATACTCCTCCTTCTGATTACGGTGCTAAAAGCGGCTCCAACATTCTGATGCAGAGTTCGTAGACCACCAGACCAGATCACGATGAAGCGCACGTCGACACAATTTACTGGCAGACTCCCTAGCTTTATTAATTTTGTCTAAATCCTAAATCCCCCCGGGGGTTACTTTAAATAATTAAAACTAATTACATTTTTGTGACCGCTAAAAGATCGTGGCCATGACTCGCTAGCCTGCCAGTTCGAAAGGAAATGTGTTCGCCACGCCGTTCGATGATCGGCGGAAGAACGCATCCACTATCGCCGCGTTCCTTTTAAGTTTTCGGCAGCATTCACCGGCGATAATCACAAAAATTAGAGGAGATATTGAACACCCATAGAGTATGCCAATTGTGTCTTATGAATTCGTGCTTTGCACAGAAATCTAAATAATAAGGCAATTATTAAGATTTCAGTGCTGTGTTTGATACTTTTGGACAATTTTACTATCTACCATCGCTAATATCATTGTATATAGCAGTTCAATGTGGATAATTAGGGGTTTGATTCAACTTATGTCTTACCTATAAATCGTTCCATAACTATCTATGACGATTTAAATCTCAAAATAACAAACCTGTAAGGTCCAACGGGTTTATAAATACATGGCGATGAGACGATTGTCTTGGTAACTTTGTGAACATTCATTTTGGTTGAGTCGCCTTGCTTCAACGTGTTCATCTTCGACAAAACACTAAGCCTATGCCTAGGCAAACATGTTCTAACTCTGGACTCAATGAGAATAACGTTCATTTTCACGAATACTAAGCGACACTTGAGTATAGGTACTGGTTAAAACAACCGCACTATTGAATTTTCAACGATTGGCTCAGCGCCGAATTTAAAATCCAACAGAGTGCACTCAGGTGTCGTGTAATGTTAGTGAAAACAGGCATGATTATTATGAAACAATTATAAAGTTTCATAATTTCAAATCAGCTCCTCACAAGTCACAATTTATAACATGATTAGAATCAGGCGGCTTCGACTTTCAATTTTAAAAGTTATCTTCTCTTCACGCTGATGGCCGCTCACGGCATGGGCAAAATTCACCATCAGGCCTACACCTTTTATCAGCATGGAGTTAATAGGTACCTACTTTTTGGAATAGAATATATTTTGCTGAAAATGTATGTGAGCATGAATAGGTAGGTGCGCAAGTATTAACTTCGAGGCGTGGCGGTGTCGCACGAAATACTTGTAATCTTTTACTTGGTTTTGCCAGGTCTGACTTTGGTTTCACAAATACTGACAGACAATACACATTACAAATCGCTGTAGAAAAAAACTTGGAATCTTGAAGTTATCTTGGTATAATAGATATCAGATGACGAGTACGTAAACGCGCACAATGAAAAGTATTCTGATGGATACGTTCCCGCATTCTGAACAAAGCAAACGTAAGGATCAACAGGCTACCGCTACTTAGCTAATAAATAAAATAAAATTACACAATCATGCTAAAACTAATATTGTATGTATTAAAAATGCCCTCCGGATTTTATCCCTATTAAGTCCCTACCAAGAGTCTCTACATAAAAATGTACTCTGAGGCCCAAGTGACTGACACTTGTCAGTGTCACCATCCATTAAATTAGAAAGTACAGACGACAGCACATCAAGCTAATACAATCTGTCAGATTTCTTTATTAGATCTTCAACTTTATAGCTAAAGGGTCAAGGTTGATTGAGAATATCTGACAGTTTCGGGTAGGTTGACCTGCTATCGTCCGTACTTTAGAGAAAAAGCATAGGTATGACAAAGAGCATATCAAAAAATAGTACTTAGTCTTCAGAAAATGTAAGATCTACTTACTTCTTTTTATATGAAACATAGTGCGGTGTGCAGGTATGAACACGCTGCCTCACCCCCCGCTAAATAGTAATGTGACGAACGTAAAAACGCAGCTAGCGAGCGCACGCGCTGGCCGCCAAGCTAGCCGATGCTAGAGTTGAACATGCCACAAAGCAGCGAAACTGCAGCAGGTAAGGTATGTCGGAAAAGAAAAAAAAATGCTTTTTGTTTTGTAATCAAATTAACTTTATTATTTTACATTTCTTTTCAAAATACGAAAAGAATTTAACCACCTTAAAATACACTTTTTTCTTTATTATTATTCTTATTAATTGTATTGTACATACAAATACAATTACAAAACAAAAAGCATTTTTTTTTTCTTTTCCGAAATACCTTACCTGCTGCAGTTTCGCTGCTTTGTGGCATGTTCAACTAAAGGTGTAAAAGTTAGTGATCTGTATTTTTTATAGGTGTAACAAAATGTAAAGGTTAGTGATATTTATTAAATTGAAGGAGGTTATATAAAGACAGCATTTTTATATTCCCTATATAAAAATGCTGTTGAAGTTTTAGATGGTGTTTTTATAATAGAGTTGAAGTTATAGATAGGGAGTTTGGTGAAGTTATAGATAGGGAGTTTGTTGAAGTTACAGATAGGGAGTTTGTTGAAGTTATAGATAGGGAGTTTGTTGAAGTTATAGATAGGGAGTTTGTTGAAGTTATAGATAGGGAGTTTGTTGAAGCTATAGATAGTGAGTTGAAGCTTGGGGAGACTGCCCACACTGGAGATTCCCCACTTTGACGGGGACCTCACGGCTTGGATGGGCTTCATCAACCTGTTTGACAGCTTGGTGGACTCCAGGGAAGATTTGTCCCCCAGCCAGAAACTGGCTTATTTGCGCTCCGCCCTCCGCGGAGAAGCCAGCGCAGTGGTCCAGCACCTGATAGTTAGCGATGCTAACTACCAGGTCACGCGGCAGTTGTTGCTGGACCGCTACCAAAATGTGGCGGCCATTTTGGCCCTACCGAAGGCAACGCGGGTTTCCTCATTGCGGAAGGATTTGGTCAACCCGCTCTTGACCGCCATCCACTCGTTGCGCCGGCTGGATTTGCCGGTCGACCAGTGGTCTTTTCTTCTTCTGCACATCGTCCTCACGAAATTGCTCGCAGAGGTAAAGGGGCGATTTGAACAAAGGTACGGGGGCAATAGCGCCTCGTATCTCCCCCCTTTCTCGGACCTGCTTCGTTTTTTGGAGGACGAGTGCAGAGTGATGGACCAGCTGACCGACCCCACACCGGGAACGAGCACGGGTCGTCCGGTGGCGGCGAGGGGACAACCCCGCCGTCCGACCAAACAATTCTCGGTTGTCCGAAGGGACTCCTCCCCCGCACCAGGTAAACGGTGCCGGTATTGCCGGGGGGACGGACATGAAGTGCGTGCTTGCGCGAAGTTCGGGGGCCTCCGGACTGCGGGACGAAGAGCCCTCGCCAAGCAACGCGCCTGGTGTTACATGTGCCTGGGGGACCACCTCCAGTCAGTGTGTCCCCAGGCTAAGGCTTGTCCACATTGCGGCGGGAGACATCACGCTCTCCTGTGCCTGAATCGCAATGGTGGCGGGTCCGAAAGGGGCCCAAATTCCCCGCACACGGGCGCGGGCCCCAAGGGCGGGGGCCCCCCGCAGGATGTCGCGGTGGCCGTCGGAGGCTCGGGGAGGCGGGCGGTACGCTGCTCCCCCCCCTTGATGGAGTACCCTCGACTGGGGCGTTATGTTCCCCCGTATGCGGCCCACGGTTATTGGCCCACACCTCGGAGTAGTGTTGGAAGGAGTCCCTATGTTGCGGAGTGGGACCCTCTCGCCTACTGTCGGCGACCCCCTCCCATCTTTTCGACTCAGTCCAACCGGGGTCCAGGGGGGCAATCACCCCCCTCGGATTTTCCTTAATGCCACTGTCGGGCGCAACCCCCCCACGGGAGTTTGTGCTGTTACCAACAGCCTCCGTGCGTGTTTGGGGCCCCAAAGGTGATTTTGTCACAGTGCGTGCCCTCTTGGATTCAGGGGCCCAGGGTTGCATAATTTCTACTTGGCTCGTCCGACAGTTGGGCCTAAATATTGTGCCGCATAGGGAATCGGTACGGGGCGTTGGAGACCTGCGGATTTTGGATCCGATCGGTCGGGTTTCGTTCTCCTTCTCCCCCCACTCCTCCTCAACGCCGAAAATCGGTACTTCGGCGATTGTTTTTGAAACGGTGGTCGGCCCGCTTCCGCAAGTGCGAGCCCCACACGCCGCCGTTGAATTGTCGGCTGGACTGGCTCTGGCTGATCCTCACTTCCACCGACCTGGCCCGGTCCATTTATTGATCGGGGTGAATGTGTTAGATCGTTTGCTGCGTGGAAGCAAACGAGTTTTGCAGGCAGCCGGTTTTGTAGCCATATCCACCTCTTTGGGTCATGTAGTAATGGGATCGTTTAGGGACGTCCCAGACCCCCCTTCGGCAGACAGCGACCTCGCTGTTGGTTCTGCCTTGTCGGACATCCTCCAACGCTTTTGGGAGGTGGAGGAGCCTCCGACCGCAAAACGAGTGGACCCGTTGGACGAGGAGTGCGAATTGTTTTATCAAAACAATACTGGTCGCCTCCGCTCGGGTCGCTTGATCACTCGCTTGCCCTTTTTGTCAGTTCGCCCCCTCTTGGGCAGCTCCCGGCCGCTGGCCGAAAAAAGGTTATTGTCTATGGAGCGCCGAATGGCGAGGGACCCCGCATTTAAGCAGAAGTACGTGGACTTCATGCGGGAGTATGAGGAACTGGGGCACATGTCGGTTTCGCATCTGGATTGGCGAAATGAAGAACATTATTTTCTTCCCCACCACGCGGTTTTGAAGACTTCCAACGGGAAGATACGTGTGGTCTTTGATGGTTCAGCACCCACGTCAACTGGAGTGTCGTTGAACCAGTGTTTGCACGCCGGACCGAAGTTGCATCACGATGTGAGTGATGTTTTGACCAACTTCCGTCGACATGCTGTCGTTTTTGTGACCGACATTCGCATGATGTTTCGGCAGACTGTGATTCACCCGGAAGACAGGAGATACCAGCTTATACTTTGGCGAGAGGATCCCAGGGATCCATTGCTGGTCTACGAGCTGAACACCAACACCTATGGACTACGATCGAGTCCTTTTGTGGCGATCCGTTCGCTGTGGGAGCTCGCAGAGCGCGAACGGCTGCGCTACCCCCGCGCGTCTGTCCTCATAAAGGAGGATCTGTACGTCGATGACGTTTGTACAGGCGCCTCGAGTGTACGAGAGGCCCTGGTCTTGCGAGATGAGTTGATCGCTCTCCTAGGAGCTGGTGGCTACGAGTTGAGGAAATGGGTGTCCAACTCGCCCGAACTCTTGGCAGATGTACCCAAGGACCACCAGCAGGAGCCTCATCTCATTGAAAACCCTGATACTCCAGACATGCTGTCTGTTTTGGGAGTACAGTACAAACCAGTCCAAGATTTGTTTACCTATAGATTGGAGCTTCCGAGCCCAAAGGTCTGGACTAAACGCACAGTGCTGTCCACTGTAGCTCGCACCTTTGACCCGAATGGTTGGCTTAGTCCTGTAGTGTTCGCAATGAAGTGTTTCCTACAGGAACTATGGGCAGCGGAAGTGACCTGGGATGAGCCCCTCTCCGGCAACTTGCTCCGAGACTGGGTGCAGTTTGTCTCATCCCTCCCGGAAGTCAACCGTGTTTGTATCCCTAGGCACATATTGCCTGAGGGACGGTTTTCCGCTAGCCTACACGGCTTTTGTGACGCGTCCGAAAGCGGATACGCGGCAGCCGTGTACATTCGAACGGTGGACGCACGAGGTGTTGCCGCCGTTCATCTGGTTACGGCTAAGAGTAAGGTTGCCCCACTTCGGACCCGATGGACCATACCGAAGTTGGAGTTGTTTGGCGCCACTCTATTAGCCCGATTGCTTAACCACGTCGTCGACACCTTGGGAGCTAGTGTCGACTTTAGGTCGATCTTTGCATGGTCTGACAGCCAAGTCGTCCTTTGTTGGCTGAAAAGTTCAGTCCATACCCTCGAGGTATTCGTGGCCAACCGGGTGTCTCAAATTCAGACATCGAAAGCCCAGTTGATTTGGCGCCCCGTGCCTGGCGAATTGAACCCCGCAGACTGCGCTTCCCGCGGCTGCGAGGCGCCCGAACTTGTGAATCACCAGCTGTGGTGGGGTCCACCATGGTTGTTACAGCTGGAGGGTTCTTGGCCCCATACCCCCGCAGTGGTCAGGGCATCTACGCCAGGGGTGCATGTTCACGCCACCGAGACTGTAGCGGCTCCAGATCCGGAGTTTTTGCTTGAGCGCTACAGCTCTTTGGATAAATTGCTCGGCGTCACCGCCTGGATACGGCGTTTCATCCACAACTGTCGTAACCCTCGTGGCAAATTTGAGTCTCCGGTCCTCTCACCGCAAGAGCGCAATGACGCTCTGCTATATTGGGTGCGGATAGTTCAAGAGAGTGAATTTGCATCGGAGTTGAAAACCCTCCGCCAACGCACATCCAATCTGAAGGGATCCTTGGGGCGCTCTTGAACTATCCGCACCCAATATAGCAGGGCATCATTGCGCTCTTGCGGTGAGAGGACAGGAGACTCAAATTTGCCACGAGGGTTACGACAGTTGTGGATGAAACGCCGTATCCAGGCGGTGACGCTGAGCAATTTATCCAAAGAGCTGTAGCGCTCAAGCAAAAACTCCGGATCTGGAGCCGCAACGGTCTCGGTGGCGTGAACATGCACCCCTGGCGTAGATGCCCTGACCACTGCGGGGGTATGGGGCCAAGAACCCTCCGGCTGTAACAACCATGGTGGACCCCACCACAGCTGGTGATTCGCAAGTTCGGGCGCCTCGCAGCCGCGGGAAGCGCAGTCTGCGGGGTTCAATTCGCCAGGCACGTGGCGCCAAATCAACTGGGCTTTCGATGTCTGAATTTGAGACACCCGGTTGGCCACGATTACCTCGAGGGTATGGACTGAACTTTTCAGCCAACAAAGGACGACTTGGCTGTCAGACCATGCAAAGATCGACCTAAAGTCGACACTAGCTCCCAAGGTGTCGACGACGTGGTTAAGCAATCGGGCTAATAGAGTGGCGCCAAACAACTCCAACTTCGGTATGGTCCATCGGGTCCGAAGTGGGGCAACCTTACTCTTAGCCGTAACCAGATGAACGGCGGCAACACCTCGTGCGTCCACCGTTCGAATGTACACGGCTGCCGCGTATCCGCTTTCGGACGCGTCACAAAAGCCGTGTAGGCTAGCGGAAAACCGTCCCTCAGGCAATATGTGCCTAGGGATACAAACACGGTTGACTTCCGGGAGGGATGAGACAAACTGCACCCAGTCTCGGAGCAAGTTGCCGGAGAGGGGCTCATCCCAGGTCACTTCCGCTGCCCATAGTTCCTGTAGGAAACACTTCATTGCGAACACTACAGGACTAAGCCAACCATTCGGGTCAAAGGTGCGAGCTACAGTGGACAGCACTGTGCGTTTAGTCCAGACCTTTGGGCTCGGAAGCTCCAATCTATAGGTAAACAAATCTTGGACTGGTTTGTACTGTACTCCCAAAACAGACAGCATGTCTGGAGTATCAGGGTTTTCAATGAGATGAGGCTCCTGCTGGTGGTCCTTGGGTACATCTGCCAAGAGTTCGGGCGAGTTGGACACCCATTTCCTCAACTCGTAGCCACCAGCTCCTAGGAGAGCGATCAACTCATCTCGCAAGACCAGGGCCTCTCGTACACTCGAGGCGCCTGTACAAACGTCATCGACGTACAGATCCTCCTTTATGAGGACAGACGCGCGGGGGTAGCGCAGCCGTTCGCGCTCTGCGAGCTCCCACAGCGAACGGATCGCCACAAAAGGACTCGATCGTAGTCCATAGGTGTTGGTGTTCAGCTCGTAGACCAGCAATGGATCCCTGGGATCCTCTCGCCAAAGTATAAGCTGGTATCTCCTGTCTTCCGGGTGAATCACAGTCTGCCGAAACATCATGCGAATGTCGGTCACAAAAACGACAGCATGTCGACGGAAGTTGGTCAAAACATCACTCACATCGTGATGCAACTTCGGTCCGGCGTGCAAACACTGGTTCAACGACACTCCGGTTGACGTGGGTGCTGAACCATCAAAGACCACACGTATCTTCCCGTTGGAAGTCTTCAAAACCGCGTGGTGGGGAAGAAAATAATGTTCTTCATTTCGCCAATCCAGATGCGAAACCGACATGTGCCCCAGTTCCTCATACTCCCGCATGAAGTCCACGTACTTCTGCTTAAATGCGGGGTCCCTCGCCATTCGGCGCTCCATAGACAATAACCTTTTTTCGGCCAGCGGCCGGGAGCTGCCCAAGAGGGGGCGAACTGACAAAAAGGGCAAGCGAGTGATCAAGCGACCCGAGCGGAGGCGACCAGTATTGTTTTGATAAAACAATTCGCACTCCTCGTCCAACGGGTCCACTCGTTTTGCGGTCGGAGGCTCCTCCACCTCCCAAAAGCGTTGGAGGATGTCCGACAAGGCAGAACCAACAGCGAGGTCGCTGTCTGCCGAAGGGGGGTCTGGGACGTCCCTAAACGATCCCATTACTACATGACCCAAAGAGGTGGATATGGCTACAAAACCGGCTGCCTGCAAAACTCGTTTGCTTCCACGCAGCAAACGACCTAACACATTCACCCCGATCAATAAATGGACCGGGCCAGGTCGGTGGAAGTGAGGATCAGCCAGAGCCAGTCCAGCCGACAATTCAACGGCGGCGTGTGGGGCTCGCACTTGCGGAAGCGGGCCGACCACCGTTTCAAAAACAATCGCCGAAGTACCGATTTTCGGCGTTGAGGAGGAGTGGGGGGAGAAGGAGAACGAAACCCGACCGATCGGATCCAAAATCCGCAGGTCTCCAACGCCCCGTACCGATTCCCTATGCGGCACAATATTTAGGCCCAACTGTCGGACGAGCCAAGTAGAAATTATGCAACCCTGGGCCCCTGAATCCAAGAGGGCACGCACTGTGACAAAATCACCTTTGGGGCCCCAAACACGCACGGAGGCTGTTGGTAACAGCACAAACTCCCGTGGGGGGGTTGCGCCCGACAGTGGCATTAAGGAAAATCCGAGGGGGGTGATTGCCCCCCTGGACCCCGGTTGGACTGAGTCGAAAAGATGGGAGGGGGTCGCCGACAGTAGGCGAGAGGGTCCCACTCCGCAACATAGGGACTCCTTCCAACACTACTCCGAGGTGTGGGCCAATAACCGTGGGCCGCATACGGGGGAACATAACGCCCCAGTCGAGGGTACTCCATCAAGGGGGGGGAGCAGCGTACCGCCCGCCTCCCCGAGCCTCCGACGGCCACCGCGACATCCTGCGGGGGGCCCCCGCCCTTGGGGCCCGCGCCCGTGTGCGGGGAATTTGGGCCCCTTTCGGACCCGCCACCATTGCGATTCAGGCACAGGAGAGCGTGATGTCTCCCGCCGCAATGTGGACAAGCCTTAGCCTGGGGACACACTGACTGGAGGTGGTCCCCCAGGCACATGTAACACCAGGCGCGTTGCTTGGCGAGGGCTCTTCGTCCCGCAGTCCGGAGGCCCCCGAACTTCGCGCAAGCACGCACGTCATGTCCGTCCCCCCGGCAATACCGGCACCGTTTACCTGGTGCGGGGGAGGAGTCCCTTCGGACAACCGAGAATTGTTTGGTCGGACGGCGGGGTTGTCCCCTCGCCGCCACCGGACGACCCGTGCTCGTTCCCGGTGTGGGGTCGGTCAGCTGGTCCATCACTCTGCACTCGTCCTCCAAAAAACGAAGCAGGTCCGAGAAAGGGGGGAGATACGAGGCGCTATTGCCCCCGTACCTTTGTTCAAATCGCCCCTTTACCTCTGCGAGCAATTTCGTGAGGACGATGTGCAGAAGAAGAAAAGACCACTGGTCGACCGGCAAATCCAGCCGGCGCAACGAGTGGATGGCGGTCAAGAGCGGGTTGACCAAATCCTTCCGCAATGAGGAAACCCGCGTTGCCTTCGGTAGGGCCAAAATGGCCGCCACATGGGTGTCCGCTAGCAAGCGGACGTTTTGGTAGCGGTCCAGCAACAACTGCCGCGTGACCTGGTAGTTAGCATCGCTAACTATCAGGTGCTGGACCACTGCGCTGGCTTCTCCGCGGAGGGCGGAGCGCAAATAAGCCAGTTTCTGGCTGGGGGACAAATCTTCCCTGGAGTCCACCAAGCTGTCAAACAGGTTGATGAAGCCCATCCAAGCCGTGAGGTCCCCGTCAAAGTGGGGAATCTCCAGTGTGGGCAGTCTCCCCAACAAAGCCGGCGGGGTCGGTTTAACCTCCCCGCTCAAAGTCGGCTCTCCCCTACGGGCAGCCAGGAGCCCTTCTGCCGACTCCGTAATTTGGTCGGCCAGTTCGTACGCCTGGTCGACATCCCTTTTAAAGGTCTCCACTATGGCGTCATCCGCTGGAGGGTTTTCCAAAACGTAGGCATGGAAGTCGACAACGTGTCGCTCCAACTCTTGCATGCGCGCAGGCAACCCTTCGTAACGGTAACCAGCCGCACCCGCGAGCCAACGCAATGCGGCTTGAACCTCTGCTTTAGCCGTAGTAAGCGGATTGGGAGCCATTTCAAATTAACAAATTAAATTCAAATAAAAAACGCGCGAAAAAAAAAAAGCGTAAATAACTCTATAAATCCCGCGAAACCGTGTGGGAACCAAAGCTAAGGGCAACCGTTACAAAAACAAAATATTAACAAGTATAAATAAAAAATATTACAATGTATAAATACAAAATATGACAGTGTGCAAAGGGCCTAATTTAATTGCAACACAGTTCAAAACTTACAAACAAAACAAAATTATTACTGCGAATTACAAACTAAATCAAAACAACATTCAAAAACGAACTATTTGTGTTCGTACGAATACACGGGTTAACCAAATCAACAAAAACAAAATATTACTCGTAAAATTACTCGTACCTACTGGTAGCCGTAGGGCTCAAGGATTCAACAACAAAACAAACTACCAACATTTTTTTTACATTTTTTCTTTGCCAAATTATAAATTTATTATCGGATCCACAAAGTGTGGTAGGTGGTCAGAGATTGATTTTACGACTACCTACAACAAAAAATAAAAATCAAGTATTTGCAAAATAGCCGCTGGGGGTTATTAAGATACTGGAATGTTACTCTAATTAATCAAATTAATCAACCACGCTCTGCTACCATCGTTGTACGCGCCCCAGTACAGCACGTACATTTACCGCGATCAGTCACGGCTTACACGAATCTCCGACCACACTCCACAACAAAACTAAGGAGCTTACCTCGGACACCGTGTGTTCCGTCGTGGGATGAAATACCGGAGAGCCGGCGCGCGCGCCGACTTACAAAGCTGTCCGATGGCTTCCAACACACTAATTGTCCAATACCAGTAGACATTAAAGTTCCTCCATGAGGACAACCAAAGCTCACCAGCATAAAAAACCGTTCTTTAGCAGCGTCAATCCACGCCCGACAAACAATCAGCAATGAAACCACGTTTCAGATTCAAATTCAACTCAATTTAAAGGCGGCACTGTTACGGTTTATAATCCAAGTAAATACTTCAAACACACGGGCAACAAAACGCGAGAACTGTCCAAAACCGCGGCCCGGGACTATACTTCCCGAAAATCAATCGTCAAAACACACCCGCGTGCGCGATGATTTTCTCAAGACTTCTCGAAACGTTCTGCCCGCCGCGCGTCACCGACCACCACAGATTATAATACATTCCGCTCGCCCGTACCGGTCGCGCCATCTATCAAACAATCTAACTAACAATCGGACCCGACCGATAAACGAGCGTAAACAACGTGATTGGCCGCAATCTGACATTCTTTTTCGCGGTTCACGGTGTTGACAAAATATTCTTTTGAAAATTTTTCATCTTAGAGTATCTTTATAAGCATAGTGTATTTTGACCACGAAAAAATATATGTTGAAAGATAAGGATCTTTATATTGATAAAAATAATTCATTTTATAACAAACTTTTGTTGCACAGCACTAACTTTGCTTTTGAACTTTAATATCAAATTTGATAATTGATGCATTCCCGGTAAAAAAAATTAAATATTCGTATATCGTTATTTTATTTCCCTATTTTGTTTTGTATGCTATTTTTACTGTTTTTTATGCTTTGGTTGTGGTTATGCATGGGTTTTTTTTTACTTTTAGATCAACAAGCCTAATAATGAATGATAACAGAATAGAACAACTGTTGCGCCAGCTGGAAAATGGCGATATTTCAGAGGATGAAATGGACATAGATGAAGACACAATCGATTATTACGATGATGTTGGTGAGTTGATTGTAGACCTTGAGGATAATGAACAAGAAGAACCAGAAGTAAATGATGTACATTTAGAATCTGGAGTTCCACTTTTACCAGAAAATTTGGAGGAAAGCACTTCTGTTAACTACACAAATGCTCGTAATTTAGTATGGAAAAAAAAGAACATGGTTTTGGTCAACCAAGCTTATGATTTTCAAGGTGTTACGGAATACCCTCAGAACATTTTAAATTTAAACACACCTTATCAATTTTGTGCATACTTTTTTGAAAATAGTTTACTAGAGGTAATTGTCGAGGAGAGTAATAAATATGCCACACAAAAAAACCCAAACTTTTCGGACCCAATCACCTTACTGGAGCTACGTAAATATATCGGCATTTTGATATATACTTCTGTATATCATTACCCAAGTATAAGATCTTATTGGGCTAGTAATGTAAGATTTCAACCAATAGCAGTCCATGACAGTAAATAAATTTGAAAAAATCAGGCAGGTGCTTCATTTCCATGATAACAATTTACATCTACCTCCTGACCATTCTAATCACGATCGCTTACACAAAATTAGACCAATAGTGACTCATCTCAATCTTCGCTTCAAGTCTGTTCCTTTCGACCATCGTCTTTCATTAGACGAACAGATGTGCTCGACAAAAATCAGTCATTTTATGAAGCAATACCTACCTAATAAGCCTCACAAATGGGGCTTCAAATTGTATGTACTCTGTTGTCTCATGGGCTACGCTTACTCTTTTGAGATATACTCAGGGACACACAACCTTGTCAGGTTACCAAATGAACCTGACTTAGGAGCTGTCTCTAATACTGTTGTGCGATTACTTCGACCTGTACCGAGGCAAGTAAATCACATTATATTTTGACGTGATAACGTCTATTAAATCGGTATGCTGGGAGTCATTCGCGAAAACTGCGTAACGGCCGAATCTGACGCTACACGGAGTCCACGCCTACTAAAACTAACCTTAGCCTTGTAGCTTTAGAGTGCAATATTATTTACCTAAAAGCACGGTTGTAAACAATTAGTAGCAGTTTTTCGCATACATTGTTAAAGCATTGATAGCCGAGTGGTGAAACGCTCGGATTAATATCGACTCACTCAAGAGGTGCCGCGGATCGATTCCTGACGGCAACGGACGTTTTTTATCCTTTTTAATTTTTAAATTTTTCCTTTTTAATTTTTCTTTTTCTTTTTTCTTTTTCTTTTTGCTTTTTTTTTTATTTTTTAGAAAATTTAAACAAACTATTAAATAAAAATATAAATGTTATACATTACTTTATTTTAAATAATTTCATTGCACCCAGAAAAAAATACCATGTAATAGACGTTATCACGTTCAAATATCGGCAGTAGACGGAGTTCTACAGACAGCCAATTTTTTGACAATTTTTATACTAACTTATCACTTTTCCATTATTTGTATAAAGAAGGGATTTATTGCCTAGGGACTGTTCAAAGGAATAGATTGGGCAAGGCCTGTAAGTTACCAGACAAGAAAGATGTGCTCAAAACCTCAGTTCCCAGAGGATCCTATGAAGAGAATGTGACAACATATGAAGGAGTCGAATTCTCAGCTACAAGCTGGAAAGATAACAAGCAGGTCTTGCTTCTTTCCACATAATTATGTTGGTGTAGAACCAGTTGACAGTATCAACCGGTATGATAAAAAAGGTAAAAAGCAGCGTAACTATATCCTGTCCCAAGGCAATACGGAAATATAACGCCAACATGGGCGGTGTGGATACTATGGACAGTTACTTAGGCAGATATAGAATTCGTATGAAGTCCAAAAAGTGGACAAATAGAATGTTTCATCATATGCTGGCATCATATGGCAATTATAAATAGCTGGATTCTGTACAAGAAAGTACTAACCAGGAATGGAATAGATCCCAAATCCATAAAGAAATTGGCTGATTTTAGGACCGATCTAGCGGAAACTCTGTGCAAATATGGGAGTACGTCTGAAAACAAAAGAGGACGACCTAGTCTCCAGCAACCAGTAGCTACGGTTGAAAAGAAACCCAGACTTGGTGCTCAGGCGTTACCTCCTCAAGATGTACGCGTGGATGGCGTTGGTCATAATAAAACTTACAATGAGAAACGCAATCAGTGCAAATTCTCTGCTTGTAAGAAACTTACTACTGTAATGTGCTCTAAATGCAAAATATCCCTTTGTGATAACAGAAATAATAACTGTTTTCAACTTTTCCACATGTAAATTATAATAATTTGTGTTAAAGTCAATACAATTGTGATTTTTTTTCATTATTTTCAATGTAACTGTTTTAATTTCCACTATAAGTATAATTGTAATTGTAAGTTATATTTTATAACTTTAATGCATAGATTATCAAAAATGATAATTAGATTTTTAATTTAAAAAAAATATATAAAATACCTATTATGATTTTTTTTTTATTATTTTTCCTTGATTATTTAGGTTATTTTCTAATACATATATTTTTTCTAAGGTAAAATAAAAAATCATGCACCTAAGGGTTAAAACTCCGTCCATTGTATCCAGTGATATATAACTTTGTTGTTAGCACTGTAGGAAGTTTATAATTATTCTCTTGTGTCATATGTACTAATTTTCCATTTCTTTGCCTAAACTCATTGTTTAAAAATATGATTGTGTATATAATGTAATAATATCCTATTTGCTTAATTTTTTTTTTTTTATATATATATGCTCGATTAATTTGTTCAGTTTGTATTTACGATTTGTAAAATTTTATTTGTTTAATTTTGATTGTAAGTTTCTTTTAGGCCGATGGTCATGCCAAGGCCTATAATAAATTAAAAAAAAAAATCAAACTGTCAAATAAAAATAACCAAACTGTTATGTTAAGCTAGTTCTGTAGTTCATCAAGAAATCTAACCTAAAAAAATTGTAGAACAGTAGAAAACTATAACAAACTGTTGTGTTTTGTTCAACCCATATACATACAATTTAACACGTGTAACCAGGGGAATTAGGTATTTTTAATTCTGTTTATTTTTAGTAATAAGGTTAATTTTTATTTTGTAATGAATTAGACGGTAGAATATTTTACGGTTCCAAAAACTGTTTTTATTGATTTTTACAGGAAAATGCAAAGAATAATGTCCGTCGTGAAAACAATATCATCTGTTAAAAACTTTCCAGTCAGGGTTGTACAGTTGTCGATGCTGAGTACGTTTCAACAATTCGCAAGAGAACGATTGTTACAACCTTCGCTTCCTATGATTAATCCTGTTTGTGGTTTTAAAGTAAAGGGTCGCTTACGACGGCGATGTAAATCATGCTATTTTGTTATAAGAGATGAAAGGTTATATATTATTTGCCCTAAATCACCCCGTCATAAACAGATGGCAATGAAACCAAAACCTTTAAATACATGGATTTTAACTCATGCTAGTCAGAGTCCTGTACGACCATGGTGATTTTCATGATAAAATGTTTGAATGTAATATAGTGTAGTTGTTAATAATAAAATTTCTAAAAGTCAAGTGATTTCAGTTACCTAAGACTTCAACCCCTTTTATTTATAAACTTTGCTTAAAGTTAAGTAGCGTTTAATTTAACTATACATTTTTAATGTTTGAACATAACTTTAATCTTTGATTATAAATAAGTCCCTCGTCTTTTATTTCCCATAACACCCACTGATGGTCAGTTAATTCATATAGGACATAATTATGATGATATGGGTGAGAATTTTTATCCTAACCTATATATATATATATAAATGGTAAAATACCAACTGAAAATATTAGTTTGCAATTTTTGTTGCTGTTGTGATCTGGTAAGCTTTTTATTTTTATCTTGTATTATAATGGGTATTTGATTCTCACTGTCAGTTTATTGATTTCTTTTAAGCAATCCAATCAGACTGAACAGTATTGACCAAATCGGACAGAGATGGTCTCAGATTGTGGGTTAGTAAACATGTAAATGATGTATATTTGATAAAAAAAAAAAACAATTTGAATAACAATAAATATAATTTTAGGTAGGTATTAACATACAATACAAAAGCATTTAATTTAGATCATGTAAAAATAATTTTCAAATTTGCATCTTTTCATGTCTCTTCTTGATTCAAATCTCTGGAAAGGTTTGGCTCCTGAAGATTTATAGATCTGAAATTCCATGAAATATTATTTTATTAGTAACTCCATTTGTAAACAAACATTGGACAAGTAAACACAGGATCAAAAAGAGTACGACTAATTATTTTTTTATACTGTATTACCTAATGAAAATCAATGAAATTTAAAAAAAAATGTTCATGGATAAAATTGATACCTACCCAATTTTCCAAAATATGAGAAATTCTGTGTTATTCAATACTGTAATTAGTTAAAAAGCGACTGATACACTGCTACAAATAAAAGTTTATATTGCTATCAAACAACATAAATTGAAGCATTCGCCAAATCAGCAGACTGTATTTCTACTATTATCAAACAATTACACTGGTTTTGGCATGCTCAATACTATTAGTTCATGCAAATCACAGTAAATTGGTTATCTGCTTCTGTTTTACAGCTACAAAGATTTTTGATGTACCTATATAATATGTTATCCATATGAAGCTCTTGTTTAAGCATTTGGTGATTTATTTTCCTTCAAAATTTTTCAATCATAATCAATAGGATCATGATTAAAAATGTATTATGCAGTTAGGACCAAATGCTAATAGCAATAAGGTGAAATATGTATAAAACAAAGTTAAAGGAATTTTTAACTGATGTTTCCCATTTTTTTTTTTTTTTTTGCAAACTTATTTAAAATTGTAATTTGGACTTGTCGTATTGTTTGTAAATCTTTTATTTCTTTTAATATTGCATGTCCGACTTGGATAGACTGTTGAGCCTAAGCATTGTATTTAATTAAATAACATCAATATGTACACAGTTATGCAATAAATGAATATTTATCCTTGATACTGGGGTTGGCAAATCAGCCTTGAGAATTGTAATTAGTACTCATGCATATATTTTAAAAGCCATGAACATGAAGGTGGTATTATTATTTAAGTACTCACCCAATTCTATCAATTACATGATCAACATTTTCTTGATGAGTAAGAATTGGCTCAATGTCATTTGTTTCATTATTACTTATTTCATTTTCAGTTGGTACATGTACAACATCCGGAGATTCCTCATCATCACTTTTAACTTGTATTCCAGTACTATTGTCAGTCTTTATTCCAGCTATTCCTAAGAAATAAATCCAAGGTTAAATATAGTCAGACAAAATCACTGTATACAGGTTGGTCTTTTAAGACAGGGTGGTAACTAAGGAAATCTTTCATAAGAGACTGTCATTGACTTTTAGTACTTACCTAATTGCTAACTGGGTTTAAAGAGTTTGGGAAATGCTACAGCTAGAAAAACATCAATTCTCACATTGTATTTTTATACTGCACTTGATTAAGATTCGTTTTTAATTGGTTTAATTCCTAGGTTAGGCTAAGAGTTATGGGATTTTACATCACCCATTTATAATAGCAGCCTGTAACCTAGAGTTTTGAAACTAATATATATAATATACTAATAACTATAATATAATATACCTTTGGACGGGAACATTGGCGTATCTCGACGCACTCTACGACGCCGAGTTTGGTCACTTCGTCTGACCTGTGTCATTGTTTGAAAATCTATGTTGTATAAAGTTCCAGCAAGCAGCAGCGTACAATCAGGATCTCCAGCATTAAAAGCATTTTCTAATTCAAAGTTACTACGTTCATCATATTTCCACCATCCTAAAAGAAAAAATAAGGTGTATTTCTGCCGATTTAACTGCAAAATGTTGACGAGACCAAGAGCCTTAAGACAACGTGCACAGCTACCACCACCGGACTCGTCGTTTAGGTCCGCCTCGCCGCTGCTGGTCTCCAACGCCACTGGAAGCGCTGTGACGACACCACCACCTGCTCGACGGGGTGGACGCTAGTCGCTGGACCGCGTAGGACCTCGAGGCCCATCGGCTTCTTCCCAGCTCCCAGCGGAAGTGTGCAGCGCATGAGATGGACACGATCCATCAATGAAAACTTCATGCGCTCATACTATGGGCTACAGAGGGATGAAACAACCTGATCGCGTAGCATCAGATGCTCTCTCTTTCAGGTCCGTAGCCTGGCTACGTTTCTGTTACCTTTTTGGGGAAACCGAAGGTTTTGTATGTGCAATTATGAACGAAGTTATGACGACGAACAATTACCGGAGATTGTAAAAGACGGCATAGTTGACATCTGTCGGTCATGTCACCGGCCGAAGGAATCAATAAGGCATATTATCTCCGGGTGAGGGTGTTATCGTCTAGCTAATGGAGAGTAAGTACCTATTTACATACACACAACTTTGTAGGTAGGATAATTCATCAGCAACTTGCTCTCAAATACAACCTTGTGGAATCGAAGGTGCCGTATTGCAGGTAGGTATATACCCGACCCAGATCTCGAAAATGGCCACATCACATTGTACTGGGATCGATCCATCATCACTGACCGGACTATTGTTGCAATAAGCCTGATATAGTAATGGTGTATCGATCAGAGTGGCGTGTAATGATTGTTAACTGGTTAATTAACAATCATTGCATTGGGATGGTTATCCCACATGATAAGAACCTCGTGAAAGTCGAGAAGATAAACAAATCAAGTATCTTAACTCGGCTCGCGAGATTGTCTACATGTGGGATATGGATTGAACAACCATTGTACCGATAGTCGTGACAGCCAATGGCTTAATAGCCAAGAGCCTCGACCAACACCACAGGAGGCTCTCGTCGGCTTGATTGAAATTGGTACTTCTGTACACGGCACGCATTGTCAGGAGGTTCCACTCTCTCTCTCTCTCTCTGGAGCCCTGACCGCCGGCAACTTGGACCTTGTTCCCGATACCGGTGGGTTACTATTTTTTTACTATACTGAAAAAAAAAAAGAAATAATGCTACATGGTGAGGAAATATTTGAACAAATACAAACAGGAATATACAGGTAAGTTTACAAAGTTGTTAGATACCTATATACAGAGTAGTTCCTAGAAGCCAAAGTCGAAAGAATGACACATTACTACTCGGATCTTTTGAAGAATACTAATCCAATATAAATATGTACATAGCATACTATCCCCCTTATTAAAAACTGCTTAAAGTTAACTGGTGATTAGCGATTCTTTAACCATACATTTTTGACCTTTTAACGTCACTTAACTTAAATCATCCTTAATGAATAAACACCACAGTGTTTAAGGGGTTTATTCATAATCGATTATTAAAGGTAAGCGACGTGCATGCGTCTAAAATGTATGTTTAAAAAATCGCTAATGACTAGTTAACTTTAAGCAGCGTTTATGAATAGGTAAGGCGGAATATGTAAAGAAAATCCTGTCCAATCTGTGAAGGTATTTTTAGGTATTGATAATTGATTCTACTAATGCCTACAAAGCCGGGCTAAACTTAAAAAAAAACCCCCATAAAAAATAAATATTATTTCGCAAAGTTACCTAACCTACATGGCAATACATGCGCAGGCGACGGGGGGCAGGGCACGCGGCACGCGGTTGCTTCACTCATGATAATAAAGTCAATATGGTGTTGTCACTTTTTAAAAATTTGGAAGTTGGATTCAATTCGCGAAAAAAAAGATTATTTTAAAATTCATTAGTATTGTTACTATGATGATTATGAAAAATTTCATATTTTTTTGGTCGCGTGTTTACCTAACCTTTATTATCCTTATGGGTCGGACAGCGTTTTCTTTACATATTGTATAAATAGGAGTTTGTTCAGAATGAAAAATATGCCAGTGTTCAAATTTGGTTAATGTAGTGATGACTTTTATTATTAGTTGTAACTTTTACGTGCTTTTTATTAGCTTCACTTGTATGTTTGCTTGTTTGTCCGTCTCTAACTCAAAAAATTTTTCAACCTTACCTCACATTAATTTGTGCAGACAAAGTATTTTTAGTTTAGATTTAGTTACTTTATAATAATAATAATAATAATAATGTTTATTAACAGTAAAAATGTTACATACGTTACAGAGTACAGCAGTATGGTACAACAAAGGTGCATTGATTATATCTCCTGGCTCCCAAACTAGGTTTATAGCCTGTGACTTGGGAACCAGTGATTCCATAAGGGTAGACATATGTAAATGATGAAATGTCATACAACGACTGTTTTCACCAGTAACATAGTGAACATAACAAAACAATCATTAATTATATGTATTATAGAAGAAAATTAAAAAATAATAATAATAAAAACTGTAAAGTGGGTGTTTGAGTGATGGTAAATTATGTAGAAGTGTTGTGTATGAGTAAGTAGTGTGAAAGCGCTGAGTGTGTATAGCTTAGAGTGTCTTGGTAAGTGTGGTACCGGTAGATGTGTGATAATGAACGGTGTGTAGAGTATTTGTATTTAAGTAAGAAGAGATCCAACCTAAGCATGCGGGAAAAGAAGTTTTTCAATCTCATCATATGATTTCTCAAGTAGCCATTCTTTAACTGCTTTTTTACATTTGTGATAATTGAGACTGTGAAAATGGAGAAGTTTATTGATTGTATTGTACAGAATATAGCTGAGGTAGGCGAATTGGTGTTTAGCGAAGGTGGTTTTATGTCTAACTGGTGGAAGGGCAATGTCTGTACGACGCTTAGTACTTTCTGTATACGGTAGCTGATGTTTCCTTAATATACATTGTAGCACATATAATCCTCTCACTCGCAAAACCTTGCTTTCTCTAAAAAGTTCAAAAGTGGGGTATCTATAGGGCTTGCAGAACATAACTTTAAGGACTGCTCGTTGAGCTCGTTCTATTTTAGTAAGTATGTTTTGCGAGCGCCACCCCAAGCAGGTAAACAATATAGGAGAAGAGACTGACAGAGTGAGTAATAGACCATCATGAGTGTTTGTGTATCAGCTGAACAACGGAGTTTCTTAAAGATGGAGATGAGTTTGCGCGTTCGGGTAACGAGATTATCTATGTGACTGTACCAGTTCAGGTGTTTATCAATTTGGACTCCCAAGTATTTTATGCAAGATGTGGTTGCCAGAGTGGGACAGGTACAGCTGGAGTTTGAAGAACAACTATGTACTTTAACAACAGGTGATATGATTGGCTGAGTTCTATTACTTAGGGAGAAAGAAATAAGTTTCGTTTTTTCTGCATTTAAAGTTAATAAATTATCATTAAACCAGCTCATGACAATGTCCAATACCATCTGAGCATATTTTTCTGTTTCACTCCAATCATTCCCGTGAACAAGTAGAGCTGTATCATCAGCATAGGTAAATATGGAACAATTAGTTAAGGGGAGTGAACACAGATCATTGATGTAGATGAGGAACAAGGTTGGACCTAGGATGCTGCCTTGCGGCACGCCGCATTCTATTCTAGTTTTATCACTTGTTACTTCATCCAATTGAACATGCTGGAAACGATTCTCCAGGTAACTTGAGAAGATGTCAAGTGCAGGGCCGCGAATTCCCATGCGTTCCAGTTTTGTCAGAAGTATGGGCGCAGAGACGGTGTCAAAAGCCTTCGAGATATCAAGAAATAAACCCAGACACCGCTGCTTTTTGTCCATGAGCTGTGTCACTTTTTCAGAGAGTGCAATAACTGCATCGTCTGTTGCAATTCCGGCTCTGAAACCATATTGGTTGACGGAGAGAAGATGGTGAGCATTTAAAAATTTAAGCAAACGGTTGTTCAGTATCTTCTCCAGAATCTTTGAAATGGTTGGTAGAATAGATATAGGTCTATAATTCTCGACACAGCCCCTGTTCCCCTCTTTATGAATAGGGTGTACTAGAGCTATTTTGAGACTGTCCGGGAAAACACCAGTATTTATCGCTAGATTGCAGATATGAGTGATGTAGGGTATTAGAACACTGCGTGTCAACTTCAATACATGTCCCGAAATCCCGTCAATTCCAGCCACAGAACTAGATTTCAAGTTGATTATAATTCGCTCTACTTCCGAGTCGTCGGTTTCCAGGAGACACATTGAGTCACAAGTTGAAGCTAAACTTGATGGGTGTGATGTTATATTCACTCCCTGCCGTACATTTGTAGCTAGGATTTTACCTACATTTACAAAGTAATTGTTTACTCTGTTTGCTGATGCTAGTTTGTCAGGTTCGAGTTGTAGCAATTCTTTCAATGGAGAGGCTGTGGATTTCGAGTGCGATATGGATTTAATTAGATCCCATGTAGCTCTGGAGTTGTTTTTTCTTTTCATAAATTCAGTTTTCTCGTATAATGTTTTCAATTCAACTTTGCATCATTACGAATTTTAGCAGCACTTGCTAAGCAGCAGAGGAAAGTTCGGTAAAAACAAATGAGCACCAATTAAGCGTTCGTGTTATCCGTATATTATTTAAAAAAAAAATATAAGTAAAAAGTTGAAAATAAATATAGTTTAAAAAACTAATAACAAAAACATGCTTTTAAATAATATCAAACTAAAAAGTTAAAAATAACTTTAAGCGATTTGTCGTGTTCCGGCATGATGTCTGGTGAAGCCGTACGGCAGACGGGTCTGAGCAGTTGTGTTGCAATGTGTGCCAGGTACGATGTGCCTAATGTTGTTGTGTTGGGAGTTTGGTCGTGGAGGGTCTTCAGATCAATCTCCCTTTGGCGCAACATCGTTGGTCGTGTTGTTGGGATTAACATTGCATCACCTCGCTCAACTGCCGTCTTCCTATTCGCTCAGTTTTTCTGAGTGAATAGGCTCTCAATAAACTAGCGCGCTTTACCATCAACGATCGCATCACTGCTTACCATCAGGCGGGATTGCGGTCAAGCGCTAGTTTATAATTATTATTATTAAACAATACTAGTATAAATGAGAAAAAAGCTTTTTTCTCATTTATACAAATATTGTTGGCGTCAGGCGTCATGGGTTTCTCTCCTTCGGTGCAGGTACTCTCCGGTCACGGCTGCTTCGGCAGGTACCTGCACCGGATAGGACAAGAGGAGACACCGTCGTGACATGCTTGCGGCGCGGCGAGGACACGGCGGAACACACTCTCGCGGTGTGTCCGTCGTGGGCCGGGCCGCGTCGTGACCTTGTCGCGACGGTACGGCAGGACTTCTCGCTGCCCGCCATCGTCAGAGCGATGGTGGGGAGCGAGGAGGCCTGGGCTGCGGTGGCCTCCTTCTGCGAAGTCGTCATGTCGCAGAAGGAGGCCGCGGAGCGCGAGCGAGAGGAGGATCCCCTCGTTCCAGCGCTCTGCAGGCGGCGTAGGGGTAGGAGAAGGCGGGATTTCGCCCGCTTTCTCCCTCACTGAGGTGAGCGGCGGCCCCCAGATATGAGGGTTACCGGTTTATCGGCGCGGACCAAAACCAGATGAGACCGCTTCGGCGGTCACTCGTGCGACGGGTCGGCCACGACTCCAGGTGGCTGACGTGACCCGAATTGCCGACGGGAGATTGGTAGCGCAGGCTCTGCCATTTCCCATGACCTCGCCACTAAGGCGATGTCGTTGTGCTGCTGTGGTTTTAGTGGGTATTCCCGGCTTCGGCTGGGCGAGTCCCACACATGCCCGTCGCCTGGCGGCGGGTATGGTACGTAAAGGCATTTCCACGAGGTAAAAAAAAAAAGGTTATGAAAGAATCCATGTGCAGTTTCTGGCCTGCCATCAGACGCGTCCTCAGGTGGCGGATAGGGGAACGGCCCCCAGATATGGGGGTTACCGGTTTACCGGCGCGGACCAAATCCAGACGCGAGGACCGCTTATGCGGTCACACGTGCGGCGGGTCGGCCACCACTCCAGGTGGCTGACGTGACCTGAATACCGGGTCACCGTCGGACAACCCGGTCTCCTCATTGAGAGGAGCTGGGGGCCCGTTTGAATTCGTGTAAACGAGTGGGGCTAAGAGGAACGACACCTCGCTAAAAACCCTTGGCTGCTGAGTCTTCTCGCACAAGAAGACGTACCCAGCCAGGCCCCTCCCTATGGAGGGACCACTGTGGGCCCGCCTTTGAGGCGGGAATCGCCGACGGGGGATTGGTCGCTCAGGCTCTGCCGAATTCCCATGACCCCGCCACTAAGGCGAAGTCGGTGTGCTGCTGTGGTTTTTAGTGGGTATACCGGGAGGCTATCTTACGGGGTCCCACATACCCCTCGGGACGCGTAATTGTCATTTTCCACAGTGTCAAAAAAAAAAAAAGAAAGTTACGAAAGAAAAAAGATAACAACGAAGAAATGGCTGAAAGGTCTTCGAAACCAAGTCAAGAACTCAAAAAAATAATAATAATTGGGGTCATTAAAATATTTTCTGGCGTTTTCGTTTCTCCGTCATCATCATCTCAGCGTTAATCCCAGTCGCATCCAAAACCTTTTCCAGCTTTGGAGTCTGGAATCCGCTTTACCAGTCTAACTGCTGATTTTGGCTGAAACTTCGACATTTTCCATGAAACGACTGCCGCCTAACCTCCACAACCCGAAGGCAATATCAAAGCATTGCAGCTAGACCAATTGTTGGACTTTTGAGGGCTCCAACAACCCGTAACGACTGCCACTATATGTTCGTATGGCAACCGGGACCAAAGGCTTAACGTGCTTTCCAAGGCACGACCAGACCAGTGCAAATATTCATATTCATGCATACAAATATTTGCACTGCGCGGGGATCGAACCCGCGCCTCCTTGCGCAGCAAAAAGTTAAAAACATGGCTTATAACTGGGCAATTTTCCATAAAAACAAAATAAAAGGTCTTGTAAAAGTCGTAAATTTATTTTATACTATTATTACTTCTAATCAAGTAGTAGCACTGAGGGACGGCACGACATTGGTGCAATTTGAGACACTATCAATATAACATTGATAGTGTCAAAAATTACACATACCACTAACACCACTAAAACCAATATACATACCACTGTTATACCTACCATTTCTACCCTCATAGAACCACTGGTATAGTTCTTGGGTGGGATTACTGTTTACTTGTTCAACAGTCTGTGTCCCCAGTAATATTGGATTATCCAGGTAAGTAGGTGGTATTTCTGCACGGCACATTGCACACTTTTTACTTTGGAATGCAATACCCTGAAATATAAAACCACTATATATTGGTGTGGCAGAATAATTATGTTATCTTTTTTAACAATGACAAATTGGGAGAGTGACAAGTTGGCAATATAAATTCAATATTTACCTTTACACATAGAAAACAAAAGATGTGTCCACATGGTAACTGTGTTGGATGGTTACATTTTTGTAAACACACAGCACAATCGAATTCTGCAAAAAAAAAAACAATGTGAACACTAACTTAAAAATAATTAAAAACCCCTCTCAGGGTTTATTCTTTAAATGAGAACACTCTTAGAAATTACAAAATAACTTTGCTCTCCCCACTTATTTACTTCCCAATCCTCACACATACAATATGTAAAGAAAACCCTGTCCAACCCATAAGGTTTATAAAGGTTAGGTAAACACATGACCAAATATAATATAATATTTTAAGTAATCATCATAGTAACAATAGTAATGAATTTTGAAATAATCTTTTTTACCCGCGAATTAATTCCAACTTCCCCAAAATTTAGTAATTCTTAAAAAGTGACAACTCCATTTTGGCAGTATTATTATAAGCATTGCGACCACGTACCGCATGCCTTGCCCCCCCGTCGCCCGCGGAATGGTTGCCTACCGCACATGTATTAAGTTACCCCTTTGTGAAATAATTATTATTTCTTGTGTTCATCACTATACATAGTATTGTATAAATTCATGTGTTTTTTTTAAATGAACAGACAGCTGTGCTGCTGTGGAGTTTCTTCCGCCACTACTTCTTCCCAGCAAAAGCACTAGGAAGTGTCGATGGGTGGACGTTTTAGGGGACTGTCTTATGTAATATTGACGTTCAAAAAGTGCTGATTCTCAGCCTAATTTTAATAAATGACTTTTGATTTTGAATATTTATTTTTTTAGGGAATTTTTTTTTAAGTTTACCCCGGCTTTATATCCATTAATAGAATCAGTTATTGATACCTAACAATAACTTCATGGATCAGACAGTGTTTTCTTTACACATACAGCTTTTTCTCTTAAAAGAAAACCTTTTTTTTTACTAGATGTACGGAGGAATGATGTTGCATGTGTGATGTGGAAATCCTCACAGATCTGGTCTTCATGTATTTTATGTTCTGTAATTTATATGGTGTATTTTTTAAAGACTATTCTATTCTATGGTGATGATACATACCACTTAGCAAATAGTTATTTAATTCAATTCATGTTAAAAGCCAAGAAACTATTTATATATTATATGGTACATTGTTTTTAGTCATCTACATTTAAAAATTTTCAGTCAGTAGGTATATAAAAAAATAATGTGCAAGACCACATTATCTGTTTTGACAGACATGTATTTACAAAATATAAACTAGTAAATCTGTGTCAATCGGTTTGCCTGATTCAAGTTACAGAAATGATTTGGGTTTATTAGTTTCAACACTTTCAATCTTGCAACTCCGAATACATACCAAATTTAAGGCGGTTACTATCCTCGCTTTCATTCATATTGATATTTTTCTGCTGAGAACTGGGATTACAAACAACACAAAACCCAAGGTTTTTTTGCTTTCGTGATCTCCTAATTCCATTTACAGATTAACCATATCACTTCAAGAAAACTATAAATATTCCTCTCTTCTGCATTTGACCATCACTTTGTACTACTATGGGTCATAGAATTTCAAGATTTTCAATTCAATAGGATTATTTGCGATTCGAAAACGATTTTGAATGTTTCGAATTTTCGATATTTACCAAAAATTGTACCTATACTGTAATACTGATCTTCACACAGACACAACTTTCAACCTCTGACAGACGTGAGACGACAGTCTGACAATTACTAATTACTATGTCAAAGTCGTCAAAGAGTTCTCACATTGACGTAGATACATGGACAGGAAATGTTTGACTATAGAAAAAATAGTTATACAAATATAAGGCATATCCACGCCAAAATAGAAAAATACTGTCATCTCTTTCTAATTTTAATGATTTTCCGTAAGTAAAATGAACAGCACTATCTTTAATAATTACTGTACTTCATTTCCAACATCTTCTTCTTCTTTTCTTAAGAGTGAATACTACTTCAACTCTTCAATGACCTCTGTGGTTAGACACCACAATTTTGTAACACGTGTAACAAATCCTAGAAATTCTTTAAAAAAATATTTCACAATAATGACGGATATCGCCAATGACAGTTGAAAAAACGGCCGCGTTTGCCGACTACTAGGAGATTTATGCAAAGCCATGATGTGGCCACTATGCTGCGATATTTCAATGTTCTTTATGAATTATTCACTTAATACACTTTTTACTACATAAATCATGCGCTTTTATTTAGTAAAAGACACTATAAATAATTTTAAAAGTCCAATGAAAAAAAAAAACGAGTGTGCTTATGACCACACGACTGAAGTGAAACTTCTTTCGCACCATCTGTATGTATATATATATATACATATATGTGTATACAATATATACATGTATACATATATACATACACACATCAAAAGTGTCTAGGGATCAACATATATTTTTGCAATAACTTTTCTCCTGATTGATATTAATTAAAATTTTCTTTAAGGATTCATCAAATAAAGTGTTTTCGTTTGTCACAGTAACGATAAACCAAGTCACCTTTGCATTAATAAAGAAATTTGCCATTTTCCTAATAAAGGGATATTTGACATTTGAACCACTAACACAAAAGTTCGAAAAAAAGACTGAAATAACAGTTTTCTCTAAAATTTTATTGGGTAACTTAAACAATTAATAATCCGTGTTTCTACCGCGAACACTAACAACACAAGAACATCGGTTTGGCATACTCAAAATGAGTTCATCCAAATCACGCTGTGGAATGGCCGCCCATGTTCGTTGCAACAACAAAAAAAGGTCTTCTTGCGACTGGATACCCTCCATATTCGGCAGAGCTCTTCTCTGTAGCATATCCCATGCATGCTCAATCGGGTTCAAGTCTGGCGACTGAGCAGGCCAGGGCAGGACATTGATGTTAGCTGCGGCGAGAGTCTGTCTTACAACTCTTGCGGTGTGCGGTCGTGCATTATCATGCATTAACTGAAATAAGGGACCGATTTGCACTTGTAGAGGAACGATGACGTCTGATACAATCGTCTCAGCATAAATTTGAGCGTTGAGGTTGCCTCTGATCCAAATCAACTCAGTTCTTCCGCCGATCCAAATACCCGCCCATACCATGATGGTTCCACCACTATAAGGATGGACTTCCTGGCAGGATTTTAATCGCTGTTGGCGTCCAGGGGTTCTCCAGTGTCGTATACGTCTTGTATCCGGTCTCATACCAAAACGAGACTCATCAGAAAAGCACACGAAACGCCATTGTTCTTCTGCCCAATTTCTGTGTTCTAGAGCCCATTGATATCGAATCCTACGATTGTGCATTGCTATAGGTGGTACCCGTAGCGGTCTTCGGGAATGAAGGTTCACTTCATGCAAGCGGTTTCTGACTGTTTGGTCGCTAATTAAGTTCCCTGAAGAGTGATGAAGCCTCACGGCTAACATCATGGCGGTTATTGTTGGAGCTCTTCGAGTTAAGATTTGAATGTATCGGTCTTGTCTCCGTGTGGTGCAGCGATACCGTCCTCCATGGCGCTCAGCCACGGTACCAGTGCTTCGGTAACGTGTCCAAAGTCGACTGATAACACTCTGACTTGTATTCAGAGCTAAAGCCACAGTACGTTGCCGGGAACCAGCTTCTATCATTCCCACGGCTCTGAGCATTTCTTCCCTGCTTAAATGACGTCGCCGCTCCATAATAACGTTGGTTTTAATCAGTAGTAGGGAAACAGTAGCACTAATAATGTCTTCAATGCGTTGTATGTTTTTATAGGGAAAATATTGACAGCTGATTTTCATCTTTTACTCGAATTTGATTCACAGTTCCTGATTCAAATTATGAAATGCACCAAAAAGGATCCATATAAATTTATAAAATCATAAATTTATTACAAAGCCACATCTCAATCTCAAGAAATCCGCATAAAAATGCTTGATCCCTAGACACTTTTGATATGTGTATATTAATTTTCTATAAATATTTAAATTTATTAATATTTTTGCATAGACCTCCAATTTAAAAAAAAAAGTGGAATCCCTCGGGGCCAAAAGGTCGGGCTCTTCCTCCTGAAGAGAGATAATCCACGGGGGGGTGAGGTAACTAAAGGGGGTCGGGGGAGGGGGGATAGGTTTCGTGAGGTTGCGGGGGGAGGGGGGAGGGGGAGAGGGGCGAGTGGATTTCCTCGGGGCCATAAGGTCGGGCTCCTCCTCCTGATTCAGGGGACCCCAAACTCGGGTAGTCCACGACCTCTGGTTCCCGAGATAATCCACGGGGGGGTGAGGTAACTAAAGGGGGGTGGGGGGGTAGGTTTCGTGGGGTTGCGGGGGGTGAGGGGGGATTGGATAACCTCGGGGCCAAAAGGTCGGGCTCCTCCTCCTGATTCAGGGGACCCCAAACTCGGGTAGTCCACGACCTCTGGTTCCCGAGATAATCCACGGGGGGGTGAGATAATCAATGAGGGGGTCGGGGGGGGGGGGGGGGTAGTTTCGTGGGAATATAGAGGGGTTAGGGGGGGGGGGGTAGTTTCGTGGGAATATAGAGGGGTTAGGGGGGGGGGGGTTAAGGGAGGGGGGATACAGGAGGGACTAAATAAATAAGTGTATCCGTGTCTCAAAATTAAAAAAAAAAAAAATTGCATAGATCTTCTATTTTATTGAAAAAAAAAAAAACTCGTTGTAGACCTTGTAGTACCAAGCTCGCGCCACGGGCGCCTCTGTGCCTATATCCCCCACTTAACTTCCGTTCGCCTTGCCCGATCATTTTTCGTAACGCTTTCGCCAGCTTACTCCCCAAGTCAAGCGTGCCTAAAGAAGTTTCACTTCAAAAATGGAGCCGTCACGGGACGCCTGGTAGATGTGAAACATCGACGTTATTTCGTAAAAGTAGTATGCAGAAAAGAACAGATTGTGGTAGGAACTAAAAATGTCAATAAAATAAAATAAAAAATGTAACGATTTTTTTTTCTAGATAACGATGATTTTTTATTAAATAAACATTCATTTTCATTGAATACAAAAATTTACATATTTATTTTAAATCGAAACTACTCAATTAGTTTAATCAGTGACTTCGGTAATAGTTACATTCGATGTTGCCTCTGAGAACGGTATTACTGTGACAATTGGTCGATGGTAACTGAAGTACGATACGAAAGTATTGGACATAACATTATTAAGATATCTAATAAATACAGCATCTATTGTCAAGAATCTTAGCTAGTTATTTCAATATACTACTAAAGATCGTAAATTATAAATATAAATAATGAATGTTTCACTATAAACTCCATTATGATTAGAAAAATTAATTAATTTTTTAAAGTTTAAATTAATAACAAATAAGAAAAAGATTCGTGCGCTGCACGCCATCAGCTGATTTTAAAATAAAGTTCTGTCAGTCTTAATAAATTTATTCTCTAAGCAATTGTTTTAATGCATTAATTTCAATAAGAATGAAATTAAAATTAATAATTAATTTAAAAACATGATATGCAATGAAATTTATGTGAATTTTAATCTACCTAGAGAGTAGATTTTACATTTACTGGCGCTCAATACACACCAAATATACGCGTGCTAAATGCACAGATAAATGCATACTTTAATTATAAAAATATAATTAACTTACTGATGACTTGATAATGTGTCATAGTGTGATTTTGCTTTCTTTGCAGGAGGCTGATCACTTCCACTCTCTAAATTATCACGGTCAGACATTTTATTATCAGAACAGAAAAATGATTTATTTACCAGAAAAACACAGGTTATGAGTACTGTAATAAACAGAGTATACACTATAGGTATCCGAGTCCGAGCTCAGTGGAGCGAAAGAGATGGCTTAACGCCGGATCGAGTGAGAGAGAAACGCACAGTCGATTCCGAGCTCAGTGGAGCGAAAGAGATGGCTTAACGCCGGATCGAGTGAGAGAGAAACGCACAGTCGATGCGTCGCCACGCCAGAAATCGGTCTCACGTGCGCCTATAGATGTTTCACATCAAAAAGCGCGTGACACTCATCTTAGCTTTCCTGTCAAAACTCATTTCCAACATCACTGAAAAACCTATTTGCGGCCGGTTCGCCATTTTCTCATCCCGCTAAGTGGGTACATAAACTGTCAAATGCTCTTGACCTGTAGATAAAATTTGTGAATTTTAGAGTAATTTACAGTATTGTTGCGTTTAAACTGTGTTCTGTAGTGAAAATTGTCAATAGCAAAATGCCTAACTGCAATATGATAGGATGTGGCATCAAAAGAAGCAGTAAACACCCGAACATTACACCAGTACGTACTTAATTTCTGCTGAAATACCTTTACATTTAGATAATAAACCTAAAATATATGCATTTTTTTTTTCTTCATTTGGCATGGCCCTGAACAAGCACACCATAGACCCGTCACTGAGAGGCTGGATCGCTAACATGCTCGGCCAAAGTGCTGTGCAAGTTACCGTGAACGACACTACAAGGGCCATCGTGGCGAAGGGATGTCCGCAAGGAGGCGTTCTCTCGCCGTTACTATGGAACCTGGTTGTTGACAGCCTAGTAAAAACACTAAATGACAAAGGCTACTATACCGTGGGTTATGCCGACGACATAACAATAATAATAAACGGTATGCATGAAAACACCCTGTGCAATCTAATGCACCAGGCTCTGAAAATCGTAGAAAATTGGTGTGTACACACCAACTATCTGTGAACCCAACTAAAACCGAGCTGATCCTCTTCACAAAAAAGAGAAAGCTAACACCGCTAAATCTGCCAAGATTCTTTGCCACCACCCTTTTTTTTTTTTTTTTTTTTTGCCGGGGTGGAAATCCTCATAGGATGCCCGCCGCCCTGGGGTGGGCGACGGGGTATTTATTTTATTTTATTTTATTTTTACATTTTAAGGAAACTTACAGCTAGCATATATACAGATAGAATATAATTAGTGAAAGAAGGCCAATTAAAAGTTTCCACAGATAACATCAGGTTAGCACAAGAGACAGTAACAGGTACAGCACAGGACATGAAAGTGAAATTAAGAACAAGTAAGCACTCTGAGAGTATTTAGTAAAACTTAATTTTTTTTAGTAATTAACAAAGAAGCTATCACAAAGTATTTTTTTTAGTTTAGGAACACTGGTGGAGAACAAATCGAGATCATTAACCCTCCGACACAACAAATTATATGCTCTGCTAGCTCTTATCATATAAGAGTTTTGTCGGTATACGCATCGCACAGAGGGAACATACAGAGGCTGATGATTCCTTAAAGTGAAGGATGGAACACGCAGACCAATTTTGCTCAACAATTCAGAACAGTCGATTGAGCTATTAGCTATATTGAACAGAAATACCATGTCGGCAATTTTTCTCCGCTCAATCAGTGGAAGAACGTGAAACTTTCTGCAACGGTTGTTGTAATTAGGCAAATAAGTTCTGGATCTAAACTGAATGCACCTCAAAAATTTCCTTTGGATACTTTCGATGCGATTGACGTAAGTATCGTAGATAGGATTCCATACTGGTGAGCAGTATTCGAGATGACTGCGCACAAAAGCACAGTACAGAATTTTGAGTGTTTTAATGTTTTTAAAATCCACTGATATCCTCAAGATAAAACCAAGGGCTTTAGAAGCTTTTTTAATAATTTTATCAATGTGTGTGTCAAAGAGAAGTTTCGAGTCAAAAGTGACTCCCAAGTCTGTAATCGTGTTAACTCTGGCTATTGAAGTATTGGCTAATTTGTAGTCATAAATAACGCGCTTTAGTTTACGAGTGAATGTACACGTGCAGCATTTCGAGACATTTAGATCTAACCGGTTGGCCGTGCAGTACCCCACGAACCTGTCAAGATCGTGTTGAAGGCGTTCAGCATCTTCATGAGTCCCGATTTCACTTAGAATCTTCATGTCGTCCGCAAATAAAAGGACTGTTGAATTCGAGAAACATGAAGACACATCATTTATGAAGATGTTGAATAACAAGGGTCCCAAAAGCGATCCCTGCGGAATTCCTGAGGGGGCCGTCATAGTTCTTGATGTATATCCATTAAGGACAACAGTTTGACACCTGTTGGCCACATAAGATGAGAACCACCTAAAAAGATTTCCACTGATACCCATAGCCAGCAGTTTGCGCAAAAGTATAGCATGATCCAAACGATCAAAACACTTGCTGTAATCTGTGTATATTACATCTACTTGTGAGTGGCGGGCCATACATTCAGTCAAGTAGTCGCTACAAAGAATTAGGTTGGTGGTTGTGGACCGACCTCGCAGGAAACCATGTTGGCGGTCGTTGATGCTTAATTTAAGACAGGTGTAAAGCTGTTTGTATATAATTTTTTCCAAGATTTTAGCGAAAATACATAGTTTGGATATGGGTCTGTAATTTTCTACAAGGTTTCTAGGCCCTTTTTTATGGATCGGAGTGATTATTGCCGACTTCCAAACTGCAGGTACCTCTCCCGAATTTAGGGACCGCCTGAACAGGAGTAAAAGAGGAAGAGTCAGACTTTTGGCACAGTTGAGTATAAAAACTGGTGGAATATTGTCTGGTCCTGCAGATTTGGATAAGTCAACTCTTTTAAGTAGATTGAATACTTCTAATTCATTAACTTCGACTGAATGTATGTCCGAGACAGTATCGCCAAAATACATGCTAGGCCCCCGCACGTGGTCAATGGAAAGATCGTCGTCATTAATACTAGCAGCAGAACCAAGAAAATTAGAGTAGAAATAGTCGCTAAACATGTTACAGATGTCCTCTCCGACACTTGAGGTGCTATTTCTATATTTAAGCAAGGAAGGGTAAGCATTGATTTGATTTCTTGATTTAACATATGACCAAAACGCTCTGGGTGTCTTAGAAATGTCTGCCTCAATTTTTGCAATATAGGAGTTAAACATTTCACTTTCAACTTCCCTGGCACGCTGTCGAAGCAAGACAAAAGACTCGTGATCAGACAGGTTTCCGTATTTCTTGAACTTTGCGTGGTATTTAGATTTTTCTTTTAAAATTTTTATCAGAGGTTGTTTGAACCAAAGAGGGTATCTGCTACTTGGAACTACCGTCCTAATTGGTACAAAAGAATCACGTAGTTCACTGATTGTGTCATAGAAAAATGATACAGCATCCTCCAATGTCCCAGAGCTCACGGCGTTGCGCCAATCGATCTGGCTCAACCGATGATTAATAGCTGTATAGTCGGCCGAATGATATAAAAATTTAGTACGAGGACGTGCCGGGAGAGTATGAAGTTCTACGAAATCAGCAGACACACAGAGAGCTTTATGATGTGGATCTTCCGGCACCAGAGGATCAGCGCAACTTGCTACTGAGACCTCACTATTGGATAAAACTAGATCTAGTATTTTGTTGTTAATATTTACTTGCTGATTATATTGTGACATATTGCAGATTGCTAAGTTATCAAACAAGTTAGCCTGAACATTACCTTGAATATTACTAGGGCAAAAGGACTGACCATCATCATCTAGTTCCCAGCTTATGTTTGGTAGGTTAAAATCGCCAAGAAGTAGAAATTTATCAGACGGATGCTTCTGAACAATATCGGCTAGGTTATTAGAAAAATTTGTTAACTGACCTGCTTGAGAGTGCCCAAGATTTTGGTTGCAGATGTACACCACACAAATATGCATTTTATACGATACTCGTGGCCGCTTCCTATGTAGGGTGAGAGTAACCCATAAGTCTTCAGCAGAGGAGAACCATTCACTGCGGAGATCACTAATAAGTTCGCGTCGAACTGCGATAAGCACGCCACCCCCAAATGTTTGTTTTGCGCTAGAATAATTTCTATCGCGTCGCCACACTATGTAACGGTCATCAAACAATTCACTGTCTTTAATACCTTCAATAAGCCAAGACTCTGTTAAGCAAATGATATCGTAAGAATTGACACACACATTGCGATAGAATGTTAACGTTTTCGTACGCAATCCCCGAACATTTTGGTAATAAACACTAATAGGTGACATCGCAAACAGAAATAATACGAATGAATAGCACTACAATAATAATTGAAATGAGAGGTACATTCAGATTAGAGCAAAAAAATAAAAATAAATGACGGTACATTATACACACGATCAAGACAATCACAACCTTAGATCTATGCGAATAGGATTCAATAGAAAAATAGCTATAGTTAACACCGAGCGATAACTGAACAAAAGGGAAGCAGACAAGGAATTTACATAAAAACATGCCACCAGTGTCCCTCAAAGTGATAGCGATGCACTTGTGAGTATACAAGTACGAAAAATTATAAAATTCACGCATCCTTAACTTAGAAACTTCTTTAAATCCCGTTCCGAATTTATATGGTAGGTTGGAGAGGTAGTGTTTTTCTTTATAAGAATTTTGCAACCAACTACCCAAGTGTATAAAAAACCTCGTTCTTTAGCGAGTTTTTTCGTTTTATTAAGCAGCATTTTGTTTTCAAGAGTTAGATGATCATTGACGTAGATGACACTGTCGGACTGCAAGCCCAACTTGCCTGCAGTTATAGATCCTTTAAGCTTTTTAGCGGCGGCCACGAAATCGTTTTTGAGGTATCTATTATGAACCGAGCATATAATGTTTTTGTTCTGTTCGTTATTTCGTGTCGGTACTCTCGCAATGAAGTTTATCTGCTCCTTAGTGATACTGCATCCTATGATATCACCAATCTTGCCAATAATCGCGAACAGATTTTCTGAGTTGGTTGACGGAACACCCTTTATTTCCAAGTTGTTCATTCTTGATCTTTGCTCCGTTTCGCGATGAAGATCTTCAATTTTGGAGCAACGTTCGTGTAATACTGCCATCTCCTCCTTAGTTTTCTTAAGACAGTCCACTTCACTCTCCAATCCCGACACCTTGTTGGCCAATGTCTCCACCGAATGGTCCAGAAACTCAACAGCTGTTTTAAGGCTGGAGTACTCCGTCCTGATCGACTTAAGCTCCGCAAGTTCCGATTGAATAGCTCTAATATTCTCCATTATAGTGGGTAAGCTGTCCATCCGGGCTGAGAGAGCCTTTAGTTCTGACATTATTGCGTCCATGTCAGCTGTTACAGGCGTAGTCGTAGGGCGAGGACTGGATACTGCTGGGGATTTGCAATTGCTGCACTTCCATGTATTCCTGCGATCCCCCAGTTTCCTCCATCCTCCTTCCGTTATGCCAGCGCAGGGAAAGTCGAACTGTTCCAGGCATCCCACGCATTTCGCTCCATCCCTGCTTTCCAGTTGGCAACGCTTGCATTTAAACATTTTGTGTAACTTGTTAGAAAAATTTGAGAATCGATAATTAATCACACGCGAAGTGTTATGCGTCCGGCCGATTTGCTGTCTACCGTCGGTATGTCAGACTTTTACTGACTAAAACCACCCCGGTGTGTCTTCTATCACGAGCGCACGTGGGGCCGCGGGAGTCTAAATTCTTCCACGGCCCCACCCTCGTGCTGGCCCGGTCTGTCCGGGCCTCGTCTCCTGCACGGGGTAGTGGGGTGTTAAACTACCCCGTGCATCGCCTCAAAGGCGCGCGCCGACACTCGCGCGCGCCTCCGCCTCGGGGTCCATCAATGGGGGGCGGGGACTTCCCCATGTCCCTCGCCCCTGGACCCATTCATGGGGGGCGGAAGAGGGCGTTATCCGCCCTTCCTCGGCGCCCGGTGCGTCTTCTACGGCCCGGGAAGGGAGTTGATATCTCCCTCTCCCGTTCCGCAGCTTCCTTCTGCGACATCACGTCCTCGCAGAAGGACACCACCGCGTCCCATGACTCTGAGCTGCCGACCATCCTCCGCACTACTGCCGGCAGCATCAGGTCGCCTCCTACTTCATTTGTGTCTTCACGGCGCTGCTCCTCCCAAGCTACACACTCGGAGAGCGTGTGCTGCGCCGTGTCCTCCCCGCATTGGACGCAGTGGTGGCACCGAGCGTCCGGCTCCCTGCCTAAGCGACGCAGGTACTTGCCGAAGCAGCCATGCCCCGACAGTACCTGCGTCACCCTGAACGACAGGGAGCCGTGCCTCCTCCCGAGCCAGTCGTCGAGTACTGGCCGGACCACCCTAAGCCTATCCGCTGAAACAAAATACCTAGGCATATACCTGGATAAACAGCTGAATTGGATGAAACATACCAACATGTAGTTGGTATGTTTCGCCCAATTCAGCTGTTTGTCAACAACCAAAGCCAGCATATCAATGTGGCAATGCAAGCGGAAGCTTGCCAAAAACTGGGGGATTAGCCCCAAGGTCACTCACTGGCTTTATACCACAATCATCCGGTCAATTATTACATACAGCTCACTAGTCTGATGGCCAAGAACTAGTCTGAGCACAGCCCAAAAAGACCTCGAGAAACTACAACGTTTGGCGTGTGTGGCAATCACCAGTTGCATGAGAACCACGCCCACAGCCGCCCTGCAGGCGATGTTGGGACTGCCCCTCCTTCACCTTGTAATGAGGGAGGAAGCGACACTGGCTGCCTTCAGACTCCACCTATCAGGAACCCTGAGCAAAGACTCCAGGGTCAAACATACGCGCCTAATGCTAGATACAATTAAAAGGCAACCAATGATGCAAGCACCCAATGACAGAGTACCAAAGCAATACTGCTTTTTTTTTGCTGATTTTTTTTTAAGTTTAGCCCGGCTATGTAGGCATTAGTAGAATCAGTTATCGATACCTAACAATACCTTCACGGATCGGACAGGGTTTTCTTTACATATTGTATAACCTCAAAACATTGGGATTATCGATTACTCCAGAAGGAAGAAGCCCCGCGAAACCGTTATAACCTCAGAACAATAACTAATGAGGTTATAACCAATAAAGAATTAGTGACAACGCTGTGTAAAGAACTTTTATTGATTGATTTTATTTTGTGACAGCCTCTTTATACGGTTATTTGAAAATATAACCTCAAAACATTAGGATTATCGATTCCTCGACTTGACTTTAAGGGTGCGATATGGTCACCCTAATTCATTAGTCATCCGCCATAATGCATTTTTATAGATCAAAATTAAATCCTAGTATTACGAGATTATATTTAAAAAAAAATCAAATTAAGTACCGTATAAAGGGGCCCGTCACAAAATAAAATCAAACAACAAAAGTTCGGTCCAGTGTTGTCACTAAATCTTTTTTGGTTATAACGGTTTCTCTGGGCTTCTTCCTTGTGGAGGAATCGATAATCCCAACGTTTTGAGGTTATATATATTAAATTTTCATTTTACTATTTAAAGAGGCAGTCACAAAATGAAATTAAGCAATAAAAAAAATGGAGCCGTCACGGGACGCCTGGTAGATGTGAAACATCGACGTTATTTCGTAAAAGTAGTATGCAGAAAAGAACAGATTGTGGTAGGAACTAAAAATGTCAATAAAATAAAATAAAAAATGTAACGATTTTTTTTTCTAGATAACGATGATTTTTTATTAAATAAACATTCATTTTCATTGAATACAAAAATTTACATATTTATTTTAAATCGAAACTACTCAATTAGTTTAATCAGTGACTTCGGTAATAGTTACATTCGATGTTGCCTCTGAGAACGGTATTACTGTGACAATTGGTCGATGGTAACTGAAGTACCTACGATACGAAAGTATTGGACATAGCATTATTAAGATATCTAATAAATACAGCACCTATTGTCAAGAATCTTAGCTAGTTATTTCAATATACTACTAAAGATCGTAAATTATAAATATAAATAATGAATGTTTCACTATAAACTCCATTATGATTAGAAAAATTAATTAATTTTTTAAAGTTTAAATTAATAACAAATAAGAAAAAGATTCGTGCGCTGCACGCCATCAGCTGATTTTAAAATAAAGTTCTGTCAGTCTTAATAAATTTATTCTCTAAGCAATTGTTTTAATGCATTAATTTCAATAAGAATGAAATTAAAATTAATAATTAATTTAAAAACATGATATGCAATGAAATTTATGTGAATTTTAATCTACCTAGAGAGTAGATTTTACATTTACTGGCGCTCAATACACACCAAATATACGCGTGCTAAATGCACAGATAAATGCATACTTTAATTATAAAAATATAATTAACTTACTGATGACTTGATAATGTGTCATAGTGTGATTTTGCTTTCTTTGCAGGAGGCTGATCACTTCCACTCTCTAAATTATCACGGTCAGACATTTTATTATCAGAACAGAAAAATGATTTATTTACCAGAAAAACACAGGTTATGAGTACTGTAATAAACAGAGTATACACTATAGGTATCCGAGTCCGAGCTCAGTGGAGCGAAAGAGATGGCTTAACGCCGGATCGAGTGAGAGAGAAACGCACAGTCGATTCCGAGCTCAGTGGAGCGAAAGAGATGGCTTAACGCCGGATCGAGTGAGAGAGAAACGCACAGTCGATGCGTCGCCACGCCAGTAATCGGTCTCACGTGCGCCTATAGATGTTTCACATCAAAATTCGTTTCAGTCACTTCACTTAATCTTTATTCATTAACGATTTCTCTCAGATCCTTACATATGGAGATTACGTTGGCCGAACGTCCTGATGTTCCAGGAACCAAGATTCATTTTGCTTTCAATCTGTGGCATTACGAGTAAAAATAAAGCATTGGTTTTTTTTCACAAAATCGTCACTAAATCTTTATTCAATAACAGTTTCTCTAATGTCCTCAGTTATAGAGATTAAGTTGGCCGAACGTTCTGATATCAGCAGCCTAATCGGCGAACACATTTTTGTCAAATGATTGAGACTACTTATAAGTTGAAATCGTTTGGACAGCAGTTTATATAACTCTATGTTACAATTTTTTTGGCTGGCATCTATGCGTCGCAAAATCTTTACTAAAACCTGGAGTAGCCAGCTCCCTATTTCGAATGGCCGAACGTTCTGATGTACATGAAAAATCGCCTACGTTGGCAACACTGGTACTATGATCTCAGCTGTGTTGCGCGCTCGCTAACCACACTTCAACAATTTATAAATGTATTTGGGAAAAAATATAACAAGGTGTAAAAATGATTGAAATCGATTCAGTAGCTTATTCTGAACAAACTATATTCAGGTTTCTTATAAAGGAAAAATAATGTTATATGTTAGAATTTCTTTGCAGTCTTGGCTCTAAGAAAGCTAGTTAAAAATCTCAGTCATAATTTGGCGTGAAACGAGACAAATTTCTCGGTTGGATCTGTAGCAGAGAATGCAGAGACAGACACAGAGACTGAGACCCTGGTAGAGCCTTTACATATACCCCTTCATTGATAAATGTAGTGATTAGGAACTGTTTATCCACACATTTGATTTATGGAAAATCAGTTTTTTATTTACTACTTTAACCACTTTTACCTCGTATGGCGTCATGGCTATGGTACACGACACCAGGCGCATGTATAGAAGAAACATATTATGGTAAAGATATCTCATAAATATAAATGTTTATACAATTTAACAGTAAAGAGTTAAAAAGGATTTTTTTTACGAAAATAAAACCAACAATAAAGCTATTGTAGTATTGAACATTTAATCCCCAGCTTATAAAAAATTACACAAAAGTATTCTGGAATGAAATTGAATTACGCAAGTAATCAGGAATTAAAGAAATATTAATTAATTTACTTTCACTTATCTAATTCAATTAAGTAAAAATACCATGGATTTACTTGTCCCTGACTTTGATAAGATCATTTAGATCTAATGCTACACATATTTCCTTGGAGTCTGTGCGCGGATTCCGATCCAGTATTTCAGTGATAGGGTAATAATTATCTCTGTTGTCAACATTCCACCCAGAGTACTGGAAATTCAAAAAAATTAATGAAAATATGTACATGGACTATAACAAAATAAAGTATGAGACAAAAAAATTACACAAATATTAAGTTTTTATGTTTTCAAAATAAAAATAGACAACCTCGACTGCAACTAAAGGGTTCTAAAAATTCTATTCTTATGATGGTAGTAATTTTCTTTCTAATTTGATATTACCAACCAAGTGCCTATAGAAACAATTTTTTTTTTTTTACTTATACCCCTTTAGTTGCAAAAAGTTATTGATTTTTTCACTTTTGTAAATTTCTACTTGTACTTACAATCTTGCTGTAGTATAGATAATAATCATTATTATATTAATAGTCATAAGTAATCTAAATTATATTTTACTATTCAATTTTATTGAAGGAGTGCTGATGTATAATGATGGAAATAGGTAAGGTGTATTCAATTTCAAATATTATATTTACAATTTGTGCAAGCATAAATATACATTGGGACTACAAAGCCTATATATTGTGTTTGGTATGACACACAATATGTCAGTTATAAAAGTTAATAGCACAACAGCTAACAATTTACTGTAAAGTGTCAATAAGTAAAAATAAACACTATACTAGCTGGGTGTATGCTTAAAATAACTTAAATAAACATATCTTGATACTCACCACACATGTGCATTTGTGCAATATTTTACCACTTGATTCCATTGGAATAAATTTTTGCAGCAGAGCTTTTCCATCTATTTTCCACAAATTAATTTCATCCAGCTTGGAGGTGACTGTATCTCCATCCCACTTGACATCAGATTTTAACAGCACAAAGTTTCCAGACTGTAAATATTTCAAATTAAAATTGATTATGTGATCAGAGTGTAGTGGGTAAATGTCGAATATGTTAAAAATAACAATACTTACATGGAAGTGCTTAGGTACATCTTTTGACTGACTTGAATCAGATTTGTTTCCATCAGACCCATTTTTGTCATCATCAGAGCCTTCCTCCTCATCAAGTCCCTCTTCATCTTCAACTTCTTCATCTTCCTCTCCCTCTCCCTCACCTTCACTTTCTTCGGAAGAAGAATTTTTACGCTTCTTTTTGCCGACATTCAGAGACGCCTTTGATGTCCGTTTCCGTGTTCCACGTCCAGGTTGTTCATTCTGACAACAAATCATTAAACTATTATTTTACATTTTAAATACCCTCAACTATTGAAAATTACGAAAAACCAAATTTTAGTTTTAAGCAACCCAATCATTATTCTTATTGGTATCCAAAGTAATCAACTGCTTACTTTGCTTAATAATGCTACTCTTTTCAGCAGAACTAACCTAATATTGCAAAATCTACTTTCATGGAGATATAACACAAAACACAGGGAAACCTTTAAAACTATATTTTAAGATACAATTTTGAGTAAAAATTGATGTTAATTTATTTGCGAGGAGTTTATGTGCACTTACAGAATCGGCATCCGGCGTCCAATCTTCCCCCGAATCTTGAAATTCTTCGGGTTCCGCTGCCGGTTCAGAACCGTCAGAATCATCGTCATTCTTCTTTACAGATTTTCGTTTACGCATATTGTTGGAAATAACACAAATAGAAAATGGAAATTCACAACCCACGCTAAGGCCTCAAAAAGGCAAGCAACAAGCGAAGGAAAAGTGAAAACGAAATACGCTGATTGATGAGGCGCTAGTATCGGCCTCGGCTCGGGCGGGCAAGCAATAAGCAAAGAGCAAACCAAAGATATTATTTTTTTTTTGTTCTCTTCTTTCCGTTCAGAGGAACGGAAAAGGCAAAGGCATAGTACGCCATACAGCCTAATCTTCAGTAACTTTTTTTCTTCAGTTTCTATCCTAATTTATCCTACCTTATCCTAGCTTAACTTAACTTAATCTATCTCCTTTCATTTCCCACGTGAGGCCGACCAGGAGGGGTTTGGGGTAAAGACATGATGTGACCACTATGCTACAATATTTCACTGTTCTTTATGAATTATTCACTGAATGCACTTTTTACTACATAAATCACGCGTTTTTATTTAGTAAACGACACTATAAATAATTTAAAAGTCCAATGAAAAATGAGCGTGGCACTCATTTTGGCTTTCCCGCCAAACCCCCAAACCAAAGATATAAGATTAGTCACTAGGGATGTCATTTGTCACAGATATAAAATTATATTCGCTAAAATATAACCGAATACTGATGATTTATGCTAAAGATATATTTAATAAACTTAATTAAATTTCTAATACATTATTATTATTATTATTATTTTAATTCTACATTTTCAATACCGTTGTGACATTGGTGACTACAAAAACGGTGCGTAAAACCATAATGATCAGGTATCGAGGCGTCACTCGTACTGAGTGAAGTGAGTGATCGTGTTGACTCTGTGTCTGTGACGAACTAGCTAATCGCGCATCATACGTATACGATCGAAACACTGCTATTGTGTGCACGCGCACTGCGTGCCGCGATCTCGCGTTTCATTGATATGCGACGAATTCTTTTTTTGCCACGATAATGTCTGATAGCGAGAAAGATGATCCCTATTCAAGTACAAGTGATCGCAACTTAAGAGAGGCCATCAGAGTGTCCGAGACAGTTCAGTGCAACAATTCACAAGAACAAAATTATACAGAAGCACAATTAAATTGCCAGGAAGTTTCGACACCTAATAAACATGGGCGAGAAGAAGACGATATGGACTGGACTGTGGTCGGTAGTAATGGAAAGAAAGTTAAGGATGATAACAATAAAATTGAAATATATTTTAACAACCTCAGAAATAAAGCACAACCAATTGTATCCAAAAACAGTATATTGTAACTTTCAACTATCATGAGCATCAATATTACGAACAAGCAACTTATTGAGAAGATAATCTTCCAATAACAAAACTTATTGTTGCCATTAAAACTAAACTTATTGTATATGTATCTTGTACATATTGCAACTAAACTTATTAATTATTCAACTCCACTGCTCCGAACACCAAACTTATTATTGCCGCGCTTTTTTTTTTTTTTTCTTTCGCGCCCACTTCACGCTACGTCATCTGTCTCGTCAGTGTAGCCAACCTTTTTCCTTCTAATTTCCTATTTATCTTAATAAAACCTTACACTCGACCATCCTGATAACCCGCGCGTCCCCACGCGGGTACCCGGTGGAACCTTACACTTGGCGAAAATGAAAACATTCTACTTATTTACAGACACCATTAAGTATTAACAGAACATGCAACTACTGCCAAATATCTATCAGATATACTGTAAAGTAATATATTGTAAGTATTGAACTAATACAATTCTGACAATCTTATACTAATCTCTATTCATCAAACAGTAAGTCAACGTTTCAAGCTAAACAATAGTCTTATGCGTATCCTTATTGCACCGCCATGAATGTTTCAAGTCAAGCCACGATGAGTATCTCTGGCATTTTCCCTCGCTCGTGCTTGACTTGAAACAATACAAATAAATCTATAGTTAATTCAGCTCAAACTATTCATAACTGTTTATAATCTATGTATTCCTTAATCATACATTATTAAAATTAGGACTAATTATCATCATCGCTTGCGTCACCCCTAGCATCAATATCATAGTCATCATCTATCTCAAGTGATGCTACGTGTATCCATGGCTGCATGCGATCGGCGGCAACCGTGGTTTTCTTCCTTTTCCTCGTCTCTTCAAAACCTGTAATTGGGCCTACCTTGTAACGATCGTTTCCTAGCACTTTTATGACCCTAAAAGGGCCCTCATATGAGGGCAAAAGCTTCGTACTCCTGCCATCATTATGAAAGGCTACCTTGGTTATTTTGACCAAGTCACCCCTATTATACCTCCGTGCAGGACGTCTGCCCTGGTCGTAATATTGTTTTTGTGCAGCTTGAGCTTTGTCGATTCGAAATTTGACATGATCGCGAATTGACGACAGTTCAGATAAAACGGGTAACCTGGCACTGTCAGTAAGTTCATTTAGACCTGGATTCACCTCGCTATTCATACCTGTCCCAAATAAAACCACAGCTGGAGTCTTACCTATGGTCTTTTGAATGGTATTATTCAGACCCCATTGAATTCCCTAGCTTATTATCCCAAGACTTTTCATTGTCCCTGAGATTTTGAGCAATCAGTGAATCTAAGATGGTTCGGTTATACCGTTCCACTTGACCATTTGACCTCGGACTAGCAACAGCGTTTAGAACATGCTTTATGTTTTTATCACGGCAGAACTTTTTAAAAGCGTGGGAGGTGAAACAAGATCCGCGATCGCTGATAAGACGACTAGGACTTCTAAAAGTGTCGAAAATATCTTGTAAAACCCTTATCACATTTTGAGTGTTTGTACTCCTGACGGGTTTGATAAAAACAAATTTTGTAAAACCGTCAACCACATTTAATATGTGTGTATATCCTCCTTTGGACTTCACAAAGGGCCCAAGATGGTCAAGATGAAGTGTGTGAAATGGAATCGCGACTTTTTCTATTGGGTGTAGAAGGCCTTCGCGAGTATTTAGAGCTTTTTTAGAATATGCACAATCAATACACGCTCCAACATACTTCTTCACAAACCGCTTCATTTTTGAAAACCAGTAATTTTTCTTTATGCGTTCTAGCACTTTCTCGAAACCCACATGGCCTATGTCGTCGTGATTCATTTTGCACAACTGCCATCTTGCCCCCTTTGGAACAACCCACCTAACACAATCCTCGCCCACTATTCTAAACAATTTATTATCTTTGATGACGTAATTTTGCTTAATATAATCTAGACCTTTGGGATCCAGATCGCTACTAACAATGTCACGAATCCTACGTAACTCTGGATCACCCAACTGAAGGGTCAATAACCAATCCTCATTATTTATAATCATCACGGAAGGGCATTTTTCAGAACTCCAATTATCCGGGTCAATAACCGGATTCCTGGACAATGCGTCCACGTGCCCCATTTTCGTACCCGCCCTATACTCCATGCAACAGTCGAACTCCTGTAGTGCTAGCCACCACCTAGCTATTCTTGGTATTAAATCACGCTTTACGAAAGTGGATCTAAGCGCGCTACAATCTGACACTACCTTGAATGGCTTTCCTAAAAGGTATACTCTAAACTTTTTTAGAGAACAAATAACGGCTAACGTTTCTAGTTCGTACGAGTGAAAATTTTTCTCCTCGGGTGTCGTCTGACGACTGTAATAAGCGACTGGATGAAAAGATCCGCTACTCCCATGAGACCGCTGTAATAGAATCCCACCAACACCTAATTTGCTAGCGTCTGCGTGCAGTTCTGTCTCGGCTGATGGATCGTATATAGACAACACGGGCCTGTCAGTAAGCTTAGCTTTTAAGGTTTTAAAAGCCTCCTCTTGGAAGTCTGTCCACTCATATGCTGTGTTCTTTTTGAGGAGCTTCGTTAGTGGATAAGCATATTGAGCGAAGCCCTGGATGAATTTCCTAAAATAACTGACTAAACCTAAGAATTGGCGTACACCATGTACATTCTCTGGACGAGGGAAATTGACGACGCTTTGGATTTTCGTTTTCCCTGGCCTCATACCTGCCGCGCTGATCTCATATCCTAAGTAGTTGATCTCATTTTGCAAGAAAGTACACTTTGAGAGGTTCAACTTTAAATTGGATTTCTTTATGAGGCCAAGAATATCCTCAAAACGGTCCAAACATTCAGCAGCAGTCTTACCAAAGATCAATACATCATCTATGTACACGGTGGCCTTGCCGAACCGAGCTGGCCCCAAGACATGGTGCATCATTCGCTGAAAGACAGCGGGAGCGTTTGCCAAACCAAACGGCATTCGATTGTACTCGTACTGGCCGTCTGGTGTGACAAACGCCGTTAGGTGTTTGCTGTCTTTCGCAATCGGCACTTGGTAATATCCGGACATTAAATCCAGTGTGATGAACCATGCTTGACCCGATAACCTGGAAATTTCATCTTCTATCACAGGCATGGGGTACCGTTCCTTAACTGTGATAGAATTCAATTGCCTGTAATCGACACATAATCGCATGTTGCCATCCTTCTTTCGTACAAGAATGATTGGGCTAGCGTAGCTCGAAACGGATTCCCTGATGATCCCCGCCTGTAACATATCGTCCACCATCGCTCGAACTTTCTCGCGTTCGTGGTGTGATAGACGATACGGTCTATATACTACAGGACGCTGGCTATTCAGCTCTATTTTCATCTCTGTAACGCTTGTACATCCTAACCCTGCTAAATCATTTGCGAAATATCCTTGCTTTCGTTGTAAAATATCGATAAGTCTAGCCCTGTCAATATCAGATACCGCTTTACCTAATTGAACCTGATTCTGGTCAAACCGTTCAGAAGATAATATTTCGTCACCAACAGGATTCTGTATCAACTCTACGTCCGCAAGCCTATAGACTGACTCTACCCTTTCAGCTCTGGAAAAAACGGAATTACTTTGAAGTAAGCACGATGCCTCACACGGTATAACTACAACAAATAGTATGCCATTATTCACTTCGTATACACCACCACATACGAGGTATTGAGAATTAGGTTTACCCACGATCTTAGTGCCTAGCAAAACACTGCCTGTAAAAACTGTTGATGTCGACGCTTTCACACTGGCGGTGCCAAAAAGCACACACTGATTAGATACCCTTACCCGTTCCATATGTTGGTCAACTTTGTGTAAATCAGGACAGGGTACTTCAGCCCCTATGTCCAAGAATTGAAGTTTATTCGCGTCTTTGTAAACAATTACATGCGGCTGCTCCGTATAGGTCTGACCAATCAACATAGATTTCTCCAGGAAATGATCATCCACTGTCCGGCACGACACTGTAGCACTTACCCCATCTATTGAAAGATTAAGCTCCACCGAGCCCATAGATTTTACAAGATTATTGCCGAAACCTTTCATTGTAGATAGCGTGGCGTCATGACATACCCCAAGCTTATCGAAATCAGATTCCCGTATTAGTGTAACCTCACTTCCAAGATCAACGAAGGCTTCGAGAGATACGTCATTGATGAACACCTTTTTTATGAACTTATTACAAGGATTAGAGCTCGAAATGCGCATAGTTTTTGCTGCTAAATCCGATTTTCCTGATCCCTTATCTTGTATATTTCGGCACATTTCAGATTTGTGTCCTATTTTATTGCAATGAGTGCACTTGAGCAGGGGCTTTATGCACCTGGAGAATGGGTGTCCCTTTTCCTTACAATTATAACAATAGAGATTGGAATTTGTTTTTAAGCTCGCCCGATTACTGCCTTGCCTATCCTCTACTGCGAATGTATTCCTATCTCTGAACGGTGGTTGCTGAAGTTCTTTATTATTACTTAATAAGAATTTTAGGAGCTGATCAGGCTCTTCGCACCTTAATGCTAAAGCACTTGACCGTATAGTCCTATCGCTGATGCCGTGGATGACGCAGTCGACTGCTTTCCTACCGTAAATTTCGCACTGATTTAATAATACTATCTTTTCGTAGTAATAATTTTCAATTAACTCATTAGGCCTACTTTTTCGTTTGAGCATGTCCTCTAAGAGTTGACCGAAATTCTGCTCGCTCGGGAACGCATTGCTTAACTTAATCTGCCATTCTTCCCAGCTATACAGTATTGAGTTAAGACTCTCGTACCATGTTTTTGCTAGACCCGCTAACTTTTGCATTGCAAAATGAACTAAAGTCTTCTCATCCCATCCATATACCTCGGCACACTCATTAACTTTCTTGATCCAGACATCTACACGTTGGTTTTTCTCTGAAGGATTAAATTCTGGAATGATATTTCTGTGATCTATGCCTCTATTAATCACATGTGTGCTTTGGCTTGATGGCTGGGATGGGAGGATATCTTTAATTGATTGAATTATTTGAATCACATCCCTAGACGAAAAAGTAGGGCTACATGACCTGTTTGAGTATCGCTGTCCGACGCCCGCCGGTGCTCGCTCCTTCGGAGCCTTTGCTTCCTGTAGCCTGCTGCGACTCCAGCTCTCCCGGGGTCTCGAACCTTTGGCAGCAGACGGTCTGCTGCGGCTGCGGCTCTCCCGGGGCCTCGAACTTTTGATAGCAGACGGCTTGTTGCGGCTCCAGCTCTCTTGGTGTCTCGAACCTCTGGCGGCAGGCGACATGCTGCAGCTCCGGCTCCGGTGATCCCGGCGCCTCGTCTGGACATGTGGCAAACGAAGCTCGCTTCTACTGCACCGCTGCTCAGTGTCCCGCGTTGCACGCAGGTCTATCTCGAACAGGCGCGGACGCTTCTGCTGCTGGTTCAGAGGGTGGTCACGTTCTCGTAGCCTGCTGTTGCAACTCCACCTGGAGCGTGACCGATCTCGTGTTGGAGTCCTTAAGCTCCGTTGAATCCCGTCCTTATCTGCCATTTTTCTGAAACTCGCAGCAAAATATTAGCTATTAGTCTTAGTTATAAATGCTACTAACAGCAACAGCCTGTTAAATAAAATTAAAATGCAAAATGCCATAGGTATAATAATTAAACTAAAATTAAAATTTATACAGTTAAATTATATTTTAAGGATGCTATCAACAGGCTGATATACCGTCCAATAGAGATCCTGATCTCTATTGGGCTTTTTAATTATATTTTTGCATAGGAATGAAAGGGACAACATGATTAAAAAGAAACGTGTTCTTGTATTGTGGTAGATGGTGAATTAATAAAAATAATAAAAAAAACAGGTATTGCTCATTACTCGTCCTATTGCATAATTTTATTGTAAAACAATATGGCTGCTTAACATGTAATCTTAACACAACCTGATATATATAAATCAACTAACATCGCTATGCAATGTTATGCAATTAATAACTTTTTTTTTTATTAATTTATAAACCAGCGCTTGACCGCAATCCCGCCTGATGGCAAGCAGTGACGCAATCGTTGATGGTAAAGCGCACCAGTCTATTAAGAGCCTATTCACTCTAGCCTTGAAGACACTCAAATTGCACTCAATCCGACGGAAACACCGCCGCTGGCAAACTGTTCCAGTCCCTCGATGTACGCGGTATAAAGGAGGAGGCGAAACGCTTCATCCGGATCGTAGTGGTGTTAACAACATAAGGGTGGAAACTCGCCGTACGACAGGTCGTCCGATGGTGGAACGGAGATGGGGAATCATTAAAATAGTTAAATAATGTTAAATGCAGGCGTGTACTTACTTGAATAATAGAGTTGCAATCCCACTTCTGAGATTTTAACAACCTCAGAAATAAAGCACAACCAATTGTATCCAAAAACGGTATATTGTAACTTTCAACTATCATGAGCATCAATATTACGAACAAGCAACTTATTGAGAAGATAATCTTCCAATAACAAAACTTATTGTTGCCATTAAAACTAAACTTATTGTATATGTATCTCGTACATATTGCAACTAAACTTATTAATTATTCAACTCCACTGCTCCGAACACCAAACTTATTATTGCCGCGCTTTTTTTTTTTTTTCTTTCGCGCCCACTTCACGCTACGTCATCTGTCTCGTCAGTGTAGCCAACCTTTTTCCTTCTAATTTCCTATTTATCTTAATAAAACCTTACATATATATATCTAGTTCTGAAAATCTGCCTGAACAGTTTGACTTAGCAAAGATATTTAAGGAGCATAATCGATACACTAAAAATTAAATACATAAACCCATATAGGATAAGAATAGAGTTTAACAATGAATTAAATGCTGAGAAATTCATTACATGTGACAAATTCGTTTCTATGAGTTGGAGAATTTCTAAGTCTATGGAAGTTGGTTACTCCTACGGCATAATTAAGAATGTTCATTTAGATCTGAGGGAGGAGCAAATACTAGAAGATATCATATGTCCAAGTCCAGCGGAACTTGTTTCTCTGAAACGCCTTAACCGGCGAAACGATAACGGTGATGGATGGATTCCGTCTGAATCGGTTCGATTATGCTTTAAGGGTCATTACTTGCCAGCTTATGCAAGCGTGGGTAAACTCAAAGTTAAAATTGAAGAGTATGTCTTCCCAGTATCACAATGTTCTCGCTGCTGGAAACTAAATATTTCTAAGAAATGTGAAAGCAAAGTGGTCTGCCCAAAATGTAGCGGAAATCATGCTAACTGTGGTACTAAGGTATTGAAGTGCCCTAATTGCTCAAGAGAACACATTGTGCTGTCCAAAGAATCCCCATCATATAAAAAAGAAAGGAGAATTCGTCTTGTCATGGCTGAGTTTAATTGTACATATCGTAAGGCCCTAACAATGTACCCTACTCCAGATTCGCCTTCTAACTCCCCACTCCCGGCATCGCGAATACTGTCAAACACCCAGGCAAGTAAGCCAATTCATAAAAGTCCAGCTACCCCCACCTTCGCGAATATTGTAAAAGAAGGTTCACAAAATAAACACCTAAGTCATCTCAAGACTACGCCTAAGAAAAAAGAAAATTCTTTTTTTTTTCTTTCTTTCTTTCATGGCTTCGCACAGTTTGTGCATTTGGCCAATGTCACATAATTAATTGTTCATGTCGAAAAAGACAGCGTGATCCGTCTTACGATGGAGGTTTGAGACAAAGTCATGATGTGGCCACTATGCTGCGATATTTCACTGTTCTTTATGAATTATTTACTGAATGCACTTTTTACTACATAAATCACGCACTTTTATTAAGTAAGCAACACTATAAATAATTTTAAAAGTCCGATGAAAAATGAGCGTGACACTCAGCTTGACTTTCCCGCTAAAACTCTCCAAAGAAAATTCAAAGCCGAAACGTACTACAAGGGAATTTAATTAAAATTGGAATGTCATACAATCCGACACGGAATCCGAAAATAGCGAAATAAATAACCTCAGAAACCGGTTTACAAAGCGAACCCCGGATAGTAACGTAACAATTATAAAATTAGTTATAAAAATAAAAGAAGTCATCTTTTCCAAAAAAAGACACAATTGTCTGTTCCAAAGTATTGTTAAATTATGTACTGAGTGGTTAATCATTTGGTTGGTAGATAATATATCAGAGTGGTCATTATTCAAAAGGTTATTTGACTTTTCGCTTGCCTCGGACAATGACTCTTCAAATTAAAAACAGTACAGCTTGAATATTATACAATGGAATTGTCATAGTTTAAACCTAAGTTGCGTAATTTAGAAAACTTACTGGTACTAAAAAATCCACGTTGCTGCCCTTAGTAAAACTTGGTTAGATCCCGATTCGGAACTTAGATTAAAAAATTATTATGTTTACCGCAATGATCGATCCGATACGGAGGCATAGCATGGTTCACAATTCTTTAAAATCTAGTATTTGCGTAATCAACTGACAAAATCCAGGAATTGAAACACTTGAAATTGAACTACTCAATTGTAACGACATTAAAACTATAATAGCTGTTTATTGTCCTTCTTCGGTGACGACATCTTCGAATGACTGGGACTGCTTATTGTCTCAAAACAACAGCAACACTCTGATACTGGGTGACTTTAACGGTCACCTTATTAATTGGTCCTACAAGACAGACCACCGAGGCAGTCAATTATTTGAATTCTTATCCGATAATAACTTCATAGTATTAAATGATGGAAGCCCTACCAGGATAAAATTAGTAAACGACGTGGTTCAGAAATTCGCACCCGACTTATCTCTGGCATCATCAGCTAAATCTATTAAGCTGGACTGGTTTGTGACAAACGAATTCCAAGGCAGCGACCACTTAATGATAAAAATTAAAGCTAATTTAGGGGCTGAATCCCGATGATGTCAAACAAAGCGTCGAAATTTTAAAGCGGCCGACTGGAAATCATACAAAGAGTTAGCACAGTCCTTATTTAACAATTTTACACACTCAGTAGATTTACAAATTTCATATGACTTATTTGAAAAACTTATTAACGCAAGCGCAGATAAACACATTCCATATAACAAAGTATATACTGGGCCTACCTCCGTTTTCCGTCCGAAACCCTATTGGAACCCATCTTTATCTAAATCTGTCGCAGCTCGCCGTCGCGCTCTCGCTAATTTCCGTCGGAATCCTATTGCCGAAAACTATGATTAGTTAAAAAAGAGAATTAAGGAGTCAGAAAAATTAATTAATTCAGCCAGCCGATCGTCCTTCCGTGAAATCTGCTCGACTTTAAATAACCAGACTACGGCCTCAGAATTGTGGCATAAACTTTGGTGGATATAGGGATACGTATCACCTAGGGCCGAAATTAATAAAATCGACATTGAGTGCCTTCTCACATCTTTGACGCCGGATTTTGTCAGTATGGCTACCGCACATTTCACGTCATGTAACCCATTACTGGATGCACCCTTTTCCAAACATGAATTATTAAAATTGATAAAATCTAAAAATAATACGCCCGGCCAAGATAAAATAACATATAGTATGATAAGGCACCTCCCGGATAACGCAAAAAATATTCTACTATCCTTATTTAACCAATTTTTCCTTCACGGGTTTGTGCCTAAACAGTGGAGACAAATAAATATTATACCTATACCTAAACACACACCTAGTACATCTGAAACTACGAAACTTCGGCCTATATCCGTGTTGTCTTGTATTTGCAAAACATTTCACTATATGATACTGACCAGAATCGAGTGGTATCTAGAACATAATAGGATATTCTCGGATAATACCGTAGGTTTCAGAAAGTGCCGTTCCAGTCTAGATAACCTTTCTAATCTAACTTCTAGAATACAGACGGGATTTTCGGAGGGACTGCACACTGTGGGTTGTTTCATTGATATTGAAAATGCCTATAATAATATCGAAATTATTCCTCTATTACAGTACATGAGCGAAACATTGTTTAACGTTGCTACTGTCTCTATTTGTAAAATTATAAATAACGTTCATGTACCACAATATGCTGATGATTTCATTTTATACACTGCAGACAAGAATTGCCAATCGGCTTCACTAAAGTTACAGACGGCTTTCGTCAAAAAGTAAGGCAATGTGTATTCAAAAGAGGATACAAAAAAACGAGTGTGCTTATGGCCACACGACTGAAGTGAAACTTCTTTCGCACCATCTGTATATATATATATATATATATATGTGTGTACAACATATACATGGAATAGGTTTCATGGGGTTGCGGGGGAAGGGGGGAGGGGGAGAGGGGGGAGTGGATTCCCTCGGGGCCAAAAGGTCGGGCTCCTCCTCCTGATTCAGGGGACCCCAAACTCGGGTAGTCCACGACCTCTGGTTCCCGAGATAATCCACGGGGGGGGGGGGAGGTAATCAATGAGGGGGGTCGGGGGGTGTTCGCAGCGTCATGTTCTCGAAGAAATTCATATTTCTTAATCAATCAAGGTACTTAGCTTAATAATTGAGCTTATGAGGCTCGAAAGCAATTTGTACTTTGTGTCCAATTATCGTATTGTGACGATATCTTCAAGCTTCTATACTTTCAATTATATCAGAAATGTTCAGCAAAAATATATAAAACAACATAAAGGCCAGAATAGAACGAAATTTATAAATTATTTGTGCTCTTAGGTAATCAATTGTTAACAAATCTTAAAAAGATCCAAAAAATATATATTGCCTTCGGCGAGATGCGAACTCACAACTTCATACTCGACATGTCATGCAATATTTACATGAGCCAACGTCATGCTCTCGAAGAAATTCATAGTTCTTAATCAATCAAGGTACTTAGCTTAATAATTGAGCTTATGAGGCTCGAAAGCAATTTGTACTTTGTGTCCAATTATCGTATTGTGACGATATCTTCAAGCTTCTATACTTTCAACTATATCAGAAATGTTCAGCAAAAATATATAAAACAATATAAAGGCCAGAACAGAACGAAATTTATAAATTATTTGTGCTCTTAGGTAATCAATTGTTAACAAATCTTAAAAAGATCCAAAAAATATATATTGCCTTCGGCGAGATGCGAACTCACAACTTCATACTCGACATGTCATGCAATATTTACATGAGCCAACTCCTTGTTTGTAGTACAAACGAAATAGGACCCCACTTAACTTCCGTTCGCCTTGCCCGATGATTTTTCGTAACGCTTTCGCTAGCTTACTCCCCAAGGCAAGCGTGCCTAAAGAAGTTTCACTTCAAAAAGAAAATGTGAACTTGCTTGATAATGAATCACCTTTAGAAGTAGTTGACAATATAAAATATTTGGGATTACGCTTTGATTCTAGACTTATTTGGAGGAAGCACATTACGGAATTAAAAGATAAACTACTTAAGTTAGTTAATATTTTTAGAATGCTAGCCGGTTCGGGATGGGGAGTGCACCCTACCCACCTAAGACGCGTGTAACATAGCCACTGTGAGAAGTCGTATGGATTATGGTTGTGCTCTTTATGGAAATGGCAGTCGTACACATTTAATAAAACTATATAGGATACAGAATCTGTGTTTACGTATAATAGGGGGTTTCATTAAAAGTACACCCATACATATTATGGAAAATGAATTGTGTATTGCGCCTTTGTACGTCCGTCGGTAATATCTTGGAAGTTAATTTTGGTTGAAATGCTAAAAATAATGGCACTATTGATATACTTGAACAACTGTCAGCAATGTGTTCGCATCGCTACTGGAGAAACAAAACAAAACCGGTTTTAGTTACGATCCATGACTCATTTAGAAACGAACGTATCTACTGCACGGATATCATAGAAATGTTTAGTTTACCCACTTGGGTCAGCAACGTGGACCTAGACAATAATATAATTACAACTATTAAGGATATTGATCAAGCCTAAAAATATTATAACATGGCTCATTTAAAAGCACTTTGCGTTAGATATCTACAAACAAATTATACCGGTTTATACACTATTTATACTGATGCGTCAATGTCTAATAATGAAACTGGGGTTGAGTTTTTTGATTCACATTTAAATACCTCGATTAAACTTAAAGTGGATTCTGAAATTTCAATAATGCACTCTAAATTAATAGCAATTTTAGAGGCATTGTCTTATATAGACTCAATAGCATGTTCTGAGTTTCTAAATTTAACGGATTGTCACAGTGCCTTACAGTTGCTAAGACAATGCACCTTACCCAAACGAGGGACAACATACGTTATAATAGATTTAGTGTACAAACTTAAAAGCAAGAATAAAAATGTCGTCATACAATGGATGCCTTCTCACATTGTCATTGAAGGTAATGTAATGATCGATCAGTTCGCTAAAGAGGCGTCAACCGACGGTGAAAAGTGTTCCTGTATCCCGTTTTATACTGAACTTTACTGGAGGATAAAATACCTGTGTTATGACAGCTGGCAAGAATACTTTAATGAAAGGAGCCGCAGTAAATGTATATGGTATGCCACTATACAACCGAACATCCTCAAAACTACATGGATAGACAGGGCCAATATGGGAAGGCAGACAATCACAACAGCTCTGCGACTTCGCTCCGGATCCGGACACATACCCCTAAATGATATGATTTTTGATGGGTAAATTCGAGTCACCAAATTGTGTGGAATGCAACGTCATTGAAGATGGAATGTGTCCGGAAGGAGCCGGAAAGGCAAGATTTATTTATAGCTCTTAATAATATGTGCGAAACTGGTGTATGTAACAGCGTCCTTGCTGCTCCTACTTTGAAAGCAGCCAGGATGCTGTACAGGCTCGTGCATCGCAGACCTAATGTAAGAATGTAAGTTTTAGTTGTACATTAGTCAGTAAGGTTGAGTTATAAGGATGAGGGTGGTAAAATCTATATAGATTAAAACCCTCCATAAATAAATAAGAAAAAAAAAACTGTAATGATAGTTTGGAGGTACACTCCTAAATAAAATTCGTGGATACGGGAAAAAACAGTTTAATCACTATCACATTTATAGGCTTAACATAACACTAGTTAACAATGGTAGGATGGACTGAGAACACTGAGATGAGTTATGAGAGTTAAAATTCACTCTTTTATAACCGACCGCTTGTCGTAAGGTTTGTATACGTATTGCGGCAATGCAAGCCGCGAGCAGAGTTCATAAGTGTTTAGGGTTGTAACGTTAACTAGTGTTGTGACACAATACGCCACAACCACCCCCCTACAGAGAAAATAACAAGTAGTTATTTACATACAGAAAAAAAAAAGGAAAATACAAATTACACATAATAGCAAATACATAGGTGACAATAATCAGCTTAAAAAATAAAACTTAAGCTAAAGGTCTAACCTATCCTTAAATCTAGCAGTGCGACCTGACCTAGTGGTAACTGGTTGTTGAACAACAGGTGGTACAGTCGGCTGTAAAGGCGCGGATGGCGCGGATGCAGGAGGCGCTTGCACGGCAGGCGCGGGCGCTGCGATCTGTTGCGGAGCGGTTACCCGGGAGAGGTCGCTCTCATCATGTGCGATGTATGCAGGCTTCACGCGGTCGATAGTGACCGTCACGCGTTTACCCGCCATGTCGATGTCGATTAACTTTTCGGTCCGTGACATTACCTTGTAAGGACCAGTGTAAGGAGGTTTCAAGTGCGCGGCGAACAGTGTCGTCCCGAAAAAAGACATGGGAAGCATCCTGGAGATCCTTGAAAATAAAGGACGTCGGTCGCGTGTGTCGCGAGGCCGGTGTTGGACGCAGAGCAAACATTTTCGCGCGCAGAGTCGTCACAAAATCATGTGCGTTGTCAGTGGTATGGGATGGACTGGCTATCAGGAATTCTCCCGGTAGGCGCAGTGGCTCCCCATAAACAAGCTCGGCAGCTGAACACTCGAGATCCTCCTTCAATGCAGTTCGAATGCCGAGAAGGACGATCGGTAGGGCTCGGTGCCAGGTGTCATTGTGGCACATAAGAGCCGCCTTCAGCTGCCTATGAAAGCGCTCGATCATGCCACTAGCCTGAGGATGGTAACTGGTGGTTCGCCTCCGCTCGGTCGCACCAACGTTCATGAGTCTCTTGAAAAGGTCGGACTCGAACTGGCGGCCTTGGTCAGTCGTGACGGTAGTAGGAACGCCGAAGCGTGCGATCCAACCTTCTACGAACCGATCAGCTACCTCCTCTGCGGTTATCGAAACCATCGGCCAAGCCTCGGGCCATCGAGAGAAACGATCGATCGCTGTCAGGCAATATGAATAACCTCTCGATGATGGCAGAGGGCCAATAATATCTAAATGGACATGACGAAACCTGGATGATGGTGGGGTGAAGCTTCCCAGTGGTACGGAAACATGGCGCGTCACTTTGGCACGTTGGCAGTGGACGCATTCCCTCGCCCAGGCGCGGCAGTCCTGCGTAACGCCGGGCCACACGTAACGCTGTGCCACGAGACGCGCGCTGGCGCGAGCGCCGGGGTGGCTGAGTGCATGTAGACGGTCGAAGGTGAGGCGGCGCAGCGGTGCCGGTAAAACGTCACACTGGATAGTCGTCTCTGTGCCTGGAATTAAAGTACGTTGCATATTGAGAGATGTGCCAGATAATGTTTTTATCTCATCATCGGCTTCTTGTGCTCGAGCCAATGCGATATAGTCGGGTTCGAGCGAGACGACTTCGATGCGTGACATCGTGTCGGCGACGACGTTGTCGTCTCCCTTTATGTGCCGTATGTCAGTAGTAAATTGGGAGATAAAAGTTAGCTGATTAAGTTGGCTGGGTGGCAGCTTTTCTCTACGTTGTTTGAACGCATACAAGAGAGGTTTGTGATCCGTATATATTGTGACGTGTTGCGCCTCTAATATATGCCGGAAATGCTGCACAGCCGAATATACAGCTAAGAGTTCCCGATAATATGCTGGCCACATTGACTGGCTCGCTGTAAGCTTCTTGCTGAAAAAGGCGAGTGGTTGCCAGCCCTGTTTAGTTTGCTGCTGTAAGCACGCGCCTACCTGAGTGCCAGATGCGTCTGTGTATAACGCCAATGGGACGTTAGGTACAGGATGTGCTAATCTGGTAACCTGTGAGAGGCTGTCCTTGCATGCATGGAAGGCGTGCTCCAGTTCAGGTGTCCAGGGAATGAGCTTGGCTCCCTTGAGTTTTGTAACTGTAAGGAAGTCAATGAGCGGTGCTTGAGTCATAGCGGCATTGGGAAGAAACTGACGATAATAATTTATCATGCCCAAGAACCTGCGGAGTCCTTGGGCTGTTTTAGGAAGGGTGAAATCTTTTAAGGCTTGGACTTTTTCTTCCGGGGGGCTTATGCCTTCGCTGGAGACTTTATATCCGAGGAAAATAACCTCAGGTGTACCTAGCACACACTTTGACGGATTGACTACTACACCGTAGTCAGACAATCGTTTAAAGAGTATGCGTAAGTAAGTGGTTGCGATGCTCCGTGGCGTCCCTACTAAATATGAGTATGTCATCGACATATGGAAAGCAAAAATCCAAACCTCGGACAATTTCATCGATAAAACGTTGGATAGTTTGTCCAGCGTTCCTGAGGCCAAACGTCATATAAGGGAATTCGTATAAGCCAAATGGTGTTGTGATGGCTGTTTTGCAGACATCGGCTGGGGCTACACGAATATGATTATATGCTTTAATTAAATCAATTTTGCTAAAGACAGTAGAGCCAGCGAGACCATGACCAAAATCCCCTATATCACGTCGGGGTCACCAATTTTGGAGGTACACTCCTAAATAAAATTCGTGGATACGGGAAAAACAGTTTAATCACTATCACGTTTATAGGCTTAACATAACACTAGTTAACAATGGTAGGATGGACTGAGAACACTGAGATGAGTTATGAGAGTTAAAATTCACTCTTTTATAACCGACCGCTTGTCGTAAGGTTTGTATACGTATTGCGGCATGCAAGCCGCGAGCAGAGTTCATAAGTGTTTAGGGTTGTAACGTTAACTAGTGTTGTGACACAATACGCCACAATAGTAACACACAGCTTGGACAATTAGGTTCGTATTACAGAACGTCACTCAAAACGCAAGCTCTACTTAAGTCTCGTTTGAAGCCTTTTAATTGGTTGAAACTGGTTTAAAGTAATGCTTAAACAGAGGTCAATGCTTGAGTTTCCTTTTGGAATACGGACCTTAATCTGTCGAAAGATAAAAACACTTTTCATTTCTGGCAAACGAATAATAAAATGTTCAAAAATTAAAGTTTCTTTCATTTTGCGTTTATTTAAGTTGACTGTTTCTTTTCTCTTTAATGATACACAAAATTATCAAAAATATTTGAAATTTAAAACTACTGATACTCTATCCTATCGCTTTAGATAGGTAACCAAAGGTAAATACGTGATTTAGTTAACCGACTAAGGTCCGTATTCCAGAAGGAAACTCAAGCATTGATCTTTGTTTAAACATTGCTTAACGAAGAATATTAGGAATCAGATAATGAAAGCAAATATTATGTTTTGTAATACTTTTCATTAGTAAAAACACGTTAAAAATAATACGTATGATTTTATTGTTTGTTTTACTCATTTTATTTAAACGCCAGAGACCATAGATTTGTGTTTTCATTAAAACCAGTTTTGCTTCTAGTACAAAATATTGTGCTAGTATCTTTTATAGTAACGATATCTAGCAAAGTAGCTTGGAAGTTAATGAATAAGAAGTTAAAAGATAAAATATATTTAATTAATTAAGAGACTTGTAAAAACTTAATATGACAGATAACAACAGTAGAAACATTCGTTGCTAAGCCACGTTGATACCAATTTAAAAAGAAATTATTTTCAAACGAGATTTCAACCATAAAAGTATCATAATGATTACAGCCACATTAACAGGGTTGCTATATGCACGACCGCAGCGCCCTCATCTATTTTCACGACTTTATACAACCACCATACTGATCAGCAAATTTCAAAAATCTTGAGAAAATATCAATTTTGCGTCTTACCTAGCGAATCACTCATAAGATGATTGATCAAAAACCTGTAGTTAAAATAATAATTTCTTGTTATCTTTCCTAATAGAAAACCGATTTTCTGCTGTTCAACTTTATGGGAAAGCGTACAGCATTGACTGTTTCAAGTCTGTATTTGGCTTTAGGAGTAATGGTTGCCAACATATAAAAGAGAAAAATGCTTTGTTTCTTTGTATTGCTTGTCATATCAGCCAGCTGATTGCGTCATTGCTTCTAAATCATATAACGCAAAAACAAAAAACAAGTCGTAGTAGATATCCGATCCGATTTTATTGGTGATTATTTTGAAAATTGTGGAGTGCGCATCATTTCAACATGAAATTCCAATATAAAGAAGAACACTCTTTTGAAAAGAGAAAGACTGAAGGCGAAAAAATTCGCAGGAAGTATCCTGATCGTGTTCCGGTAATTGTTGAGAAAGCCCCGAAGGCTAGGCTTGGAGACCTCGACAAAAAGAAATATTTGGTTCCATCCGATCTTACAGTCGGACAATTCTATTTCTTGATCAGAAAACGTATTCATCTACGACCCGAGGATGCGTTGTTCTTCTTTGTCAACAATGTAATTCCTCCGACTTCAGCCACAATGGGATCTCTTTATCAAGAGCATCATGATGAAGACTTCTTTCTATACATAGCATTTTCTGATGAAAATGTTTATGGAATTTAACTTTCCAATATGATATTTTCATTATTTTAATTGTACTGTGTTGATTTATCTGACCATATGGTGAAACTTAATTTTAAGGTTTAGCTTAATGATGATGTATTATGTTAAAATGGTGATTATTATAATTATTGGCACTTTCACACTGTGTTATGATAATATTACATACCACTTTATGGAGAAAATATTGCAATGTTTCTAATACTAGTTTGGTTTAGGCATGTAATTATTCCTGTATCAAAACAATAAACATACATAAATAGAAATTGTTTTTTATTTTAACATAAGTCTATCCATCTAAATTTAAAGTTAATGTTGATGTGGAATGTTTTACTTACATTAAGTCTGGATTCACATCTTGCAAATGGAATTTTATTTATGTTAAATAAAATTCCATTTGCAAGATGACACATTTGCTTTATTTACATAGTTCAACATTATAATCATTGTCCTGAGAAACCTACATCATTCAAATTATGAAATTAATTGTCAGTCTTTTTGTTAAACATTACATAATGAGCATTTACAGATTTCAAATTTTTGCCTGTGACATACTCATTGGTTCAACTTATTACCTGCCTCTAACAATTCTGTTGGGCCTTGTAAATCAGGCTCTGTTCCCAAGTATGTTGGACCTAGAGAGAGAGTACTTACCTACGACATACAAGATTAGAGCAATTGAAATTGTTAGATACCTATTAAGTACCTCAGTACTTATAAGATTCTGCATTCTGGATTTTGGCTGTGTAAAATAGGCAGCAGAAATAAGTACAAAATATGTAAGTAGATACCTACCTACATCCTGAAAATTATAAATAATAATAGGTCGTATGTTTTTCCTATGTCATTTAAATATAATCATCCAAGGCAACACAGTGACACAACATATTTTTGTTATTTAATACCATCAGGTAACAGCTGTGTACTAATATATTTTATTTGTTTTTATAAATAAATTTCATCTAGGTACCTACGATAATAGAAAATAATTAAGTAGATACATAAGTAAGTATTTCACTTTATCTAGGAGGTATTGGTAATTTATGAATAAATAGGTGAATCTAGGTAGGTAGTTGTATCTTGTTATTGACCTACCTACTTACTAATTTAGAGGTAAACTGGTAGATGTAAAAAAAAAAATGTTCTTAACTTGTTTAAATATTATTTATTGATTTTTCCGACGAAGCGACCGACGATGACTCTTCAAGTCTACTAAAGCCTGTAGGCTGTTCACCTCCCTAATACCGTAGTATCTACACTGGTCGTTAACTTAGGAGCAAGATTAACAGACTGTAATTCACTAGAAATAACACGCATAATTTAATTATTTTTCTACATTAGTTCGACTTTGACAGAAACTCTTGGTTGTTGAAACTAAAGAAGCTGATTCGCACGCGGCTACCTTACTTCTTTGTATGCCAATGCAAACACGTCACGCTTGAAGCCTACATAAATCCATAGCTGAAATAAATATGAGAACTACTTATAGATTTCTATAGGCTTCATCATTTTGGAAAAAATAACATGGTGAATCCAAGACCAGAAGAGGATGCCAAGGACCTTCAAATCCTTATCGATTGATTTATAAAATGCTTCCCACGCCATCATCAGTGATTCCAAAATAACATCATAAAAAAAAAACAAATTATGCTGAGCATCAGTATCAGTACTTTTCGAACTTCAAAATTACATAAGAATGTCTCCTTAATACCTGATCCCTTCACCACTTTCTTGTGTTTTGTTTGGGTTCTTCCCAAACAAGAAACATCCCAGCACGGCAATGACTATCTAAGTATTTATTTATTTAAACTTTTCGCACACAAGACACAAAGGTGGACTTAATGCCTTAGTATTTTCTACCAGTCAACCAATTCGTGGTGGCCTAGTGGTTAAAACACCAGCTTCTCAAGTATGAGTGCGCGGGTTCGATTCCAGGTCGGGCAAGTACCAATGTAACTTTTCTAAAGTTATGTACATGTACTTTCTAAGTATATCTTGGACACCATTGACTGAAGGTAAAGGAAAACATCTTGAGGAAACCTGGACTTTAAGTCTGAAATCGCCAACCTGCATTGAGCAAGCGTGGTGATTACGCTTAATCCTTCTCTGTATGAGAGGAGACCTGTGCCCAGCAGTGGGACGATAAAAAGGTTGATGACGAACCAAGGGTATCTATAAGTGTAGTGATTAGATGGCAGGTGCTCTGGTTGACAGGAATAATGATACCTAAACAAAAAAGGTTAAATCTAGCTTTACACAAATAGGTTATATACACATACATACTATTACTATATACGTACATATCTACTTAATATTTAAATCAAGCGGGAGGTGTTCAGGTTTGCGGCGAACTGCCCTCTCACTGCTCGACACCCATTAAGGACTAGGCCCAGGTCAACGGTGTGTTGAGTTCCACGTGCGCCTCAGAGATGTCAGCACATCGCCACGGGGTCCACGAGGACCGGTGATTGCCATGGCCTTGGGTTGTTCGAAAGAGTTACCGCAGCCCCTGGCGCACAGACAAATGAAGGAACATGGGTGGGTTTTAGTCAATAAAAGTCTGACGCGACCTTCTACTCTGCCCAGAGCAGGAGAGTTCATTTGATGATTTCCCATCCAAAAAAAGAAAATGGAGAGAAGTGTTGATTTGTTACACAATTTGTTTCGAAAATCGACTGGTGACCGTCCTGATATCAAGAGGAAGTGTATTCCAAAGATTGGACTGAATAGAAAAGGAAGAATGAACAAAGTCAGACGTGGGACTAAGCATCTTCTTAGCATGTGAAGAATATAGATATCGAAAGTGAGACATGAGATAGGAGCGGGAGAGTTGAAGAGGAGCAAAAGCGTGGTCAAAGCGCGCAAACTTCTTCGGCGAATAGACATCTATAACAGTTGCCTGTTCAGTTACAATAACTCGAGTCTAAAGAGCTACAGAACATTAAATTAAATGAATTGCCATTATGTCAGCTAGCCACGTCACCTATAGCCTAAAAATAGCCTATAGGTGAAAAGAAAAAAAAGCATGATAGCTTACATAATATGCAATACTGGATACCTAATGTTGTAGAAAAATATATACTTGGGCTGATTTTCTAAAGTCTTATCTCTTATCCATGGAATGAGATCAGTAGCGTGACAGACAGACAAGTTGCAGGTTCCTGTCGTGTAAGTAGTTAATGATAAATAATATTGTAATTTTTCTTTTATCGTTTACACAGAAGAAATATCTGTTTTGACAGTACGAGATAGTGATGGATGAATCGGCAATTCAGCAGTGATCATTTTATGTCGTCATCCAGTAAGAGGCTCAGCGTATGTTTCATTCAGATGAAATTGGATTAATTATTAAATTATTTCATTCATACGGCCTACCAGTAACATTTTTTACCATTTTGGTATGGTAAACCACATATGGTTAGTTTTTCCAAAATTACACTTACTGCTTGTTCTAATAAGCAACAAAATTCAATTTTTTTTTTACAAAATATATCGGCCAAAAAAGTCATTATGGTCACACTTAAAATAGTAATACAATTAAATTTATTTTGGGGAAAGATATTCCATTCCAGTGTAAGTTTCCCTCCAAGATGTTTTTTTATGTATTGGGTGTATAACTTGCAATACAATACAAAACAGGCTCAGTTTCACATCATTTTTTTTGGAGAACAGGCAGGCGAGACAGCGAATTCTGGTTCAGCGAACAATTCGTGGCGAGGAGGAGGAGGAGGAGGTCACTTTTGGTTAGGACTTGGTTTCTCATTTCAGCAGATCATGATGTCTGACCGAGGCTTTTGGTATCTAATGAAGAGTGGCACAATAACAATGCAAATGTTTGATAGATAGGTCATCGGCTCCAATTCTACACCAAGCGACATTCCTACTTACGCAGGTACTCAAGCAATTAGTTTGAAAGGAAGTTAGAGAAACTTCATCCTACAAATATTGTTGATTTCTTTAACCTTAGACTATGTAATTTACAGCCATAATTGAATTTAAAAAATCATCATTCATTCCGATCCATTTCGGGTCATTAATTCGTAGAAAGAACTGTTTTAAGGCAGGCTGTCCGGGTCTCGTTAGTGTTCCATCATGGACTGAAAAAAATGCTTGGAAAATGTATGCACTCGACAATATAAGCTATTACTGTACAAAAACCTTGTTTTGTAATCTGTAATAGGGAAACAAATCCGCCTAGCAGTCAAGAGGATAAAAAAGGAAGGGTAACACTTTTTTTTAACAATAGCAAGTCAAAATGATACAAATGATTTCTTTGCTTTAACTTATATTTAAATACAGTTTAATAAATCTGAAAAATGAAAATATTAACCTTTATCACTCAAATCATCGCTGTAAATTAGTTAACGGCTTATTTACCCTCTAGACCATTTCGGCCAAGGAGAGGGTTAATTTAAAGGTGCGGCATATAATATTTCCCTGTCGACAGTCTTGCTGATAGAAACATATTCGGTATCACATTTATAATCTAAGGCTTACATGTTATTCCTAGTATTTCCCCGAAGGTACCTATAATATTGTTTTCGAATTTAGAATCATTAACCAATCATCACGAAACTTAGTAAACTAACAGGAAACATTTTTTTTTTCGATAGAGAAAAATATCAAACATGCGAGTGAAAACGCGGGGCGCAGCTAGTATTATCTAAATTGAGAAATAAGTACTTCTAGAATAACATAACATAATAAAATGTAACAATGACATAGCAAAACTTATGTTTTGTCCAATACACCTTATTCAAAATTTCAATTTTATGTAGTCACCAATTGTCCAAATATCTGCTGTAATTTGCTGTAATTATAACTTTTCAAAAATCTAATTAAGTAAATTATCCTATTAAAATATGTTATTATGGTAGTTAAACATTCATATAATTTCCACTTTATTTAGTAATCATTTTAGAATTCAATTTTCCTAAGCAACGAAACTGCTTTACATGTCTTTACTTAATTTAAATTATTGCAAACAAGGGTTTCAATTTATAATAAATTTTATCTAAGCCTATTGTATAACTAAGTCAACTGTGAAAATAGTTTTAATCCAGTTACTTCGAAAACATCTAATTTATTTAAGCACAGACACTTTGTTTACTTTGTGCCTAGATATTATATTAAGGGTTGATTTTTCAACTGTCTGAGAAGTTTTATTTGAGAAATAAATATGACAGTGCGACATGCTCTTCATGCTCTTCAGATGAAATATATCTGGCAATTGAAAAATCTGTCTATTCGACAATATTTTCTATTTAGAAATAACAAATTAAGTAAAATATTATTAATGAATGTATACTCCATTCGTTATAGTATTAGTGAAGTTACAAAAGGTTGTTTTTAGTGTCCACTTTGTAATTAAAGTACAATCTACGTATATTGTGCTTTGTATTTTAATCAATTTATATACCGACTGTTACACTTAAATCAACTCATTAAAACTATCTGCCTTCTGACTTGGCCTGGAACACTTTACATTTTGCTACCGAAGTCTACCAAATCTGAATTATTTCCTGATCTGGTCATACCTTGCAGCATGGTTTTACTTTTAATTTTTCACAAATACGTAACTGTGTTTGTTTTTCATTTGTCGATCCTTGTGAATGCTATCTTAACTGATTATGTAGATTTTCTATATTTAGGTACTTAGTTGTTATGTGTTATTGTTTTGTTTTTATCTTGTTATGGTTCTAAACATTATTTTTCGTAAAAATGTTACTTATTTAAAAAAGAAAATTCATCTCGAGTATTAAGTATTGTGCATCTTACCATATATGGACCTCTTTTGTCTAAAACTAACGCGGATGGAGTATAGTTTCGATTTGAAACCTGTTATGTTTAATTATAACTTAGATTAAAATATTATAAACAAAGTTACAAAATACATAACAGTTAATACTATTTTTCTGACACAACTATTATATCATATTAATATTCAAATAGGCGAAATGCCGCGATAGTTCCGAATCGTTTCTAAGGATTAATAATTAGGTAAATGGAAGTGGATAGTGTTGAGATAGCAACGTCAAAGTTTTTTTTTTATAATAATATTAAGAAAATTACTAATTAACTATGTAGTACCTATTAGAAGATATTTTTGATATAATAGGATTTTTTATTTTACAATTACACTTAAAAACTTAGAACCTCATATAATTGTGGGATCTTCTGGAAGGTCGCCCACGGGATCGCATGCCACGGCCGCGTGGTCCACTCTCGCTGTCTGTGAAATATACAATTATTATATTTAAACAGCTGCAAGATAATTAATACAATTTAAAATATTTTAACGTCATCATTTCTCAGTACGTTTACTTCGTATTATAAGTAACCACTTTACATAATATTGTGCTGTAGTCCTATGGAAGTATTATCCTGGTTATTTATTGATGGTGATTGTTTTTCAATAGAAAGAGACACAGTTAAACAGATTTAGATGATGAATGGAGAGTACAGTTTTTGGCATTACTAATTTCGAAAAGGTACAGAATTCAAATCTGATCGATTGGACTTTATTTTTAAAAATGTGAATAAACTTGTTTTTTTTTTTAATAGGTATATGTAACTTAATTTAATTTAACACAGAGTGGACTGTTGTTTTATAATATTTCCAAGGCAATGGATACCAAGATTTTTTGGCCTTGTCACACTATATGACGTGTTATCATTGAAAAATGTATTTAAAAGATACAAGAAAACATTGAAACTGTTTTATATTATGAAATAATGGAATATTTTCACAACAAATGCATACCTACTGTGCCTGATGACTGCGAGAAATCATTTTGCAGTGGATTCCAGCAAACCAAAAATAGCAATAGTTATATTTGATAGAATAATTTTATTTTCTAACACACATTTTGTCTTTTCAGGTACATTATTTACCTTTAACACCGATTTCATATAAAATTGAAACATCAGAATGGATTATGTTAACTGTAGTTATGGACAGCATTTGGCAAAAAAATCCTTTGCAATTAAATGTATTGAATACTTCTTTTGAATTTATAACCTTGATACTTAAATTTGATTTTATTATATTAATCTGAGAAAAGTACCTCTAAATAAATTACTCGTCATATTTTAAGCGAGCATGAGATAATACAGGTTAGGGCTAAAAAGTATTACAACCGTCCGTGTTCTTGTATGTCAATAGCGAAGTCTTATTCAGCAAATTCGTCTAAATAAATATTTTTTTTCAAATAAGCCTTTATAACAAAGTAATATGGAAAATATTTAATTTAGATCTCCAAGAGTCCGGTCAGTAGAGGTACCTGCTGCCCGCATCCATCGTTGATTCTGCGAGTGTGGTGAATGAGGAGAGTGCGCATGTGGTTGAGCATGAGGACGACGCGCTAACACCGTCGGCGCACTCGCTTCGGCCTCCCGTCCTTCTTCTGCTACCTGCTTTATAACAATTATAACCAGATTAATTAAATGTTATTTCAATATTACTACTACAAAGAAAACAGTCGCCTATGGATGTACTAGGTGCGGTCGCAAATGCAAAAATAATTCCCCAAATAAAATGTAAAATGTCGTGTTTTTCTGCACTCGGTCGAGTCCAACAATAAGAGTCGACCTAAAGACAGTGACACAATTTAATAACGATTACGGAGATGTTTACTAGTTAAACTAGGAACATCCTAAAAGCATTTTTGATAAAATGCAGATTTATCTGTATATTTAACTCCATTTTCGGTGTTCATTGCCAATATGGCTTTAGCTCATTTCCTTAGCAAAACTAATAAAACATAATTATAGTGATAAATTATGTTTTTATTGAAGTCGCGCGCCCTAAGTGAGTAAATACGCAATGTTCACAGAAGTGACTTCGCCAGCCAGGAATTTTACTGCCCTTTCTGATTATAAAAATTAAAAATCACATATTCAAATTAGGCTGACAATGATCACTGTATGAACGTCAAAATTACATAAGACAGTACTCCAAAACGCCCGCTCGTCACCACTTCCACAGACTTCTACAGAAGTGGTGTAACATACTTCCTAGCAGCACAGCCTATTCAGTTACAAGTCAAATCGACAAGTACAGTAGACTATGTCCAAAAGCATTATTTCAGTAATTGCTATATTATTATCTGGCTTCAGCCTGTAACTTCGTCCGAGCCAATGTTTTGTTCCCCCGGTCCACATTGCCACATGGCATCGCCCGCGCACTATATTACTTTGTGATTGGAATTTCTTTTCAATGCTAATCATTACCATTACCATTTTAAAGCTGAAACAATATATGTAAAAAAAATATTGCGTAGTTGAGTTCAGAGATAATGAACATAGTCTGCTGTTAGCAGGGTTTCATTTTGACAGTTCAACGACATTTTTTTTTTGCGTTATTTACGTTGTTGAGCAGATATATTTTTAATTAAATGGATTAGGCTTAGCTATACGTTTCTAAACGATTCAAATTGCTAGTAATAAAATCTTACTCATTTAGGATGCCAATTTTATTTTGGCTAGCTCTAGAGTAGTTGGTACGCAGAAGGCGGAAATGATACGCGAAGTAATTCTTTAATACACTATCAGCAACAATGGTTTTCGTCTTGATAGTTATTTACCCATACTTCCAGTCATTCAAAGCATGTAACTTTGGTTTTGAAGATCATGTGTGTATGTGTAATTTAACTAAACCCAAAAAATAGCGCTCTTATATAATATTTATCTTCTGTTATTTTCTTAATGAAATAGAATCAATAAGATGCATTGAGATTAAATTTAGTTTGTAAACAAGGGAATCGAGTCAATAATAGCCGTAGTTAAATTAAATCGATCCACCGGTATGCTCAAGTGAGGTAAAATGATATAACATAAATTAATCATTTGGATTTATCTATTCCTCGCTCTTTTAACAGCTATAACAACGAAATAAATTCATTTATTTAACGAAAATATTTGCACTGTCCGCAAATCCACACTTGGAAGGTCATGTGGCTGCTCTCAAGAGACAGGTGGTTGGTGAACGCTGTTCATCTCAAGTACACATTTTTGCGTGGGACTGTTGTGCGTTGTTGAGCTTGAAATACATTTCCTATTCTAATTCATAAAAGGAAGCTGAGAGTTATATATTTTTGTGAAATTGTTTCATTTAATAGACAATTAAACTTTATCGAAATGTTGCTATTCCATAATCGCATGTCAGAAATATTCAGAGGAATTTGATTGAAACAGAAAGACAATGAAATAATTTCAAAAATGCTACTTGGACCACTTACACACTCAGCAGATCATATGATGGTTGAAAATAATATTTGTCTGCGACGAAAGAACTCATGGACATTTATGAAACAATGCACACGTAGGACAAGTAACCGAGATTAGTTATTATTCGTGGACAAATTATCGACTGTCCGCTCAGCACTTTATTCCTTACAAATTGGTACTTTGTGCTATCATTATAAACGAATATATCTATGCATGTTAGCGACTCAAACCGGTTGGTTATCTGCATGTGTTGCTCGTTACTTTACTTACTATGTAAATTTGTCGAATATAAATTGTTGGGTTCACAAAATTTAGTTTATCTCTGGTAGTACTTACAAAACTTTCATTTTTTAAATTAAAGAATGATTCGTTCTTTAAGACCAGTGTTCATTCACCAGAAACAGTCGCTTACTGTTTACCGCGATATAAATCACAGGAAAATCATTCCAGACTCGCAAAATAATTTAGATTAGTTTCCAAACGATCTTAAAAAACCGGCCATGTGCGTGTCGGACTCACGCACAAAGGGTTTCGTACCATTGATTTATGAAATTAACGGATTTAAGTTATTTGTATGAAAGATTACGCGATAAAAGCGGTTTACGATTTACGAGGTATTAAAAAAAAAACTACTTACTAGATTTCGTTCAAAACTATTTTCGTTGGTAGTTTTTATATCAATGTACATCATATGTTATTTTTAGATTTTTCATTATATGTTTGATGAAAAAAAAATTGAGTTTCAGTTCTAACTATGGGAGCCCCCAATGTTTATTATTATTATTTTATTTTTGCATCAAAATCTTAATGTGGTTCACAGAATACATCTTCCTACCAAGTTTCAACAGTATAACTCTTATAGTTTCGGAAAAAAAAAATGGCTGTGACATACGGACGGACAGACGAACAGACAGACATGACGAATCTATAAGGGTTCCGTTTTTGCCATTTGGCTACGGAACCCCAAAAAGAAAAAAATTGGTGGACAGTTATAACTCAATAAAAATAGTAGTTTTTGTTTCAAATAATTGGCCTTAGTCTAAATTTCATTGATTTAACACATATGAGGTACCTACCATTTACATTTTACCAGGTTTTTATTGACCTTGACTGATACATGAAAACAGAAAACAACGAATTTTAGCACTGAATTTTTTGTTATATTATGAAATCTTAGTTAGATATAATACAGAGTAGCGACTAGGTTATGACATTAACTAGTATGGCGACTATAAAAAGTTGATATCAGTCTGTTACAATAATAAAATGATGAATTTTTATAAATATAGAAAACTTAATTTTTAGTGCGTCAAAAAATCGGCAGAAAATAAATAATCTTTGATGATAAGGTACTAGACAAATTTAATTGTATTATTATTTTCATTTCCTTTATTTTATATACATATAAATTGCATCTTTAAATATTAATTAAGAAAAAAAAAAAACAAGGATATGATAAACCTACCGGTATCGGGAACAGCATCCAAGCTACCAACGGTCAGGGCTCCAGAAAGAGAAACCTCCTGACAACACGAGCCAAGCCGTATTCAGAAGTACAAGCTGTCTGAATCAAGCCCTTGATCCAGCTGCCTAACGAGAGCCTCCTGGGGTGTTGGTCGAGGCTCTTGGCTATTAAGCCATTGGCTGTCACGAATCGATATTCAGCAATCGTTGTACCGATGTACAATGATTGCTGAATCCACTTCCCACATGTCGACAACCTCGTGAGCCAAGTCAAGCTACTTGATTTGTTTATCTTTCTCGACTTTCACGAAGTTCTTTCTCACCATGTGGAATGGTTATGTCAACAATCATTGCATGCCGCTCTGGTCAATCCATCATCACTATATCAGGCTTGTTGGTAACAATAGTATATAGTCACCGAAATATAGCCAGGCTACGGACGCTTGTTAATCTACTTTAGGCCCGGTAGGGCTCAGAAAGCGTCAGTGAAGCTCCTTGCTCTGCCATAACTCCATGCGATCATTTGTGTCAAGCACTACTGGTTTGTGCCAGTTCTCTTTAGCCAAGGAGAGCGGAGTGAAACCCTTGTCAACCGCGACCACATGTCGATGTATCCCCACGTCAGTTTCTAGGAAATATTCCCTGGCTGTGACTGCATATCTCGCGACTCTGGTGGGTCTTAGCTATTAAAAAGGCGAAAATGTGGAGGTCAACCTCCACATTTTCGCGGGATAGACAGCCTTCGCTTCCGAAATACCCGAATACTTATAGGTTTCGGATGCGGAGAGGGTTCTAGGGTTTATGTAACCCGTGCGTTGGGGTCCCATGGATTCCACAATCTCTTCTCGCTTTTCATGCATGTCCGCACATTTGTCCACACCAAATTCCATCCTGATAGCGCTGCTGAAAGTTTCAGTAGCTTCTTCAGTTTTAATTCTTTTTTAAGATATTGCCCTTCACTAGGAATTTCTCCTGTGTCGTGGGTGCGTTTACAAACATATGAATTCACATATACAAACATCTAGATCAGGAACAACTACTTGTAGGTCATACAAATACTTGTTCCGTGCGGAAATCGAACCCGCTATACGCAGCACAGCAGTCAATAGCTTAACCACTGCGCTAACCGCGCAGTAATAGTCAAATTGTTGGGAACAAAAAGTTTTAAGTCATCCATGTAGAGGAGGTGCGACATCACCTGACTACCTCTCCTCAACCGATAGCCTAGACCTGAATCCTCCAACAGTGTGCTTAAAGGATTCAAGGCTAAGTAAAACCAAAGTGGACTCAAACTCTCGCCCTGAAATATACCCCGCTTTATCCTTTTCGGTTCGCTATTCCGTTGAATGTTTCTACATCCTGTATAGCGAAGGACAGGCGGACCGCCTGTTATATATCGCTATCCATCGCACATAACCCGTACCAGATCCGATACTCGTTGTGCCGAAAATTTCAATTCAATATTGCATGACATAATTTAAACGTAAATTTTAAGCCCTATATCTCGTGACCAAAGGCATTGTAGAGGTACGATCTAAAAATGCATTGCTAGATATAAAATGACCTATTGAACAGTACAGAATTCATCAATATTGACAACGAAAGGTCGATATCGAAATTGCTAGAATCGTCGTTTCCTATGAATATGAACCGCGAGTAGTAAATAACATAATGTAATAGAATGTACTCGAAATCAAGCATTATTATTATTACTTCTAGGCAGATCTTGAACATTCGATCTGCTTGCATATATGAAGCGGCGTGACTCAGCGCGTGAGTCAGTCTGCGTATGACTATCGAAGCGAAACAAGCAATCGCTTGTTGCTGTATATGTTCTTGATTATCACCAAGAACATATACAGCGACACTTGCAACAAACACTTCAAGGACTATGTGAAGTAACTTTTTTGGTGTGTTGTGTGTGTACGACACGGACTTTGTAGACACAAGGGACTACTCTAGTGCGATTTCAGCTACGCTCTACTTGTCATTGCCTATTATCGACTGTACCATCGTTGTCAATAAACTTCGTAACCCTTAACCGGCATTTTAATACCTCTAGCCTGTAACATTATGTATATTTAAAACACATAATGTGGAATATGTGTTTTCAATTAAGGTGATGGTTGATTCCCCGAAGAGCACACCAGAGTGTACTCTGGTGTCAAAATTACATAGTAACAATGCTGTCCCTCCAAAGGTATGTATAAATCAAGCAGATTTAGAAGAAGAGCAATAAACCTTTATAAGTCTACATCAGGCCTATACAGTGCCCAAAAAAAGCGTCAGTGTTGCTTATGCACTACAGTAATTTCTATATACTAGTGGCGAAAGCAGGATTTCTCAAAGACTATCCATTCTTCGAAGTTGGACCAATTTTATTACTGCATGTGTGAAGCATCAAAAATTAAACACAACACGCTAATAGCACCCACCCCTGGTGGGGTACAACAGACCTCGTCTTAGAGAGTCGCTTAGAGAAGGAAGAGATAGGTCGAGTTGGAACAAAAAATGATCAAAAAATCTTTTAGCATAAAATTAAACATTAGTTAAATTTACAATAAATAATAATCTATACTAATATATAAAGCTGAGTTTGTTTGAACGCGCTAATCTCAGGAACTGCTGGTCCGATTTGAAAAATTCTTTTTGCGTTGGATTGCCCATTAATCCAGGAAGGCTTTAGGCTATATAACATCACGCTGCGACTAATAGGAGTGGTGCATAACTAACTCCACGCGAACGAAGTAGTTGGCAGCCGGTAGTAAAATATAAAAGATCGACCCTTAGAGGCCTGCTTTTGTTTTATTAACCTAATAAATATAACTATCCTTTTTCTCATTTTAGAGCTCCAAGAGAATGTAGACCTACGTATTTTATATTAATTTCATTGATAAGTCCATGCGATCCTGAAAAAAAGACGGTGAGGTGAAACTAAGTTCTTGACATACTAACAGACGGATGTACGGATTCGTTTTTATCTTTTAATAGTAGGGAACCCTAAAAATAAAATAAGTCTGAAAACAAAAACCTTTGATCTCTTGCAAAGCATACAAACTTCTAGCTACAATGTTTTAACTGCTCCGTCTAGTAGTGCATTGCATAGTGATTAGAATTCTTGTTGAAGCCGTGTGTGCTGACTCACCGCTCGAGAGCTAGAGGAAGTGATGATGATGATGTCACGATGAAGAAGCTACACGAAGGCTGCGCTGACATTCATATTCGAGGTCACCAGTTTACAAGTATGAGGAACAGGGTGTAAAGTGCTTCATCCTCCGAAGAAAAGGGAGGATCTTCTGAACAGACGTGTGATGTGTCTGGTGGGCTACAGTCCAAAGTTTGATGAATTTTACAGCAATTAATAATAAATCGCGCGGATAACCTCTGTGATCTAGGATTTTGCGAAACGTCGTGTGATCCGTAGTTCGCATATGGCTTTGTAGACGTCACCACATAATTGACCCAATTTATTGGTTTTAAGATATAGTCATCAAAGGAGAAAAGTATCCAGGGTCGATGGAAATATTTGAAGTTTAATATGTACAAACTTCTAACACTAAAATATTGCGTCTAAATATTCCTCTGCATCGCTGTCGACTGATAATATAATGACTGGCGGAAAAGGTAAAGAACCAGCCCTTGGTTCACAGGAAGTTTCAACCAGTTGTTTCAGAGAATTCATTGAACAAGCCATGAGTTATTCGGACCCACAGCCCGAGGGCTTCAACCCCCAATCAGCTTCAAAATATGATTACATAATCAGTCTATAATGTTCGCACTGTTGGGACACAGGCTTCCTTTCGGTGAGAGGGCGTGGGCAGTAATGTACCACACTGGCCCAGTACCGGTTGGTAGATGTCACATGCCTTCGTTTTTGGCTCTAGGACATGCCTTTCCTCACGATTTTTTCCTACACCGTTTGGAGAGCATTGGTGACGAATTTACACAAAGTAATGCGCCTGTTGAGGTTCGAACCTACAACCTAGAAGTTGTAAGTCACGGCCGACACCACAGTGCACCGCTGCTCTAAATATAATTAGGGATAAGGTTATTAGTTAAGTATACATTGGCTGCCGGAGATTTAATTTGTTATCGTTATGGTTTATACGCCAGCAAAGCACGCTGAGCCAGGAAGATGGGATAGTGCAAGAGTATCGACATATAATGTTGCATCCCACACTAAAGGGCTACTAATCTTTCGTGAAAATAAAAACATGCTGTCCAGTCTCTTGTAATCGTCACATGCCAAACCACCAGGTTCTAATACAGCTCATGATGATCGTTGCGTTTTCATTAGATTGCTTATTAGAAGTGAATGCTCAAATTTATCTAGTCATTAATACCGTGGTGCATATCGCGGGGGAAGTGGAAGGATACATGAGATATATGAGTAAGTCATCAGATCATTGTGTGGGTACTTACTTGATGTGGAGAAGAAGGTTCACTGCCCTGAGAACTGACAGCAGTCGCTTCTTCTTCAACTCGTGACTCCTCCCAGTCTCTCGTTTCGCCTCCTTCAGCACCTAAATTAAAAAGGAATTTTTAATTAGATATTTTTTTAAGATGTTAAGTTGTCATTCCTTGGCTTAATGTCGAGTAGTAAGTTTTATTTTAATAGTAAAAAGCGTTGATCCTAAGCCTTTTTATTTCAGTCTATCGCCTTGTGCAAATTGCAGCCTTATGTAAATATCGCACTTGCCATGTGCATACACACTCAGGATGAAAGTGATTTTCGCAAGGTAGCCAGAGTAGCAAGTCTGTCGATGTTCTATAGGATACATTTTGGAGTGTGCGCGGTAATTAATGAAAATACACGATTTAATTCCCCATCTTCATTCCAACATTGGATGAGCCGTCGTACGGCGAGTTTCCACTCTCACGTCGTGTTACGCCTCGTCTTTAATACCGCGCACATCGAGAGGCTGGAACAATGTGCCAGCGGCGGTGTTTCCGCCGGACTACAATTTAAGTGTTCCAGACTAGAATGAATAAGCTCTTAATAAACTAGCGCGCTTTACCATCAACGATTGCATCACTGCTTACCATCAGGCGGGATTGCGGTCAAGTGCTTGTTTATAATTGGACGTAGTTATGCAAATTGATCCAGCCCCAATAACTTGCTTATGAGAAAATAGAGTTTGAAGTAAAATTAATATATTTAAATAACATGACAGTAGTTTGTTTTAAATAATGGGTATTTTCCTGTACTTTTTGCGGCTTGGATATTTTTAGCATATAATATAATAAAGTTGATGTGTAGTTGCCATTTATGACAGTAACTCAAAAAACGGTTTTGTGGGTTGGATCCATTTTGCATAACTACGTCGAATTACAGTGAAACTTGGTTAAGTGGGACCTGGATAAGTGAGAAACCTCCATAACTGGAACTCATGCTGAGGTCCCAACACTTTGGCACTGAATTACCTCTGTTAGTGGGACGAGGTAAGCCTCTATATCTGGGATTTGTTCTTTCGATTTATCATCATAGTTACCTCTATAACTGAGACAGCGAGTATATTTTATATGCATTAACCTCTGTAACGGAGATGACATTGTTTGTTTACTCATTCTTATTCTACCCACAAATTCCACACGTGATTCCAAGTACGTAAGTTTTAAGTTCCCTCTGTAAAAGAGACAGATCTTTATTTATACCTGTATATCTGAGACACTGGGTAAGTGGAATACCTCTATAAGTGAAACGAGATTGCAGGTCCCTTGATGTCCTTCTCTGTATGAGAGGAGACCTGTGCCCAGCAGTGGGACGATAAAGGTTGTTGATGATGATGATGATGTCTCACTTAACCAGGTTTCACTGTATTTATAAAAAAGAAGGTTAAAGGTGTGCGCGTCAAAAATCGGAAACATAAGGGAGTGTCGGGATGTATACTGACGTGAGTCGGAGCAGGGGTGCGGCGCGGGCGCGGGGGGCAGCGCGGCGGCCAGGTCGGCGTGTGTGTCCATGTGTGTCGCCTCCGCGAACGTGAAGCGCGCGCCGCCCGAGCCGCCCGCCGCGCCGCCCACTGGCGACACCACCGCCTCGCCGAACCTGCGCACACAATATTACGTTATATCACGTTGTCTGTAAAAATCGCTCTTAGCGAAAAGACCGCCCATTGTGTCACCCTTTGTAAAATCTATATATTTATGTTTCTGTAATCTATATGGTGTACATAATAAAGAGTATTCTATTCTATAAACTATAATTTTTTGAATATCATTCCGGCCGTTAGTTGCAACACCCAAAGTTTAGCTAAAAGGATAGGCGATTACCTAAACGGCTAATTTAACCATTTACTACTGCATATACACTATCTAAATTCATGCAATTATTTGATTATTAATTATATACTACAATACGAGTGTGGGCAAATTTTATCTAATATATAAAATTCTCGTGTCACGGTGTTCGAACTTAAACTCCTCCGAAACGGCTCGACCGATTTTGATGAAATTTTTTGTGCTCATACTCAAAGCCAGTACACACTATGTAGCCAGGCATATTATACGTTACGGAATTGCATCGCTGACAGGGGTATTCGGCACTGGTGCAGCTACACAGGAGCTAAACTTAGCATTCAGGAACACCGTTGGAGCTGCTGAACCTTGGACAAAACTGTCTTTGCATTGTGTAGATTCAATTTCCTAGTGTTGTATAATTGCATGGAACACGTGTGAGCACGATCTACTTGCTGTAAAGTATCTATTTGTTGGGTTAGTCGTTTATTGCCTTGATAGTGCTATGGCTGTTGAGAGTATGTCATGCTCACCAAATGTCTCGCTGGTGGTGGCGTGTGTGTTGGGTCATTAGGTTCCCTTCAATATGGTTGAGCTGAATGATGCTGATCCATACGTCATGTTCGTGAACGGACGCCGTCAGCGGGGACTGGTCATCTCTTAGCTGCTACGGCGTATTTTAAATTCTGAATTGTTATTTTTTTTTTTCCATAATGGACGCTCTCAGCGTACAATATATTTCTGCATCGTTCTCACACGATTGATTTCAAAATGAATGATGTAATCAAATATTTGTATCAATAGCTTGATAATTTAAAAGAGTGTCCATGGAGTTTCTTGCCCGTTCTTCTCCATAGGTACCCACTCTTTGGAATGGGCGACTAGCTTCACCTTACTGACTGACCGATCTTCTGACAATTCAAAAGTGCCTGTAACTGGTTTATTTGAAATAAATGCTTTGATTTTGATTTTTTTGATTTTACCGGACCCGCTGCCATTTTTTTTTTAAGCTACCGCCAATGCTATATTTAGTATAAATAATTTTTTTGAGTAATATGGTACCCGAAAGTGTCACGTTCCCGATATTCTTGATGATAAAAGTCGCAATAAATATAATAACTATGAAAATCATATAAAATAAAGAAATTCACCAAGCCATGACTGTCTTTTGGAATTTTGATGTTCGAATAATTTGAATAAATTACTTTTGATTTTTAACAGCTGTTTAAACAATATCTGTCTGTGGCGGCGAACGCTACATAGCTTAGACAAATATACATCCGTATTTTTGTCATTTAAATCATTCGAAGAAGCTCATTTTATGTGATTTTCTTTTTTTTGTAGGCGTTTGCCTCAAAACCCATCTACATTTTAGTATGAAAATTGCTCATCATCAATGGTGCCTAATGCTAGAAATAACATTACACTGACTTGGCCACTCTATGTATTGCTATATTGGGGCCGAAATTACATTAGACTTTCATAATTCTCTACAGCTCCAACCTGGTTTTATCATAGTTTCATGTCATCCTTACCCATCATTGCGTCTCGGTACATAAAGTGTAGGTGTAGATGGCACTATACTGTCGTCGCCGTCGTCACCGTTGTTACCAGCAAGAGACAATGCTCCACTTTCTAAACACAACAAAACATAAGAAATTATAAATAATGTAAGTCGAGACACAGAAATAAATTGTATTTAATCATTGTTCACAAAACCATTATAATTAATTCAGAAAGAGAGAAATTAGTTTGTTTTGGCATAACTTGACCCATTTTATGCAATAAGGCATCCACACAAGCTGAACTCTAGTATGTACTATTGCAGGCCCAGCAACATTAAACCCATCATTTGAAAGGAAAAAATAGCTATAGTTGCGTTCCATTGGTGCCAACGTAAGTTTTTCGGTTTGCCACTACTTTTTGAAATTGTCATAGCTTATTTCCAACGCTCAATCTTTCTGTCTTTATGAGAGGAGACCTATGCCTAGCGTGGGACGATAAAAGGATGATGATGATGAACTTATTTACAAATTAAGGATTTATGTGCTGATATTCTTGCTGTCGTAAGTTCGTATCCCACTATCTGCGTCTGACTGGTTTCAGCCTGTTCTTCACCAATTAAAAGAAATAATGTACGGCACTCTGCTCTGAAAATGACTGCAACATTTTGCCTGCACTCTAACAAAACCATCAACACACGTACGCCAATCACTAATTACCAACGTTCATATGATTTCAGTTTCTATGATTGGGATTTAGAATCAACGAGATGAGCCAAAGTGTTACAGAGGAAACCTCGCAGTATGGAATGTAAGTAAGCGATTGTAAAGAATGAGCACGTACGTTCAGTGCCACTGCTGATGGCTTCGATCTGCTGGTGCGGCGCGGCCGGCTCGCTGTCGGCTACGGCCGCGTCGCCCTCCTCTGCTTCCTCGCCCGCCTCCGGGGACTGCGCCGGGGACTCCTGTACCACACACATAATCACATATTGTACTTCATACAAATTTTTATACTTTAGTTTCCACTCTTCAGTTAGATCTTACATGTATTGCTCAAAGGGTAATATTTTGACTTGATGATCTATATGACCTGTTTTCTAGTTGTAAAAAATTGTTTATCGAAGACGTTATTTTCACCATTACATACTCTTTTTTATCGTTCCCCCACTCCAGAATTTGCTCTTTTATGGTGAGTGTTTACAAACATTTAACTCGTATACACAAAGATCCAGAACCGGAACGACCATCTGTAGGCAATATAAATATTTTTCCGTGCGGAAATCGAGCCAGCGCAGCAGTCGAATGATCAGCCACTGCGCCAAATATGTCGTCAAAGGTTTGATTTACCTGTCGGGCTGCGTTCTCTGCGTCGTCATTTTCCACCTCCTCCTCTTCCTCACCGGCCTCAACTTCTTGTTCCTCCTCCATGTCCTCTTCTTCTTCCTCTCCCTCCTATGAATAATAAAAGTGGGATTTTAATGTCTTATTCCCGAGACACATAAACTAATTGATGCTTGGCTAAAACCATACCCTGTACATAGTGCCAGTACAACGCTCGTCGTCCTCTTCAGAGTCTACAACGATGACACCCTCGTCGTCTTGGTCGCAGCGTGACGAAGTCGGTACTTGGTATTCTACTTCCACCGATCGTTCAAATCCCTGAACAAAACAAAATTAATCTCAAATAAGTAAGCAGTTCCTGTTTTAGAGAAAATAAAGTTTAGTAATTGTCATTATTTAATGTAAGACCAGGGTTAACTAGTAGTCTACACTAATATTATAAAGAGAAAAGATTTGTATTTTTGTATGTAATGAATACACTCAAAAAGTACTGGACCGATTTTAATAATTCTTTTTTAATTAGAAAGCTACATTATCACTGAGTAACATAGGCAAGATTTAGTACTAGATTACTGTAGAAATCTTTAGAAATTCTTATTAAAACCAACCGAAGGTGTTAAAAATTTTGCCATAAAATGTCTTTCATCGCATACGTTGCGAAGAGTATTAATGATAGGACAAAAAATGTTCGACAATATTATAGAATATATCAATATTTACAAAAAACTTCGCGAGACCATATATCTAACTATTGTAGTTACGTCACTAGAACTACTTTTTTAAATTTAACAAGTTGATAGAAATGCCGATCAAAATCAGAGCGTGTTATGCATATCATTTATAAATTTTTATTCAAATAAATAATTTAATATTCAAAACTGTCTCAATACGTGATGATTACGCATATGCGTGGTGTCGCGTTTGCGGCGGTTCACGGTGTGGCGTTCGCGGTAGTTTTTTATACAACGTTTACAGTGTATTTAGTATCAGCATTGCACCCGGGCGAAGCCGGGGCGGGTCGCTAGTATATATTTATACTTAATTCAATCATACTGGCGCCGATTCTGTTGTTCACAAACTAAACTAATTTTAAGTTATGTGCATCTTTTTCTTTCCATTTCGTTAAGAAAAGGATAGAAGATAACATTTTAATTTAATCCTGTCAAATTAAGACACTCCATAGATAATTTAGACGCGATTATAAACATGGCGACTAAAAATATGCCAGTTTACGTCAGGAGCGCAGTAATTTGACAGGTCTAAACTGACATTTTATCTCCTGTCCTTTTCTTAAAAAAATGGAAAGAAAAAGATGCACATTACTTAAATTATTTTAGTTTGTGAACAACAGAATCGGCGCCATTATCTATATTTAATAAAACTAAAGTTGGTTTAAACATGCTAATCTCTGTAACTACCAGTGGGATTTGTTTTTTATTAAATTTTTGATTGGTCCAGCCCAATTCTTGAGGTAGGATATTAGAGGCTACTAAACATCACGCTACGACCTTTAGAAGCCAGGCAAAGAAACAACTCAAAAAGACCATTAAGCTAAAATGAAGTAACAAGTAAAGGCGAGCGACCGATTCGATGCCACGCGGTGGTTCAAGAACCGAGAAGTTTTATAAAAAATGTATCGGTTATTTGAGTATATTGAGTAATTACAACTTCCACGGACACGAAGTCGCAGACTGGAATTAGATGCGAGCGGCCTGCGCGCGCTCTCAGAGCGGGAGTGATGAATGTAAACTACGAGCGAGGCTGAATCTCCGATAAATTCTGTTCTGTGTGTGTTTTGTCCGATTAATCTCTAATAAATCTGTACGAAGCTTGATGTACATCTTTTTTTTTTTTGTTTTTTTTTTTTTGCTTTTTTCATGTCTGGTTTGTCAAATTTCTTTGCGTGTAAGGGGAGAACAGGACTAGTACAAAAATAGTATATGCTAGCAGCGGTGCGCGGTTTCTTCTGCGTAAGTTTCGATCCCGTGGGAATATAGAAATAAGAGTATTCCTGGTTATGAACAGCTATCTGTGTGCCAAATTTCATCCAAATCCGGTAAGTAGTTTTTGCATGAAAGCGGAACAAACAAACTCACTTTCGCATACATAATACTAGCTTTCCGCCCGCGTGGAATTCGGTTATATCGCGCTTTTTAGATTTCCCTCGGAAATATCATTTTTTTTTTCAACAAAAGGTAGCCTATGTTCTTTCTCAGGGTCTAAGATTGTCCGTGCCAAATTTCATCAAAATCGGTCGAGAGGTTTAAGCGGGAAAGCGTAACAGACAGACAGACAGACAGAGTTACTTTCGCATTTATAATATTAGTATGGATTAGTAAGGAACCTAACGTACTTGTACCCTTGTTCTCTTAGCAGCGAGCGGTCGTTGTTGCAAGCGACGCTTGGGAGGGCGCGCGTCGGGAGGAGCGTGGGACGTGCTGACTCCGGGTGGAGCGTGCGACGTACTGACACCAGGCGGGGCGTGTGACGTGCTGACTCCAGCTGGAGCTTGCGACGTGCTCACACCGGCCACTGGCTGCGAAGTGCTTACGCCGGGAGGCGCATGAGATGTGCTGACGCTAGCAGATGCTTGTGATACCGGGCCAGAAGTTGATGGTGCTGCTGTTGCTGCTATTTAACGAAATTTTCACAGAATAAGAAGTTAGACAATGGGCAAAAATGTATGGAACGTGGTACCCACTCCAATAGTCATCATTAATATATCATTGAAGACATTTTGAAGCAGAAAAACGTCTACCATGGCGGTTGTCCCTATTCACGTTTGGGAAGCAGTAATCGCACTATCAATACTTATTATTATTATTATAAAGCTTTGGAGTTTTATCTTCAAACGCAATCAGATTTGAGAGTGGCGGCTACAGTCAAAATTGTTCCTCTTGGTAAGAACTTTTAAACGACACTACAATCATATCTATTGGAACCGGGTACCATTTTGCCCATTCTCTTTTGAAAATTGAATTCAATTAGGACTCTTTTATACAGCGTACATCGAAGTTAGAAACAATTTGTCTGCGGCGATCTTAGCATCAGATTACAATTTCAATGTGTTCAAGGTTAGAGGGAATAGGCTCATAATAAACTAGTGCACATTACCATCAACGATTGCATCACTGCTTACCATTAGGAGGGTTCGCGGTCAAGCACTAGTATATAAAACAAAAAAAACTAAGACTTTTTAAACAAGCTGTACCATCAAATTAAAAAAATAAATAAGGAACATGTTATACCGTAAATAAACAGTTACCTTTACGGTATAACATGTTCCTCGAGTTTATAGGATTGGTTTCCCTATCATATAAGCTTGATGAACACCTTTTTTTTAATTTTGGCCCGCCCCAACATTGCCCCACACTAGGAATTTCTCCTATATCGTGGGTGCGTTTACAAAGATATAACTCACATACACAAACATCCAGATCCGGAAAAACAACTTGTAGGTCATGCAAATATTTGTTCCATGCGGCAATCGAACCCGCGACACGCAGCGCAGCAGTCAATAGCTTAGCCACTGCGCTAACCGTGCAGTCAAGTCTTATGCCTGTTACTTTGAATATATACCTGTTATTGGAGGTGCGGATGCGGTAGGAGTTGGCACACTGGATGCCGCTGCCGAGCTCGCCGTGGACACGCCCGTCACGTTGCCGGATGCAGCCCCGCTGGGTTGTTCGATTCGTGGCATTACCATTGCCACAGCCTATAAAAAGATTATTAATTTTAGGGAACTCCTAAGATCTGACTTTCCAGTATACTATTGTAGTCTTTGGATGTGACTGTCTGTACGATCGTCTGTAGTAGCCGCTTATATCTTTAACTATTAGTACTATGGACTTTAAAGAAAACGTTATAAATATTTATAGCTATTATTTTTCTATTTAATATTTTTGTTTAATCTGACAGTTATTGCAGTACCTATGTGCGTTTTCTAATACTCCTAATACCTTAGTTGATGCAGAAGAGAATTTGAATCATAGATTGAAATCATAACAATAAAATGTGAAAATAGGAAAGTTTTCTTTTTGTCTCTTCCCTCCAAAATATGAATCATCATTCATCATCATTTCCATTATCATCCATAGGCCTTCATTATTTCTATCCATCAAACCTGTTAGTTTTTTTTTTTTACAGAACTGCCCGCACACAAACTTAATTATGACTTTAGACGGATATTATTAAATTATTCGATAGATCTTAAACATTAAAACAATGATATTGAAAGTAGACCATTTATTTAGCTTAATGTTTAAATACTTTAAAAGTCGTAAATAATCGAATTCAAGTGCGCTCCATTTCGTGATACAAAACGGCGATACACTAAAACGAGATACATTGTTGTAGTTCAAGTAAATTGGCAAAAATGAAATGGTAGTCACCATTCTTAAAATTCAATATTGAGTCCATTTCTGTTTTTAGTTTAGCCTGCTGAATTATCCCATTTACTTTAAAACCAAAAGAACATAATGAAGAATGTTAAACAAAGAAGTGTCTAGTTAAGAAACACTAGGTTTGTTTTCATGTCTTAATTATAAATTACGTTCTTTAGTATTCATTGTCTATCTACATAATTGACCTTGTAATCATACGCATATTACGTATTAAACATAAGACAGATTATTAATATATAAATGTATTAATTCAGCAGCAGCGCCAGACAACGACTTATTTACGCCTTAGAATATAGAAGCAAAGTTTAGGTGATTATCATGTTTTAGACACAGAACGATTATGAGAGTTGAATTGCTGCGCGTCGCAAAAGAGGGTAATGTGTCAATGTATTTATTCTTACGTCAAACAATTATATATGAAATGAAATCGTTTATTAAGCAAGTAGGATCACCGATCACTTTTACACGTCATATGTTTTTTTTTTTCTTTTTTTTTCCGTCATTTCCTAACTGACTACCTCTGAGAAGAAATAGCCGAAACAAACTCAGGGATCATCGTCTTTTTTAAAGTCCAGACATTAAAAATGAAAATGTTTACAATAATTTACGTTATAATTACGCATATTGCTTAATAACAATGCTTAATATCTTCTAAATAATCTGAGATTTTATAATACCCCTTTTTGCAAAATTTGGCCTTTATATAGGTTTTATATCGTTTAATGGGTAAATTTCGAATGTCCATGGGAAGCTTGTTGTAAAAGTGTATACATTGACCCATGAACGAGTTGCCTACTCTGTGGAGACGAGTGTGATGTACAGCAAGATTGTGTTTGTTCCTGGTATTTATATTATGAATATCGCTTATTTTCTTAAAATTAGATATATTTTTATGTACATACATAAGATTTTCAAATATATATTGCGAAGCTACAGTCAGAATGTTCACCTCTCTGTATTTTTCTCTAAGAGAATCTCTAGGACCAAGGTTGTAAATGGTCCTGTGAGTGTCACTAAAGACATGGAATTGATAAAAATAAAAAAAAACAAAAAGGCAAACATGAGACGTAATAATGTGAAAACAAAATATGTCGTATCGGTGGAGTAACGTTGAATAGCCATTTAAAAATTATTAAGTTTTCTTTAATCACTTTCCGATTCGATTAACTATTTCATCTGCTTACGGTTGAAAAGTAACAAGTGCAGTTAGTGACAATTAGAGTAAATGACTTTTGAAAGTTATAATCATCATCATCAACAACCTTTTTATCGTCCCACTGTTGGGCACAGGTCTCCTCTCATACAGAGAAGGATTGAGCGTAATCACCACGCTTGCACAATGCGGGTTGGCGAGTTCAGACTTGAAGTGCAGGTTTCCTTAAGATGTTTTCCTTCACCTTGTAACCAGTCATTGGTGTCCGAATATATGTACTTAGAAGTTTAAATCTTAATTAGAACTATTTCCAAGTAATTAATATAAAAACGGTTAAGAGCCATTTTACAAAATTTGAACGCTCGAGTTTAGGTAAAAGACGGTAACTTTATTGATGTGTGCGCAGCTATCTACAAACACACAACGCGATCAGTGTAGGGCTAGCGTCGAGCGAGACGGACTAAATAATCTTGAGCCGTTAAAATTATTACGCCTATTTTTTTTGTACTAATTATTAACTATGGGTGTATATGTTACGTAGGTAAGTAAATTTTGAAATGAATAGGAAAATAAGTCGAAGATACAAAATATTTTATTATAATATATGACATAAGTTCTTCCGCAGAGGTAAGTAGCAATAAACGTGAATATTTTTGTTATACGTAGGAATAATCAAACTAATTGAAAACAACATTGACGATTCAATAATTTTTTTAACAGAATCCAATTAATGAGCATATAAAAGTTATTGGAAGGAGAATCATTGATTTTCAACATTTTTTTTTTTTGAGGGGTTGGTTGAAATTGCGAACCATAACGATCGCTTTGTATGTACAATCGACAGCACATCAAGCATCATGCTTATTAAATTTTAAATTTTATCTCTATAGGATTAAAGCTCAAGGTTGATTGGGAATATTTGAGTTTCGAGTAGCTTGACCTGTTGTCGTCCGTAAATTGAAGAATCTTATACTAATAAAGGAAAATACAATAGGGTTTCTATCCAAATTCTTCTTTCAATGTAATGTGTGTGATTCTAAATTCAAATTGAGTAGTCACGACGAAACACAAACAAATGAACTAAATGTCAACGAAAGCGCCGTGATCAGGAGCCATCATTTCAGAAATAGGCCTCACAAATTTAAATGAAGTGGTTGCATCGATGGACTTACCTGTTACGTCAATATTCACTTATAGTAAATGTCATGATAAAGTAAGTGACATGTGGAAAAATGCCGCTAAAGAAAGTATGATTGTCACAGCTCAGGAGGTAACAGCTACTGCTCGATTATGAGGTGACATTCATGACAATCCCGATGATACCAGTGCAAGGAGACTGTTGCTGGAGCAAACGCTCATATAAAAATAAATACATATACTGCATTGTCTGGTGTTGCAGCCACTACAGGACATCACACAGGAAAGGCTCTCTACATCGGGGTACGGAATAAGTATTGTAGAATTTCTGCCCGCGCAAATAAGGAACAACAAACTTCTGCTTACAAATGCTTAAAAATCGCGTCTGTTCATCTTCTAGTATGGAACCACAATACTGGTAGAGGGATTTAAGTCTTCCGTAGCAACTCGAAAATCAAAAAGAAAGTATAAACGCTGATGTAAAAAAAAAATGCAATAAAGTGTCCCAGAGATTATAAACGACTGTCCTGCTAAAGCAATAGGAAATATTCTGTAGGTCCCAAAATTAGTTGGAAGCTACATTTTTTTTATATTATGTACTCGTGCTTGACCGCAACACCGCCTAATGGTAATGCAATCGTTGAGAGTAAAGCGCGGTAGTTTATTAAGAGCCTATTCACTCTAGTCTTGAAGACCGTTGGCAACTGTTCCAGTCCCTCGATGAACACGGTATAAAAGACGAGAAGAAACTCTTTGACCGGTTCGCATTCGGGCACTCGCCGCATGACGGCTCGTCCGAAGATGGAACGGAAATGGGGAAACTCCGACGCACACTCTCCAAAAAGCATCTCATAAAACACCAACAGGCTAGTAAGCCTGTTGGTGTTCTATAAGATGCTTTTCGCGAAGAGTAGCAACTCTTGGCCTAGGCCCCAGGCTATTTATTCAGGTTGTAGAGACGACAGCACATCAAGCTACTACAATCTGTCAGATTTTTTTATTAGATTTTCAACTTTAACGCTAAAGCATTAAGGGGCAAAGTTAATTGGGAATATATGACAGATTCGGATAGCTTGACCTGCTATCGTCCGTACTTTTTTTTTTCAAATGATTATAAACTAGCGCTTGACTGCAATCCGGCCTGATGGTAAGCAGTGATGCAATCGTTAAAATATGAAATCTTGTCAATTTACATGATCAACATAGTACAAGAAAAATAATGAAATGCCCGTGGCGACGTGGCGCCCGGGCTCGGTACGCTCAACCAAACACGCGCATATGTGATGTACCGACACATTGCATAAAATTAATGTGTGCAAAATTCAAAAAGGTTTTAGAATAATATAGGTGGAGTTTCTTACTTCTTGACGTTCAAAAGTGTCTCTTATGCATCAACACAAACACTGATTTGTTCCTAAACACGCGCCTGCATTGCTGCACTGACTACCTACTACAGCGTGTTCCAAAGAAATTCGCGAATGCCAGATCATCCACTTAGCTGGATGATCTGGAGTTCGCATGAAGACATCGCGGCTTGGCTTGCTGTACTAACTACTGTAATGCATTACAAAAACTCGATACAAATAAACGTTGAAAAACACACCTTTAGTACATCTATTGTCAATGAAAAGGAAACTAACATCTAAAGTTTGTTTCTATTTACAACTAGCTGACCAAACAGACGTCCTCTCCTTCCCCTATTTAATATTAAAGGTTTTCTTGGTGCTTTTTTTAACATGCTATTGCCAGCGACGTAGCCTGCATAGTGGGCGGAAATCATCTCAACGGAACTTGAATATTACAGAGATAAAAAATATCCCGTGTTATCCAGGTTATAAAATCTGTCCTCCAAATTCTATTAAAAGTATAATACTAATGTTAGTTTATTTATTAGTTTTTGTTACTGCTCGGTACAGCACTTGAAGAGTTATGTAAAAATATTGATCTTTTTGCATGTATATAGATTTGTGTGATGATAAATCAAAACATTTCATGCAAAAAAGTCATTTTTTTATTTTGTCAGGATAACATCTTACTCATCCCTTCAATTGTGACTGTTGGAAGATATTGTTGTTTCCCCCGGGGAAAATATTCCGGATGAAAAGTTTGAAATTTTGTATATATGTTGGCAGGGGTAACAACCCTTAACCCTTGCCAATGTATGTAGAAAATCGTCGCTTAAGTTCTAACACCGCGTAACTCAAAATAATGAACTTTTCAGGAGACTAAGAAAAGACAGTTTTTTGAAGTGAAACTTCTTTAGGCACGCTTGACTTGGGGAGTAAACTAGCGAAAGCGTTACGAAAAATGATAGGAAAAAAATGATGAAGGCGAACGGAAGCAGAGTATAGTCCTATTTCGTCTGTAATACAAACAAGGAGTTGGCTCATGTAAATATTGCATGACCTGTCGAGTATGAAGTTGTGAGTTCGCATCTCGCCGAAGGCAATATATATTTTTTGGATATTTTAAGATTTGTTAACAATTGAGTCGAGTATGAAGTTGTGAGTTCGCATCTCGCCGAAGGCAATATATATTTTTTGGATCTTTTTAAGATTTGTTAACAATTGATTACCTAAGAGCACAAATAAATTTATAAATTTCGTTCTGTTCTGGGCTTTATATTGTTTTATATATTTTTGCTGAACATTTCTGATATAATTGAAAGTATAGAAGCTTTAAGATATCGTCATAATACGATAATTGGACACAAAGTACAAATTGCTTTCGAGCCTCATAAGCTCAATTATTAAGCTAAGTATCTTGATTGATTAAGAACTATGAATTTCTTCGAGAACATGATGCTGCGAACCCCCCCCCCCCTTTAGTTACCTCACCCCCCCGTGGATTATCTCGGGAACCAGAGGTCGTGGACTACCCGAGTTTGGGGTCCCCTGAATCAGGAGGAGGAGCCCGACCTTTTGGCCCTGAGGGAATCCACTCCTCTCCCCCTCCCCCTCCCCCCCGCAACCCCACGAAACCTATCCCCCTCCCCGACCCCCTTTAGTTACCTCACCTCCCCGTGGATTATCTCGGGAACCAGAGGTCGTGGACTACCCGAGTTTGGGGTCCCCTGATTCAGGAGGAAGAGCCCGACCTTTTGGCCCCGAGGGAATCCACTTTTTTTTTTTTTTTTTTAATTGGAGGTCTATGCAAAAATATTAATTTATAATTGAAAGATTTATAGAAAATTAATATATGTATATGTGTATACATGTATATATTGTACACACATATATATATATATACATACAGATGGTGCAAAAGAAGTTTCACTTCAGTCGTGTGGTCATAATTTTTAGTTAAAAAGTTCATTATTTTGAGTTACGCGGTGGAGACCAAAAAAACTGTCTAGGTTTGTATACCTAGACAGTTTTTTTAGTCTAAAAAAACTTCTAGGTTTGTATACCTAGACAGTTTTTTAGTCTCCTGAAAAGTTCATTATTTTGAGTTACGCGGTGTTAGAACTTAAGCGACGAAATGTTATGATGATTGGCTTAGCGGATTACGCGTGAAAAGGTAACAAAGCAACAAATTTTCTTTCTCAATTAAATTAATTATCTGAAAAATCATTCTTATATTTTTGCTAACCTGTTGAGGTGCTTGTGAATGGGTTGAAGGTTGCGCCGTACTGTCACTAGAACCAGAACTGCCCATGCCTGCCTCACTGGTATCCATGTCCTGAAATGTAATGAAATTATACATGTACAGTGGGCCAAAAATAAGTATGCCCCTATAAGAAAAATTTCGTGCGGAAGCGCAGCTAATGACAAATCCCACGCCTCATTCTTCCGGCCAATGAGAGACAATGTGTATTTGCGTAAGTGCAGGGCGCACAACAAAATTATAACAAAAAATATAAGCCAGTGGCAATTTGCATTCCGCTAAGTGTCCACGTTTCCCGTTCTCGTCGCATTTTTAATGACCTGCTTATATCTAAAAAAATATAAATGTAAGGACAAAGCTGTGTTGACAAGTTTCCAGCAACACACCTATCTATTAAATTCGTTATTTGGTTTCATAACATTTTTAAAAATACAATTCATCATTAAGGAGTCATTAACATTATATCACAGTCTAAAAATCATACAGTCGTCCAACGAAGATGTCTAGACAGAGCAATCGTGCGGGGTGTGAGGGACGAGACGCGGGTAAGCGGCACCCGAACTGCGAACAAAACGATGTTCGTAGCTCGGTATCTCTCATTAAGGGCTGACGCGTGTTTGTTTTTTTGTTTATTAAAAATGGTGCATACGAAGTGTGCTGTGAGTGGTTGCAAGTCTTCATCTTATATAAGTAAAGAACTGCGGTGTCATCAGCTTCCACACACAGAAGAAAGGTAAATAAATCTGTTTTGTTATTGTAGCACTCTACAATAACCTATTAATTTATTTTTTTTAGTATGTTATCGCATAGGGCATGTGTTTGGAAATCCTACTACTTAATATTATAAATGTGAAAGTGTTTGTTAGTATGTTCCATGTCAAGATGGTGGAATTTTTACCTATTATGGGTGAATTTCGAGATGGGGACGTAATTTTTTAAATTAAAATGTTATGGATCTCAATTTTGAGTTTAAAGTTAGATATAAGATTTCCAGAGGGCAGCAGCAGCCCCGTCCCTCTCCCCCCGGGTACGAAATGGAAGCGATAGATGGAATGTGTAAATGATGATATGGTGAGGAAGGGTGTCTGCGGAGACGACGACTAATGGAGAAGTATGAAAAAAGAGACATGTTCCGAAGATACTGAATATCCGATATGAGGAGCCGATGACGACGATGAAGATAATGACTATTCGACCATTCATTATTTTACAATTTTTCATAGAATGAGCACAAATTTTTAATTTGATTCTAAAATACGAAATTCTTAAAATAAATAAGATATGGATATTTGAGGGGATAGTTTCAAAAATCACTAAGTCCAGTGACGTTAAAAATCCAGGGATAGAACATTTGCGATAAATTGTTGTAGCATTATTTAAATAATTATGTTTCTATGCCTTTCGACAAATTGATAGCTTCACAAACGTTTTGTAACTTATTCATTAAATTATGTAAAAAATAGACTTTGCGGGTTTTGAAACTATACCCTTCATTTATTTAGAGGCTAACTTTCGATTGAAATAAAATTTAAGAGGTTAATGTGTGTCAATAAATGTTCCATATCTTACACAATAATTAAAAAAAAAAAAAAAAATTGTACTAACCTGCGTTGACTCTGGCGGAGCCGTGGAAGCTGCCAGTGCAGCTCTAGGGAGCGGTCGAGACGACGAGGCTGGCATGTACTCTGTCGTATGCGCGTCGTGGGGCGCCGTCGGTCCCACTTGAGCCATCGGACGAATTGATGCTAAAGGTGTCTCTCCTCCGCGCCGACTCGCAGTCACACTTTGCTGAGCTACCCCTGATCATGTTTTGAATAATGTACATTTTGTGTTTATTAAAAGACACTGGAAAAATTGCACGTTTGGTAAAAAAAATACTGCTACATATTTAAACAGCAGTTGAATAAAAATATAATAATAATTTTACTCACCAGCCATAGGTTTTATATTAGCAGTGGGTGGATCTGTTGTAGTTTTCTCAGTGGTTGCTTGCTGTTTTGACACTGAAGCTTGACTTGCAAGTTGCCGTTGAAGTATTGTTACTTTTTGATGCAGTGCTTCTACCTCTCTGGCCTTTTCTGCTTGTGCTTCACTACGCTCTTTCTCTAATCGTGACAAACGCCCCTCGTATTGAGATTTTATTAGAGCCAATCTCACATCCTGTTCATCGCGTGTACTTTGCTCAATTGCGCCTATTTTATTACGGGACTCGTCTAACTCTCTGCTCAATGTATTTTTGAGTTCAGTTAATTGAACAATTTTACTTTTTGCTTGCTTCAATACCTGTTTAGATTTTTCTTCTTTTTCCATATTTGCCGACCTAAGGGTTTCTAGTTCTTGTTTTAATTTGTCTGTATTAACTTTTTCAGTTTCGAGTTTTGCTTGAAGCTCAGCTATTTGTTCTTCAAATTTCTTATTAGTTTCCGCTAATGCGGCATCAGCAGCAGCAACCTCACCTTCATTCTTTTTCTTGTCTTCTTCTACTACTTTGACCAACTCTTCATATTGAGCTTTGTACTTTTTAGCAATTTTTCTTATTTGATTTTCTTTATTCCTGATATCAGTTAATGACGCATCCTTATTGGAGAGTTCATCTGTCAACTTTGAGTTAGAGGCGACTATTACGGCATGTTCAGCTCTAAGTTTTGTGACTTCTTCAGTAACACGAGCCATATCATCCCTAAGAATCTGCAATTCTTCGTTGAGTTTCTTGTTTTCCTCAGATAAAACATTTTGCTGTCTTGATAACAACAAATACTGTTCCTCTATTTTGGACTTTTCTGCTTTAATAACACTAACTTCTTCATTTAGCTTCCTGACGTTTTCTTTTTCATTTGTTAACATTTTTGCTAGAGTTTCCCTTTCATTTTGAAGTCGTTTCCAATCTTCGGGACTAGTTTTGTTAGCACGTTCAACTAAGGCATTCACTCTGGATCTCCACCTCGCACAATCTGCCTTCAAACCATTATTTTCTGATTGTAAAGTTTCATTTTTCGATGTAAGTTCTGAAATTGCATCTTGCAATTGTGGTAGCTGGGATTCTAATGCTTTAGCTGTTGCTGACAGCTCTTCGACCCGAGCGGTTAATGCATCCCGCTCTTCTCTTAAGGATCTGTTACTGTCTGTCAAGGCATTTAATGTTTCAACTTTTCTTAAAATATCTGATTGCATACTTGCAGTTACAATGTTTACTTCTGTATTTTCTCTCTCTGCTGCTAAAGTCAATTTAGTGTTATCAAGCTCTTTTTCAGCAATTTCTAACTGTGTTTTAAGTCTGATAGTTTCCGCCTGTAGTATGTCAAATTTGGCCATAGCAATATCTTTTTCTTTTCTTAAATACTTGACTATTTGGAATAATTGTTCTGATGACTTGCCATCGTCTTCATTTATTGAAATGTTAATATTAGAATCATTTCCAGATTCATTAAAGCTCTCTGACCGTGATGCATGACTAGCTGATAGCTGTGAACCTAATCCTTGTATTTGATCATGTAATAGGGCATTTTGATCATTTAGGTCTTTCAAGCGCTCAGTTAGCTGGGTATTTTCACTGATCAGTATTTTTTGCCTGTCTTGCCAAGATTTCTTTTCGGTTTCTAACTCTTCTATGGCGCGCTGTTTTAAGGCAGTCAATTCATTTATTTGGTTTTGGGCTTTTAGTAATTCTTCTTTTACTTGAGATAAAACTTGTATATCACTGGAATGTAAAATCATTTCATGAGTATATTTATCTTCGGCATTTTGTACTGCATCCGACAACTTAGTAATTTCGGCACGTGCAGCTTCAAGTTCTGTGCGATAATCATTAGTTTGAAGTAATGCAGTGTTTAATTCTTCTTTAAGAGAAGCAAGTTCATTTTTCAATGTAGTGTTACTGGCAGAATGTTCTCCATTAGCATGCAGTGATAACTCAGCTTCTAGCTCTGAACATTTATCCTCTAAACTCTGTAGATTATTGGCATAGCTAGCCAATTTGGCATCAGTTTCTTTTTTATAAGCTTCATATTCACTGTGAAGAGTTTTCAATTCTTTTTCTGCACTCTCTGATATATCACAATATTGTTTTATATGTTCTTTTGCTACATTTAATTGCTCCTGGAAAGATTTAAGTTCTTCTTGCTTATCTGATAATTTATTTTCCAGATCCTTTATTTTCTTAACAGTATCATATGAGCCATCTGTACTAGGAGAAAGGGCCACTTTGAGCTTTTTACTGAGTTCTTCATTTGCCTTATTTTTCTCTATTAAATCTTGTCTCATTTCTGTAATTTCCTTTCTTAACACATCTGCTGCATCCTTTTCTTCCTGCATTCTCTCTGTTGCAGTATCCTTTTGCCGTTTCAGATGATCTGCTAACTCTCTAAACCGGTCTTGTTCTTCCTGAAGTCTTCTTCTTAATGCGGCAGATTCTCTTGTAGCCTCATCTAACCTTCCTTCGATTTTGGCTCGATTCTCAACTTCTACACGCTCTAAACTAGCTTTGATTAATTCCAAATTTTTGAGAAGCAAAGATTGGCCCTGTCTTTCTCTGTTTAACATTTCCTTTTCTGTTTGCATACGTAATTCAGCATCTTTAAGCAATTTGAGTTCGAGTTTCAAATTTTCAAGTTGTATTTCAGCTGCAGCAAGTTTGCTCTGAGCATTTAGAGCTTCATCTCTTAAATGTTGCAAAGAAACTTCATGTTTAGCAATGGTTGCGTTATATGCTTTATTCTTTTCTTCCAAGGAAGAAATTTGTTTCTTATAAGTTGTGATATTGGTTTGTAAGATTTTAAGTCTCTCATTATTATACTCTGAAGTGGAAGCACATTTACTGTTTGCAGCTGTGAGTTTTCCTATCTCTTGTCTCATATTATCAATTTGATCAAATAACATTCTTTCATTTGTAACTTTTTCTTCTTTATAAGTTTTATATTCTTCCTTCAACATTTCTAATTGCTTTTCTGTTTCTTTGTATTTTATTTCAAATGAAGATACCTCCGGAATGGGTTGCTTTGTAGTATTTTCAGTTGTAGTGTCCATCGAATAAATTCCACTCTTTTCTAACTCTGAGATCTCCGATGCCGACAGTTCATGACGTTTCCCCTTCATGTGATCATGGTAAAGCTTCTTAAACATGTCTCTTTGCCTGATAAGGCCATTTACCATTTTAGTTTGACGTTCTTGGGCTTCAGTTAATTCAACTACTCTATTTTTCAATGACTCTATTTTATTCTGCATTTCACCACTCTCAAATTGTTCTTTATTGAGTTCATATTCTTCTTGCTTGTCTGTCATTTCTCGAACCATTCGCAGAAGTTTCTGATTATTAGACTGTAGTTCTTGAATATCACTAAATGTTACTAAAGTTTTAGAAATAATCCTTGAAGAGCTTAATTCTGATGAATTAGTTGTGTTGGAAGCAGTTTGTGAAGAATCATGATCACCATTTGGTAATAGACCTCCACGGCTATGTTCTACTTCTTTCAACAAGAAACATACTTGTCTTCCTAAATCCGCCAATTCACCTTTAAGTTTCGTATTTTCACGACTATAGTGATTAGCAATTTTTGATGATTCACTGTAATCGTCTCGAAGTCTATTACATTCAATCACAAGAGAATCAATTTGCTGAGACAATGCTGTATTGCTTTCTAATGCTTCCTCATATTCAAGTTTTTGTTTCTGAAGGAGCGGAGCCTTTTCTTCCAACTCCTGAACAATTGAGTTGATGGTGATGTTAAGTCGTCTATTGTTTTCCTTCTCTTGAGTCAGTTCATCAGTAACTTTAACCAGCTGGGAATATATCTGAGTGAGAGACATACCTGATTTCAAAAGCTTACTGGCTGTTGCTGCTGAAGGAGCTAAATCACTTAAAGCCATATCGAGATTTTGAGCATTAGCAGCTTTTAATAAGTCATTTGCATGTTCTAATTCATTCTTTAAAGAACTTATGATTTCATTTTTCTTTTCCATTAATTCGTCATGATCCAATTCTGCTTGTTTATATTTTGTCTCTAAATCACCATACTTTTCAGTTGCTTCATTCAGCAATTTTTGTAATTCTGCAATTCCTGCAGTCAATTCTGCCGTTTTAGCTTCAGCATCATCATGCATTGTTTTGAATAAGTCTGATAGTTTAGTTTTAGCCTCCAACTCTTTTTTGTAATTTTCTGTCATTTTATTTTCTATGTCTCTTTGTTCATTCAGGCGTTGAGTAAGACTTTCCGCTCTACTATTAAGATTTTTTATGACATCATTTAACTGAGCGATGGTTTCATTTGCAGCTTTCAACTCTTCGGTTTTTTCAGTTAACTGCGTTTCTAAGCTCACTAAGCGTGTGGTATTATTTAATCTTCCTGTTTGTAGTTCAGAAGTTAGCCGATTTACTTCCTCAGTCAACCCAGCAATTTGGGCATTAAGTAAAGTTCTTTCTTGCTCAATGCGTTTTTCGCGATATTGTAAGGAAAGCTCTTTGCTTTTTATGTCATCATTTAACGCCAGGGCTTCACATTTTGCGTCTATAGCTGCGCGCAATTGTTGGGATAAAGCAGAATCATTTGAAATTAATCTTTCGATTTCAGTATCTCGCCTCTGTACTATTCGCATCAAGTCATTTCTTTCATCAACAGCAGCATCTCTTGAACTTTTGAGAGAAATAATTTCATTTTCCAGGCGGGTTATTTTATCTCGAGCCTTTTCTAATTCCGTATTCAATGATTCAACTTGATGTGTCAGTTCAGTAATGGTTTCGTCAGAAGTAGACAACTTTTTTACTGCATCGTCATATTTTGCCGTGATTTCAAGAACTTGTGCTTCTAAAGTTGATAGTTTGTTCCCTACAACAGAAATACGAGTATTACATAAAATAAAATCTGCAAAAAACACAATACAGTATAACCCGTGTAATATGATTTCTCGCATAATAGGCCACTTTTCGCCAGTCCCTGCAACTTGAGACACATTTTCATACATTTCTTAAGGCGATTAGTTACGACGATGACCTTGCGCATCTGGGCGGGGCTAGGCAGAAACCCCCGCGCACCCCGCAACATATTTACGTGCACATTTCATACTCCCTTGCTTCGAGCGCGGACGTCTCGCAACAAACGTACCTATAATGCCATAACATGTCTAAAAAGTATTCTCATCTGCACGCGCAGTAGTCTCGCAACAAACGTATAATTCATAGTATTCTGTCTAAAAAGTACCTAATATAAAATTACGTGGTATCTAAACTCATGCCCTAAAGTGAAACATATTATGTAATTACTTTTATTATGTTGTTTTCGATACCGCATTGCAGGGATTTTTTATTTAAAAAAGGGAAAACAAATATTTATTTATAAAAAATATTAATGCAAATCGGGAACCGGTTTATTCTTTTATTTAAAGTTATTATTTAGCATTTAACGTTTTTGGTATAATTCCCATTGAAACATTGGAAACTTATATATATTATTATTGTTTAAAAATTTAGCTGACCAAATTTTAGGTAATGAACACCTGAGACTTATGAACTTATAGAATGAAAAAAAAAAAGAATTTGTTTTGGTTTACTAAAAAAAAAATTACAAGTACCATTTATATATATTTTTAAGGAAGGAAAAAAATATTTTGGACTTAGCAAAAATTTGCCGAATTTTTTTTTTTTTTTTGAGATGTCCTTTATCTTCATTTTGTATAGTATATCATACATACAACTTTATAAAAATATACGATCACTATAAAATAATTTTTCACCTTTATTAAACACATGACATTTCTCGTCAAAAATAAAAATAGTGGGTTATCTGTCAGTTTTAAATTAGCTGTGAAAAGTAACTGTCTAGATGCGACTCTCAGTTTTATCTAAGGTAAGTTTTATTTTATTTTTGTTTATACCCCTAAATGTGTATCATCATCAACCTTTTTATCGTCCCACTGCTGGGCATAGTACATATGACTTTAGAAAAGTTGTATTGGTACTTGCCTGACCTGGAATCGAACCCGCGCACTCATACTTGAGAGACTGGTGTTTTAACCACTAGGCCACCACGACTTTTATATGTGTATGTGTATGTTTATTAACTAATACGTATGCCTGAATGTTTGTTCCTACACATTTTGATATATTTGCTGTTGTTGCTGTGAGAATTATACTAGACATCACCAGAGTTGCAGTAATTTACCTTCCGTTATATTTATAGTATAAAATTTTAATTGCATGTGTGTTGTCTTATACAGTATGTTAAGAAAACTCTGTCCGACCCATAAGGATAATAAAGGTTAGGTAAACACATGACCAAATATAATATAAAATTTTACGTAATCATCATAGTACCAATACAAATGAATTTTGAAATAATCTTTTTTTCCCGCGAATTAATTCCAACTTCCCCGAAATTTGGTAATTTTTAAAAAAGTGACAACACTGGTATTATTATGAGCGAATAGCGATGCAACCACGTGCCGCGTGCCCTGCCGCCCGCCGCCCGCGGAAGGGTGCTTATGCACATTTATTAAGTTATCTCTTTTTGCGAAATAATATTTATTTTTTTAAGGGGATTTTTTTTTATGTTTAGCCCGGTTTTGTATCCATTAGTAAAATCAGTTATCGATACCTAACAACACCTTCACGGGTCGGACAGGGTTTTTATAACATACCGTATACTAAACCATGTAAATTAAATAAAATAAATTGTAATAAAATTTGACTGCCTCGTTGAAATAGTGGTTGTAGAAAGTGACACAAAGTTGTGGGTTTGATTCCCACAATAAATACTAAATAATATTATTATTACTGCATGACTACCTAATAAAGGTAATGGACAAATAACGTTGCACACATTATCTACCTAGCTATATTACAATATGGTTTGGTTTTGCTATGGTGATGGTTTTTTGCATGTTTCTTTTGCCTTGGCTTTAGACTGCTATGAGCTAGGCGCATTTAAGCCTTGGTGCCTGATGAAGGATGCAGACTCTGACACAAAACGGAGCTAGTAGCGGTGATGTAGTAGAATCTTTGGATTTGCAGAAAGTTTTCCAGCACCATCGATAAATTCCAGTCTCAAGTGTTAAACCTCCCACAAACTGATCATGAAATAGGAACGCGTGCAGATGATATTTATGCTGATACAACCGAAGTGCCTCTTATACCTATTCTTACTTAGGTATTTCCTAATATATCAGAAAGTAATTATGGCGTTCTACCTTAAATTTCATCTTTGCCTTCTAATCAACCACTTCCATCCACGCCTGTCGGCACAACTTTGTCGCGCGCTCAAAAAATGAAACCCAAAGCTTCAGCCATCGTTGCACGAAAAATAAAAAGACAATGTAACAGAAGACTAAACGTATCTTTTCGTTAGCAAAAAGCACAATTTCAACACAAGGCTGAAATAGCAATAACTACATTTTTGGAAAATGTGCCTTCCGATTGGTCATGATTAGATTATTTTTATAGATTTTTCACTGAAGGCTTAGTAAATATTATCACCAGTCACACAAATTTATACAGCGTACATAGAACAGGAAGATCCAGAATAGTTTCAAGGGAAGAAATACTAGATTTTTTGGCAATAAATGTCATCATGGGTAATGTAGTTATTCCATCCTACAAATATTACTGGTAAAAGTATTTTCGTTATGCAAAGCATTAACATACATAATGCTCCTAAAGAGATTTGATAAAATCAGGCGATTTTTACATTTTACCAACAATTCTGAAGCCGATACATCAGATAGGTATTAGGAACTACGTCCTGTAATTGATCGTATTCCAACACAGTGTTTATTCGTAGCAGAAGAGAATGCTTTTAGTATCGACGAAATTGTTGTACCGTAGAAAGGGAAGAAAAATATGATCATTGGCCACAAATAACTGGATATCAGAGGTGCAAGTACTGCAAAGCTGGCCAGGCAAGTACGATGTGCACAAATGGAAGGTTCATCTTTGTTATGTGAAGAATAGAAACCGTTTTTATATCTGAATTATTATGTTATATATACTTATAAAAAAAAATTGTTTAAGAGAGATTTATTTTATTAAATCAATTTTCTTCCACTAAGACAGTTATTTTTGTTTAAAATCATGTTATTTACAATGATATTTTAGTAAATGTTCAAAACTACCAGTAACATTCAAACTTTCTATGGAGTCCATGGAGTTTCTTGCACGTTCTTCTCCATAGAGATCTACTCTTTGGAACGTGCAATTTAGCTTCACTTTTCTTGGACTGACCGACATTGACTATTCAAAAGCACCAACGGGTGGTTAATTTGAAATAAACAATTTTGATTTTGATTTTTCCCTAAACAGCAATGTATAGCATAATATACATCACTAAAATTGCAATATTTACTGTACGTGTACCAATGTATAGATTAATATACCTACGTCTTGTTTTTTTTTTAAATTTTCATATTATGATTTTTTTCCCTTATTTTTATACGTTCCTTATAGCCCACAAAAGCTATTATATATATATTTTTTTTTTGCTTTTCTTCGAACAAAGAATCTTGCCACGATAAGGGTAAATTTTTATTGGCGGAATGAATAAGGTATGGGGGGTCCAACCCCCCACGTCGTGGGCCGTTTTATCTCGAAAACGGTACGTCGCAGCGAAAAAGTGTAGGGTACAAACTTCTTTCTTAGACCTTCCCCTATTCATGCCGCCAAAAAAAATTGGAGAAATTTCGAGTCTGGTTTTTAACCACCCGATAAAAATGACCCGAAATTATAAAATAACCCGAATAAAAAGTTACCCTCTTGACGCCCTCTACATGATGCAATTATTTTTTTTCGAAAATTTAAAAACTCAAAAAAAATTTTGTTCCCAAAATTTTTTTTATTCTTTTTCTTTACGTTTCATAAAAGGAGCGTATACCCAACTCCAACAACCCGCCTTGAAATCGACCGGTTACGCGCGCGGTTGATTTTTTTGACAGCATCATGCGCCTAGTTAAAATAATCGTGTTATAAGTAAACGAAACGAAACGGGAAAATTAAGCGGATGAGACTACAGGCAAAAATATAGGTACAGTCAACGGCACATCTAGTTATACACCCGCAGTAACAAAACTATTTACACTGATCAGAATATCGAAATAAAACGTCATATAAAATCACGTAAAGCGTCCAAGCGCAGCAATAAATGCAAAAATTTAATAATCATACACAAAATCACTAAAAATACTTCGTTGCATTCGAAGTCGGTATCCAAGGGTGCGCGGAGCAAAAAGTGACACAGTCCCCCTCACGAGCGCTGGCGCGCGACTGCCGGCCACCCGCGCCCGCGTCCCGCATAGAGCCCCTCTGAACTTCGTAAGGCGGAAACTCGTGCGGAACCTCATTTTTATTACTATTCTTATTAAATATTTCATTAATTTTAAAATAAAACTATGATTCTATAGTTCTTACAGGTCCACGTTACTGCGAGTAAGAATATTTACAAAAGTCTAAGCGCTTTAAGAGAAATATCGATTTTAAGGTTAAAAACGTCGTGTAGAAATGTTTTTTTTTTTTGACGTAAATATAGGCCGTATAGAAAATAATAAACAATAAATATGTTGTGCTTGAATCTATGATCATAACATATTTTTTTCAAAATTTTTGAACAAGGCATTCTTGAGGAATAAACTTCCAAAGTTGAGCGATTTTGAACGCTCACGGGTATCTATCACCTTAACGCTTAATACGATTCGCCATCCCGTTTAATATCCGTGCTCAGGCCATTGATGCCAGATAAATCCTATGTTTTCAAGGGAGAATCTTGTCATGGTGGTAAAGTAAAGAGAGACTGACTGTCCTGGCCTGTGCTAATTCTGATTGGTAAAACACGTTACGTTTGCTAGTGATTGGCAAAGCAAAAAATCTGCGTTGTTTCAAAAATGTAAGATCGCTCCCCGTAACATATGATGCACAATCTCGTGCTTGGATGACCGGCATTCGGTTCATTGGATTGTTAAAAGCTTTAGATGATCACTTCCCGATTAAATGCAGACGCATCATTCTATTATTAAGATGAGTCAAATCCGGTTTTGTCAAACGCCCAGGCATTATCAGCTGTTAATGATTTAAGACGCTATGTTGCTTCTTTGGATCGTAGTGAAGACGCACTGCAAAAGTTGAATTATGATGAAAATCTTTTAATTGCTAATGCATCAAAATCTTTCTGTCAATCCAAAATAAGTGATTATTTTAAATAATGTCAATGTATTGAATGTACATAATTTAAAATAATAAGCACAAAATACATAATAAGACGTAGTACGTTTTAATATTGAATTACAAAAGACAATCCCCCGAAACGCCCGCTAGTCAAAACTTACTAGTGCTTTCGCTGAGCTGTGATTAAAAAGTGACATTATTTGTAATAATCTACGGCATGTGTAAATAACAAACACGACGAATTATGAAATCAAGAACAATAGAGTGCAAAACGGTCTAATTACAATAATTATTTGTACGTGTTAGTAAAATAATACTTTATTGCCTTACGTGACGGCTAAATGATGACTTTGAGTGCAGTTTACAATATTTTTCTAAGACCAAGAACCGAAAAATACCGTTTATCCAATAGTTTTTAAATAAATATTAAACTTTGGAATCGTGTAAATGTATGACAACTAGCGCTAAAGTGGTGAGTAGACTAACAAAAAAGTACAACTACTAGCCACCATATAAATTGTACTGACACAAATACTATGGCCGCACTCAGGGCGCAAACGGAAAGGAAACCAAAACAGCAAAGCAACACATGTGACGAAAAATAAACAATCAAATACCACAGTACAAAATAAGGAAAATGACAAATTAGTTGAAGATTAGATAAGGGCATTACCATGAAACTGACTCAAAATAAAACTATGTTAGGGTTGAAACAGACATTAAAAACTGGACTAGACCATTGATCACATCATTACACATAACAACAAACTGTTGCAAGATACAATCTTGGAACCTAACGTGACTCAAGATGACATGATTAGATCAGTTCTACCCTCAGAAAACACTAACCTCAAAATAAATTATGTATATTAAGTGATAATAATGTTAATATCATGTTAGAAATTGTCGAAACTACATTTCCAAAAAAAAAACTGCCACTTTTGCATGCCAAAGGATTTGTTTGCAACATTGGATACAAAACTAAAGTGGGTTTCAAACAAACTTGCGTTAAATATCAGTCAACAGCCCAGGGTTTATAAAGTATTACCTTTAGTCGGTCGTTTGAATTAGTGAACACAGCTGCATAATATGTCCTCAACAGGACAGGAGCCTCACGCGTAGATCACACAAAAATCATTTTATTAACTTTGATTAAATAGAAAACAATCTTATAAAACATTTGAAAGTTATTGGAGGCGGTCCTGCCAGGTCCGGAAGCAAAATGAATAAAGTTTTCGGAAAAGCTCATAAATCTATATTGATCGGTTACAAAGGTGATGGTGGATACCACATGTTAAGTTTCGATAAAAATGATAAGCTTATTCATGTGAGATCCAAGATCCAGAGATGTTATATTTAATACAATTTCTGAATCAGCTATCATTCAGTTCATTCAGTCAGAATATCATTTCATTATCCAATTGCTACATGTGTGATGCAAGGAAGGGCATATGCAATGTAGACAGCTCTGACAACAGTGCAAACTTAACCGAGGCTTGTGTGTTTGTGTCTCAAGAGTTACCAGAAGCTTCACCACTACGCTCTCTCTACTCATTTGTAGATGCTTCGGCTGGCAAAGATTGTTCTGAAAATACTGGCAATCCACAAAATTGTATAGAGAACTTAACAAATGAATGTTTTAGAATGGTCTTAGATAAAAAAAGGTTGAAACTACCACTAAGATACCATGACTATGCAATGTTAGTGTATGGTGTTTAAGTACTTTAATGGAACCTAAATCTAACAAAGAAGTCATCAATAATGTGGAAAAAAAAAACAATGAAAAAGGAACAATGGTTGGAAGTTACCCCTTTATTCATTAACGCTGCTTACAGTTAACTAGTGATTAGCGATTGTTTAAACATACATTTTAGACGTTTGCATGTCACTTAACTTTAATCGTCGTTTATGAATAAGCTCCTTAAAAACTGTGGTGTTTATTCATAAAGGATTATTAAAGTGACATTAAAAGGTCAATAATGTACAGTTAAAGAATCGCTAATCACTAGTTTAAGAAGTGTTTATGAATAAGGGGGTAAATCACTGGCTAAAAACAATGGATTTTGGTAGATCTACCCAAAGCCAGTTTCATGCAAATGGATCTTCCAGGTAATGAAATGAAATCGTCTATCAAGCAAGTAGGATCAATAATCACTTTTACACATTTTTTTTTTTTTTAACTAGATGGAGCCGGCTTTTCCTAACTGATTACCTCTGAGAAGAAATAGCCGAAACAATCTCAGGGATCAGCGTCTTTTTTCAAGTGCAGACATACAAATGATTGTAAACGTTTTTATTTTATAAAAACGTTTACAATCATTTACGTGACTTAAAAAAAAACCAGTGTTTAAAATTTCATAATTACGCATATTGCTTAATAACAATGCTTAGCAGAGCGAGCAGCTCAGTCCCAAGCTTTATTGTCTTCTAAATAATCAGTGATTTTAAAATACCCCTTTTTGCAAAGTTGGCCTTTATATAGCTTTTAAATCGCTTAGTGAGTAAGTTTCGAATGTCCATGGGAAGCTTGTTGTAAAAGTGTATATGCTGCAGTCAAAACTCTTAACCAGTCAAAAGTACTGTTGACTAGCAAAATTAGTCAAAAGTACTTTTGACCAGCTGTATTGGGCAAAAGGACTTTTAACTGTTATTTTAGTCAAAAGTATTATTGACCAACCTGTTCAGTCAAAAGTACTTTTGACTCATTTTGTTAGTCAACAGTACTTTTAACTGGTTAAGAGTTTTGACTGCAACATATACATTGAACCATGAACGAGTTGCCTACTCTGTGGAGACGAGTGTGATGTGCAGCAAGATAAATAAAAAATTATATAATTATAATATTATATGATTAATAAAATTCGATATATTTAAAAACAAATGATGATGGAAATCTTGATAAGTTCAAAACTGGTCTAGTGGCATGGGGCTATACATAAAGACAAGGCATCGATCATGATGAAATGTTTAGTCCTGTTGCAAAAATATCAACAGTTAGAAAGTTACTAAGGATTGTTAATAAAAACTTTTTTACAGAAAAAACAACCGACTTCAAAGAAAGAAGCACTACAAAGTAAAACATAACTAATTTCGGAAGTCGATGGCAAAAACGAATTCACATGTTCGCGATCATGGTGTCTTTGATTTTTCTATATTCGTTTTTGCCGCCGACTTCCGATATTAGTTATTTTTCACTTAGCAGTGTTTTTTTTTTATTGGAAGTGTTGTTTTTTTTTTAAAAAAAAAAGTTTATTTTTACAATTTTTTGTTGCAAAAAGTACTGTTCAGCTGCATCCGGTGAGACTGGATGCTGCTGCCAACATACATAGTTGGGAATAGGCTCCTGCAATCTAAAGCAGACTTTCATTATAACCCATATGGATACAAAGTTCTCATTGATATAAATGAATTGAGTCCAAACACAAGGTAACTACTGTAAATCATTGAGGAGTTCCCTGAACTGACCTTTGTCCTTATTTATCAGCTTCCTAATGACAGTCACAACCCATCTAGGTGTAAAGTTCTTATCAATACCAATTAATCAAGTACGAACATAAGGTAGCTGCTGTGTATTGTTGAGGAGACCCCTCAAATGTCTCTCGGATCCATCATCAGATCTACTGCAGACTTTCATTATAACCCACATGGATGCAAACTTCTCATCAATATAAATGATTTGAGTCTAAAATACAAGGAAGCTACTGTAAATCGTTAAGGAGTTCCCTGAACTGTCCTTTGTCTTCATCATCAGCTCCCTAATGACAGTCACCACCCATCTAGGTGTAAGATTCTTATCAATAGAAATTATTCAAGCACAAACACAAGGTAGATGCTGTGAATTGTTGAGGAGTTCCCTCGCCTGTCTCCCGGCTCCATCATCAGAGCTACTCCAGACCCTTATTAAATTGTCGTGCTTTAAAATACCTAATGAAAAAACTTACTAGCTATCCTTACAAGTTTTGAAAGTTACCCTTGATTTCTCTCGTCTTCCACCCTCAGACCCTGATGTGCTTATCATGGGACCACCTTGGGAATGTTTTCTTTTCAACACAAAAAGAATTATCAAAATCGGTTCATAAACGACGAAGTTGTCCGCTAACAACAATTAAAAAAAAACAATCGAGTAACCTCCTCCTTTTTAAAGTCGATTAAAAATGAAGGTATATGATGACCTTAATAACTCAATAAATGAAGAATCAACCAGACGGCTATAATGATGTTGTAAACAATCTCCTCAATGCTGGAATAAATGTATGGTTGATTTGAAAAACATTGGGTTTAAACAATGTGAGACAGATAGATGGATATTTGTTCAAAAAAACAATCTCCTCAATGCTGGAATAAATGCATGATTGATTTGAAAAACATTGGGTTTAAACAATGTGAGACAGATACATGCCTATTTGTTCAAAAACAATCAAAGGATAAGATCATATAAGATACATATAAATGCATGATTGATTTGAAAAACATTGGGTTTAAACAATGTGAGACAGATACATGCCTGTTTGTTCAAAAACAATCAAAGGATAAGATCATATATTTATATCTGCATCTATCAGTTTTTTTTTTGACTTGATGCAGATATAAGATTTAAAATCTCAATTAAAGATGCATTGTATTTGTTGGATTTGGAAATTATGAATGTGAATGGTGATATCACAGTGACACAGCAGCATGATGCACAAAAACAATTAAAATCATTTCAGCTGTTTATAAACCTGCAAGTACTCCTATTAAAAAATGTGGGCAGGGTGGACTCCTAAATCCAGCTAAGGATTCAGTAGAACATATGACACTACCATATAGATGTTGTTGGTGCCCTGTGTGGCTACCACGAGTTTTCATTAAGAGACTCGATTATACGATATAATTTTACCTACAAGCACATTATTAATGAAGTCATAATTAGAAAACAGTAATCATTGTCTAGTCGAGGGGTCACAATCAAATACCTATTAAAACCGACAATATCATTTTTTTTTTAGAATATCTGATTTTATAAGTTAAATAAATTGGTGGGAACATTCTACTTGTCTAGTTTCTTCGTGCAGAATTGCAGAGCTTAGAAATCAGTTACAGATAATAAATATTAATAATTAAACATTTATTTTAATTATTTTTGTTGAACTATTTTTATAAATTACTTGCTTTATTACATCCATATGCCAATTCATAAAATGTAGGTTGAAGGAACAACAGGGTTTATTTTACATATTGAATAAAAGGAACTTTGAATTATGGGATCACTTATCAGAAAAATCACAATAGTGGTATATTGGACTGTTATAGTGATGCAGATCATGGAGGTGATAAAACTATAGGAAGGTCAACATAAGATATATTATTATATCTATATACTTTGGAGGAGAAATATCCTGGTTGAATTAAAGGCAAATATGTGTTGCTATTTGAAGTGCAGAAATTGAATTAGGTGGTGCTAGTTAAGCTGCTTGCAATAGTTTGGATCAATAGGCTTTTTGCAGATATCAAACTTAAAGGAGATTCCAATACTCAAAGTTGATAATGACAAATGTTTAATTTTTAAATAACTAAAATATGACTGTAACATGGCTATTGATGCTTGTTGCATTTTGAAGTATTAAGGTCAAAAAAAAAAACTTTTGTAGGCTTTTTTTTTAACCTACAGCCATAGTATCTACAGCTAACAGTTCCTAAGAGGCAACATCCACCCTGAACAACTTCGTATTGAAAAGCATGTATAAAGGTAATTTATAAGCTTAGTTTGAGCCACATGTCTAAGATACCAGGGTCCATTTCAACAATAAGCATTTATTGACACTATGTCACAAACAATTATAGTTTAAACAACTACCTACATAGTACCCACATATTAAAATATTTGATCTAAAACGTATAGGTACTAGAAAATTAGGGTTACATATTATGATAACAATGAAAATACATTTCACAAACAATATAGAAATAGGAAAATCTGAGTAAGAAATACAAAACAAAGTAAAACCTGTGTAATTATGATCAATTAAGAAAACAGATAATAAAATTATGAGTATTTCTTTAGAAGGAAATTGAAGCATTGGATGAAAGCGTCACGAAACACCGGTTTACTTACCTATCTGCGACTTGTTAGCTTCATGTAGCGCTTTAGACGTTAAATATTCTTCAAATGTTGAATCAATATATGAATTGATCTTGTCCACAATAACAGTAGGTAAATTACTGATTTCCTCGTCTGATAAAACATTATTTAAATGAGTTTTAACACCGGCTTCAGATTCAGCGGCCTCCATCTTCGACCGATATTCGCAAGTCCCAAAGAGTATAGCTTATGTCCACACTTCCACAGATTATGGCAATGTAGTAGTCACGGACCAAAGAGTTTTTTTTTGGTTCTCTTCTTTCCGTACTTTTGGATGGAAAAGGCAAAGACATAGTACGCCATACAGCCAAGACTTCAGTAACTTTTTCTTTAGTAAGTTTATATCCTAACTTATCCTAATTTACCCTAAACTTATCCTAACTTAACTTAATCTAACCTAACTCCTTACGATACCGCGTGAGGCCGATTAGGAAGGGTTTAGCGTAAAGAAATGATGTGGCCACTATGCTACATTATTTCACTGTTCTTTATGAATTATTCACTGAATGTACTTTTTACTACATAAATCACGCGTTTTTATTTAGTAAACGACTCTATAAATAATTTAAAAGTCCAATGAAAAATGAGCGTGGTAGTCATCTTGGCATTCCCAAAGAGTATCAGTTTAACAATGTATGTCACGGACCACTCATGGACTTAAGCAAACAAGACACACGTACTTAAGCAAAGAGTATTTAATAAAATAATAATAGGGTAAATAAAAATTCAAAAAGTATTAATATATCTATGAAAGTTCACACCACAGACTAACCAAAGAGTAATACTGACCAAGGAAATTATAGCTAAACTGGAATGTGAACTTGTATAATTCTCTAATTTAAAAGAAGACTCTATCGCAAGAGAAATAAGATCGATCAGAAATAAAACTTTATATGAAGAGAAAACGGTCCGAGGGAGAAATCGTCCCAGTAGCCCTCTGTCTCGTTCTAAGTGTTGCCCGTATTTATTTTACGTAATTTTGTTTGAAATCAATAATTTCGCTTAGAAAAATATGGTGAATAAGGGTGCCATTATTGGCTACAATAGTGGGGTAGTGCATACCCTAGATACGGAATATCATTTTTAAAATAAGTTTTTTTTGCGGTAATCATATACAAGTTATTCTGTTTGTATGTAGGGTGACCATAAATTTCGGAATAAATAATAAATGTGCACTTAGTCATTGTGTACAATAAGTAAGTGGTTTTTATTAGGTATTTACAATAACATTAAATTCTATTTTCTTGTAGATATTTTATTTATTTAAATGTAAAATAGTAAAACAGTGTGTGATTTTCAACGTTGTATTTAAATTGTTAAGGTTCAAGATTGATTAGGAATATTTGACAGTTTCGGGTAGGTTGAGCAGGTAATATAAGTGAAAAATAAATATTTTACTTACGTTCCTTACAAATTCCATTATAATAGTCACCGTACACAACACGGATAGAGGGCTACTGTGAAGCTATCTCCCTCGGACCGCGTTTTGATCGATAGTTCACATTCCAGTTCAGATATAAGTTCCTTGATACTGACCGCTGGAACAGGGATTGACAGAGACAACAACAGACTACTAAGAGGATACTACGGAGGCAACTGAGGTAATGAGGTGAGTGACTGAGTGAGGAATACACAGACTAGGGTCCAAATTTCAGAAGGAAACTCAAGCATTGATCTCTGTGTAAACATTACTTAAAACTAGTTTCAACCAATGAAATTGTTTGAAACGAGTTTAAAAGTAAAGCTTGAGTTTTGAGTGAACTTCTGGGATACGGGCCTAAGGTCCGTATTCCAAAAGGAAAGTCAAGCATTGATCGCTGTTTAAACATTACTTAAAACTAGTTTCAACCAATGAAATGGCTTGAAACGAGTTTAAAAGTAATGCTAGAGTTTTGAATGAGCTTCTGGAATACGGGCCTTAGTATAAGTTGTCTATAAAGTCGTGAAAATGGATCTTTTTGAAACTAACAATTTTAAAAGTAGGGCAACACTAAACCTTAGTAAATGCAAGTGTTGTTTTGGTGGGAAAGCCAATCTGAGTTTCACGCTCATTTTTCATTAGACTTTTAAAAATATTTATAGTGTTGTTTACTAAAAAAAAGTGCGTGATTTATGTAGTAAAAAGTGCATTCAGTGAATAATTTATAAAGAACATTGAAATATTGTAGCATAGTGGCCACATCATGACTTTACCCCAAACCCTTCCTAGTCAGCTCACGCGGGAAAGGAATGGAAATAGGTTAGGTTAAATTAAGTTAGGATAAGTTACGAAGTTAAAATCCATTTATGTGGACGACTTAAGGACTTGTGTGCATGGTCATGAAATAAATTATTAAAAAAAAGAAGTAAATATAAGTATATACTACGAGGACATGGAGGAATAAGTAGAATAGTAGACCCCAGACCCAGTAGTATTGGCAATTTTTTTTTGGCGAGACCAATATCCACGAGATGGTTGTTCAAAGCAGAGTTTCCTTTCACACTCAGTTATTTTATCTCTGTCAATAGTAGTGATCCAACAATCACTTTCGCAAACGACAGTTGCAAGGACTTTGACAGTGATGCAATACTAGAAGTAAAATCAGATACCTTTGGGTAACATAATATATGGCAGTCATTAGAATCTCCTAAATCATCGTTCACCGTAGACAGGATAGCATTGTCTGTCTATGTCATTAGTCATCAACCCATCACCGTTAAGAAATTAATATGATGAGGGTAATGATTACGTATAATCACAGAGTCGAGAATCGAGTTTTTATCATATTGTAAGGGGTTTTTTTTACAATAGCACATAAAACTGAGTTCTAAAACAGGCTTTTACACAATGCGTTGCATAAACATAAAAACATCTCGTGGCCGTCCCTTGGGGACACAAAAAGCCGTGCTGCTCTAGTGGCGATGCGCCTTTATCTTGACTCAAAGGCCTCTATAACAGTAACTACACTACAAAATAAAAATGAAAAAAAAAACTGTGCTGTGTGCAACATTTTTTGCAATAATTTGTTGTTTTTACATGATAACGCTATTAGCCGTTTTCCAATTGTAAATAACTCATATTTTTAGTCGTATTACTGTGTCTATGACGGCAAACTCTTAATTTCAGATTGTGACATAAAAAAATGGAAGAAGAACAATGTTTACATGAGTGTGAAAGCTATATCCAGAGTCATAATATTTCGTTATTATTAAAAGATTGTATAGTGCAGTTATGTGTAAACAAACCTGAAAATCCCGTGGCTTTTTTAAGACAGTATTTTCAAAAATTAGAACGGGTAAGTATAGCTGTGATAAAATGTAAAATAAAGTAAATTTACAATACTTAAGGTACATAAGTAAACACCTTATGATCTAAATGTTGTACTGATAATGGGAACCAATTATCAAATTACCTTATTTTAAAGTTACCCATGCTTTCATAACAATATTATGAACGCGGTCATTAATCAAAAGACTTAAAAAGGAATTGTCAAGAAAGCCTGGGACCAAGGGAATGATATAGAATATTTTCACTTTGAACATTAGTATAAGAACACAGTAAAATGTAAATACATGCAGATTAATTTACAGTACATAAACAGTTAAGTAATAAGCTGTTGCTCGCAGCTTTGTTGTCTTATTTCTTGCACAAATAAATAAGTGGTTGTTGCAAAATTTCAACAAAACCTTGACTGTAATAATTTTTTGAATTTCTTACCAGTACATACACTTTTTACCTTATGAAGGACCTTTCTTCCTTCTTTACTATATACCAAGCTTTTACCTGCAGTTTGTTAATAAACCTAAATAAAAGTCTCCAGGCATAAAGGGTTATAGCTTACATATTTATACATAGCGGGGTTTAAAGAAATGAACAATCATATGAACTCATGTAACCTGTCACTAAGTTAATTCTGGAGAAAGAACATAAACATTGTCTTGAGCTAGTCAGGGTGACCAACTATTCTTATAATTTATATACTTGTTTTAGTAGTGTAGCAAAGATGAGGGTCCTTTTGTAAAAGATTATACAAAGCCTCAAAAAGGAGTTGTCACCCTTATGAAGCGGATGAATGGGGCTTACCCTTAATTCTAAAGCATCAGTGAGAATACCAATATATTTAAAGAAATCTCTTAGATAAACTTTGACAGAACTGGTACATTACATTGCTTGAACAGCTTGTATTCGGAGGGCAAATATATTTTGTATGGCAGCTTTGTCCAAGCTAAATACAGTATGACATTACCCTATGTAAATAACTAAAATAGACTAAACAAGCTTTTTATATTTATGGCTTGACTAAAAATTATTATCCAATTTATTTAACTATCAGTGGTTTGTGATAGGGCTGTTAGTAATGTCGAGACTGCTGCCCCAGTTTTTACTGGCAATAATTGACAGATTGTAGTTGGTTCTTTATTGAAACAAAGACAGCCATTTGGGTAGTCTGAATTTATTAAAAATCATAATAAAAATAGGTTTATCCATTCAGACGTTACAATGCCACAAACACACAGACATGTCAAACATATAACACCCTGTTATATTTGCATTATACACTAAATTGGGTTCAAAAATAAAAGAAGAGCTAAAAATTGTAACAGTCCTACATATGGGTGAATATACGCTATTTGATTTTTTCGTGTCCCAGAAGGAAATGTGATCTGTTTCTTCCAATATTTATAATTTATCTATTTGACACTATTTTAAAATTGGTAATGATAGAGACCAGACAATATTTCCATTTTTTTGAGTTTTATAAGTGCCAGAGGAAAACAAATTAAACCAGGGAAAGGGGAGTGACACCACTGGCAGAGAAGAGACAAATTAAACCAGGGAAGTGATATAACGTTGATTATTAACTAAGCAAGGGGTCTGATATTAAATAAAACAAAATATATATAAGTATAAATTATATTGCCTGAATATTTTTTTTATTATACATTCAGTCTTCACAATTCCTATATGCAACCTTATGTGTTTATGATCTAGTAGCATCAAATAACTAATGTATTTTGCTTATCAATTTCATCTGAGATTACAATTTAGTTTTTAACCATAAAAAAAAACATGAACTTAAAAGACACCTTTAAGGCACTTACTCTAGATAAACTTACTCAATGAAACAAAAATATATATAAATATAAAAATATATATAACAAAACATAAAAGTACTACCTAATGATACACCTATCAGTCTCGAAGTTATTTAAACAAATAAACTTAAAAGTTCGATTAGTCGACAATATACTTGTGCACTTTATTTTTTTGCAAAAAAAAACAATATTTTTTAAAATAATAAACAAAATAATTTACTTTTCAAATAGATCAACTGGCTTTGGAAACTTGTAGAATAACTCTCATACATATATTTGGTGAAATGGCCAACATCTGTTGTCATTTAATATCAGACATATCATTTTCATTTATTTAAAAAAAAGTACAATCTACATTGGAGTTCTTTAAAAACGTAACTCTGATCTCTCTTTTTTCATCAAAATCTGACAAACATATGCCTGCCTATCTATGGATATTTTTTATTATTAATTCCTTTCTAGACAGTCATAGGAGTGTTTGCATTATCTATATCAGGTGAATTGCTGCTGATGATTTGTATGTAACCATTTCATTTGGCACATCTTCCTCAGAATCAGTGTATACTTCCGGAACATTCAATTTGAAAAAAATCGTGGGACCTAGTACACTGGCAAGTGAAGGAACACGGGTGGGTTTTAGTCAGTAAAAGACTGATACCCCCTTCGGCTCTGCCCAGAGCGGGAAAGGTAATTTGACGATTCCATCCACACCAAAAAAAGGATATTTAATGTCGCCTAAATAGAAATGAGGACAAAAATTATTACAAAAGCAGCTTAGGCTTTTCATGTACAACATATTGCTCAGATAGCTTGATAGTTGCCTCGTACTTGAGTTTACGTTTGTTACATACGATCATACATTTGGTAGCTGTGTACTTTTAGTGTACTAGAAAAAGGTTCGATATTTGGTTTATTATATTCCATTATCTTCCTTTGAAAATTTTTTTTTTTTTCTTTTTCGGGTATCACAAACATTTGAATGCCAGGACAGTATCTGGCTGTCAACAAAGTTAATCGTAGCAATCCCTAAAGCTACAATTTTGTAAGCGGTTCGTTTGCATATCGCTCCGATGCCCTCGGGAGCTCCTTTGCCATGACCGGCTTCATGATAATTCGTCGGTAGTAATCGAAGCGGGTTGCAAGCATACCTGCTGTGGCCGCGGCTTGTTCGGAATGCATACTCTGGCCCTGCAGAGGCCAGCGAAGGAACACGGATTAATTTTAGTCAGTAAAAGTCAGACACGTCAGACGAGCGAAATTATTTTATGGTAGTGGGGGTTGCTCTTCTTTATCGGATTCAGGTGGTGTTACGGCATAGTTCTAGTTGATTGTAGCTTCACACGAGCTCTATGCTTTCTAGCCTTTCCTCTCCATATTTTCGTGATAGCCCATTTAAATTAAGAGAATACATAATATGATTGAAAGGGAACAAACCCTTTCAGTCATATCATAAAAAATTAAGAGCATACTCTTATTTTTTTATATTGCTGCCTTTCTTTTAAATCTGCATTTTTAATCGATCATTTTTAATTTGTTGGTAGCGTAATTTTTCACTTCTGGCTTTTCTAATCTCTCTACCCTTGTCTGCTTTTTGTAACATTCACCATCATGTCTGATTATTTTAGAATATCTAGAACCAATAAACTTAAGAATTAACACATAAAATATTGAACGAAACGGAATTTTGTCTCTCCTCTGGCGATCGTGTATTTCTTCTGGCATGAAATATGCTAGCGGGGTGACGCCAGAGAAGTGACAAAATGACACATAACCCACCGAAACAACATCATTCGCTTTACTCACCACAGTTTCATTTAATTCATGACTTATGCACACAATAAACATTGCATTGACTGAATATACAATTGCATAACTATAAAATACAAAAACTTATGCTTACCAAAGGAAATACTCTAACGACTGGCACAAACACGCTCTCCGAGAGTCAATCGCAAACTGACGACAATTTATTTGAATTTTGCTCAAGGACGTAAGCTTGCTTTTAAGTTCACACTGTTGTACGCGCGTAGTTGAAGGTGAAAACATACCCTGGCCATTTTTAGCCAAATTTTCCTTTATTGAGTTTTACCAGATGAAGTGACCTTATTGTAACATGACATGCAAATAAGTTATTTTATTTTATATTAATATTATTTTTATATAACTTATTTTGATAAAATATGTTGCATTGTTTATAAAAACATACGATCATTTAAAAATAAAACATAATTGAATACGTATTTATATTATTTTGCCATAAAACTATTATAATCCGGTAATGGGAAGGCCAGAAGAGTATACATTTCTAATGTTTTTAAATTTAAAATGCCATAAATTGATCAATTATCACAAATTGACTATGTGGGCCAGATAAAAGGCAATATTATTTATTATTTAAGCCCTGAGAAACAATAATATAATAAGTTTAACATATATTTTTTCTAAGGATCATTAGAATTCAAATAGCGTATATTCACCCGTATAATAAGGATAATACCTTCCTGTTAAGGATAACATTTAATTCAGTAACAAGTATTATTTTCCTCAAATATCACATTACTCATGTTTGTTAAATCATAAGTTGTCTAATGGAGTCATAATAATATATATCAGTGACCAAATAACATTACATAGAGTTTTGGAAGTGTAATAAATATTGATAATAAAAAAATTAAACAGTGAATATTGAGTAATTATAATACACCAGATATGACAAAAACCAACCTGTGTCTGAAGGCAAGTAGACAGTTGTCATAATACATTTGATGCCTGTCCCATATATGTATATATGTCCATATATTTGGGACAGGCAATAGGCATACATATGTATATTAAATCAATTTTTATAACACCACTAGATTTCCGCCCGCGGCTTCGCCCGCGTGATGTTCGGTTATATCGCGTTTCCAAGAGAACTCTTCAAAAGTCCGGAATCAAAACTATCCTATGTTATTTCTCAAGGTCAACACTATCTTTGTATCAAATTTCAATAAAATCAGTTCAGTGGTTTACACGTGAAAGCGTAAGAGCCAGAGTTACTTTCGCATTTATAATATTAGTGGGGATGAAATTTCAATTCAGAATTTCATGATGTTATAAAAATAGATTTAGTATATATGTATGCTTATTTCTGTCTATAAATAAATGTATATTTATATCACTTCTTTCAACTGGTCTGGTGACATTGCAGATTTACCATTTTTATTTTGTAGCATGCTCTATTGCTTAGGGTGGAAATGAGATTTGTAACATGAACATAGATAAAACATTTTGTTCTAAGGATGAAGTCAAAGCTGCACAAGCTGCTGCAGCTGCATCAGAAGGTGAAGCAGACGGAGAACTATCACCACTGCCTGTGCCAGGGGGACAGCCTCCTCGAAGACGCGGTGGCATTAGTGCTGAACCGGTTACAGAGGAAGATGCTACTAGCTATGTCAAGAAGGTAAGTTCCAAGTAAAATTATAGACAAAAAATGACTTTTTTTAAGCCCTTTTTTCTAGTCTTCTTGCAAACAAAAATCACTATATCTTTTCCGGCTTATCATGTTTAGATAACGATACCTGACGCGTCTGCGGTGTTTCGCTAGCTAATTTCATTTGACCTACTATGTTTTAAAACTGGCATACATCACAGCATTTTAACCTGGTAAAATTAAAAAACGAGTGTGCTTAAGACCACACGACTAAAGTGAATTTCTTTCGCACCATCTGTATGTATATATATATATATGTGTGTACAATATATACATGTATACACATATACATATATTAATTTTCTATAAATATTTAAATTTATTTCATGCTTTCATTTATAAATTAATATTTTTGCATAGACCTCCAATTTAAAAAAAAAAGAAAGAAAGTGGATTCCCTCGGGACCAAAAGGTCGGGCTCTTCCTCCTGAATCAGGGGACCCCAAACTCGGGTAGTCCACGACCTCTGGTTCCCGAGATAATCCACGGGGGGGTGAGGTAACTAAAGGGGGTCGGGGGGGGGGGATAGGTTTCGTGGGGTTGCGGGGGGAGGAGGGAGGGGGAGAGGGGGGAGTGGATTCCCTCAGGGCCAAAAGGTCGGGCTCCTCCTGATTCGGGGGACCCCAAACTCGGGTAGTCCACGACCTCTGGTTCCCGAGATAATCCACGGGGGGTGAGGTAACTAAAGGGGGCGGGGGCGGGGGGGGGGGTAGATTTCGTGCGGTTGCGGGGGGAGGGGGAAAGGGAGAGGGGGAGTGGATTCCCTCGGGGCCAAAAGGTCGGGCTCCTCCTCCTGATTCAGGGGACCCCAAACTCGGGTAGTCTACGACCTCTGGTTCCCGAGATAATCCACGGGGGGGTGAGGTAATCAATGAGGGGGGGGGGTAGTTTCGTGGGATTATTAAGGGGTGAGGGGGTCGGGGGTAGTTTCGTGGGAATATTAAGGGGTGAGGGGGGGGGGCAGTAAGGGAGGGGAGTACAGGAGGGACTAAATAAATAAATAAGTGTATCCGTGTCTCAAACTTAAAAAAAAATAATTGCATAGATCTTCTATTTTTATTGAAAAATAAAAAAAAACTCTTAGACCTTGTAGTACCAAGCTCGCGCCACGGGCGCCTCTGTGCTTATATCCCCCACTTAACTTCCGTTCGCCTTGCCCGATCATTTTTCGTAACGCTTTCGCCAGCTTACTCCCCAAGTCAAGCGTGCCTAAAGAAGTTTCACTTCAAAAAACCTATACTGCTGCCATAATGTATGATCACAATAGATTAGAAAAGATTTCAGATTTGGTAGACTTATAGTAAAATGGAAAGAATTCCAGCAGGGTAATTGTGTGACACAATATCAGTAGCAATGGGTTTCAAAATGATTACAATTGACAGTAATAGTATGTTACGTAATTAGGGTGCAGGTACTGATCACCCTTGATTATTTTAGATATTTTAACACATAATTAAAAGCCTCATAAATTCAGAAGATAGATAGTTGATATAATTTAAATCTAAGTTGATTTAAATAAATTTAGCATCAATCTTAATTCTAACAAAGCACAACATACATAATATCGATGCCTTAGTTCACATTTGCACCAACTATGAACCGGCTACGACCTTGCATTTTTGAGGGCAGAGCTAAAATCTTCAGCTTAATTCTTAAAAATATGCATCTATTCATAAGATTAGCCTCTTTACTCCTTGGTAATGATGAAAACATTTAAATGTAATTAATACTAAATTTTCACTTCTTCCAGTCCCGGAGTACAACCCGTTGTTTTAGGATAGATGACTATGTAAAAAAAAATTAAGCGGTTATTGTAGAGCTTCTCTATAAACAACATTTGACGATAAATTATTTTCAGGTAACAAAATACATATACTGTTGATCGGGAGCCCCGAGCCGTGATAGGGCAACGTAAAGTTGCCCATGCGTAAAACATTATTTTCATAAATCAATTCCTGCTAATTTGAATGTTTTGCCCTAGAATTTATTTATCGTTAGTGCGAAAGAAATTTTTACTGGATATAAAGCCATAAAGCCTTATGAAGGGCATAGGCAAATCAGTAGGAACGTTGGGAACGATCCGCTCCGCTCGCCTCGGCTCTTGAGCGCCATAACTCAGAGGTTCTCAAACTTTGTACGGCAAGGCGCTGCGAACGCTCGACACTTGACTCTCGTTCGTAAGTCAGAGGTCCAACATTTTGTTCATGAATATGTTGGAAACGCTCCAGTCGAGTCGAGGCTTCTCAGATTTTGTTGTGCAAGGCGTTGCGAACGTTCGACACTCGACTCTCGTGTGCGTACCTGAGAGTTTCTCTGATTTTATTCAGCAAGGCGTTGTGAACGTTCTGGTGAAAATTCTTCCATACCTACGACGTATTCTTGCTGCCCGTGCTTGAGAACTATGTTTAGAAAGTTGCGACCTGGCTCTCTTAGGCATTTTCAAATGTTTAAGAAATTGTTAAACTTCCCGCACCACCGCTGCTGTAGTGAGCCGACATCGCGTTTGAGCCGCGCGGGGACCTTGCTCATAGATCTAAACTCCCCTCCCGCATGCGTCGAAAGAAATAGTAATATTTTAATTTCGCCATAACTTCAAAACCAAACGACCAATTTTAATCTTTCAAAGACCAAATATTATCTACATAAACTATACCTAGTGATGAAATCATTTATTTTGAATAGGATAAATAGCACTCGACATAGATAGGTATAGTGTGTTGCGGACTTTTTGAAGATATTTATAAGATCTACAATTAATTAGAACATTTTATCGTTATATTTTTTATAGTTTAGGCAGCGTACGCAAAATAAGTAACTTTGCTGGTAGATTTTTTACACCTTGTGTTCAAAAAACCTACTAACACTAGAACTTAAGTAAAATTGTTACTAACCTTATGGACTCCGGTCTGAAATAAAGTATTCTATTCTATTCTATTCTAAAAAACCCAAATATCTTACGGAACCCTTTTTTCCAAAATAAAATTTAGCCTCTGTTACTCAGTGATAATGTAGCTTACTAATGAAAATAGAATTATTAAAATCGGTCCAGTACTTTTTGAGTTTATTCGTTACATACAAAAATACAAATCTTTCCTCTTTATAATATTAGTGTAGATTATTATGAACATAATTAGTTTATTATCCTTCTTGTGAGATTATAAATTATACAAAAATGTGAATTGTAACAAACCATATTTACCCTGGTATCAAATCACCACTAACTGGCAAAGTAACTAACTGCGTTCAACTTGGAAGTAGTATGTAACTCCAAATTGGGTCGCGATTGTTGTGGTCGCTCCTGGACCAGTTTAGTGCAGTGTTCCCGCATTTTAAGAATAACTTTAATGTTTTAGGTGGTGCCAAAAGATTACAAGACAATGGGTGCTCTATCGCGTGCTATAGCTTCAAATGTCCTCTTTACTCATTTGGACGAATCTGAACGAGCAGACATGTTCGATGCTATGTTCCCAGTCCAGTGTTTACCTGGCGAGACTGTCATCAGACAGGGAGACGAAGGAGATAATTTTTACATTATAGATTCTGGAGAAGTCGAAGTGAGTTTCATAAAAACCTTTCAAATAATTAACATAAATGTTTCCTATGCCAGGCTTGTGGGGCAATAATTTATTAATACATAAATAATGCACGTGTATTTTCGTTCGATTCTTTGAATCGTCGAGCAAAGTAAAAATAAAATCAGTAGCAGCCAACTGAATTATGGAGTTATGTCCAGTTAGTAGCAATAATAGGCTCGCTCATTTTACATGAGATTTAAACATATTATTATGTGACAAAATGTGGGTGTGTTTCAAATCGATATAATGGGTTATTATAATGGATCCTTAGGTCCTAGTGAATGGTGAACCTGTTACAACTATTGGGGAAGGAGGAAGTTTTGGCGAGCTGGCTTTGATATATGGTACACCGAGAGCAGCCACAGTTCGCGCACGCACTTCGCTGAAGCTGTGGGGTCTGGATCGTGACTCTTACCGTCGTATATTAATGGGCTCCACTATTAGAAAGAGACGTATGTACGATGAATTCTTGTCTCGTGTCTCAATATTAGGTAAGTGATATTAATATGATATTTTTCTTTGTTTATAGCTCCATTATTCATATAGGGTAATTAAACAAGTTAGCAAAACTTCGTAGACGCAATGCTGATTGATATCTAAATAGGATAAACAAAATTGATAAGGTATTATTTTATGGCGTGAAAGGCCGTATGTAGTTTAGTTAAGCTGTTTATTAACTTAAAATATCTGTAGGTATATAAATCACTTTTTATTTGTGTTATTTTCACAGACGTGATATATACCACTTCCCAAATACAAAAAACGTTATTATCACAACAGCGAGTACCATCCTTGTGCCATAAAAGAAGCCTACTCTTTTGATAAACTTGAATGTTTTTTCATCAGAAATGATAGTACCCGTTCGAAACGTAATTGTTCTAGTTTATGTCTTTCAGTCAAAAAAGGTTGTTACTGGTCATCTTGACTCATATCATAATGTTGAAATTATGAACTAAAATCACTTGTTGACGACTTTGATAAATGTTTATATTGTCTTGAAACTGCATTTTTGATCCGACGTTTTGGTTTCGACTTTTGGTCAACACTGCCTACTTGCAGAAATAAAATATCATTTAACAAAAAATATTTTTTCCAAAACTACCTATTAGCTTACAATTCTCGAAAAATCTCAATATTGCTACATTACTCTACGGCTATGCTATGTTTGTGTATCAAATACTGCCGGCTGTAGTAGCAGATAAGACAGTCTTATTCCAAAAAGTGGGTTAGATACTGGGCAATTTCTTCGAACGAGCTGAATATTATAGCCAGTATATGATCAAGACATCGGATGCAACCATCTTAGCTTTCTGCCAAAGTCGAGTTAGATTCTGCACGTAGGCGTACCCAGGGTAGGGCAGGGGACGACAGCTGCCCATGAATCTCGCAGAACATTATAAACTCCCCTAATTACTAAACAAAGTATAAAGGAGGACTTACCTCTAACTTTACTAACTTATCTCTTAGTTTTAAATAAACCATGCAATAGACACTAACAAAATGTACGGTATAATTGCCAAAAACCCGCGTGAACCCACTCTAAAAATTTTACTTGAATCCCCAGGCCTGACTTGCCTTCCCCTAGGCCTGACTTGCCCCCAAGGCCAGAAACTGGGAACGCCCATGATTCTGCATCTCACTACTTGTCATCTTTGTAAATACTACGCCAGTAATTAGCAAACGCATGGATTGAGGGCATCAACGGTACAATCTGTGCCTCGAGAAGCGATTATTAAAACAATTTCTATAATAAACCCTTGAAGTGGCCTATTAACAAAAATAATAAGTATTATTTTAGTACAATCAGTTATTTGATTTCAAACATTTGTACTTCTGTGTTTTTCAGAAAGTTTAGAAAAATGGGAACGTTTGACGGTTGCAGACGCCTTAGAACCTGTATCATTCACTGATGGCGAAATCATTGTTAGACAAGGTGAACCTGGCAACGACTTTTATATAATAGTGGAAGGTAATGCTCTGCTCTTTACTATAAAAATTATTTGTTACATTAAACATTAGGGATAATGTTTATAAGTCTCAAGGACTCATTATTCCTTTTATAGCCGCAACTTGTAAACCGAATTTTGAATTTGTCGGATACAGCATCAATATTTTTCTTAACGAGCATAGGCAAACTCTTTTTACGCTGAGGGGTAGTTTAGTTCTATTATATAGATAGCTAATATTTATGATTTGTCCAGATTAATTCATGGTATAGTTAATTTGTTTGTATCGATTATTGGGTGTTTAATCTGTGGTTTGTTGATTATAGACATTCTCGTTTATTCTACAACTAGGTAATGTAATATTAAGCTTATGATAGCTTCTACGAAAACATACTAAATTAACATACGAAACGATTTCAATAAAAAAAAAAAGTCACCTTAATGATTCTCTGTTTACATAACTAATTTAGAGCTATTACGCACTGTCGGTCCCCAGCGACTGAGTACCTCAGCAACCAAAACGGAAAACAGTCTCCCGGGCGACCGTTGACCAAGTGCGTATGCACCTAATTAAACTATAGTAAGTCACAGTCGCCATCGAGCGAGTCGCCGGCGCCCAGTCGACAGTGCCTAATGGCTCTAAAAGGATATGAATTGTTCTGCAGGAACTGCAGTCGTGCTACAACAAAGAAGTGGCCAGGGGGAAGGATCTGCGGTTGAAGTGGGTCGATTGGGGCCTTCCGATTACTTTGGAGAGATCGCATTGTTACTGGACAGACCACGGGCAGCAACAGTACGCGCTGATGGGTCTCTTAAATGTGTCAAGCTTGATCGTGCCAGGTAAATAACAGAATACTCGTATATTCTTCATCAACAAACTTTACCTAAGTTTACATATAACATTATTTTTTGCACAATCACTCAACTCAGCCTATAAAAATTAAACGTAACAAAATTGTTATCATAAGAAAAGAAATAATGATTTTTAATACATTTTCCCGGAATCTGTAATGGATTCGGATTTTCTCAAACTGCTCCAGTAAATGAATCGCCTTCGAACTAGGTAGATGACTGGACGAATACGTCTGCATGAGATGTTGGGTTTGATTCCAGTGTCGGGAAGTCTTACTGTAATTTTACTTCTAGAAATTCTCATTAACAGCCCGCAGTCTTGATTTGTATGGTACAAGCCATGATTTGAACCCTATAGAATACAAAAACCTTGGGTTGACTGTTTGTTCTAGTATCCTGGCATATGAGTTGGCGGGTATAAACAGGTGTCTATATTAGTTATCTTCACCCATTTGTTTATTGTATCAATATATATAATAAATATATGAAAATGCTGCTGTATTATTGCGAAAATGATGATATAGGGTCAAAGAGAAACCGTGGCCCTGGCGCACAAGCAAGTGAAGAAACATGGGTCGGTTTTAGTCAGTAAAAGTCAGACACTGTGCACTGTGTAACTGTGTGATGTCAAACTTAGAGTAAAGTTATATGAGGGTATATGGGGATGGAGGGTTGTTTAAACCCCCGAACCCCGTTTTCCCCCTATATAGCTATTGGCGCCGATTCTGTTGTTCACAAACTAAACTAATTTTAAGTTAAGGACATCTTTTTCTTTCCATTTCTATAAGAAAAGGACAGAAGATAAAATGTCAGTTTAGACCTGTCAAATTAGTGCGCTCCTGACGTAAACTGGCGTATTTTTAGTCACCGTGTTTATAATCGCTTCTAAACTGTCTATGGAATATCTTAATTTAATTAAAATATTATCTTCTATCCTTTTCTTAACGAAGCGGAAAGAAAAAGATGCATATAACTTAAAATTAGTTTAGTTTGTGAACAATAGCGGCGCCATTATATAGGTTATGTAATATAGCTTAGGTATCTAATATAGCTTAGGTTACCTCGCGATAAGGCCACATCGGCTGCCGGCAGAAGTTACCACCCACCAGACAAAGTCTTGCCGCCAAGCGATTCGTCGTGTTCCGGCATGATGTCTGGTGAAGCCGTACGGAGGACGGGTCTGAGCAGTTGTGTTGCGATGTGTTCCGGATACGATGAGCCAAGTGTTGTTGTGTCGGGAGTTAGGTCGTGGAGGGTATCCACATCAATCTCCTTCTGGCGCAGCATCGTTGGTCGTGTTGTTGGGTTTAACATTGCATCACCTCGCTAAACTGCCGTCTTCCTTCCTATTCACTAAGTTTTTTAAGTGAATGGGTTTAATAAACTATTGCGCTTTACCATCAACGATTGCATCACTGCTTAATATCAGGCGGGATTGCAGTCAAGCGCTAGTTTATAATTATTAAAACATAAATAGTGTCAAATGTGGAATGACGTTATAGGTTAACATTGTATTAAAACATAAATAGTGTCAAATGTGGAATGACGTTATAAGTTAACATTGTATAGTTCTTGCAATTTACGAGCGCGCGTGACTCTTGCTTGTGGTATGTTGTGTACATGCACAATGCGTTAGTGTGTGTGCCTGACGGAGCGGTCAGTAGCGAGCGGTCGCCCGCTCAGGTCACTTGTGTTTATTGTTTTCACGTCGCTATCCGCCACGAAGTACCGTCAGCATGTCAAATAACGATAAAAAGCGAAAAATTATTCGTAGTGAGTTGAGTTATTTAAATATGCATTTATAGCGTTAATTTAATATTAAACTTTTTGTATGGATCAACGATCATGAACATTGTATAATCTTTATTATTTGTAGGGTCGTGCAATTATCGCCCGAGTTTTTCATTTTCTTCAAGAAGAATATAATTTCATGAAGGCGAATAATAATGATAATTGTGATTTGAGTCCTTTGGCTAACGTAAGTAAACGAACCGCCGAAGCAACAGGGGTCAGTGAACGTACTGTAACTTCTATTTTGAAAGAAGAAAAAGAGATGCCCTCTACATCTACCAAGTTTCTATCCCCAATGAAAAAACGTCGTAAAAGATGTAGCAAATTTGATTTTGATAATTTCGACACTAATTTGATTCGAAGTACAATTCAAAATTATCACATCGAACACAAGGAAATTCCAACTTTAAACAAAATTCGGTCAGTTCTCAGAGAAAAGATAGACTTTGACGGGTGTCTAAGCACTTTACGTTCATTGCTCATAAAAATTGGTTATAAATGGCGAAAGATTAGCAGTAACCGACGAGTATTACAAGAAAGACATGATTTACAACTATGGCGTGTAAAATATTTGAAAAAGATTTCTCAGTGTCGTGCAGAAGGAGGTCCTATTGTTTACACTGACGAAACACATTGACAAACACAAAACAACGTTTTAACGTCACACGTTCGACAAAATACATGGGGCATAAAGGATAAAGATACTCCATTTATGAAGAAATTAGGTACTGGGAGCCGGTTTATTACAGTGCACGCAGGTACTAAAGATGGATTCATTCCAAATGCCTCATTGGTATATAAAGCATCCTCCACAACTGGAGATTATCACTCAAATATGAGTTTTGAAAATTATAAGAAGTGGCTAGAAGAGAAGCTTATGCCAAATTTGCCAGAAAGAGCAGTTATTGTGATGGATAACGCGTCCTATCATAACGCCCGCAGCAGTAAAATTCCTACGTCCGGTTCAAGGAAGAGCGATATGATAAAATGGCTAACTGATAACGGAATTTTATGTGACCAACGATTAAAAAAAATCGAACTCTATGATTTAATAAAAAATAATAAACATCGTTTCATAACATTCAAAATCGACGAAATAGTTAAAAGCAAGAATTTTGAAATATTACGTTTGCCGCCCTATCACCTTGAGTTGAACTGTATCGAAAATATCTGGGGAATTTAAAAAAATAAAATTGCAAATAAAAATTTCGGGCAAAATATGACTATTTTACAAAATTTAATAAATGAGTGTATGAACGATATCGACAATGATACCTGGCGTAAAACTTGCAAACACGTCGAAAAACTTGAAGAAGAATATAGAAAATATTTCGATTTAGACTTCGAGTTAACGATTAATATAGAATCAACTGATAGCGACACTGAAGAGTTTGAAGATAGTGACACTTCTGACGATGAATAATAATTAATTTTAATAAAACTTACTATTAAAACATTTGTTTTATTATCATTGTTGGTTTCAAAGAAAAAATAATTTTAGCATTGATTATTTGTATGCTAACCGTAGCGCGTCTACGTTCACGCACACATTTACACGTATACAGATACGACTTGAACACAACTAAGAGCCACGCGCGTTCGTGAATTGCAAGAACTATACAAAGTTAACTTATAACGTCATTCCACATTTGACACTATTTATGTTTTAATAATTATAAACTAGCGCTTGCGCAGTACTTTTCTCTTTTTAGGTAAAGCATTTAAATAAAATCCTGTTTTTAAAAAGATTTATTTACTTGTTAATTTGTATATGAATAAGGTAGTTTGACTCAACTATGTACTGAAATAATGTTTTTTTTTTTAAATTTTCAGGTTTGAAAGAGTGCTAGGCTTATGTGCTGACATCTTGAAACGAAATATTGCTCAGTACAACAGTTTTGTGTCGCTGTCTGTATAACATGTTCATAGATATGGATGGAGATATTAGATTAAGAAACAGAATAGATATTAGTAACGCGAGAAGTGATTATATCAGTACTTAAGTACTTTTAATATATTCAAGAACATAAACTTGGTTACCATCTTTGTAAATTCGAATAATTTTATAATAATATATACCTACTTGCCAATGGGAATGTTGAAATATTGTTTTATTATAATAACCCTAATGTGTGATACAAGTGTTCCAAAAGAATTGAGCCTTGTAGCTATAAATTTAAATAAAGCACTGGAGAGTAAATAAATAAATACATATATATGGACAAATCATATATGAGCTAGCCTCAAAGTAGTTCGAGACTTGTGTTATGAGATACTTACTCGACGATACTATATTTATAATAGATAAACGATCTTTTCCAATCAGGAAAAGATCATTTTCCATCATGACCTGGCCGGGGTTCGAACCCGGGGCTTCCACGTCGCAGGCAGGCGTGTTGACTGCTGCGCCAAGGGAGGACGTCAACAGACCCTTCAGTCAGTAGACCCTTTACCAGTTGGACTGACAATAATAGGACGTCACGATTGGCGCTGGGGCGATCGACTGCTGCACTGCGTGTCGCTAGTTAGATTCCCACACGGAACAAATGTTTGTTTGGCCTACAATTATATTTTTCCGGCTCTGGCTGTTTGTGTATGTGACTTTATATGTTTGTAAACGCACCCACGGTACTGGAGAAATTCCTAGTGTGGGGCAACGTTTTTAAAAAGAAAAAAAAAAAGCTTCAAAGGGTTAGTAACTTTAAAAATCGATAGGTAACAAAAAGTGACTTCAAAATTTGTCTTATTATTAACCATACGTCAAAGAAAATACCTAAAACCTATAAATGCTATTACCTAAATAAAAGCCTCCAGGCATAAAACATGTGACAGCCATGAATTTACATTTTACTTCGTAAAAAACTACTTCGTATACTCTAAATTCAATTTTGTACTTTGTAACATTACAATAAGGTTTATTTTACCGCAGAACGTCCAATCAAGCCGCCTGTCCGCCGATAGTACTAGAGAAGTACTGCGTCCTTTTCAACTGGGATCATCATCATCTCAGTGTTAATCCCAGTTGCATCCGAAGCTCTTTCAGCTTTGGAGTCTGGGGTCCGCTTTACCAGTCTAACTGCTGATTTGGCTAAGCTTCGATATTTTCAGTGAAGCGACTGCCGTCTGACCTCCACACCACGAAGGCGATATCGAAGCCTTGCAGTTAGACCAATTGTTGAACTTTTGAGGACTCCAACAACCCGCAACGACAGCCATTAGATGTTCGTATGGCAACCGGGACCAACGGCTTAACGTGTTTTCCGAGGCACGACCAGACCAATGCAATTATTCATATTCATTAATACAAATATTTGCACTGCGCGGGCGCGGCCGCGTTCGCTACCTCTACGCCACAGAGGCTGTCCTTTTCAACTGGGATACCAAAATATAAAAACATTTTAAACTATGTTTCAGGATACATTGTTGGGTAACTGTTAGAGAAAATTACATGCGAATATTGTTAGGCTACCTTAGTAACAAAACCAGATCATAAAGACCTTGATTATATTATCGACGTTGGCCAATTTTCATCTTTTACCGCATTTATTAATAGAGGTGGTATTGAATATGCTTCAAAATACGTGTTTGTCATAATAAAATATACTGAAAAATTATGTATAGCCTTATCCTTACAACTAGAGCAGCATTTAAAAAAGAAATATACGATGAACATAATCACCTAACAACTTTATCCTCAATTGAAAAATATTCCTCAACTAGTACAGTCACACTCTACAGAATCAAAACATGAAATAGAACTTGTTAAATGCGTCGTCAATAAATATTTGAGACTGAAAACGTATACAAAAGAGGAGAATATAAAATTATGGACAATCGTATAAGCATGCGCCAAAGATTTCATAAAACAATACCTATAATTTAATAACGTTTAAATCAACGATTTTCATGATTTTCTTATGATTTAATATAAAAAAGCTTTTATATTGGTTTGTTGTTTTAATTACGATATCATATCGGCTTCTTTCATTTCCATTTACCTTGAACCCTATTAAACCATCCGTAAGAATCCATATAAAAAATAACTGTCCGTACATCTTGCACAACTGAACTACTAAATGGATTTTGATGAAATTTGGCACGGACGTCTACACCGGGAGAAAGGACATAGGATGATTTTTATCCCGGCATCATTTTTCCGGGAGATCCCTGAAACAGATCCCTGTTCTATCTACCTATAACCGAAATTTCTACGCGGGTGAAGCTGTGGACCAACGACTAGTTATATAAATACCGTTTTGAGTGGTAACTTGTTAATCTGCGTAGGGGCAGCCGCTGCTAAAGTCCATTTCAAGAAAAAAAAGACGTGTGGCACTCGGGGACTGCCGCGGTAAAGCTATTGCATAGCATTTTGTATCAATTTATGCAATTCATCATCATTAATTTTTCTTTTATTAAATAAATAAATAATAAATGCACTTTGTTCATTCATATTCAAAACACTTTATACATAAATTTTACAAGTACAGTTATCACTCGAGTCAGTAAGCATGTAAAATGAGAAAACTAACATAGAACGATCCGTGTGAGAAATAAACGATCACTATTACACAACAACACTGATACCTTTGAGAAAGCGGACTTCCTCTACAATAGGGCAATTCCTCCGTAAGGTCTGTCTATGCTATTACTTATAATCTCTGTCATTGTGTGCTGTTTCGGTGCAATCGCAAGACCGGCCGGGCACTGAGGGGCAGGCAAGAGCTATAGTATCCTTATGACTCCACCAACTGGTATTTCGTTGACTCGGAAACGGCGCACAGGGAGCACCACGAAATATACTCAAATACTCCGAGGTTCTTTTTCAATATACCCCACTGTTTTGTCGTGGTGGCCTAGTGGTTAAAACACCAGCCTCTCAAGTATGAGTGCGCGGGTTCGATTCCAGGTCAGGCAAGTACCAATGTAACTTTTCTAAAGTTATATGTACTTTCTAAGTAGGTATATCTTGGACACCAATGACTGAAGGCGAAGGAAAACATCTTGAGGAAACCTGGGCTTTATAAGTCTGAAATCGCCAACCCGCATTGAGCAAGCGTGGTGATTACGCTCAATCCTTCTCTGTATGAGAGAAGATCTGTGCCTAGCAGTGGGACGATAAAAAGGTTGTTGATGATGAACGACGTCGGTGTCGAATTATTTGTTATCAATTTAATCTTTTCGAGCTGATCTTTAGTAACATAATCACTTCTGATTGCGTTAACATCTGACCGTAGAATTAATAAATCCTTCATCAACTTCTTTACGTACGTTCTACGTAGTCAAAGCAAACTGGTGGCAATTTGTGAAGGTTATATGCCACAAAAACTGGGATTGTTCGGGATCCGTGATTTTAAACACCGTAATCGTATATTTTAGGTCTTTCTGCTTTTTGTTCTTACGCCTCGATACATGCTTTTGTCTTGTCTTCGTAGAAACAAACAATAACTTTTTTGCCTCATCAATGTCTTCCTCAGAAAAAGCCGACGAGCATATTTTTATTAAACTTTATAACGAGATAACAATATTACAACTCGTACACTTAAATGTACTCGTATTAACATTGTTCACCGACATCTTTCTGTAATATTTTATTTAATAAAAACTTCAACTTCAACTCTTCATCTGGTCCCTGTGGATAGATACCACAGTTGAAAAAACGGCCGCGTGAGCACTTTTTACTCTATAAAATCACGCGCTTTTATTTAGTAAACAACACTATAAATAATTTAAAAGTCCAATGAAAAATTAGCGTGACATTCATCTTAGCTTTTCCGTTAAAAAAAAAGCTATTTTATAAAAACACTACTAAATTAATTTGAATAAAAGTACTTAATAATTAATTATATGAAAAGTTTTTAAGGTAGCCATGACAACGTCGATGACGTCTATGACATATCTCTATAGAAGACCTATTTCAGAGGGAAAATTAATCGCAAGTTTAGCACATCGCGACTATCAGTAACATGGCAAGTGTGTAGAACTGAGTTCGCGCCCTGCAATATGCATGCTCTTTTTGAAAATCTATAAATTGTTTTCAAAAGATGTAGTCGCACGCAACAAACATACCGTGCCGAAGACTGCCGAACTGAAACGACGTTAGACGATGTACGGCCTTCAAGCCACACCTCCGTGCCCGTCGGAGTGGGGAGCGTGAGGTTTTTTCGTTACGGAATTTCTGGATTCGGTCCCCGCGCTCAAGGCCCGCGATAGAAGCTATGCAATAGCTTAAAAAATCCCACGGTGGTTTAAGAAACTTAAAACTAACTACCGCCACATCAGAGATACTTCTTTCGTAAAAAAAGACGTTAAAACTTTATAAATTATCCCCGAGCTAAAAACGTAGCGACACCCTATTAGAAAGAGACGCATATCTACTTTTTGTTCTCTAGCTCGGCTTGTTAATTCATGGTGACTTACAAATTTTATCCATTGCTGGGTATAAATTTTATGCCATCCAAAATAAGTAGTATTTAATTGTCTTAGCTGAATTAAATACTTATTTTGGATGGCATAAAATTTATACCGATGGTTCTAAAAGCAATTCTGGACTAGGAGCAGGAATATTTGACCAGAGCTTAGGGTATAGTTTTGGATATAAAATTAATTGTAACATATCAATTATGTCGCTGGAACTCATTGCTATTTATGAAGCAATGAATTACACCCTGAAACAAAATTTAAATAAGGTAGTAATTTTTTCAGATAGTAGGAGCGCACTACAACATATCGCTCGGTGCACCTCTGGTTACAGGAGAGGTGCATCGATAGCGTATGATATTTTAAAATGTTTAATGTTTTTAGATAATAATAATATAAAACTTAGATTGCAATGGGTTCCAGCACATATTGGATTAAGGGGAAATGAGAAGGCTGATCGCATATCCAAATCAGCGGTAGTGGATGGTACTCCTCTATGTTAAGTCCCTGATTATTGGGAATATATATCGAAAGATAAATTAATGAACTTTAATTGTTGGAAACAAATTTTTTTCAAAATTTCACATCATAAAGGCATTTGGTATAAAAGCATTCAAGGACAGCCGTCTCTTGCACCCTGGTTCGATGATAGTACGTTAAGTAGAAGCGACATTAAGTTAATTTTAAGACTTCGTTCGGGACACTACCCGTCAGCAAAATTTGCATTTCTCATGAAAAAGACCGAGTCTCCTAACTGCTCGACTTGCAATCAAATTGAGGATGTGCAACATTTGTTGATGGAGTGTACTAGGAATAAAAATGAACGGGAGCTATACATAACGGAATTTAACTTAAATAAATTAGTTATAGGATTAATACAATCCATTTTGTCAGTACCATTATCGGAGATGACGAAAAAGTTGTGTTGCTTAATTAAGGTTCTATATGAATAGCTCTAGTTTTTTTTTAATTAAGTAATTTATACTTATATTATTGGAATTTATACTATATTTAGTAAGTAAGATCAGTGTAAAGGGGACGATGGGGCTGACATATCCCCATAAAAGCCCCAAAATAGAATCAGATTTTAAAAAAAATCCATTGCTGGGAAAAATAGACAATTACATAAGTATAACCTGAAGAAAAAAACTATATACTTAAAGAAATTGTACCTAATAAGAAACAAATCAGTAAGCTGATTCTAGAAAGAGAACATAAACATTGTCTAGAATTAATCAAGGCAACCAACTATTTTTATCGTTTAAATACCTAGTTATTGACAGAATTATATGCCTTTGAACAGAGGTTGGATTTTAAGTGTGATTTAAATAAATCTCAAGGCTAGTAAAGAATAGGGTAGCTTGTTGTAAAAGGATATACCAAGCCTTAACGCCGGCTCTATACGTTGGCCCCAACGCCACTCGCCCAACGTGTGGTTCTAGAAAATAGCATTGGCCCCAACGTAGGAGCGACCGTTGTTAGTTGGCCGGCGAGTGTCGGTTTTATCAAAGGAATCTTTTTTTTTTTTGACGCTGTGGAAATGCCTTTACGCACCATACCCCGAGGGGCGTGTGTGGGACTCGCCCAGCCGTAGCCGGTAATACCCACTAAAACCACAGCGGCACAACGATATCGCCTGAGTGGCGGGGTCTTGGGAAATAGCCGAGCCTGCGCTACCAATCCCCCGCCGGCGATTCCCGCTAAAAGGCGGGCCCACAGTGGTCCCCCCAAACGGAGGACCTCGCTAAAAAACCCTTGGCTGCTGCGTCTTCTCGCACAAGAAGACGTACTCAGCCCGGCCCCTCCCTATGGAGGGACCACTGTGGGTTGCCTTTTAGGCGGGAATCACCGGCGGGGGATTGGTAGCGCAGGCACTGCCGGATTCCCAGCCACTAAGGCGACGTCCTTGTGCTGCTGTGGTTTTTAGTGGGTATACCGGGAAGCTATCTCCCGGGGAGTCCCACATACCCTTCGGGGATGCGTAATTGTCATTTTCCACAGTGGCAAAAAAAAAGAAGAATAAGTTAGGATATAAACTTACTCCAGAAAAGCTTACTCAAGTCCAGGCTGTATGGCGTACTATGCCTTTGCCTTTTTCGTTCAGAAGTACTGAAATAAGTGAACAAAAAAAAAAACAATTAACATAACAACTGTCAGGTTAGGGCGGGAAAGCCAAGATGCGTGCCACGCTCATTTTTTATTGGACTTTTAAATAATTTATAGTGTCGTTTACTAAATAAAAACACGTGATTTATCTAGTAAAAAGTGCATTCAGTGAATAATTCATAAAGAGCAGTGAAATATTGTAGCATAGTGGCCACATGATGTCTTTACCCTAAAACCCTCCTAGTCGGCCTCGCGTGGGAAACGAAAGGAGATGTGTTAAGTTAAGCTAGAATAAGGTAGGATAAGTTAGCATATAAAGTTACTCAAGAAAAAGTTACTGAAGTGTAGGCTGTGTGGCGTACTATGCCTTTGCGTTTTCCGTTCAAAAGTACGGAAAGAACTGAACCAAAAAAAAAATAACAACTGTCAACAAATGACATTGACATCAATAAACACTGTGCATGTACAGTACCAGTACTACCAAGCCTGCAGTAACTTTCAGAAATTAGCCGCAATTTCATAAATAAACGTAGATTGAGGTTGAAATCCTCAAATAGCCCTAAAAAGTTCAATTCTATAATCAGATTTAGCTGAGGTAGCATAACAGCGAAAAACATCCATTATTGAATTAGGGAATCCAGCTAATAGAATTGATATGGATATTATAGAAACAATAAAGAAAGACAAAGCTTATTTAAAATGTAAGCTCATAGTAAAAACTTGGGAAAAGGAGTTCAAGTTAAAATATCGTAGAACGCCTACGAAATTCGATATCAAGGAAGCGCCAGCAAAAATTAAATATGCTTACAAGAAATACTTTCAACTTAAGAGCAGTGTTCTTGAGAACACATTGTCGATTTGTGATAATGACGATGAACCCACCATGTCGCCAGAACCTGCACATCAGCTGGAACACACCATTAGTGAGTCTACAAGTCCACAACCAGAGATTCCTATTCTACCAAGTGGACAAGAGTTGGAGAAGTTATTATCAAATTCAGATCTCCAACAAAATACCAAATCTTTTACTCCATTCACTGAAAATCTATCTAAAAAACTGTTCCAAAATCGAAAATTTTCTTTAAGAAACCCAAGAAAACTTTCACTGCCTAGAACTCAGCCCACAAGTGAAAACAAATCCTTTAGTACTGAACTAATAACACACAACAGCCAAGCCAATAACATTGGTCCTGAATTAGATATGAATCCTGAGTTACATTGTTCATATAAGATTTCTGAAGAGCCTAATATCAATAAAAATATTCCAACAACTTGTTATGTATCCAGAAACTCAGGCTTAACAATAAGACCATTAATAAGACAGTTAAATGATGCTTGGCTTGATAGAGCCACTGGAGTTGCAGCAATAGAAACTGAACATTCAAAAGAGCCTGAAAAATTTGGAATAGGAAACATAAAGGTTTTGGATATCAAAGAAAAGCACTGTGATTATGTAGAAAACAGTGAGTCAGAAGATGAAGATATTGTAAGTGGTAAGTTGAAACCTGCTCTGAAAAAGCGGAAAATAGAAACAGTCCATGGAGAAGATATTAAGAATACACATAACTATGGAAGTAAAACAGATATCCTGCAAGACCACCAGCCAAATATTATTCAAGCGGGAGTTACTGAGACTAAGCATATGACGAAGAAACAATATAAAAGCAACAAAAATAATACCAGTAGTGAAGAACAACAACCTCTGGATATTCAAGAATACATACCTTTTGCTTTAGAAAAAGATATACAGCCGCGTCATATGCAAATTTCCAATTTACTCAAAAAAGTTAATCCTGTTGATAAATGTGAGCTTGAGAAGTCCAAAGCGAGCAATGGTTTAGAGAATAAAATCAAGTCTGGAACATTAAATGAGAACTTTGTTAAAATTAATATTGAAAAGAAAGTGTTTGTACGAGGAAAGAAAAGTATCAATTATAGCAAGTATAAAAAGCAACTATGGAAAAGTAAGAAACAGAGTCTTCATGGTGGTATGGAATTTCCTGAATCTGGTAAGATTGCATGTTTTAAGTGTGGAGAAACCGGGCACATGGCTAGGTACTGCAGATCACATAAAGGAGAAACACTTTTGCCATTAGATAGTTACAATGAAAATGATATTCCTACTTTAGAAGACATGCAAAAGTATGCATCTGACCCATGTAGCAGTACTCAATCAATAACTAATCAATTACATGAATCTATGTTTGAATCTAGTCAAATTCCAGATTCTTTTATGAAAATGTTAGCTGAATCTACAGATGATGAAGGCAATGGCATCAAACCTTTGTACAATAGTTTTGAAGAAAATATTTCAGTTGATTTAAAACAGGCTCTTGAACAATTTGGTCATCAATCATTTCGCCCTGGGCAAGAAAATGCCATAAAGCGAATTTTATGTGGGATGTCTACTTTACTCATTTTGTCTACAGGGGGTGGAAAATCACTTTGTTATCAACTTCCAGCTTATCTATATAGTCAACATTATAGATGTATAACATTAGTAATTTCTCCATTAGTTTCTCTTATGGAGGATCAAGTGTTAAATGTCCCAGAATTCATAAAGGCAGGTTGTTACCATACTAATCAATCTCAGACACAGAGAAGTAAAATCTTGCAGTGTTTGAAGGATGGTTTGTTAAATATTCTTCTCATATCTCCTGAAGCTTTAATAGCAGGCGATTCATCAAATGGATTATCCAGTCTGTTCAAATCTCTCCCTCCAATTGCTTTTGCGTGTATAGATGAGGCACATTGTGTATCGCAATGGAGTCACAACTTTAGACCAAGTTATCTAATGATTTGCCGGGTTCTGAGAGAAAAATTAAAAGTAAATTGTATTTTGGGATTAACAGCAACTGCAAGTCAGACAACAATAAAAAGTATAATCAGTCATATTAATATACCAGATGGGGCTGATGGAGTTATTAGGAACCCAGCTCTGCCTGATAACCTTTGTCTATCAGTTTCTATTGAAAAAGATAAAGATAAAGCTCTGGTGTCATACTTATTATCAGAACAAATAATGCAATTTAATGCTATAATAGTATATTGCATACGAAGAGATGAATGTGAAAGGGTAGCAGCTGTGCTGAGATCCTGCCTACAAGAAACTGGTAAAATCAACATGGAGAGCAAAAAAAACAAAAGAAAAAGAATGTCATACATTGCAGAAGCTTATCATGCTGGCATGTCTGCTGCACAGAGGAAAAAAATACAAAAACATTTCATGGATGGCACACTTAGAATAATAGTTGCGACAGTTGCTTTTGGTATGGGCATAAATAAATCAGATATTAGATGTATTATACATTATAATATGCCCAGCAGTTTTGAATCTTATGTACAAGAAGTTGGAAGAGCCGGTAGAGATGGGCAACTTGCCTACTGCCATGTACTTTTAAGTAAAGGTAGTAATGACAAAAATGAACTTTTGAAGCACATACATGCAAATTCTATTGATAGACCTACAATAAGAAAATTACTTTCGAAGTTGTTTATTCCTTGTGAATGTACTAAATGTGACAATGTTTCGTCACATAGCTATTGTAAGGGTCATGAAGTGGGAATCCCTACTGATGCAACAGTAGAAGAACTGGATTTGCCTGCTGAAAATATTGCTACTCTGTTATGTTATGTTGAACTTCATCCTAAACAGTACATTAAATTTCTTAATAATGCTTACATAAACTGTAAAATTTCTTCTTATGGGGGTCCAAAAAAAATACATGATGCAGCAAAAACGTGCCGGCCTCTAGCAATGGCACTATTACTAGAGAATAAAAGAGATCCTGGAATTATGACTAGTAGTGTTCTAGAATTCAATGTTATTGAGATTGCAGCAGCAATTGGCTGGGAAAGTGGTGTAACAAAGTACCAATTAAAAAATTTAGAGTGGAATACTGAATCGGGAACCACACAAAGATCTCATTTAAAAGTAGAGTTTAATACTCTTGGTTTTAGAATAAGAGCTAGAGGAGATCTAAGTCCAACAGAACTTGACAGTATTTTGGATGATTTACATAATTCTGTGAATTCTCAAGAAAAAGCGCGGTTATACCAGTTGGAAGAATGTAATATAGCTTTCCACAATATAGGAAATTATTCATTGGAAAATATAGAGTTATCTAACGACACTCTCCTCAAAATTTCCAATGAGTTAAAAAGTATTATTAGAAACTATTTCGAAAGAGATAATTTACCAGATCATATGGCTTTAGAGGAAAGACCCTTGAATGTGGAGAGAATCATATCAGATGTTCGATCTATTATAAGTATATACAAAGATTGTAATTTTACTGGGAGAAGTATAGCAAGAATCTTTCAAGGAATCTCATCACCAAATTATCCAGCCATTGTATGGGGCAGATGTAAATTTTGGAGAGCTCATTTGCATGAAGACTTCAATGGATTAATCAAAATTGCGACTCAGCAAATAATTCAAATGAAATAGTAAATTTGTTTTTATTTATAACATACGTAATAGGCATCGAACGTATTCACCCCGGATCTGTGTGAATATCAGGGGACTAGCAGTTAGGCGGGGCCGCGATTTCATCTGCGCAGATTACTTTAGAGGCAAGTTAAAGTTTCTAACACTTTAACCTGCCTCCTAAGTAATTTTGAAAAATTAATTACTATCTCCAAAATTGACCTAAAAAAGTATTTTTGCCAAGAGCCAAATTTCTAGACTGATGAAATTACATTTTACACACAACCCCGACGGGGTTTGATTTTTGAAAACTCGATTAAATACTTTCTTTTCCATTGTTAACCCTGTTAGGGCACGCTTACATTGTAAATATTTTGCATAATTTCATGTCTCTAAGCGCTGTACCCTGGTTAACAATTATAATTAGTAGTACCATTTAATGCCGCGAGACTAACAAAAGGCAGATTGCTCATTTTGAACAAAGATTATACGATTTCGATTATTATTATTCGACACTGTGTTTATGTAAGACTGCATTATCAGAGATTACGAGATTCTATTGAAATTCAGATTAAATTAAAAAAATCTAACTGCTTGCACCTAACAGACAAACCACGAGTCAATAAGTATGGTACAGTGGGCCGCACGTCAGTGATACCAAAACCAGGTAGGTAAATAGTGCAATAAATGTTGAACTATAAAAATTAAAGCTATTGAATTGTTTGTCACGCAATTACCCCGTTTGGTGTCTTATATTCTATGGAAACTCCTTACAATTCGCTGGGCGAGCTGAAGGTCAAAGAGTTACCACTGACGTGTGGTCGACAGGACAGTTGGCAACGAAACTCCCTTAACACTTTAGTCTTAAAATAATACAGGTATTATCTCTTAAAGACAATAAGTATGTACCTATTGATATTATATATTTATGATGTATGATGTATATAATAGTTAAACGAATTTGGATGAACTGTGGCCTATAACACCCAATCGGTAGGCTTCTGTGCCGGAATCAAATATGAGTTATATCAATGAATTCAATGATAAAAGTAAAAAGAGGTAAATTTGTCAATTGCCCCAGCATGCCATTATCAAAATGGTGGTATGGGTGGTCTAGCTACGTCGTTTCACTTATAAAAATAATTATGTACTTTCTTAAAATGTCCATAGTTGTCTCTTTCAATGTGTAAATCTAGTAAATCTAATTAAATCAAATGCATGGAATAACGATGATGTTAACGTTCTACTTGAATGAGATTTAGGTCCGTATTCCAGAAAGAAACTCGTGCATTGATCTCTGTTTAAACATTACTTACTTAAAACTAGTTTCAACCAATCAAAAGGCTTCAAACGAGACTTAAGTAGAGCTTCAGTTTTGAGTGACGTTCTGTAATACGGACCTTAGCCTCTAGCACAATGTAAGTACTGTACAACTGACATGTAAAGAATTTGAATAAAACCAATTTATACATTAAAAACATGTTTTTATTTTTAAAAGTCGACAATTAAACATAAAGGTTGGTCATTATAACAACATGGTCTATGAACCATGCTGTGGATCAGCAGTAGGTTAATAATAATAATTATAAAAAATATAAATATAAAAAAATATATAAAAGCTCTCGACTCTCATAATTATTATTATCCTATTCCATTAAATAAATAAATAAATATATACGGACAAATCACACAGAATGAGCTAGCCCCAAAGTAAGTTCGAGACTTGTGTGTTATGGGATACTAACTCAACGATACTATATTTTTACAATAGATACATATACAGTATGTTAAGAAAACCCTGTCCGACCCATAAGTATAATAAAGGTTAGCCGGTTAGGTAAACACATGACCAAATATAATATAAAATTTTACGTAATCATCATAGTACCAATACAAATGAATTTTGAAATAATCTTTTTTTCCCGCGCATTAATTCCAACTTCCCCGAAATTTGGTAATTTTAAAAAAAGTGACAACACCATTATTATTATGAGCGAATAGCGATGAGACCACGTGCCGCGTGCCCTGCCGCCCGCCGCCCGCGAAAGGGTGAACGCACATTTATTAAGTTACCTTTTTTGCGAAATAATATTTTTTTTTTAGGGGGATTTTTTTTTTAGTTTAGCCCGGTTTTGTACACATTAATAGAATCAGTTATCGATACCTAACAACACCTTCACGGGTCGGACAGGGTTTTCTTAACATACTGTATAGATAAACATCCAAGACCCAGGCCAATTAGGAAAAGATAGTTTTCCATCACGACCTGACCGGGGATCGAACCCGGGGCCTTCACGTCGCATGCAGGCGTGTTTACCGCTGCGCCACGGAGACCGACGAAAATTATAATAATTATGTTTATTTCATCAATAAAGGATCAGATTTCACATAGTTATACATGGTTTATGTATACCTACATACAACTGATCTGTACACCAAAAGAGGAAACTCTGCCTCTCAAACTAGGCGGTAGCCTGTATCTTGAAACACAGTGATTCATTGCTTTAACTGATTATTAATACAATAGTGGACTGGGTCAATCAACATGAATGATTGATATCGCCAAAAATTTCAATTTCCTACGCTACGAGGGTTTATGTGTGTGTGTGTGTGTGCACGTGTGAATGTGTGTGTGCGTGAGCGAGTGTGTGTCTGTGTGTGAGGGTGTGTATCACGTCGAGACTTATGCGAGTGGCTTTTAAGTCATCGCGACGCGAACATCTTGTGGACGGATGAAGCGTTGTTCACTCGTGTAGGCCTCTACAACGTGCACAACGATAATTGGTGGTCTTTTCATAAACCACATTTGGTGCGAGAGACGCATCACCAAGTGCGTTTTAGTGCCAATGTGTGGGGGGCTCATAGGCCCACACATTGACCCATTTTCATTGAAGGTACCTTGACCGGGCCAAAGTACCTCGAAATGTTGGAAAACATAATAGAGGAGTTAGTGGAAGTTCCGGTGTGCTATCACCGTGTGGAGGCATGGGGAACAGGGTGTAAAGTTCACTCATCCTCCATAGAAAAGGGAGGCTCCTACAACCAGAAGAGTGTATGTCTGGCGGGCACTTTTTTTTTTTTTTTTTTTTTTTTTTTAAATATACCCGCCATCACAGGGCATTATGAGCTATCCTACATGATCTCCCCAGATGTAATTTCCAGGATTTTAGTGCAGGATTGGGGTGGATTTTCTAAGCTGTGCTTTTTTTTTTTTTTTTTGGCTTTGCGGTTAGCCCGTCTTCTTATTTATCTTTATTTATTTATTTCATATTTCTTACATCTTATATGTATACTAAGAAATTCATATAATCTACTTATTCTACTGGTCTTTAGGTGACAGTTTACTTCTTATTTCTAATAAATTTAACTTTTTTATTATTATTCCTATTTCTATTTGCTTACATTTTCTAGCTTATAACCTAAGTAGGTCACATTCTTACCACTAATAACCTCTATTTGATTTGTTGCAATTATTTTTTTAATTTACTACGTTACTGTTTCTTAATCTAACAATTTAAATTTTCTACTACATTATTCTTAATAACTATTATCTTTTCTACACTCTTATCCTCTAAATTATTTAGGTATTTAACTACGATTACCATATTGTTAATGTTAATATATACTAAAATATATAACTCAACAAACTTATTTATCTAACTCTTATTTCTATTATTGACTATCGTGCATATTTCTGTGCAGTAATCTACAAATATTTTGCGGCTAGTTTTACCGGTAAGTAACCCACTTATGTTTTGCCTGTTTAAAGTCACGCCTAGTTTTTGTTCGAGGTTGTACCTGTGCACAGCATGGATCGGACAGTCCAGGAGGATGTGGAAGACGTCCTCTACTGCATCCGGCTGACAAACGCATGATGGACTCTCCCTTAACTTAAAGCGATGTAAGTACTGGGAGAATCCACCATGCCCCGTCAAAATCTGTGTAAGCTTACCCTCAGGCTTTGCCTTAAGGGCAAAGCGGTAAGCCATTTTGGCATCGGGAAGGAAGACCTTCGTGACTGATGCAGTGTTCCCGGATACGTACCTACTGTTCCATTCATTCAAAGAGGATTGACGCAGAATCCGCTTCACGAATGAAATTGGACACTTGTCATAGTCAGGTCTCCTTCTCGATGCCAAGGCAGCCTGTTTGGCCAGATTGTCAGCGCGCTCGTTTCCGGGTAGGCCTACATGAGCCTTGACCCAAAACAAGGACACAGTCTTGCCCTGAGCCAAGGCCTTCCGTAGGGAGTCCCTTGTCTCCACAGCCAGAGGGTGGAGTGACCAATGGTTAGCGACCGTCTCCAAAGCGGCTCTCGAGTCGCTGTATAGACCATAGGTCAACTCCTTACCTTTGAGTACGACGCTCGCGGCTTTACATATGGCTAGGAGCTCCGCTTGGAAGACTGTGCAGTACGCGGACAGACAGAGCTTGATGTTCCGGAATTCGGCCTCGCCATCCCACAAGGATAGCGCGGATCCGACCTTCCCATCAATCTTGCTGCCGTCGGTGAAGATTCGCACCTGCTGCACATTGTGCCTGTCCACAAGGTTTTGGTCTGCCAGCTGGGTGATTTCCAAAGCCATATGTTCTGCCGGGTGAGGAGTTTCTGCAAACCTCACCGGACACTCCACCCCTCTATCTGCCAGCTCCGGCGGGGGCGACCCTCTCTTAGCCTCGTACAATGCGGCTGCTTCTTGTACCCTGAGGTCAAGAGGAAGTATCCCCGCCAAAGCTAAAGCCGAGTACAGGGAGACCGTCCGGTAGGATTTGCAGAGCTTCTGAGCGAAGCCTCTCTGGACTGTGTTGAGTGACTTACGCACCCCAATCTTTTTGGCAGCGGGCGCCCACACAGCTGATGCATAGAGGACGATTGGCTCTATAGTGGCGTAGTAAATGAGGCGAATGACGTCCGTGTGCAGCCCCCAGCCAACCTTAGCGGCCTTGGACAGCTGTCTGTAAATGTCCAAGGCTTTTCGGCACTGTAACGCAACGTGCGTGTTGAAGGTTAGCCGGTTGTCGACGGTCAGACCTAAAATCTTGACCTCCCGCGACATACCAACGCTGACCCCACCCATGCTCAGCTGCGGGGTGTCATATTTAAGTTTCCTGGTAAGTACCATTGCGCAAGTTTTTTGTGGCGCAAACTTCAACTTGTTTCTGACACCCCACTGCTGAACATAGGCAAGCGTTGCGTCTGCATGCCTCGAGACGTCAAGGCCAGTGTCCCCGTCGAACAACATGATGACGTCATCTGCAAAGGCCTGTGCGTATACCCCCATCGCCTCCAGTCCACGCAGCAATGGATCCAAAAGAAGGTCCCATAGGACGGGACCACCGATTGACCCCTGCACACAACCCTTGTTGGTGCTCCTCGTGCATTCCTCCCCGGCGTATCTTACACTGACTTTTCTGCAGTCCAGATAACTATCCAGTAGCCTCCTAATGTTCACCGGGCACTTTTCCTCAGCCAGACGATTTCGGATAGCCGGCCACCATGCGCTATCGAAGGCCCCCTCTATATCCAATGACACGAGGGTAACCAGCTTTTTCAGCTTAATAAGACCCTGGATTCGGTGTATCAGAGTATAGAGGGCGTCCTCGGTACCCCTCTGGGGCATGAAACCGAACTGGCGATCTGGCGGGCACTTGGCCAATGCTTGAAATAGGGAAGTTGTATGTATGTTAGTTGCACGGTAAACTCTGATTGCGTGATGTAGAATTCGTGTGACGTCAGTATGACGCGTTGTTCCATGTGGCGTTTGCAGGTAGCGCTACATCACTTCCCTCCGGAGACCGGAGGTCGAAAATAGGCTGAGTGTTGCATCTTAGTATGCTTGCCAGGCCAGCTGAGGTTCCAGTGAGTCGGAACCGGTTGCCGCGTAGTTCACAGTGAGTCGGAACTGTCTTCGCTGATTCCCCAGTGAGTCGGGGTGGTGGCGCTGCGTTTTACTCCAGTGCGTCGGATGTCGTACAGCGCCGGGTTGAGGCTGGCTGCTGCGTCGACCAAGAGAGAGGGCCCTGCTTGTTGACCGGCCGAAAGTGCAGTGTGCTGTGCCGAGGTTGCTGATGAGGCTGAGGGTGATGACCAGGTATGCGCGGTCGCTGCATGCTTGTGGTCAGGATACCCGTTGTAGCCGTGGGTGCTGGCTGGCTGGTGATTCGCCGATAAAGCTTGCGGGAGTGATGATGATGATGTCATGCTGAAGTTGTTGCCCGAAGGCTGCGCTGACGTTCATGCTCGGGGTCACCAGTGTGGAGGGATGAGGAACGGCGTGTAAAGTTCACTCATCCTCATTGACATTTGACAGGTCTAAACTGACATTTTATCTTCTGTCCTTTTCTTAACGAAATTTAAAGAAAAAGATGCATATAACTTAAAATTTGTTTAGTTTGTGAACAACAGAATCGGGGCCAATGTCAAACTACTCGAAACTGTCAAAAAATATCCCAACAACCTTGAAGTTTGAACACTTAGTTAGCGATAAAGTTAAATAGCTATTTTAATAGTAGTAACTTGATGTGCTGGGGTCTAAACGAAAGTAATGTGAGACGTATGATTCAAATTTTTATTGTCTTGAAAACGTTCTGAATAAAAAAGTGGATGAAATAACAAAAAACACATGTTTCTTTTGCATATAATTGATCTTTATATTTTTAGTGATTTTTCACGAACGTCATACGAAATATTGTACAGATAAAATACATTATGCGCTTCATTTAAACTTAACTTATAAACTCAATGCTCTAAAATTGCACCAGTCACATGATACATACGTTTCTATGTAGCATTTTACGTCAGAGGATAGGACTACACAGGTTTTCGTAACCTAGCTAATTTGCATTTGCGACATATTTAGCAATAATATATGCAAATATGTGATTATAGAAAAATAACTTCAATTCCTATCCATTACGGTTCACTTTACGCTACGACTTGCTTGCTTGCTAGTCACTGAAATACACTTAATTAAAATAGGGTTGATATTTGTTTATAAATTTTAAATAACATCAATTTGTAACTTAAATATAATTTGATTATATGAGAGCAGTGCAACTCAAGTGGTTGTAGATATAATACTTATTTTGGAAAACTGTTTTACATATTAGTATGTACGTATCATGTGTTGGTATGAAGAAGTAGTTTAAAGATCGGGTATATAAGGCTTGTCTTTTGTAATTATGAGGTTCAAAACGTGCTGATTCCCAGCCTAATTTTAATAAATGACTTTTTGATTTCATTCATGGAGTTCTGGTATGGTTATTGTTTGAGTAATATTGTTCATACATACATATATTTGAACTTAACTCTGAACTATGGGGTCCCAGACAACAAACAAAATTGCACTGTGCCAGAGGTCTCATGTTTATTTACCCACTTAATCTAATAAATATAATATATTAGATGAAGAAGATAAAAATAAAAAACATTATTGAAGAAAAAAGTGATTACCTATGTTAGTGGGTCTCGCACATCTTTGGTCGAGAAACGTCCTAAGTACCCATCCATACACGGTATCTAACGATCGATAGCTGCTTTTATGTACATGTGCATTTTTATATTTATTAAGATGCAAACGCTCGGTTTCTGCCGCATATGAAGGGGTACTAAAGCTACATTTTGTGAGCTAAAATATTACAAAGTACATTTTGTATCTTGGTTCGTCTTTAACAATAAAACAAATAAAAATACCCTTTGAGTCATTATCTGTCATACTCTTTCCATTCGTCCATTTATCTTATTTATTTTGCCTATTGTACCTTTGGGATCCGGTGATAAGGAACTCCACTGTGTTGAAATACAATTTTCAAACTTATGATTACCACATATTAATTTATCCTTGATTTCATTATTCAACATGATACATGAACCTAATACATTATAAAATTCTAAACTTAGTCCATCTATCCATTCTTTTAAATCTTGTTTTATTCTCTGAATATTTGACTGAGATACTTTTTGTAACAAAACACTCTCTTCATATCCAGGGAGAAAATTCTTTGGTTTTATACTTGAAAAGTTTTTGTATGAATTTTGAGATCCACTATGAATTATACTAGATTCTTGATGTGACAAATCTTTACCAGAGAAATATTCTAGCGGTGATATAAGAAACTTAGTTGCTACTATTATTCTATTGTGTTCAAATAATCCTACTTTCCATATTCCAGGTAAAAGAGGTGCCTTTAAATTAGGTTTTATAAAATTTGTAAGATTGTTTTCATCTACATGTATAATATTAACATCACCAATGGTTCCAGTAGGATCTAACCAAATTATAGTCAAATTTTCACTTGTGTCTAATTGAGCTGAAAATTCATATAGTAAAACGGGTTCTGACAAAGGACCCAAAACATTCGCAAAGTTTTTAAATGTAATTTCTTTCTGATCATAGTCAGAACTTACTTTAAACAATTTAATATTATCTACAAAAGGATAAGGATTATCGAAATTTAATTCTATGTGTTTTTTGGGTTTATACCAAGTTTCTATTAATATTTCTGTGTGGTCATGTACAATTGCTTTATGTAATATTAAATTCCCCTTATATATATCTGCATAATTATAAGAATTAATTTCAATAATTTCATCAGGTTCTATTCGACAACCTTCTTCTAAAAGGATTCTTGCGTTTTGTCGAACAATACTTCTAGCGTGAGTTAATATTAAGTCATCTGAACTAGCAGTCAAATCTTCTACATTATATATACTTTGCCAATATGCCTCTAAGTTCGGCAATAAATAGTGATCCTTAAAACCGATGAATTTCTCTACTCTGTTTATTATTTCCTGGTTTATTATAGGTTCAAATTTGCGGGCAAAAAATAGCTGTCGGTCTTGAGTATTTTGAATTCTTGGCCAGTCTTCAGTTCTGAAATCGTTAGGAGAGCATCCACACCAATCAACCACATGTTTATATTGACATTTGCACCCTAATTTTCTTTTCCAGTTTGTTACATGCAAATTGTTGTCAACATATGAATCACAAAAATGGGAATTTCTTAATACTGTATGGAAAAATGACTCTGCTGGTAACAGAGTGTGTTGAAATATTACATCCAATCCAGTCAACAGCTCATCTTGTTTTCCAACTACATATGCAACGAATTCTGGCGACAAGGCAATCCAATCGCTTCCACCATCTATTACGATACCTCTTGGCAACTTTCTTTCACCGACTCGCCACATATGCGTGTCACATTCAATAAATGTTTTGTCAAGACCCTGTTTTTTGATAAACCTCTGTACTTCACGTCCATGTGATTTCACAAAGTTAAGACCTTTATTTGCAGACAAGAAGATTTCTAATTCTTCTAATGACTTTATGGGGAAATCACTTTCACTTAAATTAATAACAAAATCCCATTTCCAACCCAATGCTATAAAATCTTTCATAGCTGCCAGTAACATTTTGAGCAAAGATGCACCACCCCATATGGTAGAAAATCTACTTGAGGCTAATTTAATATTTGGAAACTGTTCTAAGGCAGACAGTTTCCTGTGCAAGTAATCTTGGCGCTGAAACAAAACAAGTGATATTATTAAAAAAGGTAATCTTTTACGGTTGACTTATTAAACCTGCCACTCAATTAGTTTTATTAATTTAAATATTTTCTCAGTATGACTGTAAGAAACATAAAAAGGAAATAAAATTTTATTTATTTTTATTAAAAACTTTTCTTAATAGTAGATGCCTAATTATAAATCAAATCAAAGAAAGCAAAGCATTAGTGTGTATAGCTCGACCTTAGAAGCATTAGGTGTATGTATAAGTCCGACCTAATGCTTCTAAAGTCGAGATTTATTTGCAAATTAAAACATTTTTAAGCTACGGACACACTAGGGGACAAATGTCGTGCAACACGTGTCGCCAGCGACGTTGGGTTCAGTAGCACGACGTTGCCAGACTTCGGTCGACATGTCTGGCATATCGTGCGACATGTGTCGCCAACTACATTTAAGAGCGGACTCTAGTGCCGAGGAATTTGAAAAATAGGTATTTGAAGAAACTATTGCCGTCGCGCTGCGCGATGCCAAGCGAGCTATCAATGTGTGAACGAGTAATATCTTTGCGTGCGTGCGAGTGCGCGCTGCGGCCGGGCTGCCCGTTTACCCCGCGCTCCCTACCTCCTGCCATACGCATTCATTCATACGAGCTACTCGCTTTGCTTATTCAAGTATGCAGTGGTCTCGAACCTACAGATTTTTCGGCATTTCCACCGATATGGGCTCTGTTATTAACACATATCACTACATATTACAAAACAACTTCACTTTCTATTTTCCTATGTCGCTTTGTATGATTAAATTTTTAAAACTACGCAACGGATTGTGATGAGTTTTTTTGAAGTGAAACTTCTTTAGGCTCGCTTGACTTGGGGAGTAAACTAGCGAAAGCGTTACGAAAAATGAGAGGAAAAAAAATGATGAAGGCGAACGGAAGCAGAGTATAGTCCTATTTCGTCTGTAATACAAACAAGGAGTTGGCTCATGTAAATATTGCATGACCTGTCGAGTATGAAGTTGTGAGTTCGCATCTCGCCGAAGGCAATATATATTTTTTGGATCTTTTTAAGATTTGTTAACAATTGAGTCGAGTATGAAGTTGTGAGTTCGCATCTCGCCGAAGGCAATATATATTTTTTGGATCTTTTTAAGATTTGTTAACAATTGATTACCTAAGAGCACAAATAAATTTATAAATTTCGTTCTGTTCTGGCCTTTATATTGTTTTATATATTTTTGCTGAACATTTCTGATATAATTGAAAGTATAGAAGCTTTAAGATATCGTCACAATACGATAATTGGACACAAAGTACAAATTGCTTTCGAGCCTCATAAGCTCAATTATTAAGCTAAGTACCTTGATTGATTAAGAACTATGAATTTCTTCGAGAACATGACGCTGCGAACACCCCCCGACCCCCCTCATTGATTACCTCACCCCCCCGTGGATTATCTCGGGAACCAGAGGTCGTGGACTACCCGAGTTTGGGGTCCCCTGAATCAGGAGGAGGAGCCCGACCTTTTGGCCCCGAGGGAATCCACTCCCCCCTCTCCCCCCACGAAATCTACCCCCCCCCCCCCCTTTAGTTACCTCACCCCCCCGTGGATTATCTCGGGAACCAGAGGTCGTGGACTACCCGAGTTTGGGGTCCCCTGTATCAGGAGGAGGAGCCCGACCTTTTGGCCCTGAGGGAATCCACTCCCCTCCTCTCCCCCTCCCCCCCGCAACCCCACGAAACCTATCCCCCTCCCCGACCCCCTTTAGTTACCTCACCCCCCCGTGGATTATCTCGGGAACCAGAGGTCGTGGACTACCCGAGTTTGGGGTCCCCTGATTCAGGAGGAAGAGCCCGACCTTTTGGCCCCGAGGGAATCCACTTTTTTTTTATATTGGAGGTCTATGCAAAAATATTAATTTATAAATGAAAGCATGAAATAAATTTAAATATTTATAGAAAATTAATATATGTATATGTGTATACATGTATATATTGTACACACACATATATATATATATATATATATATATATATATATATATATATATATATATATATATATATATATATATAGATATCCCTTTGGGCACTTTGTGGCTCAGACGTGCCGTATAGGTAGTAATTTGTTGATCCATTTTCACTTGTTGATCCGGGGGCCTTTTGTTGATCCGACGCCATTTGTCCATAAATATGTAGCTCCGTTTGGAGCCACATGTGTCACGTTCAATAATAATAAGTAATAACAATAATTAAGGGCTGTTTTATACAAATCCACCTTTTTGGCGTCTGGGCAGTTGTTGATCCAATTCAAATGGGCCAATCAAGGCGCAGCATTTGCCAAGGGCGCGAAGCGATTGGTTAAGCAGCCGTTTTGTTTTTTATGTATGTTCACTTTATTAATCTTAGATATTAATCTCAGACACCTGGACTGATTTGCTAAATTCTTTTTTTGTTTGAAAAGGTAAACTTTCTAAATGGTCCCTTAGTCAAGATCTGATGACGAAAGACTAGAGAAATCAAGAGGAACTTCCAAAAATCATAGGGGCGACTAGTGCATTTCTAAGTATCTTCATTAAGTATTTCAAATAACTATAATTTGATAAAGGTCTGATGTAGCTGATGATGGAGCCGGGAGACAGTCGAAGGAAGTCCTCAACGATTGATAGCAGTTACCTTGAGTTTGTGCTTGATTAATTTGTATTAATTAGTACTTTACACCAAGATGAGTTGTGACTGTCATTAAGGCTCTGATGATGAAAACAAAGGCCAGTTCCAGAAACTCCTCAAGGTTTACAGTAGCTACTTTGTTTTTGGACTTAATTCCAATACCCATATAGCAAATACAATCCGAGATTCCAGTGTCCTGTCCCCTCCCACTCTCCCCTCATGTCGTGACCCCAGGTGGACAGGATCCTCCCAACACACAGACAACACCCCCCCTCACCTACCCCTCCCCCCTCCCCCTAGACTCAACCTAGCCTCCCACCCCTCTCCTCTACACTCACTTACCCCCCCCACTTGCTCCTCAGGCCACCTCACCCCCCCCCCCCCCGGCCTATCTCGGGATCCGGAGGTCCTAGACTAGCCGAGTTTGGGCTCTTCGGAATCGGGAGGAAGAGCCCAACATTCTGGCCCCGGGGGATTCCGCATCCCGTACTATATTTACCCACCTCGAAGTCCTTCCCCATATCCCTACCTAAAATCCCGGATATCTCGGAAACAGCTGGGAATTTCAAAATTCTGACAAAATCTCCCCCCCCCCTACTAGCCCTCCCCGCAGCCGGAACCTCCCCCATTTTGACCCCCCAATACCCATATAGCACATACATTCCGAGATTCCAGTGTCCTGTCCCCTCCCACTCTCCCCTCATGTTGTGACCCCAGGTGGACAGGATCCTCCCAACACTTAGACAACCCCCCCCCCTCACCTACCTCTCCCCCCTCCCCCTAGACTCAACCTAGCCTCCCCACCCCTCTCCTCTACACTCCCTTACCCCCCCTCCCCACTTGCTCTCCAGGCCACCTCACCCCCCAGCGGCCTATCTCAGGATCCGGAGGTCCTAGACTAGCCGAGTTTGGGCTCTTCGGAATCGGGAGGAAGAGCCCGACATTCTGACCCCGGGGGATTCCGCGTCCCGCATCCCGCATTTCGCATTCCACACTGACTCACCTGGTGCTGGCGCGTGCAATTGTTGGGACATACAGGCTGTATCTTTCTTTATGTTAGTTTAGTTTTAAATTTGGTGTTGTATTTAGTCGTGGACCGTCCCCGTATTGGGGACGCTAAGTTTTAATTTTTATTAATGTTATTATATTGAAGTAAAACTTCTTCGCCATCTTTTTCTAAGAATTTTCACTTCTTACGTGTGTACACTAGTACACGCACACATTTTTTTTTTGTTTCTAAAAACGAATATACTAATACCAAAGACATACCCGACTTCGGAAATTACTTATTTTTTACGTTGTAGTGTTTTCTGGAAGACGGTTGTTTTTTTTTACACAACTTAAATTCAGTTTCTTGATTATAATTGATTGTTGCTTAAGCATGACATGCAGGTACTGGTTCTTCAGTGATAAACTTCAATGCTGTAAGTTTTTTAGGAGTTTCCTCGACTCCTGTTGGTCTTCATCATCAGATTTACGGACACGACTGACAGACCTTCATTTTAACCCACATAGGTGCAACGTTCTAATCAATACAAATTAATCAAGCACAAACGCAAGGTGGCTGCAGGGGATCGTTGAGGAGTTCCCTCGTCTGTCTATGTTCTTCATCATCAAATCTACTGCAGATTTTCATAGTAATCCATATGGGTGAAAATCGCTCATCAATATACATTAATTAAATTCAAACACAAGGGAACTACTGTAAACCGTTGAGGAGTTCCCTGAAGTGGCCTTTGTATTTATCATCAGAGCCCTAATGACAATTAAAACCGATCTAAAGTTCTTATTAAAACAAATTAATCAAGCTCAAATACAAGGTAGCTGCTATGAATTCCCGAGGAGTTCCCTCAACTGTCTCCCGGCTTCATATCTACTCCAACATCAGATCTACTCCAGATCATTAGTAAATTGTAGTGCTTTAAAATACTTAATGAAAATATTTAAAAATGTACCTAGAAATGTACAAGTTGCCTCTAAAAACTTTGAAAGTTTCCTTGCTTTCTCTAGTCTTTCATCATCAGAGCCTGGTGACTATGGGACCACCCTTTTAAATAAAAAAGAATTTTGCAAACGGATCCAGGCTTCTTACAGTAATCGGTGAACATACATAAAAAAAAAGGTTGCGACTAATTGAGAACCTCCTACTTTTTTTGAAGTCGGTTAAAAACTTAAATTGCCAAAAGAAAATAATTTTTCTGTTGACAATTTAAATTTTATAGGATTTTGACATTTATTACTTACTTTTTCCAATATAAGTTCATTCCCGGTATTAGAAAAAATGCCTGGGGTCGAATCCTCTCGTCTCAATGCCCGCGCTGCTGCCGATGATAATAGTATCATACTAAGCAATATACGGTCAAATCACGCAGGCTCTTACTTACTACTTTTCTCAAACAATAAGAGGAAATAAAAAACATAATTTTATTTTTTAAGTTCAATGACGAATAATGAACAATAATTATTTTTCCCACGCTATGGCGCTATTATGATGTTCCTTTGTTTTTGTTTTTCAATAAAGCGTCCACTATTTATCATTTCAATATTGTGTCTATTTGCAAGACAGTCCGAAATTTAAATAAAACCTTTTATTAGTTACCTCCTTGGTGTTCCATGATTCGAATTTAGTTTTTTTTTTTTTTTCGAAAGAAATTCAAACTAGGACGCTGGAACGAAACGCAAACTACCTAATTCGAAATTACGGCCGCTTAAATTTTCATTCCATGTGTCTAATGCGTTCCTGTACCTTTTATTTATTTATTTTATTATTTATTAAAATTATAAACTAGCGCTTGACCGCAACCCCGCCTGATGGTAAGCAGTGACGCAGTCGTTGATGGTAAAGCGCACTAGTTTATTAAGAGCTTATTCACTCAAGCCTTGAAGACACTAAAATTGTAGTCCGACGGAAACACTGCCGCTGGCAAACTGTTCCAGTCCCTCGATGTACGCGGTATAAAGGAGGAAGCGAAACGCTTCGCCCGTATCGTAATGGTGTTCGCTAAAATATAACGCGACTAAGTGAAATAATTTTTATAATACACGTAGGAATGTAACTATGAGTAGATTGAGAAAACATCTACCAGAATGTCAAACGCACTTCGGCGGATATTTGTACTCGTACTTAGATCTTTATTACCTTTATTACTAAGTAGTAAATATGACTTTATGTCCACTAACGTGCGGTTGAGTTTATCTTTCTTAATTTACAAAAATATTATTAATGAGGTACACATGTTTAATTTACACACTACGCTGCGATATCTCAATTTTCTTTATGAATTATTTACTGAATGAAATTTTTACGACATAAATCAGGCACTTTTATTTAGTAAACAACACTATGCATAATTTAAAACTCCAATGAAAAATTAACGTGACACTCGGCTTAACTTTTCCGCCAAAACTCCAGACACGGGTTATGACATCAAGATAACATTGTTTTATTTTGAGTACTAGGCTTTTTAGTAAATTATATTTCTTTGCCTTTTTTTTCTTTTTCTTCATTGTGTGTTTATTATTGTTTTAGTGTATTATTATTATAATGTGCGTTCTGTTTGGGCGGAATAAAGATTTTTACTTTCTAGATCAGGAATCATTCAGGATCGGGTTTTTTTAGGAATTAATCATCTAATTAATTCCTAAAAAAACAGCTACGGAAACTTCAACCCTTAAAAATTAACATTAAAATTTAATAATAATATGTATTCGCATACAAATACCAAAGGAGTATACAAGCAGTGTCAATTGCTTTGAATATTACAGCGGCCGTCCACACAATATTTTCGGCACAAAACATATAGCGGCGATATCATGTTTAGACCCATTAGATTGGTTTCGATGAATAGAGTTTAAAAACTTAAAATTAATGGTAAATTAGAAATAAAGTATAAAAACCCTAGACATAAAATTCAACCTCTTTAAATATTAATAACAATTCATACTAAAAATAATTACCTATTCAGATCAAAATAAGTATTACGAAGTATGAGTAGCTAAATGGATCAACAAAGTATATGATTTTTGGAATATATTTCGAGCCAAAAAGTCTTCGAGCATTTAAAAAAAATTGACGTTATGGATCCACTAATGCATGAAATGTTAACAAATATATATAGATCTTACAATGTTTGGAGCATTGCGAATATAAAATTTCTAGATTAGGTTTAATAAATTCATAATTGATCAACCGTTACGGTATAGGTATCGGATCAAAAGAAGTATTACTGGAAGTGCGAGTATATAAATGGATCAACACAAGTTATTGATTTTTGAAATATATTCAGAGCTAAAAAGTTCTGGTGGGTTCAAAAAATTTAGCCGTTACGGATCCACTAATGCATGAAATTGCTGAAAAATTTTTGTCGAGTATATGTCCTAATCGACGAATATATTTGGCCACATCCCTAAATAGAATACGATGTTGCCACTCCCCCCAAGAAATATGCAACTGGAGTAAAGTTATTCCGTGCTAAAGGTGGAGTCTATAATGAACGGCATCGTGGCTGGATCAACTAAGTGCCCAAAGAGGTGTTTATATATATATATATATATATATATATATACATACAGATGGTGCAAAAGAAGTTTCACTTCAGTCGTGTGGTCATAAGCACACTCGTTTTTTTAATAGATAGAGTGATTAAAGAGGAAGGTTTATATCTATACTATTTGTTTGTTTGTTTGAACGCACTAATCTCAGGAACCAATGGTCCGATTTGAAAAATTCTTTTTGCGTTTGATAGCCCATTAATCCAAGAAGGCTTTAGGCTATATAACATCACGCTGCGACCCATAGGAGAGGAGCATAATAACTAATTACACACGATCGAAGTCGCTGGCGGTCGCTAGTGTATGTATAATAACATCCATTAAATTGTGGAGAAATACTATTATTTTTGAGGTTTATAATGTGATGTCGTAAATATTTACACTTTTTCCACGGTTGCAGTGTAACGCAGGCTGAACCCTATGAGTTTTATCAAAATAATGTACTGAATATTGTACACAATGAAAAGGTCTACAAAAAAGTCGCCGATGGTATACTCGTACGTGTATCTCTTATAGATATCCCACAGTAACAATTTTTTGTCAATTACTTTTTACGACAAATGCCGGCGAATTTTCGAAGCGAAAGAATATAGCATTAATCCGTATCCAATTTAATACCTTAAATACTTTGTTGATTTGTTATAGATCTATATCGCCCTTTGCAGCATATAATTTAAATGAATATTTTGAAAGATAGTACAGATTTTTGATTCAGAAAAATTGTGGGGCGTCGCTTTTAGCGCGGTACGCGGCAGAAGCAACAGCGGCGGGCCGCTATGTTACAATGATCACTGTTTTTCTGTAGTGTATTTAGTATCAGCATTGCACCCGTACGAAGCCGGGGCGGGTCGCTAGTGTAATATAACATCAAATTGTTACGATTTTGAAATTGATTCAAATATGACGGCGGCTATGTCCGATGAACATTGGTATAAAAAACAATTATTGTTTAGAATAAACGGTCAGTTTGGTAAAATATGGCCGGTCTCCCTAGCAACACGGAATAGAAGGGACTTAGCGGCGCTTGAGTCAAGCGACAGATCAGACCGAATAAAAACCTGACTGAAACCTGGACTTTATAAGTCTGAAATCGCCAACCCGCATTGAGCAAGCGTGGTGATTACGCTCAATCCTTCTCTGTATGAGCGGAGACCTGTGTCCAGCAGTGGGACGATAAAAAGGTTGTTGATGATGAAAGTACTGGCCGGGTTTAGACGCGGGCTTAGCCCGGGCGAGGCAGGCAGTGTAGAAAGATGGTGTATCCGTCTGTTGGGTGTTTGGATGCCTTCGCAATCGGTGCGATGAATAGAGGTTAAATTGAAAAGACCGAAAACCCGGGTGAACGTGATTGGGCGCGTGTGTTTGAATTGGGGCGACACGGATAAATAGGGATGACGCCTACGGAGGCGTCTATGCGTCTGGCGTTTTCACGGTGGTAGGCCATAACAGCGGCTGCCGGCAAAAGTTACCACCCACCAGACAAAGTCTTGCCGCCAAGCGAATCGTCGTGTTCCGGCATGATGTCTGGTGACGCCGTACGGAGGACGGGTCTGAGCATTTGTGTTGCGATGTATGCTGGGCACGATGCGCCCCTAATGTTGTTGTGTCGGGAGTTTGGTCTTGGAGCGTCTCCAGATTAATCTCCCTCTGGCGCAGCATCGATGATCGTGTTGTTGGGTTTAACAATACATCACCTCGCTCAACTGAAGTCTTCCCTTCTATTTACTATTTTTTTTTTAGTGAATAGGCTTAATAAACTAGCGCGTTTTATCATCAACGCTTATCATCACTGCTGTTAATCATCAGGCGGGATTGCGGTCAAGCACTAGTTTATAATTATTTAAAAAAAACGCTGTGTTTGGGGGCTGAACATACTTAATGGAGAAGGATATCTGCAGACCATACGAAGAACACATACACATTCATGTATTTCATATCTGTAATATATTATTAATTATACTACACCATAGGGACGGATTCACATTCGGATTCACAACACACACACACCCTCACACGCGCACACGCACACACACGCGCACACCCTCACACACACACACACACACACACACACACACACACACACACACACACACACACACACACACACACACACACACCCTCTCTCTCACACACACACACGCGCGCACGCACACACACACACACACACACACACACACACACACACACACACACACACACACACACACACACACATGCACCAACACACATACACACAATAATTACACCATACTCACTACACAACATAGTTTAAGTTTTATATATATTGTCTTCACTTCAATGTAGTTAGTTAACAAGTATACTTAACACGTGATATGCACGTACCATACGCTAGCTCACTACGAGGCGGCGGGAGCCTGGTGATCTGTACTACAGGTTTTCCTGAAACCTACTTCAGACACCAGCTCTCACAAAGGACTTGTAAATATTTAAACTGTTATCTTTTAGTAGAATTGTAACTACCTTTGTGGAGAAATAAATAAATTTGTTATTATTATTATTATCTATAGGGCATTGAGTACACATACATAAGACGGAACATTTTGCGGACATCGGCCCCCTAATCGGCGAACACATTTTTGTCAAATGATTGCGCCTAGTTGGTATCAGTTGGGATCGTCCGGCCCGCCCATTGGTTCATTCGGTCGAAACGATCCCAACTAGTCGCAATCATTCGACAAAAATGTGTTCGCCGATTAGGGGGCGGGTCTGTATACGGGTAAGTGAAAATCTTCTATATTTTTTTAATTTATGAGGGTGGTCAGGAGTGGCGCGTTTATTGGTTTTGTATGCCGGGGAAAGCATTCCCCGTATTACATAGTAACAGAGATTATTATTTTCTACATCATGATGCATACCCACTATGGTTTTAAAAAAATGTTCTCTGAGACTGCATACCTCTCGGTTGTGGAGGGTCTTCGCATTTAAAAAGCCTCGACCTCCGCACTTCCGCGGAATATACAGTGTCATCACCGATGATCGTGTGTGATGCATCCTGTTTGCTGTCAGCAGTGTACGGACCCTTCTATCCAGGGCGTCGAGTTCGGTCTAAGTCCATTTAAGTATGCCGAAAGAGTACATCAAAACAGGCATGACCCACCCGTTGAAGGCGCGCACCTTATTTCCGCCCGGAAGAAGACTATTTAATACCTTCCGCAGGCGACCAAAGAAGTGCTCCTTCAACGATAGCTTCATGTCAGCATCGTTGATACCTAACGCTTCCGACATACCTAAATATTTATAGCTCTCAAATGAGGAGAGGGAACTAAGGTGTATGGAATCCGGGAGTATAATTCCCTCGGATTCTAAACATAATCTGCCCTCGCTTTACATGCATGACTGCACATTTATCCACACCAAATTCCATTTTGATGCCACTACTAAAAGTTTCTGTTACCTTCGGTAGCTTCATCAGATGCAATTTATTGGGGCAAATAGTTTCAAATCATCCATGTAGAGGCGGTGAGATATGACCACCTCTCCTCAATTGATAGCCCAGACCTGAATCTTCCAGCAGTGTGCTTAGAGGATTCAGAGCTAAGCAGAACCAAAGTGGACTCAGATTGTCGCCCTGGAATATTCCCCGCTTAATCCATACAGACTCATCATTCCCCTGGATCTGTCGACTCCCTGGATAGCGAAGGACCGTCTTCCATTGCCCCATACACGACCTAAGGAAAGTGCGTAGACTTGCATTAATCTTGTACAATTCCAGCACCCTCATAAGCCATGTAAGCGGCACCGAATTGTAGGCCTTTTTATAATCTATCCAGCAGGTGGAGAGATCCTTGCGGGATCGACGAACCTGTCAGCTGATGCCAATGAGAAGTAGCTACTTAGTACCACGGGACCCGCTCCTACATCCATTTTGAGAGACAGACATGATGGAGTTGCTGTCAAGATATTTGTTTATTTTAGCTTTCAAAATGGATGTAAAAACTTTATAGATCGTTGATAAACAAGTGACCGGTCTATAATTTTTGGGTTCCGCGGTTCACCTGATTTATGGAGCAGGTGGGTAATTCCAGTTGTTAAGAACTGGGGTAGCGAACTAGACTCTAAGGATGACTGGAATTGAGATGCCAAACAAGCGTGTGTACTACTTAGCCATTTTAACCAAAAGTTAGGCAGCCCGTCCGGTCCCGGTGATTTCCAGTTCGGTAACGAACGGACTGCTGTGACTACGTTTGATGGTATTTTTAAAAATACTATCCATTTCTGGTATGTTTTCACGCACTTGTTCAACATCCTGTATCTAGTTACCCTCAGTGCGACAAACTGATACCGACCAAATGCCGCGCCAGAATGCACTTGTGGTGGCATCATCCGGGCGGCACACGTCAGCCTCGTTTTGTTCTGGTCGCTCCCAAGCTCTGTATACCCACCTCTAATCGCTCTGGAACATGCGATTCTGCGTATATCGATCCACTCGCCGCTTATACCGCCGAATACGGCTCGCCCATGCACAAACTTTCTGCTTCAGGAAGTCGATGCGCTCTGTGACATTATTTATGTATTCTCGAGGGCTGATAATGCCTGTCTCACAAAACGCATCACTCGTGGTCTAGTATTGCCCTCCCTGAAGCAGTATAGTTTGCCGATGAGTACCATGGTCTCATCGATACGACGCTCGATTCTGCGTTGCCAGGCTGGTATGGCTGGTTTTGGTCGAGTAGCATCGTCATAATTTATTATTATTATTTTGTCCATAAGCCTCTAGTATTAAAACTACTTTGTTTAATTTTTGATCAATGTTACTTTCTTATTTTTAGTAGACCCTTCGCTTTATCTTACTACGTCTTTTACTTGTGCTGACCTCCACATCGCATATGTATAGTCCGTCTATAAATTCGTGAAAATGGCTATTTCTTGAACTAAACATTTTAAAAGTAGGGCAACTCTAAATCTTTCTAAGTACAAGTACATCGGATGTCATCGGCAGTCATCGATTTGTTTTGGGACTTTTTATTTATTGAAATTTGTATTAATTTTCAATTCTATTTAAACAAAACATCGAAAAATGTGTTAAATGTGAGAAAAAGGAACCGGAGTGGAGCTCGGAAAATTATTTTTAAAGTGTGTTAGTACACCAAGCTGAGCAAATTTTATCAAATATGGATGATATTTATGCTTGAACAGTAGCTAAAACAGGTATGTAATCATGTTACTGTTTGTTTTTATCTACTAGAAGTTTCAAATTCACTAAGTAAGCGATTTTAAGACTAAAATGAGGATTGTTTACATTGTGCATTTGTAAGTTAAATTGGAAATTTAAGTAGACCAGTGTAGCAGTTTTGATAATTTAGGTGATTTAATTTACAGCTGATTTTAAAAATGAATTATATCATGTTCGGAATTAAAAATTAATGCTATCCATCTTCTGATAGAAATTAAATATTATTATTTTTAATCTTTAAGGAAAATGTGAGAGTAAACCCTTTATCAAGATATGTATGGGTTAGTTATTGGCTAAAGTGAAGATAGCAGGCTGATGACAGCAATAATGGAGACGTTGTTAGTGACGCAGCTGACAATGAAAATACTTTTTAACGAAGAATATTTGGAATCAGTTAAGTCGTGGTGGCCTAGTGGTTAAAGCACCAACCTCTCAAGTATGAATGCGCGGATTCGATTCCAGGTCAGGCAAGTACCAATGTAACTTTTCTAAAGTTATTTATTTATTTTATTATTTATGTACACACAATAAAATACATATAGATACAACAAAATGAAGATCTGAGTACAAAGGTGCTGCTTATTTCTTAAGAAATTTCTTCCAGCAGACCTGCGAAAGGAGAAGTAAAACAGAAATGTAGACAATAGTGTGTAAGAACAAGGAGGAAATAAAATATGAATATGATAACTATTAAAGTAATAATATTAAATATACCTAAACATATAAACCCAAAATAATTATATAAGCCATACCAATAAAACCAAAAATAAGTATACTACTTAAATAAATACATAATACTAAAATATATAAATATGTATAAATAATAAACAAATTCTCACAATATAGAGGAAAGGTAATGCTCTTTTAATCGACGCTTAAAATTAGAAATAGTGTTTAAATCACGAATGTTACATGTATTTTCTGAGTATATCTTGGACACCAATGACTGAAGGTGAAGGGAAACATCTCGAGGAAACCTGGACTTTAATTCTGAAATCGTCAACCCGCATTGAGCAAGCGTGGTGATTACGCTCAATCCTTCTCTGTATGAGAGGAGACCTGTGCCCAGCAGTGGGACGATAAAAGGTGATGTAATGATGATGATGATTTGGAATCAGATGATGAAAGCAATTATTATGTTTTGGAATACTTTTCATTGGTAAAAACACGTTAAAAAATATAATAATAAATATGTATGATTTTTTTGTTTTACTCTTTTAATTAAATGCCAGAGACCATAGATTTGTGTTTTCAATAAAACCAGCTTTGCTTCTAGTACAAAATAATGTGGTAGTATCAAAATGATTTCAGACAAGTCAACAGAGTTGCTATATGCACGACCGCAGCGCTCTCATTTATTTTCACGACTTTATAGACAGACTATACAGTATGTGAAGAAAACCCTGTCCGACCCGTGAAGGTATTCTTAGGTATCGTTAGCTGATTCTACTAATGCCTACATAACCTGGCTAATCTAAAAAAAAATCCCCCTTAAAAATAAATAGGTAATTTCATGGCAACACAGGCACAGGTCATGACCTCAGTTGACCTCATGCATGTAGGTATAGGTAGTCTAACCACGTTTATCGAAAGAAACAATGATACCTACTTAGGCAGGTCGTGAAAAGAACTTTTTTTAAGTAGGAAGGTCATCTGACTCTCCGAATGTATCATTTCATTCGATGAGTACAGTGACTGTGGCAGAGATGTTGTTCCATATTTCGTTCACTAAGAACGATACAGGCCTGGCACCGTCGCACGAGATTAGCATGGTGTTTCACAAAGTTAGTCCACCCCCACCAATCCACTGCTCGCCGAACTCATAGTGGAGGTACTCACGTACAGGTCGGTAAAAATATGGTGGGGTACGGTCATGCTGGAACCACATCACCACCACCACATCCGAATCGTTCGACACCTGATCACAACACAACACAGCTAATTGCAGTTACTACCTTCCATCAGCATGTTACAGTACGTTAGAAAACGATTTGATCACACAGTAAATGATACGTCTACACGGACGCAATGTCTACGCGAAAGTAATAAATTTAAAATAAAAATGATTTTTATTTCATAAAAATAGGTACTCTAGCTGCACGGCGGTACCCTTCCACTACAGGTGTGAAAGTATTCAAAATATGACTCGTAACGATTTTTGGTATCGATTTAGTATTGCAGCATCTCACGCATCGATTCAACATAGCATGGCATTCTTTAGATTTCAGAACTTTCACATAACTTAAATCAGATGAACTTAAATGTTTTACATTGATTATAACATTTTCCTAAAATCGTATTTCTTAAGACCTTTCTACTTTCTGTTTACTAATACCTGTGATGTAATAATGTTATTAGTAATTAATCGATAATCAAACGAAAGCACTTTTACCATTAGGTAATCTTTGTTTTTACAACAAATCATTGAACCAGGTACAAGTTTCGATTAATAGCGATAAAAAAAAATGTTATTACGCAAAAAACTGTGTATCTTTAGTCATTCTTTTGACGTCACCGAAAATGCTCACTACCCACTGCTGGTTGGTCATTGGCTAGACAGACGGACGCCGCCAAAGAATGAAAGGAATATAAGAGTTCATACATGTGATGACTCAATTAATTGTCAATGTCCGACACTGCTCAGGGTATCACAAACAAAGTATCTTGGTGTTATTGTTGACCAGAGACTAACGTGGTACCCCCATCTAGAACAGATCACTAATAGAATTAGGAAACTGAGCTGGATTTTCAAGACGCTGAGATACATCGTATCAAAAAAAGTACCCACAAATTCAAATACCTCCAGAAATCTATTAAACGAAATATATGTAGCTTTAGTACAGTCGGTACTAGTGTACTGCATCCCCATTTGGGGGGGTGCAGCTAAGACAAAATTCGTTAACCTTGAGCGGAGTCAACGAGCTTTGATAAAACTTATGTATTTTAGAAACCTTAGATATCCTACGCAAAAACTTTACCAAATTAGTAATCTACTCTCGGTTAGAAAACTATACATAATTAAAACAGTGCTTAAGAAACACAAAGAAATTCCTTTTGACCTTAGACTTACATTAAAAAGAAGAAAAGATATTATAGTTGAAGTTCCTCAAACCAAAACCAAATTCGCTAGTGTGCAGTACAAAAGACGCTCAGCTCAGCTATACAATAGAATCAACAAAGAAATTTATGTTTATAATAAGAAACAATTCGAATTAAAAAAATCATTAACTAGTTGGATAAAAACACTAACATATGATGAAACGGAGGCGTTGTTAAGATGTTAAGATGAACATAACCCTTCATCTGCCAAATCTCTGCACCATCATGCGCATATTCTAACTCATTCGTGTTCTCATTCATACTCACACACACTCACACACACACAAACACACACGCGCGCGCACACGCACAGACACGCGCACACACACACTCACACCACACGCACGCACTTTCGCCTACTCACTCGCATGCCTGCGGGCGTGCTGTATGTATAGCCTTAAGCCTATTTTTTATTATTCTTTTATTACTATTATTTAGTTTAATTTTGTATAAAGCAAGTATCTTAATGAAACTTATTAAGTTATGGAAGAGCGGAGTCTCCTAACACAGGCTTTTCTGCTTAAAAGGAGGCTCCAATCACAAGACTGTAATGTTACTTGATGCTGAAATAATAAACAATTATTATTATTATTATTATTTCCTTTATTTCATTATAATACACATATAAATTATATTTTTAAATATTTCTACATAAAAAATATATAAAAAAACATTTAAAAATATAAAAAATAGTAACCCACCGGCATCGGGAACAGGGTCCAAGCTACCGGCGGTCAGGGCTCCAGAGAGAGGAACTTCCTGACAATGCGAGCCGTGTCCAGAAGTACAGCTTTCTGAATCAAGCCTTTGATCCAGCTGCCTAACGAGAGCCTCTTGAGGTGTTGGTCGAGGCTCTTGGCTATTAAGCCATTGGCTGTCACGACTATCGGCACAATGATTGCTGAATCCACCTCCCACATGTCGACAACCTCGTGAGCCAAGTCAAGATACTTGATTTGTTTATCTTTCTCGGCTTTCACGAGGTTCTCATCATGCGGGATGGTTATGTCAACAATCATTGCACGCCGCTCTGATCGATCCACCATCACTATATCAGGCTTATTGGCAACAATAGTCCTGTCAGTGATGATGGATCGATCCCAGTACAATGTGATATGACCATTTTCGAGAACTGGGTCGGGCACATACCTGTAGTACGGCACCTCCGATTCCACAAGGTTGTACTTGAGAGCAAGTTGCTGATGGTTTATCCTGGCTACAAGGTTGTGTCTATGCAAGTACTCTCCGTTAGCTAGACGAGAACACCCGGAGATGATATGCCTTATTGATTCCCCCGGCCGGTGACATGCCCGACAGATGTCAACTGTGCCGTCTTTCACAATAAATCTCCGGTAATTGTTCGTCATCATAACTTCGTCCATAATTGCATATACAAAACCTTCGGTTTCCCCAAAAAGGTCACCGAATCGTAGCCAGGCTACGGACGCTTGTAAATCTACATCAGGCCCGTGTAGGGCTCTGAAAAAGCGTCCGTGAAGCTCTTTGCTCTTCCATACCTCCATGCGGTCATTGGTGTCAAGCACTACTGGTTTGCGCCAGTTCTCTTTAGCCAAGGAGAGCGGAGTGAGGCCCTTGTCAACCGCGACCACATCTCGATGCATCCCCACGTCGGTTTCTAGAAAATATTCCCTGAGACTGCATACCTCGCGATTGTGGAGGGTCTTAGCGTTTAAGAAGCCACGGCCTCCACATTTTCGCGGGATATACAGCCTCATAACCGATGATCGTGGGTGATGCAATCGATTTGCAGTCAGCAGCGTACGGACTCTCTGATCCAGGGCGTCAAGTTCGGTTTGAGTCCATTTGAGTATGCCGAAAGAGTACATCAATACCGGCATGACCCAACCGTTGAAAGCGCGCACCTTGTTTCCGCCTGATAGAAGACTATTAAGTACTTTTTTCAGGCGGCCAAAGAAGCGTTCCTTCAACGATTGCTTCATGTCTGTAACATTGATACCCAACGCTTCCGACATACCCAAATACTTATAGGTTTCGGATGCTGAGAGGGCTCTAAGGTTTATGGAACTCGTGAGTTGGGTTCCCACGGATTCCACAATCTCTCCTCGCTTTACATGCATGACCGCACATTTGTCCACACCAAATTCCATCCTGATGGCGCTACTGAAAGTTTCAGTAATTTTCAGTAGCTCCTTCAGTTGTGAATTGTTGGGAGCAAAAAGTTTCAGGTCATCCATGTAAAGGAGGTGCGATATAACCTGACCACCTCTCCTTAACCGATAGCCTAAACCTGAATCCTCCAATAATGTGCTTAGAGGATTCAATGCTAAGCAAAACCAAAGTGAACTCAAACTATCGCCCTGAAATATTCCTCGCTCGATCCTTATCGGTTCGCTATTCCTCAGAATATTTCGACATCCTGGATAGCGAAGGACTGTCCTCCATGTCCTCATACATGTCATCAGGAAGTTGCGTAGAGTTGCATCCACTTTGTACAACTCCAGCACCCGCATGAGCCATGTATGTGGCACTGAGTCATAGGCCTTCTTATAATCTATCCAACATGTCGATAGATCCTTTCGTGAACGACGAACTTGTTGGCTAATGGCCATGTCAATGAGGAGTAGCTCCTTAGTACCGCGGGACCCGCTCCTACATCCATTTTGAGAGGCAGACATGATAGCGTTGCTGTCAATATGTTTCTTAATTTTAGTTTTCAAAATGGATGTAAGAACTTTATAGACCGTCGGTAAACAGGTGATCGGTCTATAATTTTTGGGTTCCGCGGTGCTACCTGATTTATGGAGCAGGTGGGTTATTCCAGTAGTTAGGAACTGAGGTAACGAACCAGACACTAAAGCAGTCTGGAATTGAGATGCCAAGCGAGCGTACGACCTTGGAAACCATTTTATCCAAAAGTTATGCAGCCCGTCCGGTCCTGGAGATTTCCAGTTAGGTAACGGACGGACTGCACGAGCTACATCTTGGGGGCAGATGGTGATAGCCCCCATTTCAGGTATTGGATCGCAGGCTCGCTCGACATCCCGAGCCCAGTCACCTTCAGTGTGACTGACAGGTACCGACCAGATACTGCGCCAGAATGAACACATGGCATCATCATCTGGTAGGCACGTGTCAGCCACACCTTGTTCTGGTTGTTCCCAGTCCCTATAAACCCACCTTTGATTGCTCTGGAAGGTGCGATTCTGGGTGTACCGTTCTACTCGTCGTTTATATCGACGAATACGGTTCGCCCATGCATACACTTTCTGCTTCAGGAAGTCGATGCGCTCCGTGACACGGGCCATATAATTCTCAGGGCTGGTATTTGTACCTGAGAATGCCCGCCTCACAAAGCGCATCACTCTAGGACGAGTATTACCCTCCCTGAAGCAGATTAGTTTACCGATGAGTGCTCTGGTCCCACCAATACGACGTTCAATCCTGTGCTGCCAAGCTGGTACTACTGGTTTCGGTCGTGTAGCTCTGGAGTCACTGTGAAATTTGACATGAGCTACACGACAAGCTGCTACAGCTGCGCAGTACAGGATTGAATGAGTATCAGTGAGGTCCTCGCAGGTATCAAAATAATTTGATAACTGCGCATCCAGAGCAGCCATCAGTGCCCTATTTCTGTTATGCATGGGCAAACGTGGCAGGCGTGGTCTAAGTTCTGCCGATATGTAACGGTATTCCCGAATCGCAGCCTCCAAAGCATTCCTTAATTCCTCATTGCACTGGGTACTTACATTTGTAGCCCTATCATTACTCCCCTCGTCAGCATAGTTTGTTGACTGCGGTGGTATCTCCGCAGTCTGCGACTGGTGAGCGATGACACGGCTACTCTGCATTTCATTTCGCAGGCGATCAAGCACAGTATCATCCAACATATGATTACGCTGGATGACCCGCACCTGATCCGACAGTCGTTGCGCCGACACGTTGACAGCTGGCTCAAGCACCTGAAACAGAGAGAGCATTCGAACACGGTACGCGGTCAGGTTGTTTCCTCCCTCTGTAGCCCCATAGTATGAGCGCATGAAATTTTCGTTGATGGATTGTGTCCATCTCATGCGCTGCACACTTCCGCCGGGAGCTGGGACCCTGTCAGAAGCCGATGGGCCTCGAGGTCCTAAGCGGTCCGGCGGCCGGCGTCCTCCCCGTCGGCGAGCAGGTGGTGGCGTCGTCGGCGGAGAGAAGTACTCGTCGCTCGAGCTCGACGCAACTGCCGCGGCCGGGGTCGTCACAGCGCTTACATTGGCGCTGGGGACCGGCGGCGGCGAGGCGGAGCTGAGCAACGAGTCCGGAGATGGTGGGCGTGCACGTAGAGCGGCAGATCGGGTCAACATATTAACGTATTTTTTTCATTTCTTCAATATTTTGTCTCGATTTGACATGACAGGTGTCATTGGTCCCAGTTTTTCTTTGCACACATTGTGCTAGTTATTTTCTTTTAAAGGTATTCTTTATAAAAATTAAAAAGAAGAAAATTATCATTATTATTATTACAATTATACCGTCTAAAATGGTGTTGTCACTTTTTAGAAATTTACCAGATTTTGGAGAAGTTGAGTAAATACGCGGAAAAAAATTGGCTGTCTGTAGAACTCCGTCTACTGCCGATATTTGAACGTGACAACGTCTATTACATGTTTACACATCGGGCGCTCTAGGGGTGGGGGTAAAGTAGGCGTGGACTCCGTGTGGCGTCTGATTCGGCCGTTACGGTGTTTTCGAGAATGACTCCACGCCGTACCAATTTAATAGACGTTGTCACGTCAAAAAAGATTGTTTCAAAATTGATTAGTATTGTTATTATGATGATTATGCAAAATTTCAAATTTTATTTGGTCATGTGATTATCTAACCTTTATTATCCTTATGGGCCGGAAGGGGGTTTGTTTACATATTGTATATCTTTATCTAGTTTTTATTTAATTTGTAATTAACCACAACGGACATTTAGAACTATGTTAAATTCTTCTAGTGGAGTATTCCGAGTAGAACATAAAACATTTTCGTGGTGTTTTCTGAAAAAACTACCACTTTTCAGATGAGACTTTCAAAGAAGCTGTCAGTTTTTAACTCCAACGATTTTTCCTCAAATAAAATATATTTGCAACAAACTTTATAATTATACATAATTATATTTTATTAGTTATAAAAAGATGATTTTGAAATTGTTTGACTTACCTTATCAACATGTATATAAAAGTAATGATTGCTTCTGTACAAAGCGTTAATCAGTCTATGTACTTGTCTCAATGCACGCCCATTCAGCGTCAATAGGAACACAATTTGAATGGGCTCTTTTTTAATGCTCGCTGTATTAGGTACCCTCGGCGTAAATTCTGTAAATCAAAATGTCAAATGTAAATATGATAGGACAGGTTTTAAGATAAAGTAATCAAATCATATACTTATGCAAATAAGTTGGTGAGGATGTTTAGTATGTATAACCTAAACATCCTTCCATATGGAAGGATGTTATCCTTCCGAAATAACTACTGAACAAATTTGGATGCGATAGTTTATATCTAGCACCCTAATTGCGTAACACACTATTACTATCAGTTGAAATCATTTCGAAGCATATTATTGCTAATCCATTGCTCATGTGTTCGAAAATCTGTCTGCTCAACAGCGTAAATAACGCAATGAATGTGATTGAATTGTCAAAATGAAGCCCATTGCGACTGATAGGGTGTTACGCGATTACCCTGCAGGACTAAGTAATACATATGATGTTTTTCATCCCGATATTCGCACGGAATCGAAAATTACTCGGGAGAAACTGCAGGCCCAGGTATAATAATAAATACACTGGTCATCACAAAAATCGGCCCACTCTGTTTTTTCACACAAAGATAAACGTTTAGAACTATCTTTTGTTTATGTCTAGGGTGGAATAAGATCTTTGACATTTGATTCCGATAAATTTTTACGAATATGAGGCTACTTAATAAACTATTTTCAGTATTCACTTTAGCTCTGATTAATTCGCAACCACGAATTTTAATTTTTGTTATCATTATTGACGATTGTAACTTTATTGATTATCATTGTGATTCGGATTAAATTAACCTAAAATAATGGATACTACTGAAGCTGAAGCGGTTCAAGTTGTGGCTTTGCTGCGAGCGGGTTTCAGTCAACCTGTTGTCGCTCGTCGACTACATCTCAGTCGATCTGCTGTTCAGAGACTTTACCAGAGGTTTCAAGAGACTGGGCAGTACCTTAGGAAAACAGGTTCTGGAAGACAAAGGGCAAGCACTCAAAGAGATGACCGCTTTATTGTGACATCGGCTCTAAGAAATCGGCACCTTTCTGGTGTAGATCTCCAGCGGTGGCTGCGTGAAGTGAGGGGTGTGGCTATAAGTGACAGCACTGTGAGAAGAAGACTCCGTGAACAGAACTTAAGGTCTCACAAGCCAGCAACAGGATCACAGCTGACTGCAGCTCATCGCCAAGCCAGACTACAATTTGCGAGGGAACATCTTGAATGGACTATAGACCAGTGGGGTTCAGTTTTATTCTGTAATGAGAGCAGAATAACTATACGCCTCTGATGGGCGCCGTAATGTTATGAGAAGGCCAGGTGAACGTTACGCTCAGTTCTGTTAGAGAAACTATCAGTTACGGTGGAGGCTCTGTTATGTTTTGGGGCGGGATATCTTTGACAGCACGTACAGAGTTGGTGTTTCTCAATAGGGGTTCTTTAACTGCTCCACGTTGCATAACGGACATCATAGAAGATCATGTGTTGCCGTATGCAGGTTACATCGGAGAAAATTTTCAGTTAATGCATCATAATGCACGGCCACACGTAGCGCGTATTGTTACACAGTACTTGGAAGAGCTTGGCATTCCTGTTATGGAGTGTCTAGCAAGAAGTCCGGGTTTAAATCCTATAGAGCACATATGGGACACGTTAAAACGAAGCTTAAAGCTCGAGAACCCACCTCTACTACCTTGGATGCTTTGGAAACCGCCATTAAGAGAAGATGGGACCAAATTCCTCAAGGAAGCATCACCATTTTAATAAGATCAATGAAACGGCGAATGCAGGCAGTGATTAGAGCAAGAGGGGGAAACACGAAATATTGACGTGAAAGTCCACTTCGTAAAAACTGACGTTATTTAGTAAACAAATCAATCATTATACCTACAATTTGTTTCATTCAAAATATGAAATCATGAGTTTTCGTGTAAAATATAGGTGGGCTGATTTTTGTGATGACCAGTGTACTTTATTAGTCAAATAACAATTTTATTATAATAAGCATTTGCTTATAATGATCTGTTTCAATAATCATTGTTGCAAAAAATATGCACATCACATTTCACACATCATCACAACTTTGATTTTCTATTCCTCAAAAACCTACCAAACCATTTTACACCTTTTCAAGGCTTGGCTTTATTATGTTTTCTGTTTGAAAAAAACCGGCCCACAGCGTGTCGAGCTAGTTCCGTAGTTTTCCGTCCATCACAAAAAGTAACACCACTTAAGAGTTAAATAAGAGATAGAATTAGGTTGCTTTTTATCGAGTTGACATACGAAGTACGGAATCCTAAAAACGGGTCCACAAAAGACTATGATAACTAAAGAAAAAGTTATAGATTCCGAATATTAAATAGCTCATACCCGTCCCGTCATGGGGTAGGGACGAGTATGAGCTAGTTCAGCTCAAGAAAATTCTTAACAGCGTGAAGGAGCCCAAAGTACAGCGCCATCTTTCGGCGAATTGAGTTACTAATTTATAAATACTAATCGGATTGTGTGTGTTAAATTTGGTGGTAATTTTGGATTGCGTGCAGCGATTTTAATATACAGTATGTTAAGAAAACCCTGTCCGACCCATAAGGATAATAAAGGTTAGGTAAACACATGACCAAATATAATATTAAATTTTACGTAATCATCATAGTACCAATAAGGTGGGTGGACCATGGAAGGCCATGCTCCTTTGAAGGCCAACTATTAAAAAATCCTAGTTATTGACATTTAAATACATATTCCTTCTACTACACACTAAGATCCTACAAACTAAAGGCCACAAACGTGGCGGCGTGTCCATCGTGTTGCTATTGTGGCAGTGCGATCCAACGTTTCGTAGGCTTCGGTCGTCGACGTTACAATTGTTATTCGCGCGCACAACAAACCGTAAATTTTAAGTCAATAGCCTATTATTATTTCATGTTTTTTTATTGTGAATTATCATATTAGTACATGTTAATGGTACTAGAGAAAAAAAACATAGCTTTGCCTCAATTTACATTAAAATATTGGTAGTGTTCCTAGGAAAGCCGGTGGTTCCTTATAAGGCCAATCAAAAATTTTACGGTTGGCCTTGCTATGGTGCATGGAACCAAAAGGAACATTCACAAATCCTGAACAAATGAACACTTACTTTTTGTTATAAATAATGAAAAATTGTTATAATTATAGTAGTTTGTAGTATCTATTATTTATTATAATCATTAGGACAAATTTAAAGGCTTAATTATCAATTTTGGCCTTACAAAGAACGGACCCATAAGAAGGCCATTTTTGATAAAAAAAAAGATTGTAATTTCATAATAAAACGTGATGGCAAGTTATTTAAGGCCAATATAATACTCATTACTAATATTTTTAAATAATTTATATTAATAGATTCTTAGTTATAGAATGGTGTTCAAGTAATGTTCGTAGAGTTTTTTTATAGATGATAAAAATAAATTGACCATTTAATGCTTCGCTTAAATAATAGAGCTTATTATGTAGTTTTAGTAAAAGGGGATATATTTAATGTTACAACTCTATTTTTAAGTTTAACGACAGATGTATAATATTGGCCTTATTTGGAGCCGTGTTCCATGCAAAGCCATTTGGAAGAGCTTTACAAAACTTAAATTTAATAAATGTCGTTTAAAGTTAGGTAAAAAAAAAAGATTTTATACGGTGGACAATAAAACAAAGTATTACTTAATAATTTGTATCCTTCATTTATCCAATAAATAAACGAATTAAAAGTATTTACTCGTTAGAGTGGCCATCCATGGTCCACCCACCTTACAAATGAATTTTGAAATAATCTTTTTTTCCCGCGAATTTATTCCAACTTCCCCGAATATGGTAATTTTTAAAAAAGTGACAACACCAGTATTATTATGAGCGAATAGCGATGCGACCACGTGCCGCGTGCCCTGCCGCGTGCCGCCAGTACATTTAAGTGTACGAGTTGTAATTTTAAAGTTTAATAAAAATATGCTCGTCGGCTTTTTCCGAGGAAGACATTGATGAGACAAAAAAGTTATTGTTTGTTTCTACGAAGACAAGCCAAAAACATGTATCGAGGCGTAAGAACGAAAAGCAGAAAGACCTAAAATATACGATTACGGTGCTTAAAATCACGGATCCCGAACAATCCCAGTTTTTGTGGCATATGACCTTCACAAATTGCCACCAGTTTGCTTTGACTACGTAGAACGTACGTAAAGAAGTTGATGAAGGATTTATTAATTCTACGGTTAACGCAATCAGAAGTGATTACGTTACTAAAGATCAGCTCGAAAATATTAAATTGATAACAAATAATTCGACACCGACGCCGTTCATCATCAACAACCTTTTTATCGTCCCACTGCTGGGCACAGATCTCCTCTCATACAGAGAAGGATTGAGCGTAATCACCACGCTTGCTCAATGCGGGTTGGCGATTTCAGACTTATAAAGCCCAGGTTTCCTCAAGATGTTTTCCTTCGCCTTCAGTCAATGGTGTCCAAGATATACTTAGAAAGTACATATAACTTTAGAAAAGTTACATTGGTACTTGCCTGACCTGGAATCGAACCCGCGCACTCATACTTGAGAGGCTGGTGTTTTAACCACTAGGCCACCACGACCAAACAGTGGGGTATATTGAAAAAGAACCTCGGAGTCTTTGAGCATATTTCGTGGTGCTCCCTGTGCGCCGTTTCCGAGTCAACGAAATACCAGTTGGTGGAGTCATAAGGATACTATAGCTGTCTTGCCTGCCCCTCAGTGCCCGGCCGGTCTTGCGATTGCACCGAAACAGCACACAATGACAGAGATTATAAGTAATAGCATAGACAGACCTTACGGAGGAATTGCCCTATTGTAGAGGAAGTCCGCTTTCTCAAAGGTATCAGTGTTGTTGTGTAATAGTGATCGTTTAGTTCTCACACGGATCGTTCTATGTTAGTTTTCTCATTTTACATGCTTACTGACTCGAGTGATAATATAATAGATTTCATGGGTTTTTTCTTTGTTTCTTTATTTTTTGGCTTCGCACGGTTTGTGCATTTAGCCAATGCCACGTAATTATGAATTATTCATGTCGAAAAAGACGGCCGCGTGACCCGTCTTACGAGTGAGGTTTGGGACAAAGTCATGATGTGGCCACTATGCAGCGATATTTCACTGTTCTTTATGAACTATTTACTAAATGCACTTTTTACTACATAAATCACGCACTTTTATTTAGTAAACAACACTATAAATAATTTTAAAAGTCCAATGAAAAACGAGCGTGACACTCAGCTTGCCTTTCCCGCCAAAACTCAGGGTGCTGATCACGAAAATGATTTCATTTTTGAAATCCAAGATGGCCGACATCATATTTCATGACATTCTGACATGGGTGTGATAACGAACATGACGTCATTTTTAAGTTATTGCTTAGCTTTTTTCTATCTCTTTATCAAAGTCGAACAGAAAACATTGAATATAGTTTAGTCGCTTAATCGTCACCATTTTTCGCACTCTTTTGATGACGTTGCTGGTAAAAAATAAATAAATTACAAAACAGAAAGAAAACTTGAATTGATATCAAAGAAAAAAAAATGGTTGCCTGTAAAGTCGGTTTTACGGGCGAAGATTTTACGTGACAACGTCTTTTTCTCGGTAGAATATTTATTGATATGAATATAATTAAATTGCACAATAGGAACAAGGAATTGAATGAAAATAAGAATTGCACAAATTTTAACTATGTATAGAAATATATTTTTTAGTTCGGTGACTCATCGTAACGTTACCGAGCGTTACACTTTTTCATAAGTGACTCCCAGCCGCAACCTAATTTAAGACGTTGACGTCACGTCAAAAAACAAAGGAAAAATTACTGTATAAATAAAATAAATAAATAATTATAATTGCAAGTTATAGTTGATAAAAACAAGGCTATGCAATAGCTTTACCGCGGCAGTCTCCGAGTGCCACACGCCTTTTTTTCTTAATATTCGATTGCCTGATATCAACAAACAGGTTCCAAATTGTCTTTTGTTTCTTTAAATTCTGTGTTCGAAATTCAAAAAAAGACTACCGTAAAATGCTACAACATTGCCTGTATTTTGACAGTTTTATTCCATAATTTTTTTTAGTTTAGAGAAAGTCATATGTGTTTTCAATCACTATTCGAAATTGTACGTTAAGCTATCGGTATAGAGTTCATATTAGCCAAAAAAACCTCCTATTAATCACCGTAAAATGCATTTAAAAACGTAGGCAAAGTTACGTTACAAACTGCAACATTGCCTAGCTAGAAATATCATAGACTATTATGGATGCAAACGGGACGATTAGGCGCCTATTTTGCTTATAATTTGTTTTCTATTTTAGACTTTATTTAGTCTGTAATTGCAATACATATATATTTTTAACTGTGGTAGGCAAAGTTGAACACTTAATTGTAAAACTCTCATACAACAGTGAATAGGTCTGTAGGGTTGCTACTTAAGGTAGATGAATAAAAAACTAAAAATATAATATTAATATATATTTCAGAAATAATAAAATTAAATCAAAAATCAACGTAAAACCTTTTAAAACATTATATTACTACCTACCTACCAATCCTACTAATAAAAGCTGTTTCCCGCGGTTTCACCCGCATCCCCGGGGAACTACTTCCCGCACCCGGATAAAAAGTAGCCTATGTGTTAATTCAAGTTACCCCTCTATGTGTGTGCAAATTTCATCAAAATCTGTTCAGCTGTTTAGGCGTGACAAGGTAACAAACAAATTTTCAGAAAAAGAACGGAGTCTAGAATTGTGTTTTTTGTGTAGCAATAGCAACTGTTACACATGACTCATAAATAATAAATAAATAAATCAGACTAAAAAATAACAAACTATGCGAGTGACGTTACGAGCTAAGTTAAAAAAAAGTTTGAGTGGCAGCCCTAACCCTAGGCAAAGTTGAGTATTTTTATTCCGAAACCTGCTACAACTTTGCCGGCCATGATTCGACCCTTCAAAATAACATTTGTAGCAGAAAAACGAGGTAAAAAACAAGCATATTTTCTTTACTATTTAACTTACTCCAATTGTAAATAAAGGATAAAAATTCATGAAATGAAATTATTCTACCTAACCGGTAAAACACGACTACGACTACTGATATAACAATTGAAATTGACAATGTACTGACGGGTTATTTGAATGAATGATGCGTAAATGTTATCACATAAATTACCGACTTGCTCTTAATAGTACGACAGATTATAAAATCGTTTCTGTACGAGGATTATTTAACATTTTAAGGTTTTAGGCAATGTTGTAAAGTGATGGCAATGTTGTAGCAGTTTACGGTATTGCATGAAATTGTGAATGTGCCAGGTTCAAAACTGTATAAAAACTTTTTGCTCGACCTAATATAAAATTTTAGCTACGACCAAACGAAACTGAAAATGCAATCATAGACTACAGGCCCATGTCCAAAAATGGATGGGTCATATGAACTCGGGTACGACTGGGTGCTGCGCGCTGACCTCCCTATCGGCGTCAGCGTAGTTTGTTACGCTGACGACACGCTGGTTCTGGCACAAGGGAGGTCACACCAGGCGGCGGCTGACGCAGCGACCCTCGGGGTTGCGACAATCGTCAACAGGATCCGGCAATTGGGGCCCTGCAGAAATCCGAGGCCATGTGCTTTCATGGTCCTCGGAATGCGCCACCGTCGGGTTCCCACATAACAGTAGGAGGGGTTCACATCGGCGTCGGGTCGACGGTGAAGTACCTGGGACTCGTCCTCGACAGCCGGTGGAACTTCGAGGAGCACTTCCGACGTTTGGCACCCAGACTGGAACGGGTCGGGGTTGCCCTGAGGCGGCTCCTCCCCAATCTAGGGGGACCAAACGCCTCCTGCCGGAGGCTCTACGCGGGGGCCGTGCGGTCCATGGCCCTTTACGGGGCACCGGTGTGGGCGCGGTCGCTAAGGAAGCGGCCAGCCCGATGCCTGACCGCGTCCCAGAGGGTCATGGCCGTTCGGCTGATCCGGGGATACCGCACGGTCTCCGCTGAGGCGGCGAGCCTCCTTGCCGGATTGCCGCCATGGGATCTGGAGGCCAAAGCCCTCGCCCACATGTGGGAGTGGCGAGAGGAGGCAAAACGCCGGGGCATAACTCCGCTGCCGCGAGAAATCGCGGTACGGCGGACAGAGCTCCGGCGAGATCTCATGGCGACATGGAGAGTGCGATTGTCGCAACCCAGTGCTGGGCACGCCACAATAGCGGCGGTAAGTCCCCTCTTTGAGGAGTGGCTAGAGAGGCGCCACGGCGCCCTCACCTTCCGCCTGACGCAGGTCCTTACCGGACACGGTTGTTTCGGGAGGTTCCTGTTCCGTATTAGGCGGGAGGAAACGCCAGGGTGTCACCATTGTATGGATCGCCCTGAAGACACGGTGGAGCATACGGTGGAGGTCTGCCCGGCTTGGGTAGAGCACCGCCGTGTCCTCGTAGCGGCGATCGGCGGCGATCTCTCGCGTCCGACCCTGGTCCAGGCCATGGTCCGGAGCGAGAGTGCATGGCAGGCCGTCACCTCCTTCTGCGAAGCAGTGATGCTGGCAAAGGAGGAGGCGGAGCGCGTGAGGCAACGGGAATCCCAGCGCCCTCACGCCACTAGCCGCCGCAGTAGACGCCCTGGTCGGGAGACGACACCTAACTCCCAGCCACCGTAGGCGCGGGCCTGCGGGCGGTGAGCAGTGGGCAACTCGCCGCCCGGTAAGGACCAGGCCCGAGTCGACGGCGCGTCGTGTTTCACGCGCGCCTCAAAGAGATGTCAGCACATCGTGACGGGGTCCACGAAGACCGATGCCTCCTGGGTCAGGGTTGCGGGTTGGTTAAACAAGAAAGCGCGGCCCTGGCCGTCGCACAGGCAAGTGAAGAAACACAGGTGGGTTTTAGTCAGTAAAAGTCTGACACACCCTTCCGCTCCGCCCAGAGCGGGAGAAGTTATTTGATGATTTCCCATCCCAAAAAAAAAAAGGGTCATATGAACCACCAGGTGGCGTATATAGGACGATATAAAAGCATAAAATAAAAAATGTATGCGTGTACTAGTGTACACACGTAAGAAGTGAAACTTCTTAGAAAAAGAAGGCGCGTAAAATAACATTAATAAAGATTAAAACTTAGCGTCCCCAATAGGGGGACGGTCCACGACTAAATACAACACCAAATTTAAAACTAAACTGACCTAAAGATACAGCCTGTATGTCCCAACAATTGCACGCGCCAGCACCAGGTAAGTCAGTGTGGAATGCGAAATGCGGGATGCGGAATCCCCCGGGGCCAGAATGTTGGGCTCTTCCTCCCGATTCCGAAGAGCCCAAATTCGGCTAGTCTAGGACCTCCGGAACGCGAGATAGGCCGCGGAGGGGGTGAGGTGGCCTGAGGAGCAAGTGGGGGGGGGGTTAAGGGAGTGTAGAGGAGAGGGGTGGGGGGGGGGGGGGTTAAGGGAGTGTAGAGGAGAGGGGTGGGGAGGCTTGGTTGAGTCTAGGGGGAGGGGGGAGGGGTAGGTGAGGGGGGTTTGTCTAAGTGTTGGGAGGATCCTGTCCACCTGGGGTCACAACATGAGGGAGAGTGGGAGGGGACAGGACACTGGAATCTCGGAATGTATGTGCTATATGGGTATTGGGGGTCAGGTACTATGGGGTCAAAATGGGGGTCTAGGGGTCCTATCTGAATATAGGTTCCGGCTGGGAGGGGGGTTAGTAAGTAGGGAATTTTGTCAGAATTTTTAAATTCCCAGCCGTTTCCGAGATATCCGGGATTTTAGGTAGGGGTATGGGGAAGGACTTCGAGGTGGGTAAATAAAAAATTTAATAAAAAGTTGGCGCGTAACCGAAAAATGTGACGGTAAATTTTTTCCAACGTCGATAAAGAAGTTTCACTTCAATAAGATTCAGCTCTATGCCGTCACTTGTAAACTGTCCAACTGACTGCTGGTGAGAATTCAAAAGCGCAGGTAGAGTGAGTACCTTTTGGGTCATATATTTTTATACGGCATTGCGGAATAATGGATTAGAAGCTATATTGAAACAGAATGAAACTGATGCCGTACAAAATAAAATGACCAAATTTACCCTGGAAATTGTCAGCAAATCAAAAAAATTTACCGACTTTGTGGCGCATCATTTTTTACGGCACTGTGCACTTTCTTATTATTTTTCATGGATTTACCGATGGTAAAAATGCCGTACAAAAATATATGACCCAAAAGGTACTCACTCTACATGCGCTTTTGAATTCTCACCAGCACTCAGTTGGACAGCTTACAAGTGACGGCATAGAGCTGAATCTTATTATTTTATGCTCTTATATCGTCCTATATACGTCACCTGGTGGTTCATATGACCCATCCATTTTTGGACATGGGCCGGTAGTCTATCATTCTTTATAAACAAACCCCTTAAACACTGTGGCGTTTATTCATAAAGGATGACTTAAGTTAAGTGACGTTAAAAGGTCAAAACTGTAAGGTTAAAGAATCGCTAATCACTAGTTAACTGTAATCAGCGTTTATGAATAAGGGGGTAAAAGTTAGAGGGAGGGCGACATGTCTTTTGACTTTGGGAGCGATTATTTCCGAAAATATTAACAATGTAAAAAGATATACCTATATTTGAGCAAATCCCTATTTATTTTTAAATACTGTTACGGGCTGGTGTACTAAAATATCGGTTAAGGGTTCCGTGGTTTACGTGCCACAGAACGAGTACTCAGAGTGGGGTCCTCGTTGAATGACTCGAGCACCTGCTCTTCAAGATCCGGTTCATAGGGGCGCGGTCTCCCTGCATCAGCGCGAAGCGCTTCATTATCTTTGCGCGTTACGTGGACGCGATTGTGCAGACGTTGGAACGCACGCTCAGAAGGCACCGGGGTGCAAAATAGATCCCATAGTCTCTACGAGCTTCTGCATAATTGCAGTCACTCTTACCCAGACACATCAGCATGTTAACATACTTTATGTTAGAAAACGACATGATCACACAATATACGGAAATGGACGAAAAGTCTAATGTCAGTCAATAGTCAAATGTGAAAGGTCTTAAAATAAGAAGGGCAACAATCATTCTACTATCGTCGTGTTCAAACACTGTTGCCCAATGACTAGATGAACGTAATTGTTTCTCTCGAGAATCGATAAACGTGGATAAACTACAATGCATGCATGAGGTCAACTACCTCCGTCACCCGCGCACCTCTGTATTGCCATGGAAGTTACCTCCTTTTGCGAAATAATATTTTTAGGGGGTACTTTTTTAAGTTTAGCTAGACTATGTAGGCATTAGTAGAATCAATTATTGATACCTAACAATACCTTCATGAATCGGACAGGGTTTTCTTTACATATTGTATATGCATGCTGATCGAATGTTCCAGATCTCTCTCGAAGTAATAATAATGCTCGATTTCCATTACATTCTTGTTTACAACCAGCAGGTTGTTGCAGGCAATGAAGGAGAACTGAAGTATCAAGTAATTTCCATATCAACCTATACTGATGTAACCTGTACCATTCGCTAGGTATAGATATAGGGTATCAAAGTTATGCAAAGCATGGCCATTAAAATATTGAACCATCAACACAAATTAAAATATGCCATTGAAGTAATGTGCATTCGTAACAATATCTATGAAACAATACATCACATGTTAGGGTGGAAATTAACAAAAAATCAGAACTCTAATAATGGTGCTTAGTTAAGCCACAGACTTTCAAAACCCTTTTTAGGGAAGTATTCTACAGTTTTTGTATCAGTCAGTCACTCTTTTCTTAAATAGTGTCAAAATTTAATTTCAAGTTAAAACTAGTGAATTAGAAATAACTTACTAGATAAACCAGTTTCATAAACATTCATTGTAAAGTAACCTCCACAATTTTTGGTTACATTTCCAGGGCATTTCATGTCACAAAGATTATCAGAAACAGCAACTGCAGCCTTTGGTCGATAGTCCCCGCAAAAACACTCTGATCTAAAAATATATCAACATGTATTTGTTAATTAAATTTTCAGGCATTAACAGCTAATAAAAGCGCCGGGTATTTTATAGCTGATAATAAATACCCTTATCATCAAAAATATTAATAACATAGATTCATTAATGCAGTATTTAACATGTTGGTTTGTTTAGTTAAATACATGTAACTGATTTAGCAATTTGATCATTTACTAGCTCTGACCAGTTGAAATGAATCTAAAATGTATTTCAAAGTTTAAACTAGTTTATGCAGTACCCTAGTTTCTTCTAAAATAAAAGAAGCCTAGGTTACTCCTTATAACATCAGCAATCTGCCAGCAGTAGCTTGTCAAAATTGGGCCAGTTGTTCCATAAACAAAACAAAGGAACATATAAACTGATAAATATTTAAAAAATCACTTTTATAAGTACTGTATATACTTCATATGCATTTATTAGAAAAAATCCAGCAAATCATATACAATGATATCATCACTGTTGAAGTTAATGAGACCATTACGCATTCACCATGCACAAGCAAACTATTGTCTTAAGTTTGACTATCTGACTCATATAAACCGTTTTAGGGTAGACAAGAATAAAATTGTTGGTTGAAACAAATGTTGACAGTTAAAATATTAAGTTGTTAGCAAAATGTATCAACTTACGCATATTGAACTCCAGCATATGGAAATCCAGCTTGTATGCATATATCAAGACATGCAGTAGGTGAATTAGTGTTTGCGTAATTGCCATAGAAACCTGTCAGCAATCTCAATTTCTTCTCATCTGCATAGCATCCTAGGTATTTCGCATAAGTTGTCTGACCGCGAAGGCATCCATTAGGTAATTTTTCTGAATAAAAATTTCCACTTTGTATAAGGCATGTTTTATTGACTATTTGCTGTTTGCAATTTTGCGTTTTAGCACGGTGAATAGCAGATATAGCTTCTCTACTCTTTATTTCACAAGGCGGTTTAAAATCCAGTTCTTCTAGCCTTAGATGTGTCAAGATCTTGTGGTGATTCTTATTAATCGAGGGCAAGTCTTCATCGTCACTATATCCAATATTGCTCTTCCTAGCCGAAATTTCATCCACTACTTGTCGAGCAGTAGATACATAACCATTCTTTTTCAGTAAATTATCATTTATAGACGGAAATAAACTAATTGCAATAAAAATATGTATAAAAAAAGCAAGTAAAACTGATACCACAATGCACTTTGTATACTTAAAATAATATTTTCTAAAATTAATCGCCATGTCAACGATGTTTCATTTTGTATTTTTAATAAATGAATTATAAATTCTTAATATACGCCAGTAAATATTTTTTATTATTGGAAGGTAATAAGTACATGCCTAAATTGTGTACTTTTGTGTAATGTTATGAGTCTGTCTTGGACTAGCCAAGTGCCTACATAACCCAACAAACCTTCCCGGAGATTATTAATAAATTGTTTTGTTTCTTCCCGTCAAATCCCGTCGACCGACGTCGTTTGACAATAACACTTGACAATTTAGTTGACACTATTGACAGCTTGAGACCATTGACGTATATAACATGGACGGGAAATGTTTGACTATAGAAAAAATAGTTATACAAATATGTGTTAGAGTGTGGTCTTAAGACAAAAAATCTAAGGATTAATTAACTTTTACGTTAATATTAAATGTTTGCAGGTCCAAGCTATTTGTATACCTACCATTCAAAACCAACCTGAGGAGATTTTAAAGAGAAGTGGCATAGATTCAATCTTTGGCAATCCGCTAGGCTAGGTTTAGTCAGTAGCACCTCCGCGCAACCAATATATTTACTAGCAAATCCACTGCACCTGATTTATCGGTATGACTTAAATTTTTCAACATTATTTGCAAATCCAACTGATATCAATGATAACATCTTATAGTCCGGGAGGCAGCGGCTATTTTGGTTAGTGTTTTTATGCCGATCTTTACTTCACAATACTAGTGAAGAAGCTCTTTCTAATAACGAAAGTGAAGGTCAGCTGACGCACCAGCGGGGGCGGTTGCTATGAGACCCCATAGAACACGTCAAAAAAAAAAATCTAAAAAGTATTTTATTCCACATGAAATTTTTTTCACGTGTTATTGACATTGATTACAATTAAAAGAAAGTAGTCCGCTGCACGACTAACGGTGGATTATGCGTCAGCTGAGCGTGCGAACTAGCCAAAAATAAAATAAAAAAAAAATATTTTATGCCGATTGAATTTTTTTTACATGATTTTAGACATTTACAGAAACTTGATATTGATAATCAGCTGCATATTTAGTGGGGGAAAACACGTCAGCTAGAGCAGGAATGTATGACTGCGCGCATATATCTCTATGACTCGCGGAATTTTCAATGCTCCGACTGACGCCTTTTTCCTCAACGGACAATCAGCTGACGAATATTTTCTTGTATCTATATATTAACACTATAATATTTATACATTCCATGTCGTCTTTTAACAATTTACCCAAGATTTAACTTACAGCTTATTGTCTTCCGTACAGAGGAATTTTATACCTGCGTTCCTGCGTCCCTTTCCCCAAAAGGGACATAACAGCTGTGTTTCGGCTTTGTTCATTTATTCCCAACTAGGCTTGTGTTAAGTAACTCCACTAGAAGATTGGATATGAGACATATCATTCCAGCCAAAGACACATATCCGATAACTATATCCATGTCCGCTAATCATATCCGCGGTTATGATGACGTGAGAGAGCGAGGACAAGTCCCATATCGCGGAACTATGTTGCTCCGAGGCTGCGAGAGATTTAAAAATTTTCTCGGAGCGAGATAGTGCCGCTTACAGTACAAAATTAATTTATTCGCTCTCGCTCCGAGGACAAACTATTTGATTTCCCGTCATACTTTACACAGGCTTAGGACTGTCAACCAAATACCTATTTAAATTAAAAATAAATATTTGATTGGCGTATTTAAAAATCAATTAGTATTTACAATGATTTCTGATCGACTATGTACATGATTATGATTTTTACAGTTGTTTTTTTTTTACCTACTTATAATTATTAAACTATTTTTATAACTAATTATTATCTATTATTTAAATACACACAAGAGATTATTTAGTAACTTTCTAATGCAACAAACAAAACAAACTAAATATTCGCTTCGCGCCACTGTCACGCTAAGTTTGTTTATATAGATTTACGCATGCGCGTCTCGTTTCAAGCGGAAACAAAAAAGAAACGACGTCTAGTAATATATTTTTTTATCAAGCGCTGCTCTCGCTGCCTGCATATAGAACGGACGACCGAACGATGAACAAACCTAATCGTCCTTTCTTTTTCGCTCACTAGCCGCTGTGTTGTATTACGCTCTCGCTCTTTATATTAAGATTTTTATGTTAATTTTAATAAAAATAATCGAATAAAATTACGTTTCAATTAATCCGAATATTACAAACTAATAGAAATCATATTAATGTTGTTACCGCTTCACACCTATGAATCTTGGGTAAATTGTTAAAAGACGACATGGAATGTATAAATATTATAGTGTTAATATATAGATACAAGAAAATATTCGTCAGCTGATTGTCCGTTGGGGAAAAAGGCGTCAGTCGGAGCATTGAAAATTCCGCGAGTCATAGAGATATATGCGCGCAGTCATACATTCCTGCTCTAGCTGACGTGTTTTCCCCCACTAAATATGCAGCTGATTATCAATATCAAGTTTCTGTAAATGTCTAAAATCATGTAAAAAAAATTCAATCGGCATAAAATATTTTTTTTTTTATTTTATTTTTGGCTAGTTCGCACGCTCAGCTGACGCATAATCCACCCTCAGTTGTGCAGCTGACTACTTTCTTTTAATTGTAATCAATGTCAATAACACGTGAAAAAAATTTCATGTGGTATAAAATACTTTTCAGATTTTTATTTTTTAACGTATTCCGCAGCTTCCCAATCTCGCATCCACCGCAACTGGACCAGCTGACGATCGATTTCGTCATAAGCCACATGCATTCTGTTTTCTATATTAAAATCAGCCGGCATAAAATGACTTGTTTAAAAAGCCGCTGCCTCCCGGACTATTATGAATTGAATTGAGCTGGTGAAATATATCTCATGCTTGTCTTCAATATCTGTTAAAGCTTATTTTGATTTGATTTCAGTGAGTATACCATTTTAAAACAATAAAGAAATTAAAGGATAAAGGTCAAAAACAGGCCAAGAAGATATAGATAATTAATGAGAAATTTAGAACACAGACGACAAAAGTTGCTTATTTTATTATATATTACTATCAAAGATTTATAGGAAAGTAATTTATTGAATTTTGATTCCCAATCTTTGCTTGCAGAATGTGCAGGACCCGAAAACTTCTTAAAATGAGAATTAAAAAAAAAATAGTAATTTCTTTAAAATCTTTAGATGGTTTATCCATCAAAAAAAGTTGTAAACATTTTAAATAATGTCGAAAGAATATTAAAAACTGTTTTGTAGATTTTTATGCCAAATCAAATAATTTATTAGATTCTGGGGATTGTGAACATGATACATGAAATATTATGAAAAAAATCTAACTTGTTAAGGTAGATTTTTTTTTCGTATTGAAATTACCTGAACAAAATTGTAATGTTCAGGAATAAATAAGACTGATTTGTTTAAATACATTGTTATAATGAATTTATTGTTGTCTTTTAATTAAAACCCTCAATCATCCTGCATGTTAGAACCACCTACCTTCGGTATTGGAAATTTAAAATATAAAATATTAATTAACATGATTCCGTCAAGGAAGTCTGTGAAAAAGAATTTATTGTATATTTTTTGCAAATTAGAACGCTCTATTATATAGAACTAGCGACAGCCCCGCCGTTTCACTAGCATTTCCTCCTGCCTAGTTTCCTGTGTTAATCCAGGTTTTGTACGGACGACACCAGGTCAAGCTACCTGAAACTATCAAATATTCCCAATCAACCTTGAGCTTTAATACTTTGGAGATAAAGTTGAAAATCATATAAAGGAATTCGACAGATTGTAGTAGCTTGATGTGCTGTCGTATGTACGAATGTATGCTAAATTATATCGATTTAATGGTTTTTGCGTCCATCTTCACTTTTACATTTATGTGTTAATAATATTATAATAGGAAGGGATAGTAGGATTATGTATCACAGAATTCTTCCGCGCCGGGAGTCCATCGTGAATATTAAAATTTCTTTGAATATGTTCCCGCCGTTGCAAACGTCTAACAAGGCTCTAACACAATTACATAAATTATTTGATATATTTTTTAATTCTTGTAATAGCTATTTAAGCTTAAATTCTAAGATCATAAAATTCAAAATAAAGTTCAAAATAGTAATGTTATCGTAATCTTTTATCGATATTGTTATAAAGAAACATGGGCAGCTCTATTAGCGGCCATTTTATCCTCTCAGTAAAGTGCAGATATGTTTTTGGTAGGTATGGCACGTCTATGCTTGAGACACTGACCTCTATAATTACCACTGGACTGGCGGCTGTCAAAGTGCTTTTGTGCCTGTTTGATAATCGCCATTTTGGCGCTGTCGAACGTAGCGAGTGTCTGTGGTACTAAAACTAGTGACGTCGACATCAGCGAACAAAATATATCGATAACTCTTGATAATAAGTTTACAATTATAAATAAAAGTATTATCATAACTATTTCCTATATTATACTAACAATTTACAAAACACTAAATATGAGTAGTTGCTTAACTTTATGTAAATAAAATATTAATTAAAATGATTAAAACCCGACCTCAAAAATAAATATTAAATTTCTTCAGTCAGTGTTTTTATAATTTGTTTTTGATGTGAAACATCTATAGCCGCACATAAAACCGAACTCATACCGTGGCTAGTATGTTGGCGTATGATGGTATATATATTTTACAAAATAATGTCAATGTTTCACATCTGCCAGACGTCCCGTGACGCCAAATCTAAGCGTTATTCTTAGGTTTTTCAATGTATTTTGTTAACATTTTATCTTATTGTTTTTAGCTTTCTTAATTAATGTTACAATTGGCCTGTTAGTCTAGTGGTTAGTGACCCTGACTACTATGCCGGAGGTCGTGGGTTCGATTCCCACCCAGGTCAAATGTTTGTGTGCACGATCATTTGTTCTGTCTAGTTGTAATTTATCTATTATATGTATGTATTTAGAAATATATATATATATGTTTATCAGTTGTCTAGTACCATAACACAAACTCTGCTTAGCTTGGGACTAGACGTAGCGTTGTGTGTTAGTTGTCCGATATTATATTAATTGCATTGTTCCCCAAGTTAAACTACTAACTAAAAGAATTTCAGCAATCCAACTTAATTCTTAGATGTACGCGGACAAGCGTGCATACATAAAAATTTGGAACACATGTTAAAACGCTGGTATAGACTAACATACGTGTATGCAAAAACTATGCAATTGTAGTGATATTAGATAGGGCAGAAAGGATAACCTCCTTTTTTGAAGTCTTAAAACACACGATCTATGTCTTAATCAGACTGATTTTATACTGCGAATGTTTAGATGAATATTTGTTACAATTTCACTTTTAGGTCCGTATTCCAGAAGGAAACTCAAGCATTTATTTCTGTTTAAACTAGTTTCAACCAATCAAATGGCTTGAAACGAGTTTAAAAGTAATGCTCGAGTTTTGAGTGAGCTTCTGGAATATGGGCCTTAGCTACATAATCATACGATATTTGGCACATGTTAGATATCTGGATTAACAAACCGATAGATATTTTTATCGGTTGGCTACGAGAAGCCATGGAATAATGAATTAAGTAACATAGTCGTAAAGGTAAAATAAAACACGTTTTATAATTTTACTTTATATTTTTAATTAGGAAGAAAGAAATTTCTTATACTTTGACCTGTAATCGACAAAGAATAATTTTTCGTAGCTGCAAAAATTCTTACATCGATGTACTTAATTATAATTTGTTTAATTAATACATCAAAATGACTATTTAGAGTTTCAAACGTCATTGTTTTTAAAAAATGAACGCGTAATTCTGGAAACAAATTATTTGATTTTGGAGCTGAATAAAAATGAAGAGTTATTGCAAAAACACGTAACTATGGGGGGTATTTATCATGATTTACGCTTTTTTTTTTTGAGGTTGGTTATTTTGAATTTCAACCTCCGTACACGTTGGCTTAAAGTTTTTGCTTTTGAAATTTTTAAGGATCTTCTCCTTTGTTGGGCAAGGTTTTTTGACGACCTTGGTGTAATTTCATAACAATGGTCATGTAAAAATCCAAATTCAATTCTTTCCTTTTTAGGAGTTGATGAGACACCATAACCATGATCAGTTAGCTGTTCTTGATCTCTCTTTGACTTATCCGATAATTCTATAATATTTGCATCAAAAAATAATTTTCGTTTGGCTGAACTAGTACCTACATTAGCCGACTTTGTAGTTAACGGACTAGGCAATAACGTAGACGCTGACGGACTAGGCGAAGATGTAGACGTTGACGGATGAGGCAATGAAGTTGAAGTTGACGGACGAGGCGATGATGCAAAGGTAGATGTTCCTGAAAAGTAGACAAAAATCTTAATATCACAGCTCAATGAATATTTATGATAATTTTAGCATGAAAACACAGGGTAGATTTGATGTCAATATACACATCCAGAAAAATGCTTGCTCGGTTCGAGAGATTTAGGTGTCACATATATTATGTATATAGTTGCATATCTATTTATACTTTTGCATACAAATGTATGCAGGCGGACTTATGCCATAGGTATTTTCTACCAGTCAACCATTGAGTGATGCAGAGACGATTTGTGCTAGATGCAATGAAGTTATCATAAAAGATACATAAGTATCACATTATGAAACAGATACCCAGATACATGTGATATTGTAGGAATCAGTATTTAACCAACCAAACACATTGGTCCGAGTAATAGACCCAGGTCTGAGCAATGGTGGCACTCGGTGTCTGTGCGATGGATCCTTTGATTAATTATATGGATTGATCAGGTAAGGAGGGCAACTGTATCATATAAGTACTTCTAGTAAATTAATTTATATAAAAACAACAAACATTCAAATATTGTCGGAATGCTACCTGGTTTCAATGTTGTTCTACTGAATGTTTGTCGAAACATTATATATATGTTTTAGGAGTCAAGTTTATAGTTTCCATATTCTCAAGCCAAACTTTTCTCTCCTCAAAGTCCTTTGGAAATCTGGAAAAAATATAGATTAAGTAACATAATTTACAATGAAGGTTTGAACATTTCATATCCATTAGCCCCCTGACCATGATCATTGATCTTGACTACACAAGTTATATCAATATCACGGAAAAAATGTGTTAAATTAACTATCGATAATGAAAATATCGATATGATGCAACCACTGACGGTTCTAGTTGAAACTTTTAAATAAAAAGATTCTTTAGTAATACGTATAATTGCATTAATGTTTCTTTAGAATAAAACATGATAAAAGAAGTAAGAAGACAGGATTAGTTTCTGATATGTAAAAATATACTAAATAAATTATTACAAACAACAAACCTGTGGAATGATATTTCACTGCCTTTTTTATAACGTCGCTTACAATATACACATGACCTCATTCTTGATAACTTTTATATAATGCTTATAACAATCACAACATAAAATTCTAACCAAATATTTAAAAATGCAAAATTACTTTACTGTAAACAAACACTTCTCTCGCAGCCATTTACAATATACGTCAAAATTAGTTCTGTGGACACACGCTAGTGGCGCTTCAAATAGGCACAAAATAATAGCTGTCAAACTTACGGAACAGCCAGTCCAGTGGTAATTATAGAGGTCAGTGGCTTGAGACCACCAAAACCGGAGACGTGAATATATATATATATATATATATATATATATATATTTTAAATAATATTGTGAATATATATATTTTTTAAATAATATTTATTCATTACTATAGATACAAGTCTTTCAGTCGAATACATAAATGGATTAACTTATACTCCTTTTCGTTTCTTTTTTGTTCAGGGGTGGAAAATGCTCATGCATGTCCGCCCCCCAGAATAGGCGATGGGGTCTGTCAGACTCCTACTGACTAAAAACCACCCCGTTATCTCTCTAGTCAAGTGCGCGCGGGGCCGCGGGAGTCCTTAATTCTGCCGTGGCCCCACACTATCGTGTCGGCCCAGTCTGCCCGGGCCCCGCCTCCTGTCCGGGGTAGTGAGGTGTTAAACTACCACTTGCATTGCTTCTGAGGCACGCACATACGCCTCGGGTCCATCAAAAAGGGGGCGGGGACTTCCGCATGTCCCTCGCCTCTAGACCCATTCATGGGGGCCGGAAAAGGGCGTTCGCTACCCTTCCTCGGGGCCTGGTGCGTCATCTGCGGCGTAACAGCTAAGGGTTTTTTTGCGAGTTGTCCTTCCTCTTAGCCCCACTCGCTTGCACGCATGCAAGCGGGGCCCCCAGCTGCTCTTAGTGAGGAGCCCAGGTTGTCCGACGGCGACCCGGGGTTCAGGTCGTGTCAGCGCATCTGAAGTGATTGCCAACTCGTCGCACGCATGACCGCAGAAGCGGACCCCGCGTCTGACTTTGGTCCGCGCCGGAAAACCGGTAACCCCCATATCTGGGGACCGTTCTGCTATCCGCCACCTGGGACCGAGTCCGATGGCAGGCCAGAAACTGCACACGGAATCCTAAGTTATTCTAACTTATCCTTTTTACGGTGTAGTGAGATGTTTAACTATCCCGTGCATCACCTCTGAGGCATATCATGATGTGGCCACTAAGTATGCTACAATTTTTCAAAGTTCTTTATAAATTATTTACGGAATGCACTTTTTACTACATAAATCACGCGCTTTTATTTAGTAAACAACACTATAAATAATTTTAAAAGTCCAATGAAAAATGAGCGTGACACTCAGCTTGACTTTCCTACCAAAACTCCACCGGAGATGTGAGCTGAGCAGTATTGCCAGTTGTTTTTTGTCATAAGTAACATAAAACTCAAGCACACAAACACAGGTAACACAAAACGTAGTAAAACAAAAAAAATACATGCTTTGTAAAGTTGCCATATACTAGTAATTTCTCCTGTATCGTGGGTGCATTTACGAACATAAACAGTGACATACACAAACAGCCAGACCAGGAACAACTAATTGTAGGCTATACAAATATTTGTTCCGTGCCGGAATCAAACCGGGACACATGATGACCGAAAACCGATTGAGAGAAAATAAATAAATAAAGGAAATTGTAGCGCGTAGGTCGTGTTACGTAATTAAAACTCAGATAAATCGAACGTTGTCTATTGCATGTGTGTAAAAGAGTACAATGTGTATGATGTGTACAATAACGTGATGTAAGATAATCATGCACAAGAGTGAACAGGAATAGAATGTAAATACGAATGTGTATTAAAATAGAATGAATCTTACAAGCTATGCACTCACTTAAATAAACTAGCTATCTCTAACCAATAGTGGGGTAACCAATAGGAAATCAGTTTGTTGTCTCGAAATCCACGGGGTAGCGCGTGCGTTCTCGATGCTGATTCGTTGATCGAGGGAGGCCGAGGCGTGTGATTGGTCGGTGTAGAGGGCGCGCCAATTCACAGTTCACGTGCAAGACAGCTCGCTATAGTTTTCCACGCACATTGACGATGGTCAACAGATGTGCTTCCGGGGTGAGATTTATAGGTACTGTTAAATAAATACATGAGTAAACCCGAATGTTAGGTTTTATTTAACTAATAAAATGGAACCGAATACTTTTAGTAGTTTGGCATATATCAATTATATGACAACAGTCTGGATTTCTTTTTAAAATAACCATAAACTACTACATTCTTCCCCCCTTTCTTAATCTTGAACATAGTCATTCAGGTAGGCTGGAGGTCACTTAAACCGATTAGAACGACGCGGTTCAACTACTGGTGTTGAGTGGTACGATTCATCAGCAACAGGGGAAGAAGGAGGCGTATTGTACGTATCCGAATCTGTCGTAGTTGTAGATTCTATCTGCTGTTCTGCTTTATCTTCATGGCTTGCGTTGTTATCATTATCAGATGGTATAATATTAGGTGTAGCAAGTCGGTGATCCGGCAGAATTAAATCGCCTCTAGGAGCAAGGTGACGATTGGAAACTGTCAATTCTCTACCATTAGAAAGTCTTATGGAACTGTAATATGGATTAGGTTCCAGAAGGTCAACTTCTTCTACCATTGGATCATATTTGCTAGCTCTAACGAATTTCTTTAAGAGAACCTTTCCTGGTTGCAACCACGACGGCATGGATTGTCCCCAAGACGATCGTCGTGGATGGTTAAACATTCTTTCGTGAGGAGTAATATTAGTTGACGTACATAGAAGTGACCGAATGCAATGGAGTGCTTGAGTAATAACTATCTCCCACTTAGCTATTGAAAGATTTTTGTCTTTTAGTGCAAGACGTATTGTTTGCCAGAGAGTTCCGTTAAGGCGTTCTACCTGTCCATTACCTTGCGGGTTATAAGGGGAAGATCGGCTTGTAGATATTCCTTTAGAATGTAGAAATTCTTTAATTCCAGCTGACATGAAAGACGCCCCTTGGTCTGTATGAATGGTTGCTGGCATTCCAAAAATTGAGAAAATATCAGTAAGATGTTTAATAACTGTCTCCGTGCTCATATCTGGGCATGCGTAGGCAAATGGGAACCTCGAATATTCATCAATTACTGTTAGAATATATTTATTGTTCGTTGTCGATGGCAATGGTCCTTTAAAATCCAAAGATAATCTCTCAAAAGGCGTAGTTGCTTTAATTAATAGACCAGTATTTTTATTAAACCTTGGTTTTATCTCCGCACAAGTTGGACAAGAGTTTACAACTTTTTTGACATCGTCACTGGTAAACGGTAGGTTTTTAGATCTTATCCAGTGTGTAAGTCGTGTTATACCAGGGTGACAGAGAGATTTATGTAATTCTTGAAGGCGATTTTCTGTTGTGGCTCCACATACTTGTCTTGATAGTGTATCAGCTACAACATTAAGATGTCCAGGGCGATATTTGACATCGAATTTATAGTTTGATAATTCCAAACGCCATCGCTGGATCTTGTCGTTTTTTATTTTACTTGCATGACCTTGGAACATGTATGCTACTGACTTTTGATCGGTTATTAGATAAAATGGACGACCTATTAAGTAATGTCTCCATTTCTTAAGACTTCCTATAATTGCGTATGCTTCCTTTTCAATTACAGGATATTTCTTCTCGCTTTCATTAAGAGATTTTGAAAAAAATGCTACCGGTCGACCATTTTGTGTCAAAGAAGCCGCGATAGAATAATCTGAGGCATCTGTTTCTACAGTGAACGGTTCTGTGGGGTCAATTGCTGCTAAAGACGATTTCAAAATGATCTTTTTTATTTCTTCAAAAACCTTCACTTGTTCTGCGTTTAAAGGGTATGTCTCTACCTGTGTTAATGGATGTAATTTGGAAGAAAAATCAGCAACCAATTTTGAGTAGTGAGAGAATAATCCTATTACTCGTCTTAATGATGCTGAATTAGTGGGTACTGGTAAATCACGTAGTGGCCGTAGGCGTTCTGGATCTGGCTTAATGACTCCATTGTTTATATTGTAACCAAGAATCCTTAAATCAGTTATAGAAAATTCACTTTTGTCCTTGTTTATTGTAAGTCTAAATTTATCTGCAATTTCCATGAATTTTTGAAGCTTTTCATCGTGATCTTTCTGATCTTTTCCGCAGACGGTAATATCGTCCAAATATGGATAAATACCTTCAATAGATGACTTCCGAATGATAGAATCTATGGCGCGCTGAAAACAAGCCACTCCGTTGGTCACACCAAACGGAATACGACGAAATTGGTATAAATTTCCAGCGGCTTCGAAAGCAGTAAATGGTTTATTTTCTGGTATAATAGGAATTTGATGGTAAGCAGATTTTAAATCAATTTTGCTAAATACTCTATATTTAGATACCTTTGCTACGATTTCTTCGATGTTTGGTAATGGGTATGCATCAAGGTAAGTAAATCTGTTGACAGTCTGTGAATAATCAATGCACATTCTCTTTTTATGATTTGTGTTTGATGTGATCAGGACCTGGGCACGCCAGGGCGAAGTGCTCTCTTCTATAATATTATCTTGCAGTAATTTCTTGACTTCTTCTTGTATAAATTTGCTGTCCTCGCCTGCAAATCTTCGTGATTTTATTACGATAGGTTTACATTCTGATGACATATTTGGAAATAAATTGACAGGCTCAATGTTAGCTTCTTCTAATGCAAATAATCTAAGCGGAGGATGGTGTCCATTAAATTGTATTTCTAGTGCGGAATACTTTCCGAGAACATCGTGTCCCAGTATGACATGGCAACAAAGATTTTTCATGACTCGAAATAGTATTGCAGGTATAACTTGATTGTTTATCTTCAGTGTTGCTGAACATACTTTAGTTATTTGTGATGTATGTGATGAGGATGCCATCGATACTTCCTGTCTCCAAGGCATGGTTTTTAAATCATACTGCTCTACAACATTTTCATCAATGAAACTTCCAGTACTTCCTGTGTCGATCAAAGCCTGGAGTGATATTCCGTTGATGGCAACTTGAGTTTTGCATTTGTTGATGCCACTGGCTGCCAACAGTAAACAAGAGGTGATGTCTTCATCTTCCTCAAGTGAAGTGATAGCAGCGTTCACACTGCTACTTCTGCAAACCTTCGCAAAATGACCTTGTTTACCACACTTGAGGCAGGTTGCCTGAGATGCTGGACATGACCGACGGGGATGACGTGAATTCCCACAAAAATAGCATTTATCATTCCTTTGTGATTTAGGAGGTTCAAACTTTCGACTTTGATTCGAAATAGTAGCGGTTGATGGAGTATCTGTTGTAGAAGCAATTTGTGAATTGTTGAAACTTTGACTTTGGATCTGAGCAGATTCGAGAGAGCGAGCTTGGTTGTGGGCTTCGTCAAGAGTGAGTTTCATATTTTCTAGGAGTCTCTGTCGAATAGTAGGAGAACCTAAGCCGGAGATGAAAGAATCACGTATGTATTCATTTTCGTATTGACTTGCAGTTACCGCCGAAAAACTACATTCTTTGGATAAAAGTTTCAGAGACTGTATGTATTGATCAATTGTCTCGTTTGGCTGTTGTTTACGAGAAGCCAAATTGTGGCGAGCGAATATTTCACTTTTTGGCTTGATAAATAAAGTGTCTAATAAAGAGATCGCTGAAGAAAAGGTTTCTTCACGGGTTATGTGTTCGTAAATATTTGGCGATATTAGATTTGTAAGCAGCTTAAGTTGTATTTCGTCTTCCGTTGCATTGACTGCATCCAAAAAATTAATAAATGTTTTCTTCCAGTGTAACCAGAGCGCAGAATTTTTGTTGTCAAGCGGGTCCGCTTCCAATCTCTCCGGCTTCAAAAATTTCTCCATTGCGTTTATTGAATGTGTATAAATATTAGTTAAATAAATTGTTAAATAAATACATGAGTAAACCCGAATGTTAGGTTTTATTTAACTAATAAAATGGAACCGAATACTTTTAGTAGTTTGGCATATATCAATTATATGACAACAGTCTGGATTTCTTTTTAAAATAACCATAAACTACTACAGGTACTTTGCGATAGGCGGTCGCAAGGCCGCCATGACTTCCGCGATCCTAGTGTGATTTATAGGAAGCCTTCGCAGCGGGTTGTAGAAAATGTATAGCAGCTGGCTGGGCTGGCTACAAGACGTTTTAGAAATGTAGTGAGTCTGGGCCAGCACATTGTACACTTAATGCTAGGTATAGTAACGCTATAGTTAACTGTTTTAATGTTAATTTCCTATATTTTGGCTTAGTTTTTATACAGATTCAACTTAACTCGGCCATGGAGTGCAACACAACTATTAATAAATAAGATCTTGACAGTGACATTGACGTGTCATCTATCTAAGGCTATCGTATCTATCTTATCTACTATATGAGTGCGAAAAAGCAAAACACGAATTCCGAATATATGGCCCATTAAATAAATGCAATCAACTCAAATCAATTCATTTCAATTCTTGATTAATGGCCTTTATGGGAGAGTCGCCACAATTTTGCCAATATCACGTGCGAACGATTAATAAACCATCAAACGCTGGAGAATATTTAGCGCGAATTAAAATAATAATAATATATTTCTTGTTATGTTATAAAAAAATAAAAAAATATTTCTTCGCAGATTGACAGATAAGTAGTAACATCACAGATTATGGATACGAAAATGACTATATCACGACGGACAGTGAAAGAACAGTGAGGAAAAAAAAAAGTTACAGCTTAATTTTATTAATTTCAATAAATTTGCATAGTTTGAATATAAAACGTGTAAACACAAAAGGAACTATACATTTGACCGAGGTAGGACGAGGAATATGAGGGGGAATGATTTCATGAAAGGAGAAGCGTAATTTAGGACAGGAGAAAAATAAATGGTCCACGTTTTCTTCATCTAAACCGCACTCACAAAGAGAGTTATCCTTAATCCTAAGTTTGGGCAAGAAATAGGGAGAGCAACAATGATTAAACCGGATACGACAAATAGTTGAGGTTGTGGATTTTTTGCCCAATTGATACTTAAAAAACCAAGGTTTGTGGGGTATTTCAGGTTGAATATCTCGATAAAATTGACCCTTTACGGTTTTAGAGATTTGCTAAACTTTGGACCAAGATTTAAACTTTAGAGGAAGAGTAGTACAAATATCATGGGAATAAATTTCAGAGTGGGTAAGAGCGTCAGTGAGAACAGCATTTTTGGCGCAAGAATCAGCCGACTCATTACCAAGAATACCGACATGACCAGGAATCCAGGCTATGACGACAGCAAAGTTCATGACATTTGAACAGCAAATCTCTGATTTTAAGAATTATAGGGAATCTTGACTTATCTATTAGATAAGATCTAATCTTGACTTGAAGATTTTTTTTTTTAAATGTGAGCACATATAAATATTGTATGAATGTAGCAGCTGCAACGCATTCGGACAGGACAACCCGGCGACCCGCTGTGAAGGGTGCCTATGAATCACATTAGGATCGCGGAAGTAATGGCGGGAGTCACTACCACCCATCGACAAGGTGTAAGGTGTGTTGGCCATCGTCGATGTGCGTGGGAAATCGTTTGCGCGTCGTCTTGCACGTGAACTGTGAATTGGCGCGCTCTCTACACCGACTAATGTGACTAATCAGACGCCGCGGCCTCCCACTATCTACGAATCAACATCGAGAACGCATGCGCCATCGCGTGGATTTCTGCAGCACAGCAAACTGTTTTCCTATTGGTTACCCCACTACTGTTGAGTTTTTAGCTAAGTTTATTTAAGTCAGTGCATAGTTTATTAGAGACGAGACATTCTTGCTGACATTCCTGTTTGCACCCTTTTACATTCATATTCATTTTATTTTTCACATTCCTGTTCATACTCTTGTACGTTCTTAATCACATTCTTATACATTATACTCTTTTACATACGTACAATACACAACATTCAATTCTTCTGAGTTTTAATTACGTAACACGCCCTACACGCTACACAAACGCTCGTAACTTTTCTATGTATACAAAGTACTCTGTGCTCGTAACTAAGTTCTCCAACCAACAATGTATACCATTATAACTACAGTTAGAAAATTAATTTTCTTTAAAATCTACCTCAAATGTGACTATTTTTTGCTGACTTTTGAAGTGAAACTACGCACGCTTGACTTGGGGAGTAAGCTGGCGAACGCGTGACCTAAGCATTACGAAAAGTGATCGGGCAAGGCGAACGGTAGTTAAGTGGGGGATATAAGCACAGAGGCGCCCGTGGCGCGAGCTTGGTACTACAAGGTCTACAACGAGATTTTTTTTAATTTTTTTTTTTCAATAAAAATAGATCTATGAAGATCTATGCAAAAATATTAATTTACCAATGAAACCATGAAATAAATTTAAATATTTATAGAAAATTAATACAGGGTGTAAGGGAAACGCTTCCGAAAACGAAGACAGGTGATAAGGCTAGTGATTCTCGATACGATACCATCAAAAAATGAGGATTTGTTTAACAATTTTACTTAAGCATTTTTCGTACACTATGCTGTGGGAACAGTTAAATGAGTTAAATGAAACCATTATTTGCGATTAAACATTTTTTTTTCTTTACAACTCTAACAAGTAATGTATTCGTAAATAAATAATCAGCTGACGGCTGACGCTCGCGCATAAACTCGGGTTCAAAGACCGCGTGCGGTCACCGACATCGCGATGCGCGACGGGCGATGCGCCGGCTGACTTAGTGCGGCGGGGCCATGTGATCCTATCTTCCTAAACTACTAACCTTCACTCGATCGCTTGAAGCAAATGTCTTTTCAGTTAACTTCTACCTAGTTGTGGGATATCTGCTTACGGGTTCCATTCGTGCAAGGATCGTAATGATTTTCCCCTTGAACAGGGTTACAATTTTAATTTGATCTGAACGTTCAAATTTACAAATCAGAAAAATCCAGTTTACTTTGCTTAACCTTGAGGCCCATATCGAAGGTACTTAGATACCTACAGCCGGCAGTGTGGCTGTAAGGCCATAAAAATCCTTTGTAAAGCGCCGTTAAAATAAAGAAAAATAAACATTACAGAGGCGTCAACAGTTTTAATTGATTGATCGGGAATTTAATAACAGTTTTGTATTATGTCGATAATCGATAGTAAATGAAATAAAGTAAAAGATCGCTGACATCAGCTGTAATTGACTAAAAATTTTTCATCGCATGTACAGTTGCGCCCGTGAATCAATTGAATTTGAACTTTATAATAATGTAATTAAAGTCACACGATGCGTGCTCGTTTATTGCAAGAACTGGATCCTTCATTTAGTAAGTAAACCTAATCAATTTAAAGTGAATAATTAAATTAATTGAATCTAAGAAACCACTTAAATCTTATTTAAAAGTTAGAAAATGAAAACAGTTTGTAATAAAGCATAAGTACAATTTCCTAACAATTAAAATAAATTGATTTCTGATCTCGTAATTATTCTTTTAGCATTTTCGCCTCTGTAAACACACCGCTTTTGCCTACGCGCCCGCGGGGACGCCCCCAAAGCTTTGTCGACGTCCGCGCGGGCTTGTTTGATCTTCATAGTTCAGTGTTCCTTGCTGACTCGGTTCGTGAGCTTGTGCGTTACGTTTTTAACCGATTATTTAATTATTGTTTTGTTACTTTTAAATTTGTGTTTAGTTATTAGGTATTGTTACGTTTTTAGTGCTGTTTTATTCTTTTTAGTTATAACTTTTTGTTGTTTTAAACAATGCCTGAGGCATACGTGTACAGTGCTCGTGAATACGGCAACATGTTGATCTGTTTAGGAGAAGAATTCTAGGACCAGTGTTTCTACCGCAGCGCCTCAATGGATCAGCATATCTTAATTTTATAAATGGGCATTTAAATGATATGCTAGACAATGTGTCTGTGGCTGAATTTCGTCGAGCATGGTTCCAGCACGATGGAAGCATGCTCGTTACGCGTCCCGTCCGCGAGCGTCTCACTGAGCTTTTTAATGACTGCTGGATCGGAAGGCTGGGGTCGCACGCCTGGCCGGCTCGTTCACCCGACTTAACGCCGTTGGACTTCTTTTTATGGGGGTATGTGAAAGAAAGAGTGTTTGATCGGGAATGTGACAGTGCTGATGAAATGCGGGGCAGAATAGTGAGTGTTTTTAATAAACTACGTGAAGAATGTGTTGAGGAATACTGATGCCTCGTGTTCACGGATCGAAACAGCGACGGGTCCGGCTTTGTATTGAAATGAATGGAACTCAGTTCGAGCCAAACCTCATAAGGTCGCAAAGGATTTAGACAGGTACGTAAAATGCCTCTGTCAGCTTTTTACAATGGTCTACAATTGCGATTTTGAAAGTGATGTTTGTAAATTGCGTATAAATCGGCTCTTTTCGGCGGCTGATAAGCGCGGACGCGGTAGTGCGACGTCACCTTGCGGTCAGTGACCTCACGTTTCGTACGCTATCCAATGCTTGTTTACGAAATATGAAGTCTTGAAAATAATCAATTTAAAGCGAAAGGTTGTTGGTATCCGTTTGCATTTAGGTTGTATATAATCTACGTTTTGGCTTCGGAAGCGTTCTCCTTACACCCTGTATAAGTATATGTATATACATGTATATATTGTACACACACATATATATATATATACATACAGATGGAGCGAAAGAAGTTTCACTTCAGTCGTGTGGTCATAAGCACACTCGTTTTTTTATTACTATAGTCAGAATACTGTAGGTAATCACACAATAACACAACCGACTGCTTGCCGCAACAGGCCTGTGTTGATAATCTTATACCACGTTTTTTTGTTTTGGTTTATGATGAAAGAGTACAATGTACGGTATCGTACTCTTACCTATGTTGTGTGAAATGCTTAAATAGAAAAAGGTTTCCAGTTCAACGAATTTTATTTTTGATAGTTAGGTAATGCAGGCATTCGAATTCTGACTTCTATATACTTTAGCTACATATATACAGACAAGAAAAAACAGAACAGAATACACATTGAATGCCAAATAAATGGTCAGATCATTATTGGTTCCCACCATACAAATGGTCTTATACGTAATACTACGTACTCGGCACCCCGTTTAAAAATGGCATGTATGGGTGCCTACTACGCAATATAACGTATACGCAATATTACGTAGATTGGCACCACACTATATATGTTTTACACGGGGTGCCGAGTACGTAGTATTACGTAGAAGCCTATTTCATCTTATATCCCTTTCCCACCTAGATCACGCCACCCGATTGAATTATTGCGTCATCCTCAGTGTGGCGCGCTGCGTATACGGTGAAATACAGGTTGAGTTAGGTTGATTTTTCGCCATGCCACGTGGATGCGGATCAAATCGTCGTATTTTACGTGGTCATCGTAATATACGTTCAGGGCGACAGCTACAAGAACATCAAATTTCTGCTGTACTTTGTGAAGATGAATCCTCAGATGACGGGGATTTTTCTCCGGGGTCCGGTGATGATTACGATCCTGAGCTGGATGAAAGTCAAAATTCTTCCACTGAAAGTGATTCATCTGATGAGCCCGATGAATAGGCACCACGAACAGGGACGTCTCCACCGCCTGGAGACGACGGGCCATCTTGTGATCCAGACTTTCAATGGAAAACAGATTCAGCAAGACCGCAACGATTTCCGTTTTTAGGGGAAGCAGGTATAAAGACCAATTTTACTTCTTCGCCGAGTGCTTTGGCTGATTTATTTTTTTCTAATGAGTTTTTGGGTTCAATGGTGCAAGCAACTAATAATTACGCTCATCGCATGGCTGGTCCCTTACAAAAACACGCACGCTTTAGATACTGGAAAGACACCAATATCACAGAAATGCGCAAGTTTGTTGGTATGTTGCTATATATGGGATTGACTAAGTTACCTACAATTGCTCATTACTGGAAGTTAGATCCGCTTTACAACTTGCCACTTTTCAGACAAATCATGAGTAGAAATCGATTCCAAATATTGCTGCGATATTTACACTTTTCTGAGAATGACGACGCATCGATATCAAGACTTCATAAAATACAACCAATACTAGACAGGTTCAACAATGTTATGGCTGATCTCTACTATCCTGAAGCTAATCTGAGTATTGACGAGTCGATGGTTCTGTGGAGGGGTAGATTAGTTTTTCGCCAGTATATAAAGAATAAAAAACATAAATACGGAGTAAAATTATACGAACTCTGCGAGTCTTCAGGGATAGTCATGAAACTACGTGTTTATAAAGGAAAAAGTGAAAGACCACCACCTGGCATTCTCCACAGCACGGAAGTTATACTAGATCTAATGGAAGGATATTTAGATAAAGGTCACACAATATACGCAGACAATTTTTACAACTCCCCGGATTTGACTAGGCGTCTTAGCGAAAGAAAGACATATATATGTGGGACACTTCGGAAAAAGCGAAAGAATCTTCCTAAGGATGTTACCAACGCCAAGCTGAAGCGTGGAGAGTTAGCTGCTAAAAGTTGTAACGATATCACTGTTTGTAAATGGAAGGACAAACGTGACGTTCTGGTGATTTCAAATAAACACCGACTTCACCTTATAAACGTTACGAACAGAAACGGAAAAGTCTCATTGAAACCTAACATTGTTATAGACTATAATCTAGGTATGTCGGCATTGACAGAGGAGACCAGATGGTCTCTTATTACTCTTGTCTGAGAAAGACACTTAGATGGCACAAAAAATTAGCACTGCACATCTTTGAGGTTTATGTTCAAAACGCGCATAGATTGCTACGTTTGAAAGACCGCACATCTAAAATACGGCTCTTGAAATTTCGAGAAGATTTTGTGAAATATCTATTGGGACTAACCTGTGGTGATATTACTCCCACAGCTGCAGAAGCACCTGGACCACAAATACCGCAAGTACAGCCTGAACAAGATCAGTCAGACCCATTGCTGGTACCGCCTGGGCCATCTGTACCACCTGCATCGCCAGCTGTTCATAATAGTCGTAGCCCGTTGAGAAATTTTCATTATTTAGATAAACTTCCACCTACTGCCAAAAAGGCTGTTCCAGCGAAGCCTTGTCGTGTCTGCACCAAAAATAAAAAACGAAAGGAGTCATCTTTCGTATGTGCCACTTGCCCGGAAAAGCCTGCCTTGTGTGTTGTCAACTGTTTCTACACTTACCACACTGATCCTCGTTTTGCATAATGTTATAAAAAAATTATATTGTTGTTTTTAGAAAATTTTGATTATATTTTGATGTGATTAACGATCTCAGTTTAGTTAGTATTAGTTATAAAACTAAATTTATATCTCATTATAAAACTGTCCTTTTTTGCCCTAAAGTGCCTTAGAAATATTGTGATTTAAAAAGTTTTAAAATAATAAAGTTACTTTTTTTTCATGTCATGTCTTATTTGAGATGCCAACGATCCTAAAACCGTCCTTTCCAGGAAGCCTAATAGCACAAACACCCATTTAAATGGCAAGAACATGTTACGTTGTATTACGTAGTTGGCCTCTAGCATCAATAGTGCCTACGCAATATTGCGTAGTTGGCATTCAATGTGTTACGAAATATGAAGTCTTGAAAATAATCAATTTAAAGCGAAAGGTTGTTGGTATCCGTTTGCATTTAGGTTGTATATAATCTACGTTTTGGCTTCGGAAGCGTTCTCCTTACACCCTGTATAAGTATATGTATATACATGTATACACCATGACATTTTAGTCGTCTTACAAAGATGGTGCACTGACTGTATCCGACATAATATACCCCTAGCCGCGATTATTTGTTTTGTACCTTTAATTAAGATAATAGGTATAGCGAAAAATAAATAATACATCAGAAATACGAAACATCCTGTTAATAATGTTTACGTATCAAACGGACAAAATACCCAAATCTATTGGTCAATTCATTTCATTCATCATTTTCTGAGACAAAATAACGTAAGCCAAGGTGGGCTCAGCTCAGTTTGCGTTCTAACCCCGGAAGCGAAACATTGTGCGCGGGCGACCGGGAATCACGTGTTATTCGCGAGCGCTAGTACGTGAGTAGAGTACCTACCTAGTGCAGTCAGCTGTTTAAGATTATCGTTCAGTGCGAGCGTACCTAAAACCGCGAGTTTGGTGACAGGTGGATCGGGCGAGGTGGTCCCGTGGCGTGGCCACCTCGCAGCTCGGATTTGACACAATTAGACTTTTCTTTTTGTGGTCTGAAGTAAAAAGACTAGTGTACACCGAAGAAGCACACAGTGTAAAACAATTAAAACAGCAAATAATTGCTGTTTTTGATACAGTGAAACAAGACAGAGTGACTTTAAATAAATTAAAAGACAATATTCAAAAACGTGCCTCTTTGTGCATCGAACAAAACGGTAGGCAATTTGAACAGTTGCTGCAATACAGGTAAAGACTGCTTATCCATGTAAATAAAAAGTGATCATTTGTAAATACCAAATTAGTAATTAGTCTAAATAATTCAGTTAATTCCCATTCTTTAAATACGCCAGAAACACAGGTGCCCGGCAATGTACTCGTTCTAGTAAACAGTGCGAAGTTACGAACATTTTTAAAATGTTTGTGAAAATTGATACCTGCCTTTGTGCGTGAACACAAGTCATAGCTGTAGACTCGCGTCGACGTGTAGGTACACAATTGCGAACAAAATGTGCGTGAACAATTTTGGTGGAATTTCGTCTAAATTACAACGACAAATTGTTTGAAGTTATTGAAATCGGCCGTATGATTCTTACCTAAAGCTACCTTATAAACATACATACTACCTTGGAAACATAAGTATGAAGTGTAAAAGAAGGTGGGTCAGGGTGGCAAAATAAAGAGACGAAGTGTTAAAACAGCGTCTGTATTGGGCACTCTCACAAAACGGAATAATTGAATAACATGAACTAAAAGCTGGGCCCCATGTTTATTAATCATCTGCCAAATAACAAAAGCTTAAATATCATTACTCCGAAATAATAACATAATGTAAACAAAATACGAGTCGTACGCAGATTAACAAATGCCGACGACGACGCAAGGCGGTCACTAAGTCCTTATCGGATACATTAATGGGGCCCGGTGACGCGATAACGGGAGGTCCCGATGTTACTTGATGACGGGACGTAACACTCGTCTCGGTACACCCTTCACCCCGCCCGCGCCTCTCAACTATCAGTCGCTTGATACTTAGTTTGCAAACAAATATTTCACTTGCACGTCATAGTAGATAAACAACTGAAAAAGTTTGTTAATTAACGATGGATTTTGTGTAGTACCGTTTCAATAACTTTGATTCGGTTTTAATACGAAAAGTGTTTTGACGGTCCTAAGCCCTATGAATGGAGAATTGGAATTAAGTGGATTTTAATTTACAACTGACCTACGCACTGACAGTAAGAAACCTATCTTGCGCTAGTTGAATGAACTCTGACAAAGACACCGCGCCCCGCGCCTCGCCCGCGAGCCACTCCATTGATACCTGCGCTCGCGACAGGATGTTTTTATTATTTTTAACCACGTGATAATAATGAACATAATTTTTGTTTTTAAATTAATGAAATTTCATAAATATCTATTTTTATTTTATGAACGTTAACTAGTCATTGGATACATGATGTGGACTGCTTTTGTAAGACGAATAAAAAGTCATGGTGTATATTGTACACACACATATATATATATATACATACAGATGGAGCGAAAGAAGTTTCACTTCAGTCGTGTGGTCATAAGCACACTCGTTTTTTTATTACTATAGTCAGAATACTGTAGGTAATCACACAATAACACAACCGACTGCTTGCCGCAACAGGCCTGTGTTGATAATCTTATACCACGTTTTTTTGTTTTGGTTTATGATGAAAGAGTACAATGTACGGTATCGTACTCTTACCTATGTTGTGTGAAATGCTTAAATAGAAAAAGGTTTCCAGTTCAACGAATTTTATTTTTGATAGTTAGGTAATGCAGGCATTCGAATTCTGACTGCTATATACTTTAGCTACATATATACAGACAAGAAAAAACAGAACAGAATAAGGTACAAAAGTGATGCCTATTTCATAGGAAATCCCTTCCAGCATGTTTGCGATAGGCCAATAGATACAGAGATGTAAATAGCGTGTGAAAAAGTAAAAGACACAAAAATAGTATGTACGCAATTCATAGGTGGTAAAAGTGAAATCTTAAATAAATGGTTACAAGATAACGACAGACGAATGTAAAATTTCGGGAAATGAAAATCACCAGCAAAATAAAATCGCCAGCCAGTTGCCGCTGCTGCCGGCGAGGCGACTAAAGTTGCCATGTGTGAACCTAGCATTATGTTATTATTTGGGACCGGCCTCATATTTTTTATTTTATATTATTCCAAAGAGTATAGTAAGTATATAATTTATTATTCTGAGATTCCGTTATTATGTTGATAACATTATCACTTTGTACGTATCTCATACACCTAAAATGTAACTTTAGATAAATATTTATTAGATATTACTCGAGTCATCATTACGCACGAAAACCTTCAGTCCTTCTGTACACTATTTTATCTAATAGCAGTACCTACTTAGGCAGCGTGATTGTGTGAACTTTATTTATTGCACGAAACTTTTTAATAATTATGTTTCAATCAATCAAAATTATGTCAAACCCAACTAACTTGCTGAAGCTGAGCCCGTATAATTTAAGTGCCCGAGAAGCACATAGTGGGAGGTTTAAAGGAAAAGTGGCAATAGTTACAGCCTCTACTGAAGGGTGAGTTGTTATATTTTGATCTGTCTTCACCGGTATATTAAATAAAAAATAAACTGATTATTTCAGACCAATATAAAATAATATCAACAAAACAATAAGCAACCACTTCCTCACATATGAACATTGTTGGATATGAATGAAATTGAAGTTTGACCCAGGGGTCAAAGGCCAGTCTTTGCTTTCTTGACTGACTACATAGATGCGCACCTATAGTTAAATCTTACGGATTAACGAAAAATATCATGGACTGCTTTACTATTCCATACAGAATTTGCCAAGTTTTAATAGGTACTGGGTGTTCTCATCTAATGTTCCACAATCAACAACAATTCATGTGAATGTGACATTATGTAAGTCTTGTAAATATAGAGGCAATAGAATGGTAGTGTAGCTACAACATAGCACTTGAAGTGTTGTTCATCATCATCAATCTTTTTATCGACCCACTGCAGGGCACAGTTCTCATACAGAGAAGGATTGAGCATAATCATCACACTTGCTCAATGCGGGTTAGTGATTTCAGACTTAACTCCAGATTTCCTCAAGATGTTTTCCTTCATCTTATAATCAGTCATTAGTGTCCAATTTATTTATTTATATTTATACTTAGAAAGTACATATAACTTAAAAAAAAAAAAATATTTTCTTAGCATTTCTTATGTACAGACAACAGCACATCAAGTTACTACTATCTGCCAAATTTCCTCATTAGATTTTCAATTTTATCAGTAAAGCAAAGCTCAAGGTTGATTGGAATTTTTTGTGAGTTTTGGGTAGGTTGACCTGCTGTTGGCTGTACAAAGTTCTCTTTGTGGCTTGTGCTCTGTTTTGTACCCCCATCTACTCATGTTATGTGTGTGTGCATAGTATGAATTTGCTTGGGTGTTAGCTTTGTATGTGTGTTGAAACATTATCCTGAAACCCAAATGTTTGAAGGTTTTACTTCAACCATGCATGGATTGCACACATGTTTTTTTTTTTTTATAGCATTGGCTTCGCTATAGCTAAGCGACTGGGTACTGAGGGAGCTTCAGTTGTGATAAGCAGTAGAAAGGAGAAAAATGTGGAAGCAGCAGTGAAAAGTTTGCGCAGTGAAGGCATTACAGTTGAGGGTGTTGTGTGCCATGTAGCAAATGCAGATCAACGGAAAAAATTATTTGATGTTGTAAGTATAGATATTGTTAATAGAAGTATTTATTATAACATGATACAAACTTAGTGAATACCTGTCTCTTAGTGAATAAGGCCGCTGCCTCGAATCTTGCGGGCAGCGGGGCGGCGGCGATAGCGGCTCGGGAGCCGGGCGGGCATCGAAGACCCGTTCTCGAAACGAAACTAGCGTGCGAAAAGTAACTAGTTGTGTTCACGATTGTGTCGAGATATTTGTTTTTATTCGCGTAAGAAATGTCTGAACAATGGCGGCAACATCTTTTTGATTCAAATTTATTCCTGCCGCTCACTCGCCGCCGCCGCCGCCGCCGCCGCCCTGCTGCCCGCAAGAGTCGAGGCAGAGGCCTAATACTTTCACCTCCTACGACATGGGCGTACCCAGCTTCTGGCCTAGGGGGGAGGGGGCAAGTCAGGCCTAGGGGTGGGCAAGTCCGGCCTAGGGGGGAGGGGGCAAGTCAGGCCTAGGGGTGGGCAAGTCCGGCCTAGGGGGGTGGGGGTCAAGTTCGGCCTAAGGGGGAAGGGGGGTAAGTCAAATTCAGACACGGTTTTTTGGCAATTTCACCGTACATTTTGTCAGTGTCTACTGCGTGTTTTTTTTTAAAAAGTTACAGATAAGCCCTCATTTATACTTTGTTTAGTAATCAGGAGAGCTCATACATGTTCTGCGAGATTTTCAGGTATGCCCCCTGCCCCCCTCGGTGCGCCTATGTCCTACGTAAAGGCTAAGCTGACGTGTAGGGATATAGCAATCGTATGAACGTTACATTAAAGTTAAACGCGAGGGAAAATGCTATAGTGTATACTCACCTTTAAAGAAGCAGCCCTGTTTGTCAAGACTAACTTATCAATACATAATAGAAAAAATCTACGCCAATAAATGCCATGGGCTAACGTGCGCAGGGAGTTGAGCTTGCTAGCACTTCATTCAATCGTAAAATGACACGCGATGGTTTTTGCTATTAAAAGGTGTAACTGTGTAACTTAAGAGAAAATTTGAAAATGGGACCTAGGAACTGTTTGTGTGGAAATGGTAGGGGCACGTGATGCAGAGGAATGAGGAAAGTGGAATTTCAATAGTTATGTAACTGCGTGGGTAAAGAGCCTCACCCTAAGAGTGGCCCACAAGAATTACAAGGTTTATGAAATTTACAGTTGATCAAATGTGTCGACAGATTATCAGTTATCTCGATAACTAGAAGTCATGTTATGAACATACCGACACAAATGACACTTGTTTGTCGAATTAATGACATATTTATCTTTATCCACTTGACAAAATAATATTTTATTATTTCAGACAAAAAGCAAATTCGGCGGTTTAGACATCCTTATTTCCAATGCTGCAGTTAATCCTGCTGTGTCGCCGATTTTAGAGGTAAGTTTTTTAGGAAGGGGCAAAGTTGATTTAGTGAACTATTAGGTATTTTCATTTCAATTGTCTAGGAAACTAACAAAACGTATACATGTATACAAGTACCTATACAAGTTTTCGTAGTAATTTTCATTGACTTCTAATGTATTTACTTACTACTTGCTACATTAGAACTCAATTCAATTGGATTTTTGCACATTTTTCTCAACTGTTATTATTATATCGGACATGTTATACATTTTGTAGTTGTTGTTATTTATAGATGTCTGGTACGGACGATAGCAGGTCAAGCTGCCCAAAATTGAAATATTTACTATCAACCTTGATGCTTTAGAGATAAAGTTGAAAATCTAATTCAAAATCTGACAGATTGTAGTAGTTTGATGTGCTGTTGTCTATACCTACTCATTGACAGAGACTAGTGATGCAACGGAAGTGTCTTAGCGGAACTAGAAACGGAAACAGATGTCAAAATTTTAGCAGAAACGGAAACGGATACAGAAACGGAAGTGTATACAGGGTGTATCTGACATCGTAACGCAAACTTCGCGAAAAGGTTAGACCGCATGTGACTAATAAAATTATGATAGTCATTTATGTCGTTAATGAACGGTTACAGAATTCACAGTGTTTAAAAAAAAGTGTCGACTCGGCCTTTGAACGTTGCAAGCGTGCCGCCGTGCGGGTTTGTAGGTATGACGTTGATCCCTGATGTGAACTCTATTAAATCAGCTGATAAGATAGTTTTTAGAGTTTTGTTTTCATTGCGCTTTTTTGTGTAATTAGCGAATTAATTAATTTTTACTTTAAAATCTTATTGAGTTATACAAGTATAGCAATTATGAACGGTCTAACGTGAAAAAAACTATATAATTTTTTTTAATCATGAAAAAACCAACCAAAAATTCCACCACTGAGGCATTCAGAATCATTTACTGGATCCATGGTACTCGTTTGTGCGTCGATGTCAGATACACCCTTTATAATAAGAAAAAAAGATATACATATTTATATATTTTAGTATTATGTATTTATTTAAGTATAGTTATATAATTATTTTTGGTATTATGTTTAGGTATATATTATTACTTTTAGGTATACTTATCATATCCATATTTTATTTCCTCCTTGTTCTTTATACACTATTGTCTACATTTCTGTTTTACTTCTCCTTTCGCAGGTCTGCTGGAAGAAATTTCCTAAGATATAAGCAGCACCTTTGTACTCAGATCTTAATTTTGTCGTATCTGTATGTATTTTATTGTGTGTACATAGATATTTAATTAAATATAATTCTTTATTAAGTATCAAATACACCAAATCTAGATTAGAAATAGATATATTAGAAATCTATTATAGAAAACAATATTACAACTTTGCAACTGAAACCGACATAGCTCTGCGAGTCGCTAAAATAGATCTATATGGTTCTTTACAGCATATGATTTAAATGGATATTTTCGAAGATATTGGCGCCGATTGTGTTGTTCACAAACTAAATTAAATTTAAGTTCAGTGCATCTTTTTCTTTATATTTCATCAAGAAAAGGACGGAAGATAAAATGTCAGTTTAGACCTGTCAAATTAGAGCACTCCTGACGTAAACTGAAGTATTTTTAGTTGCCATGTTTATAATCGCGTCTAAACCGTCTATGGAATGTCTTAATTTGACAGGATTAAAGTAAAATGTTATCTTCTATCCTTTTCTTAACGAAATTGAAAGAAAAATATGCACTAACTTAAAATTAGTTTAGTTTGTGAACAACAGAATCGGCCCCATTACCTTCAGAATTAAAAATTTTGTGGGACGTAGCCGCCGGCCGGGGCGCCGTCGCGCCGGTCCGCTGTTTTTGTATGCAACAACGTTCACAGTTTTTCTGTAGTGTATTTAGTATCAACATTGCACCCGTGCGAAGCCGGGGCGGGTCGCTTGTTCAATACAAATCTACAATTCACTCTACAATTTTATAATTTCAATCTACGATTTACAGTTCGACTGTGCTGTCACAGTCGAAGTGTAAATCGTTTGATAAATGCATGTACTAAATTAGTTGATTACAAATTGTTATTACATTTCTAGACCGACGATGCGGTATGGGACAAGATATTCGAAATCAATGTCAAAAGCGCCTGGCAATTGGCTAAGGAAGCATATCCTGAACTTATTAAAAGAGGAGGGGGAAATATCGTATTTATTTCATCAATCGCAGGATATCAGCCAATGGAGGTACTAACACAATACTCATAATTAAATAATAACCTTTGTAAAACTCTGATAATTATATAAAAATGTTATTTACTTACAGCCGCTAGGTCCTTACAGTGTCAGTAAAACAACACTTTTGGGTATGACAAAAGCAATAGCTAATGAAGTTGTCCATGATAAAATTAGAGTTAACTGTGTTGCTCCTGGAATAGTTGCTACGAAGTTTGCATCTGCCGTACGTATTTATTTGATAATTATTATGTGCCTAATTCTGCAAAGAGATAAAATCACAAAAACCAATCCTCGTCTTTTATCAACTGACGTGTCTGTGTGTGTAAATGTGTATGTGTCTGTCTGTGGCATCGTAGCTCCCAGACGGATAATCCGATTTTGATGCTTTTTTTTTGTTTTTTTAGATCACGAGTTCTGAAGTAGGTAAAGATAAAAGCTTGTCTATTGTGCCAATGAAAAGATTTGGAAAACCCGAAGAGATTGCAAGCACAGTTGCCTTTTTAGCTTCAGACGATGCCAGTTACATAACTGGAGAAACCATTGTGACGGCTGGAGGAGCTTATGCTCATCTTTGAGCCTCGTATGAGGTGGTGTTGGGGTATAAAATAAATTAATGGATAATTTTATAAATGAAACAAATAAATCTGAGATATATTCAGAAATAAATTCTTTAATTTCTCACACAACTTACCAAAGTCTGCCTATGCTTACATACTTAGCTCACTTAAGGAAATGTCTAACTACCAATTATGTGTAGTTATATAATGGTTATGTTTCATGACCTAATCATCATCAGAGTCCAATAATTCAGTTTTGCTTACCCCCAAAGACCGCATTAAGTTGCTTGACGGCCCTGTTGATGCCTTTTCTTCTTTCATACTCTGAATAATGTTCTCAAGCACAGTTTTATTTTCTTCTGCAGCTTCAGTTGTAACATTTTGTAATTGCGCTTGAAGTTCTCTATCGCAGTCATCAGTATCATCATCTTCGTAATACATATTATCAAAGTCGTCTTCACTGCCTTCACTTTCAATGTCCTCTTTGGCATCTGTACTTAACATTTTTAACATTCTTTCTATACAGGAAACAAACTGATCTGATTCAAAGTCAATATTGTCCTGTCCGGATATTTCCCTGGAGTCTTGTTCTATCCCTTCAAAACCTGAGGTTTGCTTCAAGAAAGACGACAGCTCCTCTGTTATTCTTTGTGACGTTAAGATATCATCATTTTTAAGTTTAGATTTCTTGCCATAACGTGTTTGTAATAACTCATTTAATTGTTCTGGATGGATATTTAACCAGTCTTCATTATCATCTACACAACCCAATTGTTCAGCTGTCATGTCCTTTAGTGATTTTTTTACTCTAGCAAAGTCATTTGATGCCAACAGTTCTGATATTTTAAGGGATACATTAGAACTTATAGGACATTCTACCATAGAAAAATACTGCTGGGCTTTTTCTAGTAAATAATTGTAATCTTTGGACCCCTCAACATTGTTCTTAAAATATCCATTTTGCTTTAAGCTATTGAAAAACCGAGAATATTCTTTTGATGAATATGGGTCTGTTTCTGAGACCTTGTTCATAATAATCTGATACCCACACATTAGTTTCAAACCAAGGACGTTTTTCTTGTCATATTCCTTTTCAATATAATGTTTAGCAACACTGATAAGTTTGGAATGAATCAATGTAGCATACAAAAATTTCGTGAATTTTATTTCAGTCAAAATACAGTCATTAAATTCTATGTTTTTACAACATTTTGCATCTATAATGTCGTGGTTACAATATGCATCAACGATAGGTGCAACTAGTGATGGTTTTAGTGTCAATAATGCAGCAAGATCGGAAGGCAACTTTACAACAGCTTTATGAATATGATCTTTTATTTTCTCAGGATAGTTTCCTATACGATTCAAGATCGTTTGTTGTATTTCCTTAGATGATTGTGTTAATCGTGGAGTTTCATAAACTATGGTCAAAGCTTTTTGTAACTCTAATTTCTCGTCCAATGAAGCCACTTCTGGTGGTATTATATGTATACGATTATCATAAATGAAAACCTGAAACATAATACAAAACAAAATTAAACATTCGATCGGTTACGCACTTTCAGCTCTATAGGTAATTTTTGGATATTATTTTGAGCGCCACTTCTAGGAAAGTTTTCTCAGTGTGTTCTATTAATAGTCACACTATTGAAATTATTGGAACGCCTGTTTTACAGTAAATACGAGGGTTAAACTGAAAGTTCTTACAAAATCAAAAACTGATAACATTAGCCAGTTATTAGTTTTATTATATCTTTTCAAAATATTGTCCATTCACGCCAATACACCGTTGCATGCGATGGAACCACTGGGAAAAGCACTTTGCCCACTCGTCCTTAGGGGTCTCTTCAATGGCATCGCGATACGCAGCCACCGCTTCTTCAGCATTCATAAACCGCTTTCCTTTAATTTTTGGAAATAAATAAAAATCACAAGGCGCGAGGTCGGGACTATACGGCGGGTGACCCATAAATTCAACGTTTGATGTCGCCAAATAGTCGATCGTTCGCTTGGCGGTGTGCGACGAGGCGTTGTCGTGGTGAAGGAGGATCCTACTGCGAGGTCGTTTCTCACGAACTTTTTCCAAGACAAGTGGCAAACAATTCGTAGTGTACCATTCTGCAGAAACTGTTTTTTGATCCTCTAACACAATTGTTGCGAAATGACCTATCCTTCCAAAGAACGAGGCCACCATTTTTTTTCCCGCACTTCGATCTCTCTTCACTTTAGTTGGCAACTCCTCGAAAGGAAACACCCACTGAGCAGATTGTCTTTTGGTTTCAGGATCATAACAGTAAATCCAGCTTTCGTCACCTGTTAGTATGTCGAACACAGCATTTGAGTCACCTCCGTTAAATCTTTCAATCATTTTACGGCACCAATCCACACGATGGAGTTTCTGAGCCTCAGTCAAATTATGAGGTATCCACCGGGCGCAAAGCTTCCTGACCGCTAAATGTTCGTGGAGGATTTTGTGCACTTGACTCATACCGATGCCTAAGCTTGTCCGAATCTGTTGATAGGTCACTCTATTGTCAGTCTTTATCATACGCCGCACAGCACAGGTGTTATCTTCAGTCGTCGCCGTAGAAGGCTATCCCTCACGTAAATCATCAGTGAGATTAGTGCGACCACGTTTAAACTCATTAAACCAGTTGTAAACAGTCGCACGAGATGGGGCTTCATCGTGAAAGGCCAATCGTAGTCTATCATAACTTTCTTGTTGACTTAAATGACATCGAAAGTCATAAAAAATCATTGCACGAAAATTTTCTCGTGTTAAATTCATGTTGACGTGACTCAGACAATTTTCAATTTGCCGCCAAATCGTATAACTAATGACAAATGAATGAAATATATACTCAGTAATATTGCCAAAGAGTTCTATTTTCAAATTTTTGAATTATTTTTTTATTATATTGTTTATAAGTGGCCAGTTCTAAGAACTTTCAGTTTGACCCTCGTATAGTTATCACTACATAGTATAATACAAAGTCGCTTTCTCTTTTCCTATGTCCCTTTGTATGATTAAATCTTTAAAAATAACCCAACGGATTATTATGCGTTTTTTTTTAAATTTTCAGTATGTTAAGAAAACCCTGTCCGACCCGTGAAGGTGTTGTTAGGTATCGATAACTGATTCTACTAATGCATACAAAACCGGGCTAAACTTAAAAAAAAAATCCCCCTAAAAAAAAAAAATATTATTTCGCAAAAGGAGGTAACTTAATAAATGTGCGTTGACCACCCTTCGCCTGCCGCCAGCGGGGGGCGGGCGGCAGGACACGCGGCACGTGGTCGCATCGCTATTCGCTCATAATAATACCGGTGTTGTCACTTTTTAAAAATTACCAAATTTCGGGGAAATTGGAATTAATTCGCGGGAAAAAAGATTATTTCAAAATTCATTTGTATTGGTACTATGATAAATACGGAAAATTTTATATTATATTTGGTCATGTGTTTACCTAACCTTTATTATCCTTATGGGTCGGACAGGGTTTTCTTAACATACTGTATAGAGTAAATAAAGAGGAAGGTTTATAATATATGTCATAACATCTATTAAATAGTGGAGAAATACTATTATTTTTGAGGCTGATGTCGTAAATATTTTTTTTTTTTTTGTGTTTGCAGTCAAACGCAGGCTGAACCAAGCGTGATTTATCAAAATATTTTACAGATTGAAAGGTCTACAAATATATATATATATATTGGTATACAATATGTAAAGAAAATCCTGTCCGATCCGTGAAGGTATTGTTAGGTATCGTTAACTGATTCTAGTAATGTCAACAAAGCCGGGCTAAACTTAAAAAAATTCTCGCTAAAAAATAAATATTATTTCGAAAAATCGAGGTAACTTAATGCATGTGCGGTAGGTAATACGTCAGCCGTACATACGCGGGTGTAGGGGGGCAGGGCACGCGGCACGTGGTCGCATCGCTATTCGCTCCGTCACAAATGGTGTTGTCACTTTTTTTAAAAATACCAAATTTTGTGGAAGTTGGAATTAATTCGCGGAAAAAAGAGATTATATCAAAATTCATTACTATTGTCACTATGATGATTACTAATAATATTTATGTTTTTTAGGGTGATTTTTTTTTAAAGTTTAGCCCGGTTTCGTATGCATTAGTGAAATCAGTTATCGATACCTAACAACACCTTCACGGGTCGGACAGGGTTTTCTTAACATACCGTAGATGATATAATTTTTAAGAAATAAATTCCCCTTTGTATTCTATCGAAAACAATAAACAGTTTTAATCTACCTACTAGAATATTTTTTTTTATAATTATTTTAAATATAAAAGGACTTTTGGTTCACCCTGTATTTTTATACATACAGAGTGGTGCTGACAATACGACAATAAATTAAACATCGTGTTCCTAAACACATTCTCAGTCTACCTATAAAAAATTATATAAATATGTCCATTAGTTTAGTCACAGGAAATTATTTTCCATTGTTCACATTTTCTACATGATGTACATGTTGATAAGGAAGCGCTTACAGGTTAATGACCGCCGCATCCTTGCGGTACCAACCTTTAATAATAATGGCGCGAAAAACGCAAGTCTATACAGGATCGCGCTGTCGCCGATCGGAGGTCAGTGAATCAATGTTTTCTAAAGGATGTTCTATTCCGTTTGCAATTTTATGCGACTTGGTTTGTTTGAAATTTTCATTTTTTTATTTTTGTTGCTAGGTTTTTTTCTGTGGTTTAGGATTATTCCTATGAACCAGCATTGTTCGTGTTTTCATTTATTGTCGTATTGTCAGCACCACTCTGTATACGCAATTTGAATTGAATAAAAAAAATGCAATCTCGGCTAACTTTTAATTGTAAAATCTCGATTTACCCACGTCACTATTTATTTGGGACAAAAACCTGCAACACTGGAATTGTCATGTTTCTGACTCGAATTAAAAATCATAGTGTACACGTTTTACTCATTGGATTTTCGACCCATGTTTAAAAAGTATTTTTGAGTGGGTAAGAAACAATATTACATGCATAAGGGACTCAGTTTCTTTCATAACTTACTCGGTTCTCAGTAGTTTCTGGATTGGCCCAAGATTGTAAGAAGTTTGCAGCTTCTATCAGAAGGAAATCACCATCACTGTCCTTCATTTGGATGATTAAGTCTTTGTATTGCTTAGAAATTTCAAAGATAACATGGACAATGAACCATTCATCTTCGAGGTTATCTCCAAAACATGTAGTACTGCAAAGGTGATTTGGGGTTCCTGTAAAAATTAAAAAGAACAATAATGCTCTAACTATACATTTATAATACTTGCAATGTAATTTTAAGCAATAAAGGGTAAAGTTTCTAACTGGGACAATAATTTATATTCGAATTGTCAGTATCAACATTTAATAAATGCATCCCATGAAAACACACTATGAAGATGAAATGTATCCCATGTCCAATGTAATTCAGGTAATGGTTTACCCATGCACCCAATTTAATCCAAATCTGTTCAGCACACACTAGTCAACCCTAGCCTAGTACATCTCAGGCCTAGGGGAAGACGAGTCAAATTTTTAGTGATCACACACTGCTTTTTGGCAATTACACCATACATTGCGTGGTTTATTTAAAAGTTGTCAGTAGTTGTTGATGATTTATGTAAAAGTCCTCGTTTATATTTTGCTTAGTAATCTAAATCACCTGGGCGTGAATATTTTCAAAGATATCAGATTTAAAAAACGCGGGTGTCGCGTTAGCGGCTGCACCGACCGGCCAGGGCGACGGGAGCGGCGGGCCGCTATGTTTTTTATATAACGTTCGCAGTTTTTCTGTAGTGTACTTAATATCAGCATTGCACGCGTGCGAAGCCGGGGCGGGTCTATACTAAATATGTAATTAAAATAAAAACACACACTAGTCAAGCCTAGCCTAGTACAACACAGGCCTAGGGGGAGGCGCGTCAAATTTTTAGAGTGATCACACACGGCTTTTTGGCAATTACACCATACATTGCGTGGTTTATTTAAAAGTTGTCAGTGAGTAATACCATGAAAAACGCTACCACAACATAATTTTTTCAATTACTGTTTTTAAATTAAATTAGGTTATTATGAACCTTGATGGTTGATAAATTTAATCAAAATTGGATACAAGTAAAAAAGAAAACAATTGTTAGATTGGCATTACGCTTCCCGCCATTCGAAAAGAGAAATATACAACAGCTGTTGCGTGTAATATTATTTCGTAAGTTTAATTATTCTTTCCATTTATTTAACTTTTAAATTATGCCTCCTACCTTGAACACCCGTTACAAAAAAAGTGCATTCGTTTGTTTGGCGATTAAGTTATTGCACGCATTATAAAATGCTTATAATAAAGGATATGATTGATAACTACTTAAGTTTGCTATTTACGAGTATATGAAGATTGGCCTTTATGTTTGTGAAATTTTTTGGCCTTTTTGTTTGTGAAATTTTGACGTGTGCGTTCGCGCAGCGGAATGTTGTTGAATTTAAAGATTTTAGATATGCAGATATTTAGTGTATGACGTCGTATAATTGTGTATGGTAAAAAAAAAATTGTGCGCGCAGCCATTGTGGAGAAATTCACAAAAAACTGATTCCGCTGGGCGAACGTTGTCCTGGCGGAACTATTTTTAATCCATTGACTTTAGAAAAAAGAGATGTGTCCAAAAATTAGTGTGTATTTGTGTGTAATTGTGTATGTATGAATAAAATTTGTGCATGCATAAACTTCGGAGATATTCAAGTTTCCGCTGCGCGAACGTTTGGCCATTAGCTAGTTTTCATATAAAGCGCTTACATAGAGAGCTGTAGATTTTTACATACTTTGTTTTGAATTTGTGTATATTTGTTTAAAAAACAGATTTAGAAAAAATCATAAGGCTTAAAAGATAAAAATATCAACGTAAAATACGCTTATTTGGTCTTAGTTCTTAAAGTATGCACTTTGGGGTCTAGATTTTCACGTTTATACAAACCTTGTAAGTGTCTGCAATATATTGCCAAGTATCAATGATGTTCCTTTAGTAATTAAAGAGTTATAGGACAATTTACCATGACAAAATCACTGTTTACAAAGCAGTCTAATATCACGACATTCTAAAGGAATTGCATGGTAAAATGTATGCCAATAATTAGTGTATTCATTCAACTATTCACATGCAAAATTTCATGTCATTAAATTCAGTAATTAAAGAAATACAATCATAATACTGACGAAGCATCGAAAACCTGCATAACCCGACCAAGTTCGGATAGCTATAAAAAAGCGGCCGTGCAATATATTTAGGTAACATCCCAAAATTTACAGTATAATACCGGTATTGTATTGGTATAGGTGATAACACAATTGTTTCGATATAATATAAAGGTCATTTATTTTTGTACACCTATTTTTTTAAATGTATTTGACTATGACAAAGTAGGTACTATTTACGTAGTTATTTTATTTAAGTATGCGCTTGAGACTTGAGATATAATCTAGATATATTAATCAGGTTCAAGTACAACAGCAAATGAATACGCGCGGGCCGCGGCTAAAGAAAACATATTGCCCTCTCTTTTCTTCAAGGATGGAAGTACTGTTTCAAGCGAGAAGCCGCCTAACGCTCGTTGCGCGCAGCGCGTTGTCTATTGTTTCACACTAGAATATTTTTGATCAATTCATAACTACAATAGTAAGGTCCGTATTACAGAACGTCACTCAAAACTCCAGCTTTACTTAAGTCTCGTTTGAAGCCTTTTGATAGGTTAAAACTAGTTTTAAGTAATGCTCAAGTATTACTTAAAACTAGTAAGTAAAGCTTGAGTTTTGAGTAACGTTCTGTAATACGGACCTTAGACTATTTAACCAAAGGACTAGCCTTAAGCGTACCGCTTCAATCAAAATAATTCTGCATATTTTGGTGAGGTGCGGGGGAACACGCTTACTTAAATAAGTCACAACCAGTACAACAGTATAGACAATCAATTAAAAAATCGATTCAAGAAGTAGTATTTTTTAAGTTATTAGATTGTTTGATCCAGTAAAGTTGCAAAGGGGAACGCTCGTGCATGTCTAGTGCATCGGTTAAAAAGTGTAATAAGCTACAATATGATAAATATTTACCTAAACAGTAGTACTTACTTGTGGTAATTATTTAATATCCCTGGGGGGTCTATAGTAAGAATCGTGATGCGTGAAATCTTCAATAGAAATTAGCTGTATGAATTTTATTTGCCTAAATTAATATATCTAGATTATATTTCAAGTCTCAAGCGCATACTTAAATAAAATAACTACGTAAATAGTACCTACTTTGTCATAGTCAAATACATTTAAAAAAATAGGTGTACAAAAATAAATGACCTTTATATTATACCGAAACAATTTTGTTATCACCTATACCAATACAATACCGGTATTATACTGTAAATTTTGGGATGTTACCTAAATATATTGCACGGCCGCTTTTTTATAGCTATCCGAACTTGGTCGGGTTATGTAGGTTTTCGATGCTTCGTCAGTATTATAACTGTTTTTCTTTAATTACTGAATTTAATGACATGAAATTTTGCATGTGAATAGTTGAATGAATACACTAATTATTGGCATACATTTTACCATGCAATTCCTTTAGAATGTCGTGATATTTGACTGCTTTGTAAACAGTGATTTTGTCATGGTAAATTGTCCTATAACTCTTTAATTACTAAAGGAACATCATTGATACTTGGCAATATATTGCAGACACTTACAAGGTTTGTATAAACGTGAAAATCTAGACCCCAAAGTGCATACTTTAAGAACTAAGACCAAATGTGCGTATTTTACGTTTATATTTTTATCTTTTAAGCCTTACGATTTTTTCTAAATCTGTTTTTTAAACAAATATACACAAATTCAAAACAAAGTATGTAAAAATCTACAGCTCTCTATGTAAGCGCTTTATATGAAAACTAGCTAATGGCCAAACGTCCGCGCAGCGGAAACTTGAATATCTTCGAAGTTTATGCATGCACAAATTTTATTCATACATACACAATTACACACAAATACACACTAATTTTTGGACACATCTCTTTTTTCTAAAGTCAATGGATTAAAAAAAGTTCCGCCAGGACAACGTTCGCCCAGCGGAATCAGTTTTTTGTGAATTTCTCCACAATGGCTGCGCGCACAAATTTTTTTTTACCATACACAATTATACGACGTCATACACTAAATATCTGCATATCTAAAATCTTTAAATTCAACAACATTCCGCTGCGCGAACGCACACAATTTTGACGGGTAACAGTGAGTAACACCCGTTACGTAACGGGTGTTACCAAATTTTGACATGCCTTGATAAGAACTAGTAAAAACGTAATGGCGCTAGTTTAGTGATTTTTTTTTAGGGTTTTACGTTTAGGTGTCCTCCATATATTATAATGACACGTTTTTATGTCTTTCGTTACTTAATAAAAAGTGTTGTCATGAACAGTTGACAACATTTTCATTTTGCTGTGTTGAATATAAATATTTTATTCTTACTTCTTATCTAGTTAGTAAATGGTAACCTCTAATGCCTGAGTTGATTGACCCATTCACTAGCGCCGAATCCCTTGTTTACAAACTAAACTAAATTTAAGTTGCATGTTTTTCTTTCTATTTCATTAAGAAAAATACAGATCTGTATTGTTAGCTGTTTTCAAGCAGCCTTTGAAAACTCGACAGGTCTCTGACACTAACTATTGCAATTCAGCAAAAACACCGACAATTGAACTTAGTAACGTGATTTATTGGAGGGCCCCAAAATAATAATTATGTCTGATGCCTAATGCAGTATGGTGTACTTTGCTTAGGTTGTGCTAGCTTTTCTTTTAGATAGACGATGTCTTCAGCCAAAAATAGAATGAAGAAAAATATAGACAAGGCCTGAAAATAAATCTGTAAAACATGCAGAACACCATGCAAAAAGAAAGAGAGTGGGACAGAAAACGAAGAAGAAATGATAAAGAAAAAAATCCAAACTTAAAAACTTAAAACCAGACAAAAAACTAGAGATCGCGTTAGGGCATTCAGAGATAAAAATATTGTAATGTTTTAGTCAAAATACTCTCTGAAAGCAAAGAGTACAGGGCCGCAGGGATATGCCAAAGTTCTCCAAGTGAAGGAGCAGATATTATTATTTTCCCAAAAATATTAATGTAAATTAGCAGTAGACATGATTATTTCACAGATATTGTTATTAAAATACCTTTGTTGGTACAAATATTGTTTTAATTTCGTACTCGTAACACCCGTTACATTCAGCTGTAACACCATTTACAATTTTAAATTTTGATAAAAATCATATTTATATTTTTGTTTCAATTCAAGTGGTCTACGAAGTTAAGAATTTATTTAGCTATGTAGTTCCACTTTTTTTCTAAGGTAAAGTAACGAAATTCACAGAGTTTTCTTTCATTTCGGTTAAGCCCGAAAGCTTAGACAAAACCTTGTAATGCCCGTTACGCACATATCTTGCCTTTAATTTCTTTACTGCTGTTTGTAACTGTCCAATTTGTTACAGATACCGGTAGATAGTTCTAGAGGGAAGGTGTTAAGCTCATAAAACTTATTTTTTTTTTTTTTGTAAATAATAAACCAGCACTTGAAGACACTCAAATTATAGTGTGACGGAAACACCGACGCTGGCAAATTGTTCCAGTCCCTCGATGTATGCGGTATAAAAGAGGAAGAACGCTTCGTCCGGATCGCAGTGGTGTCAACAACGGAAGGGTGGAAACACGCCGTACGACGGGTAAAATGTTTGCTATCTAGAGTAATATTTTTCATCTTCATTTCATGTCCAAAAACACATAGGTATTATATTGTCCCTTTTTACAATGAAAACCACAATCACTCAATAGTACTAAACCAATATCTGACTTATTTTACATGAAAATTATAATAAATAAAAATATAAGCTTGATATGAATTAGGATTGTTGTGGCTTACCTGCAATGCTATCTACATTAATAGGAGTATAGATTTGAAATTCATCTCGGTGCCAAATATAATCATTAGTTATTATCTTTATAGAATTATTAAGCTGCCGACATAAATCTTCCCATAATGATAAATCCGATCCAAGCTTAGGAGAAAAAAACAAACACTGTATGGTATCATCACTGGCAGGTTCTAGAGGTAGTTCAGTTTTGTTTGACATTTTTAAACCGTGTTTTTTATGTAAACTGCGTTTTATTTACCTTGAAATAAGATTGCGAGTTTTAATCACAGTATCTTAGTTTTAATAAATGGCTGTAATTAATTCACAGTACAGCGCATTAATAAAAAAGTACTCTGCGGTAAATAGGAGTAATTGTGTTCTGTGGTGATAAAGTGTAAACCACAGAGGTTTTTTTTATATTTTTTTTATTTATTTCTGGCTCGGTTACTGGACCTTTAAGCCAAGTCATTATTTTGAGTACACTCTTATTTACAATAGGATACTACACAAATCATTGAGGTTCACTTCACTTTAGGACTTCATATCACATCGAAATTGTGTTTTTTGATCACATCCTTCAAAGTTTTCCAACAGTGTTTTTAATATATTTGTACAGTGATTCGTAACACTTATTCAACTTTAATAAATCAGTCAAGCGGCGGGAGGAATTAAAAGTTATTATTTCATTAATTTCACTGGCAAGTATCAGTCTTTGCATACTGTATTTAGGACAGAAGAAAATTATATGTTCTGCGTCCGCTTGTGGAGTTTTGCATTCATCGCTTGTTACAATACCCAATCTCGCTAAATGGGAAGGTGTGGTGCAGTGCCCAAAACGAAGCCTATTAATTGTTGTAATAAATTCTCGACTGGCATATTCTAGTTCATTGTACCACGGCTTAGATGGTATGTCTTCTTGAATACTTCCATACCATAACCACAGAGGTGACAGAGCACAGTGTGACCAACCCTAAATTAGAGATCCTGCCCCACTTAGACATAAAAACTGACAAATCTTGGCAAAATCAAAAGCAGAAAATGCCAATTTTTTTTTTCAATAATTATAAATTACCGCTTGACCGCAATCCCGCCTGATGGTAAGCAGTGATGCGATCGTTGATGGTAAAGCGCGCTAGTTTATTAAGAGCCTATTCACTCAGAAAAACTGAGCGAATAGGAAGGAAGACAGCAGTTGAGCGAGGTGATGCAATGTTAAACTCAACAACACAACCAATGATGCTGCGCCAAAGGGAGACTGATCTGAAGACCCTCCACGACCAAACTCCCAACACAACAACATTAGGCGCATCGTACCCGGCACACATCGCAACACAACTGCTTAGACCCGTCCTCCGTACGGCTTCACCAGACATCATGACGGAACACGACAAATCGCTTGGTGGCAAGGCTTTGTCTGGTGGGTGGTAATTTCTGCCGGCGGCCGATGTTATGGCCTACCACCTAATGCCATTATAATCTAGAAGTTTAAAATAAATAAACATATTATTTTTTAATGTTTTATTCAAAATAATTGACCTTAAGGTCTAAAAGTGAACTGAATTAAATTACACATTCTTATTAGCATCGTATTCTTCTTGATCACTTTCTTCATACATCGCTTTTGTCATTTGTTTAATCATTTCTTTAGTTGGCTGGAATGAAACGCAGCCACCTTATACACTAATCCCCTGTTTAACATGAAGTTACGACATTAAACAACATTCTAGATTATTTTTATTAGGTATTATTTTTACTTTATTTGACATAAGAATTTTGTTCTAGATACATTCTAGATTATTTTCTTTTTTTATTCTTTTCACATTACTTTTTAGGAGTTCCTAACAACAAATTGCTCTGTTCTCTGGTTGTAACTGACGATTCGAAAGTGCTTGTATCTAGGCCTACTTGAATAAAGTATTATTTGAATTTGAATTGATCAGGACCCTGCCACATTTGGTCACACTGCAGAGCAAGTAATCCAAAGAGTATAATAATACTAGGGAAAAAGAGAGCCCTCTCATGACTTTTATAAACACTCAAAAGTCATAGTAGCTGTGCACAGACTGCACAGTAGTGTAAACAAGGAAGTTATATACAAACTGGAATGTGAACTTGCAAAAATCTCTTATTTAAAAGAAATCTCTATCTCAAGAGCAATAAGGTCGATCGGAAATAAAACTTTATTTGAAGAGAACACGGTCCGAGGGAGAAAGCGTCCCAGTAGCCCTCTGTCTCTTTCTAAGTGTTACCCGTATTTATTTTTTGTAATTTTGTTTGAAACTAACAATAGGCTATTCTCATCTATCAACAATAAATTATAACCTTATATTATTTGTATAGTTCTTAACGCGAGGAATCCAAAAATAATGTTAATAATACTTAAAAACCTAAGATAAATTTAATATTTCCAAAATAAAATTGAACTTTTATTATCTGTATGTCACGTGACCGAAAACGCCGTCCGCCATGAGATGACGTCATAACAAGAAAAACAACAATGGTACCTACGTAAACAATAATAGCGTCAAATTTGTCAAGTTAAAATTTTACTTCTTTTTGCGTTTAATTACTTAGTTTTTTATTATTAAAAGCTACACACCAACGATACGGGCTATAGAAACTCATTTTTAATTAATATTAATAAATTAAATAAAAACAATCACAAAAGAACACCACAAACAAACTCGTGTTTACTTGACATTAATTGACGTTTGGATATTTTAGTTGTTATGACGTCACCAAAATGGCGGTCGGTGTTTTGGCGCGTATATTTTACGACAATTTTTTGATAATTTTTTTTCACCATAAAACTGTCGTATTTTGCTGAAATAAAAATTATGAATGATAATCAGATACAAAGGAACATATTAAAAAAGTTTGAAAAATTTGGAGAATACCCTATTGCGATTAGAAAAAAGATGATGAAAAAGGGTGCCATTAATGGCTGCAATAGTGAGTCATACTCTGAATGCGGAATATCATTCTTTAAGTAAGTTTTTTGCGGTAATCATATAAAAGTAATTTTTTTCGACATTACCAATATGTTGAGTAAATACATGAAACCCGAATGTTAGGTTTTATTTAATTAATAAAATGGTACCGAATACTTTTAGTAGATTGACATATATCAATTATATAACAACAGTTTGGATTTCTTTTTAAATTAATAACCATAAACTACTACATTCTTCCCCCCTTTCTTAATCTTGAACATAGTCATTCAGATAGGCTGGAGGTCGCTTAAACCGATTAGAATGACGCGGTTCAACTACTGGTGTTGAGTGGTACGATTCATCAGCAACAGGGGAAGAAGGAGGCGTATTGTACGTATCCGAATCCGTCGTAATTGTAGATTCTATCTACTGTTCTGCTTTATCTTCATGGCTTGCGTTGTTATCATTATCAGATGGTATAATATTAGGTGTAGCAAGTCGGTGATTCGGCAGAATTACATCGCCTCTAGGAGCAAGGTGACGATTGGAAGCTGTCAATTCTCTACCATTAGAAAGTCTTATGGAACTGTAATATGGATTAGGTTCCAGAAGGTCAACTTCTTGTACCATTGGATCATATTTGCTAGCTCTAACGAATTTCTTTAAGAGATCCTTTCCTGGTTGCAACCACGACGGCATGGATTGTCCCCGAGATGATAGTCATGGATGGTTAAACATTCTTTCGTGAGGAGTAGTATTAGTTGACGTACATAGAAGTGACCGAATGCAATGGAGTGCTTGAGTAATAACTATCTCCCACTTAGCTATTGATAGATTTTTGTCTTTTAGTGCAAGACGTATTGTTTGCCAGAGAGTTCTGTTAAGGCGTTCTACCTGTCCATTACCTTGCGGGTTATAAGGGGAAGATCGGCTTGTAGATATTCCTTTAGAATGTAGAAATTCTTTAATTCCAGCTGACATGAAAGACGCCCCTTGGTCTGTATGAATGGTTGCTGGCATTCCAAAAACTGAGAAAATATCAGTAAGATGTTTAATAACTGTCTCCGTGCTCATATCTGGGTATGCGTAGGCAAATGGGAACCTCGAATATTCATCAATTATTGTTAAAATATATTTATTGTTCGTTGTCGATGGCAATGGTCCTTTAAAATCCAAAGATAATCTCTCAAAAGGCGTAGTTGCTTTAATTAATAGACCAGTATTTTTATTAAACCTTGGTTTTGTCTCCGCACAAGTTGGACAAGAGTTTACAACTTTTCTGACATCGTCACTGGTAAACGGTAGGTTTTTAGATCTTATCCAGTGTGTAAGTCGTGTTATACCAGGGTGACAGAGAGATTTATGTAATTCTTGAAGGCGATTTTCTGTTGTGGCTCCACATACTTGTCTTGATAGTGTATCAGCTACAACATTAAGATGTCCAGGGCGATATTTGACATCGAATTTATAATTTGATAATTCCAAACGCCATCGCTGGATCTTGTCATTTTTTATTTTACTTGCATGACCTTGGAACATGTATGCTACTGACTTTTGATCGGTTATTAGATAAAATGGACGACCTATTAAGTAATGTCTCCATTTCTTAAGACTTCCTATAATTGCGTATGCTTCCTTTTCAATTACAGGATATTTCTTCTCGCTTTCATTAAGAGATTTTGAAAAAAATGCTACCGGTCGACCATTTTGTGTCATGTCGTGACCATTCTGTTTCTACAGTGAACGGTTCTGTGGGGTCAACTGCTGCTAAAGACAAATGTGGGGTCATGCATGTAAAACGAGGAGAGATTGTGGAATCCGTGGGAACCCAACTCACGAGTTCCATAAACCTTAGAGCCCTCTCCGCATCCGAAACCTATAAGTATTTGGGTATGTCGGAAGCGTTGGGTATCAATGTTACTGACATGAAGCAATCGCTTAAGGAACTCTTCTTTGGCCGCCTGAAAAAAGTACTTAATAGTCTTCTATCAGGCGGAAACAAGGTGCGCGCTTTCAACGGTTGGGTCATGCCGGTATTGATGTACTCTTTCGGCATACTCAAATGGACTCAAACCGAACTTGGCGCCCTGGATCAGAGAGTCCGTACGCTACTGACTGCAAATCGATTGCTTCACCCACGATCATCGGTTATGAGGCTGTATATCCCGCGAAAATGTGGAGGTCGTGGCTTTTTAAACGCTAAGACCCTCCACAATCGCGAGATATGCAGTCTCAGGGAATATTTTCTAGAAACCGACGTGGGGATGCATCGAGATGTGGTCGCGGTTGACAAGGGCCTCACTCCGCTCTCCTTGGCTAAGGAGAACTGGCGCAAACCAGTAGTGCTTGACACCAATGACCGCATGGAGGTATGGAAGAGCAAAGAGCTTCACGGACGCTTTTTCAGAGCCCTACACGGGCCTGATGTAGATTTACAAGCGTCCGTAGCCTGGCTACGATCGGTGATCTTTTTGGGGAAACCGAAGGTTTTGTATGTGCAATTATGGACGAAGTTATGGTGACGAACAATTACCGGAGATTTATTGTGAAAGACGGCACAGTTGACTTCTGTCGGGCATGTCACCGGCCGGGGGAAACAATAAGGCATATTATCTCCGGGTGTTCTCGTCTAGCTAACGGAGAGTACTTACATAGACACAACCTTGTAGCCAGGATAATTCATCAGCAACTTGCTCTCAAATACAACCTTGTGGAATCGGAGATGCCATACTACAGGTATGTGCACGACCCAGTTCTCGAATATGGCCATATCACATTGTACTGGGATCGATCCATCATCACTGACAGGACTATTGTTGCCAATAAGCCTGATATAGTGATGGTGGATCGATCAGAGCGGCGTGCAATGATTGTTGACATAACCATCCCGCATGATTAGAACCTCTTGAAAGCCGAGAAAGATAAACAAATCAAGTATCTTGACTTGGCTCACGAGGTTGTCGACATGTGGGAGGTGGATTCAGCAATCATTGTGCCGATAGTCGTGACTGCCAATGGCTTAATAGCCAAGAGCCTCGACCAACACCTCAAGAGGCTCTCGTTAGGCAGCTGGATCAAAGGCTTGATTCAGAAAGCTGTACTTCTGGACACGGCTCGCATTGTCAGGAAGTTCCTCTCTCTGGAGCCCTGACCGCCGGTGGCTTGGACCCTGTTCCCGATGCCGGTGGGCTACTATTTTTTATATTTTTAAATGTTTTTTATGTATTGTTTATGTAGAAATATTTAAAAATGTAATTTATATGTATATACAATGGAATAAAGGAATAATAATATAATAATAATAATAATTTATTTCCAAAAACTTAGTATCTACTAGTATACATGACATTTGGCAACAATTTCAATTAAAATATAGAGTTTAGCGTCTGTAGCCGAACTAGGCATAGCCTGTATTTCGGCTATCAGCACCATTCCCCTCGTGAATTATACCAAGAAAGTGCCAATCAAAAGGCATGTATATAAATGAATTAGTACTACAGAAATACTGAATAATAATATTGATGAGTAAATTAGAGACTAATTTGCAAATAATAATAATACTGAAATGAATAAACGGATTTAATTTGATTACATGCATGTGCGTGTGATTGCATGACTATGTGAGTGTCTTATGTATATGATAATGTATGTATGGATGTGTGTGTGTGCGCGCGCGCGCGCGCGCGCGTTTGTGTGTGTGTGTGTGTGTTTTTTTTAATGGGACAAAACCCGCCACACTTTTCCCAACCACTGCAACTCCTGAAAGCCAGAATCAACAGTGGCGACCGCCAGAAAAACGCCGAGCAATGAAGCTCGACGAGTCCCGGAGAAACGATTCAACTGTCTTGGGTCCCGCAACGAAATTAATCAGAAAAGAATAGCGGAGGAGTAAGAAAAAAGATATTTTTTCCACTTCCCTCCATAACAAGCAGGAGACAGAACAGAACTAGGCCAAACGGCACAAAGGGAACTGGGAGAAGCCCAGATTGCCAAACACCACGGAATAAAATTTGATTAAGTTAATGGGTCCTAAGTAGGTATTAGCGTTGGAGGTCGCCCGGCTGTTTGAGTGCAAACGGGGACGTCCGATTGCTGAGCTGGAATCCCGCGAACTGGAGGAGCGTAGGGCCTTCACGGAGGCCCCTCACCCCGCCAGTGAGCCAGATGTTGATTACCAGTGTCTGGAGAATATGCTCCCCGAAACTGTGGCTCAGCTACAGCTCCCCGCTCATCTGATTTACACAGACGGTAGTAAATCGGATGAAGGGGTCGGGGCGGCATATTCATACTGGCGGGATGGGTCCGAGATTCGGACCAAGCGAATGAGGTTGGAGCCGATGTGTACCGTCTTTCAGGCGGAGCTGCTCGCGATAGCCAGGGCTACGGACCTGGTTGTCCTGAGAGGCTTCGACTGCGCGGCGGTGCTCAGCGACTCTCGATCCTCGCTCGACTTGATCCGGAACCCGGAAACGCACCACCCCCTTGCTACCCATATTCGTAAGAATATCAGGGAGCAAGAGGGGAGTGGTAAAGTCCTCCGGTTCTTTTGGGTGAAAGCTCATGTCGGGATCCCCGGCAATGAGCGCGCCGACGAATTGGCTAGGCAGGCGGCGGCCCAGTCCAGGGTCGCCCCAGCGTATGACAGGTGTCCAGTCTCTTACGTCAAGAGACGTTTGAGAGAGGGCACAGTAGCTGTTTGGAATGGGAGGTACACCGGCGGGGCCACGGCTGGGGTCACGCGAATGTTCTTCCCCGATGTGGTGCGCGCGCGCAAGGTCCTGAAGTGCCTCGACAGGACGTCTATCTGGGCGCAGATCCTGACGGGTCACGGCGGCTTCGCCGCGTACCTGCATAAGTTCAAATTGAAGAGCAGTCCAGCCTGTGTGTGTGACACACAGGCCACGGAAACGGTACAACATCTGTTGTTGGAATGCCCGAGGCACGACCGCGACAGGTACGACCTGGAAGTAAGTACTAGTAAAAAGCTGACAGAAACATCTATCGCCGAAATCATGGATAAACACTCCAGGCCGTACCTGGAGCGGTTTTGCCTCAAGGTGGCTAAAATAAGTATAACAAGGAATCGCACAAGGTAGCAGCACAGCCAGCGAGGTCGTCTGCAGGAATTGTTTTAGTAAAGATGATACGAAAATGTAATAATAATAAAAAATGTAAAATTGTAAGAAAAGAAACAAGAATAGACGTGGGAAAAGAATGACCCAAAAAGAAATGACAAGGCCAATGCCGCAAAAGAACAAGCGCGAAAAAACTGAATTGGCATAAAAAAGAACAGATAAAAATGATTCTTGCTACGCAAGAAGGAAAAAAACGGCTTAAATAAAAAAAAAAAAAAAAAAGTAGGTATTAGCTGTTACAATTGATTCCAATAATAGGTATGGCAAAAGCGCCTGAACGCACGGAAATTGGTTCTAGTTTCTACAAGGTCCGTATAATAAACGACTCCGGATGTAACTTGTACACTATCCAACATAATATTGCGTTCATTCTGCCAAAGAACACACTCCCACAAGATGTGATGTGCGGACTGTTCAAATTCACAGTTCGATGTAGAACACTGACACAAAGGTGAAGGAACAAGTTTAAAAGAATACAGTTTACTTTTAAAGTTGCCATGACCTGTGAGAAATTGGGCAACGCAGTGGTCAACCTCCAGCCATGTCCTAGCCAGCCGATCGCCAACGGATGGAAAGAATAGATGGAGGTGCCGGCCCTTGATGGAATTATCCCACCTACTTTGCCATTCGGATAAGAGGTCCTCCCAGACTTCAGTCTGAGGTTTAAATAATCTAGAGATTTTATTAAAGTCGCGTTGTGTAACAAAATTAGTGTCCATGGCCTCCCCCCTCGCGGAGTAGTACATAGAAGCACGTCGCTGTACCTCAAGGTCGACTGGAAGTACACCTGCCAGTACCGGTAAGGCTTCCGTACTGACCGTTCTATACGCCTTGCATAAAAATATCAATGCCAAACGTTGGCTTTGAAGCAGTTTACGTCGTGCCGCCCCTATGCTGGCCCTATCGGCCCAAACAGGTGCACCGTAGCACATACATCCTAAGTAGGTAGCTCCATATATAGTTTTTAAAGTTAGGAATGATAGACCCCAAGTTGTTTTGGATATTCTAGTTAGGGCATAAAAGTTCCTTTTAGCTTTTCACCAACTATTTTTATATGTTCGATAAATGACAAATTCCTTTCTAAGATCATACCAAGGTAGCATACGGATTGCTGTTTTTTAATGGGAACGTTGTTAAATTTAATAGTAGGCAATGATTTAAGATTACCTTTTAGTAGAAGTTGATAGGTTTTATGTGGCGCAAACGTTAGGCGGTTACGATCACCCCACTGAGATATTAAATTTAGGCAAGTATTGGCCAAGTTCTCAAGTCCAGCTCGGGTACTTGACTGAATGAGCAGTAGGCCATCGTCCGCGTAACCAGTAAGTGAACAGCCGCAAGGAAGCGGGATCGCGAGGAAGTCATCAAAACCCAAATTCCATAAATAAGGACCGACAACTGAACCCTGAGGACATCCCATGGTTAGTGTTTTAGTACTAGAAAAATGACCGAGCTTAAGTACCGCGGAACCGTTTATAAAGTAAGAGTAAACGAGATTATATATGTTTCTATAGCAACCGCGGGTTTTTAATTTTAACAACAGCATAGGCCACCAGGCGTTATCAAAAGCCCCAGAAATATCCAGGAAGATCCCAATTACGTACTTGTTTTCAGATTGGTTAACGTTTCTTCTGACAGAAAGCGCCGCGTCGACTGTAGATTTACCTATGGTGAAGCCATATTGATTATTATGGAATTTTGGACCGTTCGGTAGTAAACGTGGAACGATGAGGCGCTCAAGAAGTTTACCCAAAGATGGTAGAAGTGTGATAGGACGATATGACTTCGGATCATCCGGTGGTTTGTCACCACACTTTGGTATTATTCGTATGAAACCGCGTCGCCATTTACGAGGAAAAACGCCTTCAGCAATGCTTCGGTTGTATACAGTTAAGATGGCATCACCCGCTGTTTTACACACTTCTTTAATCATCCTATTAGATATTTTATCTTCACCTGATGATTTGTTGACCGGTAGTTTTCTAACAATATTTATAAATTCGTCCATAGATGGTACGTCTGACATTGGTGATTCAGGTGGCACAGGAGCCCACGCTCGAATCTGTTGGTGGTAGTCGCTATCGTTAGCCGGTGAATCATCAGGGATAAGTGTATTAATTAGCACTTCTGTTGTTTCCTCTATGCCTGTGGTATGCTTATCATTGACTTTAATGTTTTGAACGTATGCAAGGTCGACCGATCTGTTAGCTTTAAATTCGTGATATAAGGGAGACCACGGACCCTCCCTGTCAAGTTTATCAACGATTTTTCGCAACAAGTTACCCTTAGATTTTTCCACCGATGCTTTGTAGCGTGACTTGGCAACTCTAAAATCATTTAAAGCGAACGTAAGAAGATCTCCAGTAATCTTTCGGCTCTTGAGTTTATTTAACTTTCTACGCGCTCTGCGATATCTTTTACGCTGTTCAACTAAGTAATCACTCCACCAGTCACATCTACGAATATTGGTCATAGATCCGCGACCAATGGCAATGTCAGCACAGTAGGTAAAGGTTTCTGACATAATGTCAGCACTTTCTTCAGCTGACAGCCCGTCCCGAGTGAATTCTTTGGCGTGACACGCAAAAAGCGAGCCGAAAAATTCCTAGTTCGCGCCTTTACATCTATATCTGAAATTACCGGGAATATGAGACGGACCCTGAATATAGTCAGGAACAAATTCGTACACGATCAGGCGATGATCACTACAAGACGCGTCCGGTAGGACACGCCACCTATCCAAACGTACGTCCGCACTTGAAAGTGTGACGTCAATACAAGATTCGCCCATTTGGCTGCAGAAAGTAGGTGGTGCATCAGGGGTATTATGAATCGATAGGTTCATCTCAGCAATGAAATCCTCAACAGCGCAGCGTCGTTCGGTATCGGTGGCCCGAACCTTGCCATACCACAGAGACGATGACGCGTTGACATCCGCGCCAACGATAACTTTGCAGCCCGCGAGTGACCGCAAGACATGACGGAGATTATGTATATGAGGAGTAACAGGATCTGAATATTGAAAGTAACAGCTTACAACGAATACTTTAAAAGAAGCTGATGATACTTCGGCAACCGCACAGTGTGGCGTCATGAGGTCACGTAAAGACGTCACCGTAAAGTTAGAAGACCGCGCAACATAAATTCCGGCTCGTGCCTTGCAATCCAGTTGCACTACCCTGTGACGTAAACGTGAGTTTTGATATTGTTCTTGAATGAGTACAAGGTCTAAGTTGTAGTCAATAATTAATTTATCTAACTCTGATGTCGCCACCTTATCGTTGTGAAGGTTTAATTGCCCTATGTTTAACCTATCCATCTTAATTAGTAATTAGTATGCAGGATAAGTTGTTCGAGTTTTAATTTATAGGTACCGCACTGTTCAGATCCGCAACGATGCTCATAGGGCTTTTTATAACGTTTACACGCCGCGCAAACCGGGGTAAAATTTGAATCGCCCTTATGCGGGCAAACATTGGTTTCGTGAGCCTCGGAACAGACAGCGCAGGTTGGTGATTTATTAGCGCAATGCTTTTTAACATGACCGAATTGTTGACAATACGCGCAACGAACTACCTCGATATCATCAACAAAACGGCAAGTGGCCCAGTCAATAAATAATTTATCCTTGGTAGTCACAAGATGTTTACGTACCGCAGGTTCAATTTCTATGCCTATCCATTTCCGACCGGTATCGGTAGAACGCCTACGGACTATTTTTGTGGATTTAATAAAATCGTCTTCTTTTATTGGCAACTCATTTTTAATGTTTTGGCGGTATATAGCTAGCAAAAAATTTTTGTCTTCCATTGAGGCGGGAATGTCCTTAACTAATAGACGGGGGCGGCGACCCTTTGGTTTTTCTAAGCGGAGACCGGCAGACTTTATAGCATCTACCGATTCTACTCTTTTTAATTGGTTTTCATTAGCCACACGTAGTACAACGCCCGCTTTGGCGGTTTTTTTAATACCGACTATTTGAAATCCATCGTCACTCGGTCTAATCGCCTTCATAAGAGCCTGTTTAGTGGCGGACGATGACGCATAGTCAGCTGATCGCTCTTGGGTCGGATAGGCCACGACACAAGGCAGAGGCACTCTAGATTCAATAGCCGGGGCCACTTTAGGCAACCGCAGTTTCAAAGAATCTGCGTACGACATTTTATTGTCCTCATTAACGGCTTTAACGCCGGATTTTAATTTGATCATTTCTAATTCGCGCTCGGTATTAGCAAGCTTTGTTTCGTTACACGAAGATTTTAAAGCTAACAAAGACACGATACTTGTAACTCGTTGAGTCATATCCATAATAGATGATTTATTCGCGACATTTATACGAGAACCGTTATCGTTAACCAGTTCGTTGATTTTGGACAGGTACACAGACGCCTCCGAAACCAAATCGTAATAATTATCACAGTTACTATTGGACATATTTAATGTAGGCGAGGACTGTTCTGGAGAATTGTGTGCTATTTGTAGGCGTTTCGACCTATCATCTACTAATTTGTCGGTCGGAGACATTTCACAAAATAGACGCTTAGCGGAGGTCTGCGTTGGCGGCGACCTAAGTGTTTTATTATTTCTACGGAAAATATCTCCACCACGATCAGGCGGGTCATCATTATAAGTTGACATAACTAATTAATAAACAAGAAAACAAATCTAACTTAACGAAAAGAAAATAAAACTAGTGAGAAAAAAATAAAATTACGTTACCCTCACAAAAAAGAAAATAAATGTACTCACCGAGATTGATTGATTTACAGTAATTACAAAAACCAACACTAAAAATAAACTTACGATACCAAAACTAGACACAAATTAAACAACCTAGAAAGAAAAACGCCAGCCGGAACTGATAAACGGAACACGATATTCGTAAATATAACCGGAGCGTATTAACTTCACACCACACGGCGCGGGGGCGCGAAGGGATGTTTGTGTGTGTGTGTGTATGTGTGCTCTCTTTGTTTTCTGAGCTCTTCTCTGAACAGCATTCTTAAAGAGGTAAGCATATTAGTTGTTCAGTTTCCCCGTAGTTTAGACTCTGTAAGTATTGGCATAAGTTAATTTTGCATTGCTTTATATTAATTTGTTAAGCTTATTATAAAGGTAAGGGCCTAGGAAACGCGTAAATCTCTTACCAAAGGTTGTCTTAAAAGTATTTAAATAGTCAGATACATGATGTTTGCGCCGTTTCTGTAGTAACATTAGGTTGTAGGGCTGTTTTTTATGTTCATGTAGGACAATTTTAAGAATGAATAATTGTCTTACAGTCAAAACCCCGCACAACTGGAACAGTGTGTAAGTTGGAAAGCGCATTGGTTTGAACGTGCTAACCTTTAGTATAGGTCGCTGGGCGAACTCAACTGACTTATAATGGGCACCTAATGATTTGCGACGTGCACTCTCTCGCTTTATGATCCCCCCCACACGCGTAGCACTGGATGCTTCGGTCAACTGTTCCAGTGCAATGGCGACAGACGTGCTGGGGTTCGAGGCAACGGAAGCACATCATACGGCGTGGCTTCAGAATTTGAACTTTTACTATCGTCCAACCTAAACGCATGCGTTTGTCGATCGCTAGTTTCCTTATTGCTACTAGAGGGGCGCGGACCCAGACGTGCCGCAGAGAAGTCGGCGGCCGACGAATTTCACCTACTTTAACATCTTCAGAGGAACAGCCACCCACTTCGGCAATAGCAGCTGCCACTTCCACCGGTGTGACGGCATCATCGAGATCCATGATTCTCGCCTCGGCAAATCTTCACATTCAATTCGGAAAAGACCTCTCGCATTCGATTGGCGAGACTGTCCGCCTTAGTGGAAAAGTCGGTGCCAGCGACGGTAGTCAGAACACCACCATCAACAGCCCTTTTCTGGCCCACTGTGTCAATGCCAACATCGGTTAAAAGAATTCGCTGTCTTAAGGCTGACATAATTGTAGGGTTACAACTTTTAAATACCTAGGGCATCTTCTTACCGCTGATCTCAAGGACGATGCAGATATTGAAAGGGATAGGAATAGGACCAGCAGGCACTGAGCACTCGGGCAGGTTTTCTGCCACGCACCCCAAAACTAAAGACCTAGACATAAGTAGACTGCAGATGCACTGTAGCATTCTTTCCGGTATTCTCAGCTGTTGCAGTTTTTGCCTGAGAATGGGAAGAAGGACATTATCGTATGCAGAGGAAATATCTAAGAAGGTGGGGACTACAGATTCATTTTTGGAAAACGAAAACGAATATCTGATACCAAAACTCCAACACTATCCATGATATTGAGTCCCTTTCTAAAGCCAAATTGGCATCTAGGAAGTAACTCTCTTGATTCTTCTAAAAATTCTAATCGGGTTTTCAGCAAGTGATCAAAAATTTTCGCAAGGACTGATGACAGAGCGATTGGTCTGAAGCTAATTGGGTCGTGGTGGCCTAGTGGAAGTTGTGGTGCCTAGTGGTTAAAACACCAGCCTCTCAAGTATGAGTGCGTGGGTTCGATTCCAGGTCAGGCAAGTACCAATGTAACTTTTCTAAAGTTATATGTACTTTCTAAGTATATCTTGGACACCATTGACTGAAGGTGAAGGAGTTTTTCTATCTTGAGGAAACTTGGACTTTATAAGTCTGAAATCGCCAACCCGCATTGAGCAAGCGTGGTGTTTACGCTCAATTCTTCTCTGTTTGAGAGACCATTTTTTTTTTATTTCCGGTGTGGAAATCCTCATTGGATGCGCACCGCCCTGGGGTGGGCAACGGGGTATGTCAGACTTTTACTGACTAAAACCACCCCGGTGTGTCTTCTATAACGAGCGCGCGTGGGACCGCGGGAGTCTAAATTCTTCCACGGCCCCACACCCTCGTGCTGGCCCGGTCTGTCCGGGCCTCGTCTCCTACCCCGTGCATCGCCTCAAAGGCGCGCGCCGACACTCGCGCGCGCCTCCGCCTCGGGGTCCATCAATAGAGGGGGGCGGGGACTTTCCCATGTCCCTCGCCCCTGGACCCATTCATGGGGGGAGGAAGAGGGCGTTATCCGCCCTTCCTCGGCGCCCGGTGCGTCTTTTGCGGACCGGGAAGGGAGTTGATATCTCCCTCTCCCGTTCCGCAGCTTCCTTCTGCGACATCACGTCCTCGCAGAAGGACACCACCGCGTCCCACGACTCTGAGCTGCCGACCATCCTCCGCACTACTGCCGGCAGCGTCAGGTCGCCTCCTACTTTATTTGTGAGGACACGGCGCTGCTCCTCCCAAGCTACACACTCGGAGAGCGTGTGCTGCGCCGTGTCCTCCCCGCATTGGACGCAGTGGTGGCACCGAGCGTCCGGCTTCCTGCCTAAGCGACGCAGGTACTTGCCGAAGCAGCCGTGCCCCGACAGTACCTGCGTCACCCTGAACGACAGGGAGCCGTACCTCCTCCCGAGCCAGTCGACGAGTAGGTACTGGCCGGATCGCCTCGACGGTAGCGAGGCCGGCGGTAGGGCGCATAAGCCTCTGCCGCCAGTCCGCCACCAGGACCTGACGGAGCTCCTCTCAGCGCAGCTCGATTTGCCGCTGCACCGGACTGGAGCCCCGTGTTCGCTCTTCCTCGCGCCATCGGTACAATGACGAGAGTACTTTCGCCTCTAGGTCCAGGGCGGGGATCCGGCCAGGACGCAAGCCGCCTCGTAGGATATCGTGCGATACCCGCGGACGACCCTGACGGCCATCGCCCTCTGCGGCTTGCGCAGAATGGCGAATGTTCCGGCTGTCAGGTCCATCGCCCACACAGGGGCCCCATACAGAGCCATGGACCGCACAATTCTTACGTACAACCGCCTACAGGCGGCGCTCGGGCCTTCTCTTCTTCTGGAGAGTCTGTGGCTGAGGGTGAAACCATCGCCGGGGGAATATGTCCCGCCCGCTCAGGGAAGAGGGAGGATACCACCGCCTCCAGCAGCTGGGGTTGCATACTTTGCACCAGTGGGGGTGCCCAGGGACGCAACTTGCCCCGTACTCAACGGTAGGGGCGCCCCCACGGGTCCCGATCTAGGGACCCCAGCAGCTCTTCCCTGGCCCGCGTTGCGTTATAGTGATTTGAGCCCTTAACATTTTAGACATGAAGGCGTTGGTGTCCTTTTTTTTTTTGCGGGATGTAAATTCTCATAGGATGTCCGCCGCCATGTGGTAGGGGACGGGGTCTGTCAGACTTTTACTGACTAAAACAACCCCGGTGTCTCTTCCATCACGACCGCGCGTGGAGCCGCGGGAGTCTTCTCGGCCCCTCTCTAATTCTTCCACGGCCCCACACCCTCGTCCTGGCCCGGTTTGCCCGGGCCTCGCCTCCTGCACGGGGTAATGGGGTGTTAAACTACCCCGTGCATAACCTCAGAAGCGCGCGCCGACACTCGCGCGCGCCTCCACCTCGGAGTCCATCGAATAGAGAGCGGGGACTTCCCCATGTCCCTCGCCGCTGGACCCATTCATGGGGGGCGGAACAAGGCGTTATCCGCCCTTCTACGGCGCCCGGTCCATCTTCTGCGGCCCGGGAAGGAAGGTGAGATCTCCCTCTCCCGTTCCGCAGCTTCCTTCTGCGACATCACAGAAGGACACCACAGCGTCCCACGACTCTGCGCTACCGAAGCAATGCGTTATTGATAGACAAGCTCGAAGTCATAGGACACGCAATTTTCCTGGAAACAAAATCAGTGAAATCCGCCCAGATATAAGTTCCTTGTTTGAAACCCAAATATGGAACGTTCACCTTTATGAGGAAAAAGATTTTATCTGGCAACTTTCCTATACTGTCAAAGCAAAGTGTCAGTCACCGTGTCAATGTCAATGATTGAATGTTTAGCTAAAGCTTTTATCATATGAACTCTGTGGCATCTAACGAGGTTTTGTCTTCATAACGTGATAGTTGTTGGGGTACGTACAGTAATTTTAATTTGTAATTCTGATAATTGTTGATAAGTTTACTACCTTAATACCTTATGTCAGCATTATCCTATATATTGGATGAATATGGATCAAATTCAGAAGATAGTGAGACAGATGATAAAGACAATGAATTTGATAGGTAATGAATAGAAACCAATCTACTTATTGCGCACATGTATTTATATGTAATACACTTTCAAGAAATGTTTAGTCTCAATAAAATGGATAGCATTTCAATTTCATATTGATCTCGAACCTTTTTTCAGTTACCTACTAGTGTTTTTAGTTTCTTTAAAAATTAAATAATATTATGGCCGTGTATATTCTTTGAAAAAGGTATGTAAAATTAAAAACAAAACAACTGGCATTTATGTTTTCAGACCCAAGTTTCCTGCACCTAATTTGAGCAAAGTGTCAGTTGTGCCATCTGACATACACATAGATGATCCACATTTGCATAGTGGAAGGTTACGATCATTTCCTCATGTGAGAGGAAACTGGGCCACATATGTTTATGTAAATTGTATGTACTTTTTAGTAGTTGTTTGATATTACTACCCACATCAACATATCCAGCTATAATTTCCAGTTTTGACTGACCTATTGGCATTTCATGTAATGAGAAGTCAGATTATACTGCTTATGTATTACTTGATACATTGGTGTAGGTACAAGTGCTAATGAATATACGTGGTTTCATATTTTGATAAAATTTATGTATATTTAATTAGAAGACAATTAATTATTTAGATGATAGTATTTATATCATTATTTTAGATGACCAATTAAACACAGTCTACAATTTGATTAATAAATTGGAGGAAATCATATTAACAAAAGTTGATGCATGTCATCGGTGTGATGACTTTCATATAAGTTTGTCAAAAACTTTTGTATTGAAGTACCATTTGATATCAACATTCAGTTCATCACTTCACAAATCCCTAACTAATATTGAAAGGTATGTACAACATGTAACCTTGTTAATTTTTTTGCTATGTAATTTGCCATCCACCATTACCCATTTTAATGCCCTGTTAAAGTGGAACAAGTTTACAAACTTACATTAAGGCTGTCAGATGAGATACACTCTTGACGGTTTATTTGTGTGTGCATGTGGACTTACGGTTTGCAAATATGTATGCTATAATAGTAGTAGTAGTATGTACATATATATACATACTATTCAATTTAGATTTGTTCATCAGTTTGGTCACTTGCCAATATATCAAGATGAGAGAATTTTTTGTTAAATTTATGTAGCATGTTATCAATTTAAATCCGTAAATAATTTACACATAATGAATCCTATCCTGGTTTTTGTATGTCTTGCCAAACACATAGGACACGTGCTCTGATGGCACCAAGAACCCTAGAGTATAAAATGCAACACAAAATATTGTAACGTTTTTTTTTTATAGAAGTGCAACTGCTAGGATTCATACATTTATCTTTTGTGTTGTTGATACAGTATGATATGTTGACCAAAACATAAATGTTACACTACATCTTTTAAACGCAACTGTCTCAACTTCTTTCCCTAATCAGTCATTTCTATCAAACATACTTCCAAGTGAAGGATCACATACCTACAGAATCTATTCACCATTTACTTGTAATTATTTTTTCAGTTTTGATATTGGGTTTGCTGGAGTAAACGTATATTGTAACGAAGACCACTCAAGGACATTTATTTCTCTTGATGTGGATCCATTTGCACATAAACACTTACTAAATGTGTCAAAAAAAGTGGATAATGTACTGACTGAATTCCAGTTGCCTACATTCTATGAGGTGCGTATAATTACATATTTTATGAATATACCTCAAGTAAAAGAGCATGATTCATTCGATGGTTATGCTACACGTGTCATAGTGGGTTAGTGGACGATTATAATTAGTGATGCAATGGAAGTGTATTAGCAGAACCCGAAACGGAAACAGATGTCAAAAGTAAATTATGGCAGAAACAGAAACAGATGCAGAAACGGAATATGATGTATACAATATGAAAAAATATATATTTACAACTATAATTCTTTATTAAGTATCAAATCAAAGCCACATTGAGCTTCAGACCTCCGTTCTCGAGCGAGTCGTTCCACACATTCACCACACGTCGCACCAACCGATCCTTGTCCGCGTCCGCCAGCGCGATATCGTCAGCATACATAAGCAACCAAGGAGCTTGCTCATGAGAATCCCTGATGCTATCCGACAAGACGTCTAATATCACGCTGAACTGAAACGGACTAAGGACAGAACCTAGGTGGACTCCGACGGTGATGGGGAAGGGTTTAGTGTCACCAACAGCGGTCCTAACAACGCAATCGGAATTGAGGTACATGTCTCGAATTATGTCAACATAGGCTTCTGGTACCCCTTTGGACCTCAATGCCCACCAGATCACTCCCCGAAGGACACAGTCGAAGGCCTTCTGCATGTCAAGAAAGAGCATATGCAGAGGCGTGTTCTTCGATCTGTATCTCTCCATGGCGATGCTTAGTGTGAAGATAGGATCCATGGTTCCGTACGCTGGACGAAACCCATATTGTCACTCTGAGACAGCACACTCCTGCCGGATCCGGGACTCTATAATCCTCTCAAAGATCTCCATAGTGTGGGACATGACCTTTATACCGCGATAGTTGCCACACTCCTGTACTGACCCCTTGCCTTTGAAGACTGGAGTAATAATACTCAGTCTCCATTGGCTCGGCATTTTGCCCACACCGCGAGGACCCATCGCCTTCCAGGCCTCAATGAGCACCTAGATGTGCAGATACCGGAGTTCCGGTGTCTGCACCTCTTGGTGTCGCTTATTCAGCAGCTCGTGGAAGTACGAGCACCATCTCTCCTTCAACGCGAGGACTTCGCATAGTAGGTAGGTTGCCAACAGGGTCTTTTACACAGCGGCACTTAGATATATCCTGTGCCGCTTTGACCCTGGAACGTGCCAACTTGTAAATGAGCTTTTGCCCTTCAGACGATTCCAACTTCTCGTAGAGCGGTTGCAAGTGGTCTCGTCTGGCTCTGGCTACAACTCTTTTAGTGGGACGTTTGGCAACCTTATATGCGTTGCGATCTTCAGGGGATCCGGTCGCTTGCCACGTTTTGAAGAGGGCTTTCTTCACCTTAGTCTCCCTCTGGATTGTGATTAATTTTACGTGATAGCCCTACAAAAAAAGAAACATGGGTGAAATCCAGGTGTTAAACACATTTTGTGGAATCCAGCCAATGAATAAAGTTAAGGCATTTGTTAATACAAATTTGCGTTTTTTAATTACTTTCAAATCAACTGCATAACACATGCCATTCAAGTATGGACCAAGTATAATATACAATGTATCAAAAATTTAACCTATTAGGAAATTAGCTTACATGTGTGTCATATTTCATTCAAATCAGTTAAGCGTTCAATGCAAATCATAAATATCTAAACGTAAATAAACTGTTTACATTAGTAGGAAGTAGGATTATTACTTTTATGAAAATCTATCTACTGCATATCTGGAAAAGGTTGTTAACATCTGTCTTTTAGGCGTAAACAACTCGTTGCCTCGCAACGATTTGTTTACCTCTATTCTTTATCCCATTTGACTTTTATGTAGTTAGGACAGTCTTCTAAGAATGTTATGGTATATGTATAATGGTAACCTGCCCTTACAAACTGGCCGAATGTCCACCCTGTCTATTATAAAAATCCATTTTTCTGAAAATGGGGTTAGATTTTTAAGCGACTGCACAAACATAAGGTATCCGAATACAACTATATTGCCATTGCCCATAGATCACTTCCGCACAGTCTACTTTGTTGAAAAAATGTTTCCATTTGAACTTAGTTTACTGCTAAATTATAAATATAATACATGGATACATGCGAGGGTGTTTCGGAAAGCCCGTAACAGGAGCCTTGTAAAAAAAAAATGGTTGCCTGTAAAGTCGGTTTTACGGGCGAAGATTTTACGTGACAACGTCTTTTTCTCGGTAGAATATTTATTGATATGAATATAATTAAATTGCACAATAGGAACAAGGAATTGAATGAAAATAAGAATTGCACAAATTTTAACTATAGAAATATATTTTGTTTACTAAAACATCGGTGACTCATCGTAACGTTACCGAGCGTTACACTTTTTCATAAGTGACTCCCAGCCGCAACCTAATTTAAGACGTTGTCACGTCAAAATCCTTTTGGGCATCACTATTTGGATCTCAAATAACGTGAACACGCTTTAGTTATAGCGACTATTTAAGCAATAATAATCCTGCACTCCCGACTAACTTCACTTACAGTTATACCGGCTATATCCAAAAATATGTAGTTCTTACCAGTCCCTACTAGACTAAGTAATTAGACCCCTGTTTCTAAGATTCCAATTTCCGTGGTGTATTTTTAAACAATCTTAATACGTAGTTTATTATGAAACGTCCAATTACTGTTTAAGCATAGTTATCAGCTTTTGCGCTTTAAGACTTCACTGAAGATAAAGAGGGATAAGGGGCCATCCATTAATCACGTGACTCCTGTGAGGCTTGAAAGGGGTTGAGGGGTTATAAGAAATCAAGTGTATAATATTTTTCAGTATCATATAGATTATCGGATATATCATGTATCAGCCACATGGGTCAATGTATGATCTACTCTTAATTTCATTAATTGAAATAAAAAGTGGATCATACAGTTTCCCATAAGACATTTTAAGCATCAATTTTTGATTAGCAGGCACTTTGGAAATCTTGAAGTTTGTAAATAAATTACCTTTTAAACGAGGTATACCAATGAGAGTTTTTGTATTCTATAAAACTTGAATGTAGCCAAAAGTGACGTGTGAGAGGTCTTTACTTTAAGTCGCAACGAAGGTATACTATTATTATATGATTTAGTAAAATATTTGTGTTTTTTTTTTTTTAATGATTCGTTATATGTACTAAATATACACGTGATGTTGGAGAGAGGGGAGGAGTAGGTCATAAACCTAATCAAGTATCACGAAAGGGGAAAGAGGATTAAAAAATCACATGATTAATGGACGGGTAAGACGTAGATCTTAAATTGATTTGCAAGTTAATTTGTTTAATTCTTTTTCAGAAACCCTCATTCCATATGAGTATCCTGTGGGTAAACGGAGATCAGAAATCCGAGCTTAATAGTATTTTAGATACATTAAATGAGCTCTTGTTTCAGGAGCTAGAAAAATCTCTGAACACTGTTTTAATACAGACAATTAACTGTAAAAGTGGCAATAAGTACTTTCAGTACACATTGTGTTGATATGGCTGTCCAAAATAAATCAAAAGGCATACTAAACATGAATTGCGCGGAAAATTGGAACAATAAGGTTTTTATTAACCCAAATTTCAATAGGCTACAGGTAAATAATTATCCTAGCAGTGCCACAATGCATGTAAATCCAAAATTTTCTCATTTAGTATCAAATGGTCAAAGCAGTATACAAAATAAGAATAAAATTTATATTAACCCGAATTTCATAAAACCTAAAAGTGTTGGTGATGGTAACCAATGCATCCCAACCTCTGTCAACAAACACAGTGTTTCCAACATACGCAGTTCTGGCAGTACCTCATTGACCACTTATCAGCCTCAATCAGTTTATAAGGAAGCAACGCCTATTCCAGCGCCAGTTGCAAAATCTCGTTACTGTTTAGTTAGGGAAAATGTAACTAATAAATCATTGAATGAAACAGCAGTGGAGAAAGCAACAACCACGTTTAAATTAAACAAGTATAAAACTGTGTCATGGAAAGACATCAAAAGAAATTTAAATAATGTCAAAAGTGTCTCAAATAATAATTTGACAAGTTTTGGAACGGATTTCCAGACATCAAAGAACGACAAGGGTACGAATTCTTTGGTGCTCAATAGAAAATATAATGAATTGAAACTCATTAATTATAATAATAAATCTTTGAAGCAAGACAAAATCAAAACAAAAATATACACAGATATTCATAAAAAAATCAATAAATCCAATGAAGCGAATCAACCAAGACTGAAGAAAATGAAAGGAAATTTAAAAAAAAATAATATACCATGCCCCTTATTCCGTAAATTCGGAAAATGTTTAAGAAATGAACGTGGAAAGTGTGAGTTTCTACATGATAAAAAACACGTCTCTATTTGTCGAAAATTCATTAAAGGTCTGTGTCATGACAGAGCCTGTCTTCTGTCTCATGATTTAACGACAAAGAAAATGCCCACCTGTTACTTCTATTTACAAGGAACGTGTACTAAAGTACAATGTCCATATTTGCACGTTAAATTGAATGAAAAGACAAAGATTTGTCCAGATTTTGTTAAGGGATATTGTGAGAAGGGTAGCAAATGTTTACAACGACATATCAACTCTTCAGGAAACAATAAAGCAATTTCCCAAATAAGAGGATCATTCAGAAAGAAATATAATAAAACAAAAATCTGTCAAAGTGATACGAAACCGGAAGATCATCAAGCCACACAAGTGCTACAGACAATTGAAAATATAAAGTGTGACAGCGCTGGACCATTTTTAACGAAAGCTGAAAATTGTTCTGAAAATAGATATTACGATGAACAAAGAGACTATGGTACCATCAATGAATCATATGAAACGATAAAACCTATGAGATGTAAGTTAGGAACATTACCCTCATTTATACAGCTATGATTTATTTTTAATGCATGCTTAATTTAATCACCGAATAACTATAAGCTGTATATGCACCAGTGTATATCAACAATCACCAATTACTATGGTGTTATACAGAAATCGTTAGTTCACATTTAAAATAAGAATTATAACAAATTAATTGACAACCTAATCAATTTGATTGGAGTGTAGGTATGCCCTTTGATCCGTAGTTAAACTCAAGCCATTATTAAAAATAGTAAATGGTTAAATTTTTACCAAATGTTTATAAAATTAATACCGAAATTTTTATAAAATTATTAAGTTTAATTTTATAATATCATATTATTAACTATTTGTTTAAAATAACCATTAAAAAGAAACTGATCATAAACGCATTTTGCAAAAAATTAATCATTAGTAGGTACGGACGACAGTAGGTCAAGCTACCCGAAACTGTCAAATATTCTTAATCAACTTTAGGCCTTAATGCTTTAGTGATAAAGTTGAAAATATAATAAAGAAATCAGACAGATTGTGGTATCTTGAAAATGTAAAAAAAGAAATCAGACATATTGTGGTAGCTTCAAAATGTAAAAAAAGAAATCAGACATATTGTGGTAGCTTGATGTGCTGCCGTCTGTAGGCCTAGTATGAGTTTTCATTACGAAACTCGATCGTCGATATCGAGCACGTTTGACTCATCGATTGGCCCGCTTCAAGGTTGTAAGAACTCTCAACCAATGAGAGCGCCAAACGCGGTCGTTATCGATGATCGAGGGTCGTAATGAAAACTCATACTAGGCCTACTGTACAACGCGCGTTTTCGGGTTCGAATGCAGTAGGTACAGCGCGCGAGTGCAAAGTTAATTCATTAATCATCGGACTAGCGCCGCGTATGCGCGCTGCTCAACGGCGTCACCCTGACTAGCCTCGCACCCGCTACGACGAGGATCCGCGAAGGCAATATCGTACCGTCCTCGTGTTCTGGTTCGCTCCCGCCAAAAACTGCAGGGTAATTGCGTAACACACTATCAATAGTAATGGGTTTCGTTTTGACAGTTCGACAATATTCATTGCGTTACTTACGTTGTTGAGTAGAAGCATTTTTGGAACATTTGGAGCAATGGATTAGCAATATGCTACAAAATGATCCCAATTGATAGTATAGTTCTTGCAATTCACGAACGCGCGTGGCTCTTAGTTGTGTTCAAGTCGTATCTGTATACGTGTAAATGTGTGCGTGCGCGTAGGCGCGCTACGGTTAGCATACAAATAATCAATGTTAAAATTATTTTTTCTTTGAAGCCAACAATGATAATAAAACAAATATTTTAATAGTAAGTTTTATTAAAATTAATTATTATTCATCGTCAGAAGTGTCACTATCTTCAAACTCTTCAGTGTCGCTATCAATTGATTCTACATTAATCGTTACCTCAAAGTCCAAATCGAAATATTTTCTATATTCTTCTTCAAGTTTTTCGACACGCTTGCAAGTTTTACGCCAGTAGGCCTAGTATGAGTTTTCAATACGAAACTCGTTCGATCGTATCGAGCGCGTTTGGCGCTATCATTGGTTGAGAGTTCTTACGACCTTGAAGCGGGCCAATCGCTGAGTCAAACGCGCTCGATATCGGCGAACGAGTTTCGTAATGAAAACTCATACTAGGCCTACTGGTATCATTGTCGATATCGTTCAAACACTCATTTATTAAATTTTGTAAAATAGTCATATTTTGCCCGATATTTTTAGTTGCAATTTTATATTTTTAAAATTCCCCAGATATTTTCGATACAGTTCAACTCAGGGTGATAGGGCGGCAAACGTAATATTTCAAAACTCTTGCTTTTAACTATTTCGTCGATTTTGAATGTTATGAAACGATGTTTATTATTTTTTATTAAATCATAGAGTTTGATTGCCATTTTATCATATCGCTCTTCCTTGAACTGGACGTAGGAATTTTACTGCTGCGGGCGTTATGATAGGACGCGTTATCCATCACAATAACTGCCCTTTCTGGCAAATTTGGCGTAAGCTTCTCTTCTAGCCACTTCTTATAATTTTCAAAACTCATATTTGAGTGATAATCTCCAGTTGTGGAGGATGCTTTATATACCAATGAGGCATTTGGAATGAATCCATCTTTAGTACCTGCGTGCACCGGCTCCCGGTACCTAATTTTTTCATAAATGGAGTATCTTTATCCTTTATGCCCCATGTATTTTGTCGAACGTGCGACGTTAAAACATCTGTTTCGTCAGTGTAAACAATAGGACGTCCTTCTGCACGGCACTGAGAAATCTTTTTCAAATATTTTAAACGCCATAGTTGTAAATCATGCCTTTCTTGTAATACTCGTCGGTTACTGCTAATCTTTCGCCATTTATAACCAATTTTTATGAGCAATGAACGTAAAGTGCTTAGACACCCGTCAAAGTCTATCTTTTCTCTGAGAACTGACCGAATTTTGTTTAAAGTTGGAATTTCCTTGTGTTCGATGTGATAATTTTGAATTGTACTTCGAATCAAATTAGTGTCGAAATTATCAAAATCATATTTGCTACTTCTTTGCAGATGTAGAGGGCATCTCTTTTTCTTCTTTCAAAATAGAAGTTACAGTACGTTCACTGACCCCTGTTGCTTCGGCGATTCGTTTTCTTACGTTAGCCAAAGGACTCAAATCACAATTATCATTATTATTCGCCTTCATGAAATTATATTCTTCTCGAAGAAAATGAAAAACTCGGGCGATAATTGCACGACCCTACAAATAATAAAGATAATATAATGTTCATGATCGTTGATCCATACAAAAAGTTTAATATTAAATTAACGCTATAAATGCATATTTAAATAACTCACCTCACTACGAATAATTTTTCGCTTTTTATCGATATTTGACATGCTGACGGTACTTCGTGGCGGATAGCGACGTGAAAACAATAAGCACAAGTGACCTGAGCGGACGACCGCTCGCTACTGAACGCTCCGTCAGGCACACACACTAACGCATTGTGCATGTACACAACATACCACAAGCATGAGTCACGCGCGCTCGTAAATTGCAAGAACTATAATAGTGTCTTACGCAATTAGGGTGCTGTTGAAAGACCTTATCGTTGTTATAATTATGTTTATTGCGTGCTGAAATCAAACTTTTTTTCTGTAGTTATTATGGAATTCTACCTTCACGCCATTACATATTATTTTTAATTAAAAATTTGGTTAAGTTTAATACGGATTAAAAAAGCCGGGTGAGACAACTGAAAAAAGGCTAGAAAGTAAAAATATTTATTTAAATTGCTATTGTTGGTACCATTTAAATTCTTATCCCCCATAAACAATTTCTGTGCCATAAATTGTAACAATTTTTAGTTTTACATGTTGTTTTTTTGTATGTTGCTAAAATGATTTTCATCTCATGATAAGCACCGTCATTGCGTAACACACTTACTATTTTAAGCATATTGAACTCAACAAGGGGCCGTCCATTAATCATGCGAGGCTCGAAGGTGGGAGGGGGGTCCATATTTTTTCGTCTGATATTGTAACTTATATTGTGTTCATGTTTTACCTAGTACAAAAAAGTTTTTCGCATTTCTTTCATTAATTTTTATGGCCGTCCAAAACCACTTATAATAACCTTTCTATGAACCTCTTAAGGCCATTATTGTACTTCTTATATTTTCTATAATAAAATTTGACGATACATAAACCTGTATTTTACAGTAAACATAAAAAAAATAAGATTGTAGGTAAGTACTAAAAATACTGGTGATATAGTCGATTGTAGTCTTGAATCTCGCCATGTATCACCTATTGGGGGATAAAAATGCCCCAAAAAACATCACATGATTAATGGACGGCCCCCAGCGTAAATAATGCAATCAATGTTGTGGAACTGTCAAATTGAAATCTATTGATACCGGTAGTGTGTTACGCAGTTGCACTGCTGGGGGCTAAAGTGACTGTTAGTTTGTTTCTCTGGAAATCATGCTAACAGTAAGAGTATATTGGCAAAATAATGTTATTACACATAGTCGCCGCAAACGCACATATCGATATCACCAATCTGTGGTCAAGTCGACATCAATACGAAATGCGTTCGGAATGTAGCTTGCTTTATTTCATTTATAAATCATTTGTACCTAAGTCTTTTTTTACTCAATTGTTGTTCTTTTGACATTGTCTTTTGATATTGTTAAGTTAAACTAATGGAAACTAGGTACAAAAAACGTACTTACCCAAAAAAAAAAAAAAAAAATCGCACATCCGCGCTTTTGGTTCTTGTTTCCATGATTAAAGACGTTTCAAACGAATTTTTTTTTAAATGCTTTTTTCAAGATAATAACTATTTTAATAATATTAAAGATACTTAAAATAATCATTATTTTAATTTCATGCGCTACGTGAATGTTATTTCTTATTTCTAGTTTCTTTTATGTACTATATTTTATATATAAAGAATATTTTTTTATACTAAATGGCATGTTGAAGTCAAACTCCTTTTACGTGCGGTTGTCTTGGGGAGTATGCCGTATAAATATTCGCACGGACGCAAAAATATCATATATTTATGTAGTGGTATATGTATCAAGGTGGGGTTTTTTTGCGCAAAATATCAAGGGAAAATGCGTCCGCGTGGATCTGGGGTTAGTGAACCACGCTAAGTTAATTACCAAGATCCTGTACCGGATCTTGGCCTGTAGCCACATTACATAAAATCCCGCCATCTTTCTTTCTAATTTATTTTTCATTACCACACGCTCCCTGGGCTCCTGAGTCAAAAAAGCGACACAAGACATGAAGCGTGCGTAGCAATGAGTGTCCTCTGTTATTACGGTGGACACTCATTGCTTAAGAGAAACGTCTTAAAAATAGCCTTGCCAAAAGAGAACAATGGAAACTATTTTAACATGTTTGGATTTGAAAAATTTAATAAATCGTAACATAAAGATATATAAATGGCGTTTCATTTACCTATTCTTATATAATACCTAATAGTAATATATGATAATAGTCATGGTGGCATAGTGGTTAAAACATCAGCCTCTCAAGTATGAGTGTGCGGGTTCGATTCCAGGTCAGGCAGGTACCAATGTAACTTTTATAAGTTGTATGTACTTTCCAAGTATATCTTGGACACCAATGACTGATAACAAGGCGAAGGAAAACATCGATTTCGAGTCTGAAATCGCCAACAAGCAAGCGTGGTGATGACGCTCAATCCTCTGTATGAGAGGAGACCTGTGCCCAGTAGTGGGACGATAAAAAGGTTGTTGACGATGATGATGATATAATAATAATTATTATTTATTTATTCGAAACAAGTAACTCGAACAATTTAACTTTGGTACGGTACAATTATGGAGGTTAAGTAATTATAATTTTCTGAGATTATTTGAGTCTACCGCCCCAGACGGATTATTAGGGGCCTGCGCAGACGACGGAGTTTTCTCCGTGGCGGAGAAAAAAGTCCACAGATTTACCGCGAACTCAACACACACGGTGTGCGGGCATTTGTTGCCCAGAAATGTAGAGATGTGATGTGATCTATTTTAGCGGACAAAAATCCCTTGTCTGCGCAAGCTATAAGACAAACGTCATCTTTAAATAATATAACGACAAATGTTATCTTGCCTGGGTCGCCTCGGATGTATTTATAATTATATCATCGCAAGTATCATATCAATTACGAAATTGACGTTGATTTTTGAGCGGCTGGAAATCCCGCAGAACGTGTCTGTCTCCTAATTACTAAACAAAGCAATTATATATTAAATAAACCACACAGTAGACACTGATAAAATGTATGGTTTAATTGCCAAAAAACCGCGTGTGATATAGTGCACAAAGATTACTCACTCTAAAAAGTTGACCTGCAGTTGAATGGGGGGGGGGGGGGGGCTTAGGCATGACTTGCCCACAAGCCCAAACACAAATAATGAGAAACTATTTTTAATTAATAGTGGGTTGCCATACGAACAGCACAGTGGCGCCCCTATTATTTTCTACTCTTTTGCTACGCTGTAGGTAGTATCTTAAAATTATCTTAACGTATTATAAACTAGTGCTTGACTGCAATCCCGCCTGATGGTAAGCAGTGATGCAATCTCTGATGGTAAAGCGCACTAGTTTATTAAGAGCCTATTCACTCTAGCCGTGTACACTCAAATTATAGTCCGACGGAAACACCGCCGCTGGCAAATTGTAATGCGGTATAAAAGAGTGGGCGAAACGCTTTGTTCGATCGTAGTGATGTTAACAACGTAAGGGTGGAAACTCGCCGTACGGCGGGTCGTCTGATGGTGGAACGGAGATGGGCGAATTAAATCATCTCTCGTACACTCATCAAAATGCATTCATAGAACACCGGAAGGCTGGCTACTCTACGCCTGTGCTCCAGGCTTTGGAGATCGTTTTGAGTTAAATCTGGGTCGCCAATCAGCCTCTTCGCACGCCTCTCCACTGAATCCAAAGTAGCTGGTTGACATTTTGCAGCACCAGCCCAAATGTGGCTGCACGAACGGACCTGTGCTTTGTACAATATTAGAAGCTGCCTTGGTGTGAAGTACCGCCGGACAATTTGACAGGATTAAACTAAAATGTTATGTTCTATACTTAATAAAATAGAAAGAAAAAGATGCTCTTAATTTAAAATTACTTTAGTTTGTGAACAAGAGAATCGGTGCTAATGTTTCTGGAGTTTTATAGAACGTCTAGAAAACAGGGTTCCCGATATTGACAGCCTACATCTGTTTTTTTCGTAAGGTAACGTTAATAAATCTTATTTATCTAATCTTATATAAAAAATACTCATAAAAATAAAACGTTTACTGGCGAATTATGTTGCCACACCTATATTTTAAGTCATCATCATCATCATTTATCCCGGTTGCATCCACGGCTTTCGCGTTGGGGACCGGTGTTTGCTTTCTTCTTCAATTTCGTCCATTTCGCGCGATCTTTAGCATCCTGTGGTATGAGATTGTTGGCACGCATGTCATCTCTTGCAACGTCAAGCCAGCACTTCTTTGGTCTACCCCGCTTGTTCCGGCCCGCAGAAGGCGCCATGGCAAGACATTTGTGACCCACGTAACACGTTTTAGTAAGACGTGACCGTACCAACGTAGGCGCCCTCCTGCAGTTTGTCCGCTATGTCATAGACTGCCACGGATGCGGGAGTTCCTAATGTGGTTCTTCCGCGTAGCTCCACACATCCACCGCAGCATAATCATCTTCGTGACACGCAGCTCTTGTTTGTGTCACTCAAGCACAGCCCACGCCTCACAGCCATACAGGAGAACAGGTCTAATGATGGTCTTATAGACCTGCCCCTTAAGCTTAACCGGAATTTTGGGGTCACAAATGACACATGTCACCTCACGCCATTTTGCCCAAGCTGCAGAAGTACGTGCCCTGACGTCACAATCAATTTCGCTGGACGCGTGGAGTACAGACCCCAAGTATTAAAACTTGTCTGTGCACTCGACCATGTCTCCGCCTATGCGTGCAGACATGATGTCTGTCGTGTTGCTAGCCATGTACACGGTATTCGCCACATTGAGTTTCAGACCTCCGTTCTCGAGCGAGTCTTTCCACACATTCACACGCCGCACCAACCGATTCCTGTCCGCGTCCGCGCGATATCGTCAACATACATAAGCAACCAAGGAAGTTGCTCATGTAAATCTCTGATATGGATTCGACAAGACGTCTAATATCACGCTGAACAGAAACGGACTAAGGACGGAACCTTGGTGGACTCCGACCGTGACGGGGAACGGTTTAGTGTCACCAATAGCGGTCCTAACAACGAAATCGGAATTGAGGTACATGTCTCGAATTATGTATACATAGGCTTCTGGTACCCCTTTGGACCTCATTGCCCACCAGATCAACCCCCGAGGGACACAGTCGAAAGCCTTCTGCATATCAAGAAAGAGCATATGCAGAGGCGTGTTCTTCGATTTGTATCTCTCCATGGCGATCCTTAGTGCGAAGATAGGATCCATGGTTCCGTACGCTGGATGAAACCCATATTGACACTCCGAGACAGCACACTCCTGCCGGGTCCGGGAGTCTATAATCCTCTCAAATATCTTCATGGTGTGGGACATTACCTTTATACTGCGGTAGTTGCCACACTCCTGTACCGAGCCCTTGCCTTTGAAGACTGGAGTAATAATACTCAGTCTCCATTGGCTCGGGATTTTGCCCACACCGCGAGGACCCATCGCCTTCCAGGCCTCAATGGGGATTCCGTCAGCTTTCCGATTCGCCATGCGACGAAGAGTCGTATGGACTTCCTCAGGCGTTATCGGGGGCACTAATCCAAAATTTGGAGGGAGTTCCGGTGTCTGCACCACTTGGTTCTGCTTATTCAGCACCTCGTGGAAGTACTCATCTCTCCTTCACCGCGAGGTCTTCGCATAATAGGGTCTTTTACACAGCGGCACTTGGATATATCCTGTGCCTCTTTGACCCTGGAACGTGCCAACTTGTAAATGAGCTTTTGCCCCTCAGACGATTCCAACTTCTCGTAGAGCGGTTGGTCTTGCCTGGCTCTGGCTACAGCTATTTTAGTGGGACGTTTGGCAACCATGTTTGCGTCGCCATCTTCAGGGAATCCGGTGACTTGCCTCGTTTTGAAGAGGGCTTTCTTCACCATAGTCTCCCTCTGGACTGTGTCGTCCCATCACCAGGTCTCCTTGTCACGTTTGCAGCCGCCCTTGGAGACGCCGAGCACCACCCGCGCCGCCCGAGTAATAGTTGCCTGGATCCTGTCCCAGTGTTCTTGAACAGGTTCCCCATCGGTATCGGCGCACTTGTTGCCAATAACCGACGCAAAATCCTGGGACCTGTTTTCATCAAGCAGCCACCACCGGATCTGGCGCGGGCAGTGCTCTGTACGTCTGCGTAAGGCCTTTACGCAGAGATCCATGACAAGGAGACGGTGTTGTGCAGTGAGACTCTCACCGGGTATGACTTTGCAATTGGCTACTTTGCCGATGTGGTGCCTCCTAGTTAATAGAAAGTCGAATTGGGTAGCACTTCGTCCGCTTCGGTAGGTGACAAGGTGCTTTGGCTTCTTTTTGAAGTAGGTGTTCACGATTACAAGTTTAGCGGCCGCACACGTTCGGAGAATGTTGTTCCCTTCCGCGTTGCGGCTACCGTACCCAAAGCCAACGTGAACACGCTCAAACCTATCACACTTCTCACTCATATGACCGTTGAAATCACCCAGAACGATTCCCTGGGATAACGGGATCCCGCGAAGCAATCCTTCGAGCTGGCTCCAGAAAAACGTCCTTTCGGCGTCACCGCACCCGGCCTGCGGGGTTTAGGCACTTATCAAGTGGGTTATAACCCCATTGTGCCCACCCGCAACGACTTCAGCCGATCACTGATGCGATTCACCTCCAAGAAGTTGTAGCAGCTACAACGCATTTAGACGGGACGACCCGACGACCCGCTGTGAAGGGTTGCCTACAAATCACAATAGGATCGCGGAAGTTATGGCGGGCGACACTAGCACCCATCGCGAAGGTGTCTATAAACCTCACCACAGAATGTACATCTGCTGACCATCGTCGATGTGCGTGGGAACTCGTTAGCGCGTCGTCTTGCACGTTGACTATGAATTGGCGCGCTCTCTACACCGACCAATCACACGCCGCGGCCTCCCTCGATCAACGTATCAACGTCGAGCACGCACGCGCCATCGCGTGGATTTCTGCAGCACAGCAAACTGTTTTCCTATTGGTTACCCCACTATTGTGAAGATTAAGTAAAGTTTATTGTAGTCAGTGCATAGCTTGTAAGAGACATTCTTGTTCACATCCTTGTACATTCTTATTCACATTCCTGTTTATACTCTTGTACATTCTTAATCACATTCTGATACACGCCATATACATTGTACTCTTTTACATACTCTTGTACAATATACAACGTTCAATTCATCTGAGTTTTAATTACGTAACACGCCCTACGCGCTACATTGGTGACCCCGACGTGATCCAAGCCCGACGTGACGATACTCGTGATTAGCACATTCTAGAGGTTTCCCACAAGCGGGACTCACCACTAGGATTTCAAGAGGCTATATTCAAGGTGCAGCAGCTGTAACACGCCCTACGCGCTACAACGGTATTGTTACGTTACACCAGAAGAGTCCATTCAGGATGGCGAACAGCAAGCAGAACGTCCCCGGGTTAGGCCGCTCGCCCCAGCAAGCTCCACACGGTCAGCATGCACCGCAGAAAAGAGGACGAGTCGACACGCTCACACTACAAGCACGGCTGTCTGACTTTTGGCCGGCGTATCCCAGACTATGGTTTACGCACTTCGAAGCGGTAATGACGCCACAGCAAGGTGATGATGCACGCTATCCAGCAGCTATCGCCCGACTAGGCCTGGACGCGCTTCAGCAAGTAAGTGACATTATAGCTAGCCAACCCGCCCGCTGAGGACAAGTACGAAACCCTGAAGGCCAGACTTAACAGCGTCTACGAGGAATCCGAGAGCCGGAAGCCTCAGAAACTGATGGATGAGATGGAACTCGGCGATCAAAAACCCTCTCAGCTGTTACGAAAGATGCGGGAACTAGCCGGACAGAAAATACCAGACGGTACACTACGCTTTATGTGGACCAAGCTACTTCCACCCTCAGTATGCGCTGTTTTCACCGTGAGCGACCTTACGGGTCTAGAAAAGTTGTCGCAAGTGGCAGACACTGTAATGGACAGTATCGCGCAACCTAACCAGGTCGCGCAGATTACACACACGAATGGTATGGCTGCCTTACATGAACAATTGCGGCAGCTGTCTCTGGAGCCAGCTGAGCTCAAGAACAGGCGGGAACCAATACCACTCAACAGACGGCGTTCAAGATCGCGTTTAACAAGCAAGAATAATAGCAACCGCAAGTATTCAGAACAATCAGTGAACTGTTATTATCATCGCAGGTTCGGCAGAGGCGCGAAAATGTACGCGTCAGTGCAATTTCGATGGAAACAGCGCCCGTTCGGAAAACTGCCTGCGTCGGTTGAGGCGGCAACTGACGCGCACTTCCTGCCGCCTATTCATAACTGATATGAATTCGCGTCTGTCATTCCTAATTGATACTGGCGCAAACGTGTTCGTGATACCGAGGACAAAAGGCGGGAAAGGAAAACAAACCGATTTTTGTTTGTATGCGGCAAACAACACGATCATTCCAACGTACGGAGAGAAAACCTTACAACTGGATCTCAACCTACGACGGCCGTACACCTGGAAATTCATCATCGCTGCAGTCAGCAAAACTATCATCGGTGCAGACTTTCTAAAACGTCATCAACTTTTTGACATAGCCGGCTGACGTTTCATCGACAAAGTTACCAATTTGACCGAAAGAGCACCAGCCATTCATTCCGCCGAACCGACAGTCCAAAGTATCGATATGGAACAGCCGCATCACCAGCTCCTCAGTAAGTTTCCTGACATCCTGCGACCGTCATGCACTAAGGATACTCCGAAACACAGGGTAGAACATCACATCGAAACTACTGGCCCACCAGTATACAGCTAGTGCAGACCTCCTCCTCCACATCGCTACCTGCCCGTGAAGAAAGAATTCGAACTCATGCAGCAAGGAATTTGCCGACCAAGTAAAAGCAAGGGCTTTTACTTGGTCGGCAAATTCCTTGCTGCATGAGTTCGCAAAATCGCAACGAAGAACGTTCGTTGAACGCCATGTAGCGGACTGGACCAAGGGGTCCAGTCCGCTACATGGCGTTCCAGAAAAATGGCGACATACCTTCGCATGTGTGGTGACTACAGAAGATTCAATGACGTCACTAAACCCGATCACTATCCAGTTCCACGCCACAAAGATTTTACCTACCTGCTTCACGGCAAGAAAATCTTCACAACTCTCGATTTAAACCGAGCATACTTTCAATTACTTATCTTCGAACGTGACATCGCGAAGACAGCGATCACAACACCATTCGGTTTGTTCGAATTTCCACGAATGAGCCCAGGTCTCAAGAATGCCGGACAGACATTCCAACGATTCATACATGAAGTACTCAACGGGAAAGACTACGCGTTCCCATTCATCGATTACGTTATCATTGCATCCGAAAATGAAGCAAGCCACATCGGAGATCTGCAGGCAGTTTTACGCCGATTAGACACGTATGGTGTCACTATAAGCCCATCTAAGTGTATCTTCAGTAGCGAAACAGTCAAGTTCCTCGGCTATGAATTAGTAGTATCAAGCAAGAGAATCAAGCCACTTCAAGACAAAATCACCGCAATCCCTAGCTGTCTGTGTGTTACGTCGTTTTATGGGGATGATATTTTTTTACCGTGACAGTATCCCAAACGCAGCCCACATTCAAGTAACGTTCAATGCGTTCCTTCATAACTCAAAAAAAACGAAACAAAACGGAAGTAAAGTGGGACGCTCAGTCGATAAAAGCGTTTTGAGTTGTGCAAACAGAGCATAATAAATGCTGCTTTATTGTCTTACCCATCTAGTTCGCCAGACGAGCAAATTGCCATTTTTCTGACGCTTCAGGTAGTAACGCCGGGGCGTCCGTCCAACAATTTCGGAACAAAGAACAATGAGTGCCAGTCGGGTATTTTTTTTTTAAATCTCCGTAACACAACAGCGATACAGCACTTTCGACAGAGAGTTATTATCTAATTATGTGGCAGTCAAACACTTCCGAAAAATGTTTGAAGGAAAAGAACTCGTCATTTATACCAACCACAAACCGCTGATCTACGCAATTCGCAAACATCCGTCCGATAACGACACACCACGGCGAATCCGGCAGCTACACATTCTGATACACGTCATACACTTTGTACTCTTTTACATACGTACAATACACAACGTTCAATTCATCTGTATTTTAATTACGTAACACGCCCTACGCGCTACAACGTCATCCTGGAGCTCGCCAGACAACCCCAACGACCCCATTTCTCCCACAAGGTGCACCCGTGTAAGGTGCAATAAGCCGGGATCTGCTGCCTTTCCACAGAGTCTCCTGCAGGAACGTCACGGCCACCCTCCACCTGTGCAGTCTCGGCCAGTTCTCTCGCGCGTCTAGTTAGCCTGCCAACGTTCCACGACGCGAAATGGATTTTCTTGGTTTGGGCTCGTTTCTTCAGCCGTGTCCGCCTCTGACGCGGTAGCCCTAGCCCACAGGCCACAGGAGTCGGGCGAGGCTCCTGCGCGCCGTTTTGCGGCGGTGCCCTAGCTATGACATGTGCATCTCTTATATTCCTGTCCATTGTTGTTGATTGGCTTGATTACGAGTGCGACTGCCGTCTGACCACTCAACTCCGAAGGGAAAGCCGGCGTCAGCGCCCCGTTCATTAGTCAGCAGGTGCACCGTCTGGCAGGTGGGATTGACTTGGGTCTCAAAGATGGTGGTGGGACCCCAGAGCACCCTTTTTTAAGTATACCTATTAATTTTTAAGATGCTGGCGGAGTCTAGTACATATATATTTTTATCCCTACTAACATAAAAGATTCACCTTTGCCATAAGGTAATAATGCTACTTATATTTTATCGCACCATTTATATAACAACTAGCTGCGCCTCGCGGTTTCACCCACGTGGGTTTCGATATGTTTATTTTTTATATGCTCCGCTCCTATTGGTCACAGCGTGATGTTAGCCTAAAGTCTTCCTGGATTAAAGGGGTTATCCAACGCAAACAGAATTTTTCAATTCAGTGCAAATATTCATATTCATGCATACAAATATTTACACTGCGCGAGGATCGAACCCGCGCCTTCTTACGCAGCGGCCGCGTTCGCTACCGCTACGCCATGGAGGCTGTCAAAATACAATGAAATGGTATTACTAACTGAACTGTAAATAAGTAATAATTTATTTCTCAAAAAACAAAAAAAAAATATTTTACTATCTATAAATTAAATCAACGCGCCTATCTATTTTTAAATAACTCTGTAAAAATTAAATATATATAAGATCGTTGTGAAATCGCTAAAAGTTCTTTTAAAATGGAAATATAGACAAATCTTTCATAAATATGCGTAATGCACTACACTCATTGGAATCATAACTATTAAATTTTGCTAATTTGTAAACTTCAGGAAAATTATTACAATATAAAGTATAGTATTGAAATTCAAAAGCAAGTAGGTTGAAAAACTTAAGGTCTTTTAAGTTTTTATAACGACGAACTGTCAATGTCGTGTTTTAAAATAATATACCTACACGAGAAACAAAACAATTTATTTGTGTGTACACACTACACAGCCTGCTAACCACATATAATTATCATAATACTTTTTATAAAGACAACCTTTCTTTTGTGTTAAACCAAAAACTCTAAAATAAATGAATATTTAATTCCGCTTAAAACAACCAATATTGAAACAACATAAGCTGCTAAAATAAAAAGGTATTTGAACGAACAACAATCATGCTATATTTCTGAACTTCTTAAATTCGTCGCATTATTAGAAGCTGTGCTTATCGTGCCCTTAAAAGCCAATGAAATTTCACGCACACGTACACAACAATTTAGGCACACAAGCAAATAATTTTATACACAGACAGATATGGAAGAGGCACATTTTGTTTGTGCTTACGGCCGCTACGAGAAGTGGCGCGGCCGTCGCGACGAAGGCCAGTGATATTCCGTAGTTAGCACTAGGCCCAATAGATGGCAGTGTTCTCACTAACTGATTAACCCATTACTTCCCAAGCATTGAAAATATTGGATTTTTTTGATGAAATCTTGTATTAGGGCTCTTAATATGTTAAGAAAAAATAATATGGCAAAAAAATAAATTAAAAAAAAACGGTTTCGCTGACTCAGCATGTCCTATAAATAGGACAGTGGGAACATATGGTCAGGAAAAAGTAAAGATAAGAATTATATGGAAATCAGCTTTATTTAAAAATAGGACCAGTAACAGTATCAGAAATAATGTAATAAAAGCTTATTTTGTATGATAAGGTATGAAACAATCACTGCAGAGTGTTTTTTCACATTTAGAACAAAATGTTAAAGGCTTTTTTTTACAGCCTTGTCCTTGGCAACGTCTTTGTTTGTCCCTCTTGGTCATATAGTGACCATAGTTGTCAAATCTTATAGGTTGTAAAAGAACTTCTGAAGTACCTGATGTAAGCTTATTTACTTTGCCTTCCGATTTTTTCATCCAAGAAAAACATACCCTTCTTCTGAAATCAAGCAGAGGTATGGTCTCATCTTTATTTACCTGGTTATAAATAATCCATGCATTGACTAGAGTCATGTCCAAAACACGGATTGCTAGAGGCCAATACCATTTTTTACCTCTAAAGCGGATTGGATACTTAGAAATAAGCCAATCATGTTTATCCACTCCTCCCATGTTTTTATTATAATTATGAATAAGCTTTGGCTGATTCACAGCAACTTTGGCCTTTTCTACCTTTGAGTACCTATTAGTTTTTACAAAAGGTTCAACAGTATCAAAATTAGTTAAGAGACATACTACATTGTTATCATGCCATTTCACGCATAATATTTCATTATTTTTATCGAAACGATGATCGGAATAACCACGTTCTTGCTTCTTCATTTCTTGTTTGGTCATGATTGGACATTTCTTAGTCCTATTGTCTCTGACTGTCCCTGTAGCTCTGAACCCTTCAGATTTCAAGTCAATCAACAATTGCATACTGCTGAAGAAGTTATCGAAGTAGACTACATGTGCACTAGGATCAGTACATACTGTAAGCAACTTTTTTACCACTCTTGAACCCAAGCCATCACCAGTATTACAAGATATTTGAGGATCCTTTCCTGTATAAAGCGAAAAGTTATAACAATATCCGCTTACTCCACACAGTGCCCAAAGCTTGTATCCAAATCTTACTGGTTTACCTTTTATAAACTGTTTGATACCATGGTGACCAAAGTATTTGACGATCATTTCATCAACAGCTAAGTTGGATTCAAAAACACCAAACTTTTGGAATGATTTATTAGCTTTATCGATAAATGGGCGAATTTTGAAAGCTTTGTCACTATTATCAATTCTTGAATTGTCATTGAAATGTAAATATGATTTAATTTTATCAAAACGATTCCGAGACATCGCTCGTTCAACAAATGGAATGTGTACATCATCATCTCTGCACCAATATAGTTTGCTTTGAGGCAAGTGGAGATACGAAAAGAAAAACAAAATTCCTATGAATACTTTTAGCTCATTCACGGTAAGATTGAAGTTCAAATCATTTTTATAATTTTTGGCATAGGTTACTGTTTCATGCACTATATATTCTAGAATCTGGTCACATAACAAGTGTTCGAATATTTCTACCGCAGATTTTCCTTCCAATTCCGTAATCATATTTTCTAAACATTGTTTAGCAGTATTAGATTCCGGCTGAATTTCAGAATATACAGGTTCACACTTACGCCAAATGACTGTCTTGTTGGTCCGAGATGTGGTTTGAGTAGGAAGATCTTCCTCGACGTTATCAATTGTACATGAACATTCCACTTGACCAGCCACATCTGACACTGGCAGAACTCCCATATCGTCGTCATTACCTTCTTCTATATCAGTCATTTCATCCACTTCATCCGGGGGCAATATCGCAACTTCCAAGTCATTGAACTCCTCGTCACTACAATCTTCAATATCTTGAAGATACTCGGTGATTTCAGACACCATCAATGCTTTTTTATATTTTCTTCTCACTGCATCCATGATCTATAAACAATAATTATACATATATAGTAAGTATAAAAATTATATTATATATATATAAATATATATATACATATACCATCCCAAACTAAACAAATATATCGTTAACCACTTGATAAGAAACAAAATCTAATATTTTTGCTTACCTCCTTTGCTTTCCTCAATCTTATAAAAAAATCACAATTTTTTATATTACGAGATGTGTTGTGCTTGACGAAGACTTATCGACTAAAGTAAAGTTTACGAAACACTTGCAAGAAACAAAACAATAGACACGTTTGAACTTATAGCGAGCGTAACAGGATCGAACACGCTTTCACGGCTACTTGTAAAGACATGTTCCCAGTGTCATATTTATAGTACGCCTTTTTTTGAATTAGTATCACAAGCTTCCAAATAATATTTTGTTTTAGTTTTTAATTATAATAGATTCAGTAGAGATCTAAAAATCTATTTGATGGACTTTGAAGCTGATAACTTTTTATTTTCGGTTTTTTATAATCAAATCATAATACTCTTTTTAAGCTGACGAATTTCCTCAATTTAAAAATATGTATATTATAAATACGATAACTTTTTTAAGAGCGAAAAAAATATATTTTATTGGGAAAATAGTGTGAAAATACGAATTTCATCAAAACCAATAAAAATAATAACCCTAACATAGAAAAAAAAAATGTTGAATATAGTGTCCTAAAAATAGGACAGTGGGGAGGAATGGGTTAACAAAGTCTTTCAGTTTTAAGTTTGTAGTATATAAATTATTATATATTTTTTTAGAAAACTATTAGGGTATGCAGAGCTTTTCTGCTTGTATGGAGCGCACGCGCCTGCTCACAGCACTATTCAGAGATTGTATTAAGAGAAAGCACAAAACATTCTGAGATAGTTTTGTATAGGTTCCAGACAGATACAATGATGACTATACGGAAATATGAAACTGTAGGTTTGAAACAAATAATATGGATTTGAAAATTTTATTTTGTAACCTAAAAATTTATGTATTAAAAAAAAAAAAGAAACGCTAGAAATTAGATTAATAACGTATCAAATTACAAAAGATATTAGAAAAACCTCCTGTCCATATCAATACTATATCTAATCATTTTTATATGGTGCTAGCTACCCGCCCCGGCTTCGCACGGGTGCAATCATCATCATCATCAACGTTTTTATCGTCCCACTGTTAGGCGCACAGGTCTCCTCTCATACAGAGAAGGATTGAGCTTAATCACGGGTGCAATGTTGACACTAAATACACTACTGAAAAACTTTGAACGCAAACGCGACGCCCCGCAATTTTGAAATTTGTAATATCTTCGAAAAAATTCATTTAAATTATATGCTGTAAAGGGCGACTGTATATCTATATTAAATCAATAATGTACTTAAGGTATTAAATTGAATAAAGATTATTGCTGTATTGATTAAAATTGCTTCGAAAACTTTATTTGTCGTAAAAAGAAATGACAAAAAAATGTTATGATGGGATATCCTTAAGAGATCTGACAGCCTTCGTGGCGTAGCGGTAGCGAACGCGGCCGCTGCGCAAGGAGGCGCGGTTTAGATCACCGCGCAGTGCAAATATTTGTATGTCTCAATATGAATATTTGCACTGGTCTGGTCGTGCCTCGGAAGGCACGTTAAGCCGTTGATCCCGGTTGCCATACGAACATCTAGTGGCAGTCGTTATGGATTGTTGGAGCCCTCAAAAGTCCAAGAATTGGTCTAACTGCAATTCTTCGATATCGCCTTCGGGTTGTGGAGGTCAGACGGCAGTCGCTTTATGGAAAATATCGAAGTTTAGCCAAAATGAGCAGTTAAGACAGGTAAAGCGGACCCTAGACTCCAAAGCTGAAAAGTTTCGGATACTACTGGGATTAACGCCGAGATGAAGATGAGATCCATAAGAGACATATACCATCGCAGACTTTTCTGTAGACCTTTTCAATGTGTACAAGATTTAGTACATTATTTTGATAAATCTCGTAGGGTTCAGCCTGCGTTTCACTGCAAACGCGGAAAAATAAAATATTTATGACGTCACATAGAAACCTCAAAATTAATAGTATTTCTCCACAATTTAGTGGATGTCATTATACATATAAACCTTCCCCTTTAATCATTCTATCTATTAAAAATAACCGCATCAAAATCAATTGCGTAGCTTTAAAGATTTAATCATACAAAGGTACATAGGGCAAAAGAAAGTGACTTTGTTTTATAATATGTAGTGATTAACAAGTGTTCTCAGAAGAGGCAATCAGGAAGCACAAGTTGATAATTTATTGCCTGCCGTAGACAGTGATGATTTTTTTAAAGTGAAATCCTACTCTCTCACTCATAAAAAAAAAAATAACTGTCATAGAGATCTAAGTGTTTATATTTTTGTAAAACGAAGAATATTGGCTTTAATAAATAACTAATACTGGTAAAAACTGCTTCTTTATTTTAAACTCATTCATTAAAAGTACATTTATAACTAAAAATAATAACAAAAGAACCATAAATTTCCAATAAGAACGCATTTCTTTACTTTTCACAGCAACTTAGATTTGTGCCCTAGATCACTCTGATTCCAATGTCGTCTAGTAGAACTGTCCGACTATACTATTCAATACTCCATAAGGCTATCGGCAAGGCTCGTTGAGCACGGCATCGGCATGAATCGGTACATGTAACAAAGAATGTCAAAGCGATGGCTATCGCATGGAAAAGGCTTGGAACATGCCAAAACAAGTTGTAACGGAATTTAGGAAACAACCATATGACGAATATCGCTTTGTCTGTTGTGACTTATTTGATAATGGCACCACACCGGCATCGTGGCTGTGTTTCACTCAATGAGCGTCTTAGGTATTTAAGCCACACATATGCACAAACAATATAGGTACATAAAAGGTACCTACATGCAATCAATACAACCCGGCATAAAATATTATCACGTAGGCCCATGATGTTGACATAATAATTTAGACTGGAATTTTATTTTAGCAATACAAAACTTAAAAGCACTACTATGGAGCAGATGCTACATTGGCACGAAAAAGAGTGTTTGTTGAATGTTTGTGAACAATCATTGTAATCGCAAATTGATCCATTTTTGGTGATAACCATCTCATAGTGTGAGGTATGGGTAGATTCTTATCTTGTATGGTATGGGTGGATTATTATCTTGGTTTATATTATGTTAACGAGTTATTTATAAATATGGGAGAATGCTGTTGCCAAAGATAAGGTTTTTCCAACGTCAAAAATCATTACTAAAGATGAAAATAGTTTTTTTTATTTGGAGGCGATTCCTGGAGGATTAAAAGTGCATGATTCTCATGTGTGCTAATAAGACGTATGCCAGTAAAAATAATGCTTTTGAGGCTTGTTTTTACTAATAAATGTAACTGCTCCGAGAGCTTACTACCTTATAGCAAACTAGCATATTATTATTTATGCTATTGCATCCATTAGTTGGTCTATTAACCAGATTGAATGATATTTGGTAGGTATGGAATGAGCGACTAGAGCAGCACATCAACACGCATTTTTGTGTCTCAATTCTTAAACCATTTCGGCATTCTGCTACTCTTGGATGTCGAAGCTATAGGTTTCTGTGAACTCTGAGCGGCATCTTCTAATTTTCTTCGGGAGGGTGCCCTAGGAAACAATACACATTGATTAAATACATATTTTATTCTAACCCCACAGTTAGCACGGTAAGAACAAAACAGTCAATTAACATTTATAAGTAAGCGCCCAACTTTTGTTTTATTAGGAACTTTGTCCCTCTTTAGGAATTTCTTCTGTATCGTGGGTGCTTTTTGTAACCTTGCAGACTGAAATATAGCGTAGCAAGACTCCGTCAACTTGACATGCCACCGATCGGGATATGAGTTTGCTTTAAAAGTTTAAACCCTTTAGACAACAACGACGAGTTCCACGGGACTTCTTCCTTTATTTTTCAACAGACTATACAGAATACCATAATTTACGGTTCGGTCGTCGAGACAAAACGAACTTGAGTCCTGTCAGTACGACTATTTTAGTAATTAATATAAACCAAATTCGTAAAACATGTATAAAAGATAGATTTCCGATACGCATTCATTTGACGTCAAAGAAACAAGCGTCTTTAGTTTTTTTAAACTACACAATGAATGTGGGTTTCAGTATTATTTAGAGAATTCCTTCCGGAAGGCTTATGTGGCAATGAAACACATATTATTAAATCAGATTTTAAGCATTTGGATGGGACGTGCTTAAAACCTGGTCTATTTTTTCACATAGACAGTGTTTTGGTGACATCATTGGATGCAACATTATACCGCTCTTCCAGAAAACCGTAGTTCTATCTGACGCTCGACAATGTTAGTAAATTTTATGTTTATATAGGTATGTATATAGAGATAATTATATATGTATACTACACTGAACTTACCTGTACTTAGATGCTAAAATACTAGCTGCGTCTGAAGCAGTTTTCTTTTGGTATACCTCATCTTTCAAATACGGTTGTTTAGTCTCGTCTTCCTCTAACCACTTAAAATGCATGTGAACGCAAGGCACAAATTTTGCTTCCAACAACGTCATATTGGGATCGAGAGTTTCTTTTAGAGGAGTGGTAACTGCAAAATATATTTTTTAATGTATTGTATGATAATTAGGTAAAATCTATAAATTCGAAGCTATACTTTTATTTTTATTTAAGGGGCTTCCATGACCAAAACAGCCGATTTTATGTAGTTTTTCAGAGCTATCTACTCTTTATCCGAAAGAAATATCAACTTATAAAAAATACATAAATTTTCTCCATAATCTTGGCTCCAAAATTGTATTTTTTTTTTAATAATCATAATATACAAAGTGGTGACGACAATACGAAAATAAATAAAACGTCGTGTACCTCAACACATTCTCAGTCTACCCAAAAAAACATCATATGAATATGTTCATTAGTTTAATCACAGGAAATTATTTTTTATTATTTACATTTTCTACATGATGTACATGTTCGTAAGGAAGCGCTTACAAGTTGATGACCGCCGCATCCAGCGGTGACCAACCGTTCTTTTTGTGGGGCCGCAAACACATTTCGGCCTTGACTCTCGATGTTCCCTTGATGATCCTAGTTTTTGCTATCGCGCGTTCTTGTGACGCATGGTCGCATCGTTTAATCGCGCTCTATTTTCTGATGCTCTTGCTTTTAGTGAACAGGAAAAAGATTAAGGTTAAAGAAATAGAAGGCGCGAGAGAAGCGAACGCTAAATATTTAATTAATTGTACTAATTATGAAACTATTCATTCAAAAGAAATTTATTAATAAGTAGGCAAAATTGAGGAGCAGCTAGTTTAGGTACTTGGCCAACAAAAACGGGCCGCAGGTTGGGTAGCCCTGGCGTTGGTACCTACATTATGCATGACGCGTTGCCAACTCGCTACTGTCCTGTTTCTTTGCACTCATTTTAATGTAAAAATTGGTTTGTGCTAAAGAGATAAATCTAGTTTCGTTTATTAAATCGCTTTCTTGTCGAAATTACTCGAAATTTAGGTCACGGTCACAGGTCAGTGTGTCGGTGGTAGGTGCAATCCTATGACGCTTTACGTGTAATTGCGCTGTGCTCGGGACGCCGTGTTGTTTACATTAGGTATTGACGGTATATTGCGATATTGGACGCTTTATTTTAGTGAAAACATTTTATCTTATTTAATAGTTAAGTGAATAGTGCGATATTGGACGCTTTATTTCAGTGAGAGGACACGTAAAATTTTGTCTTATTTAATAATAAGTACCTACTTAAATGAATACTTAGTGCGAATTTGGACGCTTAATTTAATAGTTTTATTCATAGTGTTTTCTTTTATGTAAATAATAATGCCGCGTTATCATTACACAGGCTCTGATTACACGTGCATGATTTTAATTTATAGTGAGAGTCAATGTAATGCCGCTTTGACTTTACGGAAATACACAGGTATGAGAACACCAGAGTTTGTCCGACTAAAAAAAGCAACTTGCGACAAGACCGCGCCGTCGTCGATCGGAGGTCAGTGAACTAATATTTTAAGGATGTTGTATTTCGTGTTCAATTTTAAGCGATTTAGTTTGTTTGAAATTTTATTTTTTTTATTTTTGATGATAGGTTTCTTTCTATGGTTTAGGATTATTCCTATGAACTAGTATAGTCCCTGTTTTCATTTATTGTCGTATTGTCAGCACCACTCTGTATAAATAATTCCTTCACAACGAAACCACACAAAAAAGAAATAATTATCATAAACGTGCATCTCCTCGATAAGTAAGCACTATTTAAATTGTATTCTTACTCTAAAAGATAGACAATTTCATTATCAACATTATTGTAGAAATATTTTTTTAAAAAGACCAAATTAAAAATTTTATTCAACTATCTGAGCGTATTCGCCATCATTTCTCTTGGCCGGGCTATTGAGATTCAGTATGCCACAAGCTCTCGAAGGTGAAACCAGTGTTGTTTGTCAACGCGCGGTCCTCTCGCATAAGCGGGCGGCACAAGAAAGCATCCGCTTGCTCGCTCACGCACCGCATGTCACAGAGATTAATACTATCATAAAGTGTCTTTGTCATTGATGCTTATTTTGGTGTTTGTTTTTTTAACCGATTTCAAAAAGGAGGAGGTTGCTCAATTATATGTTTTTTATGTTTGTTTGCGGATAACTTCGCCTAAAATTTGGTATTTCGATGAATTTTGACTATTTCGACATGGGTATCGTGAAAGGGGTTTTTAGGGGTGCTGCTCACGAAAATGACGTCATTTTTTAAATCCAAGATGGCAGACAGCAAATTTCATGATATGTTGACTTGAGTGTCGTGAAAGGGGTTTCCGGGGGTGCTGATCACCAAAATGATATCATTTTTGAAATCCAAGGTGGCTGACACCAATTTTATGATATTTTGACATGGGTGTTGTGGATGGGGTTTCCGGGGGTGCTGATCACGAAAATGACGTTATTTTTAAGCTACTGCATAACTTCTATCTCTTTATGAAAGTCAAAAATAAAACGTTAAATATAGTTTAATGGTTAAATCGCCACCAATTTTCGCACTCTTTTGATGATATACTGGTAAAAAAAAAGAAAATAATCGTGTGACGTCACTGCACGCTACATTTTTTAGCGAGCAGTGATGTCACAAACCACCACTCCTGATCTTTGATGTCTTTTATATTTGTAAATTTTTATTGATTTGATAAAACAAAATATACGTATCCAATATTTTTCTATAATCTAAATGACTGACTAAATAGAAACAATTTTTTTTTACCCAGGAAACATCCCTATTGCGTAAGTTGATAAAAAATGCTATGCAAGAACTTTACCGCGGCAGTCCCCGAGTAGCACATTTTTTTTTTTATTATAATGATGTTATCTTCAAGGTAGTCTCATGATAAAGAAATTACGGTCTGATGATGGAAGACTAGGGAAATCAGGGAGAAATTTAAAAAATAATAGGGGCGCCTAGTGCATTTCTAAGTTTCTTCATTAACTGTTTTAAAGCACTGCAATTTAGTAAAGGTTTGGAGCTGATGATGGAACCGGGATACAGCCGAGGGATAATTATATAATTAACGATTCACATCAGTTGCCTCGTGTTTGTCCTTGATAAATTTGTATTGATAAGAACTTTTTAATACAGTTGCTCAAAAAGTGGTGTATTACAGGGACGTATAGCGTTCGGAAAGTGGGCTATTACACACTCGTGCTTTTTCTTTACCTTTTCCGAACTAGTGCGTTCTCTTTCCCAACTGTCAAAATATTGTCTATTAAAAATAAAAAAAAAAACCAACCATGAAGTTTTTACTTTAACAAAATCATAGAAGTTTTTATGATTCATGCAAATAATTCTAAAAAGAAGCTACTAATTTGTTTCAATATCAGATTTAATGATTTAATTCAATGAGTTAGGTTAGGTTTTATTTAATTTTATCTCATTTCATTTTTTTTTCATATCAATAAAAAAATTCTACTGAAAACTTGGCTGTATGGGCATAGTTCCCTTTGCCTAATGGAATGGGTGAAGAAAAAAAAAAAATCTCTGCTTATATTCTTTTACGGTTTGCGCCATTTTTCAAAAATTTTCTTTGCGAGTTTATTGTGTTTTTATTATTTTAATAAATTGCTTAATTTTTTCGCAACTGTATTAAAAATAGTTGTTCAGTACACGTGTGGAACCGTCATTGCAACTTGTTCCGACTGTCAACCCTCACTTTCGGCTGCGCCTCGGCTCGGGTCGACATTTGTCGGAACTCGTTGTAATGACAGGCTTCGGGCGTCCCCGCAGTCTCCAGATCAATCTCCCTATGGCCCGGCATCATTGGTCGTATTGTTGGGTTTAACACTGCATCATCTCGCTCAACTGCCGTCTTCCTTCCTATTCACTCAATTTAAAAATACATGAACAGGTCCAATAAGAAAAGTAGGTGTGCACAGCGGGCGCATGTCCTCTCATTTAAAGTGCACCTCTCTAATATTCGAGGTCTGCACTCCAATCTCATTGCAGTACATTACCACCTTGAGACTGAGAAGCCCCATCTACTTTTCTTGACGGAGACCCAGATCAGATGTCCGTCTGATGATACCTCAGCTACCCGGGATACGCATTGGAGCATCATTTCCTGCAGCGTGCCGGGGTCTGTGTGTATGTCCGCAATGACATCTGTTGCCGGCGCCTCCGTCACCTCGAAGACCCTCACTTCTCGTCCCTATGGCTGTTGTGAAAATTGTTTACACCTGTGTCTACCGATCGCACAGCGGTGATCAGGAGACAACTCGATTATTTGACCACCTCAGTGAGGCTGCTGACAATGCGCTGCACCGGCACCCTGACGCACAGTTCGTCGTTCTGGGGGATTTCAACGCCTGCCACCAGGACTGGCTTTTCCCGTACCAGAAGACCGACCACGCTGGGAGAGGCGGGAAACTTCGCGCTTTCAATGGGCCTTTCCCAGCTGGTAGAGCAAGCGACTAGGGTGCCTGATGTAGTTGGTCATACTGCCAATTGTCTGGACCTTCTGCTGACCACTGATCCGGACAGGTGTGTTGTAACAGTTTCCTCGCCGTTGGGAACTTCAGACCACTGTCTGGTGAAGTCTGTATCGTCCTTCTCCCCACCAGATCACGACTCTCGTGGTGAACGGCGAATGTGGCGACACAGGTCAGCAGATTGGGATGAGATGCGCCACTTCTTTGCGTCTTATCCTTGGCAGCAGGTCTGCTTCTCTTCTGACAATCCGTCGAGCTGTGCGGACGCAATAAGCGATGTGGTGCGTCAAGCTATGGAGTATTTTATCCCCTATAATGACGTGCCCGTCGGTGGCTCCGCTCGCCCATGGTTCAATGCCGATTGTGCCCAAGCTGAACAGCGTAAGCACACGGCATTTCTCACCTGAGTTGACGCTCGTGACCGCGGAGCTCCGGATCTAAGCTCAAAGAAGAGAGCCTTGAACCGTGCTGCCAAGTCCTACAAAAAGGCCCTTAAAAAGGCTCGCTTCGACCGCATTACCCTTATTGGCAACAAGTTATCTGCGCAGCCTTCCGGTACCAGATCTTTTTGGTCCCTTGCCAAATCGGTCGAGGCGAACTTCTGTTGGCCCACACTACCTCCGCTGGTTAGGCCTGATGGAACACTGGCTCATACGGCTAGAGAGAAAGCAGGTCTCTTTGCATCACTCTTTGCCCATAATTCGCGTCTTGATACTGGCAGTGCTACTCCACCTATTTTACCCAATTGCGGTACTTCAATGCCTGAGGTTCGTATTCGGAACAAGGAGATTCTGAGAGCACTGTGTCGTCTGGACGTGAATAAGGCTAGTGGTCTGGATGGTATACCAGCGATTGTTCTTAAAGCATGTGCGCCCGAGTTGTCTCCTGTATTGACACGCTTGTATCGCCTCTCATTTAGGACTGGTATAGTGCCCAAGTCCTGGAAGCTTGCCAATGTGCAGCCCGTGCCCAAAAAGGGTAGTCGTGCCGATTCTACCAACTATCGGCCGATTTCGATCACCTCGTAACTTTGCAAAATTATGGAGCGTGTATAGAACTCGCGCCTCTTGGCATACCTGGAAGGTAACGATCTCCTCAGTGACCGACAGTACGGGTTTCGCCGCAAACAGTCAACTGGGGACCTACTAGTGTATGCCACTCACTCTCACTCAATTGATGTCTCGAAGGCCTTCGACCGGGTATGGCACGCTGGCCTTTTGAGTAAGCTTCCAGCGTACGGCATTTCCCCTGGCCTGACTGGCTGGGTAAAAGACTTCCTGACTGAACGGTCCCTCCGAGTCGTTGTCGACGGATGCTCATCTGAGCCCATGTTGACTAATGCCGGTGTTCCTCAGGGGTCTGTTCTCTCTGTAACTCTGTTCCTGCTGCATATTAGCGATATGCTGATGCCCGGTATCTATACCCATAGATACCGGGCATCAGATGACAGCACAGTTGTGGAGAGATACCTGCCGGATGCTCGGGCTAGTAGGGAATCAATCCGGTCCGAAAGAGAGACTATGGTAGAGCGAACGAATGTTGCACTACAGGCAGTCTCCGAATGGGGCAATGTCAATCTTGTAGCATTCAATGCCGCCAAAACGCAGGCGTGTCTTTTCACCTCCAAAAGGAGCCCGTTCACCTTGGCTCCTACTTTTCGAAATGTATCCTTGAATGTACCGACCGCCTTCAGCTTTTGGGAGTTGAGATTTCCTCGAACCTAAACTTTGGGCGGTTCATTGAGTCCAAGACCAAGAAACTTGGCATTATCGCAAAGGTCCGGCGGTATTTCACACCAGGGCAGCCTCTAATGTTGTACAAAGCACAGGTCCGTTCGTGTGTGGAGTACTGCAGCCACATTTGGGCTGGTGCTGCTAAGTGTCACCTGGCCACTTTGGATTCGATGGAGAGGCGGGCGAAGAGGCTGATTGGTGACCCTGACTTAACTCGAGACGGTCTCCAAAGCCTAGAGCACAGGCGTAGAGTAGCCAGCTTTTCGGTCTTCTATAGAATGCATTTTGGGGAGTCAAAGTGCGAAGTGGAAGTGGTGGAGTGCGAAGGAATTGCATGATTTAATTCCCCCATCGGACGACCCGTCGTACGGCAAGTTTCCACCCTTACGTTGTTGACACCATTACAATCCGGACGAAGCGTTTCCGACGCGGTATAAAGGAGGAGGCCTTTATACCGCGTACATCGAGGGACTGGAACAGTTTGCCAGCGACGGTGTTTCCGTCGGACTACAATTTGAGTGTCTTCAAGGCTAGAGTGAATAGGCTCTTAATAAACTATTGCGCTTTACCATCAACGACTGCGGCACTGTTTACCATCAGGCGGGATTGCGGTCAAGCGCTAGTTTATAATTTTAATTTAAAAAAAACTTTAATTTGTAAGTACTTCGTTCACCAGACGGCCTTAGTAATATTTTACGAAGTATTGTAGAGGTGGGGCGCGGTGAAGAGGGAACCAATGCTCAAGGTCATTTGGTCAGGGTATGGCCTTAAGGCGCGAGGGTATCTCATGAAATCCACTTTTTTTAGGTTTTTTTGTTGCAGCTTAGTTTGTGAAGAAGTATTTATGACGATTGTGACATAAGTTTATACTAGTATAGTCGTCAACGTTATCTCTTATAAATATGTATGTCTCTATTCATTGCCATGATTTTGTATACAAAATAAGAAGTTTGTATACAATAAAAGAGTGTCCATGGAGTTTCTTGCCCGTTCTTCTCCATAGGTACCTACTTTTTGGAATGGGCGACTAGCTTCACCTTACTGACTGACCGAACTTCTGACAATTCAAAAGTGCCTGTAACTGGTTTATTTGAAATAAATGCTTTGATTTGATTTGATTTGAAGAGAAATTTGTAATTCTTGGAGTGGTCAATAAACTATTATTATTATTTATGATATTTTTTACAGAGGCGTCTATAATAGAGTTCTATTGACGATATAACTGAAGACATTTTGATACAAATTTCGCCCGTTAATTCTAACTCTCTAAGAATTAACGGGCGAAATTTGTCATGTAAGAATATGAAAGTGGTCATGAGTAGGAAATCCCTTGCGGTAGAATTTTGAAACTGGTATGTAATTTAAGACTACGTTGGCGTTAGGTCCTTTGCTATGATCGTAAGTTTAGGGAGTAATGAACTTAAGAACGCAATTAAATTAAGTGTCGTTTGAGAATTCTGAAGGTTTTCAAAATACAATAGTTTCTTACATGTATGGAATTTTTTTGTTGGATTCCGTAAATGCTCTTTTATAAATTCTGTTACGTCTTCGATCGTATTTGTGGGAGTAAAAATTCCTTGAAGTATTATACGGTCCGGAAATTGTACACGGACCACCACATTCTTGTATAAATTAAGCTTTTGCAAAGATGCCTGAAAAAAGAAGAGATGAACAGTTATGTTTACTGGGAGTATTACTTTATTCTTAATGACTTAAATAATTACCATTATAAATTGATGACAGGGGATCTGGATTCCATGTTGCGCAACATAGAATCCAGTTTCCATTTAGTCTGCACACAAACGAGCGGTACGCGGCAACCTCAGAGGCAACTGCAGCCATCGTAAACGTGCCGCTCGCGAGTATGAGCACTGAGAAGGGACTGCAGTTTAAATTTTCGAAAACAGTTAAACACTTCTCATCAAAAAAATCGAAACAGCTTACGAGTTTATGTTATGTAAGGATTATCAGAAAGATATATATATATTAAGAAATTTATGCCATATGTCGTTTAATAGTGCATAAATAGAGGTTTTAAAATCCTAATGTTGATGTTCTAAATTCAAATTAAATTTTTATAGGATTCGTATTTGGTAACGAGTAGGTAATTTTTGCCCTGTATGAAGTATAAGAATTAAACAATACATTGTAAATGAAAAAAGCTAGAAAAAGTTTATTTAGTAACTGGTATTCCCTCCCCGAGCTCTTATGACTGCTTCCATGCGGTACTTCAAAATAGATGAGAGTGATGAGGTGGATCAGATGAGACTGACATTTCATTCCATTCTTCTTGGAACGCGTGCTGCAGCTGGCTGAGTGATTCCGAAGCCGGATTTCTAGCACGAACACGTCTCTTGTAACTCATCCCATAAATGTTCGATCAAATCAAATCAAATCAAAGCATTTATTTCAAATAAACCAGTTACAGGCACTTTTGAATTGTCAGAAGGTCGGTCAGTCAGTAAGGTGAAGCTAGTCGCCCATTCCAAAGAGTAGGTACCTATGGAGAAGAACGGACAAGAAACTCCATGGACACTCTTTTAAATTATCAAGCTATTGATACAAATATTTGATTACATCATTCATTTTGAAATCAATCGTGTGAGAACGATGCAGAAAGATATTAAACGCTGAGAGCGTCCATTATGAAAAAAAAAAAACAACAATTCAGAAATTTAAATACGCCGTAGCAGCTAAGAGATGACCAGTCCCCTCTGACGGCGTCCGTTCACGAACATGACGTATGGATCAGCATCATTCAGCTCAACCATATTGAAGGGAACCTAATGACCCAACACACACGCCACCACCAGCGAGACATTTGAGTGAGCATGACATACTCTCAACAGCCATAGCACAATCAAGTCAATAAAAGACTAACCCAACAAATAGATGCTTTACAGCAAGTAGATCGTGCTCACACGTGTTCCATGCAATTATACAATACTAAGAAATTGAATCTACACAATGCAATGACAGTTTTGTCCAAGGTTTAGCAGCTCCAAAGGTGTTCCCGAATGCTAAGTTTAGCTCCTGTGTAGCTGCACCAGTGCCGAATACCCCTGTCAGCGATGCAATTCCGTAACGTATAATATGCCTGGCTACATAGTGTGTACTGGCATTGAGTTAAAAAAAAAACAAACAATTACAAATTTAAACTACAAGAGGAAAAATCAAAGAACAATCAGTGTAAGCATAGAAATCGGACGCAGCTCAAGCCCAAGCCTTTTTGTCGTCAATATAATCTCTACCACTATAAAATGCTTTCTGACACAACTTACGTTTAATGAAGGATTTGAATTTATTCAGGCTCAGATCTTGAACCACGGATTGATTGATCGGATTCATGTCCCGGCTTCTTGCTGGCCATTCCATAATGGGGATATCGACTTCAGCAAGATAATCTCGTACGACGCCCGCGGTGTGCGCCCTAGCATTGTCGTGCATGAGTATGAAGCAGTTTTTTTTTTATTATTAATTTATAAACCAGCGCTTGACCGCAATCCCGCCTGATGGTAAGCAGTGACGCAATAGTTGATGGTACAGCGCACTAGTTTATTAAGAGCCTATTCACTCTAGCCTTGAAGACACTCAAATTGTAGTCCGACGGAAACACCGCCGCCGGCAGATTGTTCCAGTCCCTCGATGTACGCGGTATAAAGGAGGAGGCGAAACGCTTCGTCCGGATCGTAGAGGTGTTAACAAGATAAGGGTGGAAACTCGCCGTACGACGGGTCGTCCGATGGTGGAACGGAGATGGGGGAATTAAATCGATTAATTCCCTCGCACACTCCCCAAAATGTATCCTATAGAACACCGAAAGGCTGGCTACTCTACGCCTGTGCTCTAGGCTTTGGAGACCAACTCGAGTTAAATCAGGGTCACCAATCAGCCTCTTCGCACGCCTCTCCACTGAATCCAAAGTGGCCAGGTGACACTTAGCAGCACCAGCCCAAATGTGGCTGCAGTACTCCACACACGAACGGACCTGTGCTTTGTACAAGATTAGAAGCTGTCCTGGTGTGAAGTACTGCCGGACCTTTGCGATAACGCCAAGTTTTCTGGCAGCCACCTTGGCCTTGGACTCAATGAACCGCCCAAAGTTTAGTTTCGAGGAAATCTCCACACCCAAAAGCTGAAGGCGGTCGGTACACTCCAAGGATACATTCCGAAAAGTAGGAGCCAAGGTGAACGGGCTCCTTTTGGCGGTGAAAAGACGCGCCTGCGTTTTGGCGGCATTGAATGCTACAAGATTGGCATTGCCCCATTCGGAGACTGCCTGAAGTGCAACACTCGTTCGCTCTACCATGGCCTCTCTTTCGGACCGGATTGATTCCCTACTAGCCCGAGCATCCGGCAGGTATCTCTCCACAACTGTGTTGTCATCTGCATACCCATAGATACCGGGCATCAGCAGACCCGTTAATATGCAGCAGAAACAGAGTTGCAGAGAGAACAGACCCCTGAGGAACATCGGCATTAGTCGACATGGGCTCAGATGAGCATCCGTCGACAACAATTCGGAGGGACCGTTCAGTCAGGAAGTCTTTTACCCAGCCAGTCAGGCTAAGGGAAATGCCGTACGCTGGAAGCTTACTCAAAAGGCCAGCATGCCATACCCGGTCGAAGGCCTTCGAGACATCAAAGGAGACAGCAATCGCTTCCCCATTTCTCTCGAGGGCCTCGCCCCACTAGTGAGTGGCATACACTAGTAGGTCCCCAGTTGACCGATTGCGGCGAAACCCGTACTGTCGGTCACTGAGGAGATCGTTACCTTCCAGGTATGCCAAGAGGCGCGAGTTCAATACACGCTCCATAATTTTGCAAAGTATGGAGGTGATCGAAATCGGCCGATAGTTGGTAGGATCGGCACGACTACCCTTGGGCTGCACGTTGGCAAGCTTCCAGGACTTTGCACTATACCAGTCCCAAGTGAGAGGCGATACAAGCGTGTCAATACAGGAGACGACTCGGGCGCACATGCTTTAAGAACAATCGCTGGTATACCATCCGGACCACTAGCCTTATTCACGTCCAGACGACACAGTGCTCTCAGAACCTCCTTGTTCCGAATGCGAACCTCAGGCATTGAAGTACCGCAGTGGGGTAAAATAGGTGGGAGTAGCACTGCCAGTATCAAGACGAATTATGGGCAAAGAGAGATGCAAAGAGACCTGCTTTCTCTCTCGCCGTATGAGCCAGTGTTCCATCAGGCCAACCAGCGGAGGCAGTGTGGGCCGACAGAAGTTCGCCTCGACCGATTTGGCAAGGGACCAAAAAGATCTGCTACCGGAAGGCTACGCAGATAAAAAGTGCATAGGGCATCACGTGAGGCTCAAGACATTGTTTGACGTACCGCAAAATTTTAGTTTACAAAGGTGAAATGTACTCTCAACTCGAAACACACATTTGTTTCAAAACAGTAGGTAATACATTTCGTTTGTAGATACACAAATTAAATTCTAATTTTGAATTAAATAAAATTTTCGCTTAACTTTTTAATGGCCAAACTGCCAATTATGTGTTTTTTTTTATTTTCATGGAATAAATATATCTTTTGTGTAAAATTAGGATAGAAACTATAAAAAGGGAAGTGTTTCGATTTTTCTGATGAGAAATGTAAGTAGTGCCCTTACGTACTTTGAAAATAGGCGCCCTGTTTCCAAAGTACCGATGACAGTAGGTTAAACTACCCGTAAGATAGGCGCCCTATTTTCAAAGTACCGACGACAATAGGTTAAACTACCCGTAACTGTCAAATATTCTCCATCAACCTTTAGCCTTAATGCTTTAGCGATAAAGCTGGAAATCTAATAAAGAAATTTGACAGATTGTAGTAGCTCGATGTGCTGTCATCTGTATATAAGCTAACTACTTCAATGTGATATTTTACCTGCTCTTTAAGTTCCTTTTCTTTTGTGGATGATTGAAGTGGTGTATTTTCAAGGTTAATACGATGCTGCTGTAAGTCATGATATAATCTTCGTACTTCTTCTATACTTAATTCATAAAAGTCATCTGGCAGATCTTCAATATTCTCTTCTACTGAATCTGGTTGCATAAATACTATTGCTTTTTGCGCACCCAACTAAATGCAAATTGTTATTATTTAATACATAATTTATGGCCGCGATTCCTTTGTTCATTACCTAAACTAAATTAGAAACACTTACAAAAGTGACTTCTTCTTCAATCTTTAGCCGCCTTTCTAAATATTGTCTTGAGTCAGAAGAGAAAGACAAATTGCTTTTTGATTCATCAGTGTCCATTAATTCTTCCTTAATAGGTTCTACCTCTTCTTCTTGAGATGCAGTTTCACCATGATCAATTGGTTTATTCTGTGTGTTCTGTTGGGCAATACTTTCCTTAAATTTATCTATAATATCGGGCTTATGAGATTCATCTTGGTTGTACTTATTTGTTATTGAAGGTCCCGAAACAGGGTGATTTTCAGTTTGATGTTTTTTTATTCCTTCTTTCTCGGTTGCAACTTTTTCATCAATAGCTGGTCGGCGATAAAAAGCAGAGACGTTAGCTTGTCTAGAAATAAAATTAATATAAGAAGGGAAACCTAAGTACAAATTATTGTTTTTTCCATTGATTTTGGGTAGTGTGATATTGTCGTGCGACGCGGGATACCATCTTAACCTATCCCGAATGTATTACAGTGAAATATATTGCCTATGGAATGAACGTATTAATCTTTTGAAAGCCCATCTATATAATACGCGATGTGTCCCCCAGCGCGTCGCTACAAATGTATTAACGTGTCTATAGTAAAACGTAGGGATAGGATTAACGTCCTATCGACAAATAATATTATAAATTAAAATTAATGTTTATTCACCAATTTACTAAGCTAAATAAAAACTAGAACCGTATTTTCATATTTTATTTTATTTAATAAAAAAAAAACAATATTAAACCTGGATATATTTGTCACAATAAAGAAAAGAATTGTCAATATATTAGACGAGTATTCAAGAACGTACATCTCTATTTGTCTTGTTTATAGAAACTAATAGTAAGTTGACGATTTAACAGAATGTCAACGACGAACTATTTCAAGACTCCACACCTTGTAAAACTCGCAACAATTCGTCATATTCACCGTCACTTATTTTTTGTGAGAACACGTTCGCGAAACTTAAGATGTAAACACTACACTAAAATGCACAAAGTCACTATGACCTTGAAACACTTCTGCTTATGACGTCACAGATTTACTTCTATACAAGTTCGTGGCGTTGTAGGCACTGACTACTAGCCACTTGGTAAGGGTGGGTTTTTCAAACGGTGTTTCAGTATCGACAATGATTAGAAAACCTATTCATTCTTGATTAAGGTCAATAAAACTTAGTTTATAGTTTACTATATGTATTTGTAAAATATTATTTATTCACGTCATTTTCTTGCAATAATAGTAGTAGTAGAAATCTTCATCGTGTCCCATCAGTGGCTTACTTTATATAAAGTACTTAGTGTTGGGGACATTATTTTCTAGCGTTTTTGTTTCTATTGAATATAAAATGAACAAGAATTTATTGTGTGAAAAAGTTAAAAATATGGCTTATAACAGAGCAGTTTTCCATAGAAACAAATAAAAAGGTCTTGTATAAGTCGTAAATTTATTTTATACTATTATTGTTACTTCTAATCAAGTAGTGGCGCTGAGGGCATGAAAATATCGAACTTGTATAGGTACAAGTGATTGGCGTTCAAAAGGTTAAACGCAAATAGTGTTCCTACTGTAGATAAAGAGGTATTCAAAATTAAATTGGTTTCGTCGCTGCCGCACTATTTGCTATTGAAAAGTAATGTGTGCACTATAGATAGGTATAAGAAAGAATAAGATATGGTAGTTGAAAGTGTATCAGAATTCAATATTGCTAAATCGACCCCACCAATACTAGATACATGTAGTGTAGTTCGGTAAAAGCAGTAGATACAATATCACGTACCCACACACTTGTAATTCTTATATCAGAACGTACGGACGCAGGTCAAGCTACCCGAAACTGTCAAATATTCCCAATCAACATTAAGTCTTAATATATTAGAGATAAAGTTGAAAATCTAATAAATAAACCTGACAGATTGTAGTAGCTTAAAGTGCTGCCGTCTGTAACATACAATCAATTATAAACCTTAAATCACCAAACACTGCGTGCATTTGCTAAAGCATACATATGACACAAAAAAATGTTTGCTATCGTTGTGCTGTGCAAAAAGTCAAGTATTTTACATATATGGCTGGCATTTCCCTTTCGTCGATTTCCCATGTTATTATTGTACCAAAAAAATAAAGAAATGGGTAACGTAGATATAATACAGTAGCAGCGGTAAACCGAAAATCCTAGCCCGACGTCACTTCGCGCAAGTCAGCGGCTGAGCTACGCATTAGAAAAGAGCAGCAAAGTTTCGGTGGACATCTCGATAGGCACAGAGCACTTAAAGAATAATTGTTTATGGAGGCAGATCTGTAATTGTCTGTGGTGGCATCTCGTTAACCAGGCCACGGTTTCGCTTTCAACCAACCCGCAGTCCTGACCCAAGCATCGGCCTTCGTGGACCCCGTTGAGGCGCACTTGAAACATAACGCGCCGTCGTCCCTGCCCTGGTTCGTACCGGGCGGCGAGCAGTGGGCAGCTCGCCGCCCGGTATGGACCAAGCCCGCACAAAGAAGTAAGTATAGACCGCAAGCCTGCGCCTACAGTGGCCGGGAGTTCGATGTTATCTCCCGACCAGGGCGTCTTTCTGCGGCGGCTAGAGGCGTGAGGGCACTGATATTACCGCATCACTGTTTTGCAGAAGTAGGCGACGGTCTAGAAGCGAGAGATTGACACAACACGACGGTGCTCGGTCCATGCCGGGCAGACCTTCACCGAATACTCGACCGTGTGGTCACACCCTAGTTTCGTCCCACCTTATCCGGAACAGGAACCTCCGGAACAGCCGTGTCCAGTGAGGACGTGCGTCAGGCAGAAGCTGAGGGCACTGTGGCGCCTCTCTAGCCACTCCTCAAAGAGGGAATTTACCACTGCTATTGTGGGGTGCCCAGGTGTTACCATGACCTTACCTTGCTTCAGCTTGTTTATCGAGCAACCTTAAAATCGCTCTACCCCTTATCAATCCTAACTGCCTCAAAGTCTTTTCCCGGAGTGCAGTTTCACCCACGACTTCTTGACGCATGTACAGAATTGTTGGATGCTCCAATGAATTTAATTTTTCTGGGGCCAGTGATGTTATCAAATCATATAATGATGTATTGGGTGAAAAATCTGCTGTTTTTCTTTCACCTGAAATAGGAGAATTTCAAATTATGATCTAGTAATTTATTATAAAAACCAATTTTTCAAATTTGACTGAGAAAAGTGGGGTGAAGTGACCTTAAGCTGTCAATAGTGTTGATCACTGACATTAGTTGGTAGACAGTTCATTTCACCGATACAAAGCCTAATTTGTCGATTATTAGGCTAAAACTTATTGGAAAAATTTGCAATTTTCCAAGAAAACTTTGTTGTATTATAATATTGCATATTTTTTACCATACATTTATTTTTGGAAATTTAGTAACATACATTATTTTTGCAAAGTATGGTAATTTTGCTTTAGGTGCATGGTAATATAACTACCAAGCTATTGAACACAATTATAAATCCAAAAGTAGTGATTTTATTCAATTATTATAAGTAAGTACCACCAGATTGTTTAAAACATTATTGCAATAATAAAATAAGAAACAATTGAAAGTATCCCAACTTTACCATCTTCCAATTGCAATCCAATGGTGACATTTGATTCTTCCCTTTTTCTTTCAGCCTCCACCATTTCTAGTGTAGCTTTATTAGGAAGGTTAGAAAACCTGACAGTAGTTGTTAAATCCAAAATATGGTTATGATGCTTTAAATCATAATCAGATGGTTGAAAACCTTGCTTTAGGCAGACATCTTCTAGGACCTATAATTAAAGAGATAATAATTATTTTTAAGCTGCCTAAAATATTTACAACACGATGCTTGTAACCAATACTTTGGTTTAAAAAATGTTTATAGAGTTTGTTGCCCTTATTCTCCATAGAGATCTATTAAATTTGAAGTGGGAACTGGCTTCATCTTTCTGACAGACCAACTCCTTGACAATCTTAGTGCCTGTTTTGATTTTAAGTACTTTTTATAGAACATAAATTCTATTTTTATTGAATTCTATGTGTCATTTTATTACCCCAGCTAACAATCAGCTCAGAAAATATATTGTGCATAGTGTAGCATCATCATCTAATGATTCCTAAAACCGTTTTATCGGAACTGTAGTATGTAGGTAGGTAAAAACCAAGGAGTATCTAATAAAGAGATGCAATCACCATAGCCTTTCATCATTTTAGTTACTCTGATAATAAGCAAGTGTAAGTGTTGTTAATGTCTAGATTATATTGGGAATAACACGTTCATATAACACAAAAAATATTGGAAAATATTTTTTTCATATTGAACATAGTTCATACCAACCTGTAAAATACTTGTATCCGGAGTACAACGTACTTTTTGCCTCCGCCCATTTGGCGCAAGAACAATAATATCTTTGGACATGATTCCGATAAATCTATTATTTTAAATGCACTGTGCACAAGATGACATAAAATAATAGAAATTTTCAACAGTCATTACACATTACCGGCAGCTGGGCTGGAAACTGTCAGTTGTCTGTCAATGTCAGTCGTCACTGACAGTGACGTTATTTTTTTTATAGGAGTTTTTGGCTTGGTTGCTAAGACCTTTGAGACATTTCTTCGTTAGTCTTGTTTTCTTTCGCAATCCTTTTTTTTTTGACGCTGTGGAAATGACTTTACATACCATACCCGCCGCTTGCTAGACGCGGCGGGCGTGTGTGGGACTCACCCAGCCGTAGCCGGGAATACCTACTAAAACCACAGCGGCACATCGACATCGCCTTAGTGGCGGGGTCATGGGAAATGGCAGGGCCTGCACTGCCAACCTCCCGCCGGCGATTCCCGCCACAGTGGTCCTCCCATCCGGAGGGCCGGGTTGGGTACGCCTTCTTGTGCGAGAAGATGCGGCAGCCAAGGGTTTTATTTACCAATTTAATGGTAGCATGCGACATGACCTACGAATTTAATGCTAGCATTCGACACGACCTACCAATTTAATGGTAGCATTCGACAGGGCCTACCAATTTATTGGCGGCATTCGACACGGCCTACTAATTTAATAACAGCATTCGACACGGCCTACCAATTTATTGGCGGCATTCGACACGGCCTACTAATTTAATAAAAGCATTCGACACGGCCTACCAATTTATTGGCAGCATTCGACACGGCCTACCAATTTTTTCTATAAGTTACAAACCATCGCCAGATCGCAATCCCGCCCGATGGCAAGCAGCGATGCAATCTGATGGCAAAGCGCACCAGTTCATTAAGAGCCCATTCACACCAGCCCTGAAGACACTCAAACTGCAGTCCGAAGGAAACACCGCCACTGGCAAACTGCTCCAGTCCCCCGACGCACGCGGTATAAAAGAGGAGGCGAAACGCCTCGTCCCGACCGCAGTGGTGTCAACAATGTAAGGGTGAAAACCCGCTGCACGACAGGCCGCCCGACGGTGGAACGGAGATGGGGGAACCAAATCACGCAACTTCCTCGCCAACTCACCAAAACGCATCCTATAGATCACCGAAAAGGCCGGCCAATCTACGCCTGCGCTCTAGGCTTTGGAGACTGTTTAGAGTTAAATCAGGGTCGCCAGTCAGGCGGAGGGGCCTGTGGCGCGCCTGCCAGCAAGAAGGGCACCAAGAAGAAGAAGAGGAGCTCTAAGCCTGCCGGGGAAATCTCGCCTCCCCCGCAGGCTAACAGCTCCGCGGCCGACTCCCGGCCCAGGACCGTTGCCGAGGGAATGGTGTGTCAATAATGGCACAACTCCGTTTCCTCCAGGGCAACATCAATCACTGCGCCAGAGCTCAGGATCTTTTGTTCCAGAGCATGGCGCAGTGGTCGATCCAAGTGGCTGTGGTCGCCGAGCCGTATTTCATCCCCGCCCGTGATGACTGGCTGGGATGCATTGACGGCTCGGTGGCCATTATTGGCGGGACTCTGATCGACCCGTCTCGAGGCCGCGGCTAGGTTGCTGCGGTTTCGGGCGGCATCGTCATCGTGGGGGCGTATTTCTCCCCCAACAAGAGTCTCGCCGACTTCGAGGGGTTCCTTGTCGAGTTGGGCACCGTCGTAGGCCGCTATCACCCTCGTCCCGTTCTGGTGCTCGGGGATCTCAACGCCAAGTCATCGGCGTGGGGATCTCCGGTCACTGACCCTCGGGGCGAGGTGCTAGCGGAGTGGGTAGTGACGACCGGCCTGGTCGTCCTGAATCGGGGTTCGGTATACACGTGCGTGCGGCAGCGGGCGGGTCGATAGTAGACGTTACTTTCGCTAGCCCCTCTGTCGCCAGCCGTGTCCATGACTGGCGTGTCGCCGTGGAGGTGGAGACGCTGTCGGACCATCGGTATATCCGGTTCGACGTCTCCGCCCAGACCACGAGCGGCCGCCATCCAAGAGCCCCGATTAACGACAGCCCACGCTGGGCGCTTAAGCGCCTGGACAGGGAACTACTCGAGGAAGCTGCCATAGTCCAGTCCTGGATTTGAGAGTCGGCGACGGACGGCCCCGTCGACGTCGAAGCGGAGGCGCTGCGGTTTCGCGGGGCGATGATGCAGATCTGCGACGCGTCCATGCCCCGCGTCCGCCAACAGTCCGCAAGGCGCAACGTGTACTGGTGGAACGACGACATTGCGCGGTTGCGCGTCGAGTGCATCGCGGCTCGCCGCCTGTACACGCGCTACCGGAGACGACGTCGACGGGATCCCGTCGAGGAGGCCGCGCGGTATGGGGTGTACCGCGCGGCTCAGGAGACTCTGTGGCTGGCCATCGGCGACTCCAAGTCGCGGGCCAGGGAAGAGCTGCTGGGGTCCCTAGATCGGGACCCGTGGAGGCGCCCTTACCGTTGGGTACGGGGCAAGTTGCGTCCCTGGGCGCCCCCACTGGTGCAAAGTATGCACCCCCAGCTGCTGGAGGCGGTGGTATCCACCCTCTTCCCTGAGCGGGCGGGACATGTTCCCCCGGCGATGGTTTCACCCTCAGTCACAGACTCTCCAGAAGAAGAGGGCACCGATGTCCCCGTGGTGACGCAAGCAGAGACGGGAGCGGCCGTGTCGCGGCTCCGGGCCAAGAATAAAGCGCCCGGACCCGACGGAGTTCCTGGCCGAGCTCTCGTCCTTGCTCTGAAGGAGCTAGAGCCCCAGCTGAGGGGGCTCTTCACGGCATGCTTCGAGCAGGGTCAGTTTCCCAGTGTGTGGAAGGAGGGGAAGCTGGTCCTGCTCAGGAAGGAGGGGCGCCCCGCGGACTCGCCGTCCGTGTATCGGCCCATAGTGCTGCTCGACGAGGCGAGCAAACTTTTTGAGCGCATAATCGCAGAGCGCCTCGTCGGCCACTTGTGCGGAGAGGGGCCGAACCTGGACGACAAACAGTTCGGTTTTCGTCAGGGGCGCTCCACCATAGACGCCATCATGCGCGTGAGAGCCCTGGCGGAGGATACGGTGTCCCGGGGTGGGGTGGTGTTGGCGGTGTCTTTAGACATTTCCAACGCCTTCAACACCCTACCCTGGAGCTGTATTAGGGAGGCCCTGAAATACCATCGGGTGCCTCCCTACCTCCGCCGCATAGTTTTTTTTTTTTTTTTTTTTTTATAAGCCGTCTTATCTCCTTCTTGCATGGCAAGAATCGTTTTTTACTTTTTTAATGTCATACTTTCTTTCTTTTTTTTTTTTTTTTTTTCTTTTCTTCTTTGGCTTCGCACGGTTTGTGCATTCAGCCAATGTCAAGTGTGTTGGGATTGTTAGGTACTAAAGGTAGGGAAACGGATTTAAAATTTTACGGAATTTTGGATAGGACGGAGATATAGGATCAGTTTTTTTTTTTTTTTATATAAGAATGATGTGAAGTTTACAATGGCAAATATTTACAACTTTATATTATTTAAGGTGATGAATGAGACTATACATTTATATACAGGGAAACTATTTGTACAAAGTAAAGATAGTATTGAAGTAGGAAAAGGAATATCAAGGGATAACAGGTTACAGAAGAAGGAAGAACGGTCATACAAGGGACAGGAGAAAAAGATATGGTTAAGGTCGCCTACATCTGTGCCACAAGAGCAAATGGGATCGTCAATAATGTGAAATTTGGAAAGATGGGATGGGGAACAAACATGGCCCAGTCTCATTCGTATTAGAATAGAGGTCTCCATTTTGCCAAATTTTGCCCTGCCAAACCATGGTTTTTCCGGAATCTGGGGTTGGACAAGAGAAAAGTAATGTCCTTTCAATCTGCTACTGGTATCCCAGGCTACCTTCCAGGTGTCCCGGAGAAAGCCCTTAGGCAGAGTTAAAAGGTCATAATTAAAAATTTTATATGGGACTAAGTCCCCACAATGCACCGCATCACTAGCTAGAGCATCGGCCATTTCATTGCCTTGGATTCCAGCATGGGCCGGAATCCATGCAAACTGTAGCGAGATGCCCCCAGTGGTCATTCTAAACGCAAATTCTCTTATAGATAAAATAATAGAGGTCTGCGACTTGTCTTCGTAAGGGGATTTATTAATGGCTAGAAGAGCGCTTCGAGAGTCAGTAAAAATAATTGCTTTTTTTAGTTTTAAAACACGAATGTATTCTAAGGCTTTTAAAATTCCGAAACATTCCCCTGTAAAAACGGAAGTCTCCGGAGGTAGTTTTATTTTTTGTGTGATCTTAAATTGGGAATGGTAAACACCTACCCCAACACAACCTGTTGGAGCACGTTTGGCAGCATCAGTAAAAATGTGGTGGTATTCGGAGTGTTCAGACAAAAAATAATTAAATTTTGAACAGTAATTGGGATCCGATTTATTTATACAATCGTAAGTTATGATGGGACTGAACTGAAAACTTTCATAACTACTGCAGAATATGGGGAGTTTATTGGAACGATGAACAGGTGAAGAAAGTGATAGGAACTTTTTATAGCTAACTAGTAAACATGGAGCACGTTTATGAGACCAGTAATCAGAATATTCCATCTGCAACATTAGCGAGTCCAGTTTGGGAATGAGAGGATGAATTGAGAGCTGAAGAATACGGAATAAGTATTTGTCTGATAAGAATTGTCTTCTTAGATATAGGGGTGCTTCCCCGCATTCAACTTGGAGTGCATTAATGGGACTCGACTTCATAGCACCTGTAATAATACGTAAAGCTTTTGACTGGATACGATCCAATTTTTTAAAAGCCATTATACTACCAGGTTCCAGAACAAATAATCCATAATCCAGAGTACTTCTGATAATAGCATTGTAGATTAGTTTTAATGAAAAGGGATGAGCACCCCACCACACACCAGAGAGGCAACGAAGAATGTTTAAGTGCTTTTCACACTTGTTAACAATATAATCGCAATGTGGAACACTGCTTAATTTACAGTCTAATATTACACCTAGATATCTGAATTTATCTTTTACCGGAATAGGTATTCCTTTATACAACAAATTTACAAAAGGAATATTTTTTTTTCGAGTGAATAAGACTACTGCACTTTTAGACGTGGATATATCCAAGCCATTTAAGTGCAACCAAGACTCAAGAATAGATAAAGCAGAATTTATATAAGAGCAAGCTTGATCAACAGAGTGACTTGATGAATATAATAACAAATCGTCGGCGTATTGAAGAACATTTACATGATTGTTTAAGGACGAGTCCATATCAAAAGTATAAATGTTATATAGAAGGGGACTGAGCACTGAACCCTGTGGGAGACCTCTCCATATAAGGCGAGATACCTCATGATCTTCTATTAGAATGTTGACAGAGCGTGCAGTCAGAATTTTAATAATAAAATTCGACAAAATTGATGGAACCTGTAAGGCGTTTAGTTTATTTTGTAAAATTGATAATACTACATTATCATAAGCTGCATTTATATCCAGAAAAACTGCTACTGTGGAATGGTTACTAGAAAAGGATGACCGAATGTCCGATGTTAAAATGCTTAAGCAGTCAGTGGTGCTTCTGCCCTTTCTAAATCCATATTGGGATTCTGCTAAAAGGCCCTTACTTTCAACATACCATTCTAGGCGATTTTTTATTAAATGTTCTGCTAATTTCATTAAAATAGAAGATAAAACTATAGGACGATATGAAGAAGCATCAGATGGAATTTTATTTGGTTTAAGGAATGGCAACACCATTTGACGTTTCCATTCATCAGGGATATGTCCAGTGTACAAAACAGAATTAACAATATTTAAATAATAATTGAGGACGTCGTCATTTAGATGAGCAAAAAAGGAATATGGGATGCCGTCAATGCCCGGCGCGGAGTCCTTAGTTTTACAAATAACACCCCTTAATTCATTGAGCGTAAATGGCAAACCAAGCGTTGCAGAAGTATTATGGATGTTAGGTGCAAGAGGCAGGTTAGGTTCAATAACCTCAGGCACCCAAGGAGGGGCCAATATATTTAGGAAATCACTGGCTAAAGAATCGGGAATAGGAGCAGGGTCTTTATAAATAGACCTAAACCTACGAATATTACGCCAGACGATCGTAGGATGAGTATTCGGTGAAATTGATGTGCAAAAGTTACGCCATGATTCAAACTTTTTCTTCTTGAAAAGTTTACTAGTTTCATTAATAATATTAGTAACAATTACAAAATTATTATCAGACATATCCAAGTTATAATTGTGTTCAGCCTCTTTCCGTTTCTTTAACAATTCTGTGCACTCTGAGTCCCACCACGGAGGTGAAGGGATTGTACTAATATTTTTGTTTTTAACAGGGAAGACTTCATCTGCTGCTTCAATTAATATGTGCGCTAAAGCTTCTGCACAGATATTTTCATTACTATCAGTAAGGAGAGGCAAGGAGCAAACCTTACTGTCAACAGTGGCTCTAAATTTATCCCAGTCATTACTATTTCGATTTGGTAATTTATGTTTTAAATTTGATTTCCGTTGTTGTGGTTTTGACTTGGAAAGAGGGTATTTAATAACTATTGGAAAATGGTCACTACCATAAGTAGAGGTAAGAGTGTGCCAAGTTAATAAAGAGGCTAAACTAGGAGAACAAATGGAAAGGTCAATTGCGCTTTGGTTTTGATTGGGTGCACACCGACGTGTGGCTTCTCCTGAATTTAAGATACATAAGTTGTGTAAGTCTATAATATCTAGTAATTCATCCCCATAACTGTTAGATGTTGAACAACCCCATGATGGGTGATGGCAGTTAAAGTCCCCTAAAACCAAAAATGGTTTTGGTAGCAAAGAAAATAGATTATTCACCTCTTGAAGAATAGAAGAAGAGGGGTGAGGAATGTAGATAGAAACAATACAAATATGATACAATTGAATAGCTAAAATCGAAATTTCCTCACTGTGAGGTGGTAATGTAATAGAAGTAAAAGGGATAGAATTCTTGATAAGTATAGCTACTCCACCATACCCATCAGATCTATCCTTTCTAATGGTTAAATAACCATTAATTTTAAAAATATGAAATGGTTTGAGCCAAGTCTCTGCTAAAGCAAAGACAAATGGATCATATTTGTTTAATAAATGAATGACATCACTTTTTTTGTTTATTAGACTGCGGCAGTTCCACTGGATTATATTGGATTGGTCCATTATGACTAGATTGAGATACATTGTATGATTGGGCAGCGTTGGACGGTGTTATGTTGAACTGGGAGAGAAGATTATGTAAAGCTGAAAGAAGATCATTAATGGAAAAATTTGTGTCTTTTATTTCATTGTTATTGTTGTTAGTCAAAGCACAGCCATTTAAAGGCTGAGGTATGGCAAAATCTCTAATAATAGTATTATGTGCATTTTTATTATACCCATGTTCATGTTTTGGAGGCATTCGTGGTTTTAGGAAAACAGTCTTTTTGTAACTATGAGAAAGATTAGCATTAGGGGATGTCTGTAACATATCTGAAGATGTTCGCGATGGAGAGGATAAAAGTACATCTGCATAAGATTTACTTACTGAGGGATGTAGTTTAGCTGCTTCAGCATAGGAAACTGAATTTTTGGCCATGTATGTTTTGATTGATTTTTGTCTAGAGAATTCTGGGCAAGATTTATCAATCGCAAAGTGAAATCCAGAGCACAGACAACAAGATGCAGTTTCTAGATCTTTATCACAACTGTCCCCAGAGTGTTCATGACCACATTTATAACAGCGAGGTGTGGACCTGCACTGAATTTTAGTGTGACCAAACCTACAACAGTTAAAGCATTGAATTGTAGGGAATATATATAACTCCACAGGTAACGCATTAAAACACATAAATATTCTCTTGGGCAAAACCTGTCCATCAAAGGTAACTACTATGGACTGGGATGGTTTCCAAACAGCTGTTCCGTCAATATTGCTTTTGAAATTTAAACGTCTGATTTTTAATATTGGTCCACAACCTATTGGTACTGATATGTTATCGATTACTTCCTCAGGAGACCATTCTGCAGGAACACCACGTACTAATCCCATTCGTGTTATATTAAAGGTAGGGATAAAGGCTTTATAATTGTGTGTTTTTAGGCTTTCATGGACAATAAAAGAATTTGCGTCTAGATGATTGGAAAAAGAAAGTGCAATTTTATTACGACCAATTCTTTTAACGCTCCCATTAATTATGTTTTTGAAGGCGTTATTTTTTAAAAACTTACCAAATGTGATGGGGTGCAGTGTCGTACCATCATTAGGTGCTGTAAAGTTCTTTTGAACATGAATCAAAAATGGCGCGCTATCCGATTGTTCGTAGCTTGTTCTGCCAATCTGAGGGGCAGGTACCATAGAAGGAGCGGGGATGTCAGTAACTGCTATAGGCTGAGTAGGCATAGTTTTGGTATTAGGTACTGGAACTAATTCAACAACTTTAGAATCATTGCAGTTACAACCCGTGGAGTCCGATCCATGATTTTTGCGGGTGCGGCGACGTTTATTGCAATGCTTGCAGAGATGTAAACGTGACCTTTTTAAGTTTCGAGCCGAGGAAGAAACATCTGTATCCATACCCGATTCATTAGATTGAACTGTGATGAAAACGCCTGCCGGGGGAACTAGTTCCCCCGGGTCGGGCGGGTCGTTCATACTTAGAAACTAATATAAAATTATATAAGCTTACCACTACCGGAGAAATAATCACTAAAACTAAGTAAAAACTATAAATAAAAGAATATAAAACTAAAATACTACTGTGACTGATCCTATATTACACAATTTTAAAATTTCCAACTTCGGTTCATAAAAAAAACGCGTCCGCCAAGTTCGAAGTTTCCCGCGCTTTTTTCTACTTTCTTTCTTTCAGTGAGCTGTTATTGGCTTGTGTTTTTTTGAGGTTGCTCTTTTCCTCATATTCTTTTCAATTATACTTACATCTATATTTACATTTTACTTCAGTTACTACTTACTATAATCTTTCTATATACATTTTGTTATCCATTCATCAGAACTTCGTGTGTCATATTACTATTAGTACTTACATTTTTCCACATAATCTAGCTCACGTTTGTTCTTGCCGACGGCACAACGCTTGGCTGTGCTGCCCTCGTCCGGTTCCTGTCAATCGATATTTTTGCCACCTTGAGGCAAAACCGCTCCAGGTACGGCCTGGAGTGTTTGTCCGCCATGAGGTCGGCTATGGATGACTCCGTCAATTTTCTACCAGTGCTTACTTCCAGGTCGTACCTGTCGCGGTCGTGCCTCGGGCATTCCAGTAATATGTGCTTGTCACTTCGTACTTTTTTGACCGCCAGAGCATATTATAGTATTAATGAGTTCCTCAATGAAAAGATTTTTTTTTTGACATAAACAATTAATTGACTTCATTTTGACTGACTTAAATAATAATAATATTGATTTAATTGATAATTTTTGTAATATATTAGTTAATAAGTATGAAAACGTTTAATATTGTGATAATTTTTCTTTAGATTGTTTAACTCTATTATTTTGCACGTCATATTCTGACAAACATGTTGGAGCTTAACATTATTTATCATCATGTATGCACTTTTTATGTATGTAGGTACACACACATGTTTATGCAAATAAAATCTTATCTTATCTTGTCACTAGTCACGCAAACAACCACAGACACCGGATATGGATAAAAAAGTTACTCCAGAATGTCCGCCAGTTCCGAATCCTGTTACAGTTACGGATAATTTCCATCCAGTTCAAATCCCTTTATGAAGAAAGGAATGGCCACCCTATTAGCATACACGTAAATATGGACAATACACTAAAATACCAGATATCTACCACTGATAATAAGTCAATCCTCAAAACAAAACAATATTTTACCAATATGACTGTGCTATACTGTGGGTAGATATTTTTTTCAAGCCAGTGCAGGGCAACATAGTGAGACATGTGTTATTTGCATGTGTTGGCAACCGTTGGTAGGGGAGCGGTGGGTCTATGTTCTTCTACTGACGTTTTACCCTTCGTCTTAGGAATAGGCATGACTCGGATATCCCGGGTACACACATACATACTTACATCAAGTTAAAAAACTAATTTAGTAATCTTCACTACAGTAGTGTAGTTCTGCCGATCGATTCTGTAAAAATTCGTGAAAGGTGTGTGAAGTGAGCTGTCAATAATGTCAATCCCTTAGCGTTAGTTGGAATAACAGCTCAGTCCACGCTCATTTTAACTATGTAAGTTTTTGTAAGTGAAATGTTTACAGAATCGCACTGCTGTAGTCATCTACGGAAGACTTCAGTGAAGTGAGTGTCCTGTCAATAGTGTCAGTCCTTTAGCATTGGTTTGTTATCTTTAAGCTGATCTAACGATATATGTACCTACAATGGCAAAAAAAAAAAAATCAAACACATTATATTGTCCAAAAAATATATTTTATTGTAGTAGACAACACGGGGGCGCGCGCCCGGCGCCCAGCCTGCACCGCGCGCGAGTCCCACAACAACGCTTCGCTATCTACGTCCAGCTCTCTGTTTTAATAATTGTAATAGTTTATTTAATAATTACAACGCTTTTTTATGTGTCCGTATTTTAACATTAGGTATAACTAATTTCGTTTTGTATAACTTGGTGTAAGAACAGCCTTCAGGAATTGAAATAGGGTGGCGCTATACACGCCTCACAGCACTGTTTCCATTTCTACTCGCGTCCGTTCTCTGAAAATATTGTGAAAATTAATGTAGGTACGTACTGGTATCTACTACCTAAACTGTTACTTGTAAAAAGTAAAAATACTAAAAGAATCATTTTTAAATTGTAGAGTAAATGTAAGTAGTCACTTCAGGATTATTTATTATTATAGATCAGCTTGAGTAGGACGGACGCACGGATAGGGGACTCGTTAATCTGTTAAGATAATTAAAATGGTAGAGCCATTTCGTGGATGGCCATATGGCCATCCACGAAATGGCTCTACCATTTTAATTGTAAGTATATACTTACTTACTAATGTAATATGTACTTACTTATGTACTTACTTATGTAATTTTAATTGTAAGTATATACTTACACATGTTAAATAAATGCGTGGTAGGTAAGTGTGCGTATTTGTAATGAGAGAGGCAGGGCCATCATTAAAAAAAAACCGGCCAAGTGCGAGTTGGACTCGCGCACAAAGGGTTCCGTACCATTATCTTTAAAAACGGCAAAAAAAAAAAACGCGTTTGTTGTATGGGCCTTCAATAATTATTTTATTTTAATTTCAATATTATAACCAAATATTCTGTGAGCATTTCAAGCGTCTATCTATTTCCGTTATTAACATGGAGCAAAAAGCGGCAAGAAATCACGTTTGTTGTATGGGAGCCCCCCTTAAATATTTTTATGTTTATTTGTAGGTATTTGTTGTTATAGCGACAACATAAATAGATTATCTCTGAAAATTTCAACTCTCTAGCTATTACGGTGCATGAGATACAGCCTGGTGACAGACGGACAGTGAAGACTCATGCATAGGGTTCCGTTTTACCTTTTAGTTACGGAACCCTAAAAGCTACTTTACCTAAAGCATTGTGTAGTGTAAGGAATATTAAAATTACAGTTACCTTGAGCGTAAATCACCGCAAGAGAGCGGCCTATCGAGATCGGGCAGTAGTTCGGCGGGCGGATGCAGCGTGCGCACGTGTGTGGCGTCGTGCCGACCGCCCGCCAGCAGCGCGCCCGCAGACGCAAGGCGGCGCGGCGGCGCGGCCAGCCCGTGCGCCGCCAACGCCGCCGCTAGTTGTCGCGCGCGCGCCACAGCAATGTCGCGCTCGTGCCGCGCTCGCCATATCTAAGCAAATATCCGTGCCCATGAGTATGACGTGTCATGAGCTTTACAGATCCACGTATTCAGGCCAACTGGTAAGGCAGCAGGTAGTACGTTTCTCTGTAAACCAACCGCACCTAGGTCAGTCAGCGTGTCAACAATAATATGCGCCCATAGACCAGAATAAATATTATGTGTAAGCAGGGGCGTGCACAGAGATTTTGTTGAGGGTATGCATAGATCATCATCATCCTCATTATCAACCTTTTTATCGTCCCACTACTGGGCACAGGTCTCCTCACATACAGAGAAGGATTGAGCGTTATCACCAGTGTAGTGTTTTAACAGAATGTATTGTAGTACAAAAATTATATTATAATACGATTCGGGTGTTCCGAATTAGAACATTATTAGGGTATGCAGTGCTTATATGCCTCTATGGAGCGCACGCGCCTGTGTGTAAGTATGTATATGTTATTCTAAATATTCGAGGCTTGTTGGTGCACGTAGGTATCCTAAGATTCTCTGGTGCTACATAAAGGAAAAAAAAAGTAAGAAATGAAAAATAAGTTAACACGGCCATGTGAGCTTGCATTGGCATAGGTTTTTAACCGACTTCAAAAAAGGAGGAGGTTCTCAATTCGTCTGTATGTATAATATTTTTTTTTTTTTTTTTATGTATGTTCACCGATATTTTCGTCAATTATAGACGGATTTCAAAAAATTTTTTTTTGATGGATAGAGTTTACTTCTGAGGTGGTCCCATTTTCACCAGTCCAGGATCTGATGATGGGATCCAGGAGAAATCGAGGGCAATCACCGAAAATTGTATGCTCGTATGGTGTTTTTGTTACGTAATCACATCTTACTCAGGTATATGCTTCAGGGTGTCAACATCTGATGGTGCTGTGCTGATGATGAAGCTACAGTACTCCTCAACGGTTAGGAGTTTGAAGGCAGTACTGCAATTGGTCGATGGAAACTATTTAGTAGTATGTAGGGCTAACATGTTGCTTGTGAGGTATGCTTGAATCAACATCTGATGCTGCTGTGCTGATGATGAAGCTACAGTACTCCTCAACGGTTAGGAGTTGGGAGCAGTACTGCAATTGGTTGATCGAATGTATGTAGGGCTAACGGGATACTTGTAAAGGCGCATCCAGATTCACGCCGAGAACACGCGAGCACCTTGAATGAGATTCATTGCTCGCCCGTCTTGTTCTCGTGGTCGCCTATTCTCGGATCGGTGGCGGTATTTCATTTCTCAGTCTTTCATGAATAACAGCGAGACGATGTTCGCGCTGTACTGGAGTTTCATTACTCAGTCTTTCATGAATAACAGCGAGACGATGTTCACGCTGTATTGGAGTTTCATTACTTAATCGTTTTCTAATAAAATCTAAACGTTGTTGGTGTTGTTCTGTTGACTCTTGCGATAATTGAGAACGCATATAACTTCTCATCTGAGATAATCTCACTTGACGGGCCAGAGGCGATTCTTGGGAACGAGATATAACATTTCGCTTGCAATTTTTGGAAAGACGTTTCTTATTTTCTGCAATACTTTCCAGGTGACGATTTGCCCTCATTCGGGCTGCAGCCTTAGTGGGTCTACCCATGATAATAAAAAAAAATTTAATACCTAATAAGTATTATCAAACTCTTCAAAGTAAGTACGTATTAATAACAATTATAGCTTCCTAAAAAATATGAACGATTCGTCAAACGAACGTATTAATTAGTGACTATATATTAAATAAATTGAAACCCTAACCCTAAGTAAATGAACTAGCATCTATTTTTAGTTCAAAACGCATTAACACAACTAAAAATCGAGAAATAAATGGACTTTTTAAAAAAAAATCAAACCGACTTCAAAAAAAAAACACAAACGACAAAAACAGACAATAGCAGTACTTACATAACTAAAAAGCGATAAATAACCTAATTTATTCACTTAATGCATATTATATATCTACAATTATTTAAATATTTACAACTTAATACCTAATACTTTAACAAAGTCTTCTTTAACTATTTAAATATTTACAGTTATCACTTATTTTTGAAGTCGGTGCCAGCCAAACAAATAAATGTAATTAAGAAAACTGACCGACATTAAAATTCAAAGCAAAACTAAGAATAGGAAATTGCATAAGCGCGCTGAAATAATTTATTAATGGAAGCGACCGTCAACGACGTCTGCCCTCACGCGTCTGCCCGCGTTCGGGTGGCACACTCAACCGGCTGACCCCGCGCCCCGCGCCCCAGGCGCACCTTCTCCTTGGTGTGTGTGGTTTTGCGTTTGCTTACCGGCCCGGGGCCGCGCGCCTCAGTCAAACAGCACCACAGATATACTAACGGACTACGTTACCTAGGCTGCAGGCTGGCACCGACTCCAAAAATAAGTGATAACTGTAAATATTTAAATAGTTAAAGAAGACTTTGTTAAAGTATTAGGTATTAAGTTGTAAATATTTAAATAATTGTAGATATATAATATGCATTAAGTGAATAAATTAGGTTATTTATCGCTTTTTAGTTATGTAAGTACTGCTATTGTCTGTTTTTGTCGTTTGTGTTTTTTTTTTGAAGTCGGTTTGATTTTTTTTTCGTATAATCAATCATAAGTCAGCTTAAACTGGTTATATACATCTATATGTAAGGACCCACCAAACAGACCCTATGGTCTGTTTGGTGGGTCCTTGAAGCCCGAGGGTAGCCAACACGTAAATATCCACCAATGGATAACCAATATTTATTGTTTTCACAATGATTTCGGTCTTTTGCCAGGGAATGTTATCATAAAGACTACTTCGTGCAAATAGCTGTTTGTATGATCAGCCTTGTAAAAAAAATAATATAATGTAACCTTTTCCAAAATTGATCATGGTACGCACCTACTTAATTAAACTAGGAAACTAACCGACTGATCGCCAGCAGGAAGAGATGGGTAAGGTATCTTCAAAATAATGGATTTATGCTCTGCACACACATACCTGTGCAGCACAAACTGCGGAGCGACAATGGCTCCTTTCTCCGAATCCACGCGCCGCCGCCTCCACGACGGCGCCGTGGAATGTAAGGGATTGACCTGTCAAAAACAAATAAAATTTTTATTTATCTGTTCATTTGTTACGACGAGGAACACTGCAGTTTCGGAGCAGCTCGTCCGTCAATGATTCAACAAACTTTGATATACTAATTTACCAGTAGCTGGATAATCATCCAACTTGTTAGCCTCAATCATCATCATCATCTCAACGCTAATCCCAGTCGCATCCAAAGCTTTTTTCAGCTCTGGAGTCTGGGATTATTATAAATGTCTCGACAGATGATTTTTACTGTCGATTAAATTACTGACGAGATGATGATGTGCAATATCGGTCTAGAAGAATCATATCAGATATTTTTGAATAAAGCTCTGACCTAATTGACCCCGTCGAGTGCCTGCGCTAGATCCGATTGTAGTAGTATATTGTTGTAGTATATACCTACATATAAGTATAGTATATATAGTTGTGATAATTCAATGTGGAGACTGCGCGAAATGAACCTTTGTGTCCCACGCGCCAATCAAATCAAATCAAAGCATTTATTGCAAATAAACCAGTTACAGGCATTTTTCAATTGTCAGAAGGTCGCCCATTCCAAAGAGTACCTAGGTACCTATGGAGAAGTACGGGCAAGAAACTCCATGGACACTCTTTTAAATTATCAAGCTATTGATGCAAATAATTGATTACATCATTCATGTTGAAATCAACCGTGTGAAAACGATGCAGTAATATTTTGTATGCTGAGAGCGTCCATTATGGAAAACACAAAAAAAAAAACAAAATTCAGAAATTAAATTATGCCATGGCAGCTAAGAGATGACCAGTACCAGACGGCGTCCGTTCACGAACATGATGTATGGATCAGCATGGAGCATCATTCAACCCAACCATGTTGAAGGGAACTTAATGACCCAACACACACGTCATCACCAGCTAGATGAGAATGTTTTCAAATTTTTGAAGAATTTAAATGTTATTTTAATTGTAACAAAAGTACAGCTACTAAATAAAAATTAAATTATATTTTAATTGATTTATTTCTATTTACAACCTGTACAATCTGTTTATTTACAGTCTATTATCGAATAAAATTAAATGAATTTATAATCTATATACAGAGTGGTGCTGACAATACCACAATAAATTAAACATCGTGTACCTCAACACATTCTCAGTCTACCCATAAAAAATCATATAAATATGTCTATTAGTTTTGTCACAGGGAATTATTATTCATTTTTCACATTTTCTACTTGATGTACTGACATGTTGATAAGGAAGCGCTTACAGCTTAATGACCGCCGCCGCCTGCGGTACTAAACTTTAATAATAATGGCGCAATAAAAGTAAGTCGATACATGATCGCGCTGTCTCCGATCGGAGGTCAGTGAACCAATATTTTTAAAGAATGTTCTATTCCGTTTGCAATTTTATGCTATTTAGTTTGTTTGTAATTTACATTTTTTTATTTTTGATGCTACGTTGTTTTTTATGGTTTGGGATTATTCCTATGAACCAGCATTGTTCGTGTTTTCATTTATTGTCGTATTGTCAGCACCACTCTGAATATACACTAGCTACCCGCCCGGCTTCGCACGCGTGCAATGCTGATACTAAATAGGTACATTACAAAAAAACTGTTAACGTTGTATAAAAAACAACAGACTAGTACCTACCGCCGCAAATGCGACGCCCCACAATTTTTAAATTTGTAATATCTTCGAAACAATTCATTTAAATCATGTGCTGTAAAGGGCGATATAGTACTATATGAAAAAAAATTGGTTGGATTACCATTAACATTTAGAGGGATAAAAAATAGATGTTGTCCGATTCTCAGACCTACCCAATTTGCACACTAAATTTCATGAGAATCGGGAAAGCCGTTTCGGAGGAGTTTAACCACAAACACCGCGACACGAGAATTTTATATATTAGATATGTCGGAGATCGTCGATATACTTTTAATAGAAGTTGCTGATTTGATTTACGTAGTAGAGGGGCGAACGCTTGTGACGTTATTTTGTGATGGCGTCACATGGACAGAGTCGCTTTGGAAAGTGGGGTTCGTCGAACGGTCACTTTGCATCGAGACGCGGACCAAGGCACATCTCCGAACCGAAACTGTCGGTTTGCCTATTCAAATTGTAATTATGAAGATTGGAGGGTATATCTACACGTCGTGCGTTAATTCAAAACTCACCTACGAAATGGAACCACACCAAGATGCTGTCGACCCTACCGCTCTGCCGTCGCTGTCTCTGACATCAGAAGTTGGATAAAGAACTACACTGCTCACAATCTCGTTATAAATCCAGGAACAGAATAATGTGAGGCTGGAAGTGAACGTCACGTTACGAGGTGCGCTTGCTGGTGCAGAGATCGGTCCGCGCAAAGTGCGCAGCATGCGTGTACGTGCGGCTGGACGCGGCGCTGTCACGACATTGCTGACCGATTCTTGGAGCGCGACAGTGCTGGCTGTTGCTTGGCGAGCGAAGTGCGCTTGCGGAGCGCATAAGGTGTGCTAGCGGAGCGCGCAGGGTGCGCTTGCGGAGCGCGCAAGGTGGGCTTGCGGAGCGCGCAAGGTGGGCTTGCGGAGCGCGCAAGGTGAGCTTGCGGAGCGCGCAAGGTGGGCTTGCGGAGCGCGCAAGGTGAGCTTGCGGAGCGTGCAAAGTGCGCTTGCTGAGCGCGCTTCTAGCTGCTTGGTGAATCACATCAATGGCGTGTGGTGCGGAGTCAGAGCTGCGTGCGCTTTGCGGAACGCCCAAGGTTTCAAGACTTGAGCCTCTACTCTGCAGGAGATGAGAAGATGTCAAAATACCCAAAACGTTTGTGGTAACGTGATGGGGTTTTATGAGTGCTCAGAGATGTCTGGTGTGCAACGGTTGACAACTGCCAAGTGGCAGGTGTTTGTGGGAAGTTGCCATAATCCGGTGAGTCGTACTATTTTTATTCTGATTTCGATGCTGAATGTTCTCTTGTCAAGTTATCTGTAATTTCATTGGTATACGTACACACGCGATAGTACGTATACAGGGTATGGATAGTACCAGCGTTGTGTAATGAACCATTTCTTTGCGACATGATATGAGTTATTTTTGCAAATTTTATTTCTTGTACTACCCGATTATTGTTTCTTATAATGGGCTGAGAAATTTTAAATCAGGGTTTTAAAATTATGATGTCTGGTTTGTCTTTATTTCAAAACTAAAGTTCACTGTGGCCTATAGTTTCGAGCTCACTTGAGCTTCTGATAGTATGTGTGGCTAGACTATTAAATCTTCTCAAGAGAACAAGCGGTAACGAACATAGAAATGAGTGCTATTTACGAAAAATCTAAATTTGATAGAAGTGAGCTAAAGTAATGAAATTTAATATTGGTGAGTTGTTTGATGGCGATAATGGCGATCGTTACCTAATGTAATCGTTGATTGGAAACAGAACTTATAAGTACCCCACGATCGCATAGGTACGAAAGATTTTTCCAAGTAATGTCTGCTGAGTTAGATTTTCATAATGTAGAAGATGGTGAGGAGGGTGCCTCCGCCAGCAAATAGAACACGTATCATGGCTATTTGGTCGCGCTGCACGCACTAGTCTGTAGTCGTAACTGCAACCCAGTGAGGGGTTGTTCAGAGCGCGATGGGCAGCTAGTGGTGTGGCGGGGACACTAGTAGGTATGGTCGCACTGCATGCACTAGTCTGTAGTCGTAACTGCAACTCAGTGAGGAGTTGTTCAGGGGGCGATGGGCAGCTAGTGATGTGGCGGGGACCTGGGTCTCAGAGGAGACTATTAGTTGTACGGTCATGTGTTGACCTGGGAGTCGTGGACTCTAGAGTTGGTCGTATCACAAGAGGTGATGACGATATGGGTGTCAACTATGAGTTGTCACTAGCTACTGTGGTAGCGAACCATGGTGTGTTTTCTTTTTGATGATTATGATTTTGATTTGATAATTATGAGGCTTGGAGGAACCTTTTGTTTTCTTTTTGAAATTTGATAATTGAGGCTTAAAAGAAGCTTTTGTGTTCAAGTTGTTAAAATAATTAAGTTTGGTTGGTTTTCTAGTAGTCATTGTAATTAAACGTGACGTGTGACGGTCAGGTTGGCCGAGTTCTCAAAAATGCTTCAAAATCGGTTTTCTGTGCTTTTTTTAATTTGTTACAGACATGCACGAGGATGTGCAACGGGAAATATCGAAGTTTGACCGGAATCGGCGGTTTGCCTGGTGAACCGGATCCCGAACTCCGGGGCTGAGGGAGCTTCGGATGCGACTTGGATTGGCGCTGGGATGATGATGATGATGATGCACGAGGACGTGCAAATCGTCAGGCTGGCCGTGTCGGAGATCGTCGATATACTTTTAATAGAAGTTGCTGATTTGATTTACGTAGTAGAGGGGCGAACGCTTGTGACGTTATTTTGTGATGGCGTCACATGGACAGAGTCGCTTTGGAAAGTGGGGTTCGTCGAACGGTCACTTTGCATCGAGACGCGGACCAAGGCACATCTCCGAACCGAAACTGTCGGTTTGCCTATTCAAATTGTAATTATGAAGATTGGAGGGTATATCTACACGTCGTGCGTTAATTCAAAACTCACCTACGAAATGGAACCTGTACCACCACACCAAGATGCTGTCGACCCTACCGCTCTGCCGTCGCTGTCTCCGACAGGTATATAAAATATTATTCAATAAAATGTGTTAACTAATACATAATACAAATTATTTATTGTTGATACTATTGTAATGATTTTGGTAACTAATGGTAACATATATACAAGGTATTATTCACCGAGATTCACGGTTGACCTTGTATTACAGTACCTATATATGGCTGAGCTCTCGGTGCTCTCCGCTCTCAATCTCAAAAATGGTTGTCTTTATAAAAAAATGATTAGAACATAAAATTTGCGGCAAATTTTATGTTCTACAAATTTGATAATAGGTGCTAACATCATTGGAGCAATAGAAACGGAGATAATTGCAAAATACCGATTTTCGTGGCCTTTGACATCGAATAACTTACGACGCAGACACGAGATAATATGAGACTTTTCAGACAACTTTTAGAACGTTAAAATGAAGCTGTATACGAGTTTCCAGCTTATTATCTCAAATTCCGAGATTGACCCCTTTTATTGCCTAAAGTGACTGGACTATATTCACATTAAACCAGTGGACTACTTTGGAGATCGCCCTATTTACATCGTCAATCGCTCACTCAGAGAGGTTCAATATTTAGATTGGAAAGAACTACAATTATTGTTTTATACCCATAGACAAAGACACCAGTGCGCAACAAGAGCCCGCACTGGATGCGGCGAGATGTGAGCGCAGGTATCGGAAGTAGACGTGCTCCAGCAGCAACAGAAGCGCCGCAAGTAGGATGCCCGCCATCAGCAACAAGAAAGCTGACAAAAATTGTTCCAACGCCAGGGGGTCGGATGATTTGTGTTCTTGCTTATTAGGCTTACACGTCCCTGTCATCCAATATCTGTAATTAAAAAATATGTGGTTGAATCATTAGAAATTATGTACCTAGATCAGTAGTTCCCAAACTTATTTTTCTCGTGGACCACTTTCAAAATTTTACTGATTTCGGTGGACCCCCTGCTGCTACATTTCTACCACATTCTTAAAGTCGCCAAAAAATAAAAATTGTGTCACTTCTGAGTTCTGTCCCTATATTCCGATATGTAAAATAAAAACGAAAAATGGTACATTTTATATCACTTTATTTATTAAAAGAATAGAATTACAAGAAAAAAATATTAAGGTAATATAGGTTCAGGTATCATAATTTTAATTAATGGGAAGGATGTATCTGATGGAGTGTCAGCAAACGGTCAATGTTTGGCTTTATTTTTGTCAGCAATAACCGCAAATCCCCCCGCTCTGTGATGTTTAATTTGCTCCTTTTTTTTGTTAAGAGGTTTGTAACGGCACTAAAACTCCTTTCGACAAGGTATGACGAGGGAAAAGCTATTAAAAATTTCCTTGCGATTTCCCACAGTCCAGGATATTTTTCGGGTATTTCTGCTTGCAGCCAAAATGTTGGGTAGCCTTTTCTAAATTTCACCTTCAGCTCCTCATTAGTGCTTAGCTCGAGCAGCTCCTCTTGTAATACAACATTGGCCACTTCCGTTTCATCAAATGGATTTATGATCCATGGTGGTATATCCATCGTCAGTATATCTTCAAACCTGGTTTTGAAGTCATCATGCAGGGCACTTAAATGTTGACTGTAGGTATGGATATCCTCATCAATACATTCTACCTGCGACAAGTTTGGAAATTGAGAGAATTCGCGCCGACTAATGTTTTGCTTCATAAATTTCAATTTCCCAAGAAAAGCCGAAATTATCCCCTTTGTTTTTATTAAATTCAGACTGTCCCCTTGTAACTGCAAGTTAATATCATTAAATTTTTTAAACAAATCTGTCAAATACGCAATGTCTGCTTTGAATTTGATCAAGTTTTCTTTTAAATCTGGATCTCTACTTTCTAAGAACTCTAATATAGAATCGAAAACAGAGTAAAATCTCGTTAAGCATGCACCTTTCGACAACCAGCGTACTTCAGTATGTAAGAGCAGTCGTTGGAAGTCTTCATCATTTTCGTCGCACAATTGAGCAAATAAACGCGTATTCAATGCATTGCTTCTGATTTTGTTGACAGCTTTTATTACAAAATGAAGAGATTGGTTCAACCTGTCACTTAAATGTTTTGCCACAAGATGTTGTTGGTGGATTACGCAATGAATAGCTGTAAGTCCTGGTATAATTCTTTTGAGATGACTTATAAACCCACGATATCGCCCGACCATTGCAGGAGCTCCGTCTGTTGCCACTGAAATAATGTTTGTAAATGGGATCGATTTTTCCGTAAAAAAATACTCAGGACATTAAATATTGATTCGCCTTTAGTGTCAGTCTCCAAAGTTCTGGCAAATAGCAATTCTTCGTGAATTTCTTCCTCAACAATAAATCGGACATATGCCAATAGTAATGCTTCATTACTGGGTAACGTTGACTCGTCCAGTTGTATAGAAAAATGAGTTTTTTGCAGATGATTGCACAAAAAGCTTTCGATATCAGAGCTCATTTCATCAATGCGTCTTTGTACAGTATTATTACTTAATGGGATTCTATTTAGTACGTCAAATGGAGATTTGTGCAAAACAGTTTTTAAAACCTCTTCAACAGCGGGTAAAATTAATTGTTCTCCGATAGTGTGCGGTTTTCCAGATTTTGCTATAAGTAATGAGATATTGTAAGATGCCCGCAAGCCATCATCGTTACTTTGAGATGTTGAAGCGAACATACTGTGCACGGTGGGTCTCTTTCCATATTTTTCTTTCAATGTTTGAAAATATTTTAAATCTTTACCTATTTTATCAGTATGACACCTTTTTAGATGATCTTCGAGATTTGATGGTTTCATAGAGTCATTCGCTCAAAACTTTGTTGCATAATAGGCACATGGGCAATTGTTTGCCTGCCTCTGATGGAACAAAACCATATTTCAAATAATCGACACTATATTGTCGACATTTTTTCTTTGCTGTAGCCATGTTTCGTGTCAGTTACCTTACCTGTAAAAAAATATTTTAGTAACCAAGTTTTTTTCTGAATATAGGTATCACACCGCAGCCTTTGTTAGCACGCGGAAATAGAATTACGGCTTGTAAAGGGACCAAGTAATAAACCGCTGAGACAAATACAGACGTTTTCACAAAACGGTATCAATTTTAAAGTACATGATTTACCACTAATTTTTAATAGTATAAATAAAAATTGGTGTACTCAGTATCGAATACTGATCATATTTGTGTAGGAAAAAATAAAAGTCGAAATCCCAAAATTGTCCATAAAAACGATAACTAAAATTTTATTAAATCAATGAGTTCACGCGCTCCGTGTATTTGCGTATTTTTTGTCTGCGGCTTCATTGTTAAAACGTGACAAACTGGCATCGAAGTACAAGCCCCGCCCTTTTCCCGTCGCCCGCGCACCGCTCGCTCTTTCCGAAAAGGAATAGTTTTGATAAAATAGTTACATCAAAATCAATTTAAAATGATTATGAAATTACTGTTTTATAAAATTAGTAGTTATTTGCAAGAAAAATTACAAAATTAATTGCTCTGCAATATTGCTTTTTCGGCCTTTTTAGAGAGGCAGTGCTTCTCTCGTGAAAAAACAATTGAATAAAACGTGCTGTGTTTGTCTTCAAATCGAAAGAGGACAATTAAAATATCTGTAAGTTACTAAGTTACCTATCTATACAGGCCGTTGTGATCAACCGACTAGTACACGTAAACAAAATACTTAAGTACTATAACAAAAAAAGGTAGGTTACTTACTTTTCTCCGGCACTAGCAAACACAGATATAAATTTTCTCACAACTTTTTTTCCAAATTCCGCCTTTTTTCGAAATTCCGGAAACGAATGAATGCGTTTGCCTTTGGCATCAAGTATTTATAGTGGTGATCATGTTCATGTCTGAACAAGCATTAAGCATTGTCGGGCGGATAGCGCTTTGCAAGTCTGTACACGAAATTGTACGTAATATCGAATACGCAAGTTTGGATAAGTAACAGTCGCTTGCCTTATTAAAATATTATCTGCTTAGATAGGTACTTAAAACAATGTAGGTAGGCCCTTATAAAAACTATGCTTACATTTTTGCTCTTTACTATGAAAAGCAGATAAATTTTCGTGGACCCCCATTAACATCTTATGGACCCCCATTTTTTGTTCACGCCTACGTAGACCCCCAGCAAGTCTCCCGTGGACCCCTGGGGGTCCACCTGGACCACTTTGGGAATCACTGACCTAGATTATAGCTAGGATAACACGTAGGTACTTCTTCAATATACAACGATATTTTTTTGTATATGTTAAACCTGAAACACGTGTCCAGTATTTTTATATAGTAAATAATAATTTATCCATACTAATATTATAAATGCGAAAGTAACTCTGTCTGTCTGTCTGTTACGCTTTCCCTCTTAAACCTTTACATAATCGAACGATTTTGATGAAATTTGGCACAGACAATCTTTAGACCCTGAGAAAGATAATAGGCTACCTTTTATTGAAAATAAAAATGAAATTCCCGAGGGAAATCTAAAAATCGAGATATAACCGAATTCCACGCGGGCGAAGCCGCGGGCGGAAAGCTAGTATTATAATAATTTCTGTTTGTATTGTAATTAAATAGTGATTTTCCATCACACTTGCAGACTTTGGACTGTCGCGTCGTAACGGTCGGGTGTAGGTAGATGTGCATGTAATTTATTCGTAAATGCAGCCGTAAGTGATAAAAGTTAATGTGATTTCTTGCACCTTACGCCAAACCCTTAAAGTTCAAAGTGCATGAAATGTGTTGAACATCGCATTGCTTAACCACAACAGGCTGTAGGTACAAAAACTTTCTACTACAAATCATCTCGGCCTCTTTAAAATGTTATTTATAATAATTTACTTAATCAATATCTACAATGTTTCTAATCATTCTCTACCCTCAAATATAACTTAGTAATTGTTCAAAATGTTCCCCATTTTGTCTATGCACAGACAGGCGTGTTTGCACAAATTTCTATTTAATTTACTTGAAACATAAAATTATTGTTTTTAACTGTGTCAAATTCACTTTAAATTTTTTAAGTTGGTTTTATTCAAAGCTCCGTTTAATACACAAGGGTTTTTTACGTGACCTAAAAGATAAAAATGGTCCGCCGCGATCGATCCATTGTTCATCTTATTTTTGGTTCAGGTATTCTCGCACTTGTCTTGAAATTACGCCTCATGACGAATTGCTCCTCACAGCACTAATCCATACCCACAAATCGTACCATTTCTGTGTATTTTTTTTTTATAATTTTAAACTAGTGCTTCACACAATCCCGCCTGATGGTAAGCAGTAAGGCTATCGTTGATAGTAAAGCGCGCTAGTTTATTAAGAGTCCCTATTCGTAGTCAGACGGAAATACCGCTGCTGGCAAATTGTTCCAATCCCTCGCGGTATAAAAGACGAAGCGTTTCACTTCGTCCGGGTCGTAGTGGTGTCAACAACGTAAGGGTGTACTAGACGTCTGTGTATGAAAAATGGAAATGATATCGTTACTCGTTACCCGATAATGTTTGTTTGAATGCACAACACACAACTGTACAGGGGCACTGCGCTGGGTCGTGTTCCGTAATACAAAGGGTGCTTGCCGTATGAATTAAGCTGTTGCTTCCGGGCGACTAAAGGGGCTGATGACCCCCGCACAGCGGGGCGAGGAAGCTCCGTCCCGCTGAGCGCACGCACTAACTGCGTCTACTTGGTAACCAAACTAGAATAAATTCTAAGTACATTTGGAAAAAAATATGACATGATGTAAAAATGATTAGAATCGATTCAGTTGCGTATTCTGAATTTCTGAACAAACTTCGCCATATTCAGGTGTCGCACAAACAAAAAATAACGTTACATATTGGTAGGTTTTCGATGTAATTAGGTTTTACTTAGGTAAGTAGCTACTTTTGCGAGTTTGTTAGAGGTTTTGAAGTTCCTCTTCTGTTAACATGAGCTGCTTGATTGCCCCTTCCGTGGTATCACTACGTACCTATATGTAAATATTATTTCTTGCAAAAAAAACTTGCCTCTCACTCTGCTTCTCACTATACTTATATAGTGAAATGTCAAAACTTCCAGATTGCAGTACTACAGTCTAAGGGGTTTATTTATCCTGCCTACGGGTTATTTGAATGAGATACCGTGTTCCTGGCACTGGTAAGTGAAGGAACACGGGTGGGTTTTAGTCAGTAAAAGTCTGACATGCCCTTTCGCTTCTCCCAGAGTGTATGGGATCATTTTATGTATATATCCAAAAAAAAAGAAACAGAAAAATAAGGATATTTAGGTATGTATTTATAAACGATGAATGACGTTCAAACGTCAAAAGTGTATGGTTTAACAGGAGGCGCTAATCACTATTCACTACTTAACTTTATGCAACGTTTTGAATAAAGTCGTAAGTTACAAATGAAGGTATTACAAATTATAGGTAGATATAACCCTCTGTAATAAATTCTCAAAAAAATCAGTCTTTTCATAGTGCACGCAATTTAACTATAGGTACGAAAAAAAAAGTCTGACACGAGACGCGATCTTGATTTATAATATTATAAATATTATAGGCATTAATTAGAAAAAAATAATAACAAATGAAAGCATTAATACCCATACTCTGTTCAGCTATTACTCTAAGTATCACTCACTAAAGGGAATTAATAACACGGTTTGTTTACATTTTTATAGACTAAGTACTATTATTGCTATTATAAAAAAACCTATTGACTTACCTTCGTAATCTCTCTAAATCTCCATTAGCTCTTAAGTCGAGTAATCTTTTATTAAACATACTGACATATTTAGAATTACGTGTAAACGCTAATCCATAACCGGACATTGCATACCATGCACCTACAGTTAAAAGCCTGCAGTCTTCATCCTGAAAATAAAATAAGTATGTTAGAGAAAATTTTAGAAATAAACAAACAGGATCCTTATATCATTATGTAAATAAAATATTTTTGTGGGGTACCTATTTGCTGTAGCACACTTATAGTGGCTATTCGTAACAAATGTCAGTTTATTGCGTTATTTACGCATGTGAGCGGACGAATGATTCAAATCTATGAAGCAGTAAAAAGATTTAGGTAAGTTTCTTTCAAAACTTCCGGAATATGATTGAATGTGTGTTATGCGCTTAGGGTGCTGGTTATTTTTATATTATAAGTAATTATTTCAAGAAATTTCCTGTATTAGTTTACCAGCTTTATTAACTAAATTAGGCACGGTAATCGGAAATATCCTGCCTACACGCGGATTAATTTTGTTTTGCCGTGCTTCACTGAAGTTATGGGTACCTGGGAGCTCCAAAAGCTAAACATTGCCATACAACATGGCAATGCCGCCAGTTTCGTGGGTAGGTACCACGAAATAATAATAAATTTATTTCATATAAATTTGGCTTACATTACATGTCAAGGACATTTAGGCATAGAAATGTCTGTAGTTGAAGGCTGCGTTAATTGTAAATATAAAAGTAACAAAAAGAGAAATGATACAAAATATAACAACAGCGGTATGGGCGGTAGCGGTACGGGCCACATGGCGACAAAATGAGGTAGAGGCGGGCCGCGCTTTTACATAATTTTGATAACAGGTCTATCAATTAATATTCTTTATTGCACATACAATAATACTGTGCGGGCATACATACTTTTCAAATGAGTGAAAAGAACTCTCACATTGAAAACTACTTAACTACTAAGTGATATTAAAATCCCAAAAAACTTTTTTGCATTATGCCAATGAAAAATCAATAGTAAATGGAAATTAAACGAGGAAAGATAAAAAACATAAATGCGAACTTGTACTTATACTTTCAGTGTGACATCTGAAGCTGTATTTGAGTGGCTATTTTTTGTAGATCAGATTTCATATTTGTCGTTGAAATTCTAAGAATGCCTTTTAAGTATATTTATCTATAATTGAGGATAGAAAATGTTTACTCGCTTAAGTAAGTACTGCCAAAAATTGTGATAATCTTTTGAGCAAACCTTCAAATCGTCAAAATCCGTTGGCAAGCTGCCACAGAACTTATCACGATCATTGATCTCAAAAATGAGTAGAATGTCATTAAATTGAAGACCAATCACGTTCATTTGTTAATGACTACTTAACTACTAAGTGATATTAAAATCCCAAAAAAACTTTTTTTGCATTATGCCAATGAAAAACCAATAGTAAATGGAAATTAAACGAGGAAAGATAAAAAACATAAATGCGAACTTGTACTTATACTTTCAGTGTGATATCTGAAGCTGTATTTGAGTGGCTATTTTTTGTAGATCAGATTTCATATTTGTCGTTGAAATTCTAAGAATACCTTTTAAGTATATTTATCTATAATTGAGGATAGAAAATGTTTACTCGCTTAAGTAAGTACTGCCAAAAATTGTGATAATCTTTTGAGCAAACCTTCAAATCGTCAAAATCCGTTGGCAAGCTGCCACAGAACTTAACACGATCATTGATCTCAAAAATGATTAGAATGTCATTAAATTGAAGATCAATCACGTTCATTTGTTAATGACTAGGTACATCCTCAATGTCACACGAAAAAGGATTTGCAAAATTCCACTAGAAACCTTTTCAAAGTCGTCAAATCTGTCACTGAACTGTTTTTTCCTGATTGGCCTATAATAAGTATATAAATATAGTATCGTTGAGTTAGTATCCCATAACATAAGTTACGAACCTACTTTGGGGCTAACTCAATCTGTGTAATTTGTCCATATATATTTATTTATTTAATTTATCTATCATTTTATCATTTTTTATTTAGTTTATTTTACGAAACAGTCGCGGGCCGCAGGGAAGGAGACCCCGGGCCTTGCGGCCCGTGCGTCGCGATTAGCCGACCGCTGTATAACAAAATGCGACTAATTGTATAAGTTCATGCGTGTGGGAGGTGTGCGTGCATGTCTGTGTGTCTGTTGGCAAATTCCATTTTAGCATCGTATGGTGTCTACATGTACGTTTCGAGCATGATATGTAGAATATATAATTTTCTCATAGATAGTAGATTTGGTACATAACTTGTAAAGCTTTTTAGTAGAAAATATTCTTTTTTTGAAGTACATCACTTTAATTATCGCTCTCTGAGCACGTTCTAATTCAAGAAATCTAGATTTCGTTGCTCCACCCCATATCGTTATGCAATATATCAAAACAGACTGGATACATAAGTTTCATTTACTAAATTTCTTTAATTGTCATTATTTTTATTTTCATTTATTCTCCCTGGTACAATATGTCTCTCCATGGTAGAGCGAACGAGTGTTGCACTTCAGACAGTCTCCGAATGGGGCAATGCCAATCTTGTAGCATTCAATGCCGCCAAAACGCAGGCGTGTCTTTTCACCGCCAAAAGGAGCCCGTTCACCTTGGCTCCTACTTTTCGGAATGTATCCTTGGAGTGTACCGACCGCCTTCAGCTTTTGGGTATTGAGATTTCCTCGAACCTAAACTTTGGGCGGTTCATTGAGTCCAAGGCCAAGGTGGCTGCCAGAAAACTTGGTGTAATCGCAAAGGTCCGGCAGTACTTCACACCAAGGCAGCTTCTAATGTTGTACAAAGCACAGGTCCGTTCGTGTGTGGAGTACTGCAGCCACATTTGGGCTGGTGCTGCTAAGTGTCACCTGGCCACTTTGGATTCAGTGGAGAGGCGGGCGAAGAGGCTGATTGGTGACCCTGATTTAACTCGAGTTGGTCTCCAAAGCCTAGAGCACAGGCGTAGAGTAGCCAGCCTTTCGGTGTTCTATAGGATACATTCTGGGGAGTGTGCAAAGGAATTGCACGATTTAATTCCCCCATCTCCGTTCCACCATCGGACGACCCGTCGTACGGCGAGTTTCCACCCTTATGTTATTAACACCTCTACGATCCGGACGAAGCGTTTCGCCTCCTCCTTTATACCGCGTACATCGAGGGACTGGAACAATCTGCCGGCGGCGGTGTTTCCGTCGGACTACAATTTGAGTGTCTTCAAGGCTAGAGTGAATAGGCTCTTAATAAACTAGTGCGCTTTACCATCAACGATTGCGTCACTGCTTATCATCAGGCAGGATTGCGGTCAAGCGCTGGTTTATACTTTAATAAAAAAAAAAAAAAAACAACTCTTTGAATATCCAGATCAGTTTTCGTACTCTGCTTATGACTTATTTTAGTTGTTGAAAAGACGCTGGTCAATGATAACTCCTAGATACTTTGTTTGATTAACTTGTTGGATAATAGGGCAATTGGTGCAAGTTTCTGTAGTAGTGTCACATATATGGATTCTTAAATTAAATTCTTTTTCTGGTTGAAATCCATACTAATATTATAAATGTGAAAGTGTGTTTGTTTGTTTGTTTGTCCTTCCTTCACGCCGTAGCTAAGCAATCAATCGACCTGATTTTTGGCATACAGTTAGTTGAAAAGATGGAGAGTAACATAGGCTACTTTTGGTCCTAAAAAAACATCAAGTTCCCAAGGGAGATTACTGGAATATTTGTATGTGTACACCGAATATATCCTTACTAATATTATACATCGGAAAGTGAGTTTGTTTGTACAACTTTCACGCCATAACTCCTGAACCGATTGTTTTGACATTTTGCAGACGTAAAGTTAGAAGTCCGGATTAAATAATAGGGTACTTTTTATCCCGAAAAAATTTGATATTCCCGAGAGAAATCTAAAAAGCGCGACATAACTGAAGTTAACGCGGGCGAAGCCGCGGGCGGAAAGCTAGTTGATTATAAATATTAACACAAATGAAGTTGGTTTTGCTAGTGTTCAGTGTGAGAGGGTTTTTTTTAACCAAGCTGTAACAAGAGCTACGACCTTCTTTTGCACAGTTTTTAACTTCATCCCGTGTTTTACTTGAGAAGACGACAGTTGTATCATCGGCCATTGAGAATACTTTAGCATTATGGATCCTCATGTTGCCGAGGTCATTAATGTAAATTAAAAAAAGTGTGGGTCCTAGTACACTTCCTTGGGGAACGCCGTATGACACATCTGCATCCTCACTGACAGTTTTATTAAGTTTCACTTTTTGCATTCTATCGGAAAGATAATCCTTAAAAATTGCAAGTGGTATTTCACGAATTCCAATTGCTTCAAGTTTGTATTGAATAACGGAAGTAGAGACGAAGTCAAAAGCTTTTTTTAGATCTGGAAAGGCAGTCATACATTTATTTCCTTGGTCAAGTTGTTCGGTTACCAAAGAAGTTAAAGCAATTACAGCACCTTCAGTTGACTTTTTTGTCTAAATCCAAATTGGGAAGGTGACAGAATATGAAAGTTATTTAAATCGCAAGAAGAGCAAGAGACGAGTGTTTAACAATTTTTCAATGATTTTGGAAATTGCAGGTAAAACGGAAATAGGCCTATAATTGTTGACATCGTCTTTATCACCACTTTTATACACAGGTGTTATAATGGATTTTTTAATGGGTCTGGAAAAAACACCTTTCCGAAAGCATAAATTGGCTAGATGCGTGATAATTGGTACAATTTCATTTTTAGCTAGTTTCAAGAAACAAGTTGGTATATTGTTCCATTCGGGGGCACTGTCAGATCTTAAATTCATTAGCGTAGTACAAACTTCATGTGGATCGGTATCTAGAAGAACCATTGAGCTTGAGAGCGATGGCGTTTTATTAAGGAGTTTACCAGATAAGTTAGAGCCAAATGCGATGTTTTGGGCCAGATCTCTGCCTATACTTGCGAAATATTTATTTATAAAATTAGCAGACTCTATGGGAGATGATTTAACTTGGAACAATTCTAAGCACTGTTTTCGTAAGTGATATTTTTTATATTTTTCCAAAGAAGTCTATTGTTTTTGATAGCACTAGTTATTTGTTCCCTATCATATGTACTTTCGTTTTTTTATGATTATTACAATAGTTTCTATACCGTGTAGATATCATTTTGGCAATTTCATTATGCGGATCATTTTGTGCCTTTTGCTATAAAGCATTACGATTCCGAATACATCTCAGAATACCTGGTGTTATCCAGGGTTTTAATAAACGTTTACTACTTGGTACGGTAAAAGTACGTATATTTGCAGTCAATGACTCCGTTATTTTATCTATTAAAGATATTATAACCACACTTGGGTCATCAATTAATAGAAGTTCAGTAAAATTTTTATTTTGCAAGCATAGGAGAGCATTGTTAAAGTCTATCGTTGCTTTATATTTTTTATAATAATTTAATAGATAAGTAAGGTTTAGTATGGAAAGTGAATAGGTAAGTAATCTTTTTTAACTGTTCTGTGCCGATACAGATGAATTTTTCGATCATTTATTTTAATTTGTGAATGGTTTTAGTAAAGTTAGGATACCTATATTTTTTTTTGTTAGTTTGCAAATAGGAAATTATTAGTACTTAACTTTCCTACATCTAACTTAATCCTTACAGTTACTTTTTTGCCCGTTGCAGTCAATTCAAATTGATATTTTAGTAGAACTTACTTGAGATACTAAATAGTCTAGTACAGTGCCGTCGTAGATGAAGGCGTCGAGTTCACCCGTGAGAACACACGTGACGCCTGCACTTACGGTACTGCGATTATACCTGAAAATAATAATGAATAATGCAGGCAGACTATCTAAATAGTTCTGAATGAAACAAACATTGCACATCAAAAATCGATTGAAAACCTTCGTATTAAACACAGTTTTTTTATTCTATTGAATTCCACCTCATACCAACAATTATTTCCTTTTTTAGGTAAATCTAGTTAGCTTTGGAAAACTTACCGAGCCATGTATGCATGGGGCTCCGTAAAGTATTTGGCAAGGGTCGCATCTGTGTGGGACCATGGTACTGTTCCAAACTTCAGCGGCGGTCGCTGAGTCATAGGCCTCGCTATCCGTGGGTCGTCTAACCCACTTAACTCATGATACTCTTCACGCGTGATCATGAAGGCAGCTAAGTTGGCAGTGTAGATGGCAAGAAACACTACTGCAAACATAGCCCACATATTGGTCATAAATCGGGCGGTAAAACCTCGGGGTGAATCCACGTGCACTGATGCCTGAAAGATCAAAACAAAATTAGGGCATGAACGAGTATACTACCAAACAATTCGTTCATTAGGATACCTGGATACATCATAATGTATCTTGGTATCCTAATGAACGAATTCACGCCATAGCGTGACCCTTATTAGATACAACTCCCCACACTTATAGAATTTGTCGTGTGCTGGTCAGGCTTCGTGACTAGTTACGGTTCGGCCCAACACTACCATTACATGTCACAAGTGCCTGGTAATTGCTCTGCTAAGTATTGTTATTAAGCAATATGCGTAATTATGACATTTTAAACACTGTTTCTTTTTGAATCACGTAAATGATTGTAAACGTTTTCATTTTTAATGTCTGGACTTGAAAAAAGACGATGATCCCCGAGTTGCCGGCTTTAACTAGTTTAAAAAAAATATGACGTGTAAAAGTGATCAGTGATCCTACTTGCTTAATTAACTTAATAAACGATTACATTTCATTTCAATTGCGCACGTGCTACGAGTACTAGACTCAAAGTTGGACTTAAAAGTCGCTGTAATTGTAAAGTGTGACCCTGTCTTTGCTATACTTGCTTTATAATGGGTTTAAAGCATAATAAATCCAACCTCTGTTCAAAGGCATACAGCATACTATTCTAGATCCACGACTATTTAAAAGATAGGAATAGTTGGTCTCCCTGATTAACTCAAGATAATGTTCTTTCTCCAAAATCAGCTTACCTACTTACTGTTTAAGTATATGAGTTCATATAATTGTTTATTTTTAACAATGCATAATTTATGTAAGCTCTCACACTCTTTATGGCTGGACGCTTTTATTTAGATAATAAGTTTTTGCTTACATTTCTATTTTTTATGGTTTTTTTTTTGCATTACTAGGATATTAGCGTGGCTAGCTAGGGTAAGTACATAATTTAATTTTATGTTCTTTGTTTTATTTTAAGTTAGTTACGTAACATCTATAGTATTGTATAAAGTCAGGTGTTTTTTTTGTAAATGTACAGACATCTATAATGCCGGGGAGTTTGTTCCGCCACTTCTGCGCAGCGAAAGCACTAGGAAGTGGCGAAGAGGCGTTAGTTGAGCATTTTGAGGGACTGTCTTATGTAAAATTTACGTTAAAAAAGTGCTGATTCTACTAAGCCTAATTTCAATAAGTGACTTATTTATTTTGATTTAATGTACGGACGACAGCAGGTCAAGTTACCCTAAACTGTCAAATATTGTCAATCAACTTTGCACCAAATCACACAGTTTACAAGCAAATTACTTGGGGGTTTCTTTTGTATAAAGTACCCTGGTTATAACGTCAACGAATGGTTGAAGGGCTTTCTTAGCTATTTCTATGATGAGGTCAAAACTTACCTGAAAAAGTACTGCCCAAACAATCCAATAAGTTCTACATAAAGAAAATCGATTCTGTGGCACACGTTTCGAATTGTTGCCAGTTGAACAGTCAAACCCACTAGGAGATAACCATTCGAAGAAGAATATGGAGAAAGTAGCTGCCTGGATTGCTACAGCTCCCACAAGCATCCAAGAGGCTGTATCGAAAGGTTCCAAGAAAGCTGTTGGAGATATGATGCCTGTTCGCTTGGCCACAACGATTGCAACTCCGGTTTCCATAAAGGGTACGCTAAAGTCCACTACCGCCTCTCTGTCAGAATTTATAATCAGTGATGTTAGTACCTGTAATTAAATGAAAATATACTTATTATCTGATGAATGTCTGCATTCTGAGAACAGACGAAGGTCAAATTTTAAGACTAAGGAAATCAAAACTTAGTCAGTATTGACATGCCTACACCATCTTCCTACATATTTTTCAAAGTCAAAGTCAAAGTCAAAGTCAAAGTATTTTATTTGTTAAACATAGGTAATATGGTACATGGTATAAAATTTGTGTTGTATCACTATGTTTTGCCTTGCAAGGCGTACAAATTAATTAAAAACAGTATTGGACATTACAGTTAACATTTTCTTATTTTATACTGTTATCATCTAAAAACTCATTGATGGAATAATAAGCTTTGTCAATCAACAATTTCTTAAGTTGTGACTTAAAACTATTCATGTTAGTCATACTTCTTAAAGTTTTTGGTAGTTTATTAAAAATTTTTGGACCCATGCCGAGACAACTCTTTGAAAAAAGTGCAGTACTGTGTTTTTTTGACTTCAGTGTGTTTTGGTGACGTCTAGTATTAAGTTTTTCAAATTTAGACACATTCTCCTTAACAAATATTGAAGTTTCGTAAATATAGAGGGATGGCAGCGTAAGTACTTTTAAACTAACAAAATATGGTTTGCAGCTGTCGGTGGTTTTTAACAAGCATATGGCTCGGAGACATTGTTTTTGGGCTTTGAATGCCATTTCTCTGTTGGTAGAGTTACCCCAAAACATTATGCCGTAACGAAGAGCTGTGGAGACATATGCATGATATGCAATGAGAACAGTATTACGATTTGCAACCTTGTTTAAATTGTGTAGAGCATAACAGAACTGATGAATCTTTTTTATCATAATATCCACGTGAGTTTTCCATGTCATATGTTCATCTAGCCAAATTCCTAGAAATTTGGTTTGTACCGTTTTTGAAATTTTTCTTTGGTCATAATTAATGTCAAGAATTGTAGGATTAGTTCTTTGTTTAAATGTCATTATTTGAGTTTTGTCAAAATTAATCTGTAAGTTATTATTCTTTAGCCATTGAATTATTAGACTTAAGCTACTGTTTATGTCATTTTCATACGAGTCACTATCCTTACCAGAAAACACTACAGTACAGTCATCAGCAAACAGGGTCATAGGATGTTGTATGGTTTTCGGAAGATCATTTATATAGCATAAGAATAATAAGGGGCCAAGTACACTACCCTGAGGCACGCCATAATATATTGGCCTCTCGCTCGATTGGTAATTACCTTCAAGTTTAGTTCGGAAATCAATTGCTGTAATACTAGTTACCTGTTTTCTGCCAGTGAGGTAAGACTTTATTAAATTTAATACTTTGCCTCTAATGCCATATTTACATAGCTTTCTTAGAAGGATTTTATGGTCCACAAAATCGAAAGCCTTAGTCATGTCCATAAATAAGGCTGTCACAGGTATTTTTTGGTCCATATTTGTAACTATTTCATCAATCAATTCATAAATGGCCATATTTATGTTTTTGCACTTTCTAAAACCATACTGCTCCTTAGTTAAGATGTCATTTTTTTCGAGAAAGAAGTAAATACTGTTATAAATTACTTTTTCAATAATTTTGGAAAATACTGAAAGAAGAGCAATGGGTCTATAGTTTTGTATATTTTGAGGATCATCCTTTTTATGTAGAGGTTTTATTACGGACAGCTTTAAGACCTCGGGAAAAACGCTATGATCTATACATAGGTTAACAATAAAGCTAAAGACCGGTGAAATTTCTGCAGCTACGCTTTTAAGTATCTTAGTCTCAATGTTGTCAAAGCCAGAACTATTCGTATTTTTCAGAGTCATAATTATTTTAAAAATGTCAAGTGGTCCTGTGGGTGATAAGAATATTGAATTTAGGTTTGAATTTGTTAATATTATATTATGGTCAGAAATGTTTGCTGGTTGTACTTGGTCAATAAAATGATTATTAAATAGTTCTACTATGTCAGACGGATTAGTAACGTATTTATTGTCAATAAAGAGTTTGTAAGGAGTGTTTCTCGGAAAGTTATATTTTGATGAATTTATAACTTTCCAGGTTGCTTTAATTTTATTTTCAGCGTTATTGATAAAATAGCTATTTTGCGATTTTTGGGTTAATTTGATAATTCTTTTTAGACGTTTGGAATAAGAATTATATCTTTTTTTATTGACTACGTTTGGATGCCACCTTAAGGTCCATAACATCTCACGTTTACGTTTTGAGCACAGTTTAATGCCTTTTGTGATCCATTTCTGTGGTTTAGTAGTGACGTTTTTAATTCTCTTTAATGGGAAGCACAGATCGTAAAATAATCTGAATAAGCTGTGAAATTCTATGAATGCATTGTTTGGATCTTTGCTGCTATACACACTATTAAAACTAAGACTTTGGAGCGCCTCTTTAAATTTTTCGAGATTTGCCTGGCAAAAATCACGTCTAAAAGAGTACCAATGTGTAAGCGTGCAGGTCTTTTTGACGGAACATTTTATAATCTGAGCTGAATGATCAGACACGGCAAGCTCCACTACCTCACATGTACTTCCCCTTACGTTATGTACAATATTGTCAATGCATGTACCGCTATCTAGCCGGGTTGGTTCACGCACACCCAATTTCATATTAAATCTATGTAAGAGGTTTTGAAATTTCATTGACATTTTCGTGTTTTTTAAAATATCGATGTTAAAGTCTCCGCAAATCAGCACTTTTTTCTTTGAATTTTGCCTTATTTTCCTTAAGAGTCCATCAAAGTTATAGAAAAACGAAGTCAACGAGTCGATATTATTCTTGGGAGATCTATAAATACAGACTATAATCATTTGATGCTCGATTAGTTCAATTGCACAGGATTCTAAGACACAAGGACTGCAATATTCTTTGATGTTAATAATTATATACGGATGTTTATTATTTACTAATATGCATGAGCCCCCTCTCCGAGACTTTTTTTTATTTATAAACGATTTTGATTTATTTATAAACGGTTGTAAAAATTAAGTGAAGTTCATACGTCAAAAATATTTAAGTTGCGTGTTGAGAAGTAACCGTGAAGGAAAGGACAAATCAGTTTCAGATATTTATGAGTAATAAAAATGTTATTTTGAAAATATGACATGTATTTTGGTATTTTTCCCACAAACTCCTTACACTTCTATTTATGTGAGTAAATGCTTACCATGTCCGTTTTCTTGTTGACAAGATCTGCGATGAGACCGTTCCACTTGCCGTTGTGCAATGTGCCCCAGCGGCCGTCCTCGACACGCACAAGCTCGTACGTGAAACCAAGCTGCTCCGCTAGTTGTTGTAGCAGATCGATGCAGAACCCGCTGCAGCACTGATACAGAGAGCTGTTCCCGTGCGCTGCACCGGCTTCCAAACTAAATAATAATATACGATATAGCTTCCCGAACGGTTTTAGTCACGGTGGTTACCTACGTACGCAGAAGATTTAATCTAGTAAACAAGTGTCTGCATAAACACAGGTGCACTCTTTGTAATCCACCTGTGTTTATGCACACACTTGCCCTTTACTCTTATAGTCCTAATAGCAATTAACGCGCTTTCCGAGACTTGGATTCTCAATATGGAAGATCACCTATAACTGAACACAACACGGTACGCGTACCACCATTGTTTGACCCTTGCGACTGTTATCATTTAGCCACAAGCCCACGTGTTAATCTATTTATACACGGTTTTTCACTAAGAGCGCTCGAACATTGAAATGAAATAAAACAATCTGTTTAAGTGTTACTACCACAGTTTTTATTACATTTTAAAGGATATTCAATGACATTATGTGTGGAAAATAATATCAGCCAAATGGCCACCGCGACTCCGCTGTAGATGGTGTATTCTGGTGGACCAATTTTGAAGGAAGTCTTCGCATAAATGGGGCCCAATTTCACGAAGAACGCGAGTTATGTTGGCCTTTAGGGCAGTAATTGACTGTGGTTTATCTGCATACACTAGAGATTTCACGTAGCCCCACAGAAAATAATCGAGCGGTGTTAAGTCACACGATCTCGGGGGCCAGTTGATGTCGCCACCACGCGTGATGACGAAGCCCTCGAACTTCTCTTTCAATAAATTTAATGTTTCCTGTGCTGTTGGCAAGTGGCACGGTCCTGTTGGAACCACATGTTTGTAAGAACCATACCACCCACCCTAGGCCACAAAAAATTTATTATCATCGTCCGATATCGGTCGCCATCGCAACGCCCGGAACGCAACGAACGTTAGGCGAATAGAGCACTGATTTTGATAATAAATTTTAATAATTTCTACGCGTTGTTGAAGCATGTAGCGTTCCATGGTGAAATGTCACGACTAAATATGTATTCATGCCAAATTTGACAGCTATCGCATTACCAAGATGGCCGCTTTACATACAAATGCTCAACCTTCTGCTCGCGAGTTCGCTCACATAAAATGTCGGCTCCCATCATATCGCCTTCCCAAGCTTTGTTTTCGCTCAGAGTTCTTTGGGACTTTCATTTTTTTATATAAATATATAAACTAGTGCTTGACTACAAATCCACCTGATTGTAAGCAGTGATACAATCATTGAAGCTAAAACGCGCTAGTTTATTAAGAACCTATTCACACAAAAAATCTCAGTGAAGTGGGCCCCCCCCTCCTCGAAAGCTCGCAGAACATGTATGAACTCGCGTAATTACTACTCTAATAATAAATGGGGAGTTATCTCTAACTTTTAAATAAACCACGCACTGGCAAAATGTGTAATTGCCAAAAAACGCGTGCGACTAAAGCGCACAAAGCCTAAAGGGCCTTATGCTATGTAGCTTATAGCTTGTCTTTCTCTAGAATTGGACTCGACAGGTTTAATATGCTAACACAGAGTCACAAGGTAAAACGGGCTTGTCTTAGAACAAAACATAGGTCTTGTCACTCTGTTAGGATAGTATTAAATCTCCGCCGTGAACTCTAGCAGCGAAACCGCAGCTGTACCGCCCAGCGAAATCAGAAACGAAATTGCCTGTACCAACAATTTGATTACGATTGGATCTCTTTTCTGCGTGATTTCATCGATTTGCTCGGATGAAGGTTACGCTTTCGCGCTGAGCCTTCTATAATGTTGTGGAGCTGCGCTTTTTTCGTACGTATCTTGGCGGTCAAAAATGTGCAAAGTAAGTAAGTTTTAAAATAGTTCCCATACTGATAATTTGTATTAACAAATTAAAGAATAATTATGTTACTTAAATTGCGAACGATTAAACAATAATTTTTGACCATCTGTTTGTTTAAAATGACGGTAATGTTGTACTTGAGAAAAATTGTGAGACTATAAAAATACATTTACATACAATTTTCGGAAAACTGATAACGTATTATTCAACTTCGTATCTAGAACTTACTTAATTGGATGTCATTACTTATACAAAATCTTTATAATCATTTTCATTCTCTTTCAAGTGCTACGATGGAGCAGGAATCTGCAGGACGCTACTACGCAAAGGGCAGCTACGAGTGCTACGAAGCAAGTTTTTACGATAGAGCAAGTTGCTACGGTGTAGAGAGTGCTTCTACGCGACGGAGCGTGCTACTACGTCGCGCGACGCGACGTAGAGACCATCTACTAGTGTTACGATTGGGTGGCGACTTGCGAACTGACACTGCGAACGCGATGCAGAGTGTAGCCAATAGTGCTACGACATGCGATGGTGTAAGCTGCTACGAATTAGAGGGTAGTCGTGTTGTAGGTAGCAGCTCGCACCACCGTAGCACTCGTAGCTACCATCTAAACATATTGTGCGGCCACGTCGTAGCACGATAAAGAGTTCAGCTACGAGTAACGTACGTCTTGGGTACTTTTTCTCAGATACAGCAAAGTGTACATGGTTATTTTTTTCATCAAAAATTTCTGCCTATTCCGAAAATGTAATAATAAACAGTCACCCGGCAACTTCTACTTCAGGCGCCACGCGACAGATGACACCGCGGTCGAGCGAACAGCGCCCGCTCACAGGGTCAGGCGGAGCCAGGTTGATGTACGGCGGCTCCTCCAAGAATGTGATGCGCATGTGGAACTTCTCCGGCACGCCCTGAGGTGGAGTGTGTAAGCCGCCTGGCCAAACTATATCTTTGATAATCAGCCTTTCTCTTGGATATGAATTCCAGGTACCGATTTCTTCCCACACCAACTGTGATTTAGGACATAAACAGTAAACATAAATGATACTAAAAAAAAAAAAAAATATTAATATAAGTTTCACCTGTTCTCCAAGGGCGGGTCGTAGGTTCATTATTTTTAACTCCGCCGCTTTGAGTTCTCCGTCCGGCGTGAACTCTATGCTCGGGCGACCGGCCTCGCCTTCCACGCTGACGTTGCGCAGGTGGCGGTAGAAGCGTTCCCCGGTGGACCAGCGCGCCTCCCCAGCCCCCGCGCCACTGCATGACAATCGCGTTCCCAGGGGATACCTTATGTTCTCAGGTTCCGACACATATGACTCAACTCCATATGCAAACACTTTTACCGCTGTAGCGATCTCGGCAATCAACGATGAACTTGATGTATCGAAATGTACGCCTAAAAATAAAAATAATAAAACAGGACACGTACAACTACCTATATAGAATCATAAAAAAAATAATAATATGCAAATATGTCTTACATAAAAATTATGATATGAACTTGCTACGAAATATATATAAACTTAGTGCAAAGTGTTTTAATAATCTATATACAGTATGTTACGAAAACCCTGTCCGACCCATAAGGATAATAGAGGTTAGGTAAACACATGACCAAATATAATATAAAATTTTACGTATTCATCATAGTACCAATACAAATGAATTTTGAAATAATCTTTTTTTCCAACGAATTAATTCCAATTTCCCCGAAATTTGGTAATTTTTAAAAAGTGACAACACCGGTATTATTATGAGCGAATAGCGATGCGGCCACGTGCCGCGTGTCCTGCCGCCCGCCCCCCGCGGTCGGCAGGCGAAGGGTGGTCAACGCACATTTAATAAGTTACCTCCTTTTGCGAAATAATATTTATTTTTTTTAGGGGGATTTTTTTTTTAAGTAAAGCCCGGTTTTGTATGCATTAGTAGAATCAGTTATCGATACCTAACAACACCTTCACGGGTCGGACAGGGTTTTCGTAACATACTGTATATAAAAGAAAGTCGTGTTAGTTACATCATTTATAACTGAAGAACGGCTATACCAATTTGGCTAAAAATTGGTAAGGAGGTAGCTAAGAACTGGGGGAAGGACATAGGATACTTTCTATGCTGCTCCCCGTCGTTCCTGTGGGAATAAATGAACTTCTTTGTTTCGACTTCTCCCACGCTTTTATGCTACCCTGGTAACTTGAACGTCAAAAAAATATGCACAATAAACCTTCTTTCATGTATTATGATTATTTGATAATGATGAATGAATGACGTTTATTGTTTCGACTTCTCCTACAGTTTTGTGATACCCTGGTACCTTCCACGTCAAAAAAATATGCACAATAAACCTTCTTTCATGTAATTATGATTATTTGATAATGATGAATGAATGACGTTTATTGTTTCGACTTCTCCTACAGTTTTGTGATACCCTGGTACTTTGCACTTCCACAAACTATGCACAATAAAACCTCTTTCATGTATTATGGTGATTTGATAATGATGAATGAGCTTTTTTATTGTTTCGATTTCTCCTACACTTTTGTGCAACCCTGGTACCTTCCACGTCAAAAAAATATGCACAATAAACCTTCTTTCATGTATTACGATTATTTGATAATGATGAATGAATGACGTTTATTGTTTCGACTTCTCCTACAGTTTTGTGATACTCTGGTACCTTCCACGTCAAAAAAATATGCACAATAAACCTTCTTTCACGATTATTTGATAATGATGAACGAATGAGGTTTATTGTTTCGACTTCTCCTACACTTTTATGCTACCCTGGTACCTTGCACGTCAAAAAATATGCACAATAAACCTTCTTTCATGTATTACGATTATTTGATGAATGACGTTTATTGTTTCGACTTCTCCTAAACTTTTGTGCTACCCTGGTACCCTGCACCTCCACAAAGTAGGAAACACGTGTCCAGTATTTTTTTTTAAGTTAATAATATTATGTACAAAATTTCAAAAAGATATAATGAAAAACCACAAAGTTATAATAAGCTTGCTACGAGTTGTTGTTGCTTCTACTTGGTTGTCCCAACATAAATATGGTCAAAGATCCGCGCGCGAGCGAGCGCGGTGCGTTGACCTCTAGCGTCAGCTGTTGCGCGCGCACAATACTATGATGATGTATCGTAAGCTGCTTGACGCACTCGGTAACTACACTGTAACAATTTCTAAATGTATTTGGGACAAAATATAACATGGTGTCAAAATTATTGGAATCGATTCAGTTGCTTATTCACTATCTATATATATAAAAGAAAGTCGTGTTAGTACTCCACTTATAACTCAAGAACGGCTCCATTGATTTGGCTGAAAATTGGTAGGGGGGTAGCTAAAAACTAGGAAAAGGACATAGGATACCTTTTATCCCGTTCCCGTCGATCCCATGAGAATGAATTAGCTTCATTGTTTCGACTTCACCTACACTTTTGTGCTACCCTGGTACCTTGCACCTCCACAAAGTAGGAAACACGTGTCCAGTATTTTTAAGTTAATAATATTATGTACAAAATTTCAAAAAGATATAATGAAAAACCACAAAGGTATAATAAGCTTGCTACGTGTATTCTACTTCGTTGTCCCAACATAAATATGGTCAAAGATCCGCGGGCGAGCAAGCGCGGTGCATTGACCTCTAGCGTCAGCTGTTGCGCGCGCACAATACTATGATGATGTATCGTAAGCTGCGTGACGCACTCGGTAACTACACTGTAACAATTTCTAAATGTATTTGGGACAAAATATAACATGGTGTAAAAATTATTGGAATCGATTCAGTTGCTTATTCACTATTTATATATAACTCAAGAACGGCTGAACCGATTTAGCTGAATATTGGTGGGAGGTAGTTAAGAACCCGTCCCCGTCGTTCCCGTGAGACGTGACATGACATAAGACATGGTCCAACTCATTCAAAATGTAAGTCAGCAATTCATATACCAAAAATGGTATAACAAAAAGCAAATGACAGCTGAGCATATTTAAAAAAAAGTCTAACCGGTTGAAGCAATCGTTTAAAGCAAAGAATATAAATACTCTCTGCTGGCTTAAAGTTTCTAATAAAAAACCACAAAGCCAACTTCAACTTCAAAATTTCTAATATTGTATTGCTGTGCCATTTATCATCAATAAAAATATCATGCCGTGACCAAGACCATCAAATCTTTCTCGACAAAGCGGTAATGCAAGAGTAAATCGAAACATTCTGAATGAAAGCACTGAAGAAGAGCAAGAAATTGCACGTGCAGAGCGCCGTTTTAGTATGACTCGACTTCGTGCTTCTCACTCACAAGAGCAAAGGGAGGCGGCAGTCCGTGAAACTGTTCCGTTGACAATGCGAAATCGGCGAACAAACCTCAGAGATCATCATCATCATCATCAATCTTTTTATCGTCCCACTGCTGGAGACAGGTCTCCTCTCATGCAGAGAAGGATTGAGTGTAATCACCACGCTTGCTCAATGCGGGGTGGCGATTTCAGACTTATAAAGTCCAGGTTTCCTCAAGATTTTTCCTTCACGTTCAGTCATTGGTGTCCTAGATATTATACTTAGAGAGTACATATCACTTTAGAAAAGTTACATCGATACTTGCCTGACCTGGAATCGAACCCGCGCAATCATACAAGAGAGGCTGGTGTTTTAACCACTAGGCCACCACGACATCTCAGAGATCAATAGCTAGATAATTTACGAAGCACAAGTAGAAATTCATTTCTTTCACAAGGTGCTACACTAAATAAATGACAAATAAAAAAATCATGGAATACTTTTTTTTTTTATTTACGGTGTTCCTAATTTAAAAAGTAAAAAATGTGATCATGTGATATTGCCTTTAAGGCGGAACAAAGTTCGCCGGGTCAGCTAGTGTTCTCATAATTTTAAAAACGTTCACAGTCTCTCATTTTCAAGGATATTGCCATATTCATATCGTAATTATTACGATTTCTGTGGATATTGCCAATCTATTTCTCCATATGTTCGAAAAGTGTGTCTGCTTAACAACGTAAATAACGCCATGGATGTTGTTGACACCGCTGATCTTAGTTTCAATCTGTCAAAAAATCCTCGAATTTCCCTACATTTTGTATTTTTTTAATACTTTTGGTTGTCGCTGAGATGAGGCTGCGACTAGATTTTGACATAGAACATTCAAATTAATTGGCATCTTCTTCTTTTGAAAATATAGTCAAGGACTCTAGAATAGTAGCGCCAGTAGTAATATTTTTAATACTAATGTTTATGTATATACGTTTTATTTCATACCCAGCATTCCAACTGGAAACTTGTTCGGTTGTTGCATGGAGCCGAGCACACTTTGTGTGACTATCCATACGAAGTTCTCGTTGGTGAGGTGCAGGTCGCCGGCTGCCGACAAAATCTCGGCGGCCTCCTCGCGCGTCGCGTACAGCAACATAACGCGGGCCTCGCTCGTAACCAGCTCATTCAGATCCGAAGACCGCTTCACCACAATTGCATTCAGTATCGTAAACTTAAATCGATCCTGTGTACAAATGAAATCCTGTTTTAATTACTATTTTATGTAGATAAGAGGGTTAAAAAACTTAAGATCACTAAAGCACAAAAATGTCGAAACTAATATATATATGCAGACTGCGGATAAACATCATTTTTTTTCTGCCACAGCAGTGTCCTTTCAAATTAACTTTTCTTTATTTAATTTTTAATAATAGGTACAAATTGTTTCTTTGGATACATACTTGTAAGGCTGTTACTCTTTCACGCACAGCCTGTATAAAATCGTCATGGCCTGCTATCGCTGAAGTAACGACACTAAATTGATGCCACTTATATCGTTCTAGTATCGACAGCATGGCCGACGTCTGATGTTCTATCGAAGGAGCGAGCTGCAGCCGCAACGATGCATGCGACGCTCGCTTTTCAAGACCACTGTTGTCTGCGTTCCACGCAATAACCTTTAGAAACGAAAAAGAACTTATATGAATTAATCCCAATACTTGCAATTAATGATTTATTTTAAGCATGATTTATATCAAAGTATGCATAGATAAAATGTTTTACCGGTATGCCAAGATAGCCGGCGAGTTGTAGAAAATACTGTGCAGAGGCAGTAGAGCGCCCATATTGTTCATGATTCATAAGATAGAGGATAGCAGACACATTGACTGCTAGAAATTCTTTACATAGCGAATCCAGGATAGCTGAAAGCGTTCAGAAATTAGTAAACTAGAAACGACAGAGTTTGTAATGACGATAAGAAAGATATGAAGTAATTAGGCTTTAAGAGAACCTACATCAAAATACTATCACTTACACATAGGACTAGGCGTCAAGCCTTGCGTAGAAAGCGTAATATTTAGGCGCACGTGCGAGAAGAGTTTTAGTTTACGCGGCAATTTCGACAGCGCTGCCTTCTCGGCCTTAGTGTAATCACGAGTGCCAAAGGCTTTATGTGGCACGACAAGCGCTGCTGTGATGGACGAAGGAGCCCGGGGCGGGGGCGGCGCGGGCGAGGTGCGCGGGCGACGCAGCCCGTCGCCGCCGACGCGTACTCCGCCGCCGCGCCCGGCGTCGCGGCCGCCCCCCACGCCGCCGACGCCTCCCCCGCCCACCTTGATACCGCTGCCCCGTTCTGCTGCCGCCGCCATTGCCGCCGCCGCCGCCAACGCTCCCAGCGCTGCTAGCGCCATCAGCGCTGTGCGCGTCTGCATCTCCACTCTTGATGCTGAAATTTTTTTTACTAAATAGTTACCCTTGAAACACGAGCAAATCAATCGTATCCATGCTGTATAGCTTGGCATCAAATTGATTTGAATTAGGTACATGTATCATGAATTAATCATCAAAATAACTATGTCTAATAAGCTTGGAGTAAGGTATTTGTTATTCCTGCTAATGCTTATGCATTGCATTGTTTTGTGCGCTCGGTAACCACATTGTATCATTTTTTGAATATATTTGGGAAAAAATATAACATGGTGTAAAAATTATTGGAATTGATTTAGTTGTTTATTATGAAATATTCTGGTTTGGTAGGTATAATGAAAAAATAACATTATATAAACATTTCTTGTACGGAATGTTTTCTATTAAAAAGTTTTTGGCTTAATGAGCTATCTAGGAATAAAGATTTCTTATAGCCGATATTTCTGTGTATAGTCTTCAGTTTCTATCTTAGTTTCCACACCAGTAAGCTATAAAAACGCTCCCTCATCGAGTGTTCGCATGTAATTTAATAATAGTTCAGATTCGAGTATCACATCGTGAGCAAGAAGAAAAGAGGTAGTAGTCATATGGAAACTTTTGCAATCAAATCACGGATTGTACATTACACACGAATGCTTTCGTTGTATTGCTACTTTAAACAATCGATATGAAGATTTACGATTTATTGAATGGTATTAGAAATAAAAAATGCGAGCCAAGACAACCAACCAAGAGCGTGTCGGGCCACGCTCAGTGTTTTCCGTTCGTCACAATAAGGGTCCGCACTTAAGAGTTAAAAAATGGGGTATTCGTTACATTGAGTTGACATACTAAGTACAGAGTCTTAAAAACGGGCCTACGAATGATGGTGTATAACTAAAGAAAGAGCTATAGATTCAAATTACGTATGGAAAGTTCGAAAAAATGTTGTCATTTGAGTCCCACCACGAGTAGTGGAAAGGGGTTGTAATATGGAGTAATATTTAGGCAAGGCAATTCCAAGTTTCTACGGGTAAATAAATGTCGCATGCCATTGTCTGCGGATCGGTTACAATAAGTGTTGTACGTTATGGACTGAACAAATTTAGACGACACTGCTGCGCTGCATATCAAAATCAAAAGTCAATTATTGAAATTAGGCTGAGAATCAGCATTTTTTGATCATCAATATTACATAAGACAGTTCCCCCAAAACGCCCGCCCTTAGCCACTTCCTAGTGCTTTGGTGGGAAGAAGTGGCGGAACAAACTACCCAGCAAGACAGCTGTCTGTTAATTAAAAAATAAAACACATGACTTTACACAACACTATGTAAGTATAGTAATGAACACAAAATAAAATGAAATTCTTATTTTCTTTTTATCAAAAAAAAAAAAACGTTGCCCCACACTAGGACTTACTCCTGTATCGTGGATGCATTTACAAATATTTAAACTCACAGACACAAACAGCCAGACCCGGAACAACTACCTGTAGGCCGTACAAATATATGTATGTTTCGTGCGGGGATCGAACCCGCAACACGCAGCCTAGTAGTCGTATCATTCAACTACTGCCACCAACCATTTCGTCAAATTATCCCTACTAATATTATAAATGCGAAAGTAACTTTGTCTATCTGTCTGTTACTCTTTCACGTCTAAACCACTGAACTGATTTGATTGAAATTTGGTACAAAGATAGAGTTGACCTTCAGAACTAACATAGGATAGTTTTGATTCCGGACTTTTGAAGAGTTCTCTAGGAAACGCGATATAACCGAACTCTACGCGGGCGGAAAGCTAGTTTACTATATGCCAGCTAGCCACACCAAAATACCAACAAAGCGAAAATAAATAATAAAATAAAATATCATTAAAATGGTAATGTAAATAAGCAAAAACTTATAATCTAAATAATGCCCCAGGTATAAACAGCTCACATGTTTATACATTGTAAAAAAAGCAAATTATATGAACTCCTATAACGTGTCAGTAAGCTAATTCTGGAGAAAGAATACAAATATTATCTTGAGTCGAGCGACCAGCTATTCTTATCATTTAAGTAGTCGTTTACAGAGGGTATCATGTTATAAAAAGCTATACCAAGCCTAACAAAAGAGTTATGAACTGTTTGAAGTCGGTGAAAAGGGGCTCGTAGTTTGTCCTTATTTCTAGTGTCTCTATAAATCTCACTGTTTTTTGTGTACATGTCAAGATTTTGTCTAACATATAAGATTTTGGCTAAGATAAATTGCGAAGTAACTGTGAGAATACCAATATCTTTAAAGAAACACCTTTAAGAAACTCTGACAAATAGCTGGCAAATTGCTGGAACAGCTCGTTTTTGGAGTACAAATATATTTTGTATATCAGCGGCTTTGCCCCACAGTAGAATACCAATAATAATAATTAACCAATAATATTTCCACGGCGTTATATCCTAATATAACGCCGTGGAAATAAATAAAATAGACTAAACGAACTGTATAATCGTCAGTGTATTGTATTACTTGCCTGACGGCCTAGACGGCCGAACTGAGCCTTTCTGCTGGGGTTGATAGGTGTGATCTCCACTAAAGTTTGGTATCTACTGTTATTGCCAGAAAAACTGCCGAGCCCACAGTTTCAAGCACCTCTTTATCTAAAAAGATGTTGGGTCCTAGATTTCTAACATTTGGCAAGGCGAATTTTACACGTTTTCTTGGTTTTAGACTTATTTGACGTAAGCCAATCTGTAACTATTGAGAATGCACTGTTTACTTATTCAAAATCTTGTCTATTCCTGTCTACTTTCAAAATAAGAGAGGTATCATCTGCAAACAATACAATGTCACAGATGCCCTTTAAATAAAATGGTAAATCATTAATATATATGTATACTAAAAACAAGAATGAACCCAGTATTGAGCCTTGCCGTACACCTAACTGAACTGATAGCCCCGAAGATTTCACAGCATTAATATCTACACACTGGAATCTATTATGTAAATAAGAACTAATTACGCTGAGAGCTTCGTTTTGGACACCGTAATGGCGTAGATTACGCAAAAGCATGTCATGGTGAACGCAATCAAAGGCTTTGGTGAGATCACAATAAAAAAAAAAATCAATAGCATTTTGCGACCTCTCCCATGCGTTAAATATGTGTTTCAGTAGAGCAACACCCCATCTGTAGTCGAACGACCCTTTGTAAATGAAACCATATTGTTCACTATACAGGGGTTATTTAAATTAAAATATCTTAGAAATTACTTAAGTATTATTTAAATATTTTGCTGAATGCTGGTAAGATTGAAATGGGTCTGAAGTTGCCAACGTTTTATTACCTAATTTAAATAATGGTATAACTTTACTACTCTTTATGAGATCAAGAGAAATCCCTAAATCAACACATTTATTGAAACAACAAACAGCTAGATAGAGGGTTATGTTACTTATTGGGGAGTCCCAATGGGAGATGTCCCAATAATCACCGGAGTTTTTAGACTTAATTGTGTTAAAAACGTAAACTACATCACTCGGGGATACATGTTCACAGTGAAATAGATGACTGCACTTAGATACACCACTATGCAAAAGATTTTCAGCTTCAGTTGGGGATGAATTTATGGAGCGAGTTGTAGATTGGTAGGTATGTTAGCAAAAATCTCATTAAATGTCTCAGCTACGTCAGCAGCTTTATAAACGAATTTGTTATCGACCATAATCTCAAGTCCAGTTTGATATCCGTCCTGTTTGATAGATTTGCTAGTTTCATTATTAATAATTTTCCAAGTGGTTTTTATACATAAACTAATATAAAAATGTTTGCGTATACGGTTAAAGTACAAACTTAGTTCAGAAATTATTTTGTACATTTTTCAAAAACTGCATTCTATCATGTTAAAAATATTTTTTCTAGAGGTTCTACTTTTGAGATTGTTTTCTTATTTTTTAAACTTATGTTTCTAAATGTTAAATGGAGGAGGCACGCTTTTTGTTTTTACTTTAGGTGGAAATTATTAAGATTATGAAAAAATTACTTTAGTAAACCCGTATACATTTTTACCAACCATAAGGTTCAAAATGTTAGATGCGGGAGGGACGATTTTTTAAAAATTTTGGAGTAATTATTTCCGAAGATATTAACATTATGAAAAAATTACTTTAGTAAACCCGTATTCATTTTTAAATACTTATCCAACAACATATCACACGTTAGGGCAGAAAAGAAAAAAAATACCCACTTTACGTGTATAGGACCCCCTAATAAAACATGTTTATCCACTTTTTATTTTATCACTTTGTCGACGTGATTGATTTACACATTAGTACCAAACGGCCTTCTAGTGCTAACGGACCCTGAGATTATCCGCGGACGGACATACAGACAGACAAAAACTAAAAAGAACCTATTCAAATTTAAAAATTCCTTTATAAATATCGAACATTATTGTAGCAGAGAAGAAACAAAATATTGTATTTTAAATTTACTTAAGAAAGTTACATTGTTATTGAAATGAATTTCAGGATTATATGCAGAATTTGGCACCCATTTAAATCTCAATTCTTTTTGCAGTGGAGTCAATAACCACACCATATTGAACTTGCCTCCCAAATTTTTACATTTATGTTTTTGGTAGGACTTCATTACTTTTTGTAAATAAATTTATTATTATTCCAGAGCATGTACATTATAATAAAAGTTCAAACGACAGCGAAACCTAAGATTCGCCTAAATCTAAGACCTGCCAAATCGTGTTAACAAAAGCGCAATAGTAGATTGTTAACCGAGGGTGGAAAGAATCAATTCCCGATGTATTTAGACGCCCGAGCGTAGCGAGGGCGGCTAGGTATAGTCCGAGTAGGAATTGATTCTTTTACCCGTGTTAAACACTCTACTTTTCATTTCGAATATGAGGAAAATAAAACTAGTTGTTTATCTGAACTTTTTATGGATAACACTATATATAATAATGTTAGTCCTAATTTGACTATTAATTTTAAATCGGTACTCTATTTAAAATTAATGCTTAGTCAAATTTAGACAATTCGTGAAATTAAAAGTTACATTTTTATTTGGAATGTTTATGCTATTTGATATATTATGACAAATTTGGGTGTTCTGGATATCTGTAAAAGTAGGAGACTCTAGTATTTCATCAGGCGGATACTCCCTGGCGGTTGACGGCTGAGGCGAATTGTGGTGTATTTTTATAGTTTCAGTTAATTTGTTCGAAGTTTTTATTTTATTTTCGATTGAATCCTCAATGTAGCCTTCGGCGACTGTGCTGGATTTCCAGTCTCCGTGTCTTTTTAACGTCGTCATGTTTGCCCCAGAATCGGCTAAAAGAGTTGCTAACATACGTCTATAACAATGTCAGGTATACTGCTCACAATTTGATAAATTCAAATATGTTGCTATCTGCTTCGGCATACCTGAGATTTTATTTTTCCCGATCACTTGTTTGTAGCGTTTCCCATTCTGGTAGTTGAGAAAAAAAACGGGCCGTTTTTAGATCACTGAGTCTCATTTTTTGGTATTTCTTTACTATTTGTGTAAACTCTTCTTGTACTACAAACGAGCGCTCAATATTTGTTTTTGTTTTAGTCAGTTTTACTAGTAATAATTGGCTTTGACTTTCAATGTCCTTAATTGTCAAATTTGTGAGTTCACTGCTTCTGCAAGCGCCGCTTATACCGAGTATCAATACCATCTGTGAAAACATATAATTTTTAAATTTGTGTAATAAATACATTCTTATTTAGAATAAATCTAATAATACTTAGGTAAACTTACCTTCACTGCCAAATATATCTCGTCAGGAACATCATTTAAAAATGTTTCCACTTCATGAGAGGTAAAAGCCTTAGATTTTCTACTCTTGAAACCCTGAGACTGTCTTTTCAAAAAGGATGTTAAATTATAGATTTTTTTCAAATTTACATTGTGTTTTACACTAAGTGTACTCTAGTGCATTGAATATCGGCTCCATAGCGTAGAAGGTTGTAGTTTGCTAGACAATCCTTTAAAATATGTAAGAAATACACTTTCGGAAAATGATTTTATTTTCTTCTCTGCTCGCCACTTCATAAAATCATTCAATCATCTTTCTTTTGAGATTTCTGGTAATAGATTGTTAATAACACAGTTTGCCTTTAAGTTCTCTTTAATTGAACCTGGTGTCAATATTTCAGAATCGCTTGAACTCATTTTTAAATTAAAATCTTAGCATAAAAGATTAGGTATTAACATAACTATTTTTTTAATTCCGTCACAGATACATAACAGATTAGTATCCCGCTAATTTATGTCGAATTTGTAAATTTTAAATATGGAACTCGCCACGTTATTGTTGCGACCATATAATTAATAAGTAGGTACTATCGTACTTCTTAATTCTATGGTTATTGGTTGCAACCTATTTTGCTCAATGAAGTTTGCGCTAAGTTCACACTGGCTGTTTAAAACTCACATTGCCGCTGCATTTTTTTTATTATTTTGTTTTACATAAATTTCTTCACAGCTGACAGCAGTTCTATTTTTAAAGTTCATTCCGACCCTTGGGAGGGAAGTAATTTGTATGAGTTTTTCCCGCTCTAGGGAGGGAAATAGCACTTTCTACCCAATAATCAGGTCAAGAAAATACTACTTTCCGAATATGAGAAATGAAAAATATTATTTACTCATCATATAGGTACATTTTTATCAATCGCCAACCCGCATTGAGCCAGCGGGGTGATTACGCTCAATCCTTGTCAGTATGAGAGGAGACCTGTGCCCAGCAGTGAGACGATTAAAAAAGGTTGATGATGATGATGTTTATAGGTACAAAAAACTTTAACAATTTTCAAAAAATATGATACAAGAAATGATACAACTGTTCGCAAGGATACCAGACTGCTGAGCCGGCGCCGCCCGGCTCCGCTGGGTGCAGTTTGTGTTATTATTGGTTATTTATGTTTCATAAATACCTAATTAATAAGATCCTATAAATAAATACGAGAAAGTTACTGTAATTACATTTTTTATAAAGGCGCTTTGTGGCACTGGTACCGAATCAAATCGATAATTATTTGGAACATATATTTTTTTTTTAAATTAGAAATACATAGGTACACAATTGTCTAGTTGGATGCAAAGTTTAAAATTTATAGGTCATCTGGAAGTGGGTTAGGTTTTGATCTAAGTATATGTATTGAGCAAGCGTGGTCATTACGCTCAAGCCTTCTCTGTATGAGAAGAGACCTGTGCCCAGCAGTGGGACGATAAAAGGTTGATGATGATGATATGTCAGTCGACAAACAGTCATAAAAATGACGATTTATGATTTTATTATATAAAAAAATTTAGAATACTAGTTTTTCTAGGTGATCTCAAAATATATAAACACACACTGAAGTGGCAGTGTGCTGGCCATGTCAATGGTCAAACGAGTGCTAGAACGAAGACCGCTTTCAGTCCGCGGTCTTCGTTCTAGCACTCATTTGTGAGACAAGCGTAGTGTGCGACGCCTCACCAGCTAGATCAGTGTTTCCTAACCTGGGGTAATTACCCTCGCAGGGTTAAAACGGAGATTCTAGGGGGGTAACACTCTAAAGATTTACTTAGATGTGTCAATGTTTACACAACTAAGTGAGCAATTAGAAAATAATAAACAAGCCAAAATCACGTTTGAAAATTTCGTGGTTTAGTATTTACCTAACTGCCGTGATAGACTCCTAGTCGTGAGTCCTACTCCTGGATTTTAAGACCATTTTCTACATGCGTCGATATTTTCAAGGACGAAGATGTGTCATTAAAAGTTGATATTCAAAATGATAAAATCAGCACATTTTGGCGAAAAGCAGCTGCAGAATACCCTATTATAGCTAACAAAAATGTTGATTTAATTAGCTACAACTTACAGATGTGAACTCTTGTTACATTAAAAACAAAAGCCAGAAACCGTCTGAATGTTGAGCACGACATGAGATGCACGTTGAGTGAAACCGAACCTAATTGTCTAACTTGCGAATGCAAAGCAATTTAAACCTTCACACTAGTTAACTCCAAGATTTATGTATTACTATTATATACATATTACTATTATATTTCGTGCAATTTCTTACATAAAAAAACATATTTTCGTTCTAATTTGTGTGATTTTAATTAACTAGGGGTAAACTCAATTCCCATACTTGTTTACAGGGGTAGTGACATTGAAAAGGTAAGGAACCACCGAGCTAGATGGACTGACGACTTTTAAGAAGATTTCTTTGATTGGGAAGACTAAATGTGGAAGGCGGAGGAATCAAAATAAAAATCTTGATTTGTAAACATACATATGTACCTACGTAGGGTTACACGGTGTGTGAGATGGTACAACGTTTACATGGGCTGGCACGATGTTTCAAAATAAATGCTATGTTTACAAATAATTTTAATTATCAATTTAAGTAAATTAAGTACTGTAACAATTACCGATTATTATAAATTAAAAAGGCATCAGCGTAATAACTATTACTACTAATATCCTGTGGACCTTCTGGAGCGGATTCATTAGTCTATAACTCGCCTCCCGAAGGTCCACAGAAAAATGTCAAGAAAGCATATAAATTAAGGACCTAAAAGAGGCTAATTTCCATCAGTAGATTAAGTAAATACACGACATTACCTAAATATTATAAATTTCAATAATATGTTGAATTAAAAACTTTGGCTAAGTAATAACGGCGGCATAGGTCGATCGATCAGGTCAAGCTACGTTTGCCATAATCTTTACATACCTACTAACATCCTCCGAAAGTACGTTATGCTGTTGGTCCCGGCTGTCATTTGTAAATCATTGACAATCGTCATAAACACGTGACGAATTCTATCGACTAGTCTAAGACTAAGGCATTCCCTTGTAACTGAATTGTGGAGATCAGATAGACAAACTCCATGTAAAATAGTGGTATTCAGTTGCGTGCGGTTAAACTGGAACCTGCAGAGTAATCGTGTAACACCCTATGAGTAACATTTTGACAGTTCAACAACATTCATAGCTTTATTTACGTTGTTGAACAAACACATTTTTGAACATATGATGTAATGGATTAGCATTTAGCAATATGCTTCAAAATAATTTAATTTGATAGGTACTAATAGTGTGTTTCGCAATTATGGTGCCGACCTTAACATAGTTGTGTCTAGGCAGACTGATGTTGAATTTAAAAAAAAAAGAGATTGTAAGGAACACTAGGTATATTTAAATTAGGTAGGTTGTGAATAATTTTTTGAGTAACTTTATTATTCAGAATGGGCAGATAGGTTTTCAATATACCTACACATATATCCAAAATTTTTCACAATACGGATTAGATATCTATATAAATATAATATTTTTAATTTCCTAATTTACAATATTCTTAATCATGCCAAGCCTAGTTAGGTATCTACTCAAGCCCCTATTTTAATGTAATATTAATTAACAAATAGGTAGGTTTAAATCGTGGTGAAGTCGAAACTGCCCAATGATTTTTATTTAAATAAACTAATTCTTAATAAGAAATGCGGCTGTTATATTAGGTTAGCATATTTTGATGTCTTACGACTTCCACTCAAACGAAGGCGCGGTCAGAAGCTAGGGAGGGTTTTATAAATTCAATGAAAGCACGGCAGATCCAAGGAACCTCAGTAATGGAGTCTTGATTATATTGTTAATTTTTGAGGAGGTACCTACTGACAGGAATGAAAAAATTCCATTGCCATTTTGCCCGAAATACGAACTAGTTAAGTAGATTACGAGACTGGTACTGACCGTCTTACTACCTACTACTAATATAGAAAGTAGGTATACCTACAAAACGCACTTCACTCGCTGTAGGTAAATAAATAAATAACCAACTGAATCAGTAGGCAATCGCTTACTACTTTTACCATCTCAATAAATATTTCACGTACACCTACAAATACCTATAGGTACAAATACACATACCTACGCTACAAATTCCTATATTACTAACATACCTGTGTGTACAAAATAGACATAGGTACGGCAGTTGAAGTTAATCAAAGAATAATTAAAACAGGTACCCGTTTGAAAAAAGGCATTCAGTGCATCGAGTATTTAAATAAATTAACTCATGACATTTATGTTATGTATTAGGTACTTGTGTTAACATTTATGTTATGTTTTATCGTCTTTAATTTACGTGCAACAGATTTTTTTAAATTAAGTATGTAGTACCAATACAAAGCACTAAGAAACTGTAACAGAAGGTTACAACGCGATAGCTTGAGCGGCCATGAGCGGCCGCTCAGTCTATCACATCTCTTCGTATGTGTATGTATAACTCAATACGTTTTTATAGCGAATCTTTGTAGACTGCTGTTCATTTTTAGGAATCAATCTCATAAGTTACACGTTGGGTTATTATATAAGTTATTCAATTAGATTTGATCCTTGACCAGTCCTGAAAACAATACACAGTTTATTTTAGGTAATAAAATAATTAAGTACCTATAAGCGCGTTAATCGGCGGTGGTGACAGTGGCAGCGGCGGCCGCGCGGCAGGTTGCTCGCTTCTATCCACATAAACTTAGGAGGCGGCGCGGGCCAACATGGGGTCGTTCGAGGACGGACAGTGGCGCGGCACCGCGCCGCCTGCGACACGAGCTGTGTGCCACGCGTGTTTACGTAAGCGCCACGCCCCGAGCCACGCTCCGGCTGTTTGGGGCGCGGCGCGAAGCGCGAAGCACCTCCAGACGCCGAGCGCAGACTGACGCGCCCTCACCCCGCGCGCCATCCGGACTCGCGCCTGCGCTAGCTACTTACAATATCCACCAGCCTCCCATGTCCCGTTATATAATAGGACTAAACATTCACGGATCCCTGATATCGGGAGTCGAGAGCAACTTGACATGATCTCTAATTACACCAACCTTTATTACTTTCTGTGTTTGTTATTTCATAAGTTTAAGTTCCTGCGTACCTATAGGTACTAATGGCACAACAATGATAGACTGACTGATGCATTTTTACAGATTAGTCCTGACTAACGGCTATCACTATATATATAATTACATTTTAAGCATCCACATTCATATTTTAAAATAGTAAGTAGGTAGGTACCTATATTGATTAATAGTGTCTGCTGGGAATTTCATGATTGACTGCTTAGCTCTATAAAGCCATATTAATATGATGATTTTCATTGAAAGATAGATTATAAATTGTAACTATCAGCAATATAAATATTAGATCCTATGAGTAGGTACATAACTTAGTAGTTACACATTCAGGAAGCAATCTTTGTGATCACTCGATTGAGTTATCAAAAAGCCTGCTCTTTGAATCTGATTAGATTAGACTATGCAATATTCCTTGCGAGAGTATTGTATCTTCCTCTACTTTATCGAGTCATTTTTCTATACTCCGGAGTATTCACTACTAAGTACCTATTTGTCCTTAACTAGGTGTTGTTACAATTTATTACACCTACCTATAACTTCAGGTCGCTTATCCATTCTAACTGATCTAGGAACAGGAAAAAAATTTAACTAACTAAAATTACGACGTTCTCCAATATAGAGATCTAGAAACCATAATGAATAAAATATACAACATAATATGATGGTTCTGAACCTAAACCAAACAGTATCATAAAAATGTATACTGTAGGAAGGTAGGTATAACACAGAAAGGTAGAACATGTGTTCTATTTGAACGAATTGGCTTGCTTGCCTTGTCACGTAAAAGCTGAGACCGGTACCTGATTGCCTTACGGTAGGTGTGGATAATCTACCTAATTTGAGTCCGTTGTGGGGTCCGTACCTAAAAAGCCTCTTTAGGCACTGTCCCCACAACGAACTCAGATTGGACCCATCATACCTCCAAAAGTAAAAAAAAAACTGTATGTATGTATACTTCCCTAGCATGTTCGAACTCGAATTTCACCAAAAATGTCCCGAAATGTACTTACCATTTATTACTTTGGAAATCTGAGGATCCGTAGAAATTTATAAAAGTACTTTTGGGTCATGTAATCCTCCTTTATCCTTTTTTTTCACTTAGTCTCTGGAATGAATTAATTATTTTTTATAATTAATTACAACGGCTTGCGCCAATGACAGTAATTAAGGTATACAAACTTAATACTAATGATAAAACTAATAAAGATAAAATTAAACATATTACATGAGCAAACATAATTCAAGAAAAAATAACAAATTAGGGATCAGACATAATATTTAATTTAGAAATTTGGGATTTATAAATTTAAAAGATATAAGAAAAAAAAAAGAATTTATTATGATTTAGTTTATTTATTTAAAGATAAAGATAATTTTATTTCGCAAACATGGGTAAAAAAGATGACAAAAAATAAATGTATATATATAATTAAGTGATTTTATTATCATTTATGATGTAATTAATGAGAACATAATTTATTGAGTAACTTCTAATTGAAGCAACTTATTTCAATGATTGTAACTGTTGGCTTTATTTAAAACAATTGATAATATATTATTTTGATTCTAAAACGGTACCTATTGCTTTTAAAGTATTGTGATTTCTTGTGATGATTGTGTTTACTTGGTTCAGCAGTGCTATATTCATATAGCAGTGATATATTCACAGATGTAGGTATATCAGCTTGCTCATAGTGTGTGAACGAATGGATACATTCGACTAACTGTATTGTGTAGGTACTCCGTATTGTTTATCCCAACAAAATAGGAACTATAATCCTCCTGACGTGGAGTCCTAACCTCTTATACCTATGTATATTTACAAAAACGCGACAAGTAAGTAAAAATAAGAAATTCATGTGAATTTACAAAAAATATTAAATCGTCCAGCTTCGAAAGACATATACATCAAAATTGATAAACATTCCCCATATTCATTTTTCGGGAAGCTCTTGGATAGAGATTCTAAAAGTTTTCTTTGAACCACTTTCACGGGCCACCTGCATTACAGGTAGTTAATTGAATCAGAATAAGAATCTGCAAAGGAGATCAATACTTTTCGTGATTCTGAGATATACGCTTCTTAAAATAATGATTGCATTTTCAACTATGCTAGGGCACTGTATAGGTACGAGGATACAACAACGTGCCTTACACTCTACTTTTCGTTACGATTGTGTGAAAATGAAATTATAATGTTATTAGAGGGACAGCCAGTAACCAATTTTAGGTAGTCATTTCAAAAGTCACGAAACTTTTCATGGCAAAACCTTGACTTAATAAAAAATAAAATTTTACATGGTCATCATAGTAAGAATTTTTCTTCCAACTTCTCCAAAATTTGGCATTTTTAAAAAAAGTGCGGACACCATTTTCCACTGTATTATTATGAGCGATGCGACCACGTGCCGCGTGCCCTGCCCCCTTCGCCCGCGCATGTATTGCTTACTGCACATGTATTAAGTTACCTCCTTTTGCGAAATAATATTTATTTTTATAGGGCGACTTTTTTTAAAGTTTAGCCCGGCTTTGTAGGCATTAGTAGAATCAGTTATTGATACCTAAGAATACCTTCACAGATCGGACAGAGTTTTCTTTACATATTGTATACAGGAAACCGAATGTTATTATTATTACTTCTAGATAGATCTCGAACGTTCAATCTGCTTGCAATGATAAAGCGGCATGACTCACGGCAGAATGCCCATGCCCAAAGGACTCCCCGGGAGATAGCCTCCCGGTATACCTACTAAAAACCATAGCGGCACACCGGCGTCGCCTTAGTGGTGGGGCCATGAGAATCCTGCAGAGCCTGCGCTACCGCTACGTTTGGCTTTGGTCCGCGCCGGTAAACTGATAACCCCCATATCTAGGGGCCGTTCCCCTATCCGCCACCTGGGGACGCGTCCGATGTGACACTTCTGAAGAATATCAACCTACGGTCAAAGTCCAAGTACAATTAAAGATGTAGTCTATGCTAGACAAGAAAATCAATTAACATATATTCTGCCTGACTCCGTATTTGACAGAATATTGCTTTCTGACCAACGCATGTTATTTTAACGCCACGAGTGCGACCTTGCTTTTTGGATCGATTTAAAGGTTTTTTCGTCGGTAAATATTGTCGTCTCCAAATCAAGGTCTAAATATTCCCGTACAAAACGTAAACTCTCCTCTTTGTGCCATTGAGATATAAACGGGTTTTATCCTGGCGTTAGGTGATGCAGACATTCGGCATGTAGTGTGCATCTTACGGTGCGTAATGAAGTGCCGAACTCGTTGGCAAACCGCCTTGTTGAGATGTAACCATTTGTCTCATATTCAGCTAACATATAACGACGTTGAGGCTGCATAATAAGGGGTGGCCTTCCACTTCTCTCACCTAAACTTTAAACGAGGTTTGAGGACGAAGGTATCATCCTCAAACCTCTTGACCCAATGACTTATTATTACTACGTACTACGTATTTCTTGAAAAACATTAACAACCTATATAACCAATAAGTAATAACCTTATCCAAATAATAACAAAAACAACTTAGATTCATTTGATATTTGAGATATATTGAGATCATTCGCACACCGCAACCGTGGCACGTCGGTGTCTCCTCCCTTCCTATGCGGTGCAGGTACCTGCCGAAGCAACCGTGACCGAAGAGTACCTGCACCAAACGGAAGGAGAGAACCCGTTACGCCTGTCGAGCCACTCCCTCAGGGCCGGTCCGAGGGCGTCGAGGGTACGGCGGCCGAACACGGCGGAGGCGAGGTCCTGCGTTCAATGTTGGACGATGGCGGACGGCCTCCCTCTCTTCTGAGGCTGGACGCACACCTAGGGCCCTGCGCCCCGCCGTCCACTCGTACACTCTGGCGTGCACCCATGCCTCGAGCTCCCAAGGCGGGGTGCCCGTCAGAGCGCACGCCGCTGCGAATCCTACCGTACGGTAGGCCCGCGCTGCCCGCTGTGCAATGGCCCTTTGGGGCGCCCGAAGGGCAGTGAAGTTCTCCCTCCTATGGAGGTAGTCCTCCCAAATGGCGGCCCCAAATAGGGTCATACTCCGGAGTATGCCGGCGAATAGGCGCCGGCATTGCATGCTTAGCCCGCCCAGGTTTGTCGCTCGCCAAGCAACAGCCAGCACTGTCGCTCGCCAAGCAACAGCCAGCACTGTCGCTCGCCAAGCAACAGCCAGCACTGTCGCTCGCCAAGCATCAACCAGCACTGTCGCGCGCCAAGCATCAGCCAGCACTGTCGCGCGCCAAGTACCAGCCAGCACTGTAGCGCGCCAAGCATCAGCCAGTACTGTCGCGGGCCAAGCATCAGCCAGCACTGTCGCGACAGCGCCGCGTCCAGCCGCACGTGCACGCTTGCAGCGGACTCTTGCAGCGCACTCCTGCAGCGCGGAGCGATGTCTTCTGCGTCAGCAATTGAGCGCACCTCGTAACGTGACGTTCACTTCCAGTCTTTACAGAAGGTCATACAAAGCCAATGCACAACTACCACACAAGTACTATAAAAATATTGGCAGAAAGTCACTGTTATTCTGTTCCTTGATTTATAACGAGATTGTGAGCAGTGTAGTTCTTTATCAAACTTCTGATGTCGGTGACAGCGACGGCAGAGCGGTAGGGTCGACAGCATGTTGGTGTGGTGGTACAGGTTCCATTTCGTAGGTCAGTTTTGAATTGAAGCACGACGTGTAGATATACCCTCCAATCTTCATAATAACAATTTGAATAGGCAACCGACAGTTTCGGTTCGGAAAAGTGCCTTGGTCCGCGTCTCGATGCAAAGTGACCGTTCGACGAACCCCACTTTCCAAAGCGACTCTGTCCATGTGCCGCCATCATATAATAACGTCACAAGCGTTTGCCCCTCTACTACGTAAATCAAATCAGCAACTTCTATTAAAATTATATCGACGATCTCCGACATATATTTTACTGTCTGGAATATCTACTGCAAAATCAGACCAGAAAATGGCATAACAAACAATTAAGTACTTTCAATTGTATCATTCTATAAGTATTTCCCCTTTTTTTGGGTAACATTTTACGTTGTATTTTGTATGAATGGGGAGTTTATGGAGTAAGAACCGGGAGAAGCGGGACGCTTCTCTTAAGAACCGGTTCTTTTCAGACACTTGAAAAATCGGGATATCCCCGGAATTTTCGGAACCGGGATTCCCGGTCGCAAGCCCTAGGCATGATGTCCAGTCTATGTAGATGAATGTGAAGTCCAGTAATGTAGAGTCTGTTCTGAGACAAAAGAGCTATCCGTACGCTGGCTGGTAATTCAGTAACGTAATTGCAACTATCAGCAACCCTTTTCCCTGACTTATGGCTTAATTTGACTGAGGTCAAAAAGACATCTTTCATTGTAGGTAGGTAATTTATCCACGATATTTTGCTCAAAAATGTATTTAAAGATCTCTTTTTCTTCCATATTAGTCGGGACCCCAATAATAACAATACGAGGCTTTCGCTTTGGAGACTCATCGACAGTAAGTATAGAGGTGGAACGCTCGACAGTTTGTTTCAATTTTTGGATGTCGTCCTTGGTCTCCGTGCTTATGACAACACCTCCGTCTCTTGTTTTTCTAAGTCCACGCACTTTCAGCTTCATTTCTTCCGGGCATACAATTTTTTGGACTAAGTTTATGGTCTTTTCGCTGGTCTTCGTATTGTCACTAGGATAAATGGTGACTGAGCTAATTGGATGAGGGCGAATAAGGCTTTTGGTCCCCTTTACCATGTCTGCAAAAGAAGTGCTTTCCTTGTTTTGTTTATAAAGAGTCTCTTGTAATTACTGCTTGATCTCAGTCAAACTAGCAAACAGGTCTTCATTTTCCTTGAAGTTTTGCAGAGTGGCGTAGATTTGGAGGGCTTTATGTTTTAAAGACTGGAATTGCACAGCCATTTGAGAGACTCCGTGTCCGACTTTACGGCAGAGGCTGCTAATCCTATGCTTCTGTTCGGAATTCATCTTGCCTTCCGAAGCTATGGTGCAACCTTCATGCAAACACTGCTCAATGCTGGACATCCACGACTGGATTTCAGGAGTAGAAAAAATTGTTTCGTCCTGAACTTGACTTCTGGATGTTGCTGCTGATGGCCAAGAGCGTGGCGGCAGACCACCCCGAACAGAGGGGCTGCTATCCATATTTACGAAAAAATATCACTCAATTTTTGTCCATACTTGCCATAAAAATTGGTCAACTACACAACAAAATGCTGTGATTCTAAAACACAACAATTTAGGACAACGTCAATCACATACTGCAATTAAAGAAGATGATGACGGCGATCTCTACGCCAAAGTAGATCCTCCTCTGTCTCTCCGACGTCAGTATCTTTCTGACAAATTTTTATTCCGTGCCTTACAATTTACCAATCACTTTTTACGTGTGAAACTTGCCTCTCTTTTAGATGAAACCAATTCCTCTCAATATTGGTCTCACAAATCTCTTCCTTGTCTTGTGGTTAGCCATAAAAAGTTTATAGCTCTGCAAGCCCCTACATACCAATCAATAAACTTTCCACTCTATAACAATTCCTATGAATCATTAGTGTTTACTCCGAATGTTATCTTGAACATAGGCATTAGTAAAAACGATAACTTTGTAAAAGAACTGTTTAACGTTTCCAAAGGCTTGCGTTGGGAGAATTGGCATCATATTTATACAGACGCATCCAAGCACTCTTCTGCAGGGAATGTTGGAGTTGGAGTTTTTCACTCACAATACAACATAGTTCAGAAAGTCAAACTCCCACCTGAGTCCTCAGTTTTCACTGGGGAATGTTATGGCATTTTTAAGGCCCTTGAGTACATCCACTTACTGAAATAAAAAAAAACAATTAGATTTACAGACGGTCTAAGTGCTTTACAAGCTATTAAAAGAAACCCCTTCAGATCAAAACCAGTTATTCCTATAATTTTAGTAATCAGAAGTATTTTATATAAATTGAATTTTGAACTAGGCCTTCAAGTTGAATTGGCTTGGATTCCGGGCCATAGTAACATAACTGGAAATATTAAAGCAGATCTTCTAGCTAACGAGGTGGTCGACTGTGGTGATCTATTTCCCTATATCAACTATAGCCACGACCTGGCCAGTTTGCCTAAGAGTTATCTTTGGGCAGATTGGAGCAGGTTGTGGGCAGATAGCAGTATTACTAAAGGAAGTTATTATGCACGTAGATACGTGCATAATAACTTCCTTTAGATTTTCCTTTTCCATGATTAGATAATAATGTATTCCTAGAAAACCACGGTTCTCCAAATTCCGCCTAAGTAAAGTTGCTACCAGTTGCCTGATCCACATGAGGTTGGGTCATAATTGTTCCCAGGTCCACCTTGCACGATTACAGATCATTGATAGTGCCCTTTGCGAATGTGGTGAGGTGGGTGATTTGAACCATATGTTTTTTTCCTGTCCTCTTCTCAATCAAGATCCTTTTATTTCTAGTCTGTTGTCCTATTAAGTTCCTTTTCCTACCTCTATTTCTATCTTATTAGCAACGAATGATCCAGTAATATACAAGTATCTAGCATCATTTATCTCCTTTAATAATATACGTATTTAGTAATCTGTATCCATATAATATCCATGCATAGAACATCCTATCCAATATCCATCCAAACCGTATCCTAAATTTAATTTCTACCAAGTTTCCCCGTTTTTGTTAGTGGCATTGCGGAAATAGCGACTTGCCAAAGAAAAAAAAAATACCTTGCGCATGTGGGCGGAGCTAAACGTCGTACGCTGGCCTCCAGCGTCCTCCTATGTAAAGCAAAAATATTGTTCCTGGGTCGGACAATGTAACAAAAAGTAAGGTGCGGTACAAATAAAAGGAAAATGTTATTTCGCGATGCACAGGTCGAGTGGATCGCGGGCCGGTCGATGCACCGCTCTTGGTTCCTTACCAAAATGTATCAAAGCTAGATTTATGTGGGGCTGCGACGAAGGCTGCGATGGTATCGGCGGGCCGCTACGACCACGCTGCGCTCCCGCAGCGTGCCCGCTATATCTACGTGTCACGACGCTACCTCGCCGCGCAGCAAGCTGCTCTTACACAATACTCACTGAATATTACTGAAGCCTGGTTCCTCCTGGCCTCCCTACGCTGCGTGTTCCGGTATGTGGCCGCCACTCCAGAACCTTAGTACCTCATCGGCCATCGGTTTTACAAGCAATGTGCCCCGGCCACTGCCGCTTAATTTTAGCGACTCGAAGAGCTATGTCGGTGACTTTGGTCCTTCTGCGGATCTCTTCATTTCTGATTCGATCGCGCAGAGAAAGACTATCTGTTTATAGGGGACAAATGCTTGCTAATTTCCTTGAAAAAGACGAAATGCTTTTCTTGATGAATTAATTCTTTTACGAAACAGCTCCAAAGGAAATGGACATGGCGAAGTCCCGACACTATGACGAAAAATGAGATAGACTTCAACATAGCAGACAAAAAGCATATATTCAGGTACTGGTCAGGTACAGGTCGGTGATAAACAGGTTAAATACCAGAAGTGATCACAGACTAACTTGTAATCAACTTAAAGCTCGAGCGAACTCATTGGTGAAGTCTAGGCTCCGTCCAAATGGTCCAAATATGCTACAAATTATGCTGGTATCTGAAGCGTCCCTGTCAGACCTAGAGAACTGATTAGCTGCCGTGGAAACCACAAATGACGTTGACCAGAAGCTCGACCAAATGATGGATATCCTTAGAGAGAGGAAGGCATGCAAGTTTGCGGGTTGCGGGCGGTGAGCGGTTGGCAGCTCGCCGCCCGGTAAGGACCAGGCCCTAGTCGACGGCATATTGTGTTTCACGCGCGCCACAAAGAGATGTGAGCACATCGTGACGGGGTCCACGAAGACCGATCCCCCTGGGTCAGGTTTGCGGGTTGGATAAACAAGAAACCGTAGCCCTGGCCGTCGCACAGGCAAGTGAAGAAATACGGGTGGGTTTTAATCAGTAAAAGTCTGACGCGCATTTCCGCTTCGCCCAGAGCGGGAGATGTCATTTGATAATTTCTCATCCCAAAAAAAAAAAAAAGCAAGCATTGTGCAAAATTCGGCGTACGGGTAAGAAGCTGAGTATGAGCAATGCTAGACATGACGCGATTAGGCAACTTAAATTCAGCCTCTTCTGATTTTAATTGATTTTTGCATAAGCGGGACGAGTAGGTAGTGGTTGTCCTATATTAAACTTCAATGCTACATTTTTGAGGAATTCCCTCGACAGTCAATGGTCTTCATCATAACATTTACTGCAGTCAATAATTTTAACCCATATAGGTACAAAGTTCTCATCAATATAAATGAATTAAATCCAAACACAAAGTAGTTGCTGTGAACCGTTGAAGAGTTCCCTCGGCTGTCCCGCGGTTCCATCATCAGATCCAGACCTTCATTAAATTGTAGTGCTATAAAATACCTAATGAAAAAAGTTACAACTGCACTAGCCGTCCCTAAAATATTCGAAAGTTCCCCTTGATTTCTCTGGTCTTCCACCATCTAAACCTGTTTTTTTTTATATTTTAAACTAGCGGTTGACTGCATTCCCGCCTGATGGTAAACAGTGATGCGATCGTTGATGGTAAAGCGCGCTAGTTTACTAAGAACCTATTCGCTCTACTCTTGAACACTCAAATTGTAGTGACGAAAACACCGCCGCCGGCAAATTGTTCCAGTCCCTCGATGTATGCGCCGATATATGTACATTAAGTCTGTGCTCCAGGCTTTGGAGATGTTCTTGTCATGAGACCACTCCGGGAATGTCTTCTTTCCAACAAAAAAGAATTATCAAAATCAGTTCATAAACGACGAAGTTATGCGCGAACAATATAAAAAAAAACATACATACGATCGAATTGAGTAACCTCCTCCTTTTTGAAGTCGGGTAAAAAGATTAGAGAAATGGTAGGTACGACGCGTGTTCGTGCATTCACTTAATAGGAGGAGCCACCTGACCAAACCTAGTGAGGATTTCGTCGTTTCAAAGCCGCAGATTCTTTGGGAAGTTAAAAACTTTTATGGCCAACTGTACGGATATGCATCGCAGCCTGATCCTGAAAATGAGGATTCCAGTCACCCGGACCCGCCACTTCACTGAAGACCTGTCAGAAGTCAGTCAAAACGAAATCGAGGTGGAACTTAAACAGCTTAAAAATGTAAAGCCCATGGTAAGGACGGGATTACCACCGAGCTCCTGAAAGCGGGAGGAAGTCCTGTAATAAATCAAGTCTCGGGAGCTCTTCAATTCTGTCCTATTCTCTTGGAGAACTCCAGAAGCTATGCAAAAGGACCCCCTTTTTCGTTAGGTCGTCCTTTTCTTTAAGAAGTCAGACCCTTCTGAATAATTACAGACCCATTTCGCTCCTTAACCACATATATATAAGTTGTTCTCAAGAGTCGTCACGAACCGTCTAGCAGGTAGACTCGTTGAGTTTTGACGGCACGGTTGGCATAGTGGTTAAATGTTTGAAAGCTACGCTGCGTGGCGCGGGATCGATTCCCGCACGGAACAAATATTTGAATGACCTACAAGTAGCTGTTCTGGGTCCGGTTGTTTGCGTATGTTTTTTTTTAAATAATTATAAACTAGCGCTTGACCGCAATCCCGCCTGATGGTAAGCAGTGATGCGATCGTTGATGGTAAAGCGATAATGTTTGTAAATCCAATTGTGTGGGGCAAAGTTTTTAAAAAAAGAAAAAGAAAGTTTCTGCCACCAGAACAGGCCGGATTTCGAGGATATAGCAGCATAGACCACATCCACCCTGTGCGACAGATTATACAAAAGTCCGAGGAGTATAATCGGCCCCTGTGCCTTGCCTTTGTGGACTATGAGAAAGCCCTTGACTCTATTGATATCTGATCTGTTTTACAGTCTCTACAGCGAAGCCGAATCGAGTGGTGATACATTCAAGTGTTGAGATGTCTTTATGTAAACGCGGCAATGACCGTCCAAACTCAAGACCGGCAAACTGAGCTTATCCCTTTGCGTCGAGAGGCGAGACAAGGGGAAGTAATTTCCCCGAAATTGTTCTCTAACGCACTGGGGGATGTCTATAAGATGCTAGCTGACTAGATGATGACTCAGAACTGAGGACGGAGGACGAGGCATTAACACTAAGCGCGAATAGGTACATCTCACACTTGAGAGTTGCAGGTGATCAATAAAGGACTTGCAGCAGATGCTGGACGGCCTGCTAGATTCTTCTACACGCATGGGAAGTTCATCCGGAGAAGATTGAACTTCAGCCAAATATCCAGGTTATGTTCAATGAACACATTACCCCGGGACTGATCGTTGTGAATGGTGGTACTGTCAAGGTTTTTCAAGAATACGTTTACTTCGGGCAAACTCTGCAGTTTGATAAGAACAATTTTGTGAGAGAGGCTAGCAGAATTCAGCTGGACTGGGCAGCATTTGGGAAGCTTCGTAGAGTCTTGTCGTCGCATATTCCACAGAGCCTAGAGATTAAGGTATTCAATCAGAGCCTCCTGCCAGTTATGGAGCAGAAGTGGACACTCACGGTACGGCTGCTTCACAAATTCAAGGTCGCTCAGCGAGCTATAGAACGGATTATGCTTGAGAGTCTAAGGGATCGAATCCGCAACGAGGTGATCCGGCTGAGAACCATAACTCACAGAATTAGCAAACTGAAGTGGCCGGCCATATTAGCCGTAGAACCGATGACCATTGGAGTAGACGTGTTCTTGAGGGACACCCTTGTAGCAACTGCAACACATTAGGACGGGACGCCCGTTGAACACCCGTCGAGAGAGGGCTCCTATAAATCACATTAGGATCGCTGTAGTCATGGCGGCCGTCACTACCGCCCGTCGCGAAGGTGCCTATAAATCTCACCACGGGAGCACATCTGTTGCCCATCGCTGATGTGCGTCGGAAACCACTAGCACGTGAACTGTAAATTAGCGCGCTCTCTATACCGACCAATCACAAGCCGCGCCCTCCATCGATCAACGAATCAATATCGAGAACGTACGCGCCACCGCGTGAATTTCTGTAACACAGCAAACTGCTGCACATCTTTTGCCCATCGTTGATGTGCGTGGGAAACCACTAGCGCGCGCTTTCCTATTGTTAACATTAAGCTGAGTTTATTTAAGTCAGTGCATAGCTTGTAAGAGGACATTCTTGTACACACTCTTGTACATTCTTGTTGACATTCCTGTACACATTCTGATACTCTTGTACATATTGATCTGTACATCACAGTCTTATACGCGTCATAGGCGTGAGAACCATAGCGAGCTGTCTTGCACGTGAACTGTGCATTGGCGCGCTCTCTACACCGACCAATCACACACCGCGGCCTCCCTCGATCAACGAATCAACGCACGCGATACCACGTGGAGATCCGCAGGACAGCAAGCTTGTTTCCTATTGGTTACCCCACGATTGTTTAGAGATAGCTAGTATTTAAGGGAGTGCATAGCTTGTAAGAGACATTCTATTATTATACACATTCATATTTACATTCTATTCTTATTCACACTTTTATCTTACATCACGTAATTCTACACGTCATACACATTGTACTCCTTTACTTACGTGCAATACACAACGTTCGATTTATTTGAGTTTTAATTACGTAACACGATCTACGCGCTACAGATCCTTTAGCTTTCACCTACAAAATTTTACCTTGAATTCACAGGATATTTTGTAATCCGATATGTTAAAATTATTCAACAAACAAAAAAATCGTTTGATCAAATTCAATCTGTTTTGTTCAAACAGACGACAGTACATCAAGCTACTACAATCTCTCAAATTACTTCATTTTTTCAACTTCATTGCTAAAGCTTTAATGCTCAAGGTTGATTGAAAATATTTCACAGTTTCGGGTAGTTGACCTGCTGTCGTCCGTATAAACTTGTTTGTATTTTGGTGCACCTAAAAAAAGTTTGGAACTTTACGTCATAAACGAAATAATTTACGGTAAATAACACTAGTCAACAAAAATTAAATTTTTGCTTGTAACATGACAACTTTTGTTTAGTTATGTTTAGGACAAGGATTAGGATAGGTACTAGATATAAAATTAAAATGCTTCAAATACGAATAGTTTTTTTGTACCATTAGTATTACGGTTTACTGCTATATGAATTACTTTTATGATTTTCGTCTGTATTTTGCTTCAGCAACGTCTTGTTTTAATGTCCATCAGTACCTAATCCGCTAACATGCATGGGCTCCACTTGCCCTGATATCGTTTTTCTATGCTAGAAGTGTCTTGATGGAATCCTTCACGGTGTTATAAAAGTGTAAATGTGAATCGAGAAAATGTATTTTCAATGACATTTTACATTCCTAAGCCTTATAAGTAGATAAAAGCTCCGCGATAATACATTTATAGTCACTTGATCGACGATTTCCTAGAAAATTGGAAGATACTGTCATGAAAGATTCCCAAGCTGATATTTGTAAATTACTTAGATTTTTCTTAAATCTTTTATCATTTGCCTGATTTAGGGGCTAACAAATATGCCTTGAAAGTCGAGATCTAATGTCTTTTTTCGACTTCTGGCGTAAGGCACAGATCGCTAGTTTGAGTGTGCGTTCGCCCAGCGGAATGTTGTTGAATTTAAAGATTTTAAATATGCAGATATTTAGTGTATGACGTTGTATAATTGTTTATGGTAAAAAAAAAATTAGTGCACGCAGCCATTGTGGAGAAATTCACCAAAAACTGATTCCGCTGGGCGAACGTTGTCCTGGCGGAACTTTTTTTAATCCATTGACTTTAGAAAAAAAGAGATGATTCCAAAAATTAGTGTGTATTTGTTTGTAATTGTGTATGTATGAATAAAATTAGTGCATGCACAAACTTCGGAGAAATTGAAGTTTCCGCTGCGCGAACGTTTGGCCATTAGCTACTTTTCATATAAAGCGCTTACATAAAGAGCTGTAGATTTTTACATACGTTGTTTTGAATTTGTTTAAAAAACAGATTTAGAAAAAATCGTAGCGCTTAAAAGATAAAAATATAAATGTAAAATACGCTTATTAGGTCTTAGTTCTTAAAGTATACACTTTGGGGTCTAGATTTTCACGTTTATACAAACCTTGTAAGTGTCTGCAACATATTGCCAAGTATGAATGATGTTCCTTTAGTAATTAAAGAGCTATAGGACAATTTACCATGACAAAATCACTGTTTACAAAGCAGTCAAATATCACGACATTCTAAAGGAATTGCATGGTAAAATGTATGCCAATAATTAGTGTATTCATTCAACTATTCACATGCAAAATTTCATGTCATTAAATTCAGTAATTAAAGAAAAACAATTATAATACTGACGAAGCATCGAAAACCTACATAACCCGACCAAGTTCGGATAGCTATAAAAAAGCGGCCGTGCAATATATTTAGGTAACATCCCAAAATTTACAATATAATACCGGTATTGAATTGGTATAGGTGATAACACAATTGTTTCAATATAGTATAAAGGTCATTTATTTTTGTACACCTACTTTTTAAAATTTATTTGACTATGACAAAGTAGGTACTATTTACGTAATTACTTTCTTTAAGTATGCGCTTGACACTTGAGATATAATCTAGATATATTAATTTAGGCAAATAAAATTCATACAGCTAATTTCTATTGAAGATTTCACGCATCAGGATTTTTACTATAGACCCCTCAGGGAAATTAAATAATTACCGCAAGTAGGTACTACTGTTTAGGTAAATTTTTGCCATATTGTAGCTTATTACACTTTTTAACCAATGCACTAGATATGTACGAGCGTTCCCCTTTGCAACTTTAGTGGATCAAACAATCTAATAACTTATAAAACACTACTTTTTGAATCGATTTTTAATTGATGTATCTATACCGTTGTACTGGTTGTGACTTATGTATGTGAGCGTGTTTAACCAAAGGACTAGCCTTAAGCGTACCGCTTCAAACAAAATATATTTTGGTGGGGTGCGAGGGAACACGCTCACATACATAAGTCACAACCAGTACAACGGTATAGATACATCAATTAAAAAATCGATTCAAAAAGTAGTGTTTTATAAGTTATTAGATTGTTTGATCCACTAAAGTTGCAAAGGGGGACGCTCGTACATGTCTAGTGCATTGGTTAAAAAGTGTAATAAGCTGTAGCTTATTACACTTTTTAACCTACTGTTTAGGTAAATATTTATCATATTGTAATATGATAAATATTTACCTAAACAGTAGTACTTACTTGCGGTAATTATTTAATTTCCCTGAGGGGTCTATAGTAAGAATCCTGATACGTGAAATCTTCAATAGAAATTAGCTGTATGAATTTTATTTGCCTAAATTAATATATCTAGATTATATCTCAAGTCTCAAGCGCATACTTAAATAAAGTAACTACGTAAATAGTACCTACTTTGTCATAGTCAAATACATTTTAAAAAGTAGGTGTACAAAAATAAATGACCTTTATACTATATTGAAACAATTGTGTTATCACCTATACCAATTCAATACCGGTATTATATTGTAAATTTTGGGATGTTACCTAAATATATTGCACGGCCGCTTTTTTATAGTTATCCGAACTTGGTCGGGTTATGTAAATTTTCGATGCTTCGTCAGTATTATAATTGTTTTTCTTTAATTACTGAATTTAATGACATAAAATTTTGCATGTCAATAGTTGAATGAATACACTAATTATTGGCATACATTTTACCATGCAATTCCTTTAGAATGTCGTGATATTTGACTGCTTTGTAAACAGTGATTTTGTCATGGTAAATTGTTGTAATTAAATTAACTCTTTAATTACTAAAGGAACATCATTAATACTTGTCAATATGTTGCATACGCTTACAAGGTTTGTATAAACGTGAAAATCTAGACCCCAAAGTGCATACTTTAAGAACTAAGACCAAATAAGCGTATTTTACGTTTATATTTTTATCTTTTAAGCCCTGCGATTTTTTCTAAATCTGTTTTTTAAACAATTATAAACAAATTCAAGACAACGTATGTAAAAATCTACAGCTCTCTTTATAAGCGCTTTATATGAAAACTAGGTAATGGCCAAACGTTCGCGCAGCGGAAACTTGAATTTCTCCGAAGTTTATGCATGCACTAATTTTATTCATACATACACAATTACACACAAATACACACTCATTTTTGGAATCATCTCTTTTGTCTAAAGTCAATGGATTAAAAAAAGTTCCGCCAGGAAAACGTTCGCCCAGCGAAATCAGTTTTTGGTGAATTTCTCCACAATGGCTGCGTGCACATTTTTTTTTTCCATACACAATTATACGACGTCATACACTAAATATCTGCATATTTAAAATCTTTAAATTCAACAACATTCCGCTGCGCGAACGCACACCAATTCATCAGAGTTTTAATTGCGTAACACGCCCTACGGGCTACTAGATGGCGCGCTCTTGTAAACATCACGTATTGTTGTGCTCCGTTAAAAATTATTTAAATAATATTTTTCTCGTATATTTGGATAGTGTACAGTGTCTAAAAGTAAAATTGAACCTGTAAACCAGTGACAGTGATGTGGAGTACCTATTATGTACATTGTAAACATATAGTGTATTTTCTCATTTATCTATATTAGTGATTTCAAAATCTAACTGAACGCTAATCGGACGAATGCCATTGTAGCTAAACTAAGCTTCAAGAAAGAAAAAAAAAAAACCTTCTAAATTCATACAAAAGTTGTAAAACTCAGTGTAATAACTATAATTTCAAACGTGAAAAAATTCGAAACGTTTTAAAACAGTGGGTAAATCAATAACAATTCACCACAACTTTACGCTTAGTTATATTAAAATAGTGAACGTAACTGGTATTATCATAATAATAGTGACGTAATTATGAAATATAACAACATTAAAAACCACATAAAACGTTAAAAGGAATGTTTTGAAAATTGACCTTTGGACTATGTATTAATGTTCCACAACTAGCGCCAAGTTGTCACCAAGCGGCGAATAGAGAAACCAATATAGTACCACTACTTGCCACTAGTAGTGCAAAACTGACGACTGGGGATACCAGTGCAAAAATAGTTTAGTTATGGTAGATTTTTTTTTTTTTTTTTAATTTTTTAATTTCCGGAGTACTTCGAACAGAGGAATTAGAATCCCAGAAAGTGAATTAGTACATTATTTTGGAAATCGAATTAGAATTTACAATATGAATTTCTTAGAAAATATCACTTTCCGAAGAACACGCACGCGGTCAGAACCTGATAACAGTGACGTAATCTCGCAGACGTTGGACTGTACCTCAAATTCATTGCCAGGCGTGTCTGACGATGAAGATGAAAGTCAAATAAGGATCTATAGGAAACAGCTAGAAGAGCTTGAAATACAACTACAAAGCGCACACAGGGAAATAGAATTGTTGTCATTAGAAAATAATAATCTGAAGAAAACGAATGCTGATTTAATAGAAAAAAATAAAGCATACAAGGCCATAGCCTGTAGTCCCGTTAAGACCAGAGCCCAAACACCGAAAAGGAAAGCACCCGTATGCACAAAGGCAACACAGACGCAGACATCAGAAAGTATGAGTATTACACATACGGCACAGCGAACAGACATTGACTCAGGAAGTTATCGGAAGGTCGTGACCTCACGGAATAATATTAACGCAAAAGCACCACATCCTTCACCCCTCATTGTAAAATGTAATATATGTGTTCTGAGCAGTGAAACATCAAACAGAATATATGCAATGAGTGACAGAACTCATTTAAATAACTACAATATCTGTCATTATCGTACTCCTAAATGTGGAATAAAACATTTGTTACATAATATTGATCAAAAAGTTCAGAACTTCACTCTTGCTGACTATTGCATTATTTTTATCGGTGAGGAGGATTTCAGAAAAACCCATAATTATATAGAATTAGTAACCTATATTCGTGATATGTTAATAACACTAACTCATACTAACTTTGTAATATGTCTGCCTACATTTAAATACATGGATAATAGGAATATAATGTTTAACAGTCGAGTAGAAACTTTTAATAATTTAATTTATATGGATGTTGAAACATACAATTACGCATTTGTCTTGGACTCAAATTTAAATCTTCCATACACATGGGATACTTATAACCAAAGACACGGACACCTGAATAACAAGGGCTTTATGCACATAATCTGGGATCTGCAATACTTAATCCTAGACCTAGAAGTAAGTACTAATTCTAACTTAAGACTTTTGAGGGATAAACCTTTTACTGATTTAAATACTAATCGGTCGGATAGCTCATCTAGTAATATTGAAAAAACGAATGAATCGTCACTATCAAACTGTTTTTTTCGCCCATAACTTTATTAATATCCTGCATCAAAATATTGCTGGTCTTTTAAATAAAGTTGACCTGCTGACAGTTCATCTTCAGGAGCTATGTAAAAAACAAAAAGGCATAGATGTGGTCTGTATTACTGAACACTTCATTATGCAGGGATATGAAAATGTATTAAATATTCCAAATTATAAATTAGCTGCGTGTTATGCAAGACAAGCAAAGAAGCGTGGAGGATCGTGCATCCTAGTTAAAATAGGCCTAGAATATAAAGAACTAATAGAGATTTCACGCCATTCAATAACAAATACTTTTGAATGCTGCGGAATCGAACTCGTCCGGCAGAAATTAATTATTATTTGTATATACAGGCCACCGAAAATTACCAACCTACACATGTTCTACGAAAAACTCGGAATTGTTATGAAGACTTCTTGTATTAATTCGAGTAAAACTGTTGTTCTATGCGGGGACTTCAACATTGATACCTTAAAGGAGAATAGAATGTCCCTAGACTTTGAGTGTTTTCTTTTGGGCTTCAATCTTAAGCTGGAACTGAAGCAACCAACTAGATTGTGCAGTAATAGCTGCATTGATAACTTTGCTCATAACTCTCGTCAAAAATGTAAAAGTGAAGTGATCGATTTGGCTCTTTCAGATCACACGGCGCAAATTCTGCAAATTAATGTAAATAAAACATTTAGATTAAAATTTTGGCGAATCAAGAAACGAGATTTGTCATTAGAAAATCTAGTTAAATTTAATAATCATCTTAGTTGTATTTCGTTCTCCGAAATATATAAAACAGAAAATGTAAATGAAGCATATGATATTTTCTTGGAAGATTACCTTTGCTTTCCCTTTAAATTTGTTACTATACGATCATATACAAATGTTAAATGGGTTTCTCGAGGAATACGTGTCTGTAGTAAAAATCAACGTCACCTTTTATGGCGATACAGACTTAGGCCAAGTAATGAAAATAAAATAAAACTTAAAGAGTACTCAAAAAAATTTAGGAAAATCATCAAGTTAACACAAAAGTCACAAAATAACCATTTTATACAAACCTCATATAATAAGTCGAAAGCATCTTGGCAAGTCATAAATAACAAAACACACACTTGTGATCAAGTATCCCATATTAAACTACATGGTAAAACAATTACAGACCCCCAAAAAATCGCTAATATATTTAATGACTATTTTATTGATCAAGTTCAACAGTCACCTCAAGCGTCATTTGAAAATAGAAATATTCCGAATAACCTAAACTCAATGTTCATAGCACCAATTTTACCCCAAGATGTTATAAGAGCAATAAAATCTTTAAAAAACAAAAATAGCGTTGGGTATGACGGCATATCAACGAAAGTTGTTAAGTTTACGGCGAACAATATAGCTATACATCTTAGCCATATTATTAATCTAAGTATCAACTCTGGTGTGTTCCCTAACAGTTTAAAAACTGTTATAGTAAAACCAATTTACAAGAAAAACAAAAAAGAAGAAATAGCTAATTACAGACCAGTAGCCTTAATTCCGATATTGTCCAAGGTAGTAGAGAAGTTAATTTACGAATTGCTTAGCAACTTCTTATCGAAATATGACATTCTGTGTAATGAACAAAAAGGTTTTAGGAAAGGAAAAAGCATCAATGCGGCTATTTTAGATCTATACCATATGGTTATAAAAAACGTAGATAGTAAAGTGCCTATTTGCGCAATCTTCACAGATATGTCAAAGGCTTTCGATTGTGTCGATCATGACATTCTACTAAACAAACTAAATGTTTACGGAATAAGGGGAAATGCACTGAAACTTTTTAAATCTTATCTTAGCGATCGTAAACAGTACACGGAATTAACTAGAATATGCTTTAAGACGAAAACTGAAATAAAGTACCGATCAAAAGTAGGAACAATAAAATATGGTGTACCACAGGGTAGCGTCCTTGGACCACTCCTTTTCTTAATTTATATCAACGATTTGCCACGTTACGTTGAAAATCCTATGGTATTGTTTGCCGATGACAGCACTGCGTTAGTTAAATGTAAGAATCTGAATACCTACGAACAGGATATAAATAAAACCCTAGAAGATATTGTACATTGGCTTGATAAAAACAACTTGATGATTAATTTGCAAAAAACCAACATAATACACTTCTACCAACGCACAATTTTAAAAGAAGTATCTGTAGAGTACAATAAACAAAAAATTGACCAAGTTAATTATTGGACAGGGAGGCGCAGTAAAACATCAAGTTTGTCTGTTTAGCAGAGTTTACTGAATTAATTAGTGCTCACAAAATGGCGTTCACAAAAAGCTCGGACGAACAACGGAAAGATCTAGAACTACCATAGACTAACTAGATACAAACCATAGTGTAACAATGTTGCCATAGTTTAACATTGCATTCAACACCCTCCCTCAATGTTAAAACTAGTCACCCAACAAAATAAATCACAAACAAACAATTACTGCAAATTAACCATGAAGTCCTAACATATCTCTGAATCTACAAAACTTAATTCGCCCAAGTGGCTTTGTCAATACATCAGCTGGTTGTTCGTTTGTACCAATATGCTGCAATACAATTTTCTTTTCAGAAACTTTTTCTCTAACAAACATTACCCTAACATCTATATGCTTAAGCTTGTGATGGAATTGCGGATTTTTACACAGACTTATCACAGGCATGTTATCCTCATAAATTACAATAGGTCTTTCTACACCGGATAAACTCGAATACAAGTTACTTAGCCAACAAGCCTCGCTTGCTGCCATACTTAAAGCTACAAATTCAGATTCGGTTGAGGACAAAGAAACAGTCGATTGCTTTCTAGAAACCCATGATACAGTACAACCAAAAACTTTAAATAAATAACCTCCCGTAGACTTCCTATCTACTTTGTCTCCAGCCCAATCCGAGTCAACATAACCAACAACAACATGATCACAATTTTTGCTTTTAGTAAACAGCACACTTAAGTTTATGGTTCCCTTCAAATAACGTAAAACACGTTTTAGAGCATTATACAATTCCAAACTTGCACATGACTGATATCTACTAAGAATACTTATAGCAACACAAATATCTGGTCTTGAACACAACATTGCATACATCAATGAGCCTATAATCTTTCTACATCTTTCCTCAATTTCTACTGATTCTGATTTATCTCTTTTAAGAACACTATGATCAAAATTTTCATCCATTGGGGTTGATACACTATTGCAATTGTACATATTGTAATCTTTTAACAATTTTTCTATGTAAGCTCTTTGACTAATACTAATTGTTCCCTTCCTTAAATCTTGAACTATTTCCATTCCTAAGTAATGTCTAATCATTCCTAAGTCTTTAATTTTAAAGTTTTCATTTAACAACAATTTTAGCTTATGAATTTCTTTCTGACTGGTTGATGCTAACAATAAATCATCAATATATATAAGTAAGTATGTCTTATTACCATTTTTATCAATCTTTATGTACAAACAGTATTCATATTCATTTCTAGAAAAACCTAAACTTGTTATTACACTGTGAAACTTAATATTCCAATTTTTAGGCGAGTCTTTCAAGCCGTAGAGTGCCTTTTTAAGTTTACAGACTTTACCATCAGGTAAATTTACATAATAGTCTCCAACGACTTCACCATACAGAAAAGCACTACAAACATCTAATTGATAAATAGGCAAGTTATTCTGATTACAAAATACTAAAAACATTCTTACAGAAGTTAATTTTGCTACAGGGCTATAAATCTCAGTACAGTTTAAATTTTGTTGAAAGCCCTTGGCTACTAAACGAGCTTTATAAGATACAATATTGCCCTTTACATCTCTTTTAATCCTAAATACCCATTTAGTATCTATAATATCACAATCTTTAGGTTTTTTTACATATTCAAAAGTATCATTTTCTTCTAAAGCTTCCATCTCTCTAGCTATGGCCTTCTTCCAATTTTCAGCATCCTTACAAGACATTGCCTCTGTATACGTACTAGGTTCTTCAATTTCTGCTGTTGCTAATAATCCCAACTCAAAATCCTTCAGGTAGTTCGGTTGACGGATGTTCCTTTTTGGTCGACTACTGCATAGCCTTTCACTTTCAAATTCCTCCGAAACAACTTCTTCAGCATCTTCATATAAGTCCTCCAATAGAACAGGTGATTCTTCAGTTTCTTCTGGCACATCCTGCATATCAGAAACATTTGGCTCTATAATCTCCGAAGTGGAAAGCATTTCTGTAGATTGCTGCTCTACATCTGCATCTTCCACACACTGGGTCGACTCTTTTGGACTACCATGTCAGATTTATCTTTCACTTCTGAATCCAAATGTGGCAAGAATACTACATCTCGGTGAACTTCTAATTTCTTAGTTGAAGGTATATAAACTCTGTAACCCTTTACTTCGCTGTCATAGCCTACAAAAATTCCTATTTTATTTTTGGGGTCCAACTTCAACCTCTTTTCTTTTGGTATAAGAACTGAAACTCTAGTCCCGAAGCTTCTCAAATTCTGCAGGGGCAGTAATTCTTTTTCTATACCTCTAAATATTTCATAAGGAGTTTTACTCTCCAATGGACTAGGTCCTGTGTGGTTCAACACATAAGCAGCCATATTGACAGCTTCTGCCCAATAATGTTTAGGCATACCACAAATCATTGATCTCGCTGCTTCAACTAGGGTACGCAAATCTCTTTCAGCCCTAGCATTTTGCTGCGGTGTATACATAACACTACGTTGGTGGGTAATACCTTTCTCTTCTAAAAGATTTCGCATATCAGAATTCACAAATTCTAACCCATTGTCTGATCTTAGTACCTTTAATTTCTCACCAGTTTCTCGTTCTGCCTTTGCAATAAACTTCTTAATATGTTGCTTGACTTCACTTTTATTCTTCATAAAGTACAAGGTACGATAAGCAGAAAAATCATCCTTTAACAATAGGAAATACTTTGCTCCACCAAGTGAAGGACACTCCATAGGTCCACAAAGGTCTGCATGAACTAATTCAAGTGGTTTACAAGCTCTAGAAGTGCTGGATGGGAATGGTAAACGATGTTGTTTTCCAGCCAAACATTCCTCGCAAGTGGTAAAATCGTCAATAAACTCTATACCTTTACGTAACAGTAACTTTCGAACATGTGCTATATTTTGATGGCACAATTTACGATGCCATACACTCAGGTTTTCAATCTGTTTGGATAAGTTAATAAAACCAACAAAGTTTGACGAACTACTACATTCACCATTGATGACAGAAATGTCAAACTCGGAAATGTCACTCTTGTTACGTTCGGATACACACGACGCGGCCAAACGATACGTTTCTTTTGCACTTATTATAGACGACAGTTCAGAGTGCGTTCCGTTTAACGTGAACAACATGAGATACATTTTATTGATATGTTTCGCCAAAGCACGAACTTCACCATTACTGTTTACAAACTTACAATAGTCTTTACTAGAGACTAAGCTTAGGTTTTTGTCCAATACACTACCCACTGAAAACAAGTTAAACTTCAGTCCAGGCACAAATAGAACTTCATTCAAAATTGTTTTTATAAACTTTGAACCGTTCCATGCATAGAGTTCAATGATACCACGACCAACTACATCTAACACTTTGCCGTTTCCAATGGTCACTTTCATAGAACTATTTACCATGTGCAACTTCTTAAACAGTTTTTTATTATGGCACATATGTTCACTTGCACCAGAGTCCATAAACCAGCAATTCTGACAGTCTTTTTCACTAATACACATCAAAGCACTTTCAACATTATTTTTCTTTTCTTCTCTAGATTTCAACAGCTTACAGTCAGCTTTGATATGACCCTTCTTCTTGCAATAATTACAGCTTCTTGTTTCCTTTACTCTAGACCGACAGTCTTTTGCAAAATGGCCTTGTTTACCACAAGTGTAACAGTTAAAAACTTTTCTCTGAGTTACACCAGCCAACGCTACATCTGATTGATCAGATTGCTCGATACGTTCTTCTTCAACTAACAATCTCGAGGTCAACTCATTTAAGGTTTGCTTCTCAATAGGGACTGACTCCCAAGCTGAGCGGAAATGCTTGTACTTCTCAGGTAGTGACATCAACACCTTAGTAATGATCATCATCTCGGATAATGGTTCATTCGCTTGCTTTAATTTGGTGCTTATTTCTTCTAACTTTGACATGATTGTCACCACTGAATCTTTATCTCCAAATTGCAGAGAAAAGAACTTCTGCTGTAGTAAATGCACACTTACAGCCGATTCCCTTTCATAAACTGATTTCAGCTTTATCCACATGCCAGATGAGGTGGAACAGGATAGTAGATGTGTGAGTGGCGCTGCTTCCATGCGTGTGACTATGAGCTCTTGCGCTTTAGCATCCTTTTGCAACCATGACTTCTCATCAGCTTTGTTTTGTTCAGAAGGTCTTTGCTCCGAACCATTGACAACTTCAAAGAGACCCTTTCCTCTAAAGATGATTTCCATCTGGAATTTCCAAATTGCCCAGTTGTCCCCTCCGGACAGCTTCAAACACTGGGTAGGCTCCATGACGACGAAACTACGACGAAACACGATGCGTTCGTTTGAGACAAGCACGCCGGCTAGTCCAACCTCAAAAACTCAGTGCTCCCGAAAACTCTACTGAATACTGCAAAAAACAGACAAAACGGCCTGGGCCCATAACCTATTGGACAGGGAGGCGCAGTAAAACATCAAGTTTGTCTGTTTAGCAGAGTTTACTGAATTAATTAGTGCTCACAAAATGGCGTTCACAAAAAGCTCGGACGAACAACGGAAAGATCTAGAACTACCATAGACTAACTAGATACAAACCATAGTGTAACAATGTTGCCATAGTTTAACATTGCATTCAACATTAATGTTGCAAAATTCTTAGGGATTTACATTGACAGACAACTAAATTGGCAACCACAAGCTGAGGAAATCTGCAAAAGGGTGAACACAGCGGCATATGTCCTTTCAAAGTTGTCCAAAAAAGTCAATATTCAAACTTTATTAGTTGCTTATCATGGTCTGGTTGCATCAGTTCTACGGTTCGGAATTATTTTCTGGGGCAATTGCAGCTCAAGAGAATATATATTCAGGGCACAAAAACGTTGCATTAGAGCAATGTGTGGGTTGCAGACCACAGACAGTTGCGAACCAAAGTTTAAGTCCCTAAAACTGCTTACATTTCCGTCATTGTACATTCTGGAAATGGCCATATTTGTAAAGACCCATACAAAACTTTTTCCTACGATGACGGAAACTAGAAAACGACCAGTTAGAAAACAATACAAAAATTTATTACAAATCGAGTCCTGCAACACAGCATTAATGAGGAAAAGTGTCATTTGTATGGGTCCCACTATATATAATAAATTGCCGGATGTAATAAAAAATGATACAATTAAGAATTTTAAAAAGAATTTAGTAGCCTTCCTAATAGAAAAATGTTATTATTCTGTAATAGACTATTTAAATGACGATGACATTTGAATTGTGCAATTTTATGTATTTAATTTTATTAACTAACATACCAAATTACTAAATTTTAGTTTTTATCATATTTGACATACCTAGTGATTTCATTTTTTGTTTGACATAACCTTATGACTAAATTGTTTTCTTTGACAGAGTTGTAATGACATATTTAATTTTATTTCTTTTTTCCTGGATTCATTGATTATTATAATTATTTTTATTTTCGTTGCTGTTTGTTGTTAAGCTTTTAATGCTTTTGTATCAATTATTTTTAGTAAATTTTAATACTTTTGTAAGATAATTCTAACCATGAACTATTTATTATTTGATTTATTATTCTCATTGTTGTTTGCATGCCTAATATCAGGTAGATTGTACAAGGCTCGCTCTATTATTGTAACATCCTATTTAATGTACCTACAATCTTAGCAAATAAATTTTTTACTTACTTACTTACTTACACCTTTATGCTCGGTGGAGCAACTCTTAACCAGTGGTAAGTGTTGCCGAAAATCGAGCTGAATGGCGGTGTCCTACTATAGGCTGATGATGACTTGGCTACCCAGGATGTCGATGTCGCCCCTGACAATTTGCAACTGATGGACCTACTGAAAATTACTAAAACTTTCAGTAGGTAGCGCTCGCTATCCGGATGGAATTTGGTGTGGACAAATGTGCATGTTATAAGTTATGCATGTGTAGCGGTACCTACAAACGCCACAAAATGAACGACGCGTCATACTGACGTCACACGAATTCTACATCTCGCAATCAGAGTTTACCGTGCAATTAGCATACATACAACTTGCCAATTTCAACCATCGGGCAAGTGCCCGCCAGACATAACACCCGTCTGGTTGGAGGATCCTCCCTTTTCTATGGAGGATGAGTGAACTTTACTCCCTGTTCCTCATACCTCCACACTGGTGACCCCGACGTGATGAACGTCAGCGCAGCCTTCGTGCAACAACTTCAGCGTGACATCATCATCATCACTCCCGAATGCTTCATCGACAAATCACCCAGCCAGCCAGCACCCACGGCTACAACGGGTATCCTGACCACAAGCATGCAGCGACCGCGCATCCCTGGTCATCACCCTCAGCCTCATCAGCAACCTCGGCACAGCACACTGCACTTTCGGCCGGTCAACAAGCAGAGCCCTCTCTCCTGGTCGACGCAGCAGCCAGCCTCAACCCGGCGCTGTACGACATCCGACGCACTGGAGTATAACGCAGCGCCACCACCCCGACTCACTGGGGAATCTTCAAAGACAGTTCCGACTTACCGTGAACTACGCGGCAACCGGTTCCGACTCACTGGAACCTCAGCTGGCCTAGCAAGAATCACAAGATACAAGACTCAGCCCACTATCGACCTCCGGTCTCCGGAGGGGAGTGATGTAGCGGTACCTACAAACGCCACAAAATGAACGACGCGTCATACTGACGTCACACGAATTCTACATCTCGCAATCAGAGTTTACCGCGCAATTAGCATACATACAACTTGCCAATTTCAACCATCGGGCAAGTGCCCGCCAGACATAACACCCGTTTGGTTGGAGGATCCTCCCTTTTCTATGGAGGATGAGTGAACTTTACTCCCTGTTCCTCATACCTCCACACATGTAAAGCGATTGTAGAATCCCTGGGGAACTCAACTTTCCGATTCCACAAACCTTAAACTCCGGAACCTTTAAATATTTGGATATGTGGAAAGCGTTGGGCATTAATGTTACTGATACGAAGAAATCGTTGAAGGGCCGCCTCTTTGGTCGCCTGAAAAAAATATTTAATAGTAGGTATTCTATCGGTTTGAGATAACGTGGGCGTCTTCAATGGTTGGATCATGACAGTTTTAATGTACCAAAAAAAAAAGAAGTTAGAATTATGTCACCCACGGTCATCGGTATTTGCCCATGGTATTTTCGCTGTATATCCCGCGAAAGTGTGGTCATGGTATGTTCGGAAAAGTTTAAATAGGCTTATCGCTACAATTTCTTTTATTTATTGGCCAGTAGTGAGACGATACCTACTGATTTACTATGCGCTATTCTGATTATGAGGTATCTGCTCATTGTAAACGTATTCCCATTTTTAAAAATGTTTGTTTAATAATTATAAACTAGTGCTTGAGCGCAATCCCGCCTGATAAGCAGTGATGCAATCGTTGATGGTAAAGCGCGCTTGTTTATTTAGTCTAATCACTAAAAAAACATAGTGAATAGGAAGGAAGACGGCAGTTGAGCGAGGTGATGCAATGTTAAACTCAACAACACGACCAATGATGAGAGGGAGATTGATCTGGAGATCCTCCACGACCAAACTCCCGACACAACAACATTTGGCGCATCATACCCGGCACACATCGCAACACAACTGCTCAGACCCGTCCTCCGTTCGGCTTCACCAGACATCATGCCGGTACACGACGAATCGCTTGGAAAAAAAAACCGCATACTGGGTACGGCGGATGTAGCAAAAGATGTTTAGTCTCAACGAGTGCCTACCGTCAGACAGACTAGCGAGAACGCTGGTAACTAATCACGGTCGTAACGAGTATTGAGCACGCAGCACTAAAAAATTGATATGCTACACGGGAGTTCACGGGACCTACAATCTTATCTACAGACTGTTTTCACCGAATAATCATTTGTCGCAATGACAAGGGCTATCCAAGAGAACTCACTGAGCGACACTCGCACAACACTTTCTAATTTAGTCGCTAACACTATACGCTGCTCGTTAATTACTGACGTCGGGACATTGATGTCGTACATACATTTATTTTCCGGGGGGTAAAAATCTCTTTTATGTCCGCCGTCCTGGGACGGGCGGCAAGATCTGTCAAACTTTTACTGACTAAAACATCGAGGTACTTACCCCGGTATTCCATCTCATACCACACCTGTAAGGTGTTTGACTCCTCTTCGCGAGATCAAGAAGGGCGCGCTTGAAACGCCACCGTCTCGGGTCTTGATGTATGAGGGGGCGACTGACGTACTAACAATGTTAGTGTACAATAACGGTAATTTTACTCATGGAGTTGTTTACACGCAGCGAGTAGCGCTTCACACAATGCCGCGAAAATTGCAGTTGCTTTATGGAATTCCGAAATTATGTCATAAAATGTAAGCAAATGGATTTGAAATATATCTGTGAATGTAAATTGGGTTGCCTCTATCAAATACTGCTATGCGGAGCAATCGCATAACACTCAGCATCAATGGATTTCATTTCAACAATTCAACAACAATCATTACGATATTTAAGTTATTGAGTAAACATGTTTTTAACAGAAGCAATAGATTAGCAATATTCTTCATAATGATTTATATGTCGGCCAAATTCGATAAAGAATAGAGGTAAACAAACCGTTGCTAGGCAATGAGTAGTTTACGCCTAAGAGACAGATGTTAGCAACATTTTAAATAGCTTACATGTGTGTCATAAATATGACACACATGTAAGCTATTTTCCTAATAGGATTAATTTTTTTACACTGTTACACTTAGTCCACACTGTAAAGTATTACAATGCATGTGTTATGCAGTTGATTTGAAAGTAATTAAAATACGCAAAATTGTATTGACAAATGCCTCAACTTCATTCATCGGTTGAATTCCACAAAATGTGTTTAATCATCTTCCTTTTTTTGTAGAACTATCACGTAAAATTAATGTCGACTTTTTAATGTTTTTTCAAAATACCAAGTTATTATGCATGTTATTTTAGTGATTCTAATGAAATATGCTGCAATAGGAATTTTTAACAAATAGCATGTAAAAGTTGGCGTTTGTGAACTATGAGACAAAAACGCCACCATGTCAGTCCGTCTCCAGGATCAGAACTCGAAACCGATCCAACTCCAGCGTGGAGTGAGACAAGGAGATGTCATATCTCCTAAATTGTTCACTGCTGCGTTGGAAGATGTCTTCAAGCTCCTGGACTGGAAAGGACTTGGCATCAACATCAACGGCGAGTACGTCACTAATCTCCGTTTTGCAGATGATATCGTGGTCATGGCTGAAACCCTGGAAGACTTGGGCAAAATGCTCAATGACCTCAGCAAAGCTTCCCAACAAGTGGGTCTAAAGATGAACATGGATAAGACAAAGATCATGTCGAACTCTCATGTCGCACTCACTCCAATTCTAGTTGGTTGCTCTGCACTCGAAGTTGCTGACGAGTATATATACCTGGGACAAACAGTCCAACTAGGTAGGTCCAACTTCGAGAAAGAGGTGTCTCGAGGAATCCAGTTCGGCTGGGCAGCGTTCGGGAAGCTACGATGCATCTTCTCGTGGTCCAAGATACCAGTGTCTCAAGACTAAAGTCTTTGACCAGTGTGTGTTGCCAGTGATAACTTACGGAACTGAAACGTGGTCGCTCACAATGGGCCTCATACGAAGGCTCAGAGTCACACAAAGGGCAATGGAAAGAGCTATGCTCGGAGCGTGATCGAATCAGAAATGAGGAGATCCGCAGAAGAACCAAAGACACCGACATAGCTCTGCGAGTCGCTAAACTTGAGTGGCAGTGGGCAGGGCACCTTGCTCGTAGAACCGATGGCCGATGGGGCAGTAAGGTTCTGGAATGGCGGCCACGTACTGGAAAACGCAGCGTAAGGAGCCCCCAACAAGGTGGACCGATGACCTGGTGATGACGCGGGAAGCCGATGGATGCGGGCAGCACAAGACCGGTCAGCGTGGAAAGCCTTGGGAGAGGCCTTTGTCCAGCAGTGGACATCCATAGGCTGAAGAAGAAGATGTAAAAGTCGATAATCATGTAAATAACAGATTTGTAAAACGTGAGTTGTGATAACCCTAAATTGGTTTGTTTACCTCTATTCTTTATGGAGCTTGGCGAGAATATTGCAAAAATTCAAACCCAAAATTCAAATATTTAAACACACTAAGGTTAATTCAATGAATAAATGGTTTTAAAAAGTGGTTACATGTGAAGTTGAAATATAAATGCGGCATGAGTTAATAATTTGCTTTAGTCAGTGAGTGTGAATTTAACCTCAACAAGATTTGTTTACACTTTCATCTGACATTTTGGAACAGGCTATAGTAAATCCTTACACTAGGTATGCTTGCACTACTATCATACCATGATTATGCACTTTGTAGAACTGGGAGGATCAACTCTCCAGTCCAAGCATTGAAATAATAAAGATTTACATAGCAAAGAATAAGCCAATTAAAGTAGCCATTATGATTTAAAAAAATTGGTATTAAATTTATGATCCTGGACAAACTCAAAACATAAGAATAATACTTCCATTAAGTATATTAAAATGCAAATTTGGAATCAATTTCTTTGGTTGATTTTTATAATTGCCAATGCAGGCACAGCACTATTGTCTAAAGTATAACAGTAAAATAGGCGGAAATTTCATATATCACAGTTACTTACACAACCATTTTAAGTTGTACAAATTAGTATTAATAAAATGCTTAATTTCTTAATCTGTAACATTACCCAAGAATAGGTGTAGTTCATAACTACATTATAATAATTATGATTATTTGGTAAAATAGTAAAGTTTTGAAAACAACACTCATCACTATTTTTCATAATATACCCTGTAAATAGAGATTTCTTACATTATATATGTATAAGTTCACAGATAGTACCTATTTTTCTTAAGTTCCATTTGGTTAACCTATAATTTATTAAAACTGTCCAAATTTAAACCAGTAAAGTTCAAGATCAGTATTATCATAGTTCACCACAACACTCAAGATTATTTTACTCATCAATAAAGTTCAAAGTTCAAACACAATTTTTTTATTGGCAATTAATTATCAGATATTATATCAATACATTAGGGGTTGACACAAGTTCAACGTCGATCACGGTATGATCTGTGTGATTCACGTTCACGACTGCGAGCACGAGACCGATCAGTAGTACGCCACAAAAATTCATCCACCGAGCGTTCATAAGACCGTTTATCATAAACCAATACTGAACGTGGATAGTCAGCAATGTCATAGTATCGCGGAGGAGGTGGTGGTGGCGGTGGTGGAGGTATTCCATCATAAGTCGACATTGCACCACTAAATCCAGGTGGGGGCACATAAGGCAATGGTGGCAATTGATGATGCATTGATCGCATATATTCAGCTACATAGGCTTCAGCAGCAGTGCTGCTACTATTATAACCATCACGGTTACGCCCAAACCATATTGGTAAGCGTTCTCTCAAGTATGGTGATGGAGACCGGCGCTTATATGAGCTTGATGAAATACGATTCCTTGGAGACAAAAACATCTTTCTCCTACTTCTAGACGAAGTGCTCAAGCGGTTTCTAAAGTTTGATCCTCTAGATGACAATGGAGCACGATATGTCCTGTAATTGCCACCACTTCTCATATATCCCTTTTTTGATGCTTCCTTAGATTTTCTAAGTATTGGAGTCATTTCTATCCCTTCATCTTCTGGAAAGAGCCTACATAATTCTTCAGCAACTTTAGGCTCAATTTCTTGACCATCCCTACCAATTTTAACTGGCTTTCCTTCATTCCATGGATTATATAAATGAAGAGTGCTACTAAAAGGCAAGTCTTTTCGACAAATCCAATCCACTTTGAAGACACCATCTAAAACCTTGGCAGAGAGACCAGGTGGTAGCACCCATGATATGGGGGCAACATCTCGTCGTGATTCACTGCCTAAACGTGCGAAACCAGCAAACTTGCCACTTTCCTTAACTGAAAATATTAATAGCACATTTCTGGATTCCCTGTAAGCTTGATTTAAATTGGCTTCATTTTGTGGTAGTGTAGACCACACACCTTTCGCTTTAGACAATGTTATATTTTCTGCATTGTTAGATTTTATCAAAAAGAAACGGGTGTCCCTAAACAGATAATTCAACTTAGTCATATAATCGTATGTCTTTACTTTGCTGCTGCTGCTTGTAAGGCATCGTCGTTTGTTTTGTACAGGTGAATGGCTTGCTGACTTAGTTCGTTTACGATTTGCGCGTCTCTCTTTGGATTTAGTGCTAACTGAACTAATACTTGGCGTACTCGATTCGCTTGAAGACGTACTAGTCACTTCACTCCGTGTATCAAAATCTTTTCCTTCTTCCAACTGTTTTAATTCCTCGCCAATTTCTGCTTCTACTTCACCAACGCCAAGGTTGACGGCGTCGGTGTTGTTGGAGACCTCCATTTTCAGTTCAATGTATATTATTGATAAAAGAATTTAATGAGTGAACAGAATCAATTACTATGCCAAAACTTAATCATAAGCATAGTATTTTTATTTAAAAGAACATTGTTGTGTATTTTATATTAACTATATAAAAAAAAAATTACACGAAACAATCAATTAATGGTCATTTTCTTGAAGTTCAACTGTTCAAGATTCAAGCCAGTGTTGCCAACTCTGATTTTGAAAAAGGCGTAGACCTGTTGAGAAAAGTACGTAGATTTAGTAAAAATGACTTACTAAAAGTTCGTAGATCTACGTATTTTTTTTTTTTCGAGATAAAATGAAGAAGTTTGGGTAGGTGAAATTAAATAAAACAAGTATTTTGATATACCTTCACCTTGTAATCAGTCATTGGTGATATACTTAGAAAGTACATATAACTAAGAAAAGCTAGTTTACAGGCACTGACGATCCTCTCCTTATCCTTAATCGTCTTTTTATGTATCTAATTAAAATATATGTGCCAATAGGAAGCGCTCTTCGTTATCAAAAATAGATTGTCACAAAAAATAGAACCGAATCCGATCTATCGGTTGAATTTTGAAATGTAATACTTCTTTGAATAGAAATAAACACCTATCTATGTTTTGGATAGTTTTCGCGGCCTCTGACAGAACAGAACATAATATGTAACTGCAAATTTGTCTCGTCTGATGGCGCCGTAATGTTTCCGCCAACAGTCACTGTCAATTTCATGTTGGTTTTCTTGTGATAAACTATATTAAATTTCTGAGAAGACATGTTCAAATAATAACTGTTATACCAGTATTTGGTTAAAACCACTGGATAATAACAATAGAAAAAAAGAGACCGGAAACTCTTTGAATGACAACAACTTCCTTTCCTTTAAAGGAAACGCAGAGGTTTAGAGCTCATACAGTCAAGTACAAAGACACTAGCGCCCCCGTAACAGTGAGAAAGACAGTGCGACAATATAATTTTTGCATCAGCTTAGTTACTTTGCATACTTTTATAAATTGACTAAAAGTACGTAGATTCTGGGACTGAAAGTCGTAGGTTTCCAGGAAAGACCTAAAATACGTAGATCTACGTAAAAAGACGTAGAGTTGGCAACGCTGATTCAAGCTCTCACTCACGACCAGTGTTGCCAGATCTGTTAATTAAAAACCCGTAGAGCCACAGACGTATAACGTCTGTACGTAGAGCGAAGACGTTCTAATGTCTTCTAAAGGTCCGTATTACAGAAGGAAACTCAAGAATTGATCTGTGTTTAAACATTACTTAAAACTAGTTTGTACCAATCAAATGGTTTGAAACGAGTTTAAGGTCCTTATTAGAGAAGGAAACTCAAGCATTGATCTCTGCTTAAACATTACTTAAAACTAGTTTCAACCAATCTAATGGTTTGAAAAGAGATTTTAGTAGAACTTGCGTTTTGAGTGAGCTTCTGGAATACAGCAATTATACGTTTTTAAAATAAACTTTTTATCAACATTCAAGAACTAAACCATAAAACAATATTAAATCATAATTCATATCTTTTACAAAGCGTAAGCCAGAAAACAAGCCGTTAGATTTAGAACCATAACGAAAAAGAGCGCACTCGTTACACGATGGCTATGATGTAATGTGTTAAGTCTGATTTCACCTTATTTAAGGGGTGTTTCCGGTGGATATTTTCTGCTTGGCTACAGCTGTCAGTCAGTCAGCTGATTTTAATATTGTAATGTTGGTAGCATTTCTTGAAGACGAAAAAACCGCGTAGAAGTTTGAAGAATTGTGTAGTTTAAGTAGTAGTATTATTTGTATGGTTTAGTTTAGTGTTGTTTTAGGCTTCTTTAACCTGCAAAAATGCATTATGTTCAAAAATATTTGGATAAATTACCAACCACAATTTTTAATACTAATGCCAGTAAAAAATCATCAAACATATACCTCTACTGTAGTTATTACAGCTTTTATTCACAAAAGGTAAGTCATAAGAAATCAGCCAATTTTCTTTTGGTTGTTATATAAAGATATAAAAGTAAGATGCGCTTCAGAAAATATGTTGCGTATTTACCATGACTCACCCATCTTTTTTCTTTCTTTTTGATATTGTTTGCCTTCATTCGAGTATTGTTTAGTCTGTAGTTTTATGTATTTTTTTACAGGTTCTTATGGCTCTTTACGAAAAAAATATTGAATTTGAGCCTTTGATTGTGGACATAACAAAGGGCGAGCAGTATTCATCTTGGTTTTTGGATATTAACCCTCGTGGTGAAATTCCAGTATTAAAAGTTAAAAATGAAGTAATCCCGGATTCCACTAGGATTTTGGATTATTTGGAATTTTATTTAGATTCAGGTTGGCTTCTAAAACTAGATAATTAGTTATTTATGTAAAGAAAATATTCTTATGACTTATTTCATTTTTAGAATTAACACCATTAATAAATGTTTCTGTGGAGAGTAAAGTATTGGATAATATCAATAGACTCCGTGAGATGCTGGAAGCATTACCAGTTGGCTTGATTACTGTGGGTTCATTTTTTCACCCTCATTTGAGTGGTACTCCTAAGTTACCCTTTATTCTACCAGTTCGAGAAATACTTAAAAGTAAGTAGGTGTGTAATTCATGTTTTATTAAGAGTAACCAATATATCCATGGGGCAGTTAGGTTCTAGAGTACCTACTGACCACCGTACCGGAAGACACAGCATAGAGAGGCCCCCAACAAGGTGGACCAACAACCTGATGAAGGTCGTGGGAAGCCGATGGTTTCGGGCAGCATAAGACCGGACATTGTGGAAGGCCTTGGGGGAGGCCTTTGTCCAACAGTGGACCTCTATAGGCTGAAGGAGAAAACCAATATTAATTAAAACTATTTGTTTTTTACATACACCTTAATATTGATGCATAATAATTATCAAATATTGATGGGTTTTGATATTTAAAGATGATCCTATCCATGAACCAACCCCGGCAAGGATAGCTTAAGCTGATTGATCAACCCCTGCAGCTGTTATTGCATATGTCTTTGTTTGTAGATGGAGACTTGAGTAATTCATCAAATTTAAGAAAACTGGCAGATGAAAACCCTAAAGCTAGAAGTGTATTGCTATACAAAGCTGAAATACAAGACCGCAAACATGAAATAATAACAAGTGAAGAAGAGTACTCCAAAGTTCTAAACATTATTGATCAAGTTTTGACTCATATTGAAGAACAATTGAAAGAACAACCTGAAGGTAATTTTATATCTGTATATATTAAACGAAATTGTATGCAAAAATTAAAATTATGTAGGGTCATTTCGCCTATTCGCGTCCATAAACCAGTTCAAATCCATTCTAAAAAAAAAATCCTTGAAAATAAGTAAACGAAAACACCAATCAAACGAAAGGTTTTACCATTAATACCTCAATATATAAGAAGCACGCTCACATGGATAAAAGTTCCGTACGCCAAAATAATCCCATTTATAAAAAATAATTAGTCCCGGCTGTTCATCAAATTTAGCGCGCGCGGGATTTTTAGATAAAAAATAGTTTCTGTTTCAGCTGTTTCTAGACTTTTATAATGAAAAAAAAAGGACTAATATTAATTATAATTTGCTTATGTTTTTTTACATTTAACGAATAAAATAAGGTGGACGCGAATTACTAAGTACATCAACTTTACAAAATTTCCACTTTGCGTCCGCAATGGACGCAAACTATGCCTACAAGGAATAAGAATAAACCAAATTGCGTCCACAATTGACTTTCTTGTAAAAATAATTTAAAATGTTTAAATTATAATTATTATTCTTTTTTTAAATTTATACTACATGTTTATGATTCTATTTGAAAAGAAAAGAGTAATAAGAAATTACTCTTTTCATTTTTAAATTCGAATTCTAAAGACAAAAGTGCTTTGTCCAAAGACAGGAAAAGTTTTAGGTCCAAGAGGGTTCAAAAACTTATACCAAATAAAGCCAAGTAATGAAAAAGAAAATATAACGGTATTATTAACTTTTAATGCGAATGGAGATATGTATCCACCTTGTATCGTTTTTCCATACATTAGACCAACAAAATCTCTAGTAAATAGTATGCCTCAAGAATGGTGCTTAAGCAGGCAGGCCACAGGTTGGATTAGACAAGAGTAATAATAATAATAATTACTTTATTGACCAAGAACATACATAGATAAAGTTTGCAGGTATATGCCTTAAAAAAAATTTCTATGTAACAAAACAATAAATCCTGCCTCCTAAACTAGGGAATACCTGTGTCTTAGGAGACAGTAATTTGAACTGATCGAGTTGAACTGTACATACATCTTGAGCCCTTGGTTTCGTCCTATCTTCACAAATATATATATTATATAGAGAAATAAAAATATACATTAAAGTAATTTAAGTTACTATATGTTTAATTACAAAAATAGGTGTAAACATTCAATTTCAGATTATTTGAGTATGGAGTAGAGAGAGTATGTGTGTTCGTAAGTGTAATGTGAGTTTATTGGATAGATAGTGTATGTGTTGTGTGTTATGAGTTGATTGTTTATATGTACAGTTTGAGTTCCAAATTGAATAATGTTATGTAATTGTTAAGCGATGTATGTCAAGAGGGATTCAGTGTTATTGTAATCCTGCTGAAAGAGCCAGTCCTTAATTTTAGATTTCAAATCAAATTTATTTAGGTTTATCATATTTAGATTTTTATGTACAATGTTGTATACGTGAAAACTTAACACGTAGTATTGATGTTTTGCAAAAGAGGTTTTGTGTTTTACACTTGGGGCAACATATGTATGTAGTCTTTGAATAGATCACCAACGACTTTCACAAATTGGTAGTTGAAAATAACATCAAAAAACGAGTGCTTTTGCTGGTAAATGGACATAAATCGCATATGTCCTTAATATTAAGTAATGCCCCGTCTACACGCTCCGTCTCCGTGTGAACGGCAAGACGTTAGCGCGCGCAGTCCCGAATGTTCCGTCGTACAGTCATGACTACACAGGCCTGGACTGCGCAGGCAAGACGGAGCGTGTAGACGGGACTTTAGACTTTTTATTTTGTATGCGCTTCCGCCCAACACCACCCATATTTTACAGCCAGCTGACGTTAGCGTATTTGCAGCGGTAAAATAATATTGGAAATTTACTGTCCGCGCATACCTTACAAAACCTGAAAATTTTGAATTCTGCCGTCACAAAAATAAACTTTTGCTAATTGTTAAATGATGCATTGAAACATCCTATGCCCAACACAACATAAAAAAATGGGTTTAGGCGATGTGGTCTTTACCCATTCGATACTAATAGTCAAGTAGAGAAGAGTTATTTTTATTTTTCAAAGTGATTTATAATAAGAAGAATGTTGATTCTTAATCATTTATTCGATTCGATTCTTAATATTGTAACTGTACAGACATTTAAATCAATTTAATATTAAGGAATTACAATGATAATCCCAGATTAAAACAGGTAAGAGCTAACCCAGTATTTGACCAACACACTCGATCGAAGCTTGAGCAAATAATGCCCGTGCTAACAGTTGCTCGCTTTGGCAAACGCAACTCCAGTCGGGTGTTAGGACGTGTCAACATTCACATTGGCCGGAGCTCGCGCAGAACGGCTATCAGAACCCGTCCACCCTCGCGCTTGTTTGAAGCAGCCCGGTCCCGATCATCTCTAAACACTAAGTAGCGTTGATCTATAAATTGACTGTCCATAATATTGGGTGTTAGCCATGTCTCAGTTAAAATAATTATGTCAAACGACAAGGATGGAATATTAGTGTAAAATGCATGTAGTCTGGTGCGAATTCCTCTACAGTTCTGATAAAAAAAATACTCATTTTTCATAGCGCGCGATTATAATCTACCCGAAATAGAATGGCCCTGTAACCGGTAATTTGTTTACTCAGACACAAAACATTATTGCCCGAGGTTTATTTGATTTGATTACTGTCGCGAATGCTTCACAATATAACAATATTGAGAATGACTTGGGTCATATCTTAGACTTGCTCAGTAGTAACACAGATTGCCAAATATAGGTTGACATCTCGCTGCTTCCGCCTGATCGCCACCATCCCCCATTTTCAGGTTTGGCATTACTTGAAACATATTATACTGGTGTATAATATGTTTCAAGTAATGCCATGGCGACAGTTGACTGGCGCTTCATTGGTATGAAGCGCCAGTCAACTAAAAAATATAATTATTGTAAAGCTAACTATCGAGAAATTAATATTGAAATAGAAAAGACGGATTGGGAATTGCTTCTTTTAAATCTCTCCAGTGAAAAAGCAGTGGATAAATTTTATGAGTATTTGTATGGCATAGTTCGTGCACACGTCCCGCTCAAGAGACCTAGGGCATCTGACTTTCCCGCTTGTCTGCTAAATAAGGTGGAAAAAACAATAAAACCTTGCAGATTATGACAAGTTCTCTGTTTATCGTAAACAGTTCAAACAGCTGTCAGGTCGGTGTTACACTAAATACATGAAGTCGGTTGAAGATAGCATTTCACTTAATGTGAGGCACTTTTGGTCGTACATCTCCAACCATAGGAGAAGTTCCAGTCTACCAGCAAACATGTACTACAAGGATAAATCTTCTAGTTGCCCTAGTGAGATATGTTTATTATTTTCCACATTCTTCAACTCTGTGTACGAGCCTTCAACCTTCGACCCTAAAAGCTGGGTACCTCTTGAAATCCTTGACGAGAAGTCACCCTGTATTCCCTATATTTTTCTTGATAAATGTGATGTGATTAAGTCATTTTTGTCCTTGGTGGTCTGCCACCAACATTATTTAAGCATACGGTACAACAAATCTGTGTCCCGCTCCATATCCTTTTCAACAAATGTTTAAGTGGTATTTCTATCCATGTGGAAAAGAGCCTTTGTTACTTAGAAAATTATCGACTTATTTCTATTCTATCCACCTTGTCTAAGCTTTTCGAGGGATTGGTGCACAGTAACTTATTTTCACACCTTACACGTCACATTATTTCCGAACAGCATTGTTGTCATGGTCTACCACCACTAACTTAATTTAATGATTTTTACAACTTTTTTATTTCAAAATATGGACAAAGGCACGAATGTTGATGCTGTGTATATTGATTTTTAGAAGGCTTTTGGTGGACCAAAAATTGCTTTTAGACAAGATTGCGTTCAACGGCATTATAGGAAATCTACTAATATGGTTTGTATCGTACATTTTCCACAGAACACAGAAAGTTGTCATCAACGGATACGACTCCGACTACGCAGTAGTAGAATCCGGTGTGCCCCAGGGTTCAGTCTTGGGTCCTTTATTGTTTATCTTGTTCATTAACAACATAAATTCCTGTTTAGTTAACTCTGAATTCCTTATGTACGCCGATGACAACAAAATTAATTCCTGCGCTAGTATGCAGGACTGCTTACTATTACAAGATGATCTATGCAGACTTTCGAAATATTTTCTTAAAAATAAAGTTCACCTCAGTTTGCCAAAATGTCACTATATTTCTTTTAGCAAAAACAAAACAAGTATAAAATTTTCTTACACGCCAAGTGACATAAATTTGAACAAAATCGATTGCACGCGTGATCTTGGAGTACTTCATGATAGTAAATTACATTTCATAGTAGTTCATAATACGGTCTTGTAAGGAATTTAAAAAGACTTCTATTTTCCTCTTCTTATATAAAAGTTAAGTCCGTTCTGAGTTAGAATACGCGGTGCCCATTTGGAGCCCATTTCATGGAAAATACAAGCACAGACTAGAAATGATACAGAAAAAATTTCTTCGCACCACACATTAGAAGTGTTACCACACCAAACTTCCTATGCAGATCTGCAGATCTAAACAATACAATATATAAAGCTTAGAGCACAGGCGTACACTGTTTATGGTTATGATGCTGTTTGGCATATGCAACAACAAGTTTATTGTATGAAGCTTGCAAATATAATATGTTACGCGGTAGCTAGAATTACTAATCGGCGTGAAGTACGAGCAAGCATTGTATAATGAAAAATTTGAATTTATTGACTCTAATGCACTCATTAGTCAAAATTATTTTACGACCAAAGATAACTATTATCTTTGTAATTTTTTAAAAAGACAGGTAGCAGAATCGCTATCATACTATATATATAAGTCAGCCAAGAGTTTGGCTAACTATGCTGCTTCTATTGAGCAGTTAAGTAATACACTTAGTGGTAATGAGCAGAGCTTGGAATTTGTTCCAAGTTATTTAAATTACAATTTGAGACAATAGAGTCAACCTCTAGCACTATTTTGAATAATGAATTAGACATGTACCCATTATCAAGGGACATTGAGACAATAGAGTTGAACTCTAGCAGAGATGTGAACCTAGAAACATTAATATCACACCCAATAAATTTTAATTTTCAAAATATAATCAAGAATAATAACCTTAAAATTGTTCATCAAAATATACAGGGTGTGATAAATAAACAATTAGAATTGGAGTTGTTCATGAACTGTAGTTATATTGATATTGTTTGTCTTACTGAACATTGGTTAAAAGCCCATCAGTTCATGTTCAGCTTTAATAACCATCAGATTGGTAGCTCATTCAGCAGAGTGAATATGATAAGGGGTGGCTCCCTAATAATTGTTCGCAACAATATCAAATTTAAAGAACGGGCTGATATTGTAAGCCTCTCTGTTGAGCGAGTTATTGAAATTGCTTGCATCGAGCTCGAGCGGTTCATTGTAATAAGTGTCTACAGGCCCCCATGTGCTTCCTATGATATTTTTGGAAAATATATGGAGGAAGTTTTATTAAAGACTTGTCACATTAACAAAACAGTTGTTGTCTGTGGAGACTTCAACATTAATATTCTAGAGAAATCAGCTACAGTGAATGAATTTATCTCATTATTCAAGTCCTATAATTTGTACGCAAGATTCTTTGAGCCGACTAGAATAACTGCCACAAGTGCCACCTGTTTAGACAACATCTTTACTAACCTAAGACCTTCTGACCATTTAATTATAAATGAGTTAGACTCTGATCACTGTGGCCAGTTAGTTACTTTTCCTCAGAAGAGTGAAGTCAGAGCTCAAAGAAAACTTGTGAGTTTTGTTCCTGTAAATGAAAATCGTTTAGGACAATTTAAAAATAATTTAATTGAAAAGCTACCGGGCTTGCCTCATCACACCAACCCGGATCATGCATATAGTATACTATTTAACTTGATTAATAGTGAATTTATGAAAGTTTTCACAAAAAAAACATTGCCTGTTAGCGACCGCATTATATTTAGTGACTGGGCAACCCCAGGTATTTATAAAAGCAGGGAAAAAATGTATGAATTGTATCAGGAAAAAACATATAACCATGATGTAGCTTTTCAAGAATTCGTTAAAAAATATTCAAAAACTTTTAAGAGAGCCTGTTCCTCAGCAAAAGCCATACACATTAAAAATAAAATAAAATCTTCTAGAAATAAAATCAAAACAACTTGGCAAATTATAAATTCTGAAACTGGAAGAACCAAAGTACAAAATCGTGATTTCCATCTTAAAATTAACGATGAAGATATAAAGGCGGACTTGGAGGTAGCAACTGAGTTTGAGAATTTTTTTACTAGTATTCCAATAATAACAACAAAAACTTTGTCTTCTTCCTCCACTTCTGCCTACGCCATACTAAAAGAATGTGTTCCAGAATGTGACAAACACTTTGAATTTACGTTTGCGACTGCTAAAGACATTATAGAATCTTTTAAGGATCTTGATGTAAAAAAAACTGCCGATCATTGGGGTTTGTCAGTATATACTGTAGCTTCAATAATAGATGTTATCGCACCTTTCTTAGCAATTGTTTTTAATTCTTGTGTCACATCTGGTATATTTCCTGATTTGATGAAACTTAGCAAAGTAATTCCACTGTTCAAATCTGGTAGTACAACTGATCCCACGAATTTTCGGCCAATTTCTATATTACCAACTTTGAGCAAAATTTTTGAAAAATTAATTTTGAAACAGTTGTTGAGACATTTCAACTTATATAATTTATTGCACGTAAAACAATTTGGTTTTACAAAGGGTCGTTCAACTACCGATGCGGGCGTGGCGTTGCTAAAGAACATATTTGGGGCCTGGGAGGAATCGCAAGATGCTCTTGGTATTTTTTGTGATTTGTCCAAGGCCTTTGATTGCGTGCATCATGATACTCTTATTAGGAAACTGTACCATTATGGTTTAAGGGACAGAGCTCTCGACCTTCTGACTTCTTATCTGAATAATCGAATTCAGAGGGTTGATGTTAATGGCAACAAATCTGCAGGATCTGAGGTCACCATGGGCGTTCCGCAGGGCTCAATTCTAGGTCCTTTCTTGTTTTTAATTTATATTAATGACTTACCTCATCACGTGAGGGATAATCACAACATAGTATTGTTCGCGGATGACACTTCTCTTATTTTTAAAGTCAAGCGTCAGCTAGCAAATTTTGACGAAGTTAACAATGCACTTTCGAAAGTTGTCCATTGGTTTAATGTAAATAACCTTCTTTTGAATGAAAAAAAAACTAAATTCATTAAATTTTCTACGCCAAATGTCAGGCAGTTAAGTACCAATGTTCAACTGAATGGAGTAGAGTTGATCCCTGTCGAGTCGACAGTTTTTCTTGGATTGACTATTGACTCCAAGTTACAATGGGGTCCTCACATTGAGAAGCTGTCGGGTAGACTCAGTTCTGCCGCTTATGCTGTTAAGAAAATTAGACAGATAACTGATGTGAATACAGCCAGAATTGTTTATTTTAGTTATTTTCATAGTCTTATGACTTATGGGATTCTTCTCTGGGGAACTTGTGCGGACATCAATACCATCTTTGTTTTACAGAAAAGGGCTGTTCGAGCCATCTACGACCTTGGTCCTAGAGATTCTCTTAGAGAAAAATTTAGAGAGGTGAACATTCTGACTGTAGCTTCGCAATATATATTTGAAAATCTTATGTATGTACATAAAAATATATCTAATTTTAAGAAAATAAGCGATGTTCATAATATAAATACCAGGAACAAACACAATCTTGCTGTACATCACACTCGTCTCCACAGAGTAGGCAACTCGTTCATGGGTCAATGTATACACTTTTACAACAAGCTTCCCATGGACATTCGAAACTTACCCATTAAACGATATAAAACCTATATAAAGGCCAAACTTTGCAAAAAGGGGTATTATAAAATCTCAGATTATTTAGAGGATAGAGAGGCTTGGGACTGAGCTGCTCGCTCTGTTAAGCATTGTTATTAAGCAATATGCGTAATTATAACGTAAATTATTGTAAACATTTTCATTTTTAATGTCTGGACTTTAAAAAAGACGATGATCCCTGAGTTTGTTTCGGCTATTTCTTCTCAGAGGTAGTCAGTTAGGAAATGCCGGCTTCATCTAGTTTAAAAAAAAAAAAAAAAAAAAGAAGAAAAAAAAAAACATATGACGTGTGAAAGTGATCGGTGATCCTACTTGCTTAATAAACGATTTCATTTCATTTCATTTCAGCCGCTTGTTCTGCACAGAGCAATGTAGAACAAATGCTGGAGAGAGGGCTCCCCTTCGTCGATATTAGAAACGTACAATTCATATTTTATAAATCTAGGTTTTTTCGCTCTTAACCAGGACAAATTTAGAAAAATGGCTATTGATTTACTTTCTGGTATTTTTTAACGATGACAGCTTCTTGCTGATATTATGGTGTGACGTGATTGTGCCCACGGACCTTATCTGGACGGGGCGCTCTATCTTGAGCTGGTTTGTGTGATTTTTCAAGTTCACTTGTATCATTCACTATTTACTTACTGTCCCTTTCTATATGCCTCCGATTATTTCTTGTAAAATCAATATGATTCCGTGGACATCGGTGTGGGTTATATGTTCTTTTACTATCATAGTTTAGCCGACTTAATATTGTAACATACATATTTTTTAGTCCCAAATAAATAAGATATATTTTAGTTTTTTTGTACGGAACTCTAAAAATACCATAAAAAAGAAGACGATTTATAATTATTTTTACATACAAAAGTAGGAAAGAAGTATACTGATTATGTATTTCAATCACATAAATAAATTTTACTTATTTATACAATATGTTAAGAAAACCCTGTCCGACTCGTGAAGGTGTTGTTAGGTATGGATAAGTGATTCTACTAATGGATACAAAACTGGGCTAAACTTTAAAAAAAAAATCCCCCTAAAACAATAAATATTATTTCGCAAAAAAGAGCTAACTTAATAAATGTGCGTTAAGCACTCTTCCGCGGGCGGCGGGCGGCAGGGCACGCGGCACGTGGTCGCATCGCTATTCGCTCATAATAATACCGGTGTTGTCACTTTTTTAAAAATTACCAAATTCGGGGAAGTTGGAATTAATTCGCGGGAAAAAAGATTATTTCAAAATTCATTTGTATTGGTACTATGATGATTACATAAAATTTTATATTATATTTGGTCATGTGTTTACCTAACCTTTATTATCCTTATGGGTCGGACAGGGTTTTCTTAACATACTGTATATACTCAATACTTTTATTGTTTTCCACATGTATTCTTAGATGGTAATACTTAAAATTAGTTCATGTGGACCCTGTCGGGCACAACAAAATATGTGAAGTTAGGAGAGATTCCGCACTTCTTATACTCTACTACGTTGCGTTGCTTGCTAACGGATGTGAGTGTGGGAATGTGTGTGAGTGTGGGGATGTGTGTGTGTGTGAGGGTGCGTGTGCGTGTGTGTGTGTGTACGAATGTGTGTATGTCTATTTAAGTTTGTGTCTTAACTTTTAAGTTATCATATCACTTATTAGTATACTTATTAAACACAGTTCTAACAATAATTAACACAGTCGGTTTGTCATTTTGATGAAGAGAATAGAAGTGAGGAAAAGAAAAACAAAATCACGTCAGACGTTGCGTTAAGCAGAGCTGCGAAAAATCCCTTGTAAGAATTGACAAAAATATATAATAAAACCGACGACAGGGAAATCCCCGTTCCGTTCCATAGGTAGTTTGGTAGGTCTTTTTTATCTTAGATTTTTTATTAAATTTAAATTATCGCCTATTGTTTTTAGCGGGGCCCGGGGGCCCCTTGTAACCTTGGGGCCTTGGGCTGCAGCCCAAGTAGCCCATAGGTAGATCCGGCCCTGTCCATCTATCCCTGTTGGACGACAGTCAGGAGCATTCATTAACAGGTCTCCCCACTGCCGACTTGATTTGGTCTGGCCACCTCATCGGTGACCTTCCACGACGCCTGTTCCCCTCTACTCTGCCCTGGACGACCAAATGTTCAATGGAGTTATTATTGCGCCTAGCCACGTGACCGAAAAATCCGAGTATACGGGTATGACGTGTAAAAGTGATCGGTGATCCTACTTGCTTAATAAACGATTTCATTTCATTTGATGCCGAGTTCTTGGAGTATAGAAACGCTCGGTCTATATATACTCTGTCCATGATACCCCAAGCATTCTTTTCCAACACCACATTTCTAGAGCGTCTATCTTTTTCTTTTCCAGTTCTCGTAACGTCCCCATTTTAGCTGCGCAGATAAATATGGGAAATATTAGTGCTCGGACGAGCCTGATCTTAGTGGCTTTAGTTATGTCGCGATTCCTCCATATTTTCTTGAGCTTGTCCATTGCCCATCTTGTCATGTCCATGCGCCGCTTGATTTCATCCACACTACCGCCATTGTTTGAAACCAGGAGGCCTAGTATGAGTTTTCAATACGAAACTCGATCGTCGATATCGAGCGCGTTTGGCGCTCTCATTGGTTGAGAATTCTTACGACCTTGAAGCGGGCCAATCGCTGAGTCAAACGCGCTCGATATGGACGATCGAGTTTCGTAATGAAAACTCGTACTAAACATCCTGAGCACCCAGGTAGACATACCAATCGACTACGTCACAATAGGGATGTATCCAAGGTATGAAAATCAAAAAAATAATTAGTCCGTCTTATAGATAATAAAAAACATTAAGATCCGTATTTTTTATTTTGTCGTAATTACCAAAAACCACTGAGATATAGCGTATTAAAGTTACGGAGTGGGGGCTAATTACGTTACGCCTTGCTAAATTTTGTGCCACGGCGTGACGTCATGCGATATTTCAAATCAATATATCTTCCTAAGTATTTGAATGAAAGAAAAAATAAAAAATACGTGTTCAATATTTTTTATAAATCTATCTGATGGACATTAAATTTTTTTTAAGGATACAAGCCAATTCGCGATGTGCGTTACCTTGAGCGAATTATTACCAGCACGGTCGACGATCATGATTTTCGTCTTAGTCCGATTAATCTTAAAGATATCACCCCTATATTATTTTTCTAAGCTGGGGACGCTAAATGGTCCACGAGTGGACGCAATTTGGATTTTGTGGACGCAAAGTGGGTAAAACGCGTACTACTTCGTAGTTGATCTATTTAAAAAAAAAACAAGGTGTCAAGACTATACACGCTGGAATTTTAATGGTTGTTTTCCCGCCGCAGAACGATTTGCTTTAAGGAGAACTTTTGATAAATAGAGTAAAAGACAAAATTAAAACTATTTGTGTTATAAAATAATAAAAAAATAATTAAAAAAAAACATCATCTCGAAACAGTGAGAAAATTTAGTTACGCCACCTATAAGCTGTAGGTACTACTCGGAATGGGCATGAAACCGCCTCAATGGAAAGCAATGCATTTAATGTTCAAACCATAATAAGCTCCCGCGCGCAGTGATAGGGCATAAAACAGCTTGTAGGCAACAATCCGAAAATTCAACGCCATGCCGACAAAAGAAAAAAATGTTGAAACCAAAAAAATCTGTCATGTGCGTTAATAAGGTATAAAATAACTTAAATGTACCAAATACAAAAAATTACCGCTCAAACTAGCATTCAAAATAACTACGCGCGGGTAGATTATTAGAAGTTTACTATTGGTTCGTGCTCAATTTCGAGTTTTTTTTTATCACTGTTAAATCTCCCATTTTATGTTTCTAATATTTTATTTATTGATGAAACGATTGTATTACTAAGACAAAACCGTTTCGCTGCGGGAAAACAACCATTAAAATTCCACGCTGTATAATGAACACACTATATAACTTTGTCATAGAAATTAGTGCTGAGATATTTTTATTATAGCCGTCAAACTAGCTAACTGCATTAAATGGACGCGAACAGGCGAAATGACCCTAATACATAGTAGAAAAAAAGTAAAACTGCACAGCCCTGCCACCCACTTCCTATTTCAAGTTGCATAAATATCATCTTTATTTCAATGGCAAGTGGATATAAGAATGACTAGAACTATTAAAAAAGTTTTAAAGATAAGATAGTTGAAGATGTAGGGTAAACTGAACTTTAACACAAAGTTATTTTACCATTAATTCATATATCTTTACATATTTTTCAATATGTCGCATTTTTACGATAGAAGATAAGTGATAAACAGGCTTCGTTTACTTAATTCACCTGAGCTTATTCATTTAGTTGAACTAAACACACTTTACTAAAAGTGCTTTAAAATTACTTTACAAAAACTTTATTCACCTTACTTACCTGGGTGCAATAAATTTACTTTTAGGTCATCATTATCATCATCTCCGCGTTACTCCCAGTCGCATCCGAAGCTTTTCCAGCTTTGGAGTCTGGGGGTCCGCGTTACCAGCCTAACTGCTGATTTTGGCTAAACTTCGATATTTTCCGTGAAGCAACTACCGACTGACCTGCATAACCCTAAGGCGATATCGAAGTATTGCAGTTAGACTAATTGTTGGAGTTTTGAGGGCTCTAACAACCTGTAACGACTGCCATTAAATATTCGTATAGTAACCGGGACCAACGGTTTAACGTGCTTTTCGAGGCACGACCAGACCAGTGCAAATATTCATATTCATGCATACAAATAATCATGTGGATTAAGTAAACGAAGGGGTAATGTTAATGCACCCAGATGAATAAAGATTTTTTAAAGTAATTTTAATGCACCCAAGTTAAAGTTTACTAAAAGTGTGTTTAGTTCACCTAGGTGAATTAGCTCAAGTGAATTAAGTAAACGAAGCCGATAAACAATGGTATACCTACAGACGTCAGCAGGTCAAGCTATCCGAAACTGTCAAATATCAGCCTTGAACCTTAACACTTTATAGATAAAGTTCAAAATCCAATAAAGAAATTTGACAGATTGTAGTAACTTGATGTGTTGTAGTGTATACAATGCTATGAAGACCTTTTGGTACTTAAATGACATTGAAAAGAAGGGCTGCTCTTCGAGCAACACGCCCTGTGTTGCTCGAAGGCGCTGTTTCATTATTATAAAACATATCTATATTCGAAATAACATTCGAGAAGTGTACCTACACGCTTTTATCGTCGATAAAATGATTTCCGCGTATGTTTAGGTACGTAAATATTCACCCCAACTATGGCAACCCATCGTTATGCGTGGTCCGACACGCACTTCGATCGATATTTCGTTTTTTTTACTGAAGGGGTACCTTTTCTCATTCATATCGCGCTAATGTGCAAAGTGAACTATGCATTTGTTTAGTTTATTATATATTTTTAGGTAACTGGCTCTGCTGTGAAAACTTCAGTATTGCTGATATCAACCTGGCTATTCTTCTTCAACGACTGTGGGAACTTGGATATGAGGGTAGATATTGGGAAGGAGGAAAACGTCCTTTATTAGAAAACTATTACAACCGTGTGAAACAGCGAGAATCCTTCAAAAAAACAATACCCAATTTACCAGTTCATGTTAAAATGATTCTTATGTCACAACCACCTGCATATTTAGGTGCTGCCGGTGCTGCATCTATCGGCGTTGTTGTTGCAATAATATATATCTTTAAAAAAATTATACACTAATAATTATGCAGACCTACCTACACATTATGTGCGAAATCAAAACAAAGATTTTAAATACATATATTGTAATCTTTGAAAAGCAAAACGTTTATTTTTTATGTGCTTTACCGGCACCATTCAGGATGTTCTACGTATAACTAAATACTTAACAACATAAAACAGCATATTTAAGTTACTGAATTAGAAAATCTAATACTTATGTGGGTATATAATATTAGAATTATATTTTCTAATTGATAAACAATATTAATTATTAATTATAACATCAATGTTTTAGAAATAATTTTTTGTCATGAATGCGCGTGTTCGTGTTGTATCCTAGATCGAGATCGATCGTACACAAAACCCGAAACTTTTTATTTTGACCGTTTGCGATCCTTTCGATGGTTAATTACGTATCAAGTTTCCTATCAAATTAGTTTCAGGTTGTGTATTTCTGGGCTAAAAATTATATATATATTATTTGCATCCTGGCCAAATTGCGGAAAT